>OV656841.1:22191805-23495805 GCA_927399475.2 Acleris emargana
GGGTTCTAATTTGATTGTAAAATTTAAAAATACATTTGTTAATTGAAAATTGCTTTTAAGGAACGTGAAACCACTTGACAGCTAGGACCGTTTTAAGATAACCCGGCGCTCGACGGGAACAAATGTGCGAGCCTCTCGAACGCTCCAAGGGTGAACCCAAGTAACGAGGTTTCTTCACGATGGAAACACTTGAAGCCATCGTTGTAAACTAAACCGAGTCTGTACGAGGCTCGCTCCGCTCGCAGTGGAAGACGGCCGTTATTAAAGCTAAGCGGGCAACTTCGCATTTTATCGGTTTACTTGAGTATCGAAGTGAATTTAAGGAGCGACCAAACCTGAGCTTTACGGTGCGTAAATTGACACCATGTAATTACTATGACCCATTCTTTTATTAACGCTACGTCACCGTAGATTGATTTTTTCTAATATAGATTACTGGCCATGTGGTGTATTCACTTACTCCCAAAGTGTTAGAAATTCAAAATAATAGACTCTCTTTACCAGTTTCACTGTTAAATCCCTGAACCAATTTAAATGCGATTTTGGTATTGAGATAGCTTGAACTCCGGATACAGGGTTATCCCGGAAAACTAATCAGTTCCTAAGGAATAGCGGTAAACGACCTACGCGGACGGAATCTCGGGCAACCGCTAGTGGTATAAATAAAGTTGGGTTCTGCCTGTTGTCAGGGAGGCGGAGTCGTACGGCGCCGACGACAGCGGCTCGGACGGCGAGGAGAGCCGGCGGCGCGTGGCGCAGGAGACGCGCTCGCTCATCCTGCAGGAGTTCGCCAAGAGGAAGGGAGACGACAAGAGGCGCGGCAGCGACGACCAGGCCGCCAAGCACGCCGCCTGCCGCGCCGCCGAGAGCACCGGGACCAAGGTACGAGCCCTGGGGGACCCCGCCTCACCGCTATTACCTATCTATCTCAAGGGGGTGCCGTGTATTTGGCATAATTTTATTCATATTTAGTATAATATTTTTCAACGAATGTTGAATTGTTGACATTGTAGAAAACATTCTTAATCTATCTATAATATAAAAATGAATCGCAAAATGTGTTGGTAAGCGCATAACTTAACAACGCCTGGACCACTTTGGCCAATTCTTTTTTTAAATGTTCGTTGAAGTTCAAGGATGGTTTTTACGGCGAGAAAAATTGAAAAATGAAGTCGCTTCCGCTGTCTGTTTGCTTAGATCTTTTAAAGTATTCGACGGATTTTAATTCTGTTTTTAGCAATATATGGAGTGATTCAAGAGGAAGGTTTCTATGTATAGTACATTCTGGTTTATGTACGGGTGCCACAGACAACTGACATAAACCGAAGCGAAGCGAGGGCGGGTCGCTAGTGTATTATAACTGGTAAATGTCTGAATTATTGTTTGGTCGATTTTTAAATGGTATACTAGTGATGAGATCGAATTTCATTACCTATATTTTCGTCGAGTATAACTGTCATATTTCATATTTTTTTGTAGCATAATGAAAGTGTTCGAAGCAAACTAGCAACAGAGTGTGGGCAGAAGCGACTCGGATATCTTAGGTTGTTAAGCCTTTTTTAGAGGCCGGGGACATCTTGCTACTTTGTTTTTATGCTAATGCTTTTTTTAAATCTACAAATGGAGTATTTGTTATTTTCAAAAAAAAAGTATGTCTCTTGCGTAGAAATTTGCAATTTCCAATATTTAAGAGGATTGTGAGGCTACATTTTTTAATTTGTTTCATTCTAAGAAATATTTTCTTGGAAAGGAAAACGTACAGACATTCATAATATCTACAACATATTCAAAATCTTAAAAACCTGACTAGGTTTACGGAGAGAGAAACGTTATCGCATTTTATATGAACATTTTCAGCCTCACAATCCTTTCAAGGTATTTGCTGTCCACGTGGCATTCGTTTATTCCACTTTGTACATGTTTTTCCCGCGGGACGGTCCCGGCCTGGCTGTGCCCGCGGCAGTAACGAGCGTGGCCCGCAGGTGACCGGGCTCACGGTGGGCAGCCGCGAGAGCTCCCTGGCGCTGATCGCGGACGCGCTGCGCGCGCACCAGGCCGCGCGGGCCGCCCGGGGCGCCGCGGGCCGCCAGCTGCCGCGCCGCGAGCTGCAGGGCTGCGCCGCCGACCTGGAGTACGCCGCCTTCTCCGCCGCCACCGTCGTCAGCCTCTACCGCCGAGCCATCGTTAAGACGGTGCGTCCGAGCCGCTCACACCCCACACACACGCTCGTCCAGTGACATGGGAAGTAGCGCGGAAAGGAGGCAGAGACGTGAGGCCTCCGACCGACCGACCTTACTCGTCATGCCGCACGTTTTGCTCGTCATGTCTATCGGTCCCTGTTTTGTCGGTTTTGTAACGAGTCATAGAAACTTTCTAGAGCGAAGAGTTGCTACGGACCCGAGGCGACAGCGCGGCAAGGTAGAGGCGAGCTGTTTGTAAGTAGTCGCGGGCAACTAAGCTTCGCTCCAGTTCATTAAGCGAAAACCAAAGAGACGAAATTACAAAATGCCTCTACCTCGCCTCCTGCTGGCCTTCCGCGTGTCCCGCGTGTGGAAACCCCACCTTCGCGTTAACACGGTCGCTCCGCCCGCCAACTTCGGTCGAATGAACTTTAAAATTAAGTGTGTTTATCGCATTCAGTTTGACGATTGAAAGTCCCTGCTAGACCTCGATCGTCCACTTCGCTTCACGAATTAACAATATCACTAGCGTGCGACCGGAGTTGGCGAGACGGCCTCCGCAACCGTCGCGACGTGAAAGACCCTATTACACTCTGTGACTAAAGATACCCCCTCTTCCATTTTCCTTTTCGGCATAAGGAAATTGCTGCCGAAAAAACGTAGTAATAATGAAAACGAATATACCAAAAACTGACAAGTTCGTTATAGCGACGTCTGCTGGAAGTCCTCTATTCTTTTCACATCTCTAACCCTTCCCTAACTCTGAATCTTGCATATTTTAGATATCATCGATAAAGTCGTACGACGATGGTCTGTATCCGGCTCTCAGAGACTATGAACCGAAAAAAAGCAACACTCTCAAGGAATTTGTTGAGGACTTTGAAAAATCAAAGCGAGAAGAAAAAACGCCCAAGTCAGGTGTTTTTATGAAAGCATCGGAATTGGAAATGGGTACGTTAACAAAGTAATGAAAATCGAACGTAAAACTTACCAACTTACTATATATTTATATTATATCTTATTTTTTTCAGAATCGAAGAATGAAGAAAGGCCACTTTCTAAAGCGGACAAAGAAGCAAAAAGAAAAGCTAATTCGTTTAAAAGAGACCCACTCACTCAAACAAAGTTAAAGAATTTCTTTACTAAAAAATCTTCTACAGCTTCCAGCGACACCCCGGGCGACAGTGACGGAGGTGACTCGACGATGGACGACGGAAGAGCGTGCGACGATACGTTAAAGTTAGAGGAAAGTGAAATATCAATTGTTAAGGAAAATATCAAAAGCAATCATAACGACACTACATTAAAAATAGAAAGCAACTCGGACTCGGAGGATATTAGTGACAAAATAAATAAAAAATCGAAAAAGGAAATCGATAAAGAGTCAGCTAACACTTTCGTAATTAACATAACTTTGCAAGGTGTATCGAAGAAGGAACAAAATGAAAACAACCAAAACAGAGAAGAATCCCGAAAGCATTCTAAGAGTGACCAGGGGAAACATGCAAAAATAGAACCGGAGACCTCTAACTTAGGTGAAAAGAAAAAACGAAAACATAAAGATACAAAAAAAAGCACCCGCCACGAAATGAAATCCCCCAGTAAATCACCCAAGCAGGCCAAAAGAAAAGTACAAGGCTTATTTGGATCATCCTCGGAAAGCGAAGAAGAAACAAAACCTAAAAAGATAAAAACCGAGGAACGGAGAAATAGTGATAGAACAAAATGCGAAGATAAAAAACACCGACATAGGTCAGAACAGCCTCACGAGAAACCGGGACGGAAGGAAAGCGGCAGTACCTCACCTTTAAAAAAAGAAACCGCTATTAAAGAAAAAGTACGATCTCTGAAAGAAGAATCTGTCGTCATGGAGGAACAAGCTGATAGTGAATCGGAGAAAGAGCTAGTCATCGACGAAAACGATGAGTCCGTCGACGAAAAAAAAGTTGAGCTCAGTCCAGCCGAGCCCTTGGTCCCTCTCGCACGCACCGAGGAGGACGCCGAGCTGAACAGAGCATACCAGCTCAGCAAAGAAGCTGACAAAGTATTGCAGGCGCTCAAGCAGTTCTCAGAGCGTCCACCCGAGCCGGTGATAGTGGAGAAACCTGCAGCCGTAGATAAATCAATAAAGCCAAATGGTTCCGCCGAGACGTCGCAACACAAACATCACAGATCCAATCATCACAGAGACAGGAGTAGGTTAAGCATGACTCGCGAGTCGAAAGATCACAAGCGTAAAGAGAGAACGGAGAGAGGGAAAAGTGAGGGGACAGTAACTAAAGAGCCAAAGACAAGTGAGAGGAAAATCATTAAAGAGGAAAAAAAAACCGACAAAGTAGACGTGGCGGGGCTCGTTGTAAAACTGCTGATGCCCTATTACAAGAGAAAGAAGATAGTCAACCGCGACCTGTTCAAGATCGCTGCTCGCCACATCGTGCACCAGCTACTGGCCATTCAAGTCACAGGTAAATATTACTACAGTCTGTGACCATTTAGAAGAAGCTCCGGTTTAGTATTTCTCTCTCACTCGCTCTCATACGATCTTATTAAGAGCGAGTGAGAGAGAAGTACTAAACCGAAGCCTCTTCTAAGTGGTCACAGACTACATTAATGGCTATTTTGCGCAACTTTGTTGTGCAGTAGGCCGAAGTGTTGGAAGTTATCTATACAACCTTCGTTAGGTAACCCCAACTGTGTACTTGTCTCTTTCTGCATTGAGTGACGAGAAAATAATAAATATGGAGCTATAAGTTGTATTTTTAATTTGTCTGTCTTGAAAATATGTTTTTTATTTTTGGTTTATTTTCTTGCAGACTCAGTGATAAGTTAAATGCATAACTCTAGACTAAAGTGCTAACTTATTTACACTATGGCTAACCATCTCGTGTCATTATGGCCTGTCACTTATAAATAATAATGTCAATACTAATCATACAAATATGATATAGTAGATTGTTCAACAAGGGACTAAAACAAACCATAATGACACGAGATGTTTAGCCACGCCAGCGAGCAAGTGAGAGAGGGTGGCTGTAGTTCGAGTGTCATTATGGTGGTTTAGTCTCGCGTTAAACACTCTACTTTTCACTTTGAATGCGAGGAAAAAAAACGACGTTCTATACAAAATTACAATATTTAACAAATATGTAACAAAGCTTCTGACATATTTTTTTCGCGGTGGTTTTTTATTTTGTAAAGTGACTCTTCAAATGCTTGCATATTTAGCCAACAGATACAAACTTGAAAAATAATTTGGACCGTGCATAATAAGATAAAATAATCCTAAAAACTAATATATTGAAATAGATTCATATTATTAATCATTAATCGTGTTTCACGAAATTAAATAGTTTTTTTATATTTCTGCACAGTTGTAATTTTGAGGTTACACGCCCTAAAAATGGTCCATACACAATCACTGAAAATGGCGATAATCCTTCATTCACAAACATGGTGATTGGTTGTTTAGGGGTTTCCAAAGTAAATAAAAAAAAAACTTTAATCCCTTTGGATTAATAAGGATCTTTAGTCCCAATGTGCAGAGACTACAGTGACATTTTAAGAGCATGGGAAGTGAAAGAATATGTATATCATTCAAGAATAATTAAACTGCTACTTACAGATCTGATGTAGTGCATAATTGTTTACATCGTATTTTCTCGGAAATGTTCGTATTTGTCACGCTGCTTCAGTCAACCTCAGTACTTTTGTAAAATACGATGGAAAACAATTATGATCTACATCTGTACACTTTTTTTTATTCACTTTGGATGTTTGTATGTAATATTCTTTTACGGCTTTAACGATATTTGTTTTTTTTTTCAGAGGAAGCAGCTATCGACATGTTACTCAAAAAGGCGTTCAGCAAAGAAATCAAAATTGAAAGCGAAAGCGATTTGGCCGCCAAGTTAAACCTGAGCAAATAATACTTTTTTAGTCCGTTTATTTACATTTTAATTTATTATTGTAAGTGTTTTGTAATGGTTGCGCAGCAATATAATACAGTTAATTATTCTTGTAAGTACCTTCGAAAATAATCGTAGATAAGTGAAGTTGCCTTTGTAAATACGCAATAAAAATATTTTATTGTTACAGTATTCAGTTAAATATACTATATCTGCTTTTTTTAATCCTTTTAATATAATTTCTGTAAATTTTACAACATTATTTGCCATGTTGTACAGGATAATGCCCATTCTTGTATAGTGATTCAAAAGCAATCGACATCGTCGTTTTTTACTCAGGATTCGAGAGAATTAAAACTTATCACAAACAAGATGCAATTTATGAGCACAAACAGCTGCAGTTTTAATCTAAGTTTTGACTGAAGAAGCATTATTCTCGTATTAGTAGAGATCGATTAACATTCTGACATTGGAGATATAATAGCGTCCGCTGCATAGACAGGATAACTTCAAATATTCTAACGCTTGCGAAATGCGACATGCCACTTTCACACCACTTGTAGCAACAGTTGACGGAGTATTCGCTCCACAAATGTCCGCTTTTGTAAAACACCTTGGAGAAGCTATTGCCGATCGCTGGGATAGATCCCTTAGCTCAGTTATGGGATGGCTAAGATCTCGTATAATTATTTCAATAATCCGGGCCACCAGCATGTGTATTCGAGGTACGCGACATAAATTTAAACCACTTGCTAAATTATTTGGTTTTGATGATGGCGCGGCCTTGCCACGCTGAGCTTGTGTGTCTTATATTATATTATTTTTCTTTTCTGTGTTTTTATTTATTTATTTCAAATTGTAGTAGTACATAATTTAATAAATAAAGGTTAATATTAGGATCAAGGATAACTTCAAATTGGTAAAACAAAACACTTTTTTGTCAGTTAATAATAATAACAAATAGTGTATTTACGTTAACTCAGTTGATCAAATTAGCCTTATTTAATTATAGTCAATTTACTAATGAAACTAATAATTAAAATCCTAAAGTGTGGTCACTCGATGTTATCAATCTACAGTAACGCCAGAGGGGCTATTGCCTAACGCACTTGCAATTGCAATCATTTTCATTTTGAAAATCGAAGGCTTGTCTGCATGAGAACAATTGTTCCGCTTTGAAGCCGGTTGCGATTGCGAGCCCCTCTGTTTCTTAATAGCGATCGACAATGATAGTTTTTCTATGAAACACGAGTGACAAATATAAATATACATATATATAGTGTATATATATAGTGATAGCGATAGCTAGCCGAAAGCTATTAATAAACTGGGAGTACTGAAATTTTAACATACTGGCTAGCATTAACCGAAAAAATAGGGTTAATAAATACTTAAAAAAAACCTTTTAATTAAATTAACAGCCAGCCAACTAATAATAAAGAAATACAACTAAAAAAGAAAGCGCCAGAAAATACTTGACTAATGGCTAAGCATTCCTGCGGCTCCAGGAAAAAAAAAAAAACGAGTTAATTTGTCCGACGACACCACAGATTATAAGGGTATGTCTGACAACACTCAAATTATTTGACAGTGTAGGCCGGCAACGTGGCGATATTGACCCAGGCATCGAAGAAACTAGAAACTGAAAGTGAAGTATACATTACGCTAGCGGGAATTGAATGTGCTAAAAAGAGACCACGCGCTTGGTTAGATGCGTTAGGTTTTTAGGGTTCTACACGTCTACAAGAGGATCTGTCATCAAATTTCTTTTTTTATTAAATGTAGCAACACTTCGCTTTTGATTTTGTGAGTTTTCTGTTACACACGTACGGCTACGGACATTAATTGGTGACACATTAAAAAAAACTTATGCGTCTCGGGACGCCCGACAGAAGGGAGTTTTGGGCTATATGCTTACTGTCAACAGTACATGTCTATCGCACACTACTAAACACTGAGTAGAGAGAGGGGGAAACGTCTGCCTGATATACGGCTAGCGCTGTGGGTTAGAGTGAGAGAGGAGGAGCCTGCCCACCGCTGCCGTATGCGTGAGAGAAAGGGAAGCCAGACAGACGGGCGCCGTAACGCGTTACGTAACGAAGCGGTTTACCCTCACATAAGAAGTTCTGACGGTATAGGTAGTATAGTGGTAAGTATCCCCACCTGTCACGCGGGAGACCGGGGTTCGATTCCCCGCCGGAGAGCCATTTCTGACGGTATAGGGTAAATATCGCTGAGACGTTGCGTTGAAGAAATGAATCACTGTTTGAGATATAGTCTGGCAAACGAAAGCGTGGCCTGAAAAAATGGCAACAGTGTAGTCAAAATTCAAAATATTTATTCAGTAATTTGGCCACATGAGGGCTCTTTTACACGTCAGTAACATGGGAGTGAATCTACTAGCGCTTCGGACAAGACCATCATTGCGGAGAAGAAGCGCCGCAAGAAACTCCAGCAGAAGGTCATTTTTTCAATTATTAAATACAATAATAGGTACTTAAAAGTAAGTTACATTACAAGGTATAATAGTAATAAAATATTATTATTTTAAACTAACACAAATAAAATCATTACAAATGTAAGGTCAATAAAAATAAAAGGTAAAATGACTAGGAGAACAACATGACGAGGTCTCTATGTCAGGAACGATAATTAAAAAAATTAAATTGGAAAATAGGTCCTTGCAAGCGTGAACAGACCGGACTCCACAGACAGCACCCGTTCACGAGTATGACGCGTATCTCAGCCATCGCCTCCCTCGACCATGTGTTCGGGAAGGTGGCGACCCGATCAACGACGCCGCCGTAAGCAAAGCAAAGACCTTAAAGTGAGCATGACATGCTCATGCTGCCGGACAAAGATAACAGTAAAAAAACCGGCCAAGTGCGAGTCGGACTCGCGCACGTAGGGTTCCGTACAACTATACATCTAAATAAATGTTTTTCTTTATTCTTTATTATATTTGAGTTGATTGAATGAAAGGTAAAATGCGGTTTACGATTTATAACGTATTAAAAAAAAACTAATTATTAGATCTCGTTCAAACCAATTTTCGGTGGAAGTTTGCATGGTAATGTACATCATATATTATTTTTACATTTATCATTCCCTTATTTTAGAAGTTACGGGGGGGGGGACACACATTTTTCCACTTTGGAAGCGTCTCTCGCGCAAACTATTCAGTTTAGAAAAAAATTATAATAGAAACCTCAATATCATTTTTGAATACCTATCCATAGATACCCCACACGTATGAGTTTGATGAAAAAAAAATTTTTGAGTTTCAGTTCTAAGTATGGGGAACCCCAAAAATTTATTGTTTTTTTTCTATTTTTGTATGAAAATCTTAATGCGGTTCACCGAATACATCTACTTACCAAGTTTCTACAGTATAGCTCTTATAGTTACGGAATAAAGTGGCTGTGACATACGGACGGACAGACGGACAGACATGACGAATCTATAAGGGTTCCGTTTTTTGCCATTTGGCTACGGAACCCTAAAAAGTATCTGTCCGGTGAGAAACATCATAATGTGTTCTCAATTCTAGAATGTCTTGTGCATACAATAATCAATAACAAAAAATACGAAAAAGACACAAGGTAAATTTAAATTTTAAAGTGTACATCATTGGCTTAAAGGCATTTTGCAATAAGCGCTGCCCAGTTCTCAGCTATAATTACAAAAAAAAAGACAAAAATAACCCTAATTTAAGTAAGCTAGTAGTAACTACTTAAAAACGTCTTTATCATTTAGGAAGTCATTAACAGTATAATATGCTTTGCCCAGCAAGCAGCACTTAATGCGAGACTTAAATTTATTGAACGGCATATTGACAATATCAGTAGGTATCTTATTGTAGAAGCGTATACAGTTCCCCGCGAACGAAGTGCTTACTTTACGAAGACGGTGACATGGGACTACGAGTTTATCTTTATTTCGCGTGTTGAACTTGTGAACGTCATGGTTATGTCGGAAGTCATGTATGTGTTTGCGTGCATACAAGATATTTTCAAAGATATACTGCAACGCGACGGTAAGAATATTAATTTTTTTAAATTTATCTCTGAGAGAGACCCGAGAACCCAGTTGATAAATAAAACGTATAGCCCGCTTTTGTAGTACAAAGATGGTCTGAATGTCAGCCGCTTTTCCCCATAACAAAATCCCATAGCTCATAACACTATGAAAATAACTAAAATACACCAGTCTCGCCGTCTCGACGTCTGTAAGTTGTCGGATTCGCTTTACTGCATACGCTGCAGAACTAAGTTTGTGTCGTCCCTTTTTTCTTAGATTGATTTGAAAGGGATGACACTACAGTGTTGCCATTTTTTCAGGTCACGCTTTCGTTTGCCAGACTTTATAATGTATGTATTTTATAATTTATAACTGAATACCAAATAAAATAATAAATTATTGTAGGTACAATATTACCAAGACACGAGTAGTCGTGTTTGGTTCTTCTGGAAAATATCTGGAGAATGATCCAAGGATCGATATTGGAATAGAATGTAATAAATTTGAATTTAGGAAGATTTAGATCGAAATGTAAGAGTGGCCAGGAACGCAAACAAAAGAGGTTGTAACCTCTTTACAAAGTTATCACTTCAAAATGCTTGAAGTCGTCAATGTCGTTAAATCTTTAGAGATGATAAGTCATTTGTAGGGGGCCATTTGCAACGTTAAAAGATGGCGGACGTGTAATTTGTTTTACACACACACACACACACACATAAACTCACGCCTTAATTCCCAGAGTGGGGTAGGCAGAGCTACAGAATTACCAACAACTAAAAATTTGTTTTAGACTTTAATTTTTGGGTAATTAGGTGTTCAAAGTCCTTTTCTGATAGTGATTTGTACTTTTTATGCCTTTGTGTCGCACAGTGATTGAAGACTTGGACTTATTTCGTGTATCTGGCATCTTTCTTCTCGTTTCAAGTGGACTCGCAGTGGTGCAGAGGTTAAAACTATCTTGACCTCTGGCCTACAAATCACCGTACAACGTTGCCCCCAATCTTCCTAGAGAAGATTGGATTGTGTTTTATTGCTATATTGATTTATACTTATACAGGGTGTCCCAAAATCGGTAAACCACATTGACACCGGAGGTAGGTCAGCTTAAGAGGTGCCGAACTAGCCTAACATGACCTCAGTAAAATGTGCACGGTTTTCGAGTTATTGCCAAATTAAAGGTTTTTATAAATTTTCACCTTTTTTAACACTGTTTGTGCCAGGATTCAGTCGGAAAGCTCTCGAACTTATTTTTTTTTAAATGTAGGGAGCCTGAGATAGTTTATTAAGATATCAAAAGTGTTATTTTGTCAATAACTAATGTAAATTTATGAAAAATATTGGATTAGTCTCGATTTAAATTATCAGTAAATCATTAATTTCAACTTTTGACACCTGCCGTGAAAATTTTTTACTAGAAACGAAACGAGCAAATGATGTTTAAAAATTGAGCATGTTATGCAGATTCAGAAATGGTACAATACAAGTATCTTACTGCGATAAGAAAAGCATTCAATAACACTTTTCCGATGCCGCAAACCGTCGCCGTCAGGTAAAAACAATGCCGTACGATGTGATATCGCATTTGAGGCCTAAACATCTCATTTTTTGCCAAATGCACGGGAACGAAAGAGATGGAAATAATGTTCATCTCCCTTTTGAAGGATATCGGTGACTAATAGCACGTGTGGATTTCTACCTGGACCCCTCCACTTCGGGCTTTGTACCTGCCTTGCTTTACCAATTGTTTAAAGAAAGGGATGGATAGAGTGCTTTGTCCGTTTATTTACAAGTAGCACGATAAGCAGTAGCCTTCGAACCAAATCAGTTCGTTACCTTGCGTTTCGTGCGACACCCGTGTTCTCTGCGTTCCATCTGTGTGTTATTATCGACTTGGCTTTTCTCTGGACTCTGATTTCTCTGAAAACGACAACTCGGCACTCTATTGGACTCTGATTTGCTTTGTGGAACTGCTACGACAACAACGATGGCAAACCGTGATCCCCAGTACACTCATGGCGACTACGCTGACATGCTCTTGATTTACGGTGAAACTAGGCATGTTTCAAGTCGAGGCAATGTTACGTACAACGCAAGATTGGCTACAAGGTTGTACTCGGAACGATATCCAGGTCGAAATCCAACGACTCATAACGTCATTTTAAGAGCCCTAAACGCTTATCACGAGGGCAGGCTACCAGGAACGAGTACCCAAGGAGGAAGACCTCGGACTGTTAACGACGACGTGGTTTTGGAAGAAGTACGAGCGGAGCCAGGAACTTCAGTGCGAATTATTGAACGCCGCACTGGAGTCCCCAAATCATCGGCACAAAGAATTTTAAATCGTCATAAATACCATCCCTACCATATCCAACGCGTCCAAACACTACTTGCAACGGACTACGCACACCGTGTTGAATTTTGTCGGAAGATGACTCAGAAATACAGGGAAAATCCTAATTTCTTCAATGAAGTACTGTGGAGCGACGAATCAGCCTGCAGAAGGGATGGATATCTAAATTTACATAATACCCATAGCTGGCAGCTGTCAAACCCACATGAACAAAGAGAAGACCGGTCCCAATACCAATTCAAAATTAATTTGTGGACGGGCATTTTTAACGGCCAAATAATAGGACCGGTCGAACTGCCAGCTATTTTGAATGGAACAAATTATCTTCAATTTTTGGAAAATGATCTTCCAGTACTTTTAGAAGATACACCGTTGGCACTGAGACAAAGGATGTGGTTCCAACAAGATGGCTGCCCGGCACACTACGCTCGACTAGTCCGCGAACACCTCAGCAACACATTCCCCGAGAGATGGATTGGGCGATTGGGTCCAATTTTATGGCCACCGCGTTCCCCGGATCTAAACCCATTGGATTTTTTTTATTGGGGATGTTTGAAAGATAAAGTTTATGCAAAACCAATAAGATGTGAAGAAGAATTGCGGCAGCGTGTATTCGACGCAGCCCGGACCATATCGGGAATTACCTTAAGAAAATTGAGCCGAATTTTTTTGAGACGGTGTTATTTATGTATTAGAGTCCGAGGCAGACAATTTGAACATTTATTGTAACTAATTTTAAGTATTAAAATAAATCATTGAAAGTTAAACCCGTTTTTTTTTGGTCATCAACTTTCATCCAGCCCGAGATGCACATTATTTCCATCTCTTTCGATCTCGTGCATTTGGCAAAAAATAAGATGTTTAGGCCTCAAATGCGATATCACATCGTACGGCATTGTTTTTACCTGACGGCGACGGTTTGCGGCATCGGAAAAGTGTTATTGAATGCTTTTCTTATCGCAGTAAGATACTTGTATTGTACCATTTCTGAATCTGCATAACATGCTCAATTTTTAAACATCATTTGCTCGTTTCGTTTCTAGTAAAATTTTTTCACGGCAGGTGTCAAAAGTTGAAATTAATGATTTACTGATAATTTAAATCGAGACTAATCCAATATTTTTCATAAATTTACATTAGTTATTGACAAAATAACACTTTTGATATCTTAATAAACTATCCCAGGCTCCCTACATTTAAAAAAAAATAAGTTCGAGAGCTTTCCGACTGAATCCTAGCACAAACAGTGTTAAAAAAGGTGAAAATTTATAAAAACCTTTAATTTGGCAATAACTCGAAAACCGTGCACATTTTACTGAGGTAATGTTAGGCTAGTTCGGCACCTCTTAAGCTGACCTACCTCCGGTGTCAATGTGGTTTACCGATTTTGGGACACCCTGTATATACTTGACACTGGCGAAACCACTTCACGTGGAAACGCCATATCCCCGCGGTAGTAGCTGTTCAAGTCGCCGCGGGGGCAAAAAAAGAAGAAGTCATTTGTAACTTATAGGAACCTGAACCTTATTGTTGTACAATGTACCTAACGTACCCGAGGGTCCCAAATTGAAGTGTTTGACTGTACATTAACCAGAAATTATTATGATTATAAATTTATTATGGAAAAAATATCAAACTGAAGGTGAAAACCGCATCAAAATTTGCGTGGTTTAGGAGGAATTAGCGGATATACCGACAGACGGACGCGGGAAACGATTTTGCTTAATCAAAGTCAAAGTATTTTTTTTAATTCAATATTGATTCATACAGAACACTTTTTGAATGTCAAAGATCATTAACAATTTACAATTAGGCACATGTTAACCTACAAACATAAATGCTGTTTTTACTTAGTGAAAAAAAAATGATAACATTATAACTAAAAAGATATGTCAGGATTAGGTATAACAAATTCAAAATCAGAGCAAATATAAATATGTATAAAAATAAAAGAATCATTTAAAGGCGTTTTTGTCATTTATAAAATCGTTAATCGTGTCGTAGGCCTTGCATTTAATGGTTTTTTATGAACGACTTAAATTTATTTAATGACAAACCTTGTACATTTTCGGGAATTTTCTTATAAAAACGCTCACTATTACCCATAAAAGATGAATTGGCTTTCATTAGACGATAACAAGGCACGGCAAGTTTATCCTTATTTCTAGTATTACAAGAGTGACAGTCACTATTTAGTTTAAGTAAATAAATGTAGATTTCGTTTTACATATATACCTAACAATTTCAAAAATAAGTATATTGAGAAGCAAATGTGAGAATGTTAATTTGCTTGAGTTTTTCTCTTAATGAAATGCGAGAACCTGGCTGATAAATAGCGCGAATCTCCTTTTTTTGTAATACAAAAATCGTCTGTATATCAGCGGCTTTACCCCAGAGCAAAATACCATAGGTCATAATGCTGTGAAAGTAAGAGAATAAACAAGCTTAGCTGTCTCTATATCGGTGAGTTGCCTTATTCTTTTTACTGCATATGCTGCCGAACTAAGCCTATTACCTAACGAAGAAATATGTGATCCCCATTGTAGTTTATGATCCAGTGTAACACCGAAAAAAACAGTGCTATGAGAAAAATCAATGAACTCATCATTAAGTTGACCTGTTCATTCTTACTGGTATTGACTTTAGAAAGACTGAATTTAATACTTTTGTTTTTTTACTATTTAAAAGTAGATTGTTAGCGGTGAACCATGCCGCAACTGAGTCCAGTGCTGTATTCACTTTATCCAAGTTGGTTTCCTTTCTGCCAAGTTTAAATATTAACGATGTGTCATCCGCAAATAGCACAATATCGTGTTTGTTCTGGAGGTGATAGGGCAAATCGTTAATATAGGCCAATTATTGAGCCCTGTGGGACTCCTTTAGAAATATTAGACCCCTTCGATTGTATCCTATTTATTTACACGTGTTGGGTTCTATTGGATAGGTAAGATGTTATAAGATCTAGTGCACGATGTTTTACCCCGTAGTGGCTAAGCTTTAAGATAAGAGTGTCATGGTTTACGCAGTCGAAGGCCTTTGACAGATCGCAAAAAACGCCAATTGCATCCATTGACTTTTCCCAAGCATCAAAAATGGTTCGTAGTAGTTCAACACCAGCATCGTTGTTGATCGGCCTTTAGTGAATCCAAACTGATTTGCATGTAGAAGATTATTCAAGTTGAAGTGTGATAACATTTGGTTCAAGATAATCTTTTCAAAAAAATTACTTATTGCAGGAAGTATAGAAATAGGTCGGAAATAAGTTGGGTCCGTTTTGTACACTAGTACTATTTTACTTTGTTTCAGTAGGTCTGGGAAAATTCCGACGTCTATGCAACTATTAAATATATAAGCAAGGTGCTATAGCTACTATTATTTCTTTCAATGCCTTAACTGAAAGGCCCCAAAGATCTTCGGTTTTTTTCACCGTGAGTGTATTGAAAGCAGTAACAAATTCATTTGGAGATACGTGCGTAAGTTTAAAAATAACTTCGCACTCATCCACACAATTTTTCAAAAGGATTTTAGCAGCAGCAGGAAAGCTATTTAATGTCCTTGTCATTTCAGTAGGAGTATTGGCAAAAAAAAACGATTTCCTGTGCTCATAAAACGAGCTCATACGTAAAAAACCGGGCAAGAGCATGTAGGGTTCCGAAGCCGTTACTACACAAAAACTACTTATTAACTCAATAATAAAAAGCATGAAGTATCCAAAGTTATTTGGTGCTGTGTTAGGTGATCTCCGTAGGTATATTTAATTAGCGCTTTGAAGCTTAATATTTCATAAACGGATTCCTTAATCGAAAAATTGTTTGGAGGAACCCGCAATATTTCTGAAAGCCCTTCCAACGACACCCCACACTATGGGGTCAAGCTCGACAGATCTTTGGCCGGTACTCTCACCACAAATGACTTAAAATTAACCTTGTGGCGGGGCTCCACCACTTCGACCCTAACGGTAACTCCGGTCTTAAGTCGTACATACTCTACGAGATTTTTCGCCTCCGTAGAGTAATGTAATCTGGTCACGTACAACTACGTCGTGGGCGTAGCAGGACATAGTGGTCCGGTCCGGTCGGTGCGGTGCCGCGCAGGTCCCTCGGGGCAGGCTTCTTCCTCCACCCATGTAAAACCATCTTTGTCCTGCTTGGGACACCTCGAAGGCACCCCGTGAACGGGTTCACTGCGGTTCTCCTCCACCGTAGTAGGAAGCTGTGCTGGTTGTCTAGCGATTAGTAGCATAAATATGGTATGGTATGATCGGCCGATATTGGGCCTTCTCCTTGCTGTACAAGTTACAACTCGGAGTCTTATGAAAGCGGGTTATTCCCACCGGTCTGTACCCTTTTGTTTGCAGCAAACCAGTGGGTTTTATTTCCAGTTGCCCGCACTGCGAACAGGTGGGATAATAATCCTCACTAGTGCGCATTCTCAACAGTGATTGAACTAGCGGGTCCTAGGGTGTGGACGACTGGTTTTTTTTCACTGAACACTTATGGAAGTAAATGAAAGGCAGGACAATATTGAATATTTGTATTCTTACTTAGATTTATTTGTATATACATAATCGTAATATTCTTAAAAGTAAATTTCAATAATCTTACATTCCTATTTGGCTTTATCAAACGTTTAAACATATCGCCGTCAAAGTTTGGCTCGGGCGGCAGCATGTTATACAAACCTCGCTGCCGGGACAAAGGCCTTTCATTTGTTTGAGCGAAAATCGGCGCCCCGCGGGCGGTGTGTCTCGGCCAGGGGCCGCTAGACGCGCAGCGCGCGCTTGCGCGGCGGGCCGGACGCGGCGCCCCGCGGGCGGTGTGTCTCGGCCAGGGGCCGCTAGACGCGCAGCGCGCGCTTGCGCGGCGGGCCGGACGCGGCGCCCCGCGGGCGGTGTGTCTCGGCCAGGGGCCGCTAGACGCGCAGCGCGCGCTTGCGCGGCGGGCCGGACGCGGCGCCCCGCGGGCGGTGTGTCTCGGCCAGGGGCCGCTAGACGCGCAGCGCGCGCTTGCGCGGCGGGCCGGACGCGGCGCCCCGCGGGCGGTGTGTCTCGGCCAGGGGCCGCTAGACGCGCAGCGCGCGCTTGCGCGGCGGGCCGGACGCGGCGCCCCGCGGGCGGTGTGTCTCGGCCAGGGGCCGCTAGACGCGCAGCGCGCGCTTGCGCGGCGGGCCGGACGCGGCGCCCCGCGGGCGGTGTGTCTCGGCCAGGGGCCGCTAGACGCGCAGCGCGCGCTTGCGCGGCGGGCCGGACGCGGCGCCCCGCGGGCGGTGTGTCTCGGCCAGGGGCCGCTAGACGCGCAGCGCGCGCTTGCGCGGCGGGCCGGACGCGGCGCCCCGCGGGCGGTGTGTCTCGGCCAGGGGCCGCTAGACGCGCAGCGCGCGCTTGCGCGGCGGGCCGGACGCGGCGCCCCGCGGGCGGTGTGTCTCGGCCAGGGGCCGCTAGACGCGCAGCGCGCGCTTGCGCGGCGGGCCGGACGCGGCGCCCCGCGGGCGGTGTGTCTCGGCCAGGGGCCGCTAGACGCGCAGCGCGCGCTTGCGCGGCGGGCCGGACGCGGCGCCCCGCGGGCGGTGTGTCTCGGCCAGGGGCCGCTAGACGCGCAGCGCGCGCTTGCGCGGCGGGCCGGACGCGGCGCCCCGCGGGCGGTGTGTCTCGGCCAGGGGCCGCTAGACGCGCAGCGCGCGCTTGCGCGGCGGGCCGGACGCGGCGCCCCGCGGGCGGTGTGTCTCGGCCAGGGGCCGCTAGACGCGCAGCGCGCGCTTGCGCGGCGGGCCGGACGCGGCGCCCCGCGGGCGGTGTGTCTCGGCCAGGGGCCGCTAGACGCGCAGCGCGCGCTTGCGCGGCGGGCCGGACGCGGCGCCCCGCGGGCGGTGTGTCTCGGCCAGGGGCCGCTAGACGCGCAGCGCGCGCTTGCGCGGCGGGCCGGACGCGGCGCCCCGCGGGCGGTGTGTCTCGGCCAGGGGCCGCTAGACGCGCAGCGCGCGCTTGCGCGGCGGGCCGGACGCGGCGCCCCGCGGGCGGTGTGTCTCGGCCAGGGGCCGCTAGACGCGCAGCGCGCGCTTGCGCGGCGGGCCGGACGCGGCGCCCCGCGGGCGGTGTGTCTCGGCCAGGGGCCGCTAGACGCGCAGCGCGCGCTTGCGCGGCGGGCCGGACGCGGCGCCCCGCGGGCGGTGTGTCTCGGCCAGGGGCCGCTAGACGCGCAGCGCGCGCTTGCGCGGCGGGCCGGACGCGGCGCCCCGCGGGCGGTGTGTCTCGGCCAGGGGCCGCTAGACGCGCAGCGCGCGCTTGCGCGGCGGGCCGGACGCGGCGCCCCGCGGGCGGTGTGTCTCGGCCAGGGGCCGCTAGACGCGCAGCGCGCGCTTGCGCGGCGGGCCGGACGCGGCGCCCCGCGGGCGGTGTGTCTCGGCCAGGGGCCGCTAGACGCGCAGCGCGCGCTTGCGCGGCGGGCCGGACGCGGCGCCCCGCGGGCGGTGTGTCTCGGCCAGGGGCCGCTAGACGCGCAGCGCGCGCTTGCGCGGCGGGCCGGACGCGGCGCCCCGCGGGCGGTGTGTCTCGGCCAGGGGCCGCTAGACGCGCAGCGCGCGCTTGCGCGGCGGGCCGGACGCGGCGCCCCGCGGGCGGTGTGTCTCGGCCAGGGGCCGCTAGACGCGCAGCGCGCGCTTGCGCGGCGGGCCGGACGCGGCGCCCCGCGGGCGGTGTGTCTCGGCCAGGGGCCGCTAGACGCGCAGCGCGCGCTTGCGCGGCGGGCCGGACGCGGCGCCCCGCGGGCGGTGTGTCTCGGCCAGGGGCCGCTAGACGCGCAGCGCGCGCTTGCGCGGCGGGCCGGACGCGGCGCCCCGCGGGCGGTGTGTCTCGGCCAGGGGCCGCTAGACGCGCAGCGCGCGCTTGCGCGGCGGGCCGGACGCGGCGCCCCGCGGGCGGTGTGTCTCGGCCAGGGGCCGCTAGACGCGCAGCGCGCGCTTGCGCGGCGGGCCGGACGCGGCGCCCCGCGGGCGGCGGCGCGCGCGCGGCGTGTCGGGGTCGGGCGGCGCGGAGGCGGTGACCAGGTTGCGCGCGTTGCCGGCCTGCAGCGGCCCGATGGTCGCCCGGAACTCCGCCACGCCCGCCTTCAGCTCCGGGTCGCCCTCCACGAGCTCGCGGATCTGTGACACACCCGTCCCGTCAGATATAATCGCATCAGCAGGCCGAGTTGGGCTCCCGTTGGACGCGAGATCGATCGTCCGGGAGATGGGATATGCAGCCCCGTCACACCCCCTTTCCCATTGAAAAGAGTGGGAGTGGGAGAGAAAACCTGATCGAGTGATTACTCCCAATTAGTATTTTATGGTAACAGGTGGGATTTTATATTCCAGGAGGTTCTTCCCCCTAGAACCGACTTAAAAAGCATCCCGGTAGTTCCCCTCGCTTTAAAAAAAGTTCAAAAAAAAAGTCCTCGGTTTTTTAAGACATTTTTACCGTCAAGAATCGGGAACATTGAATTTTTATCCTACCCTATTTACCCTCATCAAAAAATGGATCACATATTTTTTTCTAAACAAGTGTGTTTACCGTTAACGATTCGATCGTAAAAACCATTTTCAACCAAACAATACATACACTAGGACAAACAATAATATCACTCAATGTGTCATTTACACTGGCTAAAGCATGCCAGACGAAATACATTGACGAGTTGGTTTTCACGTTAGAGGGAAAAGCTGTTGTAGGAGTCGCGCGGGGGGGGAGCTCCTATTTCTGGATCGTTTGCCTTTCGGGCATCTGAATATACCTAAAGAACCTGACCTACCTGCTTTTACAACCACAATTAGTATTTGATGATCAAATCTATGTACACTTTTTGTGCAATGGGATAATAGTATTTTATCTACTCTCATATCGTAAAGTTCGAATTACAAACTTCAAAACGAATTTATATTGGCATACCTTATAAACACAATACCGAAATAAAAAAAAAAAAACACTTCATAACATTATTTCTCTAACAAAATAATTTTATAAAGTAATTTTTTTACCATTACGATACAAGTTTATCCAAAAAGTTAATGTCACCAACGAGGTTCCATATCAATTATATTTTTATAATGGAACGCACATGCGGTTCGCGTCATTTTTACAGTATTACAAAAAGTTTTCATTCCAATTTTTACTTGTCTGTGACAGCGCCCGCTTTAACGCATGCGCGGTGTGATGTGCTAGGTTTTGGCGCCATTAATTGAATACGTTTTGCTGTAGTTACTTTATTAACTTTGATCTTTTATTTAGTAGGTTGAATCGCAATGTATGAGAGTAGATAAAGTAGTGTATGAAATTGCACATAACTAGGTATTAAATCACTCGTGTGATACTATTAAAAACCTCGCCTAGCGGCTCGGTTCTTAAACACACACTCGTGTTTTAATACCCCTCTTTATGCAACAATTTCATAAACTACTATTATGTAACTGGCACATAAAGAGGGTCCTTAAAACACGAGTGTGATAATAACATCACACGAGTTTTTTAAGGCCTAATTATGTACAGTTGCATACATTTCTTTATCTACACACATATTATAAGTACTCTAAGATACGTTCAGTAGCCAAAGGCAAATAACCTTCATAGCACCAGTGCTACTGCTATTTGAAATATATCTATAGGTGTTAAGCTAATGTATGAACTGAAATAAGAAATAAATCAAATCAGAGAAAAGAAGTATTTATTTTAGTATCACTACTCATATTTCACTTCAAATATACTTTTCCGGATATTAAAAACAGGCGGCAGAATAAACAAATGGCGGCAAAGCTAACCTGTGTCAGGAATATGAAGGTTTTTTTTTTAATCATAGACAAACTAACAAAGTCCCTATTCTAATGTCATTCGACATCAAAACGGCGTACGACACTTTACTTAAAATATAACGAGTCGACGTTTAATAGATACTAGAATTGACCCCCTGATTGAATTGTGTTGGTTTTCGAAGATGTTCCAAATTTGAACAACATTACTTTATCAAAAGTTGTATCGTAATTTTAACTTTTCATTACAGCTACAGATAAGAAAAAATATCATAGTATAGTACATTGTGTATTAAGGTTGGTAAGTAAAGAATTACGATCGAGGCTCTAGTAGAAGCCCGAAGTCGAAGACTGAGGGCTTTCTGAGTCGAGGTTCGTAATTCCCGTACCGCCCGTGAAACATACAATGTTTTTCATCACATTTGCGAGTAAATAAATAAAATTATAGGGCAGAAAAAACTTATAATACACAAGTCAGCACAACTATTATTACGAATTACATGAACTTTTTTTAAGCGGGCGGACTCCACAGATTATACAAATGTTTCGTTCAGAAACGTTAAGGGCAAATACTTACGTATGTATGTATACATACAGCCCTGAAGGAGTGTAAAAAAAAACGACGTTTTGATACAGAAAACTATTAAAATCGATTATTAAGAACATTAATTGAGTATTTAAGTAACATGTAGCGAGATTGCAATGAAATTCCTGTTTAAATAACATTTTAAGACAATTTTTCAATTGAGTGTAAACTCTTTGCTTGAACTTGCATGACCTGTGTGCTGTGCTATAAGTTACTTACCGACCTTGGGTTTCACGGTAAAAAGAAAGGTCGAGGGTTTTATATGGGGCATTGCGGCCAAGTTAACCTGTATGTTTAGATACTGTTTACGTGCAAGTGTGATGAAAAAATTATATCTTGTAATGATGGTCATTGACTACGGATTCTGAACGCATTATAGAGGACTTATGATATGTGTGTAGATAAACATAATAGGAGCACGAGCAAGCGTGTGTTGGTCTCACCTCCTCGTGGTAGTCGGTGAGCAGCTCGGTGGCGATGCGCACGAGGTAGGCGGTGACCTGGCCGCCGCGGCTGCGCACGCGCGCGTGCAGGCGTAGCACCGCCGGCATCATCACCTCCGCGACCGTGCGCTTCATTTTCTATAACGCCACGATTATCATGTAACGCATATCTAAGGTAACAACACTGCGGGGCGATATTACAGTTTGCTTTAGCCAATCTTGCTTCGATATCATAATTGACAATAGGATTATTTTTTTTAAATTTTCTGAAAAAATAGTCTTAAGATCTAGCGGCGCTATTACATCAGTGGGGCGAGTACGTCGAGTGGCAACGGTAACTCCCGTTTTAAAGTTCGTATCGAAAAGTAGCATCTATTGACAAGTAGATATTCTTTTTCTACTTGCCCACTCACTGCACTCCTACGAATACGAACTTTACAACGGGAGTTAAAGCCACTTGACGTAATTGCCCCACTGACGTAATAACCCCGCTTGACCATTATAGGTTTGCCTCAAAATAGTAGATTGTTCAACAAGGGACTAAAACAAGCCATAATGACACGAGGTGTTTAGCCATTATGGTTATGTATGTTGTATGAGTGTCATTATGGTTCTTTAGTCTGGCGTTAAACACTAGTTTTAACTTTGAATTCAGTCGTTTAAGATTTTTAGTCATTAGCAGATATACAGGGTGTCCCAGAAACCGACGCCAACCCGCCTAGGGCTGATAGAGCAGCTCATAAGCTATCGATTTAACCCCCATGTATGTTCAGCAATTGTTATTAGTTTCCGAGATATTGATCATTTAAATCAGAATTTTTGCCATTTTTCCTTATGTCCGTGGTACGAAAAAACCCTTAATTCATGTATTCATTCATATTTTTTTTAGTGTTATCTTGCATGATTAGAATCACTGTGAAATAAGGAAGTTTTTAAAGCTACATGGCAATTTCTTTTTTATTACAAATGTTCGAGTAAACGCACAGAGTTACTTTCTCCATACTAAAAGAACCCCGCGTTTGTTTTTCACCAAGTATGGAAAAACAAACTTTGTGTGTTTACTCAAAAAGTCGTAATGAAAAAAAAATTGGCATGTAGCTTTAAAAACTTCCTTATTTCACAGTGATTCAAATCATGCAAGAAAACACTGAAAAAAATGTGAATTAATACATAAATTTAGGGGTTTTTCGTAGCACGGACATAAGGAAAAATTACAAAAAATCCGATTAAAGTGATCAATATCTCGGAAACTAATAACAATTTCTGAACATACATGGGGGTTAAATCGATAGCTTATGAGCTGCTCTATCAGCCCTAGGCGGGTTGGCGTCGGTTTCTGGGACACCCTGTATGTCTATTTCTCATTACTATAATGAGCAAAAAAAAAGTTGTTCTATTTCTCATTACTATACAGGGTGTCCCAAAATCGGTAAACCACATTGACACCGGAGGTAGGTCAGCTTAAGAGGTGCCGAACTAGCCTAACATGACCTCAGTAAAATGTGCACGGTTTTCGAGTTATTGCCAAATTAAAGGTTTTTATAAATTTTCACCTTTTTTAACACTGTTTGTGCCAGGATTCAGTCGGAAAGCTCTCGAACTTATTTTTTTTAAAATGTAGGGAGCCTGGGATAGTTTATTAAGATATCAAAAGTGTTATTTTGTCAATAACTAATGTAAATTTATGAAAAATATTGGATTAGTCTCGATTTAAATTATCAGTAAATCATTAATTTCAACTTTTGACACCTGCCGTGAATTTTTTTTACTAGAAACGAAACGAGCAAATGATGTTTAAAAATTGAGCATGTTATGCAGATTCAGAAATGGTACAATACAAGTATCTTACTGCGATAAGAAAAGCATTCAATAACACTTTTCCGATGCCGCAAACCGTCGCCGTCAGGTAAAAACAATGCCGTACGATGTCATATCGCATTTGAGGCCTAAACATCTCATTTTTTGCCAAATGCACGGGAACGAAAGAGATGGAAATAATGTTCATCTCCCTTTTGAAGGATATCGGTGACTAATAGCACGTGTGGATTTCTACCTGGACCCCTCCACTTCGGGCTTTGTACCTGCCTTGCTTTACCAATTGTTTAAAGAAAGGGATGGATAGAGTGCTTTGTCCGTTTATTTACAAGTAGCACGATAAGCAGTAGCCTTCGAACCAAATCAGTTCGTTACCTTGCGTTTCGTGCGACACCCGTGTTCTCTGCGTTCCATCTGTGTGTTATTATCGACTTGGCTTTTCTCTGGACTCTGATTTCTCTGAAAACGACAACTCGGCACTCTATTGGACTCTGATTTGCTTTGTGGAACTGCTACGACAACAACGATGGCAAACCGTGATCCCCAGTACACTCATGGCGACTACGCTGACATGCTCTTGATTTACGGTGAAACTAGGCATGTTTCAAGTCGAGGCAATGTTACGTACAACGCAAGATTGGCTACAAGGTTGTACTCGGAACGATATCCAGGTCGAAATCCAACGACTCATAACGTCATTTTAAGAGCCCTAAACGCTTATCACGAGGGCAGGCTACCAGGAACGAGTACCCAAGGAGGAAGACGCCGCACTGGAGTCCCCAAATCATCGGCACAAAGAATTTTAAATCGTCATAAATACCATCCCTACCATATCCAACGCGTCCAAACACTACTTGCAACGGACTACGCACACCGTGTTGAATTTTGTCGGAAGATGACTCAGAAATACAGGGAAAATCCTAATTTCTTCAATGAAGTACTGTGGAGCGACGAATCAGCCTGCAGAAGGGATGGATATCTAAATTTACATAATATCCATAGCTGGCAGCTGTCAAACCCACATGAACAAAGAGAAGACCGGTCCCAATACCAATTCAAAATTAATTTGTGGACGGGCATTTTTAACGGCCAAATAATAGGACCGGTCGAACTGCCAGCTATTTTGAATGGAACAAATTATCTTCAATTTTTGGAAAATGATCTTCCAGTACTTTTAGAAGATACACCGTTGGCACTGAGACAAAGGATGTGGTTCCAACAAGATGGCTGCCCGGCACACTACGCTCGACTAGTCCGCGAACACCTCAGCAACACATTCCCCGAGAAATGGATTGGGCGATTGGGTCCAATTTTATGGCCACCGCGTTCCCCGGATCTAAACCCATTGGATTTTTTTTATTGGGGATGTTTGAAAGATAAAGTTTATGCAAAACCAATAAGATGTGAAGAAGAATTGCGGCAGCGTGTATTCGACGCAGCCCGGACCATATCGGGAATTAGCTTAAGAAAATTGAGCCGAATTTTTTTGAGACGGTGTTATTTATGTATTAGAGTCCGAGGCAGACAATTTGAACATTTATTGTAACTAATTTTAAGTATTAAAATAAATCATTGAAAGTTAAACCCGTTTTTTTTTGGTCATCAACTTTCATCCAGCCCGAGATGCACATTATTTCCATCTCTTTCGATCTCGTGCATTTGGCAAAAAATAAGATGTTTAGGCCTCAAATGCGATATCACATCATACGGCATTGTTTTTACCTGACGGCGACGGTTTGCGGCATCGGAAAAGTGTTATTGAATGCTTTTCTTATCGCAGTAAGATACTTGTATTGTACCATTTCTGAATCTGCATAACATGCTCAATTTTTAAACATCATTTGCTCGTTTCGTTTCTAGTAAAAATTTTTCACGGCAGGTGTCAAAAGTTGAAATTAATGATTTACTGATAATTTAAATCGAGACTAATCCAATATTTTTCATAAATTTACATTAGTTATTGACAAAATAACACTTTTGATATCTTAATAAACTATCCCAGGCTCCCTACATTTAAAAAAAAATAAGTTCGAGAGCTTTCCGACTGAATCCTGGCACAAACAGTGTTAAAAAAGGTGAAAATTTATAAAAACCTTTAATTTGGCAATAACTCGAAAACCGTGCACATTTTACTGAGGTCATGTTAGGCTAGTTCGGCACCTCTTAAGCTGACCTACCTCCGGTGTCAATGTGGTTTACCGATTTTGGGACACCCTGTATAATGAGCAAAAAAAAAGTTGTATTCTTTTGAGACAAACCTTTATAAGCGTGATATTTTCAGAACATTCCTATTTTCAATTATAATTTTGACGTTATGATAGCGTTTACTATCGAGATAATAAGAGCTGTCATGTCATGACGTTGACAATGTGATTACGATACAGGAGCAAGATGGGCTAATAAATACCAAATGAAATAAAGGCCCCGGGCCACCATTCTACTTTGTACTCTTGCTTCTGTATCGTAAATTCGCAATCATATTGTTGTGTTTTTTACTTTCGCTTTACAGCACATGCTATGATTTTAATTATACCTACTTTGTTATAATAGGCTATTTGGCAACATTGAAAATATACTTCAAATTATGGTCATCCTATCAGATACTACAGTAAAACAACATATTTCACATTATTTAAAACATTTTTTTCAGACATGGCACGATTTTTTTGTTGTTTATTTCATTGCATGTTTGAAAAAGGCACTATATGTACATACATCGGCGGGAAATATGGGGTTGCCCGCCGTAGACCTATCCGTCTATATGTCTTCGGCCGGCAACCACTTTTGTCCCGGCCTCTGTAGTAATGTACTATTGTGGCAGAAACGCTATGTGATTGGTTTGCCGCTCTGGCAACGTCATACGCAATGAGCCACAGATTATAAGGGTATGTCTCATGTCTCTTCAAATGAACTTGTTTATTGTTTACTTGCGTGTGACGTCACACTTGTCATATGACCCGCGCCATGATGACCATGATGGACACAGCGATTTTGAAAATTTAAACTTTAACACAGATTTTATTGATAATACAGTAGGGTCTCAAAGAAATATCAATGTAGTGTGCTTGTTATACAATAAAGAATCATTTAAAAATGTTTTCAAAAATTTGTCAAATAGCCTATTAACGAAGTTGCACCGGTTGGTGGATACCAGTCGAAATGTGGGATTAAATAGCTCCTCGTCACGTCTCAGGGCCGCTATTCTAGGCCGTAAAAACATTATCATCAGGGAGCGAAACTTTGGTGCCGGTGACGTCATTCCGACGCAAATTCACATATAGGATGCTTTTATATAAACAATATCGCGACACCGCACTGATTCTTAATAATGCTATAATAATTTAAATAATGACAAAGACGATACGAATAAAATATTTTGTTGGACCATGTAATTCTAACGAAAAATATTATTTCCACAAGTAAATGGAAAACATTAATTAAATGAAATTTCGAAGTATGCAGAACGCTTAAAATTCAAACATAACATCCCATGTGCTTGGTTGATTTAATTTTTCAAATTGCTTACTTTTGCTGTTAAAACATTTTTTCATTATTTACAATCAGAAAAGGAAACTTCTGCAAATACGGCTGTATAGACTGCATGGCGACTTTGCTCAAGCGAAACAATAATGTTTCAGTTATATTTACAATTTACAAATAAATAAATAATTCAATATAAATTTGTTATTGTCTTCAAAAATCTTCTTTTTAATGATGAGTAAATTATCTTTTTTATAAGTAGGTACCGGCCGTCTCAACTCAAAGTGTCAATATTGGTACAGTAAAGAGGCTAATAAGTTGTTAGTGATGATGTTCGATCTAGATAAAAACACTCTGTATGTTGCCTGACGTCATACGCCTGTCATCGGCTCCAAAGTTTCGCTCCCTGGTTATCATCAGGGCCCGTAATTTTCATGCCGATGACATCAATTTGACGTCACGCTCCATATAGGGTGATCCCAAATAGTTTTATTGTAAACTATTAATCATTAGTCGTCAATCATTTTAATCATGTACAAATGACTTCAAAAGTTCTCTATTTACACGTGGAATAAATAATACCTACTTGATACTTGAAATGTAAATAAAACTATTTGATTTGTTTTTATACACACATTTTATTAAATGGTATTGGTAACAACGCATTACAATAATTACGTAGAAAACAGAATTCCTCTCTAACGTAAAGCACGCCATCCTTCTTGCATTAATTCCCATGCAAAGAAAATCTAAGTTATCTTCGCGTTCATACGTAATCCTTTTGTTTGTTTTGTCACACATTTGGTTAATTATTCCAACATTTTTTCTGATTTTAACAACGAATATAATTAGGAAATCAGTATTTTTATTTCTCAGTGGCACTTGCACCATTTAATAAAATGTATGTTTAACAACAAATCAAATAGTTTTGTTTACGTTTCACGTATCAAGTAGGTATTATTTATTCAACGTGTAAATATAATACTTTTGAAGTAATTTGTACATAATTAAAATGATTGACTACTAATGATTAATAATTTACAATAAAACTATTTGGGATCACCCTATATGGAGCGTGACGTCAAATTGATGTCATCGGCATGAAAATTACGGGCCCTGGTTATCATCTTTGAGCCGTTATCGTATTGTCACCGTTTTGATAGCTCTATTTACTTGACAGTAAGGCGGCCGAGTTACACAATACCATAACACGTCAAAGACGATACGAGATTTTTACCACTGAGGATACATGCCCTGTGAGGTTATCGTAACAATATGATTACGATAAGCAGCATAGGCCCAAAATGGAATATCGCCCCAAATAGTGTATTGACACGTTCATAGCGCGGGATGCGGGCATGCCTGCTCTTCAGGGTTCTTTTTCTTGCTGGCAACATCAATTAACAGTTCTTTATTTCAACAAACGAGTAAAAATATTACTTTTTTTTTTCAAATTTATTGTTTCTGTTATATTGTGTATAAATAATCTTAAATAAAACCCTTCGCTAGTAGCGTGCGTCCTCGGATAAACTAGACCTATAAATTACAAGTCTTCAAGTTTAATTAGAAATCAAATGAAGTTGTAAACAATTTATTAACAATTATTTAATTTGTATGTATGTAAACACTTCATTGTACAACACGAATAATCAAAATACAACATTTACATGTAAAAAGGCGACCTTTGGGTGATTGAGAAAAATTAGAATAATTAAGCACCGAGTAGACGTAAGTACAAAACAAAGTTTTGTTTGTATCTTGTTTGAAAATATTTCTGTAATACTATAAACACACTAATAAGAATTGAAAACTGATGAGATATGTTTTCGCTTTTACTGTTTTTCTTATACTCTAGGAAAAAAAAACACCGTGATATTGTTCGCTTAGAAGTACATAAACAAATGGAGTTATAGATTTTGCCAGCTTGAAATAAAACAACGCTAATACATTTCTATAGAGTGTTCTCTATAAAAAGTATATCTTGGCGTTAAACCTTACAGAGCGTCTTGAGAAAAAGCTAGTGGGGGTGGGGGGCAGACAAGTGTTGCAGGAACAAGCCGTCTTGCCAATACACACATAAACATGCAGGCAGGGGGTCGACAGAACAAACGGCCGACGAGCCCCGCTACGTGCTCGCATCGCAACTAATTTTACAACCAGAAAAAGTCACAACAACAGATATAATAATATATATGTCCCTGCATTTAAAACGGTATCTTAATCACTGAAGTATTTTGGGACGAATGTATTACTTAACCGAAAATCGCACGGCAGTTAAATTTCCACAAAATGTATCAAATATGTTAGGAGCGCAGTTTCGACCACAAGTAAACGCCAAAGCACAAATTAAAATTAAGGCCAAGTTATACATCCGGTAAAAGACTTCCTGGTGTTCCAGTGGAACAAAACGTTATGCCATTTGATTTATACATTCATGGTTTCCATACCGTACACCGTTATACTTATTATTATTCAGATATTTATTTATTTTTCTGTAAATTAGGTTTTTTTTACAATAAATATTCAAATAATAGTAAAATAACAATACTATGTAATACAAAAAATAAACATTTAAAAAAACCTAACCTACGGGTGCCGCCGGCAGCGGGGCAGAGCTCAATCTACCGGTGAGTATGGCTGCAGAGAGGAACCTCCTCACAATGCGTGCCGTGTCGAGTAACTGCCTTCTGTATCTGGCCCTTGATCCAGCCATCTAGCGAGAGTCTCTTGAGGTGTTGGTCGAGACTCTTCGCGATACTTATATCGCAAACGGTCTTAACCGTTTGCCGAAACAACTATACGGACAATTATTGTCGAGTCAACATCCCACATGGCGGTTACCTCGTGAGCCAAGTCAAGGTACTTGCTGAGCTTATCCTTATTTATTTATATTTATAGTTTCTGACAGTGACAGGCAAACGTGAAATTCCAATATTATGGGGTCTATAAACTACTCTATTGATGGAATCGGAACGTTGCAAGAGTTCTCCGCCCACCTAATACTCACCGAATTTGATCGCGATAGTTTAAAAATGATGGTCCCGATCAGGAAATGACAGTGCATAAAATATACTGTCAAAGACAAAAATGAAAATTAGATATCTAATTTTAATTTGTTATAATTGTATGATGAAATATGACGGTATGAAAACCACAATATTTACGAAATATGTCCAATACATTCGCATTCAACAGACATTAACATAGTTACATATAGATATATGAAGCAAATATGATAAAGATGTATACATACAACTAGCAAATGGCGAGCAATGTATTAATTTGTTACCGACACAATATGCCTGCAAATCGATATAGCTGTATGCGTTTTGTTTTTTTGCTTGGTTCATAAGTGCGAAAGGGATAAACGAGTGAAGGCATGTTGTGTGAGCACGATTGTAAACTTCCACGGGCAACTTTTGGAGTAATAATTACCCGTCGGTTTGATGGCTATCGTACGGACGTCTGATTCTATTACACAGAATTAGAGTAAAACTGCTCTTGTTGTCGGGTATGGATGTCGTTAAAGGTTGCCCGTGGACCTTAGCCTCGCGAGACCCACCAAACTAAAAACAAGGAGATTATTGTGTGTGGGAATTTGAATCTAACAAGAAGGAAATAAAGTTCATTTATCTTTGCACTAAAATGTAATTTTCAAATTTGGAACAAAGATAAATGAACTTTATCTTCGTTACAATATAGTTTAAATTAAATTGCACTTATTATGTACTTCCTATGACACACTGGGGTTCACGAGGTTAAGTTACAAACATATAATTACACTTAAAATACAGGATACGTTTTTGATTTTCAGTAATGAGTTGAATGACAAACATACATCCCTAATGTTTCATTTTTAAATCCGTTTCCATACCCGCTAGGTACACCGTTCCATAGTCGCACCGGTGCATCCCAGAGGAAGCAACAGGTGGAAAATGGCGATACTTTCTAAATGTACCTAGACGGAACGAGGGTGAAACCTCCGACAATTTTGAATTTTGACATCAGCCAAGTGCATAGTTTGAGCCAATTGGTATGTTCTTCGATTTCTTTTGTCGTAAAAACTAACCCTGTATATTGGCGATATGATTAACTTTGTGCATTGTACGAGGGGTGTTCAATAAGTTTTGATAATCGGTATTAAAAATGGGAGATATGTAAATCGTTATTTTTTAATTGGAATAAGCACACTTTTTATGTTTCCAAACACTTATTAACGTCATTCAATTGTTTTATTTTACCACTATAAAAATAATTTTACTTTTAGAGGTCAAAATGGTCAAATTTTGTACCTTCACTAAGTCATCACCAGCTCGTGATTTTTACGTAGGTTTTTTTGAACATTAGTGAATGAGAAGTAGTAGTCGATAGTTAGGGCTAAATAACGGGGAGAGCGATTATCAGTTCTGATCTTTGGTCGAAAAGCAGCACCCTTGTCAATTAGATGGCTCTGAAGCACAATTCATGCCGCAAATTCGTATTTTTTTTTCTTTAGCCTATTTTTAATATTTTCCCATAACTATTATAGGATAATGTTATATAGCTCTCCTAGATTATTTGAACTGAATTGCTAAGGACTAATGTCACAGTATTTATTTGGAGGTCTCAATAATCCTAATAAAGGCCGAAAAAAACACCTTATATTTTGGTGACAGAGCTGGATATAAAAAAAACCACTGTAATGATAATTTATTTATTCTTTAAATCATAATAATAAATCAAGGTTTCATTTTCAATAACAATATTTTTTATTAGTCAACCAGAACTTTCTCCACACCGCTCCAAATTATTACAAAACACACTCTTATTTTTGCCGTCTTGTAAAATTGTTTATACTGATGTTTTTTGTTTAGTTTTAAAAAAGAATACAAAGGAGTAATGTATTTTTCTTTTCGCTTATTTAATTTTAATTAGTTCCATTGTATATTCCACATTAAAAGAATATCATTGTGTAGATGGTTCATACTGATTCTCGAAACTTATTGAACACCCCTCGTACTGATTAAGATTCCGTGGAAATTACATATATATTTTTAGTACGCAAATGCAGCAACATTATCTTCAAGCAGACCGGGAGCCTGGCACCGCGTTCACACGCGCGGGGGACACGCGGGGGGAGGAAGCAGGAGTTTCATATACTCGCTACACCCCAAAAATCATGATCATCAAGAATAAAACTTTCATTATAAACTTTAACTTTAACAAGAATAAAAACGTAAAATTGAAAGGATTGTTTTGTGTTTTTCACAAAACCTCACAAAAAAATATAAGTACTTCCCGTTTATTCAGAAAGAATATCCTGCGATGGGCTCCCAGTCAATAATGCTCGCACAGTCAATATTTTTACATACAGTCAGCATCATATAGTACGTAGCAGTCAAGATCACCAAATAGTTGGAAACATCCAGAATACTCATTAACATCGACACAGCCTAAGTAATCAAATTGTTCAGGTCATCCACAGTGCTCAAATATTCCGGAGCACATACAACCGCGAATACTTGATTACATTCAAGACACCGCTCGTACCGTCACAACCACACCGCCGCTGGTATCGTAGCATCCGAAGTAACCAAAAGTACGGAACACAATAGAAAAGTGAGCTTTATTTCAAATGATATAAGATTTTATTTTATTTTATCTCGGTTTAATGAATTATGTTACTCAAATTGAAATTGATTACCTACGTCAGTCTGTAAGGATTTTCTTTTTAAATATAGCTTGAATTTTGCCAGTGGTATGTAAAATTAAAAAATAGTTTTTATTACCGTTCAGATAACTTACTGCTTGGATTATATTGAAAGAGGATTTGACCATTGAACCGTATACGACACGTAATTAAGCCCATTTTCCTAATCTGTTGTGTTCCGTACTTTTGGTTACTTCGGATGCTACGATACCAGCGGCGGTGTGGTTGTGACGGTACGAGCGGTGTCTTGAATGTAATCAAGTATTCGCGGTTGTATGTGCTCCGGAATATTTGAGCACTGTGGATGACCTGAACAATTTGATTACTTAGGCTGCGTCGATGTTAATGAGTATTCTGGATGTTTCCAACTATTTGGTGATCTTGACTGCTACGTACTATATGATGCTGACTGTACAATTCTGTACATAATTTATCTGCCTACCTCTATACTTTTATGTTGCTGAATGCGTCCACGGAATAATAATGAAAGTTAATAATCGTTATTACTGCAACCTGTAGTGGATAGTTTTAACAAGCCTTGTGATTGTTAAGTTTTACTCACTACGATATGAACTCCGTGACAATTGAGAAACAAATGGCGGTGAACGAAAGAATTCTGCGTCATTTGAATGGTTTCGATAAAGGACAACACCGCACGGAAAGAATGGAAAAAAAGGAGATTTATGAAAAAAAAAATTTTTTTTCGTGTTTTCATAAATACCTATATAAAATACCTGGCATTGAATTCTACGACTAGTCTTTCAGACGAAAAAACTCAAGTAGAAAAAAAAACGATATTGTTTCTAAAGAACAATGTATGTAGGAAAAATTAAAGTAGCCTGTTTTGTACGAAATAAATAAAAGTTTCAAACCATTAAATGAATCAGCTTCATCAAAGAAATAGTTATTTATGTAACTGGTACACAACGAAGCTCGCACGCTCGCGCTCTAACCTCGGCACAGCACCTTAAGAGCTAATTATGTACCGCTGCATACATAACATTTTCTACAAGCTTAAAATTATAATGACAAAAATAAACATTTTTGTATAAAAATTCTCCGATGTTTTTTTTCGACTCGATCCTTGTGGTGCCTTTACGATTATTACCTATGCGATTAAAAATCTATACATACATACCTTTCCGCCTGTAATCCCAGAGTGGGGTAGGCAGAGCTACAGAATGTACTGCTTTAAAAATATATTATTAAAATTTAATTTAACTACCCGTGTGGTCACCGGGTTAGAATAGTGCCACTCCATGTCTTCTCGTGGATGTCGTAAGAGGCGACTAAGGGAATAATAAACGCTTCTAGTACTCTTAGGCGATGGGCTTGCAACCTGTCACTAATACACTGGTAAACATCTTAGCCTGATTGTGCAAAACGTGGTTACTGAATTACCAACAACTTATTTAAGAGTGCTTGGTAATTCTGTAGCTCTGCCTACCCCACTCTGGGAATGAAGGCGTGAGTTTATGTATGTATGTATGTAATTTAACTAAGATAAACCAATGATATTTTACATTTAGATACGTTATACTCATACTAGACGCATTTAAAACCAATTTAAAACCCGTCGCCAATTACTGCCAGTTGCTACGTTACCATATTTCTACAGACAAAGACGGCTGGAACGCTATTGTTAGAAAGAGATAAATAATTGTTTCAAATTGGTCGCCATTCACGCCAAGACAAGTATCCGCTCACGGGCGCCTTATCTACCCGTCTTTATCGCACTCATGCGATATCTAATTGTGTACTCGTATCTCTTGCTTGCCCAAGACACTGCTCGGCTGCGTTTCGTGGTAGCTTTCGCTATGCTGCCACGAAATGTTGGAACAATTTACCACCGCCAATTAGAAATTCTTGTTCACTTGGATCATTTAAGTACAAATTAAAAAAATACCTACTCAACATCCAGAAATCCCAACCATAGACAGTTCGTGCAGTGTCAAACATATTTGGCAGAAGTAGTTCAACCTGGTTTTGGTAAGATACACAATAGAAAGTCCGATTACAATTACTGTTATATTATTATTTATTTATTTTATTAAGTCATATACATAAATACATTATTTTGTTTACCTATTTATCTCCTTCTCCTTTATTTATCTTTTTATTTATTCATTACACTCAAACAATCAGCTTTTAAGTCAATGCGAACGCACTTAACAAGACAGCAAGTTAATTCAATTTTAATTAAATTTTATTAAGATGTTGTTTACCGTCGCACGCAAACTCGGGATCCACTGAAAATCAGCGTTGCAGCACCTGTGCCGCAGCACATGCTGAGTGGACCCCTTTTGGCGTCAGGGTGCAGCACCACCAATGCTTATGTTATGTTATGTTAGGTTTCTTATGTTTAAGTTAATTAAGTTGGTGGAGGTGCTCTTTTGATTCCAATAAAATATTTTATTATTATTATTATTATCTCACGCACGCACGGGTGACAGTGACGCCGGTGAAAATTAAACACATTAAGGCGATGTAAACAAAATTTTAAAAATATTTACGGTACTTGCGAATAAAATAAGACATCCTTTCTTCCTTTTACAGTAACAGTATAATGTCGGCAGCCTCGAAAACACAAGACGGCATTTTTTATGAAATATATTTGTTACTTTTCGGTAATAAATTTTTATTGTGTTTGATGCGTGCGTTCAGCGGAAGCGGCGCAACTAAACAGTAGTAAGGTAAATTACCTTCCTTTTGAGGAACGCTTTTGCGCGCAGATGACGTATCTTAATATAAAATATCATTGAGATAAACGCTTTAAAACATCGCATTTGGCTGAAGTTTTCTCTTTTTCTCCGTTGTTCTTGAAATTATACAGTCGCCATCAGATATATGGTAGCGGTCAAGGTACTCAAATATTTCGGAGCAGCATTAAATTTCAATATATTAATTACGCTAGATAAGGTCTATAATATCGGCCCATATAATTCGTCATAAATTTAGGAGCAGCGACTTTTCAATAAATTCGTAACATACAATTAGGTAAAGATATCGGAACTTACAGAAGTCATAAATATCGAAGCAGCCAGGATGATCATAAAGATCGGAACATTTATGGAAAATATACCTTAAGTCTGTGTCACATAGTTCAAAATACTTTACGATGGACCCATTAAAATAAGGTTTCAGACACGCATGATTAATATTATGTTGTCAACAATTTGAATTAAGAACAGAGTAGTTTATTGTGACATGTTCCGCTAATTTGGTCTATGAGTGTAGTAACGAATTCAAATATGAACTATGTGACACAGACTTAAGGTATATTTTCCATAAATGTTCCGATCTTTATGATCATCCTGGCTGCTTCGATATTTTTGACTTCTGTAAGTTCCGATATCTTTACCTAATTGAGCCTATGTTACGAATTTATTGAAGTCACTGCTCCTAAATTTATGACGAATTATATGGGCCGATATTATAGACCTTATCTAGCGTAATTAATATATTGAAATTTAATGCTGCTCCGAAATATTTGAGTACCTTGACCGCTACCATATATCTGATGGCGACTGTACAATACAATATTAAACAAGATTAGTATAAATACAAAATGGTAAATCACACAGGGTGTAACATGAGGAGTGGATCAAACGAAGCGGTACTTGAACAGTTGGTCTTGAGTCTCCAATTAACGTTAAGGTCAAAGGTATTCCCAATTATTAATAAAATAATTATTTCTTGAACTATCGCCGTAAACCCAACCTTAACTCGAACTTCTGCCCTAGTTAGTAATAAATCTTATGTAATGTATACATTTTATTGCATTAAAATTACAATTACTAATTGTGAAATTAACAAAAAATGCCTTAAGTAAAAACTTGAGTGAAAAACTATATTAAAGTAGGTTGGTAGGTTGTTGAGCCTGAATTTCATCAATTAGTGAAATACCTTAAAATTGAAGACTTAAATAACCCTCTTTATTTATGTTTGGTTTTTTTTTGTTTTTTTTAGCATGGGAAGGCAAACGAGCACTCAGGCCACCTGGTGGTAAGTGGATACTGTGATCCATAGACATTCGCATTCACAAGACTGCAAATGCGTTGCCTACCCTGAGGACTAAGATGGAATGCCTCTATGCTAGTCATTTCACCGGCTGTCTTATCCCCAAACCGGAACCCAACGATGCGAACACTGCTGCTTGGCGGTAGGTTAATGGATAAGATGGTGGTACCAACCCGGACGGACCCTGCACAAGGTCCTCCCACAAGTAAATCTTCAAGAAAAGTTAGAGCGTTGATCCGGTAAGGAGGCACTTTTAATTGCATCAATAATTAAAATTATTTTTTAATTGAGTAATCTTATTCAATCTTATTAAAACTATCTATTTCTTTTTTTTCTTATTTAAACTTAAATAACTTTCGAACAGTAGAAAATCGCTGAACATACATGGGGGCGTAATCGATAGGTCCTAACCTAATCGACCTGCTTCGTTTGATCCACTCCTCCAGTTACTACACCCTGTAGTTGAGTCAATCTAGGATTATGCCTGTGACAGCTCCTTTAAGCAATTTATTACACTTTCTTTGTTTTTTAAAATAGATATGCTACATTGGTACAAACTTTGCAACCAACGCCGACGTTTAGTAATTCAAATAAGTATGTACGGTAAGTTTAAGAGTCACAAAATAAAGCTATCACAGAGATTATTCTATATTGACCGAACTATATCAATATACTAAGTTAATGTAACCATCATAATCTGGTCATGTTAATAGCCACAATGGTATTAGCAATACTTGTATCACATACTTCGGAAAAAATATTTTCACTAATACGCGGCGTTTTTTCTCAGCAGTGGTACCCAAGAGGAAGCGCTGGTAGATTTTTAAAATGTAAAAGTGCCCGTGTGGGCCTTAACCCCTCGTATGCGTAGTAGCAGATCTGATCCATATACGCGAACTGCTAGGGAGCAGATCTGCACCAAATCTTTGCGTGCCTTCCCGAATTTAATTTGAACCTTACTGTAAAGCTAAATAGGGCTTAAAGTTTATTGTAGGTTAGCCAATAAAGTAATCAAATTTACCAAAAATAGCTCCTTACATCATCATCATCATCATCAGCCTATATTAGTCCACTGCTGGACATAGGCCTCTCCCATTGCACGCCAACGAGCACGATTCGTGGCCACTCTCATCCAGCTCTTGCCAGCCACCTTGCGAAGATCATCACTCCATCTAGTCTGAGGGCGTCCTACACTACGTTTGCCGATTCGCGGTCTCCACTCAAGAATACGATAACTCCAGCGATTATCGGTTCTGCGGCACAAATGGCCGGAACACTGCCACTTCAAGCTGCTAATTCGATGGACTACGTCGATAACCTTAGTTCTCTGTCGGATCACCTCATTACGGATCCGATCCTTCAGAGAAACTCCCAACATAGCCCTCTCCATAGCTCGCTGAGCGACTTTAAATTTGTGAACCAGCCCTTTCGTAAGTGTCCACGTTTCGGCTCCGTATGTCATGGCAGGTAGGACGCACTGATTGAAGACTTTAGTCTTCAAGCTCTGTGGAATAGTCGACGTGAAAACTTGACGCAATTTCCCATATGCTGCCCAACCCAGCTGTATTCTTCTGTTGGCCTCCTTCTCGAAGTTGTTTTTACCGAACTGCAGAGTTTGCCCTAGGTAAACATATTCTTGAACAACCTCAAGAGCATCGCCCTGTACTACAATCGGTCCCCGCATGACATGCTCATTGAGCATAATCTTGGTTTTGTCCAAGTTCATGCGGAGACCGATGCGTTGAGAAGAATCAGCTAGGTCATTCAGCATATGTTGTAAATCCTGCAACGTTCGGGCCATAATGACGATGTCGTCTGCAAATCGTAAGTGTGAGATGTACTCGCCGTTTATGTTAATGCCACGTCCTTTCCAGACCAGCGTCTTAAACATTTATTTATTTATTTTCACACACACACTTACAACTATTTTTACAGGACTGTGCCTAAGACAATAGCGTAACTACCTCTAACTTATCTATACTTAATTATACTTATCACGACTATAACAAATACAGTATAAGGCCGACTTTGTGAATTCATTCAGAGAACAAAAGAACAAGTCAGTGTTTTCCGCTACGAGATTGAGGGTGCGCAGCGCGCGCGTCAGCGGCGCCCGCCGGAGCAGGTTCGTGCGCCCGCCCGGCCCCGCCAGCAGCCGCGGCCGCCGCCGCCGCCACACATACCCGGGCGGCGCACACAAGCCCACACAAAACATATCCTCCAGTGCATTTGTGAACAATTTCGGGGAGATTACATCCACTTGTTCCACACCTCGATGCAGGCGGATAGGTCTAGTCCACTGGTTCTGTACTTGGACGGCCATAGTTGCGGCGTTATACAGACATCTCAACACTTGGATATATCGCCAGTCTACTTGGCATCGTTGCATGGACTTCAGAACTGACCAGGTTTCGATAGAGTCAAAGGCCTTCTCATAGTCCACAAATGCTATGCACAGGGGCTGATTATACTCCTCGGTCTTTTGTATAATTTGCCGCACTGTATGAAAGTGGTCTATGGTGCCATATCCTCCTCGAAACCCGGCCTGCTCCGGGGGTTGAAATTCGTCAAGTCTTCGTGCAAGGCGGTTCGTGATGACTCTTGAAAACAGCTTGTAGACGTGGCTTAGGAGTGAAATGGGTGGGTAGTTCTTTATAAGGGTTTTATTACCCTTCTTAAACAACAACACGACAATGCTCCTACTCCACGCCTCTGGAGTTCTTCCATCGAAGAGAACGGTGTTAAAGATTTTCTGGAGCTCCCTTAATACAGGTGTGCCTCCTGCTTTAAGAAGCTCAGTTGTAACACCGTCCTCCCCGGGAGCTTTCCCATTTTTAAGCTGTTTAAGAGCCATCTCGATTTCGTGTAGGCTTATCTCTGGCAAGTCCTCAGTATAGTGACGGGTTAATGGGGCTCTGGTGTCCTCATTTTCGGGATCAGGTGGGGATGCGTGCGAGGCGTATAAACGGCTGTAGAAGTCCTCAACTTCCGAAAGAACCCCCGGCTTAGAAGTAACGATTACTCCACTGGCTGTGGTCAACTTCATCAGATGGCTCCTCCCAAGAGACTGGACAAAAACTTTCGACCCCCGATTTTGCTCAATCGCTCGTTCAATAGAACGTGTATTGATGGATCGGAGGTCGTGCCGCACCAGTTTGCCAATCTTCTTGTTGAGAGCTCGACGTTCTGACGGAGTGACGGGTGGGTTTCCTCGTCGTTCCCTCATAAGTTCGAGAGTTTCAGTCGAAAATTTGGACTTCCTGCCCTTACGCTGCATCGTGCAAAATTTAACACCTTCCTCCCTGAGGACTCCCACCACATTTTCGAGGGCCTGATCAACGTCAACAACATTTGTGGTTTCCACGGCAGTAAATCGATTCTCCAGATTTGACTGGAATGTTTCAGATCCCATTATAGTTTGGAGCATGTTTGGTCGGAGCCTAGACTTCATCAAACGGACACGTTCAAGCTTAAAGTTGATATTCAGAGAGCCTCGGACAAGTCGGTGATCACTTCCGGTATTAAACCTGTTGATCACTGAGACGTCTCTGAATATATGCCTCTTGTCCGCTATGATGAAGTCAATCTCATTTTTCGTTGTAGTATCGGGGCTCTGCCATGTCCACCTCCTCTGGGGCTTCGTCTTAAAGAAAGAGTTCATTAGGAAAAGCCCCTCTTTTTCCAGGAAGTTGACAAGCATTTGCCCCCTATGGTTTCTGCAACCAAAACCGTGTGATCCTACTATCGATTCACTGCGATTCTGTACTCCCACTTTAGCGTTGAAGTCCCCCATGACAACGTTGTAATGGGCTTTGGTGGTGGAGTGTAAGGCCTTTGATATGTTCTCAAACATATCCTCCACCACCTCGTCCGAGTGTGCCGAGGTCGTGCATAAACCTGTACCACCTTGAGGCTATACCTCTTGGTGAGCTTTATTATGAGGTATGCAACCCTGCTCGACACACTCGAAATTTCCACAACGTTGTCAGAAAGGGTTTTATTGACCAAGAACCCTACGCCACCCTGGGATAGCTGGTCTCCCTCTCGAAAGTACATAAGGTGGCCTGATTCAAGGGTTACGGTGTCCTCTCCCTCTCTTCGGACTTCGGATAGCCCAAGAATGTGCCACCTTATCCTTCCGAGTTCTTCCTCGAGTTGTGCCAGGTGTTCGTCGAGCCGTAACGTCCGTCCGTTATACGTCGCCAAGGTCAATTGTTTTTGGCGGCCATCCGTAACCCGGGGATTCTTCGCACCCCCTACCCTGCCGTTAACGTGACCGCCGCCGTGATCAGGAATAGCAGGGCGGCCGGGAACTGGGGGCCGTGGTTTGTGGTGTGCAGCCATTGGAGGGTATGCCCTAATCGCCACGCTGGGCAGCTCTTCGCACCGGTGACGCTGCTGCCCGTCCCCAGTCTGTGGTATTTAGCTACCCTATTTCGATGGTTATACCGCCATAAGTCGCTCCTTACATAAAAATATTCAATATAGCCGCTAATTCTGTGGGTTTGATGTCAAGTGACTGGTCACGTGACCGCGTCGCCACACTGAGCCGTCACGTCAACCAATTGTCCTGCCTACCGCATACGAGAGGTTAATGTTAAAATATTTTTTATCTTCTAATTTATCTTTTTAAGGGTAATGTGGTTCAAACTTACATGGGACACGATGTTCGTCGTGACTCGCTCCTGGAGGTCATCGATGTCGGCGACGTCGCCTTGGTTTTGAGCTTTCTCTGTTAAAATAAACGCTAATGAGTGAGGGCGATTTTACCATTTATTTTATGACATATGTATAATGGAATGTAAAATTTACCACTCTGTTATTTAATTTCTTAAGAAAAGGTACAACGGATTGGTAACAGGGTTGTATTTTTTTTACACCAAGATCCACTAAATCTGGAATAAACATCGTGGTTAAACATCGTGGCTAACTATGATAGAAGATAATTCAGTTGTTTTAACTGACACGGACATAAACAAAAGAAATATCTAAACATATATTTATTTAAAAAAAATATCATTTTAAGTTACATTTACCTGCACAAAATTTGATAATGACCCGTATAGTGCTTTTCTCAAAAATCGCAAGATAGAAATCGCATATAGACAGAAACTTCACGTGAAATAACATCACTCTTTACCGCCCTTATGTTTATGACAAGGAGAAACGCAAGCATTTAAAAAAAAAACCCAAGCTATTCAAGACACAGATTAAAAAGTTACGTTTCGAATAAAATATGGATGTATAAAACTTGTGCCCTCATTTTACGATGGCCGTTTTCACTTTTTAAAAAGTTACAAACTAGATAACAATGTGTATGCAACATTGCGGGCTTGTGTAGCGAGCACGCAATGTAATTTTTTTTTAATTTGGGAACTGTCTGCAAACTCTGTACTTCGCGTCTCAGTATGGAGTTCATGTCAACTTTTCCGGTCATTTTTGAGAAAAACATATATTATATCGCGGGCTTCATACCATAGGGGCGTATCAACAAAAACTCGTTTTTTCGTTTTTAATGCCATTCAATCACAAAATAGCTTTATCATTTGGTCAATTTTTTTCATAATTTTTAATTAAGCAGATTTTGAGAAATTTACGAAAACCTTAAAGACGTATGATTGCAGATGACAAACATGTGTTAAACGAAAGGGGCGTAACGTAGGCGTATGAACATTTTTACCTATGAGTCGCATAATTTCGACAAAGTAAAGAGACGTATGAACTTACGGCTCACCTTTTGGAGATCTATCACTTAAAAACTCTCAAACCATATGGACGTATGCACATACGTCCGACAAAAATCAAATGTGTACATCAGAAAGCGTTAAGCTATAAAGGCGTATGAACATACTCGAAATATAAATACTGTGCTGGCTTTACGGCTAGCGAATGCTGAGTTGGGATCGTTTCGCAACTGTTTCTTTGTCTTGTTATTTTTGTATCTATGTACCTAATGTGGTTTTGTATTGTTGCGAATAAATGTCTCTTTATCTTTATCTTTATCTTTAAATTATAAACAATATTCTTAATAAGGTGCTGTCCTGGCTTGAAGATCACACACAACCTTAGTATAAAACTACAAGAAACTAACTTAATACAATTCAGACCGTACCAAGACCTGCTATAAATATTAACTATTCCTGCCATCATGATAATTTAGAACCAGTAAACAAGTGCCCACTACTCTGTATACATATTGACGAACATTTTAACTGGAAAACTCAAATAGGAAATTAGCAGCTAAAATTATCTAGTTTCGCATAATAATATGCTCTCAGAGAAATAAAAATAAACACTGACTTAAAGACAGCAGTTTGTGCTTATCACGCCTTTGCCCAGGCTTGGCTTCAATATGGAATCTAATTGTGGGGCAATAGTGTTGATGTCACGGATTGGTTTTTACTCCATAAGAGTACTAGCTGGTATAAATAATAATGAAACATGCATACCACATTTTATAAAATTAAAATTTCTGACACTAACATCCTTATACATATTAGAAACTTACTACAAACTATATTTGTGTTACAAAAAAGGGGCATTCGTTCTATTTACAAATTAAATTCCCATGGCTCTTTAAAATAACTTTTTAAATAAATTAACATCTTAACTGTCTGTAGCGTCTCAATTTATTTATGAGAATATTATTTATGTTATTAACAGGGATCGGATATTCGGATAGATATTCACCTAAACTTGGCAAAATCCCGTAAATTGTTGGGAAAATATGGAGGCGGCTTCTTAATTGTAATCAGTTTAATAAATATGCCACGGAACTCCGGGATCGCACAAAATGACATAAGACGGCACAAATTTACCAAGCCCACGTATGTACCTATAGTACACGTGGTGATAAATTTTCTTTGTATTGCCCGCCTTTTTTACCTGCTAAGCGTGAGACAATGGCGGCAGCAGAGATAGCGGAAGGGTAAAAATTTGAGACCACGGCGATAGGTAATGTCGTCCTTGAACCGTCGAAGATAAACAATTTTAAAAGTACTAGTAGTTTTAAAAGTACTAAATACTCACGATAAGTTCCGATAAACTAAGTAATGATAATGATACTTGAATAAATCTCAGGTAAATGAAATTTAATATTTCCTTATAGTAAATAACATTAAATATATAATAAATAAGCCCTCAAATATGAGTTTGGACTGCCTTGTTACTTAGTTAAGAAATCCCGGGAATATTATAACGAAAATAAATTCGAGTCTGTCTCCATTCCGTTCACGCCGCCAAAGTTTAGGTAAATATCTATCCGAATATCCGATCCCTGGTTATTAATTATTTTGATTCTTTCACGAAAAATTCTGAAATACATAGTTTAAATACTAGAAATAAAAATAAAATCGTTATCCGAAAATTCCGCGTCCGTAAAGTATATAAATCATTTTTTGGTCAATGCATTCATTTCTATATTAAAGTACCTGACGTAGCTTTAAAGTTACCATTTCCAGCATTTAAACAGTAGTTAATATCTTAAACGTAGGTACTATAGTAAATGTGGGGTTTTATTTTCTATATAATAAAAATGAATCGCTAAATGTGTTGCTAAACGCAAAACTCAAGAACGGCTGAACCGATTTGGCTGATTTATTTTTTGTTGTGTTGGTCATTGTCAGGACAAGGTTTGTATGAAAGAAAATAAATGAAAAATCCACAGGAGAAGTCAGAAATTTGCATCGGGGCAGGTATATAGGTATTACGCAGTTTATAGTTGTTTACACTCCTAGAAACGTTAAATTGCCTTATATTCGATTACCTACACGTTGTTAAATTATGCTATAGTGGTCAAAGAAAACATTTAAAAACTTTAAATTGTTAGGTTCTTCAACATAAATATAACGACTCACGACACTAAGTTCCTATTTTATAATATTTTTTGCCGATAGATTGCATTCACAAGAAAAAAAAAATGTTTCGTTTTTCAAGAGGTTTAAATTATGTTTTTAAGTTTTGTAAGGTTTTTTTTTTAGTATTACAAGAAGTTACCTTATTATTGCTTTATTTTTGATAATTTTATTTTATTTAGTTTTCAAGACTAGTTATAATCATAATAATCATAATCATAATAATTTATTCGTAAAGCTAATTTACATGTCAATAAAATTGTGGTTTTATAATCCCCTATATTAATGCGTACATAGAGCGGTACTTGAAATATAAATATTGCAGGCAACGTCAGAATCCCAAGCTTCTTAAAAAGTGGTCTAGCCGGTGTATCATGTGCTACTCTCGCTAGAATTCTGACGACACGTTTCTGGAGGCGGAAAACCCGTTCCCACTCGGCACAACGTCCCCAGAGCTCGGCTCTGTACTGCATCAGGGAGTGCACAGTGGCAAAGTAGCACGTGCGGGCGGTGGTTACAGAGACAACCCTCGCCACTCGGCTCAGGACAAAGCATGCGCTGCCAATTTTGCCACATAGCTTGTCGATGTGTTGGTTCCATCTGAAGCACGAATCGATTTCAAACCTTAAAAACGTAGTACTAGTTGTTCCAATGGTATTCCTTTTGTCAAGACAGTTAAGAGTCTGGTGTACCGGCCCGACAGATTGATATGTATAAAGTGTGTCTTCTTCGGATTAAGGGCCAGTCCGTTTACGTTGAACCATTGAACAATAAGTGCCGCGGTTTTATTCAGTCTTAGCTCCAGGCAATCAACATTTGGTGCGACCACAATTGCATTTCGGCAGATATTATCGAGTCCGGGAGGTCGTTTAGGAGTAGGGAGAAAAGCAGATTAGAGACTGACGATCCCTGGGCTACACCCATCGTTGCCTTCAGCGGGTCCGACCTAGCCTTTCCTCCATCCCTAACCACAATCTGGGATCTATTTTGCAGTAGGCTTTTGAACAGCGAGAGCGACGCTCCATCGATTCCGTAGTGTTGCAATTTACCGGCAAGTACGGCATGGTCAGCAACATCGAACGCCTTTGAGAGGTCGCAGCACAGGATAGCTACTTACTGGTTTCTTTCCCTAGCATTTATGACACGTTGAACCAATTCACGGGTAAGAGACGTTGTCGAGCAACCTTCGCGATAGAGCGCCGAAAATTTGTGTTATTTTGGTTTTATAAGTTTTTATTTTCGTTGAGACTTTTTAAAATAGAGAGTTAAGTACTTAAGTATTATGACATCATCATCATCATCATCAGCCTGTTGCAGTCCACTGCTGGACATAGGCCTCTCCCAAGGAACGCCACAGAGCCCGGTTTAATGCTTTATGCATCCAGTTGCTGCCGGCCCTCTTATGCAAGTCATCCCGCCATCCGGCCAGAGGGCGTCCCACGCTACGTTTGCCAAGACGCGGTCTCCACTCCAGAACACGCTTACTCCGCTTAAGTATTATGTGATTAATTAGAATTAAAATTACCCTTCCGAGACCTGTTACGATTTCTTTAGATCTCTTTCTTAGGTTTATAAAATTTGTATTATTTTATTTTTGTAATATCCTTGTCTTATGGATGCTTAAATTACTTATAAGAAATACGATTAGCTTAGGTTTTTAATAAATACAAATTAATCTTAAAATTTGATACTGTTTTACTTTTTTTTACTCTTTTTACTTGTTTAGATTTTATAATAATACCTACTAATGATACATAAGTCTCATGTACAAACCAAAAAAAGTCAAATTATCGTCAAGCCAAAGGGACTTATAGATTTAAAAAAACACGATTAACCGGGAAGTTTTCACTGAAAGGAACGGTCTCCTCCAGATGAATCATTACATCACAAAATCAGAATTACGATTCTGTGCATTTTAAATAGAAAAGCTGATGTTTAAAAAATATGTGTTTATACGCCCATAATTTGTATAACTTTTTTGAGAGAAAATAAATTAACTTCTTTTTTTTTCAGTCATGCTAAAAAGACGTAATGACATAAAATAGTCTGAAACAAGCTACATTAGAGTAAAGCAATCTATATTCACAAAAATCATTTCCAAGGGCTACATGCAAAGTTACATTAAAATTACTTAAGCAGAAAAAAAGTTATTCAGTTTTTTGTCTCTCCTGAAAAGTAGGGGTTTTGTTGTTACGCCCCTTTGTTATGAAGCCCGCGATATATATTTTTTTTACTTTTTCGCCTAGAGAAGGCAAAATAGGACACCGGATGGTTAGTGCGATTTTGTCCTGCTCCTCCTCGGTGATGTCGGCGCGCGCTGTATACAGCTGTCTCATACGTACTGGGCATCTTCAAGCGCACTCCGCACAGCAGCGTGATGCTGTCGAGCAGCGCGGCGCTCATGGCCGGCGTGAGCGCGCCGTCCTGCTCCTCCTCGGTGATGTCGGCGCGCGCTGTATACAGCTGTCTCATACGTACTGGGCATCTTCAAGCGCACTCCGCACAGCAGCGTGATGCTGTCGAGCAGCGCGGCGCTCATGGCCGGCGTGAGCGCGCCGTCCTGCTCCTCCTCGGTGATGTCGGCGCGCGCTGTATACAGCTGTCTCATACGTACTGGGCATCTTCAAGCGCACTCCGCACAGCAGCGTGATGCTGTCGAGCAGCGCGGCGCTCATGGCCGGCGTGAGCGCGCCGTCCTGCTCCTCCTCGGTGATGTCGGCGCGCGCTGTATACAGCTGTCTCATACGTACTGGGCATCTTCAAGCGCACTCCGCACAGCAGCGTGATGCTGTCGAGCAGCGCGGCGCTCATGGCCAGCGTGAGCTCGCCGTTCGGCGCCTCATCGGTCATGTCGGCGGCCCGCTCCAGCACGTCCCGCGCGAGGCGGCACTGGAGGTTTAGCTTCTGCACCAGCGACATGCGCTGCAGCATCACGTCGTAGATAAGCTGCCGCTCGTCGAACGACATGATCGCTGGGGAAGATTAGTTTAGTTTATTGTTTTGGCGCCATTCATTGAATACGTTTTGCTGTAGTTACTTTATTAACTTTGATCTTTTATTTAGTAGGTTGAATCGCAATGTATGAGAGTAGATAAAGTAGTATATGAAACTGCACATAACTAGGTATTAAAACACTCGTGTGATACTATTAAAAACCTCGCCTAGCGGCTCGGTTCTTAAACACACACTTGTGTATTAATACCCCTCATTATGCAACAATTTCATAAACTACTTTTTTTATTATGGAACTATCACATAATGAAGGCTCTAATCTAATGATTCGAGCGATGAACGTAGGAGACGAACGAGGCGACCTGGGGTACCTGGGGCGTTCCGGTTGTAGTACATGATGCAGTCCACGAAGTGATGGTAGATGGAGTCGGTCGGCAGGCAGCACGACACGAAGTACTCCGCCGGCTCGCGCACGTCCCCATCCGAGTCGGCCAGCAGCGCGCAGTACCTGCGGCAGGCGGGCTCGAATGATAACTAACGAGTCTGGCCATACATATTGTTACAATAGGTAATTGTTGCAATATGATTTTTTTAAATCGCATTCGTCAAAAAAATATGAAAGTACAGTAATAGAGGCAAAGCCTACTATGGGGCATACAAGCTAACTTCTTTCTTCATCAAACACAAGAAGCTGAATAACATTTTTAAAGTGGGGGGGGGGGGGGCTACGGATATCGATTTTGAAAGCAATCGGTCGAATAACTGAAACGTTCAAGATGGCGGCAAATTCTTCTCATTCTGCCAATGGATTCGATGCCGGTGACCACACAAATCCCCAGATAAGGTACCTGTAGTAGAGCGGCGTGCGCAGGCGCAGGTACCCGGCGAGCAGCAGCCGCGTGAGCGCGCGCGCGGCGGCACGGCGCAGCTGCGGCGGCGCGCCGGCGTCCAGGCACGCGCACACCGACTCCATCAGGGGCTCCACTATGCACGTATACCTGGAATTATACGGCAAAACTGCGATTTCGATCATCCTTAATTGTTATTTTCTAGTCAAGTACTATATGGACAGCTAATATTGATGTCGTTAACGGTATCAGAATACCACCTATAGCGTAAACGAAGTGTGACAGCGGTTCTATAATGAGCGTTGCCATAGAAATAACTGTTCTTTTACAACCATTATAGCATTGTTATCACCATGGTAACGGTCATTCTCGGCTTGTAGTGAACACTTGATGTTATATCTGGAGCTTGATGGGTGTAATTAATTAATACAACCAAAATTAGATGCCACGATTTTAATTATTCACACAGAGAAGAGGTCAAATTACAGAACCCACTTCCGAGCACAGACACAAAATCCACAGATACCCCAAAATCCACGGATACATCCACAGATGCCGCCTGTGTTACCTGACGCAGATGTCGGCGAGCGCGAGCAGCGCGTTGACCCGCGCGGGCAGCGCGTGCTCGGCGGAGTGCAGCAGGGCGGCCAGCACGGGCGCCGCCGCGGCCTGTGTTACCTGACGCAGATGTCGGCGAGCGCGAGCAGCGCGTTGACCCGCGCGGGCAGCGCGTGCTCGGCGGAGTGCAGCAGGGCGGCCAGCACGGGCGCCGCCGCGGCCTGTGTTACCTGACGCAGATGTCGGCGAGCGCGAGCAGCGCGTTGACCCGCGCGGGCAGCGCGTGCTCGGCGGAGTGCAGCAGGGCGGCCAGCACGGGCGCCGCCGCGGCCTGTGTTACCTGACGCAGATGTCGGCGAGCGCGAGCAGCGCGTTGACCCGCGCGGGCAGCGCGTGCTCGGCGGAGTGCAGCAGGGCGGCCAGCACGGGCGCCGCCGCGGCCTGTGTTACCTGACGCAGATGTCGGCGAGCGCGAGCAGCGCGTTGACCCGCGCGGGCAGCGCGTGCTCGGCGGAGTGCAGCAGGGCGGCCAGCACGGGCGCCGCCGCGGCCTGTGTTACCTGACGCAGATGTCGGCGAGCGCGAGCAGCGCGTTGACCCGCGCGGGCAGCGCGTGCTCGGCGGAGTGCAGCAGGGCGGCCAGCACGGGCGCCGCCGCGGCCTGTGTTACCTGACGCAGATGTCGGCGAGCGCGAGCAGCGCGTTGACCCGCGCGGGCAGCGCGTGCTCGGCGGAGTGCAGCAGGGCGGCCAGCACGGGCGCCGCCGCGGCCTGTGTTACCTGACGCAGATGTCGGCGAGCGCGAGCAGCGCGTTGACCCGCGCGGGCAGCGCGTGCTCGGCGGAGTGCAGCAGGGCGGCCAGCACGGGCGCCGCCGCGGCCTGTGTTACCTGACGCAGATGTCGGCGAGCGCGAGCAGCGCGTTGACCCGCGCGGGCAGCGCGTGCTCGGCGGAGTGCAGCAGGGCGGCCAGCACGGGCGCCGCCGCGGCCTGTGTTACCTGACGCAGATGTCGGCGAGCGCGAGCAGCGCGTTGACCCGCGCGGGCAGCGCGTGCTCGGCGGAGTGCAGCAGGGCGGCCAGCACGGGCGCCGCCGCGGCCTGTGTTACCTGACGCAGATGTCGGCGAGCGCGAGCAGCGCGTTGACCCGCGCGGGCAGCGCGTGCTCGGCGGAGTGCAGCAGGGCGGCCAGCACGGGCGCCGCCGCGGCCTGTGTTACCTGACGCAGATGTCGGCGAGCGCGAGCAGCGCGTTGACCCGCGCGGGCAGCGCGTGCTCGGCGGAGTGCAGCAGGGCGGCCAGCACGGGCGCCGCCGCGGCCTGTGTTACCTGACGCAGATGTCGGCGAGCGCGAGCAGCGCGTTGACCCGCGCGGGCAGCGCGTGCTCGGCGGAGTGCAGCAGGGCGGCCAGCACGGGCGCCGCCGCGGCCTGTGTTACCTGACGCAGATGTCGGCGAGCGCGAGCAGCGCGTTGACCCGCGCGGGCAGCGCGTGCTCGGCGGAGTGCAGCAGGGCGGCCAGCACGGGCGCCGCCGCGGCCTGTGTTACCTGACGCAGATGTCGGCGAGCGCGAGCAGCGCGTTGACCCGCGCGGGCAGCGCGTGCTCGGCGGAGTGCAGCAGGGCGGCCAGCACGGGCGCCGCCGCGGCCTGTGTTACCTGACGCAGATGTCGGCGAGCGCGAGCAGCGCGTTGACCCGCGCGGGCAGCGCGTGCTCGGCGGAGTGCAGCAGGGCGGCCAGCACGGGCGCCGCCGCGGCCTGTGTTACCTGACGCAGATGTCGGCGAGCGCGAGCAGCGCGTTGACCCGCGCGGGCAGCGCGTGCTCGGCGGAGTGCAGCAGGGCGGCCAGCACGGGCGCCGCCGCGGCCGCCGCCGCGCGGGACCGCACGCACAGCCGCCCCGCCCCGGCCGCCGCCGCGCCCTGGCACGCCGGGGTCCACTCTGGGACCAAACAAACATTTCATTCATGTAATTCAACATTTTAGCCGAGTCTGGGGCAGGGCATGAGAGGAGAGAGCGCGCTCACCAGGCGGCGGGTTGCGCAGCGCGGCCAGGAACATCTGCAGCAGCGCGGGCGCGGGCTGCGCGGGCGCCACGAGCGACACGTCGGCGGCGCGCAGCCACTCCTGCACGCCGCCGTTCAGCGCGCGCTTCTCCGTCAGGGCCAGGAGCTCGTTGGCCCACTGCAGGTTGTCAGGGTCCAGGTGCGCCGCGAGCATGGCGCACGGTATCCGAGATCCTGGAACATCACACCATTGCATGCAGATATTGCTGCCGGTCATAACCACCAGTTGAATAAGACTTTTATAGTTGATACCTATACAGAGTCGTCATTGTCGTCTGCAATCCGTCATTGTCCATAAGACCTTTGTTACCTCGAATATCTGGGTAATGGGTTATTTTTAGTACCTTTATTATTAAAATTGTGATATTAAACCAAAACTCTAATTGAAGCCTTAAAGTAACAGTTCTAACACAAAGTTGAGATCGGAAAAAAATATGTACGGGAAAAGGGCATTGAGCTTGTATGAATAGGAGTCGAGAAAATCTCTGGAAAGGGCGAGTGACGGACTCGTACAAACTACAAAACAAGTACAATACAATAATAGTAGTTTATGCAACAGTTGTATAAGAGAGGTCAAAAAAGACGAGTGGTGTGGTTACGATGTGAGCCGCAGGCGAACATCGTAAAGCAAGACGCCACGAGTATTTTTTGACTTAGTTATACACCGTTGCATACAATACTTTTTCTACGACTAGGTTTCAAATAAAATGCAAAATTAAATTAATATACCTAGGTTAGAATACGAACGAACGAAGCACAGAACAACAAACGAGCGAGAAACATTCGAAAACAACAAAATATGTGTCTATGGTTAACTTTGTTTTTAAATTGATGTGCACTTGCCAGGTTTCATTTATTTTTTTAAAGTTGCACAATCGATTTAACTTGTGAAATAGGGACTAAAAAACACCTAATGATTTGAGAAATGAATTCTTTTACCTGATTGGTCGATTTTAATATAGCTGCGTTCTGGTTGGTTGATACCAAATAAAATGTTTTTTTTTAATGAGTTAAATTAGTAAAAGAGTTTACATACCAAAAAGAACCTAACGTTCCGATTGACAGTAAATGTGTATTGTGATTGGTGGTTTAAGGTGAAGTATTTTGATTGGTCAAATTAACCTAGGTGTAAGCTTTGGCAGCTAGGCATATCGTTTTGGCTCAAAAAAGCACAAGTGCTGTTAAGGGGATTAGACTAGATAGACTTTTCTACGGAATGTTCTGCGGACATATTATCTATATTCTTATATTAGTGTTCGTGACTATATAAATGACAGATAAAAGTACAGGAGTAGGAAAAATACATTACAAATAATAATATAATAATATCTATCTACGTTCGAATGAGTTGTTAAGAGATATTGTCTTGCTCCATGTGAGCAACAAGTGAAGGTGCGCACCGTCGTCGGCGGCGGCGGAGGCGAGGCGCGCGGCCAGGTGGTCCCGCAGGCCGGCGCGCGCGGCGGGCGGCACGTAGCGCGCCCACAGCGACAGCAGCTCCGCCGCCAGCGGCAGCAGGCGCCGGTCGCGCGCCTGCCGGACCCACACACTCTTATCTCCGCCGGGATACCAAACAAGGCGGCTAACTGCATACTAACAAACGATGTTTTTTCCTAGCAAACAATGCAAACTACATATTGAGCAGATTGCATTGTTTGCTAGGAAATAGTAGATTGTACAACAAGTGCATAAAACGTACCATTTTACCCGAGACGTGCATATAGCCACCCGAGCCGGTACGGCGAGGGTGGATGGTCACGTCGAGGGTAAAATGGGTTTTATGCTCGAGTTTTACACTCTGCTTTTCACTTCGATTGCAAGGAAATAAAACAACGATTAAGCATATACAAGAAATTTTAATTAATTTTTATAATGTAATTAATATGTTCTATCACGCATAAAATGTAATTTCTTCGACAGTTCGTCAAAATAGCTTAAAATACACACTCCGCAAACGTGTTTACGTTTTTTTTGGTTCCTCCAAATCATAGAACTTTCGTATGTGCTGAGATAGATTTTCTTCGATTTAGGCGGCAATATCTGCTCAATTAAATTTTTCGCACTTCTGTCCATTAAAGTCTCAGGCGAAATCATTTTTTGATCGTCACTATCACTACTTGAAGACATTGTTCAATTACTTACGAATAATTTATTGACTTTTCAACCGCAACACAACAAATTTAGTTAGTTTTTAATTTTGTTTGACGAATAATTTGGTTCCCGCTACACAATTTTTCTAAATTTTTTTTTTTAATTTTCAACTATGTGACGTTTGACTATGGACACTATGGTTTGAGCCTTAATGCCAAGTTATTATAAATATTTGCGTTACTTATTTTTTTTTTACGTAAATGCACGCCCGTATTAATCTTAAAGTATTTAGATAGTATTACATATGTCGTAATTAAAATAAGATATAACCTATATCTCATAAAAATATATAAATTAAATTAAGGTGTATTGTGTATGTGGCTGTAAGGCCTTATTGCCTTAGTCTTAAAAGAAGAAATTACTTTATGCACTAGAGCATAAAATGCGATTTTATGCAGCCTATACCCAGCATAAAGAAGGACTTTAAGAGCATGAGAGGTGAAAAATCCTATTATGTTTCTCATGCCGAAGTTTTCACAAGATCCACTAGACCCAAGGATACAATGTACTGGCCAAAATGTAATATTCTCAAAGTTAATTCTTACTTTATGGCAATTAAAATTTACAATCATTTACCAATTCGATTACAGAAATGCCCCCTTAATAAATTTGACCATTTAATCACAAGGTGGCTATTGGAAAAAATATTTTACTCCGTTCGGGAGTTCCTTGATGAAAAACGATCTATATTGCAAGCCTCATTAACGTTCTACGAAGATCTGTATCATTATTAAGTTCTAGAAATAAATGCTGTCTTTACTATTACTATAAGCATTTTAAATCTTATATAGTTACATATAATATAAAGTATATATTTGACTACTACGTTGCAGTTAGCCGCCTTCTTTCGTATCACGGGAGATCTACGAACATGTCTTCAACGAAACTCCGGAGTGCGATTCGGAGAATCGGGCGGATCGCGTCTTTAATTTTAACCATACAACGCCTGCAGCAGACTGCCTAGAAACCGAAACAGAACCGGACCGAACCTAGATAGACTAGACCGTTTCATTTCGCTTTCGCGGCAGTGTGCTCCAGGTGTACAAACGCCTCGCAGTGAATGCCGAAATAGGACGCATCACAAAAACTGGATTGAATTGCTATGCACATATCATTAAATCATATCAAACACTGGCATAGAATAGCAAAGATGTTTGGCGGAGTGACAGAAAAACGTGTATAAATTCAAAAACAAATATTTCTAACGGCTTTCATTTCCATTAATGTGGTCAGTTCTAATCTAACCTAATGTAGTTAGAAGAAATTGATTTAAAATGCATAATAACAAGAAAATTATACTTATATTAAATGAGTGTTATGTTCAGGGATCGGATATTCGGATCGATATTTACCTAAACTTGGCAAAATCCCGGAAAAAGATAGGCAAACATGGCATCGGCTTCTTAAAAATATTATTTTAATAATATAAGTTCCGGGATTCTGGAATTCTACAAGATGTTAATATAATAATTACTTTACATGTAGAATAAAACATTCATTTTTGCTCCTATAAATTCGTTAGGTTAATGAGTTGCAGGTAAATTAAATAACATTTGGTAAATATATACATGAAAAATAACTTCAAACAGTTAATATAAATAATTGATTATGAATTAATGCCGGTGCAACTTATTTATTTTGAAATCCCAGAAATTTTAGTAATGAATTCTATGATTGAGTCCGCCTCCATACAACTGAACAACAAAGCCGCTGCGAAAGTATAGGTAAATATCGATCCGAATTTCCGATCCTTGGTTATGTTATTCGATAGTATGGCAAAAAAAAAATACAATTGGTTTTTATGCTAGACGTTCAAAATCCTTTTGTGATTAGTTAAATAAAATTATTCAAAATGTTTTTATACGGATTGAATTACCGGGTGCGCCGGGTAGTATAATTTGTGGGGTACCTGCTGGCTGTCGGCGAGCGAGTAGTAGTAGTCGAGCAGGAACCGCACGTCGGAGTAGTCGATGAGGCGCGCCGCGCTCGTCAGCAGCACCAGCGCCTGCAGGTCGCGCTCGTCGCCGCCCGCGCCCAGGTGCGTGCTGGCCGCGTCCACGATGCGGTGGCTGCGCACACCGCGACACGTCAGGCCACACGACGCAGTCAGGTTAGTTGGTGGGAACCCACCCTGTATTGGAAGCTATCGGTGCCGGCTTTGATTTGATTAAGGGCAACGTGTGGTGAGCGCCAGCATTTGTTCCTAAATCTTGGTTATTTTACCTAGTCTGCCCATAAGATCTGCCATTACGGTAAACCCCGGTATTATGGCCAGTAATTATTGTGGCAGACGATCTAGACCCTCATCCTTTCTGACCTGATGCCGCCATGGACCTACTTGATGCACCGGGCCGTCTTGAAGAGCAGCTCGAAGGCCCGCTGCAGGTGGCGGCGCATGTTGTGGCGCGCCACGGCCGCGAGGAACATCCACGGCAGCGGGTCCTCGGCCGCGCCGCGCGGGCGCAGCCCGTCCAGCGCCACGCGCTGCACCAGCGCCAGCACCTGCTCCTGGATCTGGAACACAGGTTTTACCCTCGAATCATCCCCACTCAGTCATAGGATGTTTTACTTCGCCGAATATTAACATATGTTCGGATAGATCGCCTCGGGTACCTTGACCTCGGGGTCGCTGAGCTGGTGCAGCGGGCCGGCGAGGAAGGCGTCGAGCGCGGGCGCCGCGGGCTGCGTCAGCACCAGCTCGCCCAGCGCCGCGATGGCCGCGCCGCGCACCAGGACACTCGCGTCGCGGCACAGGCTCACCAGGATCTGACCATACCATTCAACATTCTATAGTCTGATTACTCTAAAATGATGCCTGTGAAGGCCGTATTTCGTAATTTTAATCTCTTATTATCACTCACAAGCGATGTGTTTCAAATAGGTGATAAATAATTTAAATTCGTTGTATGAATGTTGAAGAAGCGGAAGAAATTTGTCAAGATCGTGCAAGTGGAAAGAAGTGGTCTCTGCCTACTCCTCAGGGAAACAGGCGTGATTTAATGTATGTAATTCCTAGTCAGCGTCGCTAGGTGGCGAGCCTCACCCCCAGGTCGGCGGGCGCGGGCGGCGCGGCGGCCAGCAGCGAGCGGTGCACGAGCGCCTCGAGCTCCTGCCACACCGTGGAGCTGGCGACACTCACCCCCAGGTAGGCGGGCGCGGGCGGCGCGGCGGCCAGCAGCGAGCGGTGCACGAGCGCCTCGAGCTCCTGCCACACCGTGGAGCTGGCGACACTCACCCCCAGGTCGGCGGGCGCGGGCGGCGCGGCGGCCAGCAGCGAGCGGTGCACGAGCGCCTCGAGCTCCTGCCACACCGTGGAGCTGGCGACACTCACCCCCAGGTCGGCGGGCGCGGGCGGCGCGGCGGCCAGCAGCGAGCGGTGCACGAGCGCCTCGAGCTCCTGCCACACCGTGGAGCTGGCGACACTCACCCCCAGGTCGGCGGGCGCGGGCGGCGCGGCGGCCAGCAGCGAGCGGTGCACGAGCGCCTCGAGCTCCTGCCACACCGTGGAGCTGGCGACACTCACCCCCAGGTCGGCGGGCGCGGGCGGCGCGGCGGCCAGCAGCGAGCGGTGCACGAGCGCCTCGAGCTCCTGCCACACCGTGGAGCTGGCGACACTCACCCCCAGGTCGGCGGGCGCGGGCGGCGCGGCGGCCAGCAGCGAGCGGTGCACGAGCGCCACGGCTGCGCGCCGCACCGCCGCGCGTTCGTCGCTGACGCACCGCGCCGCCACCACCATCAGGCGCGACACCGACCCGCCGCCGTTCAGCTCCTGGACATTACAATTTGCTATCATTGTAGTCGTCGATCTTGTGCCGTCATTTCGCTGTGAAACCGAACTCTGTCATTTCGCTATGAAAGTAGCAGATTCGTAATAGAACTAAAGTGACCGATCTAGCTCAGAGACTTACATACGGGACCCTTTGCAAGAACCTCAGAAATCAAGTAGAAGTGGGCGCATTGCTAGTAAACCTGATGGCCGTTGGAGTGGGAGTTCTAGAGACGGATACCGGTTAACGAAAATCTAAGTTTTTTATGGCATACGGGCACGCTGACCACCTGCTGGTAGAGATCTGAAACGCATAGGTACACAGTTGCATTTTCAAGACTGCAATCCTAAGACTACAAATGCGTTCCATAAGTTGAAACATGTCAGAATTGTCAGACAACAAGTAACTACAAGTCTACAAGTAACAATTGTACAGGTCTAAACTAGCTACACTGTTTAAATGGCCGGTGGACATTGGTCGAGGTTGTGTCAAATGGAAACATGGAACCCGTAAATTGTAATTTGGAGCTTTATAAAACAGGTCACTGATGGTCAGTGTTGGTAGAATTTCCGTAAACTCTGGAAAAGATCAGAAAAAGTCGTTGAGGCAACGAGCACAAAATCGGTCGTGTAGATCCCTGAGAAAGACTATAATTATAGCAGTAGTCGTCTTTCGGCTTATATAATAATGTAAATAAAAGGAGTGTCCTCCCGCTTTACGCGGCACGACAGAGGCCCTAGGTACTTTGAAAATGGAAAAAGAAAAAGAGATGGAGCGGAGGTAAGTTCGAACGTCGATCGTCAAGGTAGTAGTAGTAGGCTCAGGCACGCACCGCGACGGCGCGGCGCACGGACGCACGCTCGCTGGCGAGGCACTCGGTGAGGATGGCGAGCGCGCGCGTGCGCAGCGTGCTGGACACGTCGTGCACGCGCTCGTACAGCGCGCGCAGCAGCGCCGCGTGCCGGACCGTCTGCGGCCGCTGCCGCAGCAGGCCCGCCAGGTCCTCCTCCGACACCACCTCGGGCTGCAACCAGTTACATACCCCACTGTCAAGCTGCTAATATATTTTATCTACTCTCATATCGTAAAGTTCGAATTATAAAATTCAAAACGAATTTATATTGGCATACTTTATAAACACAAAGCCGAAAAAAAATTAAAAAATCACTTTATAACATTATTTTATTTCTCTAACAAAATAATGTTATAATATAAAGTATTTTTTTTACCATTACGATACAAGTTAATCCAAAAAGTTAATGTCACCAACGAGGTTCCATATATTTTATTTTTTTATAATGGAGCACATGCGGTTCGCGTCATTTTTACAGAATTACAAAAAGTTTTCATTCCAATTTTTACTTGTCTGTGACAGCGCCCGCTTTAACGCATGCGCGGTGATGTGCTAGGTTTTGGCGCCATTCATTGAATACGTTTTGCTGTAGTTACTTTATTAACTTTGATCTTTTATTTAGTAGGTTGAATCGCAATGTATGAGAGTAGATAAAGTAGTGTATGAAACTGCACATAACCAGGTATTAAAACACTCGTGTGAAACTATTAAAAACCTCGCCTAGCGGCTCGGTTCTTAAACACACACTCGTGTTTTAATACCCCTCTTTATGCAACAATTTCATAAACTACTATTTCATCACACTTGCACGTAAACAGTATCTAAACATACAGGTTAACTTGGCCGCAATGCCCCATATAAAACCCTCGACCTTTCTTTTTACCATGAAACCCAAGGTCGGTAAGTAATTTTTTTTTAATTTATTGCACAGCACACAGGTCATGCAAGTTCAAGTAAAGAGTTTACACGCAATTGACAACATTTCATTTTGGTGACACCTGCAAATTACTATACGAATCGAAAGGGTTTTGCCTCCTGAACACGGCAAAATATTTATTTAGATTTATTTTTCTTTATTGACAAAATTACAAGTAAGTTAAAAAAAAATCGAGTTTTACCAATACTATGCCTGAATAGATATAATACCATTGCCTTTTTCACGAGAAAAAAGCTGTCATACTTCAAGTTTGACATTGACACTATTGACAGATGGATAGATACTTGAGATCGGTTGATCGCCATTATTAAAAAGAAAAACTTTTTTTTTATACAGATTGGACTAACGTAATATGTCCATTGTGTCGTAGAAATGAAGTTACGCTCTTTTAGAATAAGAACATCTTAATAAATTAATAATAAAATAATTATACATCCTAGGGAAAAAATAAAACTATTAGTGTCTTCCTCCTTCCAAACAGTATCTATAAAACGAATAAAATTAAAGTCTTGAAAATATGAAATCTTGTCAATTGAAAAATTGTCTTAAAATGTTATTTAAACAGGAATTTCATTGCAATCTCGCTACACGTTACTTTAATACTACATTAATTACAATTTCTTCTATATATATAAAAGGCAATGTCCCGGGTGACTCATCATCGCCCAGCCAAAACTACTAATGCTATAAATATGAATCTTGGACAGTACTTTTTTTTTATGATGTAGAGATCCACTAAGAAGGGATTTTTCGGAATTCAACCCCCAAAGGGATGAAAGGGGGTTGCAAAGTTTGTATGGGAAAAAATATTTTTACTGTCCAATTTACTTGAAACTTGGTACAAATGCTCTTCATTGCAAATAATGAGACACGTATTTCAGCGATTACTAAAATTCAACCCCTAAAGGGATGAAAAGGGGTTGCAAAATTTGTATCGGAAAAAATATATTTATTGTCCAATTTACTTGAAACTTGACACAAATGCTCTTCATAGCAAATAATGAGACACGTATTTCAGCGATTACTAAAATTCAACCCCTAAAGGGATGAAGGGGGGTTGCAAAATTTGTATGGGAAAAATATTTATTGTCCAATTTACTTGAAACTTGGTACAAATGCTCTTCATTGCAAATAATGAGACACGTATTTCAGCGATTACTAAAATTCAACCCCTAAAGGGATGAAAGGGGGTTGCAAAGTTTGTATGGGAAAAAAAATAATTATGGTCAAATTTACTTGAAACTTGGTAAATATGCTCTTCAATGCAAATAATGAGGCTGTTATTTCAGCGATTATTAAAATTCAACCCCTAGAGGGATGAAAGGGAGTTGCAAAGTTTGTCTAGATAAAATATTTCTATGATCAAATTTACTTGAAACTTGGTAGAAATGCTCTTCAATGCAAATAGTGAGACACATATTTCAGTGATTACTAAAAGTCAACCCCTAGAGGGATGAAAGGGGGCTGCAAAGAATGTATGGGACAAAAACTCTTATGGTCAAATTTACTTGAAACTTGGTAGAAATGCGCTTTAATGCAAATAATGCTTAACGAGTAGTGATCAGGCAGCTTTTTCCTTGGAAAACAAGAAAGATGAAGTAAAATTGTACGAAAGTGGCCGCTACATCAGCAGTTTGGAGGCAGTTTGGCGCATGTTAGCTTTCCCTATTCATGAGAGGTATCCTACGGTCACCCACCTCTCGGTCCATCTTGAGAACGGTCAGCGTGTATACTTTAACCCCGAAAATGTGTCTGACAAAATAAATAACCCGCCGCAAACCACACTGCTGGCTTTCTTTCAACTGGGTAGTACTGATGAATTTGCAAAAACAATATTGTACTCAGAAGTTCCTGCGTACTATGTGTGGAATAAAAAAAGTTGGAAAAATTACATTGCAATGCAGAAGAAATGTTAGATGACGTACATAATGAGTGCCTGATACAGATTGAGGACTCCGTTCTTACTTTAGGGGGGCATGCTCTACCAAAATATGGTTTGCCCCAACCAAACAGGCGTGAAAAGTTTTTGGAATTAATACGGGAATTACGAACCTCGACTCAGAAAGCCTTCTACTAGAGCCTCGATCGTAATTCCTTACTTACCGACCTTAATACACAATGTACTAAAGCAGATACCTACCCTTTATTTTACCATCCTGACAATGACAGCCGTCAGGTGATATTTCAGTCTACATGGCGCATCTTATATGAAACTTGCCTGTATCTGTTACGTGGCGTTGTCAAGCTAGTGAAATAGAAGGTAGGGGATGTATAACCAGCATTAAAAAAAACGCATTTTTTTAGCAAAATTCAATTTTGCTACGGGCGTGAGACAAAGTAATTTTACAATTTAAAAAGAAGCCAAGAACAGTGCTGGCTATGTTGTATTTTTGTACCAAATTTTAGGAAAAATAAAGAGATTTGATTTGATTTACTTTTAAGTACCTACTTTTTATGCTCTCATTGCTAAGGAGAAAAGTTGTATGTGCAACACGTGACCAAAGTTTTTTTAAATCTCGCGTGTTGAATACTTTCGCTGATTCCGAATTCAAAGTCAAAACTCGCAGCTAAAACCAACTTCGCTCTCTTGTTGCATAAATAAGTAACCTACATTACATTCTTACATCATCCAGAAGCATTGCTTCTTGGCTGCTCTCATCCTCCGTTGATGGTGGCCCTTGGTTTTCGTTTAGCAGCTCACTTGACAATTTTTGCGTTTCAGTTGGTACATCTGGTCCTTGGCTGGTCCTTGTGGTTGTGTCTATATTTTCCTGGCCTTTTACATTGCCCGTGTCAGATGCAACCAAATTCCCTTCTGTAAGCACTGTTTCGCCTGGACCTTGACTGGTCCTTGTGGTTGTGTCTATATTTCCCTCTCCTACGTTTACATTGCCCGTGTCAGATGCGACCAAATTCCCTTCTGTAAGCACTGTTTCGCCTTGTCCTTGGCTGGTCCTTGTGGTTGTGTCTATATTTTCCTCTCCTACATTTACATTGCCCGAGTCAGATGCGACCAAATTCCCTTCTGTAAGCACTGTTTCGCCAGCATTCTGTTTTGATTCAGGTCTATTAATAGAACCAGATTGGTCGCTCATATTATCACCAAACAATGAGAATTCCTCGATGTTTTCAAGCTCTGGCATTGCTCCTGGAATTTCTCCAAGTGCTAAAGTGTCTTTTGCTAGCAGAGACATAATGTAATCATCGTATTCAGAACCGAAACCTATTGTAGAGTCCTGAATACCAGAGTCAGTGAGGTAAAAATTGGATGGTTGGACCTCTGACAGACTCACATCATCTGGTGTGCCAGCAGAAGGCTCTGTTCGTCCTGTTGACCTGAATTTATTGACATTTTGCAATCCTGAAGGACCAGCTACAGGACTTTCTGACCTTGTATTTTGAATTTCCCGAATGTTGTTTAAGGAAGAGTCTTGATTTCCTGACTGGGTATTATTAGAATTATCTCGATTAGTACATGCAACCTGTTGGCTTTCTACATTTTCTACAACTTGAGATAATTGATCATCTTCTACATCTATAACACTATCTTGATTAGCGGATGGTTCAATTGATGACAGATTGTTGCAATCCACATCAGCGCGCACAGCATCTGAAATAAAGTCTTGAGATACAACCAAGAATGTCAGGCATTTTTGTTACAAGCTTTACTAATGCCTACCTGGGTTTGCTGGTTGTACTATAGGTGTGGGATCCGCGGAGTCGTCAGCGTCGTTGTTCATTAATTGAGAAATCAATTCCTGTAATGGACATTTCAGGAAATAAAAATAAACATGTCAATTTGCTTTTTATCGTTAGTTGCATGTTCTTTACGTGTTGGTAGTAGAACGACTAGGTCGCAAAATTACTTAATAGCAAAATGACCACATCTCTTGTAGCCTACATCTCAAAAAGGCTGATTCGCAAAATGGCTACATTGTTTTATCTTTCATTTTATGTCTGTCTTAGCAAAGTTAACGGAGCTCCTTTTACTGGGCGGTTTGCCCTTCGGACATTTGAAGTTACCAAACGAACCTAACCCTAGTAACACAAACGAAGTGGTCAATTTGCGGCACGGACATTTTATAATGTAGACTAGAAGCGATGTGGTCGTTGAGCGAAGTCACTTAGTTCTTTAGTTCATCCGATCGGTACCATTGCAATGTGGCGATGCACAACTTTTGCCGTGGTGGAGAGCTTGAGGATCCATCGCACGATGTAGCGGAAGGACTTCTGCGGCAGCAGGCTCATCAGCCCCACGACCAGCGATACGCGCGCGCTGCGGACCTCAGCACGCTCCTGAATGCATAAACAATGACGTGCCAGGCTACATTCCAAATTGCTGCAGTAGGAGAGGATAAGTAAACATGTTGCAACTGATGTTTAAGATTTCCATACCAATGTCAAAGAAAAAAATTGAATGTTCAGACAAAACCTTCTGCCCGTTCATTGATTAAAGATAAAAGATAAAGATAAAGACATTTATTCAGTAAGTAGCGTCCTACATACACGGGCACATTTACACGACAAGAATATACCAGCGATTCACAAGAGGAGACCACTGCTGAGAAGAAACGCCGCAAGAACTCAGCAGTCAGTCATTTTTTTTAAATATATTTAATATTACAATGGTGCTACTTTGTCTAGCATTATACATATAAATCTATAAATATTAAATTAAAAAATATTTCACATAACCTTCGTAGTTTCCGCAGAAAAACACCAAAATCTTATGAGAGGGAGAAAAGAAAAACAAGAACACCTACTTATTTGTATATAAGACGGTGCAAGACGACCACATAAGATTGATATGTTTTCCTACATCAACAGAACTATCCCCTAGACAAGATAAAGCCTTTGAATTAAAAAAAAAAATGTTTTAGTTTCAGGATTAGGCCAAGGCTTTTTGTCTATTAGATTATGTATTTATTTGTGTTTATTATGTCTGAAATAATATGTGTTATTTATAAGTAAGTTTTTACCGTTAAAGTTTATCATATAAACATGGAATAACCGTGAGGTAGTTAAAGCATGTCTTTATTTGTCATTGTGACATTTGAATTTGACACTGGATCAATCTAGACCCTGGGGTCTACAGGATATTACACATTCTTTGTAAATTCCTTATTTACTATTAATAAATTTATTCTTATTATCCTTAATCTCATTCTAACTCACCAAACCATCTTGAGTGTAGCACAGATGCTCCAGAAGTGTGATAAAAGCTGACAGAGCACACTGCCCATACTTAGTGAGCACCAGGCCAGCGTAGGTGACATATGATGCTCGCACTAAGTTCTGTAATTGAATTGTTTCAAGAAATATTGTGTTACAGATAACTTGTAAAATCAATCATGATTTTTATAAATAATTACAGTAGGCAATGGTGAGAGAAAGAGAGAGAGAGAGAGAGATGGAAAAAGAACCCGAGGAAGAACATGAAAATTTAAAAGCAAGTACTAACTAGGAGAGAAGTTCCAAAAGACAAAAACCAATGAAAAATGTTAGAGGAGGCTTTTGCCAAGATCACACTGAGCTAAAGAACATTTTCACTAAAACATGTACCCCAATTAAGTACTGACATTAAGGAACTTTAACTTTGTCAGTTTTGCGACGAAAATGAACCATACACTGGGGCTGGACATACTATAAAAACAAATGCATTACAGATTAAGTTCAGAAAGAGAAGCTCATTGATTGATTTGATTGATTGAAGCAACAAAAGAGTTGCAATAGTCAATTGTCGGTACAAAAACTAAATTGGAAGCTGTTGTAGTCATGAACTGGGGGATAACTTTTGTGTGCAGTATTTATGATAATGCAATAGTGTTTTATTATAGGATTAAGTTGTATTAGTCGCTGAGCCTCGCTCTCCAACTGATAATTTCACACTCACATTTGCACTCCTGTTGTCAACAGAAGCAGCTACAAATTTAGGCAAAAGACACTTGAAAAGCAGCTGTATCGCATCAGGATTAGGCTCTGCATTCACATCACACACCAATATGTCAATCATTTCATAGATTACCCTTGAAACATTGAGAAGCTCTATTTTATCTGGAACAGAGATTTTTTCTATCACATTTTGAGATGTGAAACTATATGAACATCCTTGGCTTTTATGGTCATTATAAAATATTAATGCATTTTAGGGTGATTATCCAAAAATTGTATGTGTAGTCAAGGCCTTAATTAACAAACCATTATTTTTCTTCAGTGGAATAAAACTGGTTACACAGTCCCAGGAAAAAACCACTAGGGCTCGTGCCATCCAATGTGTTTATGCAATATAGTGTACTTGAAAAGGATTATTTACACAATGCAGTCTTACCTATATGAAGTTTATTAACAATAGCTCCACCAGTAAATTCAACCAAATTACTAAGTATATCTTCGAAATTCATGTCAGTTGGGTTCAGCTGCAAGCCATGAATAATGGCTCTCACACTCTGGACAAAGCAGGCCAGTTCTTTCAACACCGAATTAACTTCTTTAGTCAACTGCACCAAATTGAAGTAGTTGTCCTCATTTTCGCATAGGGTCTTGGGATAGCTGAGGCATCCTAAAGACTGGGCAAACAATTGGGAGTGGTAAATGTGATAAGCTTTGTACCCAGGGATGGACAGCAGGTTGAAATACACACGGGATGACAAAATGGCCGTGTTCCGATGTTCTTGAGACATGATGTTTTTGGCCCCGAGGTCGATGTAATAAGCCAACAAAGCCAGAAGCTTTCGATGCTTAACTTCATGGGACAACGCCGCCCAAGACTTCTCTTCGCTTGTTCCTTCGTCAGATTGAACCCATTCGTCCACAGCGTTCATTATTTCCCGGAATACTGAAGGTATGTCAATTTCCTCCAGAACGCTCTCATATTCTAAGGGAATTTCTTCAAATTCAAGGAACTCTGCATAATAAGTAGCTTCTACCCACTCGTCGCTGAGCTCGTCTAGTCGCAAATAGTTCAAGTCTTGTAGAATTCTATCCATTTTTGCCAATTTTTCTACATCAAAATATTTTCATTGGTGATAATGATGATAATTATATTTTTAAATACACTTTTTAAACGCCAAGCTGCGGCGCGTTGTTTGTTGATATATATTTTTTTTTTTTTTGACGTTTTGAGAAATCATGTAAATTAATAGTCCGAAATGGACACAGAAACGATTCGGGCCTAACAATCGTTGGTTGTCAACAAAGCGTATTAAATTTACTTGTATGTATTTTCTTATACCTATTGAATATAGGTATTATGGGATCTTCCATAGTATACCTTACTGATCTGACTTGTCTGATTTTTTAAAGAAGTTCCATCGGCTCAATTTGGACTTAACATTCTTAACAAGGAATTGACATTTGGTTAAGTTAACCTGAAAAATAGGAAAATCTTACCAAAGTACAATGTTATAAAATACACAGTCGTCTTATTACAACAGTTCTGTTTTCGGCTTTTCGTATACAATGGTTACTAGAAGACCTGTGAGTTGGTTCCTAACTGATACAGGACGCAAATTTTCTTTTGCTGTTATAACTGGCAGCAGTATAGCGTTAACCGCAGCAAAATTTTTACCGCATACATTTTTTCTCGGTAAATATAAAGAATTCGTCCATAATTACACGTAAGTGTCATCTAGATATCAATAGGACTTTTAAACTAATACGAAATGGGTAATGTTTTGGAATTATTTTAGAGATGGTCGACCGGATGAGTTGCCCAAAGAGCTTGATGATAGGTACAAGAAATGCCTTGATCTCCTCAAACTGTCTGAAGTGCACCGGAAACTTGTGTCACCATTTGCAGTATTTGGATTTGATTTGTTTCATGCAGGTAATTAAAAACTGGCCAAATACAAAACACTTAGTAGTCTAAATGGCTTGAACCTGAAAGACTGCAAGTTTGTGGGTAAGGTCCAAAAAGTTGGGGATACTGAGAATTATATTTTCTATTAAACTGTTTTGTTGTATGACACAATAGGCATCTAAATTGTAAGGATACTTTTCATCCAACAATAGTTTTTTTTTTTGCTTCCTTTGTTTGTATGGTTAACTTAACTATGGTCTTATTTTACTTATGTGTTTATTTTACTATATGTAGAAGTATCTCTGTATGCGTTGTTCCTATCGTACACAACAATATGTATTTTCTTTTACAGGTAGCTGCAGTTCGAAATTTGGTGTAGCTGTTGGGATACCAATTAATTATAGGTACAAATCAATTTCTGATTTGGAAAACGCAGATATAAAAGTAAGTTGTTAATTGGGTGTAACCAGACTCAGTATATAAAAAGTTACTCTATGGGTGTAACATTAACCTTTTGAATGCCTTACGTAAATACAAAATGTGTAACTCGCACTCCAACATGTTTGCTATGATATGTTAATTACAACTTAATTGATATCGTCGGTGAAACTGCAAAACCGGGTAAGTAACATTTTAAATAAGGAGCAAAATTCACCTTTTTGATAAGAAGGTAAGGTTTATTTTGCTCTATCTTAAATTTGTTAGTTACGCGGTTTTGCAGTATCACCGAGGATATGAAACAAAGTCACTTTTAATATTGAACTTGTGATGGCTGTAGCCATCGTGGTGTCAGTGGCATTACTTTTGGTTGAACGCCAGAGCACTCTGTGGTATTCAAAATTTTAACACGTTGGACGCCACACCACCCACCGGTGGGCCATCACGATGTATGCGTTGGGGCCATGGTAAAAACGAATAATACGCAATTTTTTCAAAAAAAGGTTTGAAATGAAGGCTTACCGCGGCTCACCGGTGACCCCCGTGGCTCCAATGGTTCAACATGGTTTGGCTCACCGGTGACCCCCGTGGCTTCAATGGAAACACTACATTTTTGGCCTGGCGTTCAACGTGTTAAACCCTGAGACTTCTTGCCGGTGGTAGGACCTTGTGCAGGGTCCGTCCGGATCGCTACCACCATCTTATCCATTAACCTACCGCCAAACAGCAGTGTTCGCATTGTTGTGTTCCGGTTTGGGGATAAGACAGCCGGTGAAATGACTAGCATAGAGGCATTCCATCTTAGTCCTCAGGGTTGGCAACGCATTTGCAGTCTTGTGAATGCGAATGTCTATGGGTCACAGTTTCCACTTACCATCAGGTGGCCTGTGTGCTTGTTTGTCTTCTCTATGCCATCTAGCTATGTTGATTAAACAACGTTTAATTTTGGTATTACCTTCTTGCAGGTTAATCAGAAAAAAATTGATTGGACATCTGAAAATGGCCAGAAGCTAGCAAATGCGCTAATTTTGCCTGATGAAGTGCAAAAATTTGCCATTTGCAGGGAGATACTGATGACTCAGAACAATAAGGTGCATTTTGAAGCAACATATCCTTTCTTGTGCATATTTTTTGTTTACAATTTGACCCACTATCTTAATAAGAGGTTAAATCTATATTCTGCACCGGGTACTGTGAGAGGAACTCTCTATTTAATTGCTGGATTTTTTGGTCTGGGGACTTACTTTCTGTTAAAAGACATGACAGAAGTTCACTATGAAACTAAAGTAGACAAGTCACTGTGTGCGCTCGGCCCAGAATATGTCAAAGCAGGAGCTATTTTCTATGAAAAAATGCTACAACGAAACCAGGCTTTGAGGGAGTTGATGGGTAAAGAGGGAGAAAAAAAATACAGCAAGCTTGGAAATGAAAACTTTTTCCTGAGACAACCTCGTTTAGCTCTGGTACACAGAAAACAATATTTTGAGAAAGAATTAAAGCAACTTGAATTGGAACACGATAACGCTGCTCAAGAGTCACAAGAATAAAGCCAAAGAGAACCATGAATTGGGAGTAGTAGTACCGTAGTAGGTGTATTTTATTTATATTATAGTTCCTTACACACTTAAGATCTAATAACACAAAATTCTAAACTTTAAAACAAAGTGATAGAAATAAACACCCCTGCAGTGCTGAGCGTAGATCTTTTCTGTAATTTTTTTTGATAACCTGTTATCAAAATATTTTTTATAACTTTCCCAGCCTCGTAAGTCTTAATTTGTTTATGTGTTAGAGTCTAACACATAAACAAAGCTTAAAACAGTAACAGCACATTTGTCTAACTGTTAGACAAATGTGCTGTTATTGCTTTAAGCTTTCAGCCATAGACCAGATTTTTGTTAAATAAAAAAATAATGACTAGTAACAATATCTTTTATTTAAAGGTCCCACGCCAGGGGCCAATAATCCCTCTGTTTCCTGTGGCCCACCTATGTTGTCCACCTGGGCATTTGAGCACAACTCGCCTAAGATAAGAAATGTAGCAATCAACATGTTCACGGGAAAACTAAAGTGGCGTGCTTGGGAAAAATAGTATAAGTCAACTTAGCTCTTAAAAAAAACGGTATGAATCATACACCTCCAAATTCTGGATGGTTACCACCATCATTTAATTCGAAGTTTGCAGAATCCTTGTCTAACTTCGATTTTTAACGTAAGACCTGTGTTTTACCACGACTCCAGAATTTGTAATTTAAATCGGGAAGGTAGGTTTCAACTATCCAAAACATAGAATCCAGTGTTAGGATTAGTGATGTGCCGTTACCGTAATTTACGAGAACAGAGAGAATTTTGGGGTAACGCTCTCGGTAATTTTCCCCGTAACGGTAATTATCGAGAAAGTAGTGTTATTTTCCAAAAAAAACAACTTTTTTTAACGAAATTCTATTTAAATGAATAACATTAATCAAGCAAAAAAAAAAAAACTCAATATTTAAACTAAAGGAACTCGTATATTACCAAAATTACGGTAAATTACGGGCGTAATTTACCGGTCATGTTCTCAGAGAACGTTACCTGGTAATAGTTTTGTTCCGAATTAACATGTATTATCAGAACGAAAAAAATAATGATGACTTTCATAATGGTACATTTAAAAGTAAAATTTGCAAATAATTAAAGTAATAAATAATACACAGTTTAGGACTCTTTTTGGTAAAGATTGAGCTATTTGCTATACAAATTCTTTTTCAAAAATACCATTCCGACATTTATAATCTGACACTTCTTTAAGAATTGTTTGAGCGTCAACTTCAGCGATGTCCATAATTGCAGAACAACCATCAAGGTACTCTTCAGATTTTAAACATGTCTGTGGATACAGAGCTGATAACAACAGCAGTTGAAGTACTGTTCTGTGGGTCACTTTTTCTAAACTCTGTTTTAACATCAACAGGACAGCTTTGGCAGTTCTTAAACCAAATGTTGAGTGAAACGAGTTACATTTTTGGCGGTGTACACACGTTCACAAAACAAACAGTTGTACTTAATACGTTCGTTTTCAGTAGTTTCTCTAAAATACTGTATCACTTTGCCTTTCGGCCTCATTGTTCTACTCTCAACAACTCTTTTGTATTCACAATAGGTCAGATCAAGATGAACTAAACTATATCCTATGTATGACATGTTTGTACCGTGAACGGACTTATCCCACCACGACAAACTGATAACGGGTGAGGTCCAATCAGGAACCAGTTTCCTATTATCTTGAAAACGGTAACCCTAACACCTGATGGGTTTTTACCTGCTAAGTCGAACACTATAGGGCCCATCTCCTACCCGATAACAATGTACCTATTTACAAAATAACGTTCCCACTTAAAATTAACACGAATGTAATGAAAAATAATTAAATACACAAATCTTGTTCCCCATTGTCCAATCAAAACCCGAATTCAACCAAATGTAGGTACTTGCAGAGAACTTATCCGAGAATTCTCGGTAAATTACGGTAATTTTCCACGATGAGAATTACCGTAAGTGCGTAATTTCCGGGCGGCACATCACTAGTTAGGATTGATGAAATACCGTACTTGTGCTTAATCGTAAACATATTGTATAGATTAGCATTTCTGAAAGTAGGTATGGATCGCGACCCACTGATGGAAATATTGGGTATTGGGGATCGACTCTAATTTTGGGGGTCTTTCCAAATCTTATGAAATATAGTAAACTAATACCACTTTTTAAATCGGGCGATTTGAGTGATTAACGAATTTCCATCCCTTTCTATTCTACCTGTTTTAAGTAAAGTTTTTGAGAAGTTAATTTTAAAAGATGTTAGGTCACTTCAATAGAAATAAACTGCTAAACAGTAATCAGTTTGGCTTCACCAGAGGACGATCCACAACTGATGCAATAGGAGTTTTGGGACCTTTCCAAAGCTTTCGATTGCGTAGATCATGCGACTCTTATATTAAAATTAAAACACTTTGGTCTGCTAAATAATTCTCTAAATCTTATGTCTTCATATCTTCGTAATAGAACACAAACGGTTGTTGGAAACCATACACAGTCTTTTGGAGCTGGTAAATTAGGTGTGCCTCAGGGCTCTATATTAGGTCCTTTCTTATTTTTGGTTTATATTAATGAGTAATGACTTACCACCCACGGTAGATAACCTTTGTGATATTGTGCTATTTGTTGATGAATTTGATGATACATCATTAATTTTCAAGGTAGACCAAAAATCCGTCGATTTCAGTAGGATAAACGCCACGCTAGTTAATGTAGGTACTTAATTGTTTTACTAGTAACAATTTGCTACTCAATGCTAAGAAAACTAAATGTGTTAGGTGCGCTTTGCCTAATGTTAAACCGGTAGAATCTAGTATATTTCTTAATGTTTCGAAATGGTAGATAAGGCGCTTTTCTTAGGGATAACTATAGATAAAAACTTGCAATGGAGTCCTCATATAGCAGTACCTACTAGCAGGTAAATTAAGTTTGGAAGCTTATGCTGTTGGGAAAATCAGGCAACTTACTAATGTTGAGACAGCTCGCTTAGTTTATTATAGTTACCTATTTTCATAGTGTTATGTATGTCGTACGGTATTCTGGTTTGGGGAAAAGCTGCTGATATACAGACTATATTCATGTTGCTAAAAAGAGCCATTCGTTCTATACACCGTGTTTTTATTGATTTACGATAACTTCGGCATATTACTAGGTACATCCATAGAAACTAAGTGGTAGATTCTTTTTTTTTATATTGCAAAAAAAAAAAAATTTTTTTCTATGGAGCTAAGTTCATTTAGTTACTTTGCTCCATAGAGATTTTTTTTTTTTTTTGCAATATAAAAAAAAAGAATCTACCACTTAGTTTCTATGGATGTACCTAGTAATATGCCGAAGTTATCGTAAATCAATAAAAACACGGTGTATACAGGGTGGTCCAAAGACTGACGTCTAAAAAAAATATTTAGATGCCTCACATCCGGGGCTATCCGAATAAATATACCCCATGTATGTTGGCCGATTTTTTGTTGTTTTCGAGTAATTAATTTTTAAAGATTTTTTTCAAGAATTTTCGGGCCGAGCCGTTTATTATCATGTAACTTTTTTTGGTTACGTTTTTTCTGGATGTTTTATTTTGCGACATTATCCTCACAAACTGTACTTTCACACATACAATAATCAGCTTCCCAAGCTTGACGCAAGTTACAATAAAATTGACCGAAAGTGAAAGTTTTACCTTTGCGCAAATCGAAGTTTGATTTTGTAATTTAAAAAAAACCTAAAAATCTTAGAATTCAAAGACCAGAAGTAATTTTAAAACTTTGCCAGTCCCTAAACTTTCAGAATAATACAAAAAAAGTGACACTTAATAGTTCATAATTTTGCTGGATTCGACTTTCAAACGTACTAAGGTGTAATAAAGAGTCTGTAACATAAAAACTGTTTATTATTTGGTCGAACCTAATTTGGTACTGGCCATCAATAAAGCCATGTAATATTTTTTATGAACAAATAAATTTGTTCTTCCTTTGTCTTAAGAAAGGAATCACGTCTTTTATTGTGAAATAACTAATAGTTACTTCTGCTCTCGTTACGTTTAATTTCTGAATTCTTCTAGCTTTGTTAACGGTGTTTCGGTCAATTTTATTGTAACTTGCGTCAAGCTTGGGAAGCTGATTATTGTATGTGTGAAAGTACAGTTTGTGAGGATAATGTCGCAAAATAAAACATCCAGAAAAAACGTAACCAAAAAAAGTTACATGATAATAAACGGCTCGGCCCGAAAATTCTTGAAAAAATCTTTAAAAATTAATTACTCGAAAACAACAAAAAATCGGCCAACATACATGGGGTATATTCGGATAGCCCCGGATGTGACGCATCTAAATATTTTTTTTAGACGTCAGTCTTTGGACCACCTGTATAACCTAAACTCCCGTGATTTCTTAAGATGACTATTTAAAGAAATTAATATTTTCACAGTAGCGTCACAATTTATTTATTCATTCATTCATTCATTAAATCACGCCTGTTTCCCAGAGGGGTAGGCAGAGACCACTTCTTTCTACTTGCTACGATCTTGACAAATTTCTTTCGCTTCTTCAACATTCATACATCGAGTCATGCACGCACGTCGGTTTCGGGTACTTAAGATTCGGCCCTTTTCCAGTATTTCTCCGATTTGATTCGAAAAAGTACGCCTAGGGCGGCCCCTTCCGACCCTTCCACTCACTTTCGATCTGTATATCTCTTTCGTCAATCTTCTTTCATCCATCCTTTCCAAATGACCGAACCATCGAAGCATGCCCTTTTCAATCTTAGTCACTACATCTTCTTTCATTCCACATTTCTCTCTGATTTTTTCATTTCTAACTCTATCAATCAGTTTCACACCACACATACTACGCAAAGAACGCATTTCAACTGCATTTACACGACTAACATGCTTGTCCTGCCACACCCAACATTCACTACCATACATCAGGGTAGGGGCTAGCACTCCATTGTGAACAGCCAGCCGGGCTTTTTGTGAAACGCCCTGTCTGCTCACAAAGGAGTGCAGGGCCCCATTAATTTGATTCCCCGCATTGACCCTCCTCTCGATATCCTTCTCACACTTACCATCTCTTGTAAACATACTTCCCAGGTACACAAATTCGCTCACTTGTTCTACTAATTCACCATTTATATTTATCACGCACTCAGTCATCTCCTCATCCTTCTCTATCACCATGACCTTGGTCTTGGCAACATTTACTTTCATCCCCTTTTTCTTAAATCCCTCATTCATTACTGTCACCATCTCCTGCAACTCAAGTACCGATGGGGCAAGTATAACTTGATCATCGGCATATAAGAGGCATTTGATTAGCAACTCTTGCATACGCAAACCCTTATCATACTCTTTCAAATCCCACATACAACTGTCCATGAATAGATTGAACAGCCATGGTGAGGCAACACAGCCCTGTCTAACACCTTTAGAGATATTAAACCAGGCCGAGTATGCCCCATTGATCCTGACACAGGCTCTGGAGCCCTCATAAAGGGACCTCAAAGCCTGCACCAGGTTGCTGCTCACTCCATACATAGACAGCACCGTCCACAACTCCTTTCTATCTACCCTATCATAGGCCTTTTCCAGGTCCACAAAAGCACAGAAAACCTTTTGGTTGACAGCCAAGAACTTTTCTGTGATGGACCGTAGTGAAAAGACCTGATCCGTACATCCCATTCCCTTTCGAAATCCCGCTTGTACATCCCAGATTTTGTCATTCGTAACATTCAATACCCTTTCTATTAAAATCTTCGCATATACTTTGCCGACAACACTAAGAAGGCTGATACCGCGGTAGTTTTTGCAGTCTTGCTGTGACCCCTTTCCTTTATACAGAGGGACGATAACGGCCTTGACCCAATCTTCTGGGACTCGGCCGCTACTCCAACATGCATTGAAAAGACGGTACAACAGACTACCCACCAGGCCATCTCCTCTCCTCAGCATTTCTATCGACACTCTATCACAACCTGCTGACTTTCCCGCTTTCATACTTTTTAAAGCTTTCATGATTTCACTCATACTAATCACCCTTTCATCTTCGCTATTTATTTATGAGAATATTATTTACCTATGTCATTAAAAATCAAGACTCTTTCGAAGTTTTTGTTAGGTGGATCGCGGTACAGTCAACTTTGTTAAAGACAGGGTATAGATAGATAAATAATGATTCTCCTTTATCACTACTCTTGAGTCTTGACTTTGCTTTAATTTCGAGCCGATTGCTGGATCTGTAGTTAACTGAACAAATGGTTAAAATACGTAACCAATTATTAAATTTGATTTTCAAATTGTAACCATTCGTTTAGATAGTTAACACAAGGCCCTAACTAAATACGTCATCTGATTAATCTGTTTTAAACGCCGACAACACATTGCGCTACTGTCAAGTCATAGAGTATATATACAGTAGACGTATATAATAATCTGTCAAGTTACGCCTCTCTGTCTCTCTTGACTTTTGCTTGCTTTGCTTGTCTTGTCTTGGACTTATGTCACCCACCCACTGCCTGCACCCGCAGCTGATTATTGGTTTGGTTGGTGTAGTGTCAGTCACAGTCAGTCCAGTCAAGTCAGTTCGGGTGATATTTGCGTCAGTCGCGATAATTCGATCTAATTCAGTGAAAACGTATAAATCTTCTCCCTGTTTCAGTTCTGTGTAATCAATTTCAAACATTATTGACTCTGACTGAGTGTTTGCGCCATTGATTTAATTCATTGACAAGAGACATGGCTTTTCAAGAATAGAGCGCAGTAGCTCAGTTTGTTTCTAGAAAATATTTTTAATCAAGAAGATAACAATCTGCAAGATGTGTGGAGGTTTTACGTGTTCCAAAAACGCTCTAATAGCGTTGAACATCCTTTATGTGGTAAGTTACCTATGTGAATTTTACCAAAATGTGAACAAAAGATTTCGCAAATTCACCCTTCACAACGCATAATATATTTATATCTTTTAAGGTCAAAGATTACTCAATTACTTAAGTAATTTGGGCTTGGATAGAAGTAGCAAGCTGTGTTGTATATCACAGACATATTTATATCTTAACACCACTTTTAACAATGATAAATGATAATAAAGACATTGAGGATATTTATGTATATGAAATGTATAAAAAAATAATGCTGTGTGCCATCCTTTTGATCAGGCAAGCATTTAAACCAGTGAAAGACAGGAAAATGCTTATGGTGTCAGTCACAAAGAAACAAGAGGAGCAGTTGCTTCAGGTGGCACGGTGGTCATAAGGCCAAAGTTAGTTTAACACTGTAAAATACGATTTTTGTGATGTTAAAACACAGACCTATGGGGTACTGAAGGGTCTCGCTCTATCCTGACCAATAAACAAGTGAAAACCAAATACAGTACAATCTCAAATTATCTTGTGTCAATTTTTTATTATAACTGATACAGTGTATAGTTATTTATATTTTCTATGTTGTTACACACATTCACAACCAGTAATTTGTGAGTTGGGTTCTTTTTTCATAGGCAGTGTTTGCTACAAAGTGGAAAAACACTGAAGCTGGTTACAAATTGACACAGCCAGCTAGCCAGCTATGTATGAAGATGAAATTGTTATATTCATGTATCACAACTTCTGTAATTAATACATATTTTGGTGACATTCAAATGTATATGTATAACTACATATCACTCAATATTGAAGAAGTTTAAATACAGTGAATTGAAGAGAAACATATTTTGTGTTACTAATAACACTCTAGTAATGTCAACTACTATTAACAGGTTTGTTGTCTCTATACAAGAGTGAATTTTCATCATTTTTTCATCATTATATGTAAAAAGTGGTGAGAAAGTTGCTTACTTCTGTATGTTACGCTATATCCAAATTTGAACACTGTTTCGTGAACATATCTAACCAGAGAGAAAACTGCTTTCATGAATCATTTGTGACATGTTACATACATCTTCTAGCCTTATCTAATGTTTGATGTACTAACGGGCAGAGATAATGAACCACAAGTTATGTTTTACACTTCAATAACAAAACAAATGAATATCTTAAGCATGTAAAAGTAATTCTAGGAATGTCTAGAATATTTACATTGTTTCACAAACAATATACAGGGTGGAAAGTTAAGATGGGGCAGTAAGGGCAGCCACTAGATCCGTTATGCTCTTAGGAGACCTTTACTAACTTTTAAGTGATGACAAATGACATTCACCGATTTTTGATAAAATGTACAGCGAGACAGATGTTTTTTTTAAATGCCAATCGTTCCATTTCCATCAAGGACTAAAATTCTCTTTGAGACCAACTAATGTTAGAGTACTAGAACACCCTCAAATCAAAGAGAACTTTTTCCATATAGTTTGTAGGGTAATTACAGGGTGAAACTTTTGCATGTTGTTTTTTACGCTTATGAGTCTTATGCATTAAGAAAATTAAACAGCATGTAGACAACTTAACTTTTGTAAGGCCTTCAGTTCTCTACATGCTGTTTAATTTTCTGCATAGCAGCAAGGGATCTAGTAGCTGCCCTTACTGCCCCTTCTCAACTTTTCACCCTGTATAATGACAATGCTTTGTAAGAATTTGTAAGACAAGTGTTTAGTAAATAAATATAAATATGATCATTCCTAATGCGCCGCGTTATTACTTCTTAAGAATTAAAGCTTCACAAAGTGAACAGTTACTACAGTTAGTTAGTTTCTTTGATTTTGTTTGTAAACCTATTTACGTTACTGCTAGCATAATATAAGACAAGCAGAATTTCTCTCAAATTTTGGATTTGGCAGTGAATTTGTTAAACTTTGTTTATCTTAATTTTTTCTAGGGATTCTACTTCAAAAGTGGAGGCTTGAATTTATGTAAACCCTGTTACTTTTCTCAATTGACTTTACAACTTTAAAATGAAAAGGATAATTGCCAAAGATTTTTATTGAATACTTTATTTATTATTATTATAAAGTTATACAGTATTGCCCTTATTGTTATCTGTCAGACAAATCATGGCTTAGCTACTCCACGGCTAATCCACGTTTATCAATAAGGCTGTACAGTTCGTTCATTCAAATAGAGTGCATTACAACCCTTTCAAGTTGCCCACACTGCTTTGTGCGCGCCGCGGCGGCTTCTTTGTACCAATTGTTGCGGCACTACAAAGCATTCAAACTATTTGAACGAATGAACTATAGGACTTTGATGATGTAATTTGTTACAGGTGGTGGCCTCGATCCTAATAACAGTGGCAGTGTACGGGCAGGCGTCCTCTCTGGTCACAACCAACCTGCCAATAGTGGGGGGCATCCTCGCGTGCGGAGTGCTGCTCATCCTCATCTCAGTACTAGGGGTGGCGGGGGCAGTCAAGCATCATCAAGTTATGCTGTTCTTTGTATCCTTTGCATAAATTGTTCTTAGAGAATCCTGACAATGATTATTGACATTTCAGTATACGTTGCGAAGTATGAATGTGTTTCTAATCTCATTCTAATTTTAATTATAATGGCTTTCACTCCTGTTAAGGTGTATTTCGCCAATTTCAAGTTATTTATAGACACTCCCATGGACTTATTAGACAATTGTTTGGTAAAAGAGTATTTTCTCTAATGGACCAAACAGAAGCTCATGGGGTGAGCTCCACGCGCTTCTGTCAAGGCCCAGGACTGTGTTTCATATAGGCTGCGCCATATACACTGAAATTTCTCCTGTCACCTGTTATTGTCAGGCTGGTCTCAACTTCATAAAAAAACGACAGGTACGTGTGTATGATGACATCGCTGACACCAGCCGTTCCGTGACCAGGGCCGGTGCAACCCAGCCGAAACGTTGAATTAATAGCGAGGCACCTGCCTGCCTATAGACTTTCCTTACAGCATACACATACATACATTAAATCACGCCTGTTTCCCAGAGGGGTAGGCAGAGACTACTTCTTTCCAATTGTTACGATCTTGACAAATTTCTTTCGCTTCTTCCACATTCATACATCGAGTCATGCACGCACGTCGGTTTCGGGTACTTAAGATTCGGCCCTTTTCCAGTATTTCTCCGATTTGATTTGAAAAAGTAAGCCTACGGCGGCGGCCCCTTCCGACCCTTCCACTCACTTTCGATCTTTATATCTCTTTCGTCAATCTTCTTTCATCCATAAATGACCGAACCATCGAAGCATGCCCTTTTCAATCGTGGTCACTACATCTTTTATTCCACATTTCTCTCTGATTTTTCATTTCTTACTCTATCATTCATTTTCACACCACACATACTACGCAAAGAGCGCATTTCAACTGCATATACACGACTTTCATGCTTGTCCTGCCACACCCAACATTCACTACCATAAATTAGGGTAGGGGCCAGCACTCCATTGTGAACAGCCAGTCGGGCTTTTTGTGAAACGCCCTGTCCCAGATAACTGTCTGTTACAGATAACTGTTAAAAAGAATAGTTATCTGAGGAAAATAATTCTCGGAGATAACCCGTTATCTGGCCACGGTTACCTCCAAGAAACACGGGTAAACGCCCTGATGCGTTAATCTACGAGACATAAAGTAGTATCCAGTGTAAATTGAATGTTGATACGTAGTTTCCTCGACGTTGGTAATCAGTACATGGTGATCCTGTTCCTGTTGTTCCTGGTGCAGTTCTCGGTGGCGTGCGCCTGCCTCGCCGTCAACTCCAAGCAGCAGCAGACGTTGGCTACGCAGGTCGGTACCATCAATCCACTGACTTCTGACAAACCCGACTCGTACTTGGCCGATTTTTATTATTTGTTGTTTTTCTTTATGGTTTACACTATAATCACACCGACTTGTTTGTATAACCATTTGACAATAGAACAAAAACAAAAAAAGTTGAAAAATAACTTGGCTATTTTTATAAATATGTATTAGGTAATCCGCTTTAAAAGGTAGGTCTTTGACGTTAGGACGGACAGACGGACAACGAAGTCTTTGTAATAAGGTCCTTTTATATACGGAACCCTAACGAGACGACGTGGTGACAGGTGGAGCTAGGATATTCTGAGTGGGCCACCACATTAAACAGTAGGATTACATTTTGAATAGTTCTCATTTTTAGGGTTCCGTACCCAAAGGGTAAAAACGGGACCCTATTACTAAGACTCCGCTGTCTGTATGTCCGTCTGTCTGTCACCAGGCTGTACCTCACGAACCGTGACAGCTAGACAGTTGAAATTGTTGATTGTTTTTTATCTTTTATCTTTTTTTGTCTCGACCGAAATCATTCTAGAACATGTTCATGTCATAGAATGTAAATTCTGTCTGTTGTAAATTTTCTTGGTGTGTGGCAATCAAACATTTCTTATTCTTATTCTTATAATAAAACCACCTCACCCCCGATTTCAAAGCTTGCTTTTTGTTGAACATGTTCCCTTCCCATTTATTGTTTCCCAAGCTATTCAAGCCTCTCACAATAGTAACCGACTAGGGCTAGGGTCGTCTGTCAGCGCCAGATGCACAGCGACGTTTTGCTCTGATAACCAAAAATAACAAATGTACGCATGTCGGCATGGTTCACTTATGTCGTCCTCAATGTTGTTATCACTCCGATCACGTGCTATTATTGGCTGGTGCCGCGACGACCCTTGTATACATACCCTTACAGTGTTTACACTCCATAAATACGCTTCTTTGCGGATTGCATCATAATAGGTATTGTAAGAAATATTCCCTTACAATGCGAAGGTTTTATTATTAAATATACTAGATTTTTCCCGCGATATCGTCCGCGTAGAATCCGTTATTCGGCCGGCGGCGAGGGATTTCGTTTCCTTTAGAAGCTTTAGTTGGGTAGTTGGGTGAATCAACTTTTAAGATACTCCTTTTCTTTTGCGGTATTAAAACTTTTCCGGTGACTTATATGGTTAATAATAATTAGGGTTAGGATTTTGGTGGCATATCGTGGTTTTAGAATCCATGGAGTCGCTATTTACTAATTCAATTACTATAATAGGTACATGTGTGGATTGTGTGGTCACCGGGTTATAATAGTGCCACTCCATGTCTTCCTGTGGATGTCGTAAGAGGCGACTAAGGGAATAATAAAGCCTTCTAGTACTCTTAGGCGATGGGCTTGCAACCTGTCACTAATACACTGGTAAACATCTTAGCCTGATTGTGCAAAACGTGGTTACAGAATTATCAACTACTTATTTAATGCTTGGTAATTTTGTAGCTCTGCCTGCCCCACTCTGGGAATGAAGGCGTGAATTTATGTATGTATGTATGTATAATACATGACACTTTGATTTTGACCTTCAGTATGGTCATGTTTCAAAATGAAATAAATACATTTTTAGTTCGGTTATTCCAAACCTACTAATATTTGCTTGTTTATAACGCTTTCACAGCAGAGATATGCTCCATAGCACAATTTATTTAAATTGGTTTGTAGCGGTTTAATGAATAAATGAATTTTAAATTATTAAAATACTGAAGGTCAAAATCAAAGTGGTATGTATTACAATAAATAGGAAATAACGACTTCATGGATTGTAGAACCACGATTTGCCACCAAAAGTCCTAACTCTAAAATAATGCATGAATATTAAAATCAGACCACCAAATTTACGGACCATACACGTTAAACTCCTCAAGTATTTTTTTTATCTTTAGAAAAGCCTGGTATCTCAGGGCAAAATGCACATTTTTCATACAAAACCTAGGGACAACATCGTCAAGTGCGTTACCAACTATATGAACGTTTAAAACTGTACTATTTAAAAGCAAATAATTTCAAATGCTAGCCGATTTGTCTGATTTAATAAGCGTGTAAGCCACGTCGTTAGCAAATATATAGTTCTTCTAAAAACATATAATTTGTTAAACTTGTCAAAAAATGGGGAGTACCTTAAAAGTTGATTCAGCCAGTTGCCTACACACTCACGATTAAATTAGCATTATTAGTAGTAGTAGTAGTAGTAGTAGTAATTTATTTCATATTGGAAATTACATTATTATATGTCACATATTTATAATAAATTCACAATAAGATCGTCAGTGTAAAAAAAAGTAATAATATAAAAGAGTAAAAATCAAATAATGTCAATGTGTACAAAAGTAATAATAATAATGAACAAAAATAAAAAAAACAGTAATAAATTAAAAGAGCTCAAATGCTACAGTCATAAAATGTCAAGAATACAATAATATTTGGAAATGTAAAAATAATAATTTAAATAAAACATAATATAACAACTCAATATAAGATAATTCAATCATCACTATATTCTTTAACAGAATATAGCGATTTCGTTAATAACAGACTTTTAAGTCGGTGACCAAATTTTTTATCCGAAGATTCATTTCTTATGTCAGCGCTGTGTCACGCCCCACCCCTCGCTTGTGGCGATGTTCTACTGGGCTTATTCTACCCTGTCAAACCATCTTGCTTGATATGTCATCGTATTGTGAACGTTATGATAGCTTTTATTTACGCTTACAAGGAGCTGTTTCTTGTTTTCCAGTTAGTTATTTTAATTGTAGTTCCTGGCGGAGAGATCTCGTCATGTTGTTCTCCCAGTCATTATTTTTAATTTTATGATTTGAACTTACATTTGTAATGTTTTTTTGTGTTAGTTTTAAAAATATTTAATAATTGTGTACTGTCCATTGTTTAACTATGATATATAAATATACACATTTATTTATATATATAATCTATTATTATTTATTCTAAAAAAAGGTCTAAGATTTAGTTCACGCAGTTTCTATAAACTTTGTTTTTGGTCTTGTGTCTACTCGTTGCCACATTCTACTTTTCTTATTTTTCTCAACCACCCAAAAGTTAGCTGGAACAGATCCCTTAAAGGGATAAGTTTGCCTTTGTACATTCCTTTTCTGTAAATATTGTATTTGAATTTCGGTGTTTGTACAATAAAGAGTTTACATACATACATACCTGTATGTACATACATTATTTTATTTATTACCTTGTAATGCAACTTACTTTTAAGTATTATTGTAATTAATGATTGAAAAAATTACCTGCTGGAGCTTCTTCTCCGCAATCATGGTCTCATCCGGAGCGCTAGTAGATTTACTCCAAATTACCGACGTATAAAAGATCCCTCAAGTTCAATTTACTAAATAAATATTTTGAAATTTATTTGACAGTAATGGCAGTTTAAAACAATACGATAACATGTCCAATGAAATATGGATTTCCTGATTAAAATAGAGCCCCTGGTTTGTTTACAATGTGGTGGTGAAAATGATGCTTGTCGCAGGGCTGGAATAAGGTGAACGGCGAGGTGAAGAACGAGGTGCAGCACCGGTTCCAATGCTGCGGGTTCCTGAACAGCACGGTGCCCGCCAACGCCTCCGCTGAGGAGTACCCTTCGTGCACCGAGGTGAACGTACGTTGACTACATATTTATTCCTTTCGCCACAGAATCTGTAGGTGAAGACCATATCATCATCATCATTAGCCCGTTGCAGTCCACTGCTGGACATAGGCCTCTCCCATATAGTTAGACCTAATTAGCAGATAGTTAAGCGTAGTTAACCATACTAACAGCGAAGACGAAAACGTTTCGTCGTTCGAAGAAATTAATCCCCACGATTGCTTGGCTATTTTTGGTCGCACAAAGGCTATAGCCGTGTTTCTATACAAAATTTGCCTTTCTGTCAAATGTTCTAGTAATTTTATTTTTAGATACTCCTTGTAGGCAAAGGTCTGATCCCCAAAGAAGAGCCATGTACACTTGTCAGTTTTCGTAATATGGCGGTTTGTTTTTTTTCACTTTTTAATTTTTTTCTTGAATTCGGTCTTTGCGATTAATTTGATTTTTTGGTAAACTATACTACATAATAAAACCCATCACTACAAAAAATATTGCTTGAAACTTTAGTACAAATATATGTCAAAATAATGGAAACTATAAATTGTTTTTTTTTTTTTGGTGTTCTGGTGTAGCGGCACCTACAGTTTTTATTTCATAAATTGCCCATCTATAGACCTACTACATATATTAAATTCAAATTATTAGCTTTGGTACTTCATGCCAAAAACTAACTACAAATAAAATTATTCCTTACTAGAACACTTTTTTATTTTTTAGATAATGTTTAAATAAATGTCAAAAACGAAACAAACTTCCAAAAATGACAAAATACAAAAATAGGATGTATACGATTTCATTCATACAAGTAATTAAAGCAATCCTGTAAAAACATTGAAACAAGGAAGGAATAATTTTATTTGTAGTTAGTTTTTGGCATGAAGTACCAAAGCTAATAATTTGAATTTAATATATGTAGTAAGTCTATAGATGGGCAATTTATGAAATAAAAACTGTAGGTGCCGCTACACCAGAACACCAAAAAAAAAAAAACAATTTATAGTTTCCATTATTTTGACATATATTTGTACTAAAGTTTCAAGCAATATTTTTTGTAGTGATGGGTTTTATTATGTAGTATAGTTTACCAAAAAATCAAATTAATCGCAAAGACCGAATTCAAGAAAAAAATTAAAAAGTGAAAAAAAACAAACCGCCATATTACGAAAACTGACAAGTGTACATGGCTCTTCTTTGGGGAACAGACCTTTGCCTACAAGGAGTATCTAAAAATAAAATTACTAGAACATTTTGACAGAAAGGCAAATTTTGTATAGAAACACGGCTATAGCCTTTTAATTGAGTGAGCTTACTGTAACAGATGCCAAAATACTTACACATTAAATTATAGCACGTTTCTTTTAAATAAAATACATACATACATAAACTCACGCCTTCATTCCCAGAGTGGGGTAGGCAGAGCTAAAGAATTACCAACAAGTCTTAAAACTTCTTGATAATTCTATAACTACATTTTGCACAAGTAGGCTAAGATGTTTCCCAGTGTATTAGTGACATGTGGCAAGCCCATCACCTAACAGTACTACAAGCCTTTATTCCCTTAGTCGCCTCTCACGACATCCACGGGAAGACATGGAGTGGCACAATTCTAACCCGGCAACCACACGGCAAATAAAATAATAACTTATAAAACAATTGAATCACACATTTGGTTCAACATATGGTTCGTATGTCTGTCATGCTGGTTCATATCTTGCATGTTACCGTGTGAATAAACCTGAGGCCAATGCAGTATAGTGTAATATTATCCAGGAGCTTGTCTGATGATGAAGTCGGAAGGTGGCAACAGGATCGCGCAGTAAAAAACATAAATTAGTTGGGATTTGTAAAGAAACAGTACACTCAGAGGGCTATGGAGACGGCTATGCTCGGGGTTTCTCTGCGTGATAGAATCAGAAATGAAGATAATATCCGCAGTAGAACTAAGGTTACCAACATAGCCTGAAGAATAGCTAAACTGAAGTAGCAGTAGGCGGGGCACATCGCACGCAGGACTGATGGCCGATGGGGCCAGAAGGTTCTTGAGTAGCGTCCGCGGACCGAGAGACGAGCTGTAGGTAGGCCTCCAACAAGATGGAGTGACGACCTTGTAAAGATCGCGGGAACGCGGTGGATGCGAAAAGCACAAGACCGGTCTGAGTGGAGAGCCTTCGGAGCCTTTCGGCTGACATGATGACGATGACGATGAGTACAGGCCGCAACAAAAGCTTGATAGTCAAAATCTTGGGAAAATAAATGACTAGCAGAGGCATTCCATCTTAGTCCTGACGGTTGGCAACGCATTAGCAGTCTCAGGATTGCGGTCTTGTGAATGCGAATGTCTATGGGTCACAGTTTCCACTTACCATCAGGTGGCCTGTGTGTTCGTTTGCCTTCCTATACCATACAAAAACTTATTGATTCTGTTGCAATGTTGCAGGAGCAATGCTGCTTGAACTCGACGAATGAGAGCTGCACGTGTGACCCCTGCATAAAGAAACTGGAGGAGAGGATCGACTACGCATTCAAGCTGTGTGGCGGCATCGGCCTGTTCTTCAGCTTCACCGAGGTAAACACTAAACACCCCACGCCTTGATCAAACCCATCTGTAGCTCAGTGGCCGCAGTTCTGCAAACGGGAACCAACCCACAAAAATTTGGCAATAAAATGTCAACTGTCATGCTGAATACTCTGGGTTGGTTCTCGCTTGCAAAATCTTTGTGGATTGGTTCCCGTTTGCAGAACTGCGTCCTATTGACGATGCTTGTTTTGTTTGATAACGCTGAACATCAGTGCTGTTGTAGTAACTAACTCAAATATAAAGATAAAATATATGTATAACTATGTGTGGGAGATGTCATTTAAAGATAACCTATCCGTGTTACTAAAACTAGCTAACATTATCATAGGGATTCTTCCGGTCGCTTTCGGAGAGGGAATATGGCCGGGTACTTTCCATTTGTTTTGTGGAACTGTGACGTCATAGAGCGGTTAACTTTTTTTCCCCCAACATTTCCATGGTAGAACTATTGAAGCAAAACGTGTGCTATTTGTTCTATGGAACTAGAGGCACTTACAAATTTCCCATCAGTCCTATGGAACTATGACGTCATAGAATGTGATATTTCTTGTACCAGTAGTTCCATGGTAGAACTATTAAACATAAACTGTGCTATTTGTTCTATAGAACTAGAAACACTAAGTTTCCCATCAGTCCTATGAAACTATGACGTCATAAAGCTATTGTGTTTTTTTTCCCCAGCAGTTCCATAATAGAAATAATGAAACAAAATTTATGGTATTAGTTAAAGTTGAAGTGCTCTAGTTCTATAAAATAAATAGCACGATTTTTGTTTCCATAGTTCTACAATGGAACTGCTGGGAAAAAACATCGCAGCAGTTATATGACGTCATAGTTCCATAGGACTTATGGGAAACTGGAAGTGTCTCTAGTTCTATAGAACAAATTTTGTAAATCAATAGTTCTACCATGGAACTGTTGATAAATAAAGAAGTTAACAGTTCTATGACGTCACTGCTCCATATAACACATGGGAAGTACCCAGATGGTTGATTGAAAAAGGCCCGGTTTGTACTTTTGACTTGCTCTGTTTACTGATTTACTGTACTGACTTGACATTGGGGGAATCATTGCGGAATGCCGCAATGGACCGCTATTAATAAAAATAAAAGATAATTATGTATGCAGCCACATAACATTTGACCAGTCTAATATTACGTCGTTTTAAAGTCGGTATTAGTCAGCCTGTAGACAAAACAAACGTGGTATTGGTGTATGAGTATAAATATTTTGACGGTTGTTGTTTTACAATAAGAGACTGGCTAAACTTTGGCTGCATATTGAACTCGAATGCACTTGGCAGTGGCCACATCCTGTTTATTATTGTCTAGGTCTATTACGAGGGCTGTTTGATAAGTCGTTTTAAAAAGCAAAAAAGATTGTTTTTTTTTTAACAATTTACATTTATTTCTCAGCATAGTCTCCTTTGAGGGCCAAACACTTGTTCCAGCGAGTTTCCAATTTTTTTTTGCCCTCCAAAAAATACGTTTTGTTGAGGTCTTCAAAATAGCCGCTTACACCTGCAATGCAGTCCTCATTTGTCAAAAATGTTTGCCCTCCTAGCCATCTTTTCAGATTTGGAAATAGGTAATAATCGCACGGAGCTAGGTCCGGCGAATACGGAGCATGCGGAACCAGCTCGAAGCCCAACTCGTGGATTTCGGCCATTGCAATAGTGGACGTGTGAACTGGGGCATTGTCTTGATAAAAGAGGACTTTCTTGGGGGGCAATTTTGGTCGTTTTTCCAACAATTCGGCATTGAAACGGTCCAATTACTCTGCGTAATAACGACCAGTGGTAGTCTTTCCCTTTTCCAAGTAATCAATCATAATGATTCCTGGACTTCTTCAACAACATCCTCAGTAGTGACTTCGATTGGGCGACCAGAGCGTGGAGCATCAGATGTGCTTGACCGACCACGTTTAAAATAATTTATCCAGTTATAAACAGTCTGCAACGTTAGTGCGTTAGTGCCATGAACAGAATCAAGTTCAGTTTTTATTGTGGCAGCACTGCAACCCTTCATAAAAAAATGTTTTATAACGGCACGAAATTCAGATTTTTCCATAGTTGTTGAAAATTTACGAGTGATCACAGTTAAACAATAGTTAAACTGACAAAAACTTGTTTTTTTTTGCTGAATTTTTGACAGTCTTCATTTGAAAGATTGTGCCTGCCAGTGTTAATTCCATTTACCAGAAAAAAGGTTTTACAAATAGTTTTTAAAAGGACTTATCAAACAGCCCTCGTATGCCTAGTTTTTCTGCATTTACTTACATTTTAATATTTACAGTTTTTGCTTGAATAGTTGCTCATGGAAGCATGGCACTTAGATATAAAACAAGTTTTGTATGCCTTGGATCCATTTATATTTCGTTAATTCTAGTTACTTTTTTGTGCCAAATAAAGAAAATGGGTAACCAGATGCAATTTATCAAAAGTTCGTGTTGCTATGGCACAATATAAGAAAGTGGCCGTCGATTGAACATGAATTATTACTATCAGGCATACTCGCATACACGTTAGTATTTTTTTGTGTCATAAAATAGCAAATTGGAGTGCTTAAATAATTTGAAATAGCCACTATTGTTAACTCGTTTAAGTAACGTAATAAAACAGTCTTTTTGACATATAAAACGACTAATTTAAGTAAATAAATATGCTATATTTATTGCCATAAGCAAGTAAACAAAGAGATCTTATCTAAAAATAAACGCTAAAACATCATGTGATGCTCTCCGCTATCAGATCTGCTGCCTCTTTTCATCGTTATCTACCATTGTAATCTGAAACATATTATTTTTCCTAACATTACATCTCAATATTTCATCAACATTCAACATTTTATCTTGTATTTTACATGACACTTCTATCAACCACTGACGCACGGACCTTAATTTTTTCATTGCTTATTATACACACAAGAAGACAGAAAAAAGACACGCAAGTCAAAATATCATCCCAAATAGGTTTTGGTTATAAATAAATGCAAGGGTGGACCCGGGTGCCGGAGGGATACGTTCCGAGTGCAATGTAAATTACTGTAACATTGGACGTAGTTATGCGCTAAGGGTGTGATTATAACAAACTTTTGTAGTCAGCGACAAAAAGATTGTACCGTTGTGAGTTCAGAGTGTTTTCTCAGCAGAGTTTTCTCGGTATTGAAGACATTCATGGGTAAATTCCGGAGTGCTCCTAACTATGCGTCGGTTGTAACTAGTGTTGCCAGTTCTAGTTTATCATAAATCGGGGCTCGAATGTTCAAATCGGGACAGTACGCAAAATCGCGCGAATTACACCCCTCTTGCAATGCCAATATGTGACCAACCGTTACAATCTGGCGACGTGCTGATAATCGAGACACTTGGCGTCCGGACCAAGGGTAAATCTAGACGAGGGTAAGGACCAAAAAATTGGCGACGCTAACTCACTCAATTCAATTTTGTATTAAACTTTTCCGTTGTGACACGAAAATTAGCCATACAATTGTAGGGATACTTTTCGTCACACAACAGAACTTTTTGGTCCTTACCCACGACTGGCAACACCTGTTGTAACCTCCACAGCGACTGTGCCATCCTCTTGTCGCTGACTGACCTATCTAACTTTCCAAGGGCATGCATTTGTGACTAACAAATGGACGATTACTTTCCAGTTTCTGGGTGTGTGGTTGACGGTACGGTATCGAAATCAGAAGGACCCGCGCGGTAACCCGAGCGCGTTCCTCTGAACGTACCGCCGGCGCGGGCCCGCGGCGTTCACTAATCTGAGGTTGTTCAGCCGGTGTCGCTTAGCTCGTTTGTGTGTTGCTTATGCATGCTTCTGCACGCCTTCTTGGAGCTTATGTTACTTAATTTTAAACCTTATTGTTGGTTGGTCGTTTGGTAGTAAACACATACAGCTGTCCTTGTCCCACCGCCTACGATGAGCGAGCGAGTAGAGCTTGTGATCAATTATTTTATTGACACGGCATAAACATCTTTTGCTGGAGTTCTTGCAGGCACTGTAAACAGCCGACAATCAACTATTAATATTTGTGTCCCTTTTATTCGCACGGTATCTATATCGTTCGTTTCTTGTGCGAGACGATAGTCGATAGTTGACCGTCCCTCGCTGGCGGCGGGACAAGTGCCGTTTGTAAACGACGCGAGTTTTACGCAGTTACTGGTGTAGTGCATAAACAAGAACACAAGAAGACAAAAAATATGACTATTAATAATTATGTCAACAGAGACATTATGACCAAAAAAGAGAAACAACGAGCTCCCATACATCTAGGTCCTCAGCATTTGCGGTCTTGACATTGTCATCTTAAGATTGCAAATGTCTATGGGATCCATCAGGAGTCCTGTGTGCTCGTTTGCCTTCTCTTTAGCAATAAACTTTTCTCAAACATGCTCGGAAAAAACGGTTTTCCGATTGAAACACAAGGACGGAAAGAGCCTCATTTTACTCCTAGGAGTAAAAAAAACCATATGAAAACACTTTCCGTCCATGTCCATATATTCCTTAAAAATGCTGTCAATTTGCATACAAAATCAAAAGGACCAAGACAAAAATTCCAAACAGCCAAGGTAACTGCTCGCTTTTTTAGCACAGTGCGTGTGTTTCTTTTTGAATTTGCGTTCCAATGTCTATGGTTAGTATTTAAAAACAATTGACAGTCGGTAACATTCGTTCATTCTGCATAATATAATTGTGAAACCGAATATTAAACTATTTTTGTTGTGTGAAATACTTACTATAAAAAATGAGCTCAAGCGACGAAAGCGACGAAATAGGTACCACACCGCCTATATTAAAAACTATTAAGTTTTTATTTACAAATTGCCCAAACATGACCAACATAACTTTTAATGTGAATTAAATTAAATTACTTGCTTTTTAGAAATGTATTTGTATTATTTCCTCACATGTTTGAGAAAAGCATTATGTATGCCTCGGCGGAAACGAGGATTTCCTGACTCGTATTTTAGCAGGCCTCGCTGTTGCTCGGCCTGCTAACCACCTTGTCAGGAAAACCCTTACTTTCCGCGCCTAGGCAACAATGTACTATTTCCGATCAAATACGATGTCGTAGAATCACCTAATACACCTGCACAGTATCCTAACTCGGCTAAACCTTATATTTTAATTAGGCACGAGCCCTTAGAACGTCACCTAGAAACAAAGGGCAGAAACATAGAAACAGAGCGATTAAGTAGAGGTTTAATTATTGGGGTTCAGTGAAGGAAGTTTCGAAGTTAATAAGTAACTAGTGTCTGAATGGGTAACCCATAATTTTATCGAATTTCCCTTCATCAATTGTATCGTTTCATCGAATTTTATTTCAACGAATATTTTCTGCTGAAACCTTGATATTTTGAGGATATCTTTAAACATTCATTAGGTACATAGGTAAGGTTAGACGTGAGAGTACAAAAATAAACTCATTCGGTGAAAAATGCCTTTTGATGAGAAAACTGCGTTATAATGCAATATGCGTGTAAAAGTGTTTGAGATTCGTCGTGTGCTTGACCTTGACTGATCTTTAATTGAGTTGTACGTTGCGTGATTCGTGTCTTTTACACAACTTCAGTCGTATTCTTTTTAAATTTAAAGCGAATGAAGTCGCAAATTATAAATGACAATTATTTCATTAGTAAAAACATCTTTATTGCATTATGAATTATTTTCATTATATAATTAATCCATGGAGTCGCTATTTTATAATTATTATAAATAATACCACTTTGATTTTGGTCTTCTGCATGTCATATTACAAAATAAACTAAATACATTTTCAGTTCGATTTATCCATACCTGAAACCAAATCACTCTCTTTCCCAAAATTCATTTACTTGTAAACTGCTTTGGCGATTTAACGAATGAATGCATTTTGAAATAAGTATTACTTATTGTGACAATTACTGAGGGTCAAAATCAAGGTGGTATGATTATAATAATTGGGAAATAGCGACTCCATGGTTTCTAGAACCACGGTATGCTACCAAAAGTCCTAAGCCTAATAATTAACTGATAAATATTATTATGTAATTCCCTCCATTGCCCGCTTTACCCTCGGTATTGTATAATAGTCTGGGAACCAGCGGTCATAGGCGTAAAATATATTATTTGGGTTATTAAGTGTTCCCCTAAAATACATTCTTTGTATATCTCTGCTTATAATGCAGCTTATTTATAAAGAAGTCCTGGAGGGCCTTGCTCGTGGATTGTGCACTTGGACTATTACGAACATGAATAAAAATGCCATGACTAAGCAGCCGTTCTCAAGTGATGCGCTTTCTGAAATTGATCACTTCTTAAATCGTGAAACGCAGAATGTGATTGACTAGGTGTTAACTTATCAACAGGGTTCGGAGTTTACATAGCACGGTAAGACGAAAGAGAGCTATTCATACTCATACTCATTCATTTATTTAATTTGAAAATGCTTTTAAAGCTGCTAAGCTAATGAAAGATTACAATTTTATTATAAACAAAATAAAAATTATATTATATTACAAACAAACAAAAGTACCTAAGTTTGAAATAGTTATAACTTCATAGCTCTAATTTGTGTTTAATTTAATATAAAAGCTTTTTGGAATTAAACAAAAAAGAGTATGAGTAAGAGTTGACTTTTAATGTTAATGTCGACTCCACAGCTCTCTTTCGTCTGACCGTGCTATCAAAACTCCGAACCCTGGTTATCAATAAGCACTTATTGTCGAGCATAAATAATCACCTTTTGTTTGATCTCCGATTGTTTGCTCGCACGCCGCTCTCACAGTAATAGCGCACGGCACTATGTTTACGCCTTTGTTCTATGCATGCAACTGTCAAGGTTCGGGAAATATAAACTGATCCCAATGCCACTGGGCAAAGACCACAATTTATATTTTCTAAACTAAACCTTAAAACGTGACGTCAAAAGTTGGATAGTTGACTGTATTCAAAATGAATTATTTCATAATAACTACTTAATAAATGCAAGTAAATGTACAATTTGTAATATGTGTGTCTGTTTATTTATATTGTTGTAGTTTAAACCAAAAAGATACCGTAACTTAGGGTTACTTTAGCCCTAGGGGGTAACATTGCCCACCCCAAAAACCATCGTTAAAATTTAATTATTCCATTAAATGTTACATCAGAACCAAGCTACTTACGTAGTTCTGAATTTATTTTAACAATTGAAGATGATTACCACTGAAATAGTTATACTTTTAAGGGTGGAAAAGTTTACGGTATCTATTTTCCAGTTGCTATGTTAGTAGTTTGTAAAAAGTAGTTAGACCAGTCAACTAATCTATCTTAATGGCGATGCGAATGAAGATTTCCGCCCGGTTTACACTTCGTTGGAGTACTGAACCTCGGTCGGACGATCGGCGAGTTAAGATTAGTGAAACGTGCAAAATGTCCCCTCCCCGCATGTTTCCCGCCCTCGGTTTACTTGACTCGTCGGTCGTGTAGACAGTGGCTAATCCAGGGATCCTAATGAAAGGCTTATTCATCTTCAGACCTAGGCTAACTCTGAATAAAAAAAAACCGGGCGCGGTTAACTCAATTCCAAATTTGGACCGCCGTTCCTTGCATTAAGACCATGTTTTCTTTGTGATTTAATTAAAAGGGTAGATCAACTTTTTTCTGTTGTTATTCTGTCCCGTAAGCCAGGAGACAACAGTGATAGAGTTTCTTAGATAAAATGTTATAACATATACTTCCAGCACACTCAGGAGAAAGGCCATAAAATAATGGGTGTGTAATTGCCAATAAAACAGTTTTTTAGTGGACTTATATCCTTTGAAATCATAGTTTTAAAGAGTGACCCAGGAGACGTAACCATGGCAACGAGCTACAAAGAAAAGTTGATTGACCCAAAAATGTATAGTTTTCAGATTTATCCCTATATTGGTAGCATAAGACGGTATTACTTGCCAAATTTCATAGTTCTAGGTCAACGGAAAATACCCTATAAATGTTGATTCCCTTGAGAGTGTCGGAATATACGTTTGCGGCGTAAACGGCCGTATTTTTTTTTTACGTTAACTTGGAAGATTGATTTTTTCACAGCTTCAAGGTACTATAGACCTGAGTATTAGGTTTTGATTTCAACTCGATTCGGGTAGATCTCACTATTCCCATTTCCCATTGCAGTGGTAATACAGAGACTGCACTTTTTTTTCAAATCAGTCTTCTTCTGTTCCCATTGAATTACGAAACGCCGAATGTTAATAGCGAGACTTATGTTCTCCTACAAAATGTCTCATTATTCCCATTTTGAGCGGTTTTTTTTAAACGTCGGGTGTAAAATAATACGAAAATAATAATAATATGGATACGTCATTGAAAATCATTATTGTCATTGTGACTTATTATTACTAATTGCCTGTATAGATATCAAAACAATAATAAAGAGGTCATAATATCCGAGCGTTTTATTGGTCGCGAATAGTAGCGGTTATATAAACGCAATGGGGATAGTGATACAAGTAGTATCACTATTACCATCAATGGGAAAGCTCAATGGGAATAGTGAGATCTACCCCTCGATACTTTTACGCGTTCCGGAGATAAAGGGTCTTGACAGACAGACAGACGGACGGACGGACGGACGGACAGATAAACGGACAACAAAGTGATCCTATAAGGGTTCTGATTTTTCATTTTCGGTACAGAACCCCAAAAATCGAACAGGATCTGAGGAGGGTTGGGTTTAGAGGTCACATCGCTCCTTCACATCACATCCTTATATCCACTATGGTTTGTGGTTTAGTTAGTCCTTGTCTAACTACATTCTAGGACAGAGCGGACGTACTGCTGAACTAAACGAATTGTAAACCGGACGCGAATGCATGAAAAAAGGGCTTAACTACCGGCTACTTTCAGCACTCAAAAGGCTACTGTGTCGTCCTAATGTTTACGGTTGTTTTCCCTTCCAGCTATTCGCCGTGTGGCTCGCGCGCCGCTACCGGAACCAGCCTGACCCGAACTATAAAGAACCTCACGCTATTTTCCCGCGGAAGAACTACTTATACTGAGAAACGTGTATGAATTTAGTCATAAGCTTTAGGAATGTCACAGGATTTAGTTTTAGATAGTCAATGAAATTATGTAGTGGCTCGTTTGCCATAATCGTTTTTTGCCGTAGAGCAATTGCCAACCTTTCGAGTAGCCTCGATACGATCTACATACCAGAGATGGGCATTATGCGAATAATTTTTTATTTGAATAATCATTCGAATAAACAATCACCTGTGATAAATTTATTCGCAAATAATTTATTCGCGAATAAATTATTCGGCCACTTCTAAGAATAATAAATGAATTATTCTTTATTTTATTCGAATAAATACCTCGAATAATATTTTAGTACACTTTCAAATTTACCATTAAAATGCCACTGGAGCATATTTTAGGGTCGAGGGATTGTCTCGCAGGTCGGCTAGAGAGCGGATATATGAATGAACGAGATTTATGTGTGTTCATTTCTTAATTTAATTTAATACCCCTGTCGATCTTATAGCCATTCACTTTTAAACTAGGATAATTTATTCGTGGTATTTTAATTGCGAATGATTTATTCATGATACAATTTATTCGCCATTCGTACGAATAAGAATAATAAATCGGAAAAATTATTCATTATTCGCGATTGTTTTTTTTATGCTCAATCGTTATTCGTCATTCGAATAAATTTTGCCCATCTCTGCTACATACACTGTATTATAAGATGACTGCAGCGTCTGCACGTGGTCGTCTGCCCGACGTAGAGCTCCGGCTAACGGAGATCGCAGTTTCCTCCGCGGGCCCGAGTCACGTGTATCGACACAATACCAGTGTCGAAATGTACTAGTGTACCGCTTATATGGATATCCTCTTTATGTATCATGTTTTATGCTTTATACATTATTTTTTAAAGGCCGCTGACCACGATCAGTTTTAACTGAACGGTTATAGCTGACATGATTGCTGTACGATTAAATAAATAATTAAACTGAAGACAGACATCATTTCTTTACGAGATGCCATCGGTGATGACCATTGAGTGCTTAGGTTATTATTAGTTACAATAAGTTTCTGACTAAAAAAACATTTTTGGGACAAGCTTTTGCTTTCTGCTTATCATGACCAAACTATTGAGTCTTAACACGGCGTGTCTACGGTAAGAATAGCGGATATCCTGTCACCACATTCCGACTTCATCATCAGATCAGCTCTTAGATACCATAATATAGCATTGTCATCGGGTTAACATTATGTGGTCCAAATTTCATCCCATTCCGTTAACAAGAAGTGGATCAAATTTAACTTGCAAAATTTGACCCGTACATACATACATACATTGCAATTTAAATAAGAGCTTGTAAAAAAGGAAATTATTAAATTAAATGTATTTTTCTTTATGCGGCCACAATATCCCATCAGTTTTAACTGATACTAATAATGACAGTTTTAATCCTATCCACAATCAGTTTACACAGTTCTTTTTATTCTGTACCTATAGCTAACAATAGACAAAATCGCTTATGACATGTTGTAGACGAATGAGGTCTGTCTTTCGTTCTATATAGCCGCGTGTGGGATCGGGGACAGTTTTAAGAGACATTTTTAACTGTTCAATGAAAACTGTTTGTCGGTGGCGTCTAGGGGGCAATAGACAATGCTTAATGTTTCTTACATTTTTGTAATACATTGCAATGTTATTTATTGAACACAGAATTTAGGATGGAATTTTCAACACAACTTAAGTATTTAAAAATCTATCGCTAATAGATTAATAAAAATAAGGTTAACTCTGTCTATTTCTAGTTGAGTCTCTTTCAAGAGATGTGTCGGATAGTTTTTTTCACAAGCAGTTGCTTTTCCACCCTAGACTTTCTACTCTGAAGACATTAGGTACTGTTATACCTACATAAGTAAGTTATGATACCTATTGGTGTTAACATTACCAGTTATTTGTGTGTAAATATTGTAGCGGCGCGTCTTACTGCAGTGACCTAACTTCAATTTGTGGAGGCCATGATAAATAGATAACAATATGTAAACACTTCGAGTAGATTTATATGACCCGAATGAAGTTTTTAGTGACAGTACGGTCACTTTCTGATTTTTGGTATCATAGAAATTTGCAAAAGTAACAATAGTTTTTTTATTTAATGCGGAATCTACCAACAGTTAAGCGGACGTTTTTTTAACGTACAGTCAAGGAAATTGATTCGTAGACGTCAAAGTGACGTAATCAATCAAAACGTAAGAGACTTGTTATGATTTTATTTACAAGGGTCACTTTGACATAGCACAAAGTGGTCTAGGAATCAATTTCCTTGACTGTACATTTGACAAATGTAAATTATATCCTTATACGTCTGTTATTTCTTAGTGAACTCCGCCTTTAGGATTGTTACACGCACCTTAGGCGAGGTAATATTCAAGATACTTAAATACAGTACTTGGTTGACATTCTAGACGCTAAAACCTTATTGCCTTTGTCGCGTTCCTGTATCGTCAACGTTTTGACAGCTGTTATTTACTTCACAGTATGGCGGCTCAGTTTAAAAACGATACGATACAACATGAATATTTTACCGTCTAGTAAATAAGCATATCACATCGTAATTTGTCGGACAAGTTCGTAGTAGCTTGTGAATGTATACTTTTCCGAGCAAATACGATATCGTTTAGTCGTAAGGCTGTGTCCTGCGCGACGCGTCGTTACTCGAGCGAGGTTGCATAGTTCCACGCTCCATTGTAAAATATTTAACTATAAAATGCTTAGCCAATTGAAAATAGCTTTTAAGTAGTCAACAACTTAAATTAGCCTCTCTGAAATGTGCGGGGCTTGGTAAACCGCGTGATCTCAGACGACTGCCCCGCGTAAGGCGCCCGGGCTGCTGTAGGGTTATTGCCTCTTGTTTTGTTACTACAGTAAAACCACAAAAATAACCAATGCTGCCATGCTAACCACGCTGACCAATGCCGAAGACAAACGAACGTAAATATCAATTCAATACAGACCTTGTCGTGTTACGGTATGGTAGAATAAAATGACAGCTAAACTCGAATGACATTTGACGCGCGGCTACATAAAATGGCGGTCGATGGCGTTGCCGCAATGGCTGCCAAACATTTGACCAATAGCCGTCGGAGATTTTACCCGCGCAAACGCATTGCCTTATAATAGGGTAAAACGTTTTCGCGCCTTCTAAAAAAAATACTACGTGAGTATCGTTGTAACTTATATTTGTGGTACTACTGTATTTCTTGTATTTGTATTTTTTGATTGAACGTATTTAAAAACAAGAATTCCAATGGCAATTTCTGTGCCCTATACCAGCGAAGAAGATATACTTACCCGGCAGAGCCCGGGCCACCTTATATGTTTTGGAGATGCTATGGTGTATTCCCAGTAAATAATAAATGTAAATTGTACATTTATGTACTAGTCAGTAGCTTAATTCCTTATTCCAATAATGTTTGTGTATCCTTATGCTTCCAGCTTGTGAGTTTGCTAGGAAATGAACTTCCCTAGCGAAGCTATGACCGCTATGAAAGGCTATCCAGTAGGTCTATTATGATTTCCGTGTACGAGCTTTAATTAATTAATGTTTTAATACTATTTTTTTTACAATAAAACCCTTTTTTAAATATTATTATTTTGTTGTTCATTTATTTTACATTTTATTTATTGAGACATAGTATACTATGTCTACGTGTGTTTAGTTGTAAGTAAGGGGACACAAGCCCATAATCTGATTAAGCTCCTAAATGTATTTTTTATATATTTTAATTTAACATACAAGGTGACAAAATTTCTTTTCCACTCAAGTGGTTAATAATGAATGACATACTTATTGCTCTTTTACTACCGGAGTCTATAATTCCTCAAACCTACAATTGTATAATAAAGTACTACGTATCATGGTTTTAAAAGCTATCCAACTATACCTCATACAATGTAAGGAAAAAATTACAATTATACCTTTGCTATAAGTATGATAGGTTACCCGATCGTTTTTATTTATTTTAGTGCGAGGTTTAATTGCCGATATGTGTACAAAATATTAGCTTTGTGACTAACAGTTCCTGAGAATAAGCGAGTGAGACAGACAGACGGACGTGACGAAATTATAAGGCTCCTAATTTGACTACGGAACCCCCAAAAACGAGGTAGATACTAGTTTTACGTCTTTTATATTTTATTATCTCAGTCTCTCTTAATGGAAACTGTACCGCGTATGGTTTGAAAACAATTTCTCTGCTTTTGAAACTTCGTTTGTGCCAATTGCCTCGATCTCTAATCGCATGACAGAGACGAACGGATGTGATAACGAAGTCTTAACGTAGTTTGTAGCGAGTCACGGTTTGATCTTTAGAATAGTAAAATTAACCTATGCTGTTTTAGAAATATGTGCTCCCGCCTTGGTAAACGGGATTTAAGTCTAGTTTTAATTATAGGCAATGAATATGACTATACTGGAAACATTCTTATAATTTATGTATATCGTAGAAGAGTGTATTTCCTGTTCTGGAGACCCCGCTTGTCGCTCTAAGGTGATCCTGATTATAAGAATGTCCTCATATTTATTTCTTACTTCATAAGGAAGTCAGTGGTAACAAGAGATTCGCCTTTGGACACTTGCAATGTAAGAGGCCTGTCGCAGAATTATTTGGGTTATTCCCACCTGTTACCACCAATTTGTTACCACTGGTAACTGTTACTACTGGGTGTTTTTTCCCAAAAAGAACGGTATATCACCAAATATTTTAGTGGTAACAAATAGGAAAAATATTCCCAGTTGTTACCATTGGTAACGAACTGGTGGTAACGGGTGGGAATAACCCAGTTATATTCCCAGAGTAGGTATTGAGAATATAATAATATAGTAAATTGTGGAGTAAAAGAAGGGAGGTTTCTCCCGAGAAGCCTACTATTTTTTTTCCAAAATAGGTATTATTTAAATTCTTCCTACATGGCATTGTTAGAACGTTTATAGCCTGACAAGTTGCATAAATATATTAAAAAAAACGGCCATCATTACGGAAACATAAATAAGAGCTATCGTAAAGGCGATATGGATTTACCAACTTGAATAAGAGGTGCACCAGCTTAATACATGGCAATACAAATAGACAATCAGCTGAGCAGAGCAGCCAGTAGGCTTCGTGAGTTTTTTTTAACTTTTATTAAACAACAATATCCGGCCTATGTTTGTCAAGTTTATTAGAAAACCTCTAGAACAATCTTTCTTATCATCTAAACCTACTTATATCTGATTCCAAATATTTACTAAATAGACTAAGAAACTTATTCTTGAAGATACTTATCTTCAAGCAAATATCTAAAGAATTATATGAACAAATTATGAGTCAAGCTGCCGCGACTATTAACGTCATGTGTGAAAAAAAATGTTAGGCGAAATACTATTCAATACTTCCTTAGGTATATTTCTCAAGTAGTTAGGTATTGCACTGTATTATATACCTACACTTTTTCTTCCATTGTTTGTAAAATCCTTTGATCATTATTCATTACAAAAATTTTAACAAAATCACGGAACGCGTAGCCTGTTTACCCATACTAGCAACCACTTAAACTTCAAAACATGACGAAAGTATTTAACCTTATGTAACTGGTCTCTCTTAATGGAAACTGATCCGCGTATGGTTTGAAAACAATTTCTCTGCTTTTGAAACTTCGTTTGTGCCAATTGCCTCGATCTCTAATCGCATGACAGAGACGAACGGATGTGATAACGAAGTCTTAACGTAGTTTGTAGCGAGTCACGGTTTGATCTTTAGAATAGTAAAATTAACCTATGCTGTTTTAGAAATATGTGCTCCCGCCTTGGTAAACGGGATTTAAGTCTAGTTTTAATTATAGGCAATGAATATGACTATACTGGAAACATTCTTATAATTTATGTATATCGTAGAAGAGTGTATTTCCTGTTCTGGAGACCCCGCTTGTCGCTCTAAGGTGATCCTGATTATAAGAATGTCCTCATATTTATTTCTTACTTCATAAGGAAGTCAGTGGTAACAAGAGATTCGCCTTTGGACACTTGCAATGTAAGAGGCCTGTCGCAGAATTATTTGGGTTATTCCCACCTGTTACCACCAATTTGTTACCACTGGTAACTGTTACTACTGGGTGTTTTTTCCCAAAAAGAACGGTATATCACCAAATATTTTAGTGGTAACAAATAGGAAAAATATTCCCAGTTGTTACCATTGGTAACGAACTGGTGGTAACGGGTGGGAATAACCCAGTTATATTCCCAGAGTAGGTATTGAGAATATAATAATATAGTAAATTGTGGAGTAAAAGAAGGGAGGTTTCTCCCGAGAAGCCTACTATTTTTTTTCCAAAATAGGTATTATTTAAATTCTTCCTACATGGCATTGTTAGAACGTTTATAGCCTGACAAGTTGCATAAATATATTAAAAAAAACGGCCATCATTACGGAAACATAAATAAGAGCTATCGTAAAGGCGATATGGATTTACCAACTTGAATAAGAGGTGCACCAGCTTAATACATGGCAATACAAATAGACAATCAGCTGAGCAGAGCAGCCAGTAGGCTTCGTGAGTTTTTTTTAACTTTTATTAAACAACAATATCCGGCCTATGTTTGTCAAGTTTATTAGAAAACCTCTAGAACAATCTTTCTTATCATCTAAACCTACTTATATCTGATTCCAAATATTTACTAAATAGACTAAGAAACTTATTCTTGAAGATACTTATCTTCAAGCAAATATCTAAAGAATTATATGAACAAATTATGAGTCAAGCTGCCGCGACTATTAACGTCATGTGTGAAAAAAAATGTTAGGCGAAATACTATTCAATACTTCCTTAGGTATATTTCTCAAGTAGTTAGGTATTGCACTGTATTATATACCTACACTTTTTCTTCCATTGTTTGTAAAATCCTTTGATCATTATTCATTACAAAAATTTTAACAAAATCACGGAACGCGTAGCCTGTTTACCCATACTAGCAACCACTTAAACTTCAAAACATGACGAAAGTATTTAACCTTATGTAACTGGCCAGGATATAAACATACTACATTACTACAGTTTCGTCGAATTGTCTCGTAACCGGGTTCATTTCTCACCAGGTGCTCATCAGCATCTCATTTGTTCTTTACATCAAAAAAGGAATACAGATCGCTAGTGAGCACCGGTTTTATAGTGACTTTCGGGGTCGACTGTCTCGTGATGTCGACATGACATGTATTCTTCCAACTCCTGTGTCTTCTCGAAGTAAATTGTGTTGAGCATTATAATGGTTTTTGATTATTTACCTTTTCAAACCGTCGTAGCTCACCGCCGCGTGGTGTCTGGCATAGTAGAGTAGCACCAACCCATTACACTTTGGGTGTCGCACAAGGCGACTAATGTCTGAAGAAGTAGAACAACCTAAGCTTCAATACACCACCAGAGAATGGGCAGCATCGTTCTCCGGTATGTTTTCTTTTCTATTCACTGCGATCACCAACCCGCCTGCCCAGCGTGGCAATGACAATGACAAATGGCATAAAGCATTAAACCGGGCTTTGCAGAGTTCCTTGGGAGAGGCCTGTGTCCAGCAGTGGACTGCAACGGGCTGATGATGTGGCTCACCGCCGTACTAAGAGACATTTTAGAGACGATGAACTCATTATTTTTCAAACTTGTAAATCGTGACTTGAGATCGACTCAATCGTCTTGAACTCTTGAGTGCGACGGTCATACAGGTAATGTTGTGGTTGGTTATGATATGAGGATTGTGAAGCGGAAAATTTCCATACAAAATCCGATTTGATTCCAAATCCGATTTTTACGATTTTTGAATATGATGTAGATATTATGAGAATCCAAGTCTGTCAAGAAGGTTATGAAATTAAAATGATTTTATAATTGATCCAAAGAGTTAACTTACCTACAGTATAAAAAAGCATAATAAAAAAATACAGTTAACAGACTATTATACTATTTTGCTGTGTTATATTTGATAGGTACTATACTTTAGCACTTTTGGATTGATTATAAAATTAACCATCTTAGCCTATTTGTGCAAAATGTGGTTATAGAATTATCAACAAGTTTTTAAAATTTTAGGTTATTCTGTAGCTCTGCCTACCCCACTGGGATTACAGGCGTGAAGGTATGTATAAAATTATATACGTTTTCCTTTCCAAGAAAATATTAGAATGAAATAAATAAAAATAAAAATTATGTACCTACAACATATTCAAAAATCATGGAAATCGGATGTGATTTAAGGGGTGAGAAACGTTATCACCCAGAGCTAAATTTTATATGAAAAAAAAATCGACAGTTACACGCCGCCAAGCCTCTAAAACTCTTAACAGTGTTGTCAAAGTTCCTTGTTTTATAATTAATTATCAATCCGAGTTGTGCATAGACTTGAGCTCATTCCCTAAAATGCTCGAGTAAATGCTTGTCTATCAGCACCTTAAAACATGTTTTAAGACTGCACCGAGCCATCACAATATTTTCTTAAGATTTGAACCGACTTCAAAAGAAGGAGGAGGTTTTCAATTCGTTTTTTTTTGTGTATGTTACTTATGTAGGTACTCGATTTCTCCGCCAACGCTTCTAAAATGTAGGTATACTGCCAGATTGGTGCCACATTTATCAAAAGTTAGCCATGATGATGGAATCAATGAGGATTTGTTTAAATATCAAAGGCATAAATACCTTTCTTTGGAATTAAAAAAACAATTTAGTCTAACGTGGATACTTGGGACAGCCTGGGACAGAGCTACTATGTTAATTACACCTCAATTAGAAGCGACGCATTTCGGTGACTGATGGATCATACACCAAAAAAAATGACTTCTAAACCCACACTGTCGCAAGTATCGTATTTACAATCTAATAAGTATTTTCTTGATATCGAACACTGGTTATATATTAGTCAAGCGAACACATTTTATATGACATAGCTTAATATAAATAAAATAAATATCGGGGGACGATGACGCATAAATTGACCCAGTCCCAAACTGAGCTACTAACTCCGGTAGGTATATATTTTGTGAATGAAAGAATCCGCCTGACCTTCCAATAGGGCTGGCGCGGCATCAGCACCGACTGAGAGCATCAAGGTTGGTACAAATGGTTGTCTCAGCCCAGTTTTTTTTAAATTCCATTTTGCACCTATATCCTACTTGTTCCGTGGGATCCTAGCGCTCTGCCTCCTCATAGCGAAGAGACTCGTTGACGTCGCACGAGACCTGACAGTTGACCTGAGAGCTGGCAGTTTTCTCGCTTAACGCATTATTTAAACTATTCAGATTAATCATTATAGTTTTTGCTTGTACGAGTAGAGTGGCTTGTACTTTCGGTTTTAATTTTAATTTGCTATAAAATTAAATTAAACTTAGCTCGGTATTTAGAAGAGAAAGATTGACTAACGATCAGTAGCTGTACGTTTATATTTGAAATACCTAGAACTTAATAATAGGGAAGTAAATAAGTGTTAAATCTTACGTTAGGTAATATTTTACACTTATTTATTTTCTATAATGAAGTCCTTTAAAAACTGATATGACTGGCCATAAATACGAAAAGGCACCTATCTGGTATGGTAGCTAAAAACTTTTAACACATATGCCGCGGGCACCGGCGCGCAAGCCACCGCGCACCTCCCCGCGCAGGGAGGCTTCTCAAAACGCGACACCCCCAACTTCGCTAGCCGTCCCTTTCATACTAGTGTACTTTGACTAGAAAGTGAGAAAGCACTGACGAAGGTTCGAATCCTTTTCACAGGACAGAGGCTGGGCGGAAAACGTTTTCCCGCGCGTCACTCCGTCGCCGCCAGCTTCAGTGGACACAGCGTCCGTGGCCCCGTCGCGCGATCGATCCATGCCACACGACGAACATTGTCCAATTAAGACGGTCCGTAGTGTTCTAGTGTAGTGCCCGAAGCAGCCACGATGTCTTTCGACCACGACGAGCTCCTCGACGAGTGAGTATTGCATCTTGTAAACGTTATTTAGCGTCATGTATGTCCTTAATTTCCGGGACTAACTGATTGGCGTCGATCATTGTGTTGTTAAGCATATTTGGTTGTGATATGTTGAACTGTGGGACTGTCTGAAGTGTTAATTGAACGCTCCCATTTGGTCAAGATATTTAGACGCAGACGGAACATACGTTGACGACATTAAACGGGTAAACAACTCGAGGGACCTACAAGGCCGCAAGGAAGTCTAGAAGTTTTCTGGGTTCCCGACGAAGCGGTTCAAGAAATTCCTAAGACAATGCGACAAGTGGAAGCGTAACGTGTTTTTCTACGCACCCAGTGTACGTGGTTGGGTTGGTGTCACCACTTAATAATCATCAGTCAACCTTGAGTATCTAATATACTGTACAGTCACCAGCAATATTTGAGCCAAAATGGTTTCAAAATCATTTGACATGCTCTAATGCATTTTCGTTTCGTTTAGTTTTCGAGATAAACTATGAACAAAAAGGTCTACTAGGACTAAAAACTTTGAAGGCTCAACATGTTCTAATTTTTAAAGTAAAAAAATTATAAACTCGGGCTCCGACTCACGCTTGGCTGGTTTTCAGTTTCGTTATGTTTCTCGAAGGTCTGGACATAACCAATCACACAACATCTGTCACTTGTATGTATTACCGTTTATTCGATAGAAAAAAAAAACAAACAGAATTTTACTTAATGTGTTGTTAGTATTTTTAAATTGTGATAAAAGGTGGTTATTTTCGTTCATTGTATGTAAAATATCTGAGGTAATTCGTTTTTGCAAATGTATTTTTATCGGTTCCTCACAATATTTCCGAGAAGCAATATAGACCTCGTTTTAAACGAGGGCCTGCTACTCACAGTCAGGTAAAGCCCAGTTTTCCGGGCCTCTTCAATAAAGTACTAGATATTTCGGCCATTAGACGCTTCATTTGACCATAGCTCTGCCGAGGGCGTAGTACACTAACGATACTCGTTTCAGCTCCGATCGTCCATTAAATTGTTTGCAAATTTAAATTATAAGCCACGTCCCGTTCCAGGTTAAAGGTTATTAGTTAATAAAGGACGCGTTGACGAACAATTAATTTAACGTGTTTTCCTCAACCCGTGTTCTACTTCCCTTGGTAGCATGATATTGTTCAATTCAATTCAAGAGATTTCAATCGATTCAAATTACAATGGTTTTTTTATGCCATACAGAACTACCATATTGTAAGTTAATTTACTTACAGTTCCCATTAGTAACACTAACAACCTATCTACACGTGTTAAAAGGAGACATGGAATGCTATCTAGGTTAGAAATGGTTTTTTACATTTTACTATTGTAATTTACAAGCAATTTTAAGCATTTCCTAGTGTACTCAGATTCAGATTTTATTACTCAAAATAACACAGTAAAAATTTTGTGATAAAAAAATCTAACTTAACCTAACCTATTTAATCATCATCATCATCATCACGTCAGCCGAAAGACGTCCACTGCTGGACATAGGGCTCCCCCAAGGCTCTCCACTCAGACCGGTCTTGTGCTTTTCGCATCCACCGCGTCCCCACGATCCTTACAAGGTCGTCACTCCATCTTAATAACCCTATTACCCTACCCTACCCCTACCCCCCTACCCGTAGCCCTATTTAATAAGCCTATGCAACTAATGCTTTATGTAACAGTTTAAGCACAAATACATTTTTGCGAAATGAAACTTTGTAAAACGATATAGTTTGTCAAATGATGAGTTGATCAAAAGTCAGGATACCTAACGTCCTGGAATATTGCAAGTCCACGTTGAACCAATTCCCATTCAATGGACTGACTGAAATTTGGAATAATGTGTAAACCCGGTGACAAAGCAATATTATAGTATGGTAATATCGAGCCGATCTGATGATGGAATCGAAAGGTAGCGAAGGGATCTTAGCTGAACCTACTTAATATGTACCTGCTGAATTGGGGCTCGTTAGTTTCGACTTGATAAGCAGATGATGTCTGAGCGGAAAAAAGAACAGTCAGCAACAAAAAGCTTGCCCCAAAAATTACATGACAAAAAGACAGACTCTTTTCATACATACACAAACTCACGCCTTCATTCCCAGAGTGGGGTAGGCAGAGCTAAAGAATTACCAACAAGTCTTAAAACTTCTTGCTAATTTTGTAACCACATTTTGCACAAGTAGGCTATGATGTTTCCCAGTGTACCTATTAGTCGTATTAGCGACAGGTGGCAAGCCCATCGCCTAACAGTACTGTAAGCCTTTATTCCCTTAGTCGCCTCTTACGTCATCCAGGGGAAGACATGGAGTGGCACTATCCTAACCCGGCAACCATACGGCAACTGACTCTTTTAAACATTGAATTATCTATGTAAACTTGTTCTAGATAATTTTCAGTAGGTGCCTGCCTGCTTATAAAACATCTTAGTCACCCGTAAACCGGTAACTCAAGAACCAATGTCAACTTGTCGAGACAGTTTTCCTTTTAACTTCGCTGCCTACACCTAGGTGGTCTCATAATTAGATACACTTTGTTCCCTCGCTGCAAATATTAATTAAGTTATTGATAGTTGAATTAACTTAAGATAATTAATTCAACTAGGTATGGTTTAAAGTATCTAAACATGTACACCTACAATGAGCTTTTGGTTAAAGCGGACCTTATATGTTATAGGGGTTTTAAAACTAAGCTGACGCGTCCATTTTTTTTTCAAATTTTCTAAGAATTATGGTTTCCATTGTTTACGCATATCTTATCATAAATTGTCCGAATGTATTAATGATTTCGCAGAATACTAATTTCGCATAATTGTTATTCTACTGATGCCTTTGACTTTTTTACCTACCTACTCTACTCTACTGGGATTATAAAACTTGTCTCAGAAAAAAATGTCGCTCATTATAAGATGGGGTTGTATATCAGGATGAAATCTAAAGAGGTTTGAAAACTATGTTTTCCGTTAGGATGCTTTATAATGTATAAATAAAAAATAAAAATAAAGTTGTCAGTACTACCTAGTCGGTTACTAAGTTCTGTTACTGAGATTAATTACAATAAAAAAAATTTTAAAGCAGTTTTGCATAAACCTGTATATTAATCAAAACTTTGATTTATATAGAATAATAATAAAAATAATGTATTCTAAACTATTGCAATTATTTGATGTACGAGCTTGAAGTATTCCCATTTCGGACGATAAAATCATAGTTAAAATCACGCACGACGATGATACTGATAACGGCCCCAACTTTTGTAAGAGTTCCTGTAGAGAGTTCAAATTTGCGTGACATATTGAACAGACTTCTAGCTTTAAATTCTGATACGAATGTATTGAAAGCAACTAAAGATCCGCTTGGACACCGGTCAATCTAGATGACTCATTAAATCGACTTTAAGATTTCACATGATTTTGCAGAAATACGAAAACACACCAAATCTCTTGCTTCATATGTTGGAATTAAGTCATGTTGAGAAATATAATTTTGGTCTCTAAACATATACAGAGATAGGATTTTTTATAATACCTATTATACAAAAAAAGTTCTTTGGTAAACAAAGACTAACTTTTAAGCGATTTCAAAAAATGAAATTTACAGAAAAGTCATGCGTAATTTCATCGATGCCGGCTGTGAATGTTAAAAGATCGTATCGGGAATTGCGGAAACTAAGAAAAATGAATAATTGTTTTTCAAAATGTGTATTAATTAAGCTTTTATTTTTTATACATATTGAAATTAAAAAATAAACATAAGTTAGTTTTATTTGCATCAACCTTAGTAACAGAACTTAGTAACAATAGTAACCAACTAGGTAGATGTTCAACGATGTCGTCGGTGCAAGAAAAGTTACACGATTTTTTTTGTACAAATATGTTCAATTCATAAAGGCATCTCTGCGAAGAAAGTGGCATCGGAGCTGAAAACGTCTACAAGAACCGTTCAAAGGGTTTTAAAACGGTTCAGGGAGACAGGTGGTATACGGCGATAGCCTGGAAGTGGACGTACACCAGGGTTTGTAAACCAGAATATCGAGAAGAAGATTATAACAGCTTTACAGAAAAACCTACCCTCTCTGTACGAGACTTGGCCAAGAAGTTTAAAACCTCGAAATCTACAGTGCAACGAGTGAAGAAAAATTGTTTTATAATAACGTTTAAACAAACTAAAGTGCCCAACAGAAATGCAAAACCGTCAAAAGAGTCTAAAACGAGATCGAGAAAACTTTATTCAAAAATGACTAAGAAAAAATATTGTACAGTTATGGATGACGAAACTTACTGCAAACTTGAATTCAAATGACTTCCAGGACACCACTATTATTCTGGGACCGACAGAAAAGTAGTAAGTGAAGAGTATAAGGTTATCAAAATTGATAAATTTGCAAAGAAAGTTCTCGTGTGGCAGGCGATCTGTTCATGTGGCAAACGCAGTACACCATATTTTGCTAATGGAACCATATACCCGAATGACTGCCTCAAAAAACGATTGTTGCCAGTCATTAAGAGGCATACTTCACCTGCCCTGTTCTGGCCTGTTTTGGCCACGTGTCACATGAAGGAAGCAATAGAGTGGTACAAAGCAAATAATGACGATTTTGTTGAAAAAACTCTCAATCCTCCCAACTGCCCGGAGTTACGACCCATTGAAAAATATTGGGCTCGTGTGAAAGAGAAGCTTTTAAAACATAAAAGTAATGCCTCTTCAGTTCAAGACTTCAAGCGGAAGTGGAATGAAGCTTCCAAACTGATCACCGATGACGATGTACAAACTTTGATGGCAGGGGTCAAGGGAAAATTAAGAAGTTTCTGGATGAACTAATCCTAAACTGGTCTTTATGCGTAAATAATAATATTATAAGGAATATCAAATAAAACGGTATCAGAAAATTTGGTGAATTTTAATATTTAATAAGGATTTTTTTAAAGTTTATAAGCGACATTTTTTCCTGGGACAAGCTTTACAATATATTCTATTAAATTTAAAAAATATTTTCGTTATAAGCTGGAGAAAAATTATACGAAAACAAAATTCGGCGTAACTAGGTATACATACATACACATACCTTCACGCCTTAATTCCCAGAGTGGGGTAGACAGATCATACATTTGGGGTAATAGAGGGAACCCAAAAATTATAGCTTCGTTATCAATAGAGATGCTTTGTATATAATATGAAGATTTTATTTATCTTACACTACGTATGTATGTATTGTAAGTTGTCCGCTTCAATTCTTGCAAGTCAGTTTTGGACCAGATATTTGGACAGTAAATGGAAAGAGCTGAAATTTAAACCGCATTATGTATTTTAACCATTTAGTAGTGATACTTAGAAATCTTTTTTAGTTCGTTATATGTGCTTTCTTTTAAGATAGTTTTCAGTTCATGCAACTCTAGCGAAAATTATACTTTTCGGGTTAAATATTTCCTAAACGTCCTCCAAATCTAAAAAAATATAATGACATCTACATAATGATTTATAATGAGCTATCCTATGTTACCTTACTCGATGTCATAATGTACTCGTAAAAGAAAAACAGCTTTACTAGTGTGGGACATAAACGAAAAAATATTATTTTACAACTTTGCCGACATACCTAATCTAGGACCGTTTAAAAAAATAAATAGTTAAGAACAGTTAACGCCTCAATTAACACCTCGTATGCTTAGTTACGTATTAATAATCTCATCTTGTCTGTAAAATTCGTCTCTATGGTTTGACGTTTACTATGACGTCTCTTGTGACGGGCATCTCAGCTAAGAAGCGTTTATTAAATAAGGGCCTGAGGCGCGTATCCGTGCCAGTTCATGAACTGCGTAAGGATCCGTTCCAATCCCCTGCGTGCCTACCCACATTTTATTTTGACTCTTCTTAGACAGCAACGTAGGTTTAAAATCGATTGTAGGTTATGCCAATAAAGTTTTGAAATTTCCAAAAAAATCGCTCCTTACATAAAACATGGCCGCCATTTCTGTGGGTTTGATGTCACGTGACCAGTCACGTGACCGCGTCGCCGCAGGGCCGTCAAATTCTGAAACGGCTCCCGCATACGGGTTGAAATCCTTAATTTCCCATTTCGTAACTTAAGTTAACCATAATGATTTAAGTACCTATAGTAATTTTCGAAATGGGAAGAATTGAAGGATTTTAATTGAGGCCTTAACTGTCCTTAGCTTTGTATATGTTTTTAGGAAGGCCCTGTAATGTTAATGTATAACGTTGCCAAAGTACAGTTTTGTTGTACCAATAGTCTCTGAGTAACGCCGCGGACAGACGGACATGGCGAAAGTATAAAGGTGTTGACTACGGAACCCTAAAAACGGAAGCATTTCTAATTATGTCACCAGTGTGGCCACCTTTGTACCCATATACCTACTCCAACCGTGAATTTATATACATTTGCAAAAGTAAAGGCTGAACTTGTAGTTTAAAGCTAACAAAAACTAAGCACTTGAAAGCTTATATTTAATACCTACTTAAAACCCAAACAAAAATTGTAAGATTAAGTAGGGACCTACTAAACTTGCCGATGATTTACACCGTAACGGTGCGCACGGGATTTCCTTAACGGGGGTCTAAAGCTCAGTTTCTTAAAATAAAGAGAAAACAGCATCATTATCAACCGGACTTCGGAAACGCTCAAAGGTTACTCGACATGCGCTGACACCGACCGACCGCGATCTGTGAACTTCACAACCACCAATACCAATGCTATATCTAAGAAACGGAACTTATTCCAAAGTTTAATACAAACTATACATGTGGATTGACATAGGTTATGTTGACTAACGGCCGAACCCTATATTCAATCCGAGGATAGATAAGGCTTACCTCGGGTTTGACATTTGCCCATACAAAATGTGTCAAATTTTAATCCGAAGTAAGCCTATCTGTCCGCGGATTGAATATAGGGTTTGGCCGTAAAGGTACGCCCACACCAATGCTTAAAAAACGGTGACGGTACGGAATCGCAGTGACGCATCGTATGCGTACCGTTTTTATCGCATGCCCTCCACACCGCTGCTTAACGGTGCGTATATTACGGTGCTTCAAAACGGCGCCATGTTGTTACTATGACCCCGTCTTTTGTTTACGCAACGACACCGTATTTTAACAATTGGTGTGGAGGGCATGCGTCAAAAACGGTACGGATACGACGCGTCACTGCGATTCCGTACCGTCACCGTTTTTTAAGCGTTGGTGTGGGCGTAACTTTATTATAACTTTAAAGGTTCTAACCATGCAAGACCCCTTATAACCGCCAGTGAGCGGCAGATGTTCCGACGTATGAATGAACTTACAATGGTTTTTTTCTGTGTAGTCAAGACCAATAACAATAACACACATTTTTGACAACTACCGCCGCTACCATAAATATTAATTGTCCTTATCTTTTTGTGTACTTAATGACTATCTCGGAGGCATTTAGCACTTTTGTAAACCCCCGACGCAAAAAAGAGAGGGACCGCTACGTAAATGAAATAATATAAAATACTCCAGCTTCTTAGCGGTCCCCGACGTGGCGACACTTGTATGAAAAAAAAAATGAACCCAGTTATAGTTAGTTAGTTTATTTTAGTTCAGTTAACTAGCTACATACTTATCAAACAATCAGTTCTCACTCCACTCCTACGCGATGACGCTTGGATCAAAATATTAATACCTACTTATAAACTTATAGGCCCAATACTTATTATTTTTTACTTTTTAGAGGTTTTTTACAGACTGTTTTGAGTCGGGGGTTTTTTAAATTTTTATTTCGTACTGCAAAAAATAGATACCAAATCAACGTTTGATTGTCTTGCGGCGTTTCTTCTCAGCAGTGGTCTCTTGCGAAGCGCTGGTATATATTTGACGTGTAAAAGTGGCCGTGTGGCCTACTGACTGAATAAAAATCTTCTATCTTTTTAATCTTTTATCAATTGTCTTACTGAGACTTCGGAGAAATTGTTTTTTTTTTTTTAATAGTTGTAGTGTTGTGTATACTCCTAATACGGTAACTACGCTACGCTGTAGTGTGGTTGCCGCGGCTACGCATAATCAACGTTTTTACCTCTGTGTCTCCACGGCCACTGGCCTCGTCACTCCAGTGACGCGGGCGCAGTCGACACGGTGTCTTTGAAGTTTGACAGTTGGCCACAATAGGGTGGCAAATAGTGGCAATAGAGCAATTGCAATTGTCCGTCGAGCGACTCGCTCCGCGCGGGCGACGGTATTCCCCTCCAGCGCGCCAGCTGTGCGCAGCGCAGTGTTACTCGATACCGTACCGCGGTCGCAACTTGCGTCGTTTTAAATATTTGTTGCATTTATTATTGACAATTAAAAGCAGTGTTTGTGCGTTCAGTGTTCACCTTCAGGTTAGTTTTAAATTTACTAATAAATCTGTAAGATAACTAAATAGCATTGATACGTTTTAAGTTTTTACATGCACGACGTCACAATATATTGTATTTTTTTAAATATTATAACGTGTTTGTTGGTTATTTTTGGGTTAGCATAGGGATTTTATGTAAGTTTAATTATCTAGTTTGATAGAATAGGTACTGGCTTCTGCCCGCGGCTTCGTCCGCGTAGATTTTTAATATCGTTATTCCCTCGGGAACTTTTACATTTTCCGGGATGTAATGTAGCCTATGTGTTAGCCAGGGTATAAGCTATCTCCATTTCGAATTTCATCCAAATCGCAGCTTGAAAGAGTAACAAACATCCTTACATACAAACTTTCGCGTTTATAATATTACTAGCGACCCGCCCGCGGCTTCGCCCGCGTGGAATGTATTATACATATAAACCTTCCTTAAGAATCACTCTATCTATTAAAAAAAACCGCATCAAAATCCGTTGCGTAGTTTTAAAGATTTAAGCATACATAGGGACAGACAGCGCAAGCGACTTTGTTTTATACTATGTAGTGATGAAGAAGGTTCTTTCGATTCTCTATGTTTGGATTACTTAACCGAAATAACCAGAAAGCATAATAATAATAATCCTTTTATAAAATATTTAAAGTTATTTTTATAAACTCATTATTTTCCCATCTGAATAATTTCGACCGGTTCCCAGCTATGCCGTGTGATCTGAAAGTCGACCAGTTTTTGATTAAGCGACCTTGGCGGCGTGTTTGCCAACACGAGCCTTATCTTTGATTCATTGTTATGGTCCTCTATTGAAATTCGTACGTACATAGCGATAACCCGCGACCTGCGTCTGCGCAGCAACAAGTATGATGCAAAATCACTCATCCATTGACATTTACGTGTCCTAGGATTACCTATACATGCTTATTTAATCTGTGCCTTTACTAAGGTATCGTGCTCTGAATTGCAACACTGCATCCCGCTCCGAGTAACTTCCTGCATAAACTAATTGATTAAGGAAGTGCGGTGTTCCTCGATGCCGACACTGGTCCCGATAGCTTGGGAGTATATTTTAGTTTGGGAAGATGACCTTTCCTATGATCCTATAAATACAACGACTTTGCAAACGCATTCATTTAGGTTTCCTTTAGAATAAGACAAGTCCCTGTTCGTCACTGGAACACTGGTTTTCGAAGCTGAGGATTGTGAAGCTAAAAAGGTCCATACAAAATGCGAAGACTTTTCGTAAGTGGAAACTGTGACCCATAGACATTCGCATTCACAAGACTGCAAATGCGTTGCCAACCCTGAGGACTAAGATGGAATGCCTCTTTGCTAATCATTTTACGGCTGTCTTATCCCCAAATCGGAACACATGGATTGAAATACCTGTACCTATGTATTTCTCTAAGTATAAGTAAGTTTATCGTTGTCTATCACGCATAATACAAACCTTGAGTTTAGTTTGGGACTATAGGTCGACGTTGTGGGACTGTCTCCTGGTATGTTTTTAATTAAAAAAAGTAGGTATATTTCATCATTGTTTATCTTAAACTACGAGTTCCTAAGTTTATCAAAATAACTCCAGCAGGTTCAAAATGGTTCAAAAATAGGTCAAAAATACACTGGTTGTAACTCGACGCGACGGTGGAAATAGGCTTTGAATTTTGTTTTTTTTTTATTTATTTTATTTTGTTTTCCGACCAGTATTATTGGGCTTGAGAATGCCGTGTAACTGCGAGGTGGCAGCAGGCCCGGCGAGGTCGGAGCACCGGCTCGACTGCGAGCTGCGCCCGCCCGTCGGCGCCAACGGGCACCGCCCGCACCGGCGCGTCCGCGAGGCCCTGGAGGACGAGGAGCGGGAGAGGGAACAGGAAGCCATCGGCATTAGGTTAACGTTCAATCACAGAACATATAAGACCTAGAAACTAGAAGCTCTTTTTATGGTCTTTGGCACAGACTCGTTTCGTTTTTAGCGAAAATCGGCGAAGTCTAGCGAAAAACTGGTTATACTCATAAATTGTGACTTTTCTCAGGTTTAGACCATAAGGTCAGGGCCGAAATTAAGCGATTTTGATAATTAGGTCTAATCTACATTTTCCGTTGAGACAAGGCTTTGTTTCACTTGTATTGAAAGATATTTTATTGTCATGTTTGTTTTACGATACTATTTTACAAGTAAATAAGCATAAAGATATTGCATGAGAAAGATGGTTTAAGGCCTAGGCCTAGATCTCGACAGTAAATAAAACAGAACCGGATAAGTGCGAGTCGGACTCGAGCCCTGATGGTTCCGTACCTAACTACCTTCGTCGTATTTGTATGAAATATTAAAAAATCTTATAAATCCTCCAGCGGCCTGCTGACTTCATACTTTAGAAGCCCAATCGTACATAACTTATTTACAGTAATCGTTACACATGTACATTCTTTACTAAGTTTAACCTGTTTTTTTTACCAGAAGTGTTAGAGCAATATTCTTTTAATTTTGCTGAATTACATAGACGATTCCCTAGTGTAGGCATTGTCATTGTTTAAGATTTTTATATCAATAATCATACATACATACATAAACTCACGCCTTCATTCCCAGAGTAGGGTAGGCAGAGCTACAGAATTACCAAGCAATCAATCAATAATCAATATAATTAATATATTAAGTTCCGTGTGGTTACCGGGATAGAATAGTGCCACTCCATTTCTTCCCGTGGATGTCGTAAGAGGCGACTAAGGGAATATAGGCTTGTAGTAATGTTAGGCGATGGGCTTGCAACCTGTCACTAATACGCTGGTAAACATCTTGGCCTATTTGTGCAAATTGTGGTTACTGAATTGTCAACAACTTTTTAAAGTTGTAATTCTGTAGCTCTGCCTACCCCCCTCTCTGGGATTACAGGCGTGAAGGCATGTATGTAATATATGTAAGTATGATTTTTTACACGTACCTTAATTTGGTAGAGATTAGGTATTTAGGCAATGTGCAGACCCCGCAGTATTCCACTCGCTAGCGAGTTACGGTAATGGTAACCCATGTTAAGGGTACTGCTCATAGAAAATAATACGATTTGATTCGACTAAACACGCCTCGCGTTTTGTCGGGTCGCGTGTAGTGATGGGTATGATTTCTGAAACATTACAAAACTTTCCTTAACTGCGAAAATTACAGCTTCTGAAAGTTACATAATTAGATGGAAATGATTCTGACACGTGTAAATTTCATTTAAATTTCATGAAAAGTTTTCGTTACTTACGTTACATTACAAAATTTTAGTAATTTTCAGAAATTAAACGATTTCATTTTAGTTACTTTCAGAATGTTGCATGAAATTTTAGGTGAAAGTTTCACTTTTGAAAGTTTCAGAATATTGCAGAAATTAAAGTGAAAGTTTCACTTTTGAAACTTACAAGCCGCGCCCATCATTAGTCGCGTGGAGTTTCATTAGTGTGTAGCAGCCTTAAATCTCGTCGCCGGCGCAGTGCAATCACGGGGCGCTCTCTCGCTGCGCGGCGCACGCTCTGCCATGCACGCTAATTGAACGCGGCAGACGCCGCATGCAATCCCCCCCACCCCCCCCAGCCTCCAGGTGCGAGGGCACCATAATTAATCGCTTTAGTCACCAGTCGGGCGGATAACTGACCTCCTAATAACCTAACCCGGTCAAGCGCGAGTCGCATTCGTGTACCGAGAGTTCCGTTTTGTATAGAAGATTGATGACGTAACTCTTTATAGGTGCATGTTATCATAAAACGCGTACTTACTTTCTACCCTCGGCAACAACTATAAATAAAAACAGATTTAACAAATTAAAATGAAAAACTATCACGACTAAGTAGACTGTTGGTTCTTGAGTCACAGGCGACGTAAATGTTTATGTTTACTGAAAAAAATCTAAGATAGCATCAATAAATTTTAATAGAAAATTTGCATATACGTTTGCTTTTTAGAGATAATTTGTTTGTAATATTTTTTTAGTGGTAAAACAACAAAAGTGATGAAGGCGCGGTAATTTATTACAGAAGTGGCGTGGTGAGGTGAGGATGTGTGACGGCGGCGGATAGTTAAAGTAACACAATATAAACCTTAATAGTACGCACCACAGTGTCGTTTTCGTCGTAAGCAGAATGCGAATGCCGGTGGCTCGTCACTTAGTGGCAGGACGTCACCTGGAGGCGCGGGCGCAATTCTTCTTACGACAAAAACGATGCTATACTACGTACTATTAAGGTTTATATTGTGTTACTTTGACTATCCGCCACCGTTACACTTCCTCACCACGCCACTTCTGTATAAACCGCGCTTTAACATTACATAACATTATCGTTTGAACTTGATAAAACGTTATCGTATCGTAAAGCAAACCTGGACGCCCCATGTATACTCAACGTAGATTAAGTGCAGATTAAAGGCGTAAACTATAGTAATGGACTTGAATCCGTGTGGTCTAGTTATCACTGTTATCGGATAACAATGCCACACGAGACCTGGGCGTAAAAAGTTACCGCTCTGGGTGCGGCGGTAGTGTCGTAATACAAATCCGTAGTTGTATTACGACACGGTTGAACATACACCCTCCATAAGATAGATGGGTGGTCTATACCACCTTATGAGGGTGTTTCTTTAACCTCACTAACCTACGACGGATAATGCAACGAGTACGAGATATAAACATTAGGAATGGGCGGGTAACTCTGAACAGTTTCATTCTGAACTGAATTTGCGTTATTTAAACTGACCTATTGTTGGCCGCCTTCCGATTGTTGTTGGCCCCATGAACTTTAACATGAGGTAATAAAGACGACGTAACGGTGCCGTGTTGGTGCCGTGTCGTCAGAGGCGACTGAGGGATAAACCGGAGGATGGACAGCAGCGTCCTCCGCGGACTACATGTTATAACTGCGGTCGCCAACCCGCCTGCCTAGCGTGGCGACTACGGTTCTAGATCAAACCAATATGAATGTACAACAACAGCCCAGACCCCTAGTCCCCGGCGGCCCCGCTATTCCTGGCTCCGGTAGCGGCCATGGTAACGGCGGGGCAGGGGGTGCTTTAGGTAATCTCCGGCAGAGACCCGTCTACCAGAAACGACGAAGGATCGCAGGAACGCGGTGGATGCGAAAAGCACAAGACCGGTCTGAGTGGAGAGCCTTGGGGGAGGCCTATGTCCAGCAGTGGTCGTCTTTCGGCTGTCATGATGAGTAAAGACGATAATTCAACAATCACTCTAACTGGTACAGGCCAGTTACTTAAAGGGGTTTTACCCTGGGTAGCTTCTTAATTACTTAATAATAAACTGATGTAAACTGTTGTAATAATACTGATGGCATGTATGAAGTTTAAATGTATTTCAACAATGATATTTAATTATCCAGACGCACATGTATACCTAAATGAGTTCAAATACTGATAACCATCTGTTATTAAATTATACCTAGCTAATAAAAATGTTTTGTTAATTATTACGGACGCACGCGAATTCGTACACGTAAAGATTACTTTTCTGCTATTCCCCCTTTTATTTCCCGTTGGGTTTCGGAGTGGATTGCATTTTTTATTCAGTTGTGAATTTACTGCGGTGAACGGTTGAAGTACCTATTTAATTCGTGGGAACATAAGCATTGAATTACAACAAATAAATCGCATCGCAAGGGACTTCTTACGATTTTACTTAAGTACTACGTCACAGTATCACGGTTTTACTAGTCTATGGATTTTAGTTCACAGGATTGGCAAGGCAAATGAAGCGCAGTTATTACGCCACGCCGTCACTACATACTACCCGGCTGTTTTTTATACTTACCTACGTCCTTCTTTTCTTCCCCCACCACAACTGTTACCCGCAAGCTACGCGCCAAAATGTGCATATTCACGCGCATAAAGTAACATAACTATTTGTTTTCCGTCATATTACGTCGTTAACAAGGTACGAGGTTTTTTCAAATCAATGACGATAAAAGAAAGATAAAGATAAAGACATTTATTCAGTAAGTAGGCCGGATATAATATGTGTATCTGTGGCAGTCTGGTTTAGAGTTTTAAAGTTTGTTTGTTGGGCAGGTATCCAGATGGCACGGTGCGCCTGCGCAACCCGAACATCGAGCTCATGGACCAGGACATCCTGTACCACCTGGCGCTCGGCAGCGGCTCCCACGACCTGGTCGAGATGTTCGGAGACGTCAAGGTAAATGCTCGCTTGTGTTGGAGCGTTACTGATACATAACAACTGAAGGCTAAGGCTAACAGTGTTCGCTAAACCCTTATGCTCCAGCTCATATATATCGCTCATCCAATAGAATAATGACATAATTGCAAAAAATCGGGTTTTGAGATTTTACCGTCATAAGTGTTCTAAAGGTCAGGTCTATCGCGTGGAACAATGACATAACATGCATGCTAAAAATGCAATTATGTCATTATTCTATTGGATGAGCGATATATAAAGTTGGCCTAAAAGCATCTTGAATTTTTGATCCTTAGGTTAGGCCGACTGGTTAGTTTTTTTTTTAATCATCTATTTCCTGAAGCTTAATATCCTGCTGTAAAATTTAAAAATGCCCAAACCAATCGTTGGACCTCCTAGTAAGTACTGCTTGCTTACGAGTATGTATTTATTTTCTCAATTGTGGCTCAGCGGGTCTTTGTTAATACTAGATAATGGTACGAGTATGACCGAACGAAAGACAACTCGCGGGCAGTTGGCTGTCTTGTTACTATACAGGAATCCCATCCGGTTGGCATCTTAACATTAATGAATGTACTTGTTGTTCAGTTCGTGTGCATGGGCGGAACCCCGAAGCGGATGGAGCAGTTCGCGTACCACATCATGGAGGAGATCGGGCACAAGCTGCCCTGCGGCACCACGCTACAGGACATCAGCCAGTTCTCCTACCGCTACTCCATGTTCAAAGTCGGCCCCGTGCTCTCTATCAGTGTGAGTACCACTCAGATGGACAACGAATCGAGTTCCCGTGTGCACGCATTGCAGGATGATAGTGACGAATGTTGTCTACATTTTATTGTATGTTGTAGATAGTAAAGTCGTTCATATCTTTCCACTAAACTAATTAAAAAAGTGTTTAGAGTCTATCTACCACAAGCAACAGTCTGCCAGTCGGACTAGATTTCTTGCAGTCAAGGTCAAGGGCTCCACGTGTACTGATATGTTGTAGTTATAGGTTTTTTATTACTGCACAATACCGGTTTGATGGCCCTAGTTGCAGTGTTATACTACGAGTAATAATAGTAGTTTATGCAACTGATGCATAATGAGTGGCCTTAAAATACGAGTATGGTTATATAATTTCAAATTTCAAATTTCAAATCATTTATTCTGTAAGTAGGCCCTGTAGGCACTTTTACAAGTCTGAATCTACCATCTACCAGCGCTTCAAGAGACCATTATTGAGAAGAAGCGCCGCAAGAAACTCAACAGTAAGCCATTTTTTTAAATAAATAACTTATTACAATACTAAACTTAAGCTATCTAATTTAAATGTCACAGGGATGTACAGGTCCCAGTAGTAATAATAATTAAATTAATAAAAATGTCAGGTTAAAATAATAATACAATTCCGGAGATGTAAAGAGTCTCCAAATATCAAATTAAAATTAAATATAGGTAAGTAGGTAATTAAACAAAAAAACAAAAAAAACACAAAACAAGGGAGATGTAGAAAGTCTCCACGGTCAATTTTGGAGATGTAAAGAGTCTCCAGATGTCAAATTAAAATAATAAGCATACAAGGAGATGTATATAGTCTCCACGGTCATTAATAATTGTAATACAAATAATTCAGTCCCAAGCATTGTCATCATTCATATATAATACTATAATAAGCTTTAGAAATTAGTTGACGTTTAACGTAACTCTTAAATTTATTTACTGATAAATGAGTAACACTACTTGGGAGCTTATTATAGAACCTTATACAATTACCCATGAAAGAGTTTTTTATTTTGTGAAGCCGTGTAAAGGGCACTGCGAGCTTATGTTTATTTCTGGTATTAACATTATGTATGATGTCACAGTTCTTTCTAAAACTACCGATGTGTTTATGAACATGCATAATATTTTCATAAATATATTGACTGTATACGGTTAATATATTCGTTTCTTTGAACTTATCTCTAAGCGAGTCTCTATGACCCATCTTGTAAACAGCACGAATAGCCCTCTTCTGTAGAACAAAGATGCTGTTTACGTCAGCACCACTACCCCATAGTAAAATACCATATGACATAATACTATGGAAGTAACTAAAATAAACTAATCGAGCGGTTTTCAAGTCTATTATATTCCGAATTTTACTAATTGCAAAAACTGCAGAACTTAGTCTATTCGCTAATTTAGCCAGATGAGGACCCCATTGGAGTTTGGAGTCTAACGTTATTCCAAGAAATACTGTATCATTAACTAGGTCTAATCTATCATTTTTAATAGTTACAGTAGTTTGTCTATTTTTCACATTTGTAGTCATAAATTTAATACATTTAGTCTTTTTCTCATTCAGTAATAAATTATTAACACTGAACCAATCTACTACTTTTGATATAGCATTGTTTACATCGATATTAAACTCCTGTTGTCGTTTGACTTTAAATACGAGTGAGGTATCATCAGCAAACAATACTATATCATGTTTGTCCTTTATAAGGTATGGTAAATCATTAATGTAAATGAGGAATAAAAAAGGACTCAAAATTGAGCCCTGTGGTACGCCCATTTTGACCAAAGACCCAGGTGATCGTTTTCCATTCACGTCTACCCTTTGTATTCTCCCGTATAAGTACGTTTTTATTAAGTTTAGCGCAGTACTTCTAACTCCATAATGGTGTAGCTTCCTGACCAATGTGTCATGGTTAACGCAATCGAAGGCCTTGGACAAATCACAGAAAATACCTAAGGCATCATGTGACCCCTCCCAGGCTTCAAAAATATGTTTAATTAACTCAACACCAGCTTCGGTTGTCGAGCGACCCCGAGTAAAACCAAATTGTTTATTGTGTAATAAATTATTATATTGAAAATGTTCCATTAATTGTGATAAAATTAATTTCTCAAAGATTTTACTGAAAGTGGGTAGTATGGAGATCGGTCTAAAGTTAGTGGTGTCAGAAGTACTACCCATTTTGAATAATGGAATTATCTTGCTATGTTTCATAAGATCAGGAAACTCGCCACAGTCAACACAGTGATTAAATATGACCATTAAGTCAGATGCTATGACTTCCATTAAGGATTTAAGGACGTGAACCGACACCCCCCAAAGGTCATTAGTTTTCTTTATATTAATTGACTTGAATGCCTTAATTACATCCAAGGCAGTAACGTGCTTGAATTCAAAGTGTATACTGCATTCAGACACGTTATCTTCTAATAATAAAATGGCAGACGCCGGCGAAGAGTTCAGACACTTAGTCGTTGACACTGGTATGTTGGTAAAATAATTTTCAAATTGAATTGCGACATCTAAATTCGACTCTAGGATTTTACCATCTACTTTTAAACTACTTATAAAAAGAGCGTCTGAGTTTCATAATAGGATCACACAAGTGTTTTAAGGCCTAATTATGTACAGTTGCATACACTACTTTATCTACACACATATCATAAATACTCTCAGATGGGTTCAGAAGCCGACGACTTGACGGCAAAAATGGCGGCAAAACAAACTTGTGCTGTGTCAGTGTCACAAATATAAATGTTTTTTTAAATCATAGACAAACGAATGAAGCCCCCTATTCTCTTGTCACTGGAGATCAAATGTCAAGCGGTTTATATTAAAAATCATACTGAATTGACGTTTCGTATCGATAACTGTTTCAATATGACTACTAGAATTCTAGACTCGTTACAGAAATCCATACTGTAATAACATAACAGTACCTACAGATTTTAACTCCTACCACAGACAAGAAAGTTCTCATAGTAAGTAATATTGGTTGTTATAATGCTGGTCATTTCCTAAGGATTTTGAACGCATTTTAGAGCAGTATTAATATGTGATGTGCGTAGATAAATATCTATCATCATGCTTTTTGCAGCATGATGATAGATATATAGATAGCTGATGTGTGTGTGTGATGTGTGTAGATGATAGATAGCATGCAGATTTAAACTGCAATAATTGTGGCCACGAGAAGTTCATTTATGAATTGTCTTGATCCCGACGGTTCCGCAAGTAATAGCAGCATAACAGTGCTATTACATGTAAAGTATCCCCCTTTACCATATCAGTGAAACACACTCTTGACAATTGTAGCTGTTTATTGTTTTACTAACAATTCTTTTTACAATCAGCGTCCTTTTGTATCTCCTCTTCAGTGACAGCCGGCACAGCTAACGTACCGAAAATGTACACACCGTGCTGTCACTGTTACATTGACTTTAGATGTTTTTTTGGACTGAGCATGATATTAAATTATTCTGGATAAAACATTTGACTAACAAAAACTACAAAGATAATTATTATTATCACAATTTACTTATCTTAAGTGATATTTAGCAATGCTAATAGTCGGCCATCCTTTTATAGGAATGTCCTCATTCCTAATTATAATGAAAACCTTTCGGCCATTTAACCAAATTAGTATGTCCTCATACATACATACTATATAAATAATATAATTATTATATATTATTTTAACCAATCAAATATTTAAGGTTGCTGTTGGAACTTCTGAAAATTTATATAATATTAAGCTTTTAAACATATTTATTAACATTAAAAGTAAGGAATTATTTGTATCAAAGTTAGTGTATTTACACACAATTATTTGGAATATTATAATGTGGGTATTTATATGACAATAATGGTAAATAATCACAGTACATAATTATAACATTTATAATTCTAACAGACTAATACAACTATGCAACTGCGTGGTTTGAGATCAAATACAACATGAACTAGTAACTTTAACATCACAATCATAAATAAATTGTTTACTTACTTAACTTAGGCCACCATTCTTTTATTAGCCCTGTCAATTTTAGTTGACTTATCTTTGTTAACTGGAGATCAAATATAAGTTGAAACATAAAATAATCAGTTTTCATTCACAATCAACATGTGCCACCACCACTACCGGGTGTTGGCTTCTTACTTTATTTATTACTACTTTTAGCCGAAAACACATACAGCACCGCTTACCACTACCGGGTATCGGCCTCCATTTGCATGTTTTCCGACTTTCATTACAAGGCGTGGGGCACCGCTTACCCCATCGGGTTTCGGCCTCCTCCCAACTGTTCCAATATAGTACATGCAGCACCGCTTACCACTACCGGGTATCGGCCTCCATTTGCATATTTCTATCCTTTATTGCATCGCTTAAGGCTCCATTTTCTCCAACGAGTCTTGGCCTGCTCCAACTCCAACTGGCCCAAGATAAGTGGATATCTCCCAACATCTCTTGTGACCTGTTAAGGATTAGGGTCTAGGTTCAGGGGACAAGGAATGTTAGGATACTCATACTAAAATATAATTTACATAAATCAGCTCGATAATTGTCAGCTATGATCTAAACAGACCGAATGCGTAATACTATTTCTGTTCACATCACTATCAAATCAATACAATCAATATAGATACATATAAGTATTATTAAAGATATTAACAAAGAAAAACTATGATAATGTGTGGTAGGTAGGTATACCTACCATATTATATTTGTCAACTTCTAATCGTCAGTACTGTCAGAGTCAGATCCAATTGGAGAAGAGCAAAACGTAACCCACCGTTTTAAATGATCTGCAGGGAAAATGTTCTTATATTTACGCATGGAATGGCCCTCTATATTAGATACTTCGTATCTATCGTGATCCAATACAGCTGTAATTTTAAATGGTCCTTTAAATTTAGGCGTTAGTTTGGTACTTTTACCCTTTTCCTGGCTATAGTTTGGGATCATAACTAAGTCTCCTAGCTTAAAAACTACTGTTGGTGCCCTCCTTTTATCAAACCGCTTTTTCATGTCGCTTTGTTTCCTTTTGATTGTTCTATCAGCTTCTTCTCTAATCAATACCCTATTTGTATCATCCACATTGTTGTTAAACGTTTCCTCGTGTTCTATTTCTCTGACGCGTGCATCATTTAAGGAAATATCGTGTCGTTCCGAGTCGTCATTTACTTGAATATCATCTCCGATATTATCATCATCCCAATCTTTGAGTGCCCCTCTAATTATTCCTTCCGAAGGATTAGTTGTGCGGTGACCGAAAACAATTTCTGATGGGGATTTGCCTGTACCCATGTTCAAAGTATTATTGAGACTCCATTGCAGCTTCGGTAAATTTAAATCCCAATCAGCTTCATGCTGGTTGTGATTCAAAGCTGCAAGAGAGTTTAGTATTGTCCTATTGTACCGCTCTATTTGGCCGTTGGCTCGCGGTGTTGCCACAGCATTGAGCACATGCTTGCATCCTATTCTGTTGGTAAACTGCTTGAACTCTCTCGATGTAAACGATGTGCCCTGGTCCGATATGATGACCTTGGGGCTTCCAAAGCTTGCGAATATGTCCTCCAACACTTTGATCGTAGTGCGGCTTCGTGTATTTCGGACAGCTTTGACGAATATGAACTTACTGAAGCCATCTATTATACCTAATATATACAGATTTCCTCTTTTGCTTTTTACAAAGGGCCCTAGGTGGTCCATATGAATTGTATGGAAAATTTCGTTTAACTTAGGTATAGGGTGTAAGTGACCAGTTTTCTGACCTGTCGGTTTTTTGTTGTAGGCACAATTTAGACAGGCGGCAACATATTTTTTGACAAAACGTTTCATCTTCGGAAACCAATATTCACTTTGAATTTTATCGTAGGTTTTGTCTAACGCGAAGTGATCGCCTCGTCGTGGCATAGCTGGCATATACGCCACCTAGCGCCATTTGGTACAACCCATTTCAAGTCTTTGTCAACTTTTCTATACAGGCGATTATTTTTCAAGACATAATTGCTTGTAATATCCTTCAGTTCCTTCACGTCAGATTCTAAAATGCTTTTAATGTGTTTTAACTTTGGGTCAGTCATTTGGACCGTATGCAACCAATCTTCAGTTCTAATGCCCATAATCTCTATAGATTCCTGATCATTGCTCGCTACTGGGACAGGATTCCGACTGAGAGCATCGGCGTGCTTCATATTTTGTCCAGGGCGATATTCAACCGTAAAGTCGAACTCCTGTAACTGGAGCCACCACCGAGCTATTCTGGGTAAAATATCTCGCTTGCTAAGGGTAGCTCGGAGTGCGTTACAGTCTGTTACTACCTTAAATTCAAGTCCGATTAAATAAACCCTAAACCTTTTCAGTGCCGACACAACAGCCATTGTCTCTAGCTCGTATGAATGGAAGAATTCTTCATCACGGCTTGTCTGCCTACTATAGTATGCGACGGCGCGGAGAGGAGACTTATCATCAGGTTTTTGTAATAAAATAGCGCCCATACCGTGTTTGCTGGCATCGCAATGCACCTCAGTAATGAATTCCGGGTTATACAATGCAAGTACAGGTCTGGTTACCAGTATCGACTTGATTTCATTAAATGCTTTGTCCTGTTCTGTTTCCCAACTCCAACCAACGTCGCACTTTGTCAATTTTGTTAGGGGTTTTGCGATACTCGCGAAATTGTGAACAAATCTGCGAAAGAAACTTGCCAGTCCAACAAATTGACGAACCTGATGAACGTTAGTTGGTGTTGGGAAGGCAGATACAGCTTGTGTCTTCCTAGCTCCAGGTCTTAAAGCATTTTCTGAAATTTCATAGCCTAGGTAGTCAACTGATGATTGCAGGAAATGGCATTTCTTGAGATTTAAGGTCAGGTTAGATTTTTTTAATAAGGATAGAATTTCTTCTAGTTTTTGCAGCGCTTCTTTTTCATCTGTGGCTCCTGTTAGAAGATCGTCTAAGTAAGGAATAGCTAATTCAAATCTCCTGGTCCCTAGTGCCTTATTGATCATTTGCTGGAACACAGCTGGGGCGTTGACGAGCCCAAATGGCATCCGGGTATATTCGTAGTGTCCATCCGGGGTAATGAACGCTGTTAGATGGCGTGAACCCTCGGCCACCGGTATCTGGTGATATCCGGATGCAAGGTCCAAGCTGGAGAAAACCCGCTTCCCGCTTAGCCTATCCAGCTGATCGTCTATCACTGGCATTGGGTAGTGATCCTTGACTGTCTTTTTGTTGAGCGCCCGGTAGTCCACACAAAGACGATATTGGTTGTCTTTCTTCTTGACGAGGACTATCGGGCTTGCATAAGGAGATACTGACTCTTGTATGACATCATTAGCAAGAAGCTCATCAACCATGTCCCGAACCACTTTTCTTTCAGCAAATGGTAGCCGATAGGGTTTGTACGACACCGGTGTATCATCTGTCAATTTGATCTGCATTTCAGTAATGGGTGTTAAGCCTAATTCCTCAGGTGATAACGCGAAGAACGATCGATATTCGTTGAGTAGATTCAGAAGGTTTATTTTTGTTTCTTTATTGACGTTAGGCCCTATATTAACCATACCCATCTCAATACCTGCCGGCGAAGACACTGACGCATTGTTCTTATCTATGTTAATACGGTTTACTTCCTCCATTACATTATTGTAGGGTAAAGATACTAAAGGTTCCGATGATGGTATAATATTAGCCCTACTAAGGAGCTTGTCCTTCGGCAATGTGATCTCTTTCCCAGATAAGTTGGTAATTACTAAATATCCCCGCCCGTTCTCAATAGAATATAAACCTTGCAATATAATATATTCATTCTGGTCCTTCAAACAAACTGATGTGGATACATACACTTGTGATGAAATGAAGGGGTCAGTGTAAATTGCGACGGTTTGCGTGTCGCTTAGACTTATATCGTCACTACAGTAAAGTTTAGTTTTTTCAAGACATGACTCTTCTGAATATAGCCTTAACTACTTGTTTGTCTTATATACAACAACCGAAGGCAGTTCTGTAAGTGTCTGACCGACTAGTGCATCTGTATTTAGTAGGTTATCCTCTACTATGTAAACCTCTATTTTTGCTACCACTGTATCAACTTTTATGTTGATATTTGCCCTTCCCAACGGCTGAATACCACCCGCGGCAAAACCCTTGATGACTGATAAGTCAGACTTGGTAATTGATAGATTCAGGCTATAAGCTACCTTTTGAGTGATCAAAGAACATTGACTGCCGAAGTCAATGTAGGCGGTAAAATCAACTCCATTTAAACTGATAGTTTTAAAGTATTTGTTATTATTTTCCTCTTTATTTGTAGTTATTTTAAGTATTTTTTGTGTAGAGAGCACAGGGCGACTGTCAGTTTTATGATTAAAATTTCTACCTACCGGACAGTTTTCTTGGTCATGACCTAGTCTAGAGCACTTGGTGCATTTTTTAGCTGGTTTTGGGCATTTAAACGACGGATGCCCGATTTCAGAACAATTATAACACTTCATGTTTTGTCTCTTCAAATCTACCAACGAGGTTTTGTTCACATTTTCTGTATAATTAAGTTTACTATTAAATGGCAATCGTTTCGGTTGACTCCTGTTTGTCACACTACGCAAGAATTTTAATAGGTCTTGAGGTTGTTGGAAGCCCGAACCCTGTGCGTTTACCCTAATATTATTGTCAAAGATACCATGAATCACGCAATCTACTGCGTCCTTACCATTAATAGAGCACCTCTGTATTAGCGCCATTTTATCATGGTAGTATTCTTCGAGGGACTCTTCGCGGCGACTCTTGCGCTCCAACATCTCTTCGAGCTTTTCACCGTAGTTGCGATCATCCGGAAAAGTGCACAATATTGTTTCTTGCCATTCTTTCCAAGTCAGATCCACTGATGACAGCCCCTCGTACCAACGTTTTGCCAAGCCTGTTAACTTGGGTAGTGCATGATAAATTATTTGTTTTTCTTGCCAGTTGTATATCAAAGCTATTTCATTGACTTTGCGGACCCAATCCTTAGCCGTCTGGTACTTGGAGCTCGGGTCAAACGTTGGTATAACGTTCTGGGCACCTACAAAAGTATTATTACTAACGCGATCTTTATTAGCCATTAAGTCTATGAATTTATTTAATAACGACATTTCAGAATTATCATGCTGTGTAGTTTCTATTCTAGACCTCCTTCGTGTATCAGATTTAGGTCTTTTTGATCTCGAACGCTTTTCATGTGATCGTGAGCGTTTTTTATGTGACTGCCGATAATCTCTTTCGCGGTTATGTGCATAATTACCTCCGTGCCGGTGAGCACGGCGTCGACTACGGCTCCTGTAGACCGTAATAGATGACGATCTGGAGGAAATCGATGAACGGTAACTGCGTGTTCGTGCGTGTGAAAGCCTCGTTGTAGAATAAGATGATTCGCGCTTGCGGTACATCCGTCTCGATGTTGTAGTAGAAGACGAACTATGTCTACGCCGTCGCGTAGCCTTAAGCTTAGATTGGCGTCGCGTGCTCCTCGAATGGCGAGATTTTTCAAAGCGCAGCGGAGGCGTATGCCCACCGCTCGCGTCACTCTCTTCTGACCGACCCATGACAATTAGTATCCCTTCTGTCATTTATTGTGTAGGATTGAACATATAATAAATTTTTTGAGAATACATATATACCATATAAGGTAAATAAGGACAGGATATGGTTGGCAAAAGGGGTAGAACAAAAAAAAAAAAAACATTAGTATATCAATCCATTACCATAACTGACCCTATATTGGAAGATCACACAAAACAAAAGAAATATTTAAGATCGGCGCAGCACGGCATTTCCATCTAAACATCCCTCTGAGCCGTCAGCCCAGAAACAATTCTCATATCTTATAAACACAATTAGTATTATAAACAACAATTCACATAATTCCAACCAAACTCAATCAAATAATTGTAAAACTGGTGTAGAAGTTACCATTCTACTAATTCAGAAAATAATTGAATGAATTTCAATATATTTTTACAGCTTGAATTTGTGATTTTTTTGAACGAAAACTAAATGTCAAATCGAACATTTCAAAATTGGCGCCTTCGATCCCGACTCAACAAGTTCAAGGCCAAAGTCGCCTCGAGTTCTCGGATTTCATTAAGGAATATACTAAGTTATATATTATCGCGATGAATCGTCGCAAACGTGTGTTATTTGACGGGCACGGGATACACGACACAACTAAAGAACTACGCAAAATTTCACACATTTGTGCCTGTTTTAATGCGACTATCTTCGTGTTCAATAGTAAATTATTTTCAAGACCTACCTTGTTAGATTTCGCGGACTCCATACATACCACTTCTGACTGTAAAGTATCCCCCTTTACCATATCAGTGAAACACACTCTTGACAATTGTAGCTGTTTATTGTTTTACTAACAATTCTTTTTACAATCAGCGTCCTTTTGTATCTCCTCTTCAGTGACAGCCGGCACAGCTAACGTACCGAAAATGTACACACCGTGCTGTCACTGTTACATTGACTTTAGATGTTTTTTTGGACTGAGCATGATATTAAATTATTCTGGATAAAACATTTGACTAACAAAAACTACAAAGATAATTATTATTATCACAATTTACTTATCTTAAGTGATATTTAGCAATGCTAATATACAGCACCAATTGAGTTAATCAGCGACGTCGCCACACGTCGGGCGCATGCCGGCCAAGTCGGTCTGCGCCTGAACACGCTGGTTTGAAGCAGGACAGGACTGATTTATTATAATTATGCAGGCGATGCTGGTTGTTATTGATCAATATTAACGTTTGTAGATTGTTTTTAGTTCAGTCAATTATACGACAAATACTCAATTAGGTCAACTTTACCCACATGGGTTATGGTTAGGTTAGGTTAGGTCAGAGTTTAAACAAACGCTGTTTGAAAAGGTTTAAAGAATTTTGATTGCACGAGTGTTTGGCTATCTGGAGTTAGTTATCTATCATAGTCCAAACATGGTTTTAAAAAGTCAAACACCAGGTACGTAATGAAATTTCATACATTTTCCCGGCCGCTGCCGTTGATAAATAATAACTTTTTTTTGCCTGATTTTACACCAGTAATTTCACATTTAAATAAAAAACTTCATACATCAGATAAGGGGTTGTGCGAGAATAAAACGATCTAAATTACAATATACTTACATATATGTCCAACAATTACAACTCAAGTACAAATACACTTCTACCCACAAACATTACAGCTTATTGACCAAGGACGATTTTAGTGTATACATAATATTCTTAGGAGTTACGCTATCTCTAAATTAAACGTCAAGGTCATTTATGAGACGAGGAATTAAGTAGGCGCTGTCCATGGACATTAGTGTACCCAGGAGCGGCATTTTTTTTATCAAATAGTGTTAACTTTTTTCGTTCTACAATAGGAGAATTATTATTATCCCTCGAGATAACACTAAAACGTCAACATCATCTGATTCTTAAATATAGTAAATCTACAACATGGGTACCGAACGGTCACTTAAAATTTTCCAGTTTTTTGAGAATGTTCCAGGTATGTGATCTGAATGGAATGCAGCGATCTCTATGGAATCTCGAATAGGAATCCATTTCAATCGCGACCGAGAATCGCCTCGCTGATCAGGAGATTCAGGAGGGTTATTATGACATAGCAGTGCAGTTCTGTTTACGCTGAGAGAAAAGGACAGAGCTATATAAATGCTATAGCTCTGTCCTTTACGCTCAACGTAAACAGAACTGCATAGCTAAGTCATAATAAAAAAAAAAAAAAAAAAATAGTTTATTTACCAAACATTATTTTTTTTTACATTTCAAAAACAATTGCTTATGACCACCACACTAGGCGACCGACGCCTGTCTCGCGGGGCCAGAGCCATGGTTACCGATTACAAATGTCCTGCGCTTGTGCTGGTTAAGATAGCAAACAATTTTAACTAAAATTAAAAGTAGGTACTATTATTATTACAAAATTGAAGATGCCAGTGCCAGAATCTGCCGGAGTTGAGTACATAGGTAAAGGGTTTGAGTGTGAGTGTGTACGTGTTTGTGTATGTATGTATGTGTGTGCATCGTGTTAGTAGGAAGTACAAGCAAAAAGAGAAAAAGTACCAAGTAGTTAGATTCACTTTGTGGCCTCTAGAAGTTGTTCAGTCTGCTTGTAGTCAAGCAAGCCGATCCACTTTCTTATTAAAATTTTAGCATTAGGAACAGAGCAGCCACTGAAACAGCAGGCTTTATTCACCTTGTTGTAAATTTGTGGGTGAAAATAGTCTGAGAAGCGCCTGGAAAAAGCGGTCCTCGTGCGGGGGATAATAACCGCCAGATCAGCCATATGACAGTTTCTGTTGTACCATGTTATTTAATTTAATGGTCAATGTTTGCTGTTACGTGTAAAGAAATAAAGATACATTTATTTAACATATCGCATCTTAGAATTATAGTAACCTAATTCAGTAATGTTGTATTTAGAGTTAGGACTAATATGTCTCGAAGTCGAGCTGAAATGTTGAATTTGTTTACTATAATCCTAACGGTGAAATAAGTACATAAAAAACATGAAAATAAAAACAGATTAAACAGACAGACGTAAATATAAATGCACATTATGTTAAATAGGGTCCTCTCAGCAATGTGCCGCGGCAGCATTGTGATTAAAACTAACTTAACTTAAACAAACAAGTGACGCACAAACACTAGCTATTTACCTGTTATGAATACAGATCGGTTCTTTACATCTACAGGAATGTCCCTATTGGTTTTCCCGCCTGTTAGTAACTGGAGTAAAAAACTAAAGTAATCAAGTACCTATATTTACTTGTGGGAGGACCTTGTGCAGGGTCCGTTCGGGTTGGTACCACCATCTTATCCATTAACCTACCACCAAGCAGCAGTGTTCGCATAGTTGTGTTCCGGTTTGGGGATAAGACAGCCGGTGAAATGACTAGCATAGAGACATTCCATCTTAGTCCTCAGGGTTGGCAACGCATTTGCAGTCTTGTGAATGCGAATGTCTATGGGTCACAGTTTCCACTTACCATCAGGGTGGACTGTGTGCTCGTTTGCCTCCAAAAAAAATAAAATATATATGTAGATTGTTTCCCTGGGGTTAAAAAACCGCGCGCCACTCAATCATAAATCAAAACAGCCATGTTTTTTTGGTTTCTCCTCGCACACAGTCGGAAGTCGGAACAACCACGCGACCAAGGACAATCTTGACCTTGGCTGAGTCGCGTGGTTGTTTGAACAAAAAAATGATCGCGTAGACGTTTCGAAACCAAATTAAATAAAAATATAAATAAATAAATAATAAATATCAGGGGACAATGTCACACCAATTGACCTAGTCCCAAACTAAGCTCTAGGCTTGTACTATGGGTACTAGACAACGATATAAATACTTATATAGAGAAATATATACTTAAATACATAAAAAACATCCATGACTCAGGAAAAAATATTCGCGCTCATCACACAAATATCTGCCCTTACCGGGATTTGAACCCAGGACCTCTAGTTTCGTAGGCAGGGTCACTACCAACTAGGCCAGCGCGTCGTCAAACTTGACCTTGGTTGAGTGGCGTGGTTGTTCTGACCGTGTAGAACATGCAATATAATGTGAAGTATCTCTGGGCCGCGGAAGGGTCGCAGTCGCAGGCCGGTGACGAGTCCCGACCCGATCGATGACGCCACTGCTGCTGCTGTGCTCAATTATTTACGAATTACGAGTTACCTTCGATTCCTCGTTTAAACGTGGGACGGTTCACATGTACATTCAACTTCCATATTAGATTATGTATTATGTATGTTGCCTACTCAGAGTATTACAGGGTTGTAACTGCAAGTGTCGTGTGGCTTTATTTAAGACGCGTTCACACGTTATCCAGCAAATTTCTGGATGAAGAAATTTATAGGTACATTACAATTACTAGCGACCCGCGCTCACTTCGCTAAAGTTTTTGTGAGTTTTCTGTGAGACCCGTACGTAAACCAGAATATACATGAAAACTTACCGTGGAAAGTTATGTAACTGGTGATGAAATCCGCATTAAAATAGAATTCGTTGCGTAGTTTCAAAGACGTAAGGGTACACACAGACACACAGACGGACAGACGCCGGGACGGACTTTGTTTTTTACACATACCTACAAATTTTTATTATTTATTCTACTACTAGCTTCTGCCCGCGACTTCGTCCGCGTTCATTTCAAGTATTATTTCCTCGGGATCATTTAAATTTTCCTCGATAAAAAGTAGCCTATGAGTTAATCCAGGGTATAAGCTATCCCCACTCCAAATTTCATCAAAATCCGCCCAGCCGTTGCAGCGTGAATTAGTAACAAACACACACACAAACTTACGCATTTATAATATTAGTAGGATTATTATTTTACGAGGCGTGATGACCTCACTAATTATTGTGTGGATCGTAAAATTAAATCGTGTTTAAATTAAAATTAATGCGTTTGCCGCCGAGCGTGCGGAACAGCGGTTATTAATTCGCAGATGAGTTCATTAATCATTACCAAGAGGTTCAATAGTGCCACCGCCCTGGACTTGATCCTAATTGATTGTTGTCATTCCAGCACGGCATGGGCATCCCGTCGGTGGGCATCCTGCTGCACGAGGTGATCAAGCTGATGTACCACGCCAAGGTGCGCGACCCGGTGTTCTTCCGCATCGGCACCTGCGGCGGCGTGGGCTACGAGGGCGGCACCGTCGTCATCTCCGACGAGGCCGTGGACGGCGCGCTCAGGAACGCGCTTGAACTGGTCAGTTCCGAGGACCGTATTATGAGCCTTATGGTTTCAGTTTAGGTTGAGAGAGTGGGACAGAGCTGTACAACTGCTACAGTTCTGTCCCTTTCCTTCAACTTAACCTGAACTGCTTTTGTATGCCATGGTAACCCCTCCGAGTTCTAAAGGCGATAACACCTATTTTGGGTAAGGCTTGGAAAATGTATTTACGCATACCATTGGGGTTAATGTGGGTCTCGCACACTAAGAACCCAGAAATTCTCCGTCCGTTGTTATTGGAAAGGGCCGTAGGTTTTGCTTCAGTATTTGACTACGTTACCTAGATAAGGAACCGACTCACCTGGGACGAACTGGGTTTAGAGGTGAGCCTTAATTGAAGTCTTGGATCAGCTCCTCGGGTAATGTCTACTGCTGGGAAAGAAGGAAGAGGTCTGTTAATGCCAATATTGCTTTTATAATAGGTACGATTTTAGTTAAACCCAGAGGTCTTTACTTCATTCCTCAAAATGTTTTTTTTTTTGCACGGGAACCAATAAAGTAACAACAAATATTTGCACAAACTAGTCGTAATTGCATAAAAGCGAGTGTCAAACTCACAGAATTGACTCCGAAATCCGAAATCGTGAGTCTAATCCAGTCTAATCTGACCCGTATTACTTAATAAAGTCTTGAGTAAGTTGCTCTTCTCAAGATGCGCCAGAAATGACTTCTCCTGCCTCATTGGCAATAAATACCTAAATAAAGGCAGACCGAGCCCGTCGGAGGACCGGGTGGCAAAATGAAAGGAAGCTCAGGTGTATGTTTTGTGTATACTTTTACTTGCTGAACATAATTTGGCCTTGTTTGGGAATCAATTAAGATTTGACAACCCCTAAGGACCAGAGGACTAGCGCCCCCTTAGTCATCTAGTTTATAGTAGTTGAATGAAGCCCTCTCGTGTTCGCAGACGGTGCTGGGCAACTCGGTGCAGCGGCCGGCCAAGCTGGACCGGCGCCTGGCCCGCGAGCTGCGCGCGCTGGCCGACGTCGAGGACCCCTACGACACCGTCACCGGCCGCACCATGTGCACCTACGACTTCTACGAGGGTAACGCCTTTTCTAGAACTCTTCGCTGCTCCGAAATATCGCCAATGACGGTCTGAGTCGCGGCCACGAAGTAGTAGTACATATGTATGTATCAAAAGGGCAAAGACCTTTTTCCCGTCCTATTTGATTGGTAGAAAACTTGTGACCTCTATCCCGAGGACCAATTCCTCGTGAGTGTCACGAAAATGCCTTATCCTAAAAGCTGGTCAGCTATACCTATCTACTTACGTGAAAGTCTTGGTTTTATTTCCATGCAGAAGTCGTGAAAAGCTACCGCGACAGTAATGGTCCATAACATTACCTTGCATTTCGTTTTTGAGCAGTTTATTTAAAGTAGCGACCGTCCGTTGGATTGTAATGTTTTAAATTTACGAAAGCGCGTCTCGTTACTCAAATTGACTAGATACAGCGCTGTCAAATATTTCTATGGACCTAGTGAAAAAAATAATTTCATTTGTATATAACCGGAGTATACTAGACTTTATCCCTTCTTCACTTGCTCTTCAAACGACTTATACCCTTTTCAATAGGATCCCAGATTTATGAACGTTTGCCTTCGATTGCAGGTCAAGGCCGGCTGGACGGCGCGTTCTGCGACTTCACTGAACAAGACAAGATGGAGTACCTGGAGCGGATACACAAGGCGGGCGTGGTCAACATCGAGATGGAGTCGCTGGCGTTCGCGGCGCTGACGCACCACGCCGGCATCAAGGCCGCCGTCGTGTGCGTCACGCTGCTCGACCGGCTGAAGGGCGACCAGGTAACTGCCGTCGCCGACATCACGATGGTTCTTAAAACATGTAGGTCCTGAGGAACCCTATGGAGAGACACAGTGTTAATGAAGTAATAATGGTATTATTTTTATATCCAAATGGGTCTGACCTCAGTCTCACCTAATGTTAAGTGACGACGAGATTAAGGGTGGTAATGTTTACCAAAAAGCCTTGCTTGCCTTGGAAACAGTAAGGTTATGCAATTCCGGGAATACAGACGCAGGGAGAGCATTCCATTCCTTCGCACTCGTTATAGGTAGGTCTTGTTTTTTAAATTGGTGAGTTAAATAAAAACGCTCTGACTGCAGCGATTCTTAACTCGTGTGGAGCGTTTGTGGCAATGCTCGAATACGTTCTGTAAATTTAGATTAACCATTCGTGATATAAGCCTTAGAATAAGTCTGATCACTTTGTCCGTGTTGAATTTCAGGTGCTCGCACCCAAAGAGGTGCTGGAAGAGTTCCAACAGCGCCCGACGAAGCTTGTCTGTCGTTACATCAAAAAGTAAATATGTTCTTTATCTATATTTATACTTTTTCCTTAGTTTCCTTAAAAATAAAAGTAAGTGAAGTGGTGACATTTTTACCATATGAATCTACTATGTGCTTACTTATTCATACTATCAAGAATCACCAGTTCACCACTTTGACTTACCCAGCTGCCCATCTCAAATAAATCACAGCCAAACCTGAAGCTTGTTAAGCCAAGCTAGCTGTTCTTAAGCTGCGTACTCACTAGCGAGCTGCAACTGTAACTTGTTTATACTATGCTGTAACCGTAGTCGTATTATACTGGGCCGTAGCGTGCCGTGACGAGTGTCTATTGGAGAATAGGGTGGATCACTCAATGTATGGAAAAAATATTTTTATGGTTCAATCCTTTTCGGCTACTATGAAGAAACTGTTACACCTACCTTAAATTCATAATATTCAATAAATATAAAAGACTTAACACTAACGGAACTTTTACAAAATAGGGAATAAGACCATTTTTTTAAAGTTTCGTGAGCTTGGGGCAGTATTAATTATTAATGTAGTTTTTCATTATAGCCGAAAAGGATTTAACCAAAAAATATTAGTTCCATACATTCAGTGATCCACTCTATTGGACAACAGGGTCACGAGCCGCGTAAACATCACGATTATAAGTGCAACAAGAGTTCTGTTTTCTCGCTTGTCGCTCTGTCTCTATATAGTTACTACATATATACCTACATACATATCCTCACGCCTGTAATCCCAGAGTGAGGTAGGTAGAGTTACAGAATTACCTACAACTTCAAAAACTTGTGCAGAATGTGGTCACAGAATTATCAACAAGTTATAGTTACTAACTAGATAGAAAGGAAGATCCGAGCGACAACCAAGTCGCCGGGAACTTGTGCTAGCCGTGCAGTAACAGTTACGGCTCGCTAGTGAGTACCCGGCTTTAGAAATCACGAGGTTCGATATTTAAAAAAAAGTGCTATAATTTCAAATGTTGTTTCGCAGGTATTTGCAAATGAAGGGACGCCTGTCCCTGGACGGGCACGGCTCGATGACGGTGAAGAGCCCGCGCCGGTTCAAGCTGGTGCAGCAGGAGTCCGAGACCTACGACTAGGGCCCCCGCCGCGCGCTTCATACGTGTTCATATCTTACTATGAAGCTGTTTTTTCGCGAAATACCAACATCGCTAAGGGCAGTCGAACGAGGTCCTTGTTACTCGGCCGAGCTGTGCCCGAGTTTTTCTATTATCAAAGCTGAATTGGAAGTCACTGACGAAGAAAGCGCTAGTCTGTTTCTTGCTTAAGTTTACAAGATCTGATTTAATTTAATGTTTACAATTTGTATGGACTATGGAGTTATGCGAGCAAAGTTGGAATGTAATTTTGACGTATACAAAAAATTATGATTTTAGAAAACTCTGAATATAAAAAATATAAACGATAACACATATACGAGTACTTCATACCTTGTCTTCGTCAGTAAAAATACGTTAAATACTGTAGGTACTAATCTAAATTTTGGCGCTTTAATCGATAGCCTGAAAGTTGCTGAATGATTAACATACTTAGACGACTACAGCTAAACAATCCGAGTGGGCTGTCTATTTGTAGGATTAAAGTTCACGGTCAACCCGTTATTCTACGTCTGTCATTAAGGCACTATGATGGGCAGCTAAATTGGTTAATATTATTACGTCTGTAAAATTAAATGAATGTACAAATTATTCCAATTTTATTAATTTTTGACATGAATACCAATTTATGTGTATGATGTCGTCTGTGTCATCTGTAGGCAGATTACAAATACTAAGCATTAAGCAACGTTAAATTATGTATTGAACGTGAAAAGACATGCATATATGTATATCCTTTACTTACTAAATTATTAACAACAAACTATGTTCTAAAAGCGTATGCAATCGAAAAGTAACAGCCAATAATTGTTCCGACTAATAAATATATGTATTACGTTCCATATTCTAACCGGAATCTTTCAAATTAATAATCATACTGAAGTAAACTTAAACATATTTAAAAACATATCGTCTTCAATAATGGAACCAACGATATTATGTAGGAGTGCTGAGTTTACAGCTGGGCCTAACTCAAAAAAAAACTGTTCCTGTTTCTCTTTATCGGTTCAGTCTTGAAACAGGAGTGAGAGGCATCCAAAGTTCCGCACTTGGTGATCCACGGAGATGTCCAACACCGTCGAAAACAGATAAGTCTGAGGACCGGCAGGAGTCAGTTCAAAAAAGATAAAATTCACTGTCGCACTTGACAGTGATTTCGACGTCTTCGGGTATAAGAAGTGCCCTTTTTAAACGGAATGAAACGTATCAGAGGTCAAAGACAAGATCCGTTCGGCTTTGGTTATCGTTGCCAGAAATGGATAGGATTGACGTAAGCTGTCAGACGGTCGCGTCGAGCGCCTACGACAATTCTATAAATTTTGTCAGTTTTCGAAAGTCGTTTACGTTAGCGTTAAGCAACTTGTCTAACCTCACCTTAAGTTTTACGTAGGAACTCTTCGTTTAATTCGGATTGCGTCGGCCGGACAGGCATTAGCCAAGTTATAACTAGCCAATATTAAAGGTCTACTCGTAAGATAATTTATAAAAATATTATGCAAGAAATGCGCTGAGAGTACTTGTAAGGTTTGGACTAAAATTAAAAACTCATTTCGAATGTCTGTTTTTTTTTAAATATTTATTATCTAATTTGTGAGTATGTATATTTTTGAGCCTGTTTTTAGACTGGTATTAATCAGTTTTTGAATGAATAAGTAACGCAATCTTCAATAGCTTACAATTAGACTATATTTTTACAATGCACGATCATTCAATATTCAATGATTTTGAGGAATAGGCTCACTTGCTCAAGAAAATTTCATTGTCAGCGTTGTAATAATAATATGATCTTATCAACATCTGTTTGACCTTTAAGGTTTTGGAACCAGAAGACATCGACGGGCACAACATCGTAAGATATTTACTATGACAGATAAAAGTCATTGCAATGCAAAATAGACGAAATTGGTTTCTGGAAATGGTCTATCATAAAATGTTTTCATATATTAAAACAGGTGGTTTTTACTTGAGGTCTACGGCTATTCTCTGTCACTTTCACTCACGATGAGCTAGGTGGGTTGATGGATTATGATATAATTAGGGGCAGAAAGATTTTTTGTTTAAATAAAACTCCATGTACTTACTCTTTAGGCAGGAATCAGTTGGGTGTTCGATAAACTAAGTAAGTGGGTTTTATGTCGAAGAATGTTTAAGAAAATACCAATCAAAATGATACGTTCTCGTTCTATACCTCTAGGCCCCTGCGTGCGCTAGGATCGCGCGGTGATTGGTGCCGCGTAACCTTGGAGGATTCAGCTGCGTAGACACATGCGTAAGAGCACGTAAACGGTAAAACCGTATTGATTTTTTCATGTTCTCGTGTTGTTAACATTACGATACGCTCTTTTTTACTTGACGGTAATGATAGTAGCAGTGTAGTTAAAAACAATACGGTTACATGTCAAAAGCAATAAGGTTTTACCGAGCTGAATACTGCCAGATGTGTGGAATCATACGCAATGCGTTGCCGAAAAAAAAAATTACCTTTTCTTAGTTTATCAAAGCCTTCGTCGCATCGTAAGGTCCAACGTCCTAAATTTAGGAAGATTGTCAAAGTGACTTTAGACTGACCGACACAAGATTCATTTTCGAACTAACGTGACGTGGCCCTTACGAGAACAGCAGTACCTTTACCATGACTTGCAATTAACGTACTCACTAGCGAGTCGAATGTTCTGTCCCTTACAGACTTCGCAGTATTCTTATAGAGTGCGAGGGACAGAGAGACAAAGTTTAAAAACCAAAATCAAGTAAGATTTGACGCGCTTCCAAATACGAAAGTTGTTACATGCTTTTAAGCACAAATTGTTGTCAAATAGTTCTAAATATATCGATTGCTAAGTATCTTATTATTTTACTTTACATGCATTTAATAAAATTTGCGTGCGCATCGAATTGAATCTTAAGTCATTGTTATAGGATAATCAAAATGTAACTACGGATTATATTATAAGTACTACAATAATATTATAATGTGTAACCATAATATGCTTCGGGGAAGTTATGTAGGTGACTCAAGCATTGCACCAATATTTTTTAGATTTAGGAACTATTACATAGTTAATCACATTCTAACTTAGGGCGAGTTGAAAAAGGTTGTACAAGGAAGGTACCAGGCGCCATTGACTGCGCTCACACGACTCGCCCTAAGTGTATGTACCTAATCAGATGATGTAGATAATGCCTAATCAAAACATTTTGAGTAATTATAAGGACCGCCTAAAGCGACAGCTCGGTTCTAGTAGAGTGATGGAACCAGTAATGAACAAGGACCAATGGTGGACACTTGTATTTTTTTTTTTTTTACATTCTAGTTATTACCTTATGTTCTTTGAATTAAAAATTAAGTGTCTATTATTGGTGCCTTCAGTTAAAAGTGTCCACCATTGGTGCCGTCACCCTACATGCCTACACGCTACAGTTTTAAAACAATAATATGTCAATGTAGCTACATTATAGTGACTCAAAATGTGCACCTACTTTTAAGCTCAGTGGTCCTGGACAAGATGCTTTCGGCAAGCGTTGTCGTTATCAAAAATGTGTTAGATTGACGCATAATAATGCTATTTATAGAGGTATGTTACGTTTATTTATTCGTTATGTATGTAGGTAAATATATATTATTGTTTGTATATGGATTACTAAATTGTGAAGTTAAAAAAAAAACTTAACTAGTCTCTGTTTGGCCTAGCGGTTGACTAGTAGACAAAACCTGAAGGCGTTAAGTCCGCCATTTGTACTTACTTTTTGTGTTGTGCAATAAAGTTTAAAGAAATAAATAATTATAAACTGTAGGCCGGTTGCGACAAGCGCTTATGACAATTCCATACTTTTGACCGTTTTCGAAAGTCATTTACGTTATAGATAAGCATCTAGTCTAGGGCCCCAGTTGTTTATCTTTATAATATAAGCATAAATATACATGTATTTATTTGGTGTTAATGTTGCGGTTGATGTAGACGCCATGTTGTTGATTCGGACTAGGTAGGTTATCTAAAACGGGCTGGGCGTGGCCGGGCTAACTGTTCATTATCACTCCAAGCCCTAGAACACTAGAGAACTAGAACCCTGGAGGGAAAGTTTATAGGATTAATAAATTCTTAATTTAATTTAGTTGTTATAGAAACAGAATTATCAAGAAGTTTTAAGACTTGTTGGTAATTCTTTAGCTCTGCCTACCCCACTCTGGGAATGAAGGCGTGAGTTTATGTATGTATGTATGTATGTTATAGAAACGAAAATATTTGTATGGTAAGTAGGTCGCTATCTAAGAACTGGCACGAATGGATCGAATGGGTGAATGGAAAATATGTGTGATAATGAAAGCATATACATATAGGTGTGGTTTTGAAGTTCGAAATAAGTTTAAAAGGACGGTAAGTACTTATACAATCACAGAGGCATTGTTGCGTTCGTTCTATTCATCCCAGTTCTCATATAAAGACCCACCTAAACCGCCTGGGTTGGATGGAATCAGCTAAAGTCCATACCATCTGACTTGTCGTATTTAATAAACACTTCTATAACCTCAAAATGCATTGTCTTAGGCTAAAACGGCCGTTTTCTGGTTAATAACCCAACTAGATAGTAGCATTTTGAGGTTATAATAGTGTTTACTAAATAAGACAAGTCAGACGGTATGGACTATAGTGGCTGAAGCCGGCAGGTCTGGGGCCCTAGCCAAGAAGCAAACGGTAGTAACGTTTTTCTATTCTATCGCTCAATGTTGCATGACGGTAGACCACGTGGTTTATCGTAACGCACGGAAATGTATTCCCATACATTTTGAGCGACATACACAAATACATACCTTCACGCCTGTAATCCCAGAGTGGGCTAGGGCTAGGCCACTTTAAAAAGTTGTTGATAATTTAGTATCCACCATTTGCATAAACCACCAGGGTATTAGGTGACAGGTTGCAAGCCCGTCGCCTAACAGTACTAGAAGCCTGAATTCCCATGGTCAGTGGAGTGGCTCTATTCTAACCCGGCAACCACACGGGGTATCTTTTGAGCGACAGAATAGAAAAATGACAGTAGCGTGTGCATATTGGCTATCCTTATCTTGGCTTATCCTTTAAACATTCCTATGTGCCACTGAATGTATCATTCAGAACACCGAATACAAGGTTCCAACTGGCGCTAATACAATAAATTCGCTTCTTAAGCGTTACTTTGGTGACGACCAACTTATTATTGAAATGTTTAATAAGGTTGTAACTACCTGTTATATATCAAGGTATTTATGTTTTTGAATTGCATCAGTGTCAACACTGTCAACGTTAGTCGGTATGCAGTTTGCACCAATTGTTTGTAATATAATTAATTAATAAATCGTCGGTGAAACTGCATAACCGCGTAAGTAAATTTTTGTATAAGGAGAAAAATTGACCTTTTCAGTAAGATATTAAGGTTTATTTTGCACTATTACAAATTTGTTGGTTACGCGGCTTTGCAGTACCAACGACGAAATGTTTCAAGTAACCTGGCTTCTCGTAAGCTTGCTTGTAATTAATCCTACCTGTAAGTTAATTTGTAAGAATACTTAACCTTCTTGAGTGTGATTATTTATCGTATGAATAAATTAATTTGAACTCCCTTTAACTATATTGTTTTAACACCCAACAACCACAGTATATAAATAAACCAGTAAAGAAGCTACGAACAAACGCTCGAAACGACGCACTCACACAGACGCACGCCTCTACGAGACCGCTAAGAGGATTTGGCGGTGCTGTCAGTCGCGTGTGTCGCGTCGAGACGAATGGGCTCCTTTGCATTTTACGCTTGTTCTTGAGAAAGATTCCACAAAAGTATTGCGTGGTATACGGTTGTTTGAATTCGGCTTCTTCAAACCCGGAACTATCATTTTTTAAACTCCCTGCTGGTGTTGAAAGGTAAGAATAAATAAAATATTTTTAAATAAAGAGCTTTTTATAATACGATGACGTGTTGCAAAAGTAAAAAATTAAAAATTGTTTGCAAAATCGATATCTGGGGATGTGTATGGTCTTCGACAACTAATCTGTTGGCAGAATGAGAAAAAGTAGCCGCCATCTTGAACTCTTTAGTTATTCAACCGATTGCTTCCAAAATCGATATCTGAGGATGTGTATGGTCTCCGACAACTAATCTGTTGGCAGAATGAGAACTCTTTAGTTATTCAACCGATTGCTTCCAAAATCAATATCTGGGGATTTTTTACACAATAAAATTAAACAATAAAGCGTTCCGAACATGTCGTAGCAGACGAAAGTATTTTTCAGTGAGTAATTTGTAATAAAGTTTAAAAGCAGCCAATAAATAAATTAGGTTTGTTTATTCTTCAGTTTTATTTGATATTGTGGTAGTGCAGTCGCTAGTTAATCTGAAATGTATAACTAACGAAGAATAAAGACTTCTTGAAATGCTAAAGTTATGTTTATTACCTACCCAATTTTATCTGCAGGGGCTACTTTTACTGATTATGTTAACGGATTCGTTATCGGACATCACACAGATCTCCAGATATCGATTTTGGAAGCTGCCTGTCGAATAATAAAAAAGTTCAAGATGGCGGCTACTTTTTCTCATTCTGCCAAGAAATTCGTTGTCGGAAACCACGCACATCCCTAGATATCGATTTTGGAAGCAATCGGTTGAATAACTAAAAAAATAAAGATGGCGGCTACTTTTTCTCAATCTGCAACGGATTTTTTGTCGCAGGTCACACGTATCGATTTTGCACTAACTAGCTGAGATACATTAACAAGATTTTTTTTCAATTGGAGCGTAGGTATTTATCTTGAAAAGTAGGCCTAGCTTCTTTACTGGTTTATTTATATACTGTGCAACAACCCATGGTATTTCAGTGTTTGCATATGCAATATCTTCTCGCCTAGTCTCGTTTACTTGTGCATTGAGACGTGAAAAATTAAACCGTATCAGACGTTACCCCTTTTTTTCTTAATTATTGGCTTTCACTCTTTGTTTTAGTAAGATGTATTTCGCCAATGTCGAGTGCCAAAGCCCCATGATGTCAATGACCATTTAAAAGAAATAAGTCCATGCATAACACACGCGAAGACATTTTTTCGGTTAATACGAGTAAGTATTTAATCTGGTGGACTAAACGGAAGCCTTTGGTTTCGTCAAAAAGTTTTTGCCAAACTGATTAATTTCCCAAACATATAATTTGACCAAACTGCTTTTTTTACGAAACTGTAAATATTTCAGAATTTATTTCAGGAACATCGTGTAGAACCCTATAGGTTAGGTTTTTTTTTTTTTTTATATCATAGGAAGGCAAACGAGCACACAGGCCACCTGATGGTAAGTGGAAACTGTGACCCATAGACATTCGCATTCACAAGACCGCAATCCTAAGACTGCAAATGCGTTGCCAACCCTGAGGACTAAGATGGAATGCCTCTATGCTAGTAATTTCACCGGCTGTCTTATCCCCAAACCGGAACACAACAATGCGAACACTGCTGCTTGGCGGTAGGTTAATGGATAAGATAGTGGTACCAACCCGGACGGACCCTGCACAAGGTCCTCCCACAAGTAAGGTTCGGTTAGTTTTATAAATATTCTGAAAATAAAGCGTTTATCCAAATGATATTTTTGGGAAATGAATCAGTTGGTAAAAACTTTTTCACGAAACGAAGGTAGTCCAAGGAAAGCAAATGGGATTAGCTCCACGCCCTTCTGGCAAGTCATTATGCCCTTATTAATAAACGTGGAGTAGCTAAACCATGCTTTGTCAAAATCTGTTATTACAATAACATATGACATGCAGGTCAGACTCGTCCATTTTTCGGCGAAGCCCTTGCAGAGGCCCCTCGTTGACGCATTTTGTTTTACCGTAACGTTTTTCTTGCGTGGTTTAGTTCTTTGAGAATAGCTGGATTACTCGTACAGCTACGCAGCAAGCCTCCTTACAGGAATCCAGTTCTGTTTACGCTCAGAGAAAAGGACAGAGCTATATAACTGCTATAGCTGTGTCCTTTACACTCGCTGTAAAAAGAACTGCATAGCTAGGTCATAGTATAACCCCTCTGTTCGAATTTGACAATCATTCAGATAAGGGTGGTCACCCTACCAGGAGTTCAGAACCTGTAAGGGTCTGCTCCAAACTGGCTGGCCTTACGGCTTAACAGAAGTTAATTGCAATGAGATACAGGAGCATGACCACTCTTTTTTGAATGAGGGTGCAAAACAGCATCAATCAACGATTCCTTCCTTAGACAAGTAGATCTCCGTATTTGCTCCAGGGATTGTGTAAACACGCAAAGTTATGTAAAGAAAACAACATGACTGTGTACTATTTTTTTACAATTTCTTCGATTGACTCTACTTACAAATATACTATGACTTTCTACGAGAATGCTAATTTAGAGCAGATGTCTCAATACTACTTATACATTAGGAGCACTAGAGAGAGACTAACAGTCCGTTGGACAAATGGCCTGTAAGTTACACTGCTACTTACTACCTCGTGTGTTCATAAGTTTTGAGACGAAATAAATATTACATAAAAATTTAAAGAATAAAGCTATATTTATAAAATTTACAGATAATGATAATTAGACATTAACCAACAACCACAAGCAATTACTATTCAAAATGCCCACCCCTATTTTTAATACAAGCTTTTAGACGTTCCGGCCAGTCATCGATCGCGGCACGAATCTTCTCCAGCGGGATATCCTTCGCTGCTTTGATGAGGGCTCGCTTTAAAGAATCTAAGTTTGGGTGGGACTTTTGGCAGGCCCTGAGTTCCAATTCAGTCCACAAAGAATAGTCCAGTGGATTGAGATCAGGGCTGGAGGAAGGCCATTCTTCCGCCGCGATGAAGCCCGGCAAATTTTCCCTTAACCAAGCTTGAGTCGTTTTAGCCTTATGGGCGGGTGCTGAGTCTTGCTGGAAAATCCATTCTTTGTTGTGAAATAAACTATTAGATAGGGGTTTCACTACAGTATCTAAAATGTCACTTTGATAATTTTTTGCTTTAACCTTGACACCTTGTTGGCAAAAATGGAGCGGAGTGACACCTTCGTACGAAACCCCCCACCATACCATCACACTCGCCGGATGATGAGCACGCGAGACATTTCGTGCTGTAGCAGGAACATCTTTGCTGCTTTTGGCATAAACTTTATTATTTTGCCGGTTAAACTTTTCTTCAACCGTAAAGATTTTTTCGTCGGTGAAGAGTATCTTTTTCGCATCGTGTCTCTTGAGCAGCATCGGACAACGTTCGCGACGTAATTTACGAAGGCGATCATTTAGAAAATGAACTTTTCTACGGCTGTAAGCCTTTACTTTGAGATCATATTTCAATATTCTGTTGACTGAAATACGCGAAATTTTAGTCTGCAGAGCGAGTTTTTTCTGGGTGCGACATGGATTTCGGCGAAGTCGCTCTCTGATTATTTTGATGTTTGCAGCCGTCCTTACGGACCGCGGGCGACCACTCCTATGGCGATCTTTCAAAGAATCAGTTTCCTTGTACCGTTTAATGGTGTAATATACGAAGTTGCGGCTTACCCCAAAACATTTTATGTCACGGAATATCTCCATTGGTTTTTTCCCCGCCATATGTAGTGAAATGACAGTCGCACGCAATTCTTTCGTTCCCTCCATCACGAGAAAAACAAGAGAAATGAATTTTAAAAACATACCAATAGCACACTAACATTCCAAATTCAAAATTGAAAAAATAATAAAATAGGTGCCAGTATTATTTTCTTTATTTATTAAGTATAAAGTTTCGTCTCAAAACTTATGAACACACGAGGTATGTCTACGGTGACGGAACCAGTAATGGACAAGGACCAATGATGGACACTTGATCCTTATTATACAGAAGATAAGGGTTACCTATTCATTTGTTTTGCATCAATCAATTTAGGATCGTATGAAATTTTAATTAAGAGTGAAGTGTCCATTACTGGTGCCTGTCAGCCAAAAGTGTCCACCATTGGTGCCGTCACCTTACTATTAGTTTCTCTTGAGTTTTTGTCACATTTTGAAATTTCACATTATTTTTCTATAATCTATTTATTTACAAATGAGCGTTCAAGTGACCTGACTGACTTGGGTCTGAAGGCAAACTGTTTATTACTTATTCATAAACGCACTATAAACCTATGTATTGTAGTTAAAGTATGCGTTGTCACTTTCTGTCCGATTGAAAATTCACAATGACAGATAAGGATAAGGCATATTTTAAGCACACTACCCACTGTGCATTTATGATTAAGAAGGGTTAGGTACCAATGTCACCACACTATGTTAAATGTTAATCGACTGTTAGTTCATACATTTTGACAGCTGTTAGCACTCTAATCGTCTGTCAAGTTTTGGAGAAATTCGACATTAGTTTGTGGAGCCTTTAGTCCGAAATTAGTCCTACCTATTGCTCAAAGTCACTTTCATTAGGCCGCGTTTACACTGGCAATTTATTGCTGTAAGTTTTGAGATCCAACTACGGGTAAGAGTGGGTGGCAAATATCTGCATCGCTGCCTTGCATATAGCTTTGTTTCAAAACTTACAGCAATAACTTACAAGTTTAAACGCCGCCTAGGAATCATAGCATAAGTTTCGATGGTGATGGCGGTATCGTTACAATTCAAAACGAAACACTTTCTAAGAGACGAAATGAGACACAATTCATCCCTGTGGAATCATGCACACTGGAGAAAACTAAATAATTATACTTACATTTTAAAAATCTTAATCTTTGTCCATTTTTAAATTACCATCAAAACCATTTTCCATTAAAATAATGAAATACTAATAAATTACCTTACAGATTATAGGTACCTCCTAAATGATTACAATTCAAAGGCCTGTACACAAAAGTCGTATTCACATTCTTAAAAATAAACAGACAAAGAAATACAGAAACCTTGTGTTGTTTTCAAGCCCTATCGTTATTAAGTACTATCGTTAAATTTAAAAATGGCACTTTGACTTCCTTTTCTCTGCGGTGCCTATATTGATATGATAATACATATATTAAAGTGACCATTTAAGTACATTGCCTTTAAACAGTGTTGCAGACTGCAGTAAAAAATAAATCTGTCAATTTTTACAAATGCCGTGTGAGGATTCGGTACAAGTCAGCGTTGCCAGATATATTTTTAACCCAGTCCGGATTTTGAAACTTTTGAGTGAAAAAAGCGGGATACTTTCGTCGAAAGTTGGACACAGTTTTTTTTTTAATAATCAGCACGGACGGTCAAGTTATCCCTGTAAAGCGAATGAATGGCCCGACTAGAACGAGGAAGTTATTAAGATCGCTTTTGTACCTTGAATTTGTCGCTTTCACTCGTTTGACAAATTCGAATCGCGGACTCTTATTTTCGACTCGGCCATGACTCGGCCCCGTCAAGAGAATTACTATAACGCCGACAGTATGATAACGATGTAGAAGCAATATTTGTTAAAGCAAATTGGAATAGAGGCGCTGCTTGTTCGATTTCCATTACTAAACATGTAAATTTGAAGAAAAAAAAATGCGTGTGTACAGTCAACCAATTTGATTCCTAGGCCACTGTGGACTTTGTTAAAGTGACATTGACAAATTTAAAGTAAGAGACTTCCTATGGTTTGGTGGCCTAGGAATAAAATTGGTTGACTGTACATACGGGCGATTGTAAAGGACCTAAGGATACTAGGAAATAAGGGTGACGGCCAACAAGTTAGACCCAATAAGTAGATAGTGAAAAGAGTAGTTAACCAAACAAACAACGAATGTACAATAGTTCCGTTGAGCGATGCACAGTTTCTCGCACAACTTAAATTTTGTCGCACAACCAAAGCTCACAACGGAAAGTTTCGTAGAGTGAGTCAGCATGCCCAGCTTTTTGGTCCTCATCCATAAATAAATCAGTGTCAAAAAAAAACGGAGAAAGTCAGTCTTATTAATTTAGTGTAATGTTAATAAAAGAAGGGAACGTTTGATAAGATAGCGAATTAAAATAGTATAGTAATTAAAAGACGAGGGGCGTACAACTAAGTCATATATCCCTAGGCAGACACAACACAAGTTACTAGGGGCAAGCTCTCCAGGTTTATTCACTCTATGGTTAAGATTTTTTTATATTAGGTTACGATCTACCTACATTCATAAGACTTAAATCTAATGCAAGCCTAATATTTTAAGTTTCAGACGTTTAGCGTGGGCTCCTCGGGCCACTTGCGCAAATAATTTAAAATCGAACTCCGAGACGTTCCATACAGTTACTAAAATTAAACTGTATTTGAGACTAAAACTAGATTCAACTTGATGCTGCAAGTGGTCCGGGGACCATTTCTCCAAACTCACTAGACTAGACTGATAAGATAATATTAGCTCTCTATACAATTTTACAAGTTTACTACATCAATTGGGCAAAAACAACCACAACCAGGATCCGTCACGAAATAAAGTTGTTTGTCGCGGCTGACCTAGGCGAGATCTGCTTGACGCTTTCAGAAGGGACTGGCAGGAGGCTGATCAGACCAGAATATGTGGAAGGAGGCCTTTTCCCAGAAGTGGGACACTTTAGCTAACCGTATTAATAGGCTTGTGAATTTCGAGAAATGGGTAACCCGGTAGTGAGCGAGTTGTCAGAGCTGTAGGAACTTCATGAGCGCGTCGTGTATGAGCCGCGGGCTGGCGGCGCCGTCGGCGGTGTACCGCACGCCGCGCAGCGCGCCGTCCTCGTTGCGTACCACCCCGTACTCCCCCACGATGAACCCGTCCGACGTCCTCTCCTCGACGCGGTACTTGCGGTACTGCCGGCCCTCCACCACGTAACCCACTTTGCAACTATCATCCTTGCACTCTTGACTCGATTCCTGCTCGCTCTGCCGTTGACTGTCCTCCTGTGTTGACTGTGACTCCTTTTCATCAACTTGGTAGACTTTCTCAGGCTGCAGTTCGAGCGACTGAAGTGTTGTCGGGAGCTCGGTTGCCACCGTGGTAGTGTGCAAGGTCGTCGATGTTTGGGTTTCCTGCCAAGGAGTGGGAATCTGAATGTCCCGGGGCAGGTTAAGCGAGGCGGCAGGGCTGTAGAACTTTGCGGGTTCGCTGTATATCTTAGCCGGTTCGCTGTACACCTTGGCCGGTACACTGTAAACCTTTGCAGGTTCACTGTATATCTTGGCAGGTTCACTATAGATCTTGGCAGGTTCACTGTAGACTTGTGCTGGCTGACTGTATATTTTTTCAGGCTCGCTGTATATTTCCTGGAGGTCAGGAAATGATTGGCCGACCGGTTTCTGTGCATTGTAATTAGTTATCGCTTGGGGCGTGTCATGTACTATACTAAAACTAACAGTTGTCAGTCTCGGTCCCTGCTCCGTGTCTATTGGCTGAGATAGACTTTGAACAGAATTCTGTGGAGACGGTGACAGCGCTATAGACCTACCTAGTGGAACATTTTCAATGTTTTCTTGAATATCGTCAATTTTGTCTGTAATTTCTAACGTATCTTTTAATTTGTTTTGCCCTATGTGCTCTCTATGTGTATCATTTGCTACGTAATTCTTTATTTGTAACTGAAATGGATGAACTTGTTCAACGTGGTGGGTCCCACGTGCCTCTTTTTTCGAATGGAGTTGTTTTATAAATTCTATGTTAGCACCCGCCATTTCTAGTGACATTGTATTTTTGTTGTTTTCGTTATTCTTTGGCTCTGGCTCTGTGACCGGCGTCAAGGACGACTCTAGCGTCGCCGGGTCGTCGGCGGGTGCCGGGGGACCGCGAGGCCGGCCCCGCCCGACAGCTATCGAGGACGTGATGCTCACGGATATTACTTCTTCTTCTTCTTGAATTTTACTTTCCGTTACTGGTGAGCTCGGCTTATCTTCTTTTTCGTGATATCCTTCGTCTGGCACCGCCAGAGGTAAAGGCGTTACCATTGCTAACGGCAGTATCTGTAAAGAGAAAACGTATCTGTAAGTATTAGGTACCTATACATATATTTGTTATGTTTTCCACATGCGTATTACCATAAAACCGTAATATCAAAGAAATGCCGTAATATCAAAGAAATGCCGCAATATTTATTACTCTAATGTTGAATTTCACCTTCCACTTAACAGACGATTAGAGTGTTAACAGCTGTCAATTAACAATCGATTAACATTTTACATCTTTTGGTGAAATTGGTGCTAAGCCTTCTACACTCTACTACTATGTCAATGGCCTTCTTTGGTTATTACGGCAGGTATAGGTTCTCAGATCCAGGGTTATCCGTTGCAACTTTGATTGCAGTTATTTACCTTTCACACATCACAAACACGCACATATGCCAACTCCATATTTTAGAGTTCTTTGTGCTTTAATAAAATTGACTCTTTCTAAGGTCAAGATTTAAAATTCTGTACGATCAAGATTAATCATTACAACTGGTGTTTACTTTACTACCATAGCTGCTGCCCGCGTCTCCGTCCGTGTCGTCCGTTTATCGCTACTCACGGTTAAAATTACCCATGCCTTCCTCGGGGTTCGAGCTATCTCCATACTTCATCGAAATCGGTTTTGCAGACAGATAAAGTTACTTTCACATTCATAATTTTATTACCTACAGCTATACACATCTGGGGGCCTATACTCGAAACTGTAATTAGATTCCAAAATCCTAACCTCAACCGACGCACATTCGCTGTGATTACTGCATTTTGGTTTAAGTGTAGGTATTTTTATCAATTAAACTGACCCTAATATTACTGGTTACACGAGTTCTCATTGATATGTTTATGAAATATTATTTTAATAAAGAAATAATCAAGATGGAGAAGGAACTGTCAGATTTTGGAATCTAATTAGATTTTCGAGTATAGTATGGTTGCGTTTCATTCTCGTGTCGTCGATGTTTTATTGATGCCCGCTAGGCATCCTAGCTAAGGACCTAACGAGTAGCTGACTTTGTAAATATTTGTATAGATAATAACTATTTCATTTCAATTAGTTCTGTATAGCTGTCTGTGACGCGCTTGAGTCCTGCCATACCTACCTACGCTACTCTCATCGGAATGTGTAGACTAAAAGTAGCAGCGATAGAAACGCCGAGCCGCATTAATGCCGCTCCAGCACGCCCACCGAAAGCGGAAGCGGACCGGCTGCGACGACCTTAGCTGACTGTCACGGAGAGGCTGGCTCCGCATGTAATGCATTACTAATATATATAATAATACAATGTAAGATAGCATTCATTAAGGAACTCAAGATCAAAATCAAATCAAAAATCAAATTCATTTATTATTAACAAAGTTTTTACAAAAACTTGTCAAATCCTCCTTTTAAGTTTTACACTTGTTTGAGGAGGTATTCGCTCTTTCTTTCAAGGTGACTATAATGTTAATAATACAATAGGTGATTGCTATAACTTAATCTAAAGAAATTGGTGAGAACAGGAGTTGGTATATCCCTTATTGGAATGAGGTTGTGCATACATTTTGGTGATTAACCTCTTTTTTTTTACTTAAAATTATATCTTCATTTTGTTACGAATGATTGCATGAACGTGTATGCGAGCGAAATGTGGTTGGTATGATCTGCTACTAAGGTCTGTGTTAAATAGTTATGTCTTATGTGGCTACGGTCATTGCAAGAGTAGTTCTGTTTCCTCGTAGTTTTTGCTTTTTAACCATGTTGTGATTAGTTTTTTACACTCCCCATATGTTTTGTTATATATTTTTGTTGTTCTGTTAGCTTTATTATATAGTAAATTGATGCTACACTAAATTGTCTTCTGGCAAAAGAAGTTCTAGTAATATTTGCTGCTTAATTACCGAGAAAGGGTTGCGTTTATTTATTATGTTAGTATCAGGTTTAGTATTTTTGTGAACCTTTAAGATACAATTCAAGATATATAATTGCCGTACCGTAAGTGCGCCTAGATAAACGTCTTTGGTACTGAAGCGTATATTTAAGATCGCACTACACCTTCCAAATGTCATATAGCTAAATGAGTTTCGTCCAGTCAATAAGGCACTGGTCCCACCGCCGGCTACAGACTATAAGCTAGTAGAACTATAAACTACAAAAGAGTGGGCGAGCGGCGAGAAGCGAGTAAAGTTTTTATAGTTTTGACGCTCGGCTATAAAGCTGAGTACCGCTGAGCTAGTTTTATAGTCGATAGCTTTTACCGCTGCGGTCAACTAGTAAACAGCGGTCCCACCGCCAGATATCGGCGAGCTCGGCGAGCAACTAGTAAAATTATGTACTAGAAACAGTTGACAATCGGCGGGAGGCTAGTAAAAATTCTATGGGATTATCGCTTATCTCTCACTTTTATTTACACGAAAGCGATTATCTTTTGTTCGTTTCTTGAGCTAGAAAATAGCCGATAGCTCATCATAGCTTACTCGCTCGCGGTGGGACCAGTGCCTAAGTAGCGAAGTAAATTAAACCTCTAACAGACGCGGTCACGCTTGCTTACGGCAAGTAACACAAAAACGAACGATATGCGCTATCGCGTGTTAAATTATTCTCAATTCTCAATTCTTTATTGCTTCCATAAGTTATACATAATATACAGGTGATACATACATACCTTCCCGCCTGTAATCCCAGAGTGGGGTAGGCAGAGCTACCGAATTACAACTTAAAAAGTTGTTGATAATTCAGTAACCACAATTTGCACAAATAGGCTAAGATGTTTACCAGCATACTAGTGACAGGTTGCAAGCCCATCGCAGCGGGTACTTTAGTTGTAATTTAATTAATTTAATTTATTTATTAATTTTCGTTGTTCAAACACATTGAATTACTAAAATACTCGCTCCTCGACTCAATTACTACTGTAATCCTAACTACGTTAGGTATGTGACGGATTACCTAGCTATGAGGTGCTTGCAAAGTAATAGTAGATTGATAACCAAGGGTGGAAAGTGACCCATTTTACCCGAGATATTTCTGGCGCTCGAACGAAGTGAGAGCGCCAATAGTTCGAGGGGAAATGGGCAATTTCACCCGAGTTAGACACTCTACTTTTCATTTCGACTGTGAGGAAAATATATTTAATCTTGTTTCCCGCTTTTTCTATTGCAAACTTTGTTATCTATATTCAGAAAAAAGTTAAAATACTCATACTGCCAACATTAGACAAGTTTAATCGAGGTCACGACCAAGGAGCCAGCAAGGAGGTTGAACGCCGCGCCGAACGAAAAAGTTTTACTTTTATTACGTATTTAAATATTCCATCTCTTTCTTTCATATTTCACAAATGACTTCCACCTCATTCTTACCCTAACTAAAGAAAGAGATGGAATATATTCGTGACGTAATAAATGTCAAATTTCTTGTTTCGAACGGATGTTCGGCGTTCAACCTCCGTGTTGTATCCTCCGTGTTGTGTTGTATTGCTCCTTGATCGTGACCAACTCGATTATTTTTTCTAATGTTGGCAGTATGTGTATTTTCAAGATGTCCATGCCGAACCGTGAAAAAAAATGCTATCATAAGGCGGGCAGCAGAATATAAGAGGAATCATTTTAAATGTTGATTTTTTGGTAATTGCGAAAAAAAGAGACCAGTCGTAAAATGATTTTAATATGAACCTATAGATCGTAATAAATACGTCGTTTAACGTACGTATAGTCGAGTTTAGATATAATAATATGAATGATTTTAATATGACGTAGCTCAATTATCTTAGACTCCATGGCCAATCGTAACTATAAAAAAAAATTACTTTCCACCCTAGAGGGGAAAACGCAGTTTTCCACCCGGCTATCTACCCATTCAAATTAAACTTTCCGAACAGGAGAGATGAAAATGTAATTTTTTAATACAAATATGTTGGACAATTTTCCAATCCGTTTTGAAATCAGGACATTAAAAAGTTTTAGCTAAAAAAACCGTTTACTTTTACATTTTCTATCTATACAATAAAAGCATTAAATATCTTCCATAATCTTTAGCCTATGTGTGCAAAATGTGGTTACAGAATTATTTACAAGTTATTTGAGTTGTGAGTAATTTTCTAGCACTGCCTACCTGGGCACGAAGGCGTGAGTTTACATACGTATGTAGGTATGTAAAAATGAACTAAATAAATAAATTAAAACATTATGATTATGACATTTAACATTCTTCCACTTTATACAAAGTCACATATTTATGTTGATCGCCAGACCTACAAAAAAAATGATACAATGTGGCTGTATCAGCTGTGCAGGCTCCCAGCGACCTTCATACGCTTTGAACCTGAACCCTTCAAGCATTACGCAACCAACGTATGACAGCAAGCAATATCCATTATTGGGCCAAATTCGCCCCAATTTAACAAGTCATTCGGACAGTCCGCTGTTATCCGACGCGTACCTACGCACTGGGCGGCCTTCGCGAGACATTTAATCTCGAGACATTCTTTATCGGAAATTATATGCGTTTAAGATAGGTACATGAACAATATGAACATATTTATAGCAGGAGAAAAAGGTTTTTGCCCGAGTTTGCACTGTGGCGCAAAACTGGCTCTGCGATTTCCTCGTGTGTAAGCCGAGACAAGATTATTAAGATTAACTCTTTTGAAGTACAGTCGAGCACACTCTAGCAAGTACTCTTTATCACCCTATTCCTTCTTTTTTGAAGGTCTAAAAATTTATACATGTTTTGTACTCGACTGACCTACACTTGCTAAGATTTTGAATATGTAACCAGCCTTTATACTACACGGTCCACGGTACTGTCAGATCGGGGACGTATTAAGAAAGGGCCAGGTCAGGAGACTATAGCCTCAACCGACCCACGTGTATGAAGCGACTTATGAGTTAGGGAAGTTTGTCTGGATCGTAGCAAGTGGAAGGAAGCGGTCTCTGCCTACCCCTACTTCCGCCTCTAAAAGAGGGAAAAGTTGCGCGAATTTGACAACCGAGGTGCGCTTTAGTTTAGCAGCTCACAGGAGATGACTTGACTAGGTACCTACAACTGATGTATCCTAGTTAAGTCCACTTAGTGCAGCTTATATTAAATTGAAAGAAAATTGTCCTCAATAATTTACCTAGCTAGCAGTCGATAACAGATCTCACGCTAAAATTATCTATAACTGTCTGCTGCCATGGGCATGGTCCAGTCTGTGTCAAGGGCTTCTTGTCCACAGTTATTAGTGTTATTACGCTTACAGCATCATCAGTTCTAGTTCTGCGAAACACTTTCCACCTGTCAAGTTGATCGTTTCTTTGCCATCAGTTTGTCGTGCTACCATAAACTTGCTTTAACCTGACGTTTTGTGAGGCCCTCAGCCGGCGGTAGTGTGTCGCCACAAGCAAAACTGTCTAGAAAACAACTGAAAATTGGAACAGCTGTCAAAACTCAAGAGGTTCTTAATAAAAAAAAGTTATGAAGTTCTTTATTACGTTTTTTACCTGCGTATGTTTTAAAAGGAAAAAATGACACTGATTAATTTAATCATTTCATATCATATCCATGGATTAAGGTTTCTGTCGCACGGTTGGCGGGCGGTCGCCCAGTGAGAGTAACGCTGCCGTCCAGGTTAAAGCACGGTTAATGATTGCTTTAGAAGCCGAGTTATGCGACCTTCTGGGTTTCACTGTCAGGCGCGGGCAACGCACGCGCAGGCCGCGGCGCGCGACGTCGACAACGAGCTCTACGACGAGCCAGCCTAACGAGACCTCGTTTATACTGCTCCGGTTTCGACGTGTTGCTAGCGCACCGGGGTCGAGGAACGCTGGCATGCCGTGAGCTCGGCCAATATTCGTAACTTTTAGCGGTTGTGTGATTGCTGTTATTCTGATGGTAGCATTTCCATTGGCCATGTTTGCCAAATATCGATCATTCATCTCTTACATTTGACATATAGGTGTACCAGAATCTGATGGTATTTTTAAAAGTAAAAAAATAATGGTTTTCATATGGCAACGGTCAACTGGCACCTGTGTCAAATCGTTTGTTTACTGTTGCTTACATTTTGTAATTCGACTTTAACGATTGTTATCTGGTGAAAATGTCGAGAAAACCGCTTAGATCTCAAGCGAGGAATATTGTAGACATTTTATATAATACAATACGCGAAGAAGGTGTAAATCGAATCACAATCTTCAATTTTAAAGCGTGTCGTGGAGTTGACCGGTAAGTTGAAACAAACGGTTTTGATACTTTTAGGTTTAGGTATATTTTGTCTTACGTAAATGTTACTTATTACAGGGGTTCCCAGCACTACCATACGATGAGATTTCAAGTTATTTTTTATACTCATAGAAAGAATGGTGTTTTTATTATTTTATTTGTGAGCAATAATGTTAACACCTTACCCCAGCAATATACAACCATTTCATAATTAGTCTAACCCACAGATCACAGAAACAAGGGAGATATGTCATGAACGCCAATTCGTACAAGACCCGGTGTCGCCACTTTTAAACATGTGTGCGTCTTACGCTTACGCTCTATTAACTACTACAAAAACAACCTCCTCATAATTGGTTACAGCTTACGAACTAAAAACGCCGTAACATAGTTTTGATAGTAGCAGAAAATTAAGCTTTATACTAAGTTCTCAAGGTTGAAAAATGTTGAAAGATCGTTTTTTTTCCATCGTAGTTCAGTCACTGAACGTAAGGTAGCGCTTACTCGTCACTTAGCTGCCATCTATGCGACGAGTAATTAATTAGTTCCTCAGAGCTAGATGGCGCCAAGGTAGTAGTCCCTATGTTCAGCAGGTTAAGGACTACCCACACACAGCGACATCTAGTTATACTTTTTTCAAGAGGTGTGCGTTTCTCTCCTGTCGTCCACTTAGGGATGCCACAAGGAATGTTTCAAAATATATCGATAAACAATTCAAACTTGTTTGCAACGTTAATATAGGTACTATTCAATTTACAGACAATAAGTACTATTTTTATTATTTTACTACTAGGTTAATACAATTACATCATTTAAACTTAATATATTATTGTTAGAATAGAATAATATTTTATTAGCAAGAATACGGTTTGCGTAAAATTGATACATAAGATTTTAAATTTGGAACGATACCTATATTAGAACGTAACAAAAAAATGGCCGAATTTCTTTGGTTAAATTTTCTGGAGCTGTTTAAGATTTTCGTTTTGATTAGTACATAAAAGTCTAAATTGTAAACTTGGACTTTATGATGTTAATACAAATATACTTATAAAATGGGTTCGGTTGAGTGTCACGTCACAAGATCTCAGTTTGGGACAAACCAGTAGTTTACCGACTTGATTATGTAAACTTTATTTCATAAATGGTACAAATTACTTAAAACAGAAAGATAGACTTAATACTTGGGGCAATCTCTACCATCCAACCTTTAGGCTTGAATCCTTTTAAGAGTGCGTCGGCGCGAGCTGTCAATCAGCGCTGTGTGCAAGCACAGCTCAATACTGATCCAGAGCCCTTTGCCTTTGTGGTTGGTTAATTTATTTTTATCTTAATTGTATGATTCGCCTACTTATTTGAATTGCTAGAGTCCTTCGTCGTTCGTTAATATTGTAAAGAAAATTAAATTTTGTATAACGTGAAAATTTGTTAAAATTATTTTTCTTCTGTTTTAAGCATGTCGTGGTAGTGATAAATAACTAGAACTATTAACACATTGAATTCTATTGATAGCTGTAGAATAAGCCATTTATCGATAGTCGATAGAAATCACGTCAACACAACTTTCACAACCTTACGCTCTGAAATCCATTCAAATATAAAATATTCATTTAAAAATATAAATAATGCTTAAAAACAAAATTTACCGGTGGTAAGTTATGCCCTTTGATTTTATATTAACGTTTGTATTTCGATTTTTGCACACTTTCACGCTACATACAGTCATTTTATCATTTAAACGGAGCTTCTATACTGACAGCGTTCAGTGAGTGACTGTGTCAACGCTTGACACGCCTCGTGCCGATATGGTCAATTTGATCATATCGAGGCGACACGAACCACGCCCCCATAACATATCTCCCTTGTTTCTGTGATCTGTGGTCTAACCCAATCCAACCTACTCGACTCGATGGAACTCGTCTTAAGGGCTTCATTATGTAACGATTGTATTAATTAAAGAATATATGAATACTATATATGTATAAGAAGATATAGTATATACATACACATACTCACTTTAAACGGCACGGTAGCTCAATTGCCCACGGACGCGAGGCGTTCAAATACCGGTAGAGACATATTTGTGTGATGAGCACAGAATTTTGCTACCAAATCTTGATGTTTGTAAGTTTTTAAGTTCATTTTTTTTTTTATATACCTACTGCTTTCTAATTATATACTGCTGACGTGTATATCGTTGTCTAGTACCGTTGTACATGAAAAGAGCTTAGTTTGAGTCATGGTATATCTGAAATTGTCCTTTGTCCTCAGATATATTCAATTATATTAAAGAGACTAAGAGAATAAAGGCTTGTAGTATTGTTAGGCGATGGGCTTGCAACCTGTCACTAATACGCTGGTAAACATCTTAGCCTAATTGTGCAAAATTTGGTTACAGAATTATCAGCAAGTTTTTGGAGTTGTTGGTAATTCTGTAGCTCTGCCTATCCCACTCTGTGAATGAGGACGTGAGTATATGTATGTATATTAAATTTTTATCCTATACTGAGTTTAATTTAATAGACCTCTAGTGTCATATATTTTTTTTAATAATCCTAAAAGCATAAAAAAATATAAATTCGTCGAATCTTAAACTTCTTAATTTTTTGGAATCGGTTAAAAATTACACAGTATCAATACCGTTTAGTCCAATTTCCCCAGTATTGCCCTCTACATTTTTTTATTTCCCCATTTGCCATGAGATTCTGGTACACCTATACCTACCGAGTGAAAGAGATGCAACGTCATATTTGGCAAACAACAACCAAGTGAAGAGCCACCTTGATAATAAACAATATCTAATTGTTTAAAGTCGAATTAACCAACGAACTATTGATTACACTGCGATAGGCATTACGAAACACCGTGTTTAGTCTGAGGTCCCATCTAGTGCCATAACTTTCCGATCCAAAAATGTACTTAAATAGCCCTTGCCGGGAATCAAACCCGGGACCACTAGCTCCGGAAGCAGGACTAAGCTAACTCCGGCATCAATCCTGCCTACCGGGTGTCTGCGTTTATTCCAGAACCCCAAACATTACCCTGATTGATGATAAAATAACTCGGGCCGCATTATAGTCGCTTTTATCGCCTTCCGTCACCCTCGCACTTACATATTGGTCCGAAAGTGACAGATGTGTTATCCACGTTTATAAACATCGATAAACACGATTATAATACGCCCGCAGGACAGAGTATTATAGTGCAGTAGTTTGTAAGTTACTGTGCCCTACCTGGGTCCATAAAGATCTCATACCCTATAACCTATAACAGAAACATACAAAGTTACATTTAAAAATTCATTATAATGACAAAAAAATAAGTCAGTTCTATCGGCAACCAAGGGTGCCTTGTTATAAAATATCTATCTAAGGGAATATAGGCTTGGTAGTACTGTTAGGCGAGCTGCTCAAATACATTACTGATATAGTCCTATAGTTTTATTAGACCATGTGTATTCCGATCTAGCCTTTAGCGCCAGCCTGCACTTAAGTTAAACCCAGTGGCCTTAGACCAGATTCATTGCGATAACGTTATCGTTATCGAAATTATGTAGACTGACGTTCGCGTCGCGTCGAGCGCCTAAGTACGTTAATCCCATGCATTTAGTCAGTTTTCGAAAATGGTTTACGCTAGCGTTAAGAAACATGTCGAGCCGCACAGAGTTGTTACAAGCTGTCTTTTACTTTACGTATAGAGTCATTCGGGTCAAGAGTACGCATTTATTTTCTCTGGTCTCAAAAAGTTGTCACAAGTGTGATTTTTAAATTGGTTCAATATAAAGCTTATAGGAAATCTTGTATATTTCCATTATTTAAGAAGATTTACGGTCAAATTCTATGAGATTACGTTGTACATGTCAAAAAAGCAACATGATCCGACCGCGTACTCTTGCTCCGTCATGCTGGTAAAATTACGCAAGCTTAAGGGTAAAATTACGCAACATTTATTAAAGTTTGAGATCTTTATTTGGATATAATTAGGAACTTCAGAGTTTAGACATATTTACAATAATTAGAGAGAACTTAATTCACTTATACCAATTTTTCTGCGGCGCGTCTCTGACTAGATCCTTGCTAAACCAGCTCTTTGGCTTTTTTATCTGATCATCTGAGATCAAGGCGCGTTATGGAGCCTTTCTTTTATTATTTCGCGGCATTTTGCTGTAATCTGAAATAATAAACATTACTTAAGTAACCTTCAATAGTAGTTTTCATATTCGTAGCGTGCGTACTTTTGACCCCGTACTCTTACCCCAATCAGCAAAAATGTAAAACGATAGGTCCCCATCCACGCTTCAATACATTTTAAAAACAATGTTTGCTCTGTAATGTATGTTACGATGTACGAACAATATAAATGTAAAACACTTACTGGCTCAACTGCATTCATATGACTCCCACACACTTTTCCCCAACACACAAAACAAAAAAATGATTCAGTTTGAATTAACACGGAGATCTGTCTCGATAAGCACTTGGTTTGCACTCACGCGGCTTTTGGCTCCGAAGTGGCCATGCCAGCGCCACTGTTTTAAGCCATCATGCACCTTGCCCCTCCCCCCCCCCCCCACCTAGTCGGAGAACAGGTCCCTGCGTATTCTTACCCACTGCGTGCTGTTACCCCGAATGACCCTAGTACTTACGAGTATTTCGGTTTCGGATCGGCTGAGAGCCGAGAACTCGCGTAGTATTGAAACTCTAAATAGTAGCATCCGTTCACGCAGTCGTAAGAATCCGTCTTATAAAATTAGTGATAATAACAGGCGCAGGTAAATGGTGTTTAAAAAGATTTGGTTTAATTATATTAATTGCCACACACTCACGGACACTGCTGGAATAATATACTTACCGGCTTGCTCAAGCAAACTACTCAGTCAAACTGGAGTCGGCGTCCCACAATATTTTTAACCAAAAGCCGACTTCACGCAGTTTGACTGACCTACCATTATGACGTAGTTTCTGGAAGGCTGAGGAGCCGTTTTAAAAATATATATGTACCTAAGTATATGTAATACACATACATACATTACATCACGCCTGTTTCCCAGAGGGGTAGGCAAAGACCACTCTTTCCACTTACTACGATCTTGACAAACTTTCGCTTCTTCCACATTCATAGATCGAGTCATGCACGCACGTCGGTTTCGGGTACTTAAGATTCGGCCCTTTTTCAGTATTTCTCCGATTTGATTCGAAAAAGTACGCCTAGGGCGACCCTTTCTGACCCTTCCACTCACTTTCGATCTGTATATCTCTTTCGTCAATCTTCTTTCATCCATCCTTTCCAAATGACCGAACCGTCGAAGCATAAAATACATAATAATATGTAATATGTACATACTATTGTGTTTTTATGAAGCGCTGACCGACCCCAGATCCAACCGACTTAACGTTACGCGTCCGAGTCGCTTGCGTTGGTCGGTAGGTGCTTCAAATAAATTCATACTAATCAGTGAGTCGCGCGACTCGGTCGCCGCGGTCGCAAAACATTGAGATCACGCTTTACAAAGCCTTGTTCTTGATTGCTTGTTGATTTAAGTTAACTGGTTCAATTTGAATTAAAAGAATTTCCTAGGAATTGGTACATTCCAGTTGCACGGTCTCACTTAAGATTGTTTAAAAGTTCAAGTTGCGAATAAAATGTATTATTTTTCTTTGTCTTCGTTATCGAAGCTTATAAGGTATTAATATACGGCACAGGGCTAAGCCGCAGGGAGAGGCAAGCAAACCAGTTCTCATTTACCAGATCGCGTGGTTTTAAATAACGCGAATGCAAATAAATCAAGTGGCCGAGTGATGATGGTGCACTGGTGAGCGCGAGAAATGGCGCCGCGGCCGCGAACTTATTCGGTCACTTGAAAGTACCCACGCCCCAGAATTAATGCCATACAGTTTTACAGCTTATGCTCATACTCATACGAAGAATAATTGTAAGTCTGGTCAGGCGTAGTCGGTATTTACCCTGCCTAGGAAGCCCGGGTTCGATTCCTGGTACGGGCCAATATTTGTGTGATGAGCGCGCGTATTTGTTTCTGAGTCCTGGTTATTTTCTATTTATTTAAGTAGTTATTTCTCTGTATAGGTACGTGTTTATATCGTGGTCTAGTACCCATAGTACGAGCCTAGAGCTTAATTTGGAACTAGGCGATTTGGTGTGAGATTGTCCTCTGATATGTAGCTACTTATTTTATTTTTATTTTTTAACGAACGTTCTTTCAACCTGCCTGCTCCACGACTGTATTGCTTACATTGTAGGTAGTCAATCTAGGTATATAGTCATCGTTCAAAGATTCAATGGCCTGCACGTCCGCCAGGCGTGCGAGCCGCATGCCGCATGACATGACAACAGGAAGTAGACCAGTTTGGCCCTCTGCAGCAGACCGCTCTGCTCGCAATCCAGTTTGATAAAGATCACACTGACATTTTAGGGCTCGAGCATCCGCCATTGATCGTCCGGCGCCGCCGCCCACGTTAATGTGCAATATTTTATTGTTCTTAAAATAAAAATTGAGCCTTGACATTGCGATTTGATTGGTAGATTGCAAGATCATATTATATCTTTGTAAGCACTGGGCTGGGCCGATTTTGATGAAATTTCGTATGGAGATAGCATAAACTTTGACGAAGGACGTAGGGTACTTTTCACCTGCGGTAAACGACCTCTAAGCGGACAGAATCGCGGACAACAGCTAGTACAGTACCTACAGGTGACCCAGTAGTTGTCGTAAATGTTACTGCAGCAGCCTTCACTCGCCTTACCGCCTCCAGAGCATAGATTTAACTTTTTGAAAAAAATATTAATGCATGTTGATAATTCTTTATGTTTGTAGTAACGGCTTCGGAACCCTACACCGTGCATGGTCCGACATGCTCTTCCCGGTTTTTTCATTTATGCTAACATGTTGTTTATTCATTTATTGTCTCAATTGCAATGTTGTTTAGAGGATTGTGAACCGACCTTTAATCGCGGAGCTATCAATTTTAAGGGACCCGTACAAAAAATAAAAAAACGGATCACTCGTGCGTCTGTCTGTCTGGCTGTCACAGCCAATTTGCACCGAAACTACTGGACCGATTGAGTTGAAATTTGGTTCACATATGTAAATTGATAAGCCAAACACAGATGTGTTTTTTTTTTTAATAATGGTCGTTTTTAAGGGAGAAATTAGGAAATGTTAAAATAAAGTTTTGCAAACCTTACTGTCATATATTATCAAATAAAAGGGCTCGTTATGAGAATCACAAATATATTTTTGTTATTAATGTACATAAGACAAAAATTTACCATTCCCCCTGATCTCCGAAACAACTGAAACTTACAAAATGTAGTTCATTGCTTTTAGACCAGGAAAACCTATAAAAAATCTATCAAAAAAAATACCTATGTACGGAACCCTCTCCACGCGAGTTCAACCCGTATTTGGCCGGTTTTTTTCCATACAAATGTAACATATTGTAACGGGCAGTAACGTTTCTCACCCTTTCAATCGTCCGATTTTTACAATTTTTTTATATGTTGTCGTGGTTATGAAAACTAGGTTTGTACGTTTCCGTATTTATTTAAATTTGTTCTTTTTAAGAAAGATATCTTGGAAGGAAGAAGATCAACTTTTACATGAAGTCTACAACACATTAAAAAATTACCACATTTTGTATGAACTTCACAATCCTATAAAACAGCGAATTGTTTAGCATGGAGGCATCCCACCTTCATCCACCGTAGTCAGGGTGGACGACGGATTTGCATTCTTAGGATTGCAGTCTTGGGAATGCGAATGTCTATGGGTCGCAGTACCTATTTATCAGACATTGGCATGTGATGTTTTTAAATGGCAAACGGCCACTATAGGTAAAAAACTCCAGTAAAGCTCCTCTTGCATGTAGTTGTATACAAAACTAATATGGAATTTATGTCAAATTTCAAATATAGAATGTCAAACGGGCTATACAGTTGTATTACAACTACGTGGAAGAGGAGCTTTAGGTACCTACTTAAGTTTTTTACCTTTACTTCCATAGATCGTCGCATTTTCAATCGGAAATTTAAAAATGCCTTTTACTTTTAAACACATTAAAAGTGGTACTTCAGTAGTGTATTTTGCATTATATTCAAAACTAGCTTCTGCCCGCGACTTCATCCGCGTAGATGTCGATTATCCTTATTCCCTCGAGAAGTTATAAATTTTCCGGAATATAAATTCCTATGTCCAAATTTCATTAAAATCGGTCCAGCCGTGACAGCGTGAAGGAGCAACAAACGAATACACAAACTTACGCATTTATAATAATTATAAATAAATAAATATCATTGGACAATGTCACACAAAGTGACCTAGTCCCAAACTAAGCTCATATATGTAAATACTTATATAGATAAATATATACTGAAATATATAGAAAACATCCATGACTCAGAAACAAATATTAGCGCTCATATCATATCTGCCCTTACCGGGATTTGAACCCAGGACCGCTAGCTACGTAGGCAGGGTCACTACCAACTAGGCCAGGGCGTCGTCAATATTAGTAAGATTTACTTATTTAAGTTCTTATTGACCATATTAACTCATTCATTTCAGAAATACATATAATGTAGGTAACTACGTACCTACATACTAGAAATTGTACTAGAATTCCTTGGTAAATGCCAGGTTATTTGTTATCTACAGAGGTTGCCAGCACGTCAGGCTGATCTCACATGGAATGAACTCTCAACACCTCGGTCATGGAATGGACATTGACGACGATTAAGCCTTCCAATAAGGCTTTAATGATAATTACGAAATGCCGTTCATCATTAACATTGTTAAAAGCTTTTTAAATTAAAGGGCAGCGCATGTTCTTACTATAAAGAGTTCCTAGGTACTTAAGTACCTACATTTTAATGTGAAAGTATATACATTTATTGATGTTCGGATGTTAAGATAAGTTAAAGATAAATACATTTACTCAGTAAGTAGGTCGCACGGGCACTTTCACACGTTAAGAATTTACCAGCGCTTCACAAGAGGAGACCACTGCTGAGAAGAAACGCCGCAAGAAACTCAGCAGTCAGTAATTTTTTTAAATATATTTAATATTACAATGGTACTACTTGAAAATATATCAAATAACCTGCGTAGTTTCTGCAGGAAAACACATCAAAATCTTAAGAGAGAGATAGAGAGAGAAAAGGACAAAAGAACACCTGTTTTTTATTTTAATCCCGATCATTTAAACTATACGGCTAGTATGGATGTATTTTATCTCGCGACGATGCTAGTGATACGTTATGGCCAAAGTGAGCATGCATGGATACTTAGGATACGCGTGCTAGATACGATACGCATGGTTATGATCGGTAAAATTATACTCGTGGGAGGACCTTGTGCAGGGTCCGTCCGGGTTGGTACCACCATCTTATCCATTAACCTACCGCCAATGGATGGAGTGACGGCCTTGTAAGGATCGCGGGAAAGCGGTGGATGCGAAAAGCACAAGACCGGTTTGAGTGGAGAGCCTTGGGGGAGGCCTATGTCCAGCAGTGGACGTCTTTCGGCTGAGATGATGATGATGATGATTGATGAACCTACCGCCAAGCAGCAGTGTTCGCATTGTTGTGTTCCGGTTTGGGGATAAGACAGCCGGTGAAATGACTAGCATAGAGGCATTCCATCTTAGTCCTCAGGGTTGGCAGTGCATTTGCAGTCTTAGGATTGCGGTCTTGTGAATGCGAATGTCTATGGGTCACAGTTTCCACTTACCATCAGGTGGCCCTATGTGCTCGTTTGCCTTCCTATGCCATAAAAAAAATACAAATGTAAATCCAGTTTTAGGATGGTGGCCGTGGTTTACTATGAGATCCAGCAGTTGTCGTGCCACACACAACGTTGACAACTGCTTTTAGACCCAGCGAAGGAGTGCTCTAAAACATGTTTTGTCTTTATTTTTTACAAAGAAAACGAAAGAGATGCATAGAATTATTGTTCATTTGCTTGAGCTAAATCGGGCCTTACTTGAATGATGTGGAAATCGATATTCCGGCGACAGAAAAACACCGCAAAGAAGCCTGCACATTTAGATAACCGGATTGGGTAAGACGGTAATTAACCACTTTATTAGTTAAAGTATTCTTTGTCGGTTTGTGTCAAATTCATATGTTATAATGGCAGATAAGGACAAAGCATATTTAAAACACACTTTAGCTATTTCGCGTTTATGAATAAGATTATCCACAGTTGCCCCGATTTACAGGTTAAGGTCCATACTTGTCCAAAATATAAACTTAATACTAATAATCATTCTTATACTCTAGTTGTTCTCTCTGTATGTATGTATGTAAACACTTTATTGTACAAAAGAAAAACCAATTAACAATACCTACATACAATTAATATGAAAATATGTACATAGGCGAACGTATCCTTTTAAGGGATCTCTTCCTGCTAACCCTTGAGAGATTGAGAAAAGTTGTCTGTTCCCTCGAAGATGACCCAGCTGGCCGTGTTAAAATACAGGCCTACTCGTGTCTCTGAGGAAACGTTGGCAACCGCTATAACATGAAAGAAAGACAAACGAACATCCTCGCATCTCTGCCCTGACAGGAGATACAATGGCGGTATCTCAGACACTTCCTGTAGCAAAAGGAACTTCATTACTAATGGAAGAGAATCTGCTTTGTCTATTCAATTTGAGATATCGCCTTTTGGGGGCAGATCTATGAAATGATATTCAACAGCGAGGAAGGAACTCGAAACCATGAGCCTCGCAGACCAACCTACGGCAGCCTTGGCAGTCAGTGATCTAATCGTTTTCGTAAGATCTTGTATAATTTAATTTTACACACAGTTAATATATTAAAAGCAAGGCGGCAAATGTAATGTTTGATGTTTTAGCCTAGTTGGTAGTGACGAAGTGAAGAACTATCGTAGGTATGTTTCCGATTCTTTAGAATTTCGGCGTATGTGTTGCCACACATCGAAACATGTAGGTACATTAGTTCCTGACTTATTTCAAGCCGGCTTAAAAAAAAAGGAGGTTCTCAATTCGTCGCGATATTTGTTTTACCGTGTGTCAAGTGGTTTTCCCATTTTATTAGAGATATTTCAAAGATAGAGAAATGATGAAAATACACCAAGTGTAGGCAAATACACATATACCTTAGGGAGGCACTATTTATGCCTCTCATAGTTACTGAGAAGATAAGACGAGCTCTGTTCCAGGAACTCGAGGTAATTATATACCGATCAAAACAAAACCCGTATCCTAATTAATAAAAGGGGGCTCTTAATAACCTTATAATGCGTTACTTAATTACAAAAACAGTCGTGTGCTTAACCAGACGCAAGAGTTATGCGAATCGAAATGTGGAAGCGGCGAAGCAACGAAGTAGCCAGCACGAATTAAACCAAAATCACTACATAGTATAAAACAAAGTCGCTTGCGCTGTCTGTCCCTATGTATGCTTAAATCTTTAAAACTACGCAACGGATTTTGATGCGGTTTTTTTTAATAGATAGAGTGATTCTTAAGGAAGGTTTATATGTATAATACATTCCACGCGGGCGAAGCCGCGGGCGGGTCGCTAGTAAATATATATAACATTGCATACCAGAAATAGCATCCACGTAAATTCGTTCATCTCGTCGCTGGCTGGATCTTGACCGTTACTGGATCGACAACGACATATCCACTCGGTCAGGGATGTGCGATAAAGTCATCTTTGAAAAACTATAGAATCTGCAGAGTAACAGATATCATGGTCTCGAAGAGGCGGCGGCTCCTGGCAACTTGTAAAACTAAGCAAAGTCTTCAAGCGTGTTCGGTTTTGGAACAGGCAGAAGCGGTTCACTTCTAGTACGCGTGTGCCGTGCGCGCGCGCCGCGGTCAACTACGCCGCTCAATAATTCTACAGTGACCTTCCCAATTAAGAATTAATTCATTACTGCACTTTCTTATGACGCGTCGGGTCTAGCGACGCAGGACTCGCAGGAGAGTAATAATAATGAGCACAATTTATTGAAACAGATTATTTAATTAACATTTGAAAAAATATACAACGATCGCTCTTTTTTAACTAAGAAGAGAGATGTGGCTCAAGTTTGGTTGTGGGGAAGGCTCGGTTGATCTCAGTGGCCGTAGTAGGGGTCGTGTTGGTACGGCAGCGCGGGCGCCGCGTACTGCGGCTCGTACGGCGCGGGGTGCGCCGGCGCGGGGTAGCTCGGCGGCGCCTGGAATGTTACAAATCGATGATGAAGAAGCCAAACTTACCTCCTATATACTTTAAGTAGCAAAACTAAATAATCCTAACTATATAGTCTTCCTGAATGAACAAGTTAGGATTATTTAGTTTTGCAACTTATTGTAGCTAGGAGGTAGGTAGATAGTTCTTCTTCCTTCATCATCGAAATACACTATTTAGAGAAAGTAAGGTAGGTACATACATTTCGCAAGTAGAACTTAGCTTCCTTATTTGCTAACAATGTGTCCCTCTTATGTACCTATAATGTATTAATATCTAAACTCGCTCGCTAGACATCTTGTGTCATTATATTACTGGACTATTATATGACCCTTGTTTTTATTTCGGCGTAAGGAGAAAATGTCCACCAAAAATATAATAAATTAATAAGTAATAAATGGAAACAATATTCTTACGTAAGTTTGTAATGGCATAAAACAAATATTTTATTATAACATAGGTAACCATATTATTGGCTGCAAATTCACGATTCTTAGATTCTTTTACTCAGGTGCTTGTGCTGCGAGACCTTGCTTCTTGACACATTTTATGATTCTAGGTCAACGGGAAGTGCCCCGGGGTTTTGATTTATTTGCGAGTGTCAAATTATGAGGTAAAATGTTTGTATTTGTTTATTGCGTTGACTTTAACGTTTGATTTTATAGTTTCAAGGGGGTATTTGATATTAATTTCAACACAAAATCTCCATACAGATAAGACACACAGACAGCCTTACAGGCCACGAAGTGATCCTATTCCAATTCTTCTCAAACCAAAGTAATCAGAACATTTTTAGGGGGTTTTTGTAAGTACTATTTTTGCTACTGATTTATACTTACAGATGTGGTGCATGCATAATTGTTTTCCATCGTATTTTCTCGGGAACGTTCGTATTAGTCAAGTCATGCTACTTCAGTCAACCTCAGTACTTTTTCTACTGTGACCGACTGAAATAGCAACACGTTCGTACGTTTCCGTGAAAATACCATGGAAAACAATTATGCACTACATCTGTACTACTTGTTCTTAACTTGACATCTATGGTAGTTTAAAAAACTGACGCAGAAGTTAAACTCACCTGAGGGTAGCTGTGATAACTAGGATGTTTTTCCACTTCCACGTGCGGCTTTTTCTTCAGCGCCAGGTGGTATTCCAGGAGCTCTTTCAGCTTGAGCTTGGTGGAGAGCATGTTGGCCGCCAGGGCCTTGTCGAAGGCCTTCAGCTCCTTGATCTTGGCCTTGATGGCCCAGAGTCCGTCCTTGAGCAGGTCCAGCTTGCCCGGCTGCAGGTCCTGCTCCTGGTAGTCCTCGTGGTCGTACGCGGGCGTGTCGTACGCGGCGCGGTACAGCTGCTGCTCGTCTGCGTCCAGCTCCGAGAACCGGGGCACGTGGCGGGGCAGCACTGTAACGTCGTGTAGCCAGTACCATGAGTTTTAATTACCATACTTGCTAGCGAGTCGAATGCTCTGTCCCTCGCAGACCTCGCAGTATTCTTATAGAGTACGAGGGACGGAGCATTCGACTCGCTAGCCAGTACGGTAATTGTAGCTCGTGGTAAGGGTGCTGCAGGTACATATTCGATTATCCGAGATCGGGGAGGAAAATATGAGTAACTATAAAGTCACTATAAAAATGTGGAATGTGTCGATTTTGCGTGCGCAGGGGCCATGCTGATCTGGTCGGTGTCGCTCCAATTTTAGTCTAAATAACCAATTTTCGCGAGTAGTTCTGAAGGATTTACGGAAATAAAAGGACGGAAGAAGGTGATCTCCGCTCAGAATTTTATTTTGGTATTTTTAACCCTCTTATTAATAATCAAGCTATAGCAAAAGTTTGAAATATGCTCTGTCCTTAAGGCATTTGAATTTGCCAGAAAGAAACTTGAACTGAAATCGGTTTATTGTGCATTTATGAATAAGGAGGTAAGTATCTAGTTAACGTGTTACGTACTTTACCCTGAAATAAGTTGATAAGAAGGATGCTTAAATTACTCCCGAAACATTTTGACAAGACTCCTGCATCTAAAATATATTTTTGTAGGTTATCGCCGAGTTGAAACGTTACATAAAACATTATGGTAGGTACAGAATAAATAACAATAATAACAGTATTTACCTGGAGTTAGCAGCAGCAGCAGGCAGACGGTGCGGGCCGGCGGCGACATGGCGGGCGGCGGCGGGCGCGGGCGGGAGTATGCGGCCGACGCGGTCACGTATTCAACGTTAGGACTTAATTATACATCCACCTTCAATTTTCTATTTAAAAAAATAGGTTGGAGGTACAAAGGCAGTCGTCATGAATAAAAAAATACAAATGTAAGACAATTTTTTTATATGTTAAATACATGACAATATCATTTAACGACTTTTGTAGTAGAACTGCGATAGGTATTGAGCGAACAGGATATACGCAATCAATTTTTGATAAAAATCTGGTAAAATTCTCATAATTTTACAAAGCAACGATTTGTGTCATATTTATTTTTACATGGTATTAAAAAAGGTGGCTTTCCATATATGTCTGTATGTCTGTCTGTATATCAGTTAACTCCTAAACCAAGGAACAGAATTTGATGCGGTTTTTACTATCAGATAATGTTTCACGGAAGGTTGTTTATCTTCTTTTCTTCTTCTTTATATTTTCTTTACGTAGTATTAAATGAAGTCGCTTCCGCTGTCTGTTCGCTTAGATCTTTTAAAGTACTCAACGGATTTTAATGCTGTTTTCAACAATAGATAGAGTGATTCAAGAGCAAGGTTTTTATATATAATACATTCTGGTTTATGTTTGTGTGTCACAGAAAACTGACATAAACCGGAGCGAAGCGAGGGCGGGTCACTAGTATTTATTATTCACAAATGCAGTACAGTAAAATGTGCCTACTTTGCTCCCCCATGGGTAACTATGCTCCATAGTGACTTTTTTGTATGTTACTTATAAAACAAGGCCGATGACAAATTTTCTAAAAATAATTGATGTATACATCCAGCTGCGCAGTGAATGAAAACACTAATGATTTACAATACAGAATACCTCAATATAACGATGGAGCAAGATTACCCGTGGGGGAGCAAAGTAGGCACATTTTACGGTAGCTATTTTAGTTACTAACAGGAATGAGCTTTGTAGTTGCCGGAGGCGTCACCGATGCTTTCCCAGTCTTGAAGACATTTAATGATACGGTAGGTACTGCAAATTTGGTCGAATTAGGGTTAGAAACGACTAAAAATGTTTACTCGTAGGTATTTATTTATTTTCATATTAACAGAACCTTATTAAATTACATATAGGTACATTAGCTACGACTACAATTGATACGGCTAGAACATTTACAGATTGAATCAAATAAACGTCCTTAAAATAAGTATCTCTGCTTCTACTTAGAAAATTAAACATGGAAGACGGAATTAAATGCGTAGGTACTTACATAATAAATAATAATCACTTGGTTACTAACACGAATTGATCTACGCTTAAACTAGGCTCTCTCCAGTGTGGTATCTAGACGAAATCAAATAAGTATATTCATTTTGTAAGAAAGGAGGTAAGCTAGATTTGTGATCACAAAACAACTGTTATTTTTATCAGTTTAAATGCCTCAGGATTTAGGTAGGTTTATTGTAGGGTACATTCAATCAAAAGAAATAAGGTTTATATTCCCTGGTTCCGAGTAAAAATTAACGAGAGTAGAGGGGAGAAGGGTCAGGATTCCGGAACACGTAAATGCGTGAAATAACTCCTTTGGCGTTTCTTTACATCAGCAGCGGCAGGGGAATTCTTAGTCGTGGTTTTCCGGCAGGAGCGATTACATGGTAAACATATTATTAATACGTAAAGTCTAATTCTATGGAACTTGCTAACTATGTAAACAAACCGCCATATTGAAATTGTCTCTGAATGGTTTACTAGTGGTGTACTTTAGTTATGTCAAACCATATCGAATAATAAAATACCGAAAGTAAAAAACAAGTAGTTACTTATTTCTAATTTGTTTAATCACGATCTGAAGAAAAATCGGTACTTGAAGATGATATATAACCAGTATTTATTACAAAAGGTGCCGTTATATCATCTGTGAGTGTGATCAGCGCGAGTGAGGTAATGTGTAGGGGCCACAGAGGACAATGTCACACCAATTGACCTGGTCCCAATTTAAGCTCTAGGCTTGTATTATGGGTACTACGAGCCCCAATTCAAATGAGTTCGTCCGCCAGGAAAAATAATATTAACCTAACTTCAACATAAAATTCAGGGAGACCTAGATGTTTAGTAGAAAATCTAACATAAATACCATAAAGATTATAAGTAAATAATATCTATTTTATTTTCCAATAAAAAAAATTATAACATTCCACGGTAATTTAAAAAGAAACATTATTTCGCAAAATTCAACCGACGCAGAATAGAACGTCTACCATTTGGTGGCGTCACCTTTTGCATCTAAAACGGCTTTGATCCTGAACGGCATTGAATCTACTAACTCTCGACACTCTTCAGGGGTTATTCCATTCCAGACACAGCTTAGTTTCTCCTTAAGATCAGCTTTTGACCTAGAAGGGTCTTTTCGCAACTTCTTCATTTTCCACCACAAAGTTTCTATGGGAGACAAGTCTGGGCTGGTGGACGGCCATAACATGGTAGGGATTTTTTTGGACTTCAGCCACGCCATCGTTGACTTGGCGGTATGGCATGAGGCACCGTCTTGTTGAAAAGTAAATGCATTTCTAAGTTTCAACTTCGGTATAGACGGCAGCAAACTCTCTTCCAAGATGCTTTTGTATTTCTCGGCATTGACGGTTCCATCTATAAATTGCAGACGGCCTATACCCTGTGCCGACATACAGCCCCAAATCATCAAAGATGCCGGAAACTTCACCTTTCGCTTAAGACAGTCATTATGAAATGCCTCTCCTTTTTCTCGAATGACTTTACTTCGTTCGTCGCCAACTGTGACGTCGAATTTCGATTCGTCGCTCCATATTATTCTTCGCCACTGATCGGCAGTCCAGTTTCTGTGTTCTTTAGCGAATTTCAACCTGTTTTTTTTCTGTTTTTGAGTAAGTAACGGTTTCTCTTTAGCTGTGTAAAAACCGTAGCCCATTTTCTTCAGTACTCTCTTGCAGGTGTCGACTGATATATTCTTTTTAATAGCGTCACGCCATAGTACGGTAAGTTCTCCTGCTCTTGCACGACGATTTTTCTTTATGATCTTCCTCAGAATCCTGTCTTCTGCTTTGCTAGTTATTCGTGGACGGCCAGTTTTCTTTAAACAGGAGACTGTTCCGTGTTTTCGATGATGCTCGATGATCGTTTGAATTGTAGATCGTGGCAACGACAGGTCCTTGGATATTTGGTACGTCGATTTGCCCTTATTGTTATGAGAAATGATAATTTTCCGCACTTCTTCGAGCACTGGTTTACCTCGTGCCATTTTTATAGAATAATGATTAAGAAGTAATGATAATTTGCTTGTAATTTGGCTTTTTATATAGCCCGTTGACATATTAGATGACAGAGAATATTCTTTATTCAATTTGAACTATTATTTTACATCATACCAATTAAAAAGCATTTTTTATTTTAAATAGACGACCTGTTTTGCGTCAAATATGAACTAGACGTAATTTTTTGCTTTCAAGATGATAACTTTATGATAGAATAACATTAACTGCCGTACTCAGAGACGTCAATTAAATTGAATGCTTGTTTAGTGACGTGTTGTCTTATTCTATTTCTATAGCAGAGAAAGTGACAGCGACAACTTTAATCAAGCATTAAATTTAAATGACGTCTCTGAGTGCGGCGGTAAGATAGTTAAAATGATCACACTTTGTACAACACAAGATTAAACTAGGTGTAATGACCTCGTGTGTAGCGTATTCCATTAATCATCAAAGTCAATCCGAGATTAAATATCTGCCTTACAATTAAATATTGTATTTTGAAGTGCAACTAGACGATCTATTATGCATTGGGTCTCGTAGACAACGATATAAATACTTATATAGAGAAATATATACTTAAATACATAGTAAACAACCATGACTCAGGAACAAATATTCGCGCTCATCACACAAATATCTGCCCTTACCGGTATTTGAACCCAGGACCGCTAGCTTCGTAGGCAGGGTCACTACCAACTAGGCCAGCGCGTCGTCAAAGAAAGAAAATATGGAACCCTGATCCATGTGTTACAGTGACGACGTAACACATGGATCGATGAAGGCCCTGTCATCCCGGCTAATAGACACCTCCGGAGATCCTAGAGCTGGTGCTTACCTCTCCCAAAGGATTGGGCTAGCTATCCAGAGAGGTAATGCAGCCAGTGTCATAGGGACCATGCCGCGAGCGGACCTGCAAGAGGGGGTGTTCTTTTTATAGTGGTGATTATTATTTACATCTTTAATATTTGAGTAGCTTAATTTTATTTTAATTTGAGTAGCTTAGTCTAATTTTAATTTTAATAAGTTTAGTTTTAACTTTTAATTGTAATAAAATAACATTATTACTTATAATAGTAATTCAAATAAAAAACTGACCAGCTAATATGGAGCATGTTTGAGAAACTATATTACTATTTGGTAAAATATCGATGGTGATCGATCGATTCTGACATTAGGTTATGACTGAAAGACATTTATCGAGTGTTAGAAGGACATTGACAAAGACATTGAACGTCGTTCAAAATGGCGTCGAACATGATGACAGCCGCGGCTGCGTTTATTCACCTAATTATTAACAAAAAGAAGAAGAAATCGCCTCGGTGGTGGATGAAGCGGTTGTACAAAAATCGCAATTCACTGTGGTACGCATTTACTTCACCAACCTACCTTCACGCCCGCGGCACGCTCCATAATGTCTATCGTCCAAATTACGCGAGGCACGCACACTGAGGCGCTTTTGAGCACGGTCAACTCAACGCGCACAGCGCGTGAGCGCGTACGAATTTGAGCAAAATAGGTGAGCCGTGCGTGCCTTAACCCGAGGCTGCTGTAATTCGTACGCACCTTTAAAAACTAACGAAGTATCTAGGACACTCGACGGGTTAACGCAGACTCACCGTGTTGGGACTCATTAGTTTGGTCTTAATAAGCAGATAACGTCGGTGCAAAAAAAGGAGATATCTGAGTTTGAAGTGAAGCGACTCAAATGTAGTCGACCGCAAAATCGAAGCCAAAATTTTTTTTTGACACCAACTTATTTGTTCTCATTATATTGTTATCTGTGGTTGTTTTGTATCTGTTCAAACGCTTTCTTGAAATACAGCAAAAACTTACTTGTAATACGGAATTTTACAACACGAAGTATTTCTTATCTTATTCTTAGATGTTGGAAAGTAAAAGACACTAAGGCGAACTCCACGAGAATGCCGTGACGACGAGGTGTCGTCGAGTTGCCCCTTGTTTAACGCTGGAGCCCATTGCCGAGGTCGTCTTAGAAGCGGGCCCGGCGGCAGCGCGAGGGTCACAACCCGGCGCGCGCCTTGTACAGCTCGTCGTCCAGGTCGAAGACGGGGTCCGCGTAGCCGGAGTCGTCGTACCGGAACGACCTGACGACGGTACATCTAAATATTAGGTACCAACCACACAAGGGTGCAATTAATTAATTTAAAAATCATATCTTGAGATATTGTAACGTGCGTGAATGGTACAGCTAACTATTTGGTCGGAAAAGCATGAATTTATCTGGCTTTCTCAATGAATTTCAATTGAGAAAGCAAGACGAGTCCGAACATACGTCGCTAGAAATCAATAATGCTGTAACCCTCAAAAACCAAACTTTATACTAGAACCAAATTACAAACGCAAAAAAAAATAAAAAAATCATAACTTCTAAACGGCAGGAGGCTTTTCGGTCCCATTTTGCAAATATTATTAAAATAAATAGTTTTGTTAAACTGAATACTCAAATTTGATATAAAATGGGTTAAGGGTGATTTTTGCGGGTTACAGCATTTATTTTTTCACGAAAGAATGCTGTAACCCATAAGGAAAATGTATGAGGGTGTAATTTAAAAACCAAATGAAAGAGTGTTTTAAATTACTGTAACTAAATAACAGCCACTACAACAATTTTGGTCCGAAATTCCTTACTGATTTAAAATTTTTAGACCAAATTAGTTAGGAAAGCAAAAACGCTGTACAATGTTCCAGAGATTAAGTTTCTTACCTTGTATTGCTGTAAGTCTCATTTCGACAAAAAATACCGGAATTTAAGAGGGTTACTACATTTATTTGTTTTCCAATAATCTAAATATCACAAATAACTAATGCTGTAAAGTTTTTAGTTTTCATCGTAGAAACGAGACATAGACCATTCGACGCAGAAAAAATTATGAAGTAAAAATATGCAAAAAAACGATTTTGGTAGGAGGTGCGGGCTACAGCATTATTGCTTTCCAGCGACGATGCATATATTACGATGTCGTATGATTATGCACTATACCTTTAGCTAGCTACAAGGTGAAAAAAAGGAACGTTACATGGACGGCGGCAACTACCGTAAATATTGGAATATGGACATTTGCACACTTGTTTGCTTTAATCGGGAATCGAACTGATCGAATATGACAAAACAATGCCTCTATTTCACCATTCTGACAACGACAGGTAACATGTAACTTTTCAGTGTACACGGCGCAGTTTATTTTTGAAATCCAGCGATTAACTTTGCAATGTATAGTACCGAATTGCTTCACTTCGTTGGCCCGAATTGTATCACTTTCCTAAAAGGCATTCTTTCTGAAACCGTAAACCTTTCAGGTAATTTTGATATGCAATCGTATAGAGCCCAATAGGGTTAGGTTAGATTTATAACAATTCGAATAGTAAACGGTTTCAGAAAAAAATATGAATTTCGTGCAAACAATTGATAACCACCGAATGGTCTCCTGTCAACTGTCATTGTCAAGATGGTGCTGGTGGTATAATAAATAAATATCAGGGGACAATGTTACACCAATTGATCTAGTCCCAAACTAAGCTTTAGGCTTGTATTATGGGTACTACATAGACAACGATATAAATACTTATATAGAGAAATATATACTTAAATACATAGTAAACATCCATGACTCAGGAACAAATATTCGCGCTCATCACACAAATATCTGCCCATACCGGGATTTAAACCCAGGGCCATTAGCTTCGTCGGCAGGGTCACTATAGTTGGTTCTAGTTAATATGACGAAAAGCACTTAAAACCAACCATTACCAACATCTATTCTTCAAATTGTTATCTTCAAGTAGGGTTGTAAAACAATTACGCAGGTACGGTCGTCCCTTTGTTATCTTTTCCTTTCATATTTAGCAACAAAAGAAGTTGTAAAATCCTGCGTTAAGTGCATTTTCGTCATTTAAACTGGAACCAACTATACCAACTAGGCCAGCGCGTCGTCACATGTGTATCTATGCTCGCGGAGACCTGTCGGGCGTGCGCGTGCGGCAGCGCGAGGGCGGCGGCGAGCGCTCGGCGGCGCGCAGCGCGGGGTCGTCGTAGCGGCGCGACACCACCGTGAAGTCGTGGTGCGCGTCGATCAGCTTCTGCAGCCGGGACACCATCTCGAAGTCCGACACCGACGACGGCACCAGGATGCCCAGCAGCTTGGCTATTGAGTTCCTACAAAACGAAACCAATTAAACGTCTTCAACATTTTACAAGTGTCGGTAATACATACATACCTTCACGCCTGTAATCCCAGAGTGGGCTAGGCTACAGAATTACAACTTTAAAAAGTTGTTGACAATTCAGTAACCACAATTTGCACAAATAGGCTAAGATGTTTACCAGCATATTAGTGACAGGTTGCAAGCCCATCGCCTAACAGTACTACAAGCCTATATTCCCGCCTGTTACGACATCCACGGGAAGACATGAAGTGGCACTATTCTAACCCGGCAACCTTGTCGGTAATAAATAAGGGATATGCATGGATTTTTTAAATGGCATTTCTCAACAAAGTATGAAAATATCGTAAAAGAGATCACCAAAAGTGAAATTAAAATTAAAATCGGCCAAGAAATACGGAAGATACAAGCATTTTAAATTGATAATTAAACGGCGATTAGACAGAGGTCCAATGTGCACTGTGACGTCATGTAACAGTTCTGCCATATAAACTCCATGTTAAGTTCTGTTTTGCTACAAAGAGATAGGAACCAATCTTTGTTGACTTCTTCGGCATCTTGGTTATATGATTTTTTTTGAACCTGTGACAGAAGTCATGAATATGCCCTATTCTGTAGCTCTGCCTGCCCCACCCTAGAAATGAAAGCGTGTGTGTACATTTTGAACGCCACAGACGGCTCTGGCCGTCAACTGAAAGTCGTGCCACTGACGACGCCACGACACGGCTACAACCGTCGCAAGTTCAAAATTAAAAGAGACTTTGTTTCGCGTCAATTAAGTTGTAATTTGCATAGCAAACATATTTGCGGTGTGTGTTTTAATGAATAAATAAAAGGTGAACTTCGGAACGATTCGAAAAATACCGGTTAAATATGGTTCTTAACCAGGTTTTTCGTACATGCTCGCTCGGAGCGGAATCTGCAATTCGTGAGCGTTATATACCTCGTATTTTTGGTTTTTGATTCTTCCTGCAGTTGGATGGGCCGGCTTGACGTCGAGCTGAGCAAGTGAAAATTTAACCAAAGATCTAGCTAATAAGGTAGGGGAAATACGAGATGGCAATAAATGGCGGTGCGAATAAATTAGCGAGCAAAATTAACCGTTATTTCGAATAGGAACAGTTTTATTTTGCTTGATCCAGAACCAAAATAATATAGATTCTGTTCGAGCGGAATCGAAATGCTCTATTTGACATGACGAGCTAGGTCAAAAATTAACCAGGTTTTCGAGCCCTGCATGGCAGTGCAATCGCCCACACAGCTGAGTGACCAATGATCATAAACAGAGTGAAACTGTCTCTGTCGGGTACATGAGATTCTTATGTAAAATCTATATTTATCTCTTTATACATTTTCTCACTTCTGTATTTAATGGGCAGTTAAGTGTGTTGCTGTTTGTACCTGAAACTGGTGAGCTGCGCCTCCCGGCGGTGGCTCTCGGCGAGCGTCTCGCGCGCGCGCGCCAGGTCGTCGCGCAGCGCGGCGGCCTGCTGCTCGGCGCTGCTGCGCTCCTGCTCGCACGCGGCGCTCGCGCAGCGCGCCTGCTCCCTCAGCACGACCACCTTGCGGTTGTAGCGCGCGCGCACCAGCTCCGCCTCCTCCAGCTTCTTCTGGAGTTCCTCTACCTTCCGTGCCCGTTCTAAAGACGTTATCTGTACGGGTGCGATAATGATCTTATTAAATTTCAATAAGAGTGACGTAATAATAAATTGAAGACGTGGTTAGCCTAGTTGTTTAGAAACTAGCGGTCCCCGTTTCGTTTCCTTTAGCATTATAAGCTGGTGGGCAAAGAGGTACCATTCTTTTTTTACACCACGATGCTTTCAAGTTTGATAAAGTGTTTTGTTAAGTCCAAGTTTAACATTGATTTAAAAGAGAACTACAAATGAGACTTACAGCGTAAATTGTCACAAGGAAGTAGCTCATAAATATCAAGTTTTCGGAATTCGTATCAGTTAAGTAAATTCTAAATGATTTTGTCGTCTGTTATTGAAAACTCAAGTGTTTTTAATTGCAGACTTGTGGATAAGTAGTAATTAGCGCCTTATCACACTTGCGATTTGCGGGCGAGTTCGTTACGCGCTCGCCTCGCTTTCAACTCGCCCGCAAATCGCAAGTGTGATGTGGCCCTAACAGTACAATAAAATAGGTCAGTAATGTAATTATTGGTTACAAAGAAGATACACATAACTTCTAACAACAGTTTATCGAAGAGATAAATCAAGATGAATGAACTAGATCACGGCAAGGTGAGCCTTGTCTTACATTATTCATGGAAAATGCATTATTAATCGAATGACGATGAGCTTAAAATGTAGCATGTATATTTTTTTTGTTAAAGTTAATACTATCAGCCCAATGGAACCGTGATCCACCATAGAACTATCTCGTAGTGACGTTATGAGTGAAGTCGTAAGAAGTTTGTAACAAATTGTTTTATAATGTCACTGTGACACAGTTATATTCAGGGTTCCATTGCGCTGATAGTAAGTGTATAATATAGCACTTATAGTAGTACCGGGGAGCGTCACTCGGGTTGAAAAAGAAATTTCCCGAAGATGACAACTTGACGGATTGATTTCTGGTCCCGTAAACCCCAATGTTTAAATTTCATCGAAATCGTAAGAGCAGTTTTCGAAAACGTGATATTTTTTTTATCTTATTAATCTTACTCTTACTATCCTACAGTACTCCCAGCTTCTTAACAGCTTTCGTCTCGCTATCGCTATCACGCTTGCACTCGCAACTGACAGTATATTTGTCACTCGTGTGTCATATACAAAAACACACTAAGCACTGTACTTAATATTACTAATGCTAAATGTTACTCCTTCACATTACAACGGCTAGGGCTGGATGGATTTGGATGAAATCTGGAGTGGAGATAGCTTATACCCTGGATTAACACAGCGGCTAAAGTTCATCCCGGAAAATTTAAAGTTTCCGAGGGAATAACGACAAACGAAATCTTTGCGGACTAAGTCGCCGGCAAGCTAGTATATACCTACATAGGTATATGCTATTAAAACTTAAGACAACACTTGCTCGTTTATTAAATAGTACAGAGGATTTCAGATTTAACGATTTTACTTGTGCTTGTTCTGATGTAACTTACTTTAAAGTATTACCCCACTAGCTTTTGCCCGCGACTTCGTCCGCGTAGATTTTTAATATCGTTATTCCCTCGGGAACTTTTGAATTTTCCGGGATAAAAAGTAGCCTTTGTGATAATCCAGGGTATAAGCTATCGCCTTTCCAAATTTCATCCAAATCAGTGCAGCCGTTACAGCGTGAAGAAGTAACAAACAAACACACGAACTTTCGCATTCATAATATTAGTAGGATTGTATTTTTCATCACACTTGCACGTAAACAGTATCTAAACATACAGGTTAACTTGCCCGCAATGCCCCATATAAAACCCTCGACCTTTCTTTTTCCCTTAAACCCAAGGTCGGTAAGTAATTTTTGTAAAATTTATAGTACAGCACACAGGTCATGCAAGTTCAAGCAAAGAGTTTACACGCAATTGAAAAATTGTCTTAAAATGTTATTTAAACAGGAATTTCACTGCAATCTCGCTACATGTTACTTAAATACTCAATTTATGTTCTTAATAATCGATTTTAATAGTTTTCTGTATCAAAACGTCGTTTTTATTTTACACTCCTTCAGGGCTATATGTAATTATGTATACCTACGTATTTGCCCTTAACGTTTCTGAACGAAACATTTGTATAATCCGCCCGCCATCCGCTTAAAAAAAGTTCAAGTAATTCGTAATAATAGTTGTGCTGACTTGTGTATTAAAGCTGTAATTCATAGTTATTTACTCGCAATTGTGATGAAAAACATTGTATGTTTCACGGGCGGTACGGGAATTACGAACCTCGACTCAGAAAGCCCTGTCTTCGACTTCGGGCTTCTACTAGAGCCTCGATCGTAATTCCTCGACCTTAATACACAATGTACTATTATGATTCTTGCGGCGCTTCTTCTCCGCAACGATAGTCTTGTCCGAAGCGCTAGTAAACCCACTCCAAATTACCGACGTGTAGAAAAGAGGGCATGTGGCCAATTTACTGAATAAATATTTTGTATTTTCCATTTTATTAATTTTTTTGCAGCAAATAATAAATTTTGGTACCAATTATTATCAATGTCTGCTAGAGGTGTGGTTTATAATGATAACAAACATTGAATATTTTGGTTATTACATTTAATTGCTATAATTAAATATATTACATGCAATAAATGGCTGTTAATTTAGGCTTTAATTAAACGAGTTGGAGGACGAGGCGAGGAATGTGGCCGGCAGCTACTGACGCTAATGGTTTACAACCTTTTCATTATCGCCGTAATAACGTATTATGTTAGTTGTGTTTTATGGTTATTAAATAAATATGTTTGTGGGAATACAAAACACTATCCTCTCAAAATATCTTAATAAATATATAAATAAGTTTGTTATTTTTCATGAAGAAAGTCGTCAGTCGAAATTGTGTGCAGTGTAAGTAATAAAGTAGACGCTTTGGTCCATTTCTTGGTGGAATATCTCAAGACTACTCATAAATGACGCTTATTAGAATATTGTCTCTAATGTTGCTAATGATAATGTTGCTTAAAACTAAATTTGCATGCTAGTATCCAGTAGTAGTAGATATTGTAAAAAAAATTGTATAGCGAATAAATAAATATGTCTTTTTTGTTTTTTTTCTGTCTAGTAAGTTTGTTTCGAGTAGACTTCGAAACAGCTCAACGGATTTAAACAAAAAAGTCAAGAATTTATACTGTAATTTTAACTTACGTTTTCGTATAAGTAGACGGTTCAAAAAAGAACATGTAAATATTTACACAATTATTACTGTCATACCGAAGTGAAGCGCTGTACCTCTTATACCTATCGGAATGAATCAAAGCTCAGCGGGTCACTGTTGTCGCTGGTTTACGTATAAATTCAGTAGATAACCCATTATTTTATCGAATTAAATTTTATCAATTGTATCACTTTGTCGAATTTCATTTCATCGAATGCTAATTGCTGCTGAAACCACGATGTTTTCAGGATATCTTAAACATTAATTATGGAGGATATACCTACTTGAGTTCCAAAAAAAAACTCATGGGCGAGAAATGCCTTTCTATGAAATGAAAACTCTGCGTAATGGGACGTCCGTTGAAAGGCGTTTCGTTAAAAAAAAAATCTAAGACAGATGTCGTTATTTCAGACAAAACTACTGTAGCAAATACAACCTTATTACTAAAGAAAGAGGCTCAAATCATCTATTGATTTTAGGGATATTGCTGACCTCTATTCCCCTTGTAAATAAATAAGGAATGACCTTGTATTCGGCGGCATCGGAGAGTTGCGCGTGCAGGTCGCGCAGCTGCCCGCGCGCATCGCTGAGCTGCGCGGCGAGCTTGTCGGCGTGCCGCGCCGCCTTTTTGGCGCGCGCAGCCGCCTCGTCGCGCTCGGCCTGCAGCACGGCGCGCACGCGCGACGTCTCATCCTGCGCAGGACGCGGGCACATAACGAACAGAGGCCCTAGCCAAGATGTGATACGGTAACTACCGTTTCTATTCGTTTCGTTTTTTTTACCCGGTATGTTTTCTTTTTTATTCACTGCGATCGCCAACCCGCCTGCCCAGCGTTGCAATTATGGCATTACCTCCCAACGAAAATGACAAATGACAAACACACCACCACCACCACCAAATCAATGGCCCCCAGCTCCCGGCCGCCTCCCCGGGCTTGGCTGCGCTAGCGGTCACAGCGACGCCGAGGCAAGAATCCCCGGGATACGATGACGGGATGACTTGCACAAGAGGGCCGGCACGGCACCGACTGGATGCATAAAGCATTAAACCGGGCTCTGTGACGTTCCTTGGGAGAGGCCTGTGTCCAGCAGTGGACTGCAACGGGCTGATGATGATGACAGATTAAAAATGAAGCACTCAGTTGAAAATTTAAAACAACGTTTCGTTTTTAAACCACTTGCTTCACTGATAGATGACGAGCCCGGTGATCTACCAGAGACACGATTGGTTTAAAAAAGAAACGAATAGAAACGCTAGTTAGCGTAATGCATCTTGGCTAGGGCCGCAGCTAGCCAAGATGCAAACGCTACTTATGTGTTTCTTTTCTATCATTCAAAATGTATGGGATGACATTCTCGGACATTCAGATCTACTTATTACTCTATACAGCTGGAAGAGATCCCATTAGGGATAAGTTCACCTTTGTACGTTAGTTTATGTTAATATTGTAACATATATACAATTTGTGCCGAAAAGAGTAATACATACATAATGTTACAGTATAAATTACATAGCATGTCAAATTATAAGTAAGTAATTACATTGAGATTATATCCAATTGAGACTATACCCCCTAAAATGTTGTTTGTACGCTCTGACAGACAACTAAACTCGCCGATTAATAATTCGTACGCCGAGTTGTAATGCGATGCTTTAAACCATAAAGAAACACCGACCTGCACGCTGAGCTTGCGGCGCAACAGGTCCAGGTGCAGGTCCTTCCGCTGCAGCTGCTCGCGCAGGATGCGGATCCGCCGCTGCAGCTGGTACACCACCGCCGTCTGGAACAGCCCTCCGTACACACCATTGTACAGTTGCACACAAGTGTACAGTGGCACATAAAAGTACAGTTGTACTCAAACTATATAGTATGCACAAGTGTACGGGCGCACACAAGTGTACAGTTGTACACACTGCAGCATTGGTGTACAGTTGTACATACTAGTGGCACGGCGGCACTGCCTACTAAGTACTACTCGATTGGGACTTCAATAAAGCTTAATTAATACAATGGAACTGATGATAGACAACCTTTACGATAGAAGTTTAAAGTAGACTTACACCTTGTCTTTTAAAAACTTTATTTTAGCTCTGTTTTTCATCTGTTTGTTTTTCTGTATGTCTGTACAAATTTTGTAATAGATTTGAAGAAAACTTCTCGATGAGAGACTCTAAAGTTTAGAGTCATTGAGTCATAGAGATCATTAGAGTCTAAACTATAAACTTAGCTTTATAACTGGATTATAATTTAATATGACACTTAGCAAACAAAATAATCGTTGTAGTAAGTAGGTAGAAAAATAATTATTAAATGGATGTGTACGTTTGATTATCAATCAAGGTTATATTGCGCCTCATTCTTAAGTTCAGTCTGTAGGGACTTACACAGGTTTACATAGATTTTTTTATCTATATTGACGATTGTGAGGCGACACTAAAATCACTTAGCTGTAAAAAAAAAACTTACAAATTCAGTACCAGGCGATACATTTTCTCACCCACTAAATAAAGTCCGATTTTCCACGATTTTTAATTACGTTGTAGTTGTTAAGAAAAAATAGGTTTGTAAGTTTCCTTTTCTTATTTCGTTTATTTGTTTGTTTTTAAGAAATGTTTTCTTGAAAAGGAAAACGTACAGACCTTGTTTCTCATGTCTACAACATGCTCAAAAATTGACAAAATTGGACTTGATTCAGGGGATCAGAAACATTTAACGTACAGGGCTAGTTTTTCATAATATCTAAAACATATTCAAAAATCGGAAATACCCGATTAGATTCTTAAATCTAACCCCCCTAGGGGGGGGGGGGGGGGCTTAGGGACAGAAACGTTATCGAAACTTTGGGTTTTTATTAGGGCTACATTCGTAATCAGCGATAAAAAAAAATGCACAACCTAGTCTAACTTCTACACCCATACTTGTTCTCTTGTAGAAAGGTGAGACAGCAGATCAACTCTCGCAATTTTCATTATTACTCTACAGAACATTTTTTTTTGCTGTTTGTCCGTACTATACGAATCCCAATAACTAATAATACGTATGAATGAATGAATAGATGACCCGCATGCGCATTAAATACCTGGAATGATGTGAATCGTTCGCTTACTGTGCATCTGGATACTGTGCATGAATGGCTGGCTTGCAAGAATTGAAGGAGATATAATTTTTAACGCCTAATGTTCGATTAACAAGTTTAACAACCAATGATAATGGACCATTAGGAGTTTAGTGCGGCATTAAATCGACTTTCTAGCTACTGACTTTGTATCACGACGTCATTAAGTGGCCAATTAGGTATAATTTGCGGAGTAGGAACCTATAAATAGTGAAGTAACAACGCCTACGAGGATAAATGCCATGCTTCGTAGGATAAATGTCTTACTTCTTTGAGGTAAGGTAAGTCATGGAACGACCTCTCTCTGCGCAGGCGCGGCAGCGTGCCATAGTATCCGTAATATAGCATCTACACAAAAGATATTCTTGAGTCATGCGTAAATCTCAGGTTCAGTAAAATATGTCAGAACGCCTATTTATTTATTTATTTATTTATTGTAGGAGAACCAACAGCTTTAACAATTGTTACACTAACTTAAATATAGGTACAGAGCCAATTACAGGAACTCACAAATAGATATAAATTAAAGAAGAAGAAGAAAAGAAAAATAAAAATACATTTATTCACTAACCACAACAAAACACAAAAAAAAGAAAAAACAGTAAACTAAAACAAAGTGGTGGATGTGTCTTCACATTTTAGTTAATTTAGCCTCACAGAAGGTATTACACAGTTAAATATGTCAATATCAAACTCTCTCGTCAAATTATTCATTCTTCGACTAGCACGGTTAAGAAAACTATTCTGTCTGTATCTGGACGATGTACGCTTAAGAGAAATAGGGGGGAAGTGCCTTTTGGGCCGAGAAGGAGTGTATTAAGTATTTTCCTACAATTTTCACATATTTATATGTTGACGTATTTTCCATAGCAAATCTGTCAAATCACTAGTAAATATAGTTTTTAGGGCCTTATGAGAAGCGGATATTGTAGGAAACGGGTGTGTAGAACACAAACAGATTAAACACACATTGTGGGAATTAATAAACATCATAATAAGCGGATAATATATTTGTCGGTTTTTGGAAGTGGACATAATAGGAAGCGAAGATTTAGGAAACAACTAGCAGACATATTTATTAGAAGAGGTGATTTGGAGAACCATACATCCCTCGTCCCTCGGGTGACAGACGTCGCGCACCCTCTCTGTCTATCACCCAGACGCGTCGGACTACCTATCGCACCTCCTCTAAAAAACTGTCATAAACACAAAAAAGGGATTTTGAGAAAATTGCATTTAAAGTATTTTTTTTTCTTCTTCGTTTAATTGTGAATGTTTATTAATAGTTTATTCCTACAATTTTTATTTTTCACACTACTGTAAAATGTACATAACTATAATGGTAGTTATATAAAAATTGTGTTGTCATACATTATCATTTTTATTTTTATTGTTAAATAAAAAAAGTCATATGTTATAACAGTTTTTCACATTCTGAAAATGATATGGCTGTATACCTACTGCAATAGGCACGAATAAAAGTAGTGTTTGACACTATAAAAAATTGTCATAACCTGTGATATGACTCTTATATTCAGTATCAGAAAAAATCGTTATATAAAAGAGTCATATTCTATGTTACGACTGTTGTGTACAAATAAAGTATGTGATACAGTGTGTGAACTTAACTGCAATAAAGTCGCATAATAGCTTAAGACGGTTTTCACCCGCTCCGACACGCGTGCGCCTGCGCTGTTGGGACACTGTTGTAGATTGGCGGCGTGTCAATGTCGCTCCGGATTGAACAGACACTAGTGCCCTCTAACCGCGATTTTTTGAGTTAAGAATATGGCATTTTTGTATATAATAAAGAAAAAAGTGTTTTTTTTTGTATCATTGGTTAAAATTTGCACGTTTTTTAGAGGAGGTGCGCTATATTTATAAACCACACGGTTGGGGCTGCGCCTGACCTTGTCGACGATCTTGTCGCTCTCGAGGCGCGCCAACTGCTCGGCGCGGTGCAGCAGCGTGTCCGTGTGCAGCTCCAGCCCCGCGTCCGGCGCGAGCTCGTCCAGGTTCAGGGTGCGGCTGAGGCGCTCGAGGAACGCCACGAACTGCAACAGCACACGAGCCAACCAGATGGTCACCAGGAAGCTAATTATGTTTATACCGGAACAGTTGCTCCACTTATATCAAGCTCAAGTTCGTTCGTGTACGGAGTACTGCTGCCACCTGTGGGATGGCTCTGCCAAGTATCAGCTGGACGCACTGAACTCGGTGACCCGATGAGCTAGGAGACTCATCGGAATCGACTCACTCGCCAATACCAAGCTTCAGAGTTTGGAGCATAGGCGTAAAGTCGCTTGTCTCTCGGTATTTTACAGGGTGTAAAAAAAATAAAAAAAATATTAATTTGTTTATTTCTTACACAAAAAACAAATACATTATTAATTTATCTTAACTTACCTATAATCTTAAATTAATCAAAGATTTTATCAGTAAAGAATATATATGAGTTCTACGTTTTATTATAAATACTTTTTTTTTAATATTAACATTATCCCTTAATCAAGCGGGTAAATTTTTAGAAGATAAATTAATATAAGCTTTATTAAGACACAAACAAAAAACCGAAAATTAAATGACATCTATAAAATTAAGTGGGAAATAGTTTCCCAATATTTGATTAAGGGTTAAATCATTCATTGTCTTTCTATTTTTTTATTATTAAGTAAATATTGATATATTATATGTATCATGGAGAGTGTGCCCAAGAACTGCAGGACCTCATCCGTTTGTTAGTACTTTACCTCAAAAGCATAAAATCCTTGTAGTTATTCACCGGTTCGCATTTCACCTCGAACGTATATTTAATTATCTCGTTGTATCTTGATCGTTTACTTTTTTAGTCGCTATAAGTTTTAGTCGCATTTCACCTCGATCGTACATTTAACTATAGCGTTGCGTCTCAATCTTCATTTTTTTTAGTCGATATTAGTTTTAGTCGCATTTCAACTCGAACGTTTATTTAATTATCGCGTTGTATCTTGATCGTTTACTTTTTTAGTCGCTATAAGTTTTCGTAGCATTTCACCTCGATCGTACATTTAACTATAGCGTTGCGTCTCAATCTTATTTTTTTTAGTGTATATTAGTTATTGTCACATTTCACCTCAATCGTTTGATAAATTTTCGCTTTGTATCCTAATCGTCTATTTCAGTATTAGACAGTATCTTTAGTCGCAATGTACTGGTTTTGCTTTTTTTTAATAGCATATCATCGTGAACATTTAATGTCACAGTTTGCCAAGTAGCACTTTATCTCTACAACAACATTTTAGGCTGATGTATATTACGAGTAGGTAACTTACGACCTACATGTTCAAATGAAACGTTAAACGGGATTTCATTGGGATTATGACTAAATAATGACATGAAACTATAGGTACCTACAAAACACGTTTTAAAAAAATGTTACGGAATTTTAGTGCGAACATCAATCAACTCGTCAAATTAAATAGAGTCCCAAACAAACATCGATCGCGACGAAATGCGTCTAGGGTAAAATACTACACGAAAAATGAAATGCAAGAAATAAAACTATCGAGGTTTATTCCAAAAAGCAATTAACGCGTCAAATAAAACAGCGTTCCAAACAAAACTCGATCGCGGTGACACTACAAACACTACTCGGAAAATACGATGCTACAAATTAAGTATAAGGTCAATGTGTCTAATACCGGCATAGTTTATTTTAGTTTGACTTTGATTGATGAAAACTGCTGTCTTTTTAAACTATTATTAGAATTTGTGTATGGAATCGACTAAGAATTTAGTTGGCTTTTGAAATCATATTTAAGGAAAAGCGTAACTACCTTGTATATTTATTTAAAAATATATTTTTAAAACATGGTCTGTAGACGGATTTTCCCGAGGTTTTGGGGTAAATCCGGCTAGTAGCAATATCTCGATAATCAGACGGTTATTTCAAATGATATCCAATTTGGAAAGAAATATAGAGGATTTTAATCAAATCTGTTCTGTATCGGGTAAAATATACAGTCGAGTTTAGCTTTTATCGGCGAAAAACGTTTTTCGGGGCTATTCCGGCATATTCTTAAAATCAGAGGTGTTGAACCTTTTTTTAAGGCTTTAAAATAATGTTTTTTTATACTTTTTTTATGTACGAATGAGTGTAAATTATACGATTTACTTATTATGCGAGTGCGATCAATTATTAAATATAATAATTTGATGTACAAACATTGTTGATAAATATTATCTCATAAAATTATGTAAAATTAATTAATAAAAATCAATGGTTTCAATTTTTAAGTATTTATTGTTAATCAAACTCTAAAGATAATCCAAAACTGTTAATAAACATTTTCGATACTTACATAATTAGGTATAATTTGTACTGAACTCAAAGACACAAGGCTAAAATGAAAAAAATAAAAAACAATAAAAACTTAACAAATAAAGTACCTACTCTTATCCTTCAAAGATAATACTATACTTGTTAACATATATTTTGCCTGGCCAGAACCACTTCAGAGGCCCTAGCCAAGATGCTTTTCGCTAACTAGCGGTTCTATTCGTTTCGTTTTTAAACTAATCGCTTCACTGGTAGACGAGTCACGTAATCTACGGGATTGGTTAAGACATAATTATTTATTTATATATTTTATAATCCAACAACTCTCCTTGCTATACACGATTCTTTCATATATAACTTATTATAATCAGCAGAATATAACTAAATAAATAAACTCAAAACTAACATAGTGCTAAGTAATTTAACAGCTGATCAAAAAGGTTGACTATATCTGGAATGGGGAATTACCGGCATATGACGGTGTTGCCCCTTCAATTTTAGACGGTTTTTCCCACTTGACAATTCTGAGGTTACAAATTTTACGCAGCAAATAATTCTAAAACACTTGAAATTCATGCAAAATAGAAAAAAGAAGCCGTTGGCGCACATCTTAAAGAACATATTAAGCTCACTCACAAAGTCATAACTTGTACGGTTTGAAACATACCTTTGGGAAAACACCATCACACAACACTCGCTTTTCGAGTTCGGAGCACAACTAAATTTCAAACACTGTTTTCTTCAATCGTAGACAACAGAGCGCCATCTCTTTTAAAGAGATTTAACCTAAAAGTTCCCCTGCTTTATCAACAGAGGTAGCAACGGCGTACCGTTCTTGGATTGGCCATAAACGCTTGTGTACGGTGTTACCCCGTAGACGGAATTAGACACATTGACCTTACTAATGTGAACAGCCACACGAAAAATTGCTTCAAGAAAAAAAGCTATTGAGATTTTGTACAACCGAGGTGAAATGCGAACCGGTGAATCGCTACAAGGATTTTATGCTTTTGAGGTAAAGTACTAACAAACGACCTCATCCTACCCTCCACCTTCTCACATCGGTCTTCTAGACGCCGGGAGGGCTTCCATCGTAGAATACCCAATGGTTCGCACGCAGCGGTTTGCTGCGTCGTTTCTTATTCGCACTGCTAGGGAGTGGAACGCTTTCCCTGCGTCTGTATTTCCGGAATCATATATAACCTTAGTGTTTTCAAGGCAAGAGAGAATAGGCATTTTCTGGGTAAGCGTGTACCACCTTTGACCTCGTTGTCACTTAACATCAGGTGAGACTGAGGTCAAACGCAAACCCATTATGAATAAAAAAATAAAAATGTATTTAATTATAAGTTATTTATTAGATAAATGGAATGGAAGGCAATGGGAATCTCATGACGACCCCTTCTTTCAGAGCTGATATCTCTTAAACTGCTTCACCGAATTTAATAAAACCTAGCTAAGAACCACCGGCAGAAAACTTGCTTTCAAATAAAAAGATCTACATCCAAATCGGTGCACCTGTTTGAGCATTTCTAAAAAAGTTTGTACATTTCATTTACGACTTCGATTTGCAAAAAAAATTGCAGGTTGGTAGAGTGAATGAAGCTGAGCCTAAATAACGTAGTCTCCCAAAATGTCCTCATTCATTTGTATGAAACTTTCCTTTTTTGTTACCATGAACCAAAGAAAGTTAGTAACAAAAAAGGAAAGTTTCATACAAATGTATGAGGACATTTTGGGAGACTACGTTATTTAGGCTCAGCTTCATTCACCCTACCAACCTGCAATTTTTTTTGCCTAAATAACGTAGTCTCCCAAAATGTCCTCATACATTTGTATGAAACTTTCCTTTTTTGTTACCATGAACCAAAGAAAGTTAGTAACAAAAAAGGAAAGTTTCATACAAATGTACGAGGACATTTTGGGAGACTACGTTATTTAGGCTCAGCTTCATTCACTCTACCAACCTGCAATTCTTTTTGCAAATTGAAGTCGTGAATGAAATGTACAAACTTTTTTAGAAATGATCGTTTAAGAGCTACCGTGCCACGGACAAACACAAAGTTAGCGGTCAAACTTGCAACACCCCTCTTTTTGCGTCGGAGGTTAAAACCATAGCGACACACAATTTATAGAATAGATGGCTACTTACTTTGATCCCTTATTTTTAGAGAAATCATCTTCTTCGAAAAGTAAGGGCGACAAGGATATTTCCTTGGAAATTTCCGCGTTAACCGGTGTTAAAATTTCAGGTAAAATACATACTCATACATACATACACAAACCTTCACGCCTTCATTCCCAGAGTGGGGTAGGCAGAGCTACAGAATTACCAACAACTCTAAAAACTTGTTGATAACTCTGTAACCACAATTTGCACAATTAGGCTAAGATGTTTAACAGTGTACAGGGTGCCTCTGACCTTGGGGCTTTAAATGCATAGATCAATTCTACTCCTGAAACTAAACTTCTTTTGTTCTGTAAGTTGTTAAAAATATGTTCAGTTTAAATTTATTTTTTATCATACAAGTTAAATCCAATTTTCAATGTACGCGATCCAATTCTCCATTTTCCTTTAGCCCTCGTACCAAGGTAATGTCGCCCCCGTACCATGAGATAGTGATTACGTGGCCAGTATGTAATACACTGATTTTGCAATTAGACTTTAACATCAATTAGTTATCTAAATTTAAGTTATTTTTTCATGTTGCAGAACAAAAGTAGTTCAGTTTAGCGAGTAGAATCGATCGTTGAAATTAAAGCCCCAAGGTCAGAGACACACTGTATATTAGTGACAGGTAGCAAGCCCATCGCCTAACAGTACTACAAGCCTTTATTCCCTTAGTCGCCTCTTACGACTTCCACGGGAAGACATGGAGTGGCACAATTCTAAGCCGGCAACCACACGGCAAAATAGATAAACAAACTCAAACACATACTCAAAGTAGATAAACGCACTCTTTCATAATTATATACAGTACTAGCGACCCGCCCTCGCTTCGCTTCGGTTTATGGCAGTTGTCTGTGACCGCCGTACATAAACCAGAATGTATTATACATAGAAACCTTCCCCTTAAATCACTCTATATATTGCTAAAAACTGCATTAAAATCCGTTGAGTACTTTAAAAGATCTAAGCGAACAGATAGCGGAAGCGACTTCATTTAATACTATTTAAATACCTACAGTATGTAACATGACAAGAAGCAAACCCTTAAAACCGTTAGTGTTTAAGTGAGGAATATGGCTATCGTGCGATAATTAGTACAATTCTAATGCTTTTGCAATAAGCCCCCGTTTCTTATTCCACTTTCTTATTTATTTTTATTTGTTAGTAACACCGCCGTTATATTATAACACATATCGTCGGTGATACCTACTGATAAACCGTGTAACTAACAAATTTATGATAGAGCAAATTAAACCTTACCGTCTCATTAAAAGCTGCATTTGGCTCCTTATTTACTTGTGGGAGGACCTTGTGCAGGGTCCGTCCGGGTTGGTACCACCATCTTATCCATTAACCTACCGCCAAGCAGCAGTGTTCGCATCGTTGTGTTCCGGTTTGGGGATAAGACAGCCGGTGAAATGACTAGCATAGAGGCATTCCATCTTAGTCCCCAGGGTTGGCAACGCATTTGCAGTCTTAGGATTGCGGTCTTGTGAATGCGAATGTCTATGGGTCACAGTTTCCACTAACCATCAGGTGGCCTGTGTGCTCGTTTGCCTTCCTATGATATAAAAATAAAAATAAATAAATAAATGTTACTTACGCGGTTTTGCAGTTTCACCGACGATATGCAGAAAAAAATCAAGCCTATTAGTCCCCTGCCTCACCGGGACGCCATGGCAACGTCGCTGGCCACGTATCCCATACAAATTAAAGTAGCCAAACCATCGCCAAGTGAGTGAGGCCGTCTACTTTAAAATATGAATTATTTGGCTACGGTGGCCGGCGACGTCGCCATGGCGTCTCGGTGAGGCAGGGGACTTACGGTTCAAAACACAGCAGTTACGGCTCAGATGATTAAAGTAAGGACGTACGGACATACGTAGGCATATTATTAGGCATACCTGGGATAACTCAGGGCATCTGTACGAAAGTGATGTAGCAAAATTTTTTATCGACATAAAATATATCGATGTTACTGCCAACATCTAAATGTTATTCGGCATAAATAAACATTACTTATTTTCTCCTCATTTTTAGATAAAAAATAAACAAATTAACACGTATATTTATATGTTTATTTTACATTCAATATTTTTTCCATATCCGTCAGTATTAATGATTGCCGTCTAGGTGAAAATATCCACTTTAAACTGCTAAACGTAACAATATGAATGGTACTGACAGTAAATTGTCATTTTGATTGAAATGACATCCGCATACTTTTATTATGTTAAAAGGCTCGATATCAGATATGACATCGAACCTATTTACAGTAATCGAGAATGTTCAATGTGCACATGTATTAATTTAATTATATCGTTTTTTTTTTATCGATATCAAATCCCTAGAACTTGCCCCGAGTTATCCCAGGTATGATTCTCAGGGTCCCGTTGGACTACCCTTTGGGTACGGAACCCTCAAAACAATATAACAAAAAAAAGCGGCTTACATTGGCCTTGTCCTTCCGCAGGCTGTCCCGCGAGAGCTCCACTGCGCCCAGCTCGGCCTCCAGCTTGTGCAGCTTGTTCTCGAGCATGCTGCGCTCGTCCTCCAGGATGCGCACGCGCGTCGCCGCCTGGTCGTGCGCGTGCGCGGAGCGGCTCAGCTGCTGCGACTCCATGCCCAGCTTCTCCCGCAGCGCTTCTATTTGCTACCAACATACGCAGTATCAGTTCATGTTCCACCGCAACTTCAGGATGAAAGACTCCACATCCTGCGACACAAGATAATTAAAAACATCCAGACCTTGCTTTGCTTTTGCTTGTGGGAGGACCTTGTGCAGGGTCCGTCCGGGTTGGTACCACCATCTTATCCATTAACCTACCGCCAAGCAGCAGTGTTCGCATTGTTGTGTTCCGGTTTGGGGATAAGACAGCCGGGGAAATGACTAGCATAGAGGCATTCCATCTTAGTCCTCAGGGTTGGCAACGCATTTGCGGTCTTGTGAATGCGAATGTCTATGGATCTCAGTTTCCACTTACCATCAGGTGGCATGTGTGCTCGTATGCCTTCCTATGCGATAAAAAAAAAACTAGGTACGAAACATTGACAGTACCTACAAATAGTCTAATATATTGAGTGAAGTGCGAGTCGGTCTCGCACACGAAGGGGCACTTAATTTATTGTTAACTCTCTACCAATTACGGTTCATGAGATGCAGCATGTTGACAGATAGATGGACAGCAGAAGCTTCCTAATAGGGCCCTTTTGGGTACGCAACCCTAAAAAGATATGGGTGTGTGATCATTTTCATCACAGTGATCATTTTAAGGTTATTTCCACACGCTAAAAATGGTCCATACACAATCACTGAAAATGGCGATAATCCTCCATTCACAAACACCGTGATTGGTTTTTTAGTTTCCAAAGTAAATCAAAAATATACTTTAGTCCCTAGAGATTAATAAGGAGTTTTAGTCCCGATGTGTAGAGACTAAAGTGACATTTCAAAAGCATGAGAAGTGAAAAATATGTTTTGTTTGTTTCTGGAGAGAGAAAACAGTCGATTTCGAATCGCTTTCTCGGCGGAAGTGGGACAAGCGCGGTATTGTCGCCTTTATTGCGGTGGATATAAAGCATCCGTCTTCCTCGCACCGATCAAAAACTGGCAGATGTTTTATCCACATCGATGAACACGACAACAATCCTGCCCTCCTAAGTTAATACGCAGTAAGTCGGATAAAACTCCTGTAGCAATATCAAACTTATTACTAAGAGCAGAGAACTTAAACTGCTTCGGTTATTGATTTTGGGATACTGCTTATTTTAGAGCATCTAATATCGGGGTTTTTTTCCAGTACCGGTATTTTTTCGATATTGATATTTTAAACACCGGTTTTCCGGTATTTCGATATTCATACAAAAAAGATGAAAATGGATTTTTGAAGCGAAGGTGGACGAAGTTTGAGGCCCATAAATATATTATATCGAAGGCGAAGTACCATGAACTCCTAATTGACATTTTGACGATAGTTACATTTTTATATATATATATACAGGGTGTCTGGAAAACCTTCGGAGAAATTTGGGGGGGTAATAGTTGGCACGATTCTGATCACGGGGGTATGGTTCATTTTTGTTTCTGTTAATGTAAAAAAAAAGAAGGATTAATTATATTCATTTTGTTACTTGATGTATCGCAGCCGATATCTCGACCTTGACATTTTGACGTTGATAGTATACTACTCCAACAGTTCGTAGTATCTTACGTCAAAATTCAATGTCCGAGGTCAATGACCTGAGACCATACGTTGTCACATGGTATGTAAACAAACAGTTCGCTCCATGTAAACAAACAGTTCGCTCCATGTAAACAAAAATCAAGGTAGCATTATAATAAAAATAAATGAGTAATTTTAGTGCAACTTACTGTATTTTCGTTTTTGCAATTTGAACACTAATTGGTTTTAAATGTGAAATCACTAGGTCTCTTGTTCATGTTTTGCCGAGACTGATCATATCGTCCGTCTTTTACTGTCGAGATCTAACCATTTACCATTGTTTTCTGCTCTAAAGTAGCCCATATAACTGATTTACAGCAAAAATATTGAAGACGTGAATATTGAAAATAACATAATTTAACACTGACATCTAATGACATGCATGACAGCCATAAATTCATAGACTTCTCAAAGTTCAAATAGACGGATTGAACGATCCGATTATTGCTCTCCGTATTGAAGAAAAAAAAGGAGAAAAAGAAAATCGTTTATTGGTGCAAACCACAGAAAAATAATAATCAAATTAAATACAGTGAGAAAATAATTTAAAACAAAACCTTAAAACTATTTTATAAAATAATAATGCACCAAATTGGGTGCTACTCAGCATCATAGTGTCAGACATGCCGTGACGCTGCACGCGCTGATTTTCAGGGCAACCAGACGGGGAGAAAGCGCTGCTGGCTGCTGGTTCTTTCCTTTTGATCCGCATGGTATTTGTGGCAGTAGCCAAAAGTCCAAGTGCAAAACATTTTGTCGATGGATATAAAGGTCGTCGCATTATTGATTATAATAGGCTATTTGACAACATTGAAAATATACTACAAATTGTGGTCATCCTATCTGATACTAGCGTAAAATAACGTATTTTACTTTATTTCACATTAAATTATGTCTATTTTTTTGGAAATTACACGAAATAATAAGGATTTTTTTTGAAATTTAATCTGTGGCAAAAACGCTATGTGATGTTAGAAATACTTTATAACCTGTGAGTGTGATGTGAAGTCACATCACATGCAAGTAAACAAAACAAACCCCAAACCAAACATCGCTTCGCTTGTGACATCGCTTCCTTGACTGATTGTGATTGTAGTCCACGTTTTATATTTTCTGGGTGTTCCTTAAGCCGGCTACTCACACACCTGCTGCAGGGGCAATACCGGTCGCACGGCGGTTGGACCAATTTTAGGCTGTTCTCTACACACTAGCCTGCCGTTCAGTGTGTAACTGATAGTCCCGCTGAACGCACGTCCACGAGAAAGCCTCCTGTATTGTCGAAACACCAGAGGATTGGTATCGCCTTGGCACTTTCTGTGGTGCTACCAAAAAAAAAAGGAAGAGAAGATATTGGGTGAAGAATTGGTTGCAGAAACGAAGCAAATTGTGCCACATGAATATTATGAAAGATCTTAGAAACTTTTTGGGAATGGATATTGATTCTTTTGAAGAGCTCCTGGCTATGGTAACACCATTTTTTCCATTTTTGTCCACTCCGCTCGGTTGTCACCAATGAACTGACTGGAATTGCCCCAATCCTACTACACACGCAGCAACCTTGCAGGGCGGTAGACACAATCTAGGGAGCTAGGAAGGTCTTGCGCCCCTGCCGCCCTGCCGCAGGCCCAATCTAAAAATTGCTCCTGCTTGCCTACACACATCACAATTAAGGAGGCAATCAAGGGTCCAATTCCCATATTGCCCCTGCAGCAGGTGTGTGAGTAGCCGGCTTTAGTGGCCTTTTTCTTTTAAGGGTTTTTACCACAGAGTGTAATCACGTCGACCTCTTCTTACAAAGCGATCCTATTTTTCTCTTTCTTCTATGATACGAATATCTAGCAACAACATGTATGATACCAGCTTTAAATGTAATTTTGATAAAACGTAACGTGTAGGTAGGATTTTTTGTTTACAAATGAAACCTAAAACTCTTTTCATAAAGAGTTTTAATGGTCCAAGATTTAAAAAGATAATATGTCAAATTGTCAATAATTAATTATTGTGTTTTTTATTCGTCGGAAGCCCTGATAGTGGTACAAATCAATGAAATACAGCCATGATTCATGATCTCGTAAAAGAAGTAATGTGCTTACGAGTGCAAGTGCTATTTTAGCCGTGTGAGTGTGAGAAAAGTGTGAGTAAAAATCATAATCGTAAGTTTCAGTTTTAGATTATTTCACATAATAGCCCTTATCAGACACCGTCTTTTCATTCACATTACAGGATAATGTGTCAGTTTTCTAAACTCCATGGAGCTTTTGACCATGATTGGAAACATTGTTCATAAGGAACAACTTGTTTATTTACATTACGTTGTGACACATTATCGTCGGTGAAACTGCAAAACCGCGTAAGTGACATTTTAAATAAGGAGCAAAATGCACCTTTTTAATAAGACCGTAAGGTTTATTTTGCTCTATCATAAATTTGTTACTTACGCGGTTTTGCAGTATCACCGACGATATTATGAATGAATCAGTTAAGATGGGGCACACTGAGAGCATCGTCAGGAAAGTCGATGATAAATCTGTCTGTAACTCAGTCAAATATTAACTTAAACAAAAGTTACCAATATAGGGATGATCCAAATCATCCACCCTATCTACAGTTAAAATTTCTCCGAAGGTTTTCCAGACACCCTGTATATACTTTAAATTTAATTTGGCATCATTAGATCATTACTGAAGACATTAAAAGAGAAGAAATTAAATGAGTATGAAATCAGTGTCTTCAGTAATAATGCCAGATTATGTATAAAGTGTATCTACATAAAAATGTAATTATCGTCAAAATGTCAGTTAGGAGTTCATGGTACTTCACCGTCGATATATAAATCAGCTCATGCGTAGCAAATATAATGTATATTTACTTATTTGTAAAAAATCACAGCAGCAAATTTCCAGGAACTCGGGAATAATGCATCCTATCGCTAGTTAAAAATGACATAAAAATAAAATGTTAGGTACTTTATTGGAAAAATTACAATGATATAAAACTAATCTAATATCGAAAAATATCGAAATACCGGTTTTTTGCGAGCTCGAATATCGGTTTTATAATATCGGAATTTTAGTCCGATATTCCGGTTTTTCGATAGTATCGAATACCGGTATTCATGCTCTAGCTTATTTGCCTAGGAGGGCAGAATGGGTCAGTCGGTGTTTAATACGTACGACAGATTTATCCTTATTGTCACTCAATATTTCCCGAATCCTATCTTTGATGGTGCTCTCGTGTGCTTCGACGAATCTCGTCGGCAGACTCAACAGGATCGCTATGGACTCCGACGTGTTCCGGAACTCTGTCTGCAGCCTTTGGTACTTCTCATCCCGGTGTCTTAGATCCTCTGAAATTAACAATAAAAAATACCAAGCATCTAATGACCCCCACAAACCGCGGAAATTGAAATGAATGAAAGCACAGTGGGTCACTGTTGTCGCTGCTTTATGAGTTAAATACGGTAATCCTAATGGGTACTTATAATTTATAATGTATTTCATCAAACGCTATTTTTTGCTAAAACGATGATTTTTCAGGGTATCTTAAATAGTATTAATTATCTAGGTTAGGTTAGGTTAGACTTGTGACACCCAAAAAAAGTTAAGTCGTCCGGCGAGAAATGCCGTTCAGTGAAATGAAAATTCTGCGTAATGACGCGTTTGTTGAAGGGTGTTTTGAGAAAATAATAGGTACCCGTTAAATTCCATTAGTTAAGAGATTCCCAGAGTTGTCGTAAAAGAATAAAGACATACCGTGTTCATTTTGAACTTACACACCTTTCAATTGCACGATCATCGACTCATTCTGGTTGACATTATCCGTCACGACGCTCAGGTTCTTGGAGCAGTGCGACAGCTTCTCCCGCGCCTCGTGCAGCTCGCGCTCCATCACCCTGCCCTGAACTGAGAGCGACTCCTTCTCCTGCCGGAGCCGCTCCAGGTCCAACAGCTGAGAGGAAACCTGTCTCTGCAACATATCCTTGTCAGTATTCGCCCTCTCCAAGGCGTCCCTGCAGCTTCTGAAATCTTGCTCCACGCTTGACAAGTTATCCGTCGTGATCATGCACTTATTTTTGAGCCGAGTGATCTCCTGCACTAATTCTGCTGCTTTGATGATTAGGCTTTCAGGTGAGTGTGTGTGGGTCGAGTCACAAAACTCGGCGTCTAGAGCGGCCGACAGCCGACGCACCAAGTCATGGAACTGGCAGCGCGCGTTTTCTTTCTGTTGTTCTTCATTATGGCATTCTAGTTCGAGGGAACGAAATTTTTTCTCTAAGTCTTTTATTTTATCTTCGTAATACCGATTGTCCCTCTGCAGCGTCTGCACCGTCATGTCGGTTCTCCCGTGGGAAGCTTGCAAGTTCCGTTGGATCTCTTCAAGATCTTGAATTTTCTTTCGAAGTGACGATATAATAGCATTTTGTCTAGCATTTTGTTCGCGCAGGTGGTCAATTTCAACCTGTTGTTCTAATATTCTTTGATCGCGAGAAAGCATTTGGTTTTTTAGGTCACTATTCTGAAAATTTAGAAAATAAAACAGATTAACCCACCTGTACCTATAGGACGTACTTATATTCAGTTTAGTTTTCGCGATATACTCACTTCCGACAATAACTTGTCTCTTTTGTACTGGAGTCCCGCGAGATCGCTTCTCAAGGCAGTGATCACGTCATTGCCAACGTCCGCGTCCATCTACAAGATTACTCCATTAATAAATAATTCATATCAAGGTGCGGCTTGAATACTAGGTGCTATAATTATTGTAACGACTTACAAAATGCCATAGTATGGAATTGTTTTTATGGGTCAGGAAGACAGTCTGATATGGCGGGTAAAAGACGACTAGCGAAGTATGCAACTACTTACGTACCGCTTGTAAAAAGTTTGCGTGACCTGAGTCGGTATTCCGAGCTGGGCGGAAGGCACGATATTCTGCTATTACCGCAAAGCGCGGCTCACCCAAACAAATTATCGGTCGTGATTCGTTAGATAAAGAGGTCGAGACGTATTGGGGGATCGGCGAGGGTAAGTAGGAGGGGATGTTATTGAAAGCTATAGAAAAGGGAAAACGGATCCGTTTAGCTATACTTTTGTAGCCGGTGTATGCTTGCAGGGAAATCCCTGCGTGGTACGGACTTGAGCACGCTACTTTACGATGTAGCAAGAGTAAGAACGTAGGTGATTAATTGATTGCCGAAAACAGGTTTCAGTTTTCAGACTGCTTTTGATGTGTTTTGGCTTAATGTTAAGGATATGATGGTCTATGTGATTGATTTATCGTGTAAAGCTGATCTTAGTCGGTCGAAATATTGTTAGAGATTTCACCTTCAGCTTAGACACGTCTTTCAATCTAAGACTTTATGTACAGTTTAATACGTTTATGCTGTATCTAATTAATAATATTCCGCTTAAATAATTTTCATGCGTTTTTTTCATTCCTCGCGACGGTTCCGATCATCAATGTTGGTTCTTATAAATAATATTAGGCCAACGGTATTTATGTCAACTTATAATATGCGGAACTATACTATGCTGTAAGAGTTTATGCCTAAGTCCTCGATTTCCAACCTTACCGAATTCAAAGTTTTCTCTGTGATATTTATCGAATTAACCGCATTAATTAGATTTATTTTTTACACTATTCCCTAGTTTATGTAATGTTTCGAATTTTATCTTAAAGTAGGTACTTTTTGTACAGGGTGTTTTTCTTCGCGCTTCACGTAAATTACGCGAGTCGGTTTTTTTCGCTGCAGTACAATTAATACTCAAATTTCTGATGACGAGGCTTTGTTTGCCCGACTATATATAAAAAATATACCAAATATTTATAGCTTAACCCTTTCGGAGAAAAAGGGTCTTAACAGACAGACGGACAACAAAGTCGATAGGAGCGTTCTGTTTCGCCATTTTTTTTCTCGTCTACCGCATACTTTATTGGATCTTGTGTTATATTGGTTATAGATTTAACAGGTAGGTAATATAAATAAATTGGCTACCTATTTAAAAGAACAGGGTTACGCATATCGTTTTCAAATTATAATTATTTTTACATGAGGTCCATTCTACTCGGTAGGACCAGATGTCTTTTGTCATGTTATCGTATTGCTTACCTCGGCCTCCTAGTAAATAAGAGCTTGATACAGTGCGATTATTTCTACTTTAACACTCGGTTTTAATCGTAAAGGTTCGTGTTTTCACGATTTCGAGTACCTATACAAAATCCTAGAATTTACTAACATAAAATATTCAGACCTTTTTTATAATTAATAATAAAATAAAACATCAACCTAAGTATAGAAACTTCATTAATATTCCAAATATTCAAATAAACTAAATAAATAAAAAATAAGCTAAAATCAAGGAATTTGCTTCGAATGAAATTATCCGTAATTTACATTTACATACATACATACATTAAATCACGCCTGTTTCCCAGAGGGGTAGGCAGAGGCCACTTCTTTCCACTTGCTACGATCTTGACACATTTCTTTCGCTTCTTCAACATTCATACATCGGGTCATGCAATTTACATTTATTTATTTAATATTTGTGTTTTCAGTAATGCGATGTAATAATTTAATCAAGACACGTCTGTGTTATTCATAATCTGGGTCTACTGTAAAAAAATGTCAAAATGGTAGGTGATCTACATTACTGTTTTAGACTGTTAAGTGAACAGTGGACCCGATTCTACGTGCACATCACTAGGCATCGGAGTTTTTGTCGCACGGTAAGACTAATAGCAAGCTATGGAGTCGTCATTTGCTATAAATCTAAACTCTTATTCATATTCATACTCATTTATTTAATTTATCTAAAAATGCCTCTATAGAGGTCGGTTGTGTATAATTTATCTAGGTCAAGTTATATAAAAAAAAAACTATTAGATTATAAATTCATAACTTGAACTATTTTAACATACAATTCGCCACTAGTGTGGACTAAAACATTCCCTTCTACCGTGTTTTAATGTATATTTTGTTTGTTTATAAAATTTCGTAATTAAATCAGTATAAGAATGGTAATTATTTTCTATTGTAATATTTATTTTCCAAATATAACATTAAACAATCGTTTCTAATCTCTCCAACGTTGTTGTCCTTGATTATAAAAAAAACCTAAATAAATGAGTATGAATATGAATAAGAGTTTAGATTTATGGCAAATGACGACTCCATAGCTTGCTATTAGTCTTACCGTGCGACAAAAACTCCGATGCCTACACATCACCTAAATAGCCTAAAACTAAATTGTCTAATTTTAAGACATAGTTTAGACGACAGATTTAACCAGTGCTATTCCAGAATGTCAAGCTGACAAAGTATAAGATACGAAGCGTCAAATTCAAATTAGCGCTGTCATGGCGTTGTCATTTGATTATGACAGCTGCTCATAGAATAGCAAAGTGTTTTAGCGACACCTAAATAAAATTAGGAAGTTTAGAGGCCACTGTAGAATCGGGTCCACGATGGTATTATGAATACGCAGCAATGTGTCTCATGTCATTTGAACTTCCGCTTTCTCCCGATGAATGTCGAGAATTGGCGAGTGTCAAAGTCCAATTCATCGTACTGTAAGCGCTAACAGAACGTTGACAGTACGGTAACATGTCAAAAGCAATTATGTTTTACCGAGTTTAATAGAATGGAGCCGCAGGTAAAATAAATAAATAGGTACCTATTTATTTTATTACAGTATAGATAGCATAGAAAATAAATAAATATCAGAGGACAATGTCACACCAACTGCCCTAGTCCCAAACTAAGCTGTAGGCTTGTACTATGGGGTCTATGGGTACTAGACAACGATATAAATACTTAAATAGTAAACATCCATGACTCAGGAACAAATATTCGCGCTCATCACACAAATATCTGCCCTTATCGGGATTCGAACCTAGGACCACTACTTTCGTAGGCAGGGTCACTACCAAACCAACTAGGCCAGCGCGTCGACACGACTAACTAAATAACTAAACTTGTCATGAATAAGAAAATGTACAAATTCAGTATAACACGTATAAAGTAGATAGGCACCTATAGCACAATTTGGCCAAATTAAAATGGTCTTTCACTTTCTAACTAAAGTAATACGAATGCCGCTATAGTAGAAGTTTCAGATTGACACGTCCCCTTATTTATGACGCGCAATCGGAATCCAGCCTAAAGCCCGATTTACGTCTGTCAAAGACCTTTTCAAGTACAGTTCCAAGGATGGTGAAGTGAAAAAATAGAAAGCAATACTATTTGGTTCCACTGGCAAGGCACCTTGACTCGCTAGCGCTACTGTCCGATCGGTTTACACTATTGTACTGTAGGTACTGTCCACTGTCCTTGACCAATGCAAATCGGGCTAAAGAGATGGAAGTCCCCCGTGTGTTTCCCCTACCTCGGTTGGAGTCTTGCACAGAGCTTCGTAAATTTTCCAGTCCTCAGTGTCGTCTTTCCCCTTCTCGTCTTCCATCGTCCTCGGCACACGAGCACACCTCCGGTGGTGGTTTTGTTTCTGCTCGGTGGTGGCAGTTATCGCGCCCTCGTTGCTAAGCAAGTTGAGCGATGTAAACATATCCATCGATTTTTCACATTGTTGTTACATTTATGAAGAACGGCTTCTTTCAAGAGGTTTAACGGTGAAAGAGCGCACTACGCATGGAAATTTAAAAACATTGTCAATATCATCATGACTGAGCATAAATCTGCTCATTAAGGTAAAAGCACGTATTGTAAGCGTGCTTTTATGTATTTTAAACCATTTCGGAAAAAATGCAATGCTCTACTACTAAATTCTAATAAAAGTAACCCTGATATCATTAATAAAATAAAATCGTTTAGGATTGTAGATGTTCCTTGCAATCGGACGATGTTTTGCGAGTAACAACAGTTTATGGGATACGTAACAAACTTTAATAACAGTTACCCTTTGAGTAGAGCCACAGGGAAAAGGTGGTTTGTTAAATCATTCTCCCGAACTCATTATTTCTTTGTAATACATTTTCCGTTCGCATTTTTCCCCGAACGCGATATTACCTAATTTTATTTTTCACCATTCAATTTTATTACAGTCGCTTTTTTTGTTGTTCGACTTTTTTCCCAGTCGGTTTTTTTCCCGTTCGATTTCTATCTCAGTCGCACTTTTCCCAAAAGTATTTACATCGTAATTCGTAGGTAGGTTTAGGTTATGTTAGATTTGCATCAGGCCCGGAGGGCCAAACCACCCAGAAATAGGAGCTCCGCGGTAGCGGAGCTCCGTCGACTCTGTATCTTCGACAAATTGGAACGGGAAAAACACGACCGTGAAAATATGGTGGTAGGAAAAGAAGCGACTGGATAAAACTCGCAAGCGGAAAAACACGACTGGATATAAACTGCCGCAGGAAAAAAGGCGACTGGTAATAACGCGTTTGGGGAAAAATGCGAATGGAAAAATTACTACGAAGAAATAATGAGTTCGGGAGAATGATCTAACAAATCGAAAAGGTGGCCACTTTTTTCTGTTAAGTTGATAACTAAAACCTGAACCTTCGGTCAATGGTTATAGTAATGAGGGCGCCACTGTACATCCGGCGTAAGCTCGGCGCAGTCTTAGGGCCGTATTAATCAACTGATCTCGACTGTAATGCTCGGCTCAAGACGTGTCAAAAATGACAGCTTTGTATGGCTTGACGTTTAATTTGACGTATCTTGTGACGGGCATCTCAGCTAAGATCAGTTTATTAATACGGCCCTTAAGAAACTGATCTTGACCAAGATGCCCGTCACAAGATACGTCAAAGTTAACGTCAAGCCATAGAGAACTGTCATTATTGACGCATCTTGAGACTGGCATTGAATATTATGCTGATATTCAGATCACGATTCCTCCCAAACCGTGGTTTTTTATATTTAAAGACATCAACAAGAGTGCTGCCTCAACAGTTTGCAGGTTGAGACTTGGTCATGCTTGCACCCCTGTTCATCTTGCCAAGCTTCATATTAAAGACAGTTCAGTTTGTGAATGTGGACTAGATGAGGGCTCTCCTGATCACATCTTCTTTAGCTGCCCTAAATATCCCTATTCCCTTTACGATATTCTTCCTTCTGAGATCCCCCGCCCTACTTATAAACTTCAAATCCCTCCTATCTTTTGTTAATACCCCCTTTATATATACCCTTAGTAAATATATTAATAATAATAAAATTAAACTGTAGTATTAAGTTTTTAAGTAATTTATATAAATATATAATAGTTGTATGTTTTGTCTCAGGTGATTCATCAGCATCCTTGTCTTAATATTCCTTTCCTTTCCGTTTTTTTTCCATTTCCTTTTCACTTGCTCTTCCACGAAACCCGTTCCTTAAGCAGAGTCTCCCTCACCATACTTGACATTGGCGAAATCACTGTGGAACGCCATAAAGAAAAAAGAAGAAGAAGAAGAAGAAGACTGGCATTGAATTCGAGATCAGTTTATTAATACGGGCCTTAGAGCAGTATTAATAAACTGGTCTTGGCTGAGATGCCCGTCACAAGATACGTCAAAGTAAACGTCAAGCCGCAGAAAACAGTAATTTTTGACTCACCTTGAGATGGGCATTAAAGTATAGATTCGTTTATTAATAGGGCCCTAAGAGGATTGTAGTGAAGCGCCGCTAAAATTGAAGATTATGCGCGTGGAACTAACTCGACATTGACGTAAATAAATAATATACATACATACATACATAAACTCACGCCTTCATTCCCAGAGCGGGGTAGGCAGAGCTACACACTTAATATAAAAGATGTTTATTCAGTAAGTAGGCCGCACGGGCACTTTTACACGTCAAAAATCTACCAGCGCTTCGCAAGAGACCACTGCTGAGAAGAAACGCCGCAAGAAACTCAACAGTAAGTTGTTTTTAGTATTTCATTTTATCGATGTTCTCTTCATCGATTGTATCATTTCATCAAACGTTATTTCCTGCTGAATAATATACCGATATCTTAATTTAAATGTTCAGTTTTGGCCAGTATAGCGAGTCCTGGTATTTTAAAATTTTAGTAACCCATCTGACTGAAGCCGCATGTCCAGGGACAAGTCTAGTGCCAAGGACAGTGGCGTGAAGCGATTCTAGTTAGATCCCCTGGCCTGGCAAGGCAACTCGACTTTCTACTGTCCTATCGGCATAGCTGGGCACCGTTAATCAAATAGTTAACTTCGTTAATCCGCTACAAAAAAAGTTAGCTTCGTTAAACGTAAAAGCGTTAGATTTCGGAAGAATTAACGCTAGTTAACGTTAATCGTTAATCCGTTAATATGTGTAAAAAAATGTATTTTTATATCGTTGCGTTAGTGAACTTAATAAAACCTGTTGGTTTAGGTTCTAGAAGTTAACAGGATAGGAACAAAACAAAATACAAAAGGGCATAAGGTGCATATTCCCCTTCATGAACATTAACATGTTGAAGTTCTCGTCTAAAAGCGACTTCGCTCGTTTTGGAGTTAAAATGTCTTTACCCGTGGAAAACAGACGTTCAATTGCAGCGCTTGAGGGTATAGCAGTATTGTATTTAATGAATAGATTTATGAATATCTACATACATACATACATTAAATCACGCCTGTTTCCCAGAGGGGTAGGCAGAGACCACTTCTTTCCACTTGCTACGATCTTGACAAATTTCTTTCGCTTCTTCAACATTCATACATCGAGTCATGCACGCACGTCGGTTTCGGGTACTTAAGATTCGGCCCTTTCCCAGTATTTCTCCGATTTGATTCGAAAAAGCACGCCTAGGGCGGCCCCTTCCGACCCTTCCACTCACTTTCGATCTGTATATCTCTTTCGTCAATCTACTTTCATCCATCCTTTCCAAATGACCGAACCATCGAAGCATGCCCTTTTCAATCTTAGTCACTACGTCTTCTTTCATTCCACATTTCTCTCTGATTTTTTCATTTCTAACTCTATCAATCAGTTTCACACCACACATACTACGCAAAGAACGCATTTCAACTGCATTTACACGACTAACATGCTTGTCCTGCCACACCCAACATTCACTACCATACATCAGGGTAGGGGCTAGCACTCCATTGTGAACAGCCAGCCGGGATTTTTGTGAAACGCCCTGTCTGCTCACAAAGGAGTGCAGGGCCCCATTAATTTGATTCCCCGCATTCACCCTCCTCTCGATATCCTTCTCACACTTACCATCTCTTGTAAACATACTTCCCAGGTACACAAATTCGCTCACTTGTTCTACTAATTCACCATTTATATTTATCACGCACTCAGTCATCTCCTCATCCTTCTCTATCACCATGACCTTGGTCTTGGCAACATTTACTTTCATCCCCTTTTTCTTAAATCCCTCATTCATTACTGTCACCATCTCCTGCAACTCAAGTACCGATGAGGCAAGTATAACTTGATCATCGGCATATAAGAGGCATTTGATTAGCAACTCTTGCATACGCAAACCCTTATCATACTCTTTCAAATCCCACATACAACTGTCCATGAATAGATTGAACAGCCATGGTGAGGCAACACAGCCCTGTCTAACACCTTTAGAGATATTAAACCAGGCCGAGTATGCCCCATTGATCCTGACACAGGCTCTGGAGCCCTCATAAAGGGACCTCAAAGCCTGCACCAGGTTGCTGCTCACTCCATACATAGACAGCACCGTCCACAACTCCTTTCTATCTACCCTATCATAGGCCTTTTCCAGGTCCACAAAAGCACAGAAAACCTTTTGGTTCACAGCCACGAACTTTTCTGTGATGGACCGTAGTGAAAAGACCTGATCCGTTTCCCCTTCTCTCTACTCAGGCGCTGCAGAATTTATATTCCTTGAGGTGAATGTCAGAGGGGTCAAGGCCGTTCTTGGTGTAGTGTACTGTCCTCCTTCGATCGATTATTTCTCTTCACTTGAACAAAAATTGGAGTCGCTTAGTTCGGATTACGCTCATCATTTAATCATGGGCGACTTTAATACTGATCTTTACAAAAAATCTCCCCGTAGTCTAAAATTTACTAGTATTATTCAATCTGTAGATTTTTCAATTCTTCAGTTAGACCCAACCCACCATTCTTCATCTTCCGATACCTGGCTAGATATTATCCTTACTTCATCTCCTACTCATATCATAACGCACGGTCAGGTTCCAGCTCCAGGGTTTTCACATCACGACCTTATTTTTGCCTCATATCGAATCAAGCCACCTAAAGTTAGGCCTACCGTGGTCCAGATGCGCAGTTTTGCAAAAATTAATACCGCCGCTCTATTGAATGACACTGCTAATATTGATTGGTCTCCTGTGACAGAAGCAACGACTGCTGACAGTATGGTGTCTGCGTTTAACAACACAATTTTGCAAGTATTCGATAAACATGCTCCCTTGCGCTCAGTCCGAGTACGAAGACCACCTGCACCGTGGATTACTAGCGGCGTTCGGATGGCGATGAGGAGAAGAGACCGGGCATTCAAACTGTATAAACGCGACCGTACTGACGATAATTGGAAGCGGTTTAAGACTGCTCGGAACCGATGTAATCAGATGGTGCGGGCAGCCAAGCGACGATATATACACGATAATGTGACCTCTAGTTCCATGGCTGATGTCTGGAAATTTCTTAAAACACTGGGCATAGGTAAATCTGCAAATCACTTTAGTTCCCCGTCGATTTCTCTTAATGATCTGAATAGGCATTTTTCTTCTGCTCTCTGTGTTGACCCAAACACTAAAATTATCACCCTTTCAGAATTATATTCACTTCCTCCTTCTTTATATAAGACCTTTTCTTTTTCCACCGTTTCTCAAGAAGACGTAAAGAAAATTATCTCTGCCATCAAATCCAAGGCAGTGGGGTGTGATGATGTGAGTCGTGTCATGGTCGTGATGGTCCTCGACTGTGTACTCCCAATAATTACTCACATAATCAACTTTTCCCTTATCAGCGGAGAATTTCCTTTGCTCTGGCGTAAAGCCTTCGTACTTCCCCTACCCAAAATTAGTAATCCCACGTCCCTTAACAATTTCAGGCCAATTTCTATTTTACCATTTGTATCTAAAATTGCGGAAGCGGTTGTACATAAACAACTGTCTGGTTTTATCCATTCCCAGAATATTCTTAGTGCCTATCAATCTGGTTTTCGTCCTAGCCACAGTACCTGTACAGCGTTGCTCAAGGTTACAGAGGATGTTAGACAGAGCATGGAGGATGGTATGGTAACAGTTCTCATTCTTATTGACTTCTCCAATGCATTTAATTCAGTTGACCACGACATTCTCCTAGCACTTCTTAAGTATCTTAATGTTTCACCTCTTGTTCTTACTTGGTTTTCTTCTTATCTCCGGGGGCGTCAGCAGGCGGTTCGAGTCGATCGGTCCTTTTCCGATTGGTGTGACTTAGCTGCTGGCGTGCCACAAGGAGGTATTCTCTCTCCTTTGCTGTTCTCCACCTTCATTAACTTCATCACACCCGATCTTGGCTGTTCCCACCATCTGTATGCCGACGACCTCCAACTGTATGACTGTTGTAAAGTGACCGACTTACAATCTACCATCGACAAGATTAATGACGATCTCCGACATATATTGCAGTGGTCCGAAAAGTTTGGCTTGTTCGTTAACCCTACCAAGTGTCAGGCTATTATCATTGGCAGTTCCGGCCAGCTGAATAAAATTAACCTCGATGCTGTTCAGCCACCACATTTTAATGGCATTGATATCCCATTTAGCTCCAGCGTCAAGGATCTCGGTATTTACATCGACAACTCCTTCAGCTGGAGAACACATGTCGCCGAAGTAAGTCGTAAGGTCATGGGCTCTCTTCATTGTCTTAATAAATTAAAACACTTTTTGCCTATTAATACCAAGGTATCCCTTGTGCAGTCCCTAATTTTCCCCATCATTGACTACGGTGACGTGTGCTATCCGGACCTGAGCGAGGGACAACTGGATAAGTTGGATCGCCTTCTTAATAATTGTATTCGTTTTGTTTTCTGTCTTCGTAAATATGATCATGTGTCTTCCTTCCGCTCTCAACTTAAATGGCTTCCTATTCGTCAACGTCGCAAAATGCGATTACTTTGTTTCCTATATAACATCCTGTACGATCCTAAATCTCCTGATTATCTAAAATATTTTTTTAAATTTCTTGGTTCCACCCACCTCCGTCAGCTACGATCCTCTGACAATCTCACACTATCCATCCCTCTTCACCGCACAGGCTTCATGTCCAGCTCTTTCGCACTTCAAGCAGCACGACTTTGGAACGACCTTCCCCTTGATATCAAGCAAGCTCCGAACAAGTTTGCTTTTAAAAAGAAAGTTCGCGATTTTTTTTCTTTTTGTAGGTAGAATAGTCATCATCTTGTTTTTCTGATGGTGTTATCTGTAATGTTTTGTGCTTATCCTCATTTTTATATATTTTTTTTATATTATGTATTTATATAAGTATTTATATTTATTTTAATATAAGTATTGGTATGTAGGTATATATTATTACGTTTAAGCAACATATATGTTAGACCCTATGTTGCACCGCCACCACAATCTCTGCTTTGCCCAAAGGTTAACTGGTAGAGAATGCCTTACGGCATTAAGTTCGCCTTTTGTATACGAAGTGTATTCTTTTGTGCAATAAAGATTAAATAAATAAATAAATAAATAAAATCCGTACATCCCATTCCCTTTCGAAATCCCGCTTGTACATCCCAGATTTTGTCATTCGTAACATTCAATACCCTTTCTATTAGAATCTTCGCATATACTTTGCCGACAACACTAAGGAGGCTGATACCGCGGTAGTTTTTGCAGTCTTGCTGTGACCCCTTTCCTTTATACAGAGGGACGATAACGGCCTTGACCCAATCTTCTGGGACTCGGCCGCTATTCCAACATGCATTGAAAAGACGGTACAACAGACTACCCACCAGGCCATCTCCTCTCCTCAGCATTTCTATCGACACTCTATCACAACCTGCTGACTTTCCCGCTTTCATACTTTTTAAAGCTTTCATGATTTCACTCATACTAATCACACTTTCATCTTCGCTACTTGCATCTTTACTCATGCTTTCTGGCTCACGACAAATATCTTCGCATTCAAACAAGCTTTCAAAATAAGTTTTCCATCTATCAAGCATTTTTTCTTCCTCACATATTAAGTCTCCAGACTCATCCCTCACCGCGCTTAATTTAGTTTTCTCTGATTTCCCCCGAGCCGATTTAATCAAGCTCCAAAAGAGTTTAATATTCGACCGGAAGTTGTCAGAGAAACTCCTATCATACTTTTCATTCAGTAAATCTTTCTTTCTAGCCACAACTTCTTTCACTCTTTTCTTTGATCTATTATACTCTTTTTTCTTTCTGTCGCTTAGATCTTGTCCTGGATCTACAGCTACAAAATCCAACCAACACTTTTTCTTCTCTTTCACGACATCATCTACCTCTCTATCCCACCATTCCGGACGTTCATTCTTACTTTTTCTTCTTTTTACTACACCGCATACTTCAGTGGCCGATTTGACCATGCCATTCTTCATAATCTCCCATACATTATTTACATTATTCTCGACTTCACTGTCATTCATTTTATTAACACATTCAAAACGATCTTTCAGCTTTCTTACGTATTCATCTTGTATAACTTCGTCATTCAGTTTCTCTACTTTTATCCTCTCTAACGCAGTTGTCGGTACGGGAACACGATGGCGCCAACGTGTGAACAGACCCCTTACTCGTGTTACCACTAAGTAGTGATCTGAACCTACGCTAACTCCTCGAAATGCTCTGGTATCTACAACTTTGTTACGCAACCGTTCATCCACAATCATCAAGTCTATCATAGACTTCTCATTCTGACGTCTCCACGTATACTGATGAATCTCTTTGTGATCAAACAAAGTGTTTGTCACGCAGAGATTCTTAGCCAAACATACATTGAGAAGGCATTTGCCATTCTCGTTCACTCGCTCATCACCATACTTACCCAGTACCGATTCATAACCATCCCTTTGCACGCCTGTCCAACCATTAAAATCGCCTAGCAAAATAATCCTCTCATTCTCCTTGCATTTTGTTGAAACCTCATGCAAACTTTCCCAAAACTCCTCCCTTTCTTTTTTAGATTTATTCGTATCTGGGGCATAAGCCCCAATTACGAATAAACGGGTGAGACCTACCTTGACTCTCACCCAGAGAAGTCTTGGGCTCACACATTCATGCTCTTGCATACATTCAGCCATTCGCTCTGTGAGTACGATGCCAACTCCCTGACGACCGTGCTCGGATACCGGAACTCCGGACCACAAAGCCGTCAAGGTTCCGTGTGTGGACGTACTCACCCCTTTTTTCTTCGTCTCAGTCACACATAGAACATCCAGCTTTCTCTTTCATCATCATACATACCTCATCTAATTTATGTTCCATCCCTCCACAAACATTCATCGTAGCAAGGCGGCTTTCAGCGGCCCGCTTTTTGCCAACCCCCCTGCGAACACAGCGTGACGCGTGGCAAACGGCATCGCCGCCGTTCCGATCCCCGGAGGGATCCGAACATACGCGCACTATTTTGCCCCCCCCCAGAGTACGAAGGGCTGCCCAGGCTAGGCCTAGGGAGGGATTCTCTGGCATTGCCAGTACCCTCCTGGGGTATAAACTTTTTAAATGGTGCTCGCATGGTCCATTATGCAGGGTCGGGTTTGAATTTGGAGTTTTCCTTCTCCTAGATAGGTAGCAGCCCAATGCTAACGACGCCTATCCCGCCGGGTTTGAATTCGGAGTTTTCCTTCTCCTAGATAGGTAGCAGCCCAATGCTAACGACGCCTATCTCGCCCGGAGGAGATCTTTCCTATGTAATAATCCCTTAATCGCCTTCTACGATACCCGCGGGAGGATATGGGGTGGTGCTATTCTACTCTACCGGCACCACACGGCAATTGAGGGTATAGCAGTATTGTATTTAATGAATAGATTTATGAATATCTGTTCCCGAAGAATGCAGCATCTTTGAACGAGTCTTGATTTCATGTCCAGCCACATTTTAACGAGACTGCGCTTTACTCTTTAAAGAGTTAGAGCTCTTTGGTTTTTCTATAGATTGAGTGACAGAATTGAAAAAGTCTTCCTCGTCATCATCGTTGTTACTCACGCTACACACTCGCTGCCACGCGCCGCCCGGCGCCGCGCCGCGGTGCCGTTCGGTAAATAGTAGGCATTGGATTAACGATTAACGGACTTCTGCATATTAACGGAAGTTAACGTGTCCGTTAATTAACGATTAACGGATTAACGAGTTAATGCCCAGCTATGCCTATCGGTGTATACTTCTGCACCGTCCACTGTCCTTGACCTAGGAAAACGCGTACCCGCTGATTCGATTGTCCGAATTTTCGATGTATTTTTTTTCTGAATCCATAACTTTTGTCATAATCATTCCTGGGATAACTCGGGGCAAGGTCTAGGGATTTGATATCGATAAAAAAGATGTCGATATAATATTTATATATTTAACGTGAACGCGTTTTAAAGTTATAGGTACTTCTGTGGCTCTGCCTACCCCACTCTGGGATTACAGGCGTGAAGGTATGTATGTATGTATTTAACGTGACGCGTGACATTGTATTTTTTTCTGGAGAAAACTGTAATTACATTTAGAGCAAAATAATTTTGACTCACGTAGTTGTATGTCAGGATATTCACAAATCCACGAGTTAATATAATTATCGCGTGGGAGTGGATGTTTCTTGGGCGGCCTGATTATTTTGGACTTTGTAACAAACGTAGCGGAATATTACCTCGTATATTATTCTTACTCTAAGATATGAATGGCACTGACAGTAAATTGTCATTTTGATTGAAATGACATTCGCATACTTTTATTATCTTAACCCATTCATTGCCGACGCCTCACATTTTTACTCATCACGCAGTGCCGGCGTAATGCCGAGGACGCGAAATCGCGTCCTCGGAATTACGATTACACATACATGGGACGCGAATTCGCGTCTTCGGCATCCGAGATAAGAATTATGAAAATTACAAATGCACTGAATCCAAAAACCAGCAACAGTATAATATTATCCTTCATAAATAAAGTAACATATTGGTATAAGCATTTTAGTACAGTTGTTTTCTAGCAAAAATAAAACAAATAACTCGAGGACGCGAAATCGCGTCCTCGGCATTACGATTACACATACATGGGACGCGAATTCGCGTCTTCGGCATCCGAGATAAGAATTATGAAAATTACAAATGCACTGAATCCGAAAACCAGCAACAGTGCAACATTATCCTTCATAAATAAAGTAACATTTTGGTATCAGCATTTAAGTACAGTTGTTTTCTAGCAAAAAAAAACAAATAACTTGAGGACGCGAAGTCGCGTCGTCGGCATTACGATTACACATACATGGGACGCGAATTCGCCCATTCATTGCCGACGCCTCACATTTTTACTCATCACGCCGGCGTAATGCCGAGAACGCGAAATCCGAGATAAGAATGATGAAAATTACAAATGCACTGAATCCAAAAACCAGCAACAGTATAATATTATCCTTCATAAATAAAGTAACGTATTGGTATCAGCATTTTAGTACAGTTGTTTTCTAGCAAAAAAAAAACAAATAACTCGAGGACGCGAAATCGCGTCCTCGGCATTACGATTACACATACATGGGACGCGAATTCGCGTCTTCGGCATCCGAGATAAGAATTATGAAAATTACAAATGCACTGAATCCGAAAACCAGCAACAGTATAATATATATTATCCTTCATAAATAAAGTAACATTTTGGTATCAGCATTTAAGTACAGTTGTTTTCTAGCAAAAAAAAACAAATAACTCGAGGACGCGAAGTCGCGTCCTCGGCATTACGATTACACATACATGGGACGCGAATTCGCGTCTTCGGCAATGAATGGGTTAAGAGGCTCGATATCAGATATGAGATCGAACCTCTACAGTAATCGAGAATGTTCAATGTGCACATGTATTAATTTAATTATATCGACATCTTTTTTATCGATATCAAATCCCTAGAACTTGCCCCGAGTTATCCCAGGTATGGTCATAATGGATAAGATAAGAGAGGTTAGTTTAAACAAACCTATTGTTTTAGAAATCAAGGAAAGTTTCGGTTTCAGAAAAAAAAACTAAATGGATGAAAATTTAAAATTGCCGGTGCTTCAAGGGTCAGGGTTAAGGAACTACTAAAACAAATATTGCATAGAAAATAATGTTTAATATCAAAAGTGACGATCTTAAGAACTAAACAAACTTAAACGAGACAGCCTTAAACATGTCTCAGTAATTTTTACTTTCAATTTAGGATTGATTCCAAAATCGACAAGAGTTACAACAAAATACAACAATCATATCGATAGAGATATGCAGTAGAGATATTGCATAATTACAAAAAAAAATACAAACCAGGGGCCGATTGCATAATAAAGTACAAGCTAATAGTTGGTTTTGTATGGATTTTTAATAGTATGGTATTTTTAGTAAGTAGTATTTTTTTAGTATGGGCTCGTACTTTATTATGCAATAGGGCCCAGTTTGAAACAGGAACTGAATTGTTGACTGGTAAAAAAAGCTCTTAAAATATAAGTAAATCTATATAAACGGAGAGCCGCAGCTCTCTACCTACGACGACACATTAGTCTGGCAGACGAAAGCTGTCCATTTTTTTTTTACTCAAGTGACGTCATTTTTCACGCAACTTGCCCTTGACACTTGCTAATGGAATGACTCAAGGTTGTAGGTGGGATAATATTTAGTACTTACTTGTATACAAATCTGCCTATCTAAATATAAATCTATAAATCTACACTGATGTAAAAATGATCAAAAAAAACATTCAACATTTCTGGAAAATTAAATAGTATATCAACTCAGTTTATGTACAGTCAGTGTTTTCAGCAGATTTTTTGAAATTGCGGCCATTTCCCTGGGACAGCTTTCGTTTGCCCGACTCTAATAATCGACCTGGGCTCGCCAGTCAGAGGACGCACAAAAGGGCTCCGAATGGGCTCCGAATATGGCTTGCATTATATTATATCTTCATAATATAATAATAATCTCGTCAACATAATTATGTCGAGCGAGTGTAACTGTGGGGTCTCAAGAGGGGTCTCGAATAAACGAGCATTTTAAGTAGTTCGCGGACACCCAGTCTTTAGTCTCAATGGACTTAATAGTTAGCTAGGTCTTGAAGACCTTAATGTAAGACTAAATTTATGGCCAAATGGCTACCCTGTGGGAATGCCGTTTATTTATTACATTAAAGTAAATAAATGAAAACCTTAAAGACTACTAGCTCCAATCACAAATAAGATTAATACTCACAAATTGCGTGAGAAATGTTTAGGCTCATAAGAGAAAGTCAGTCGTGACATATCTGTTCTACTAACTTTACTTTAATGGCAGTTATACTAGAATTAAAAATACGTCAGATCACGCTTTTTCAAGTAAATCACGAGCGGTGGGTAGAGACCGAATAGGCCACGAAACCGATAACAATTAATATAATATACGTATAAAAATAAAACTAACTGAAGATAGACTTAAGGTAAGGTGAGACACGACCCCCGGCCGGGAGCGCTCACCGGATAACACTGAGGTAGGGCGAGTCGCAGCCCCCGGCCGGGAGCGCTCCCAGGATAACTCTGAGGTAGGGCGGGGCGCGGCCCCTGGCCGGGAGCGCTCTCGAGATAACGCGGGCGCTCACAGGAAGTAGAGCGTCTCGTTGAGCGAGTGGTGCGGCTGGCTGTGCAGGCTGTTGGCGGCCAGGAAGGCCAGCTTGTGCGCGTACTGGCACACGGACGGCACGCGCACGGCGCACGAGTTGTTGAAGTACATGTGCGTCAGCTTGTACGTCAGGCGCTGGATCTGTACGGAAACGCAGTCGTAAACGGGGTCAGTCCCTCCGATTTCTATCAAACGACAGTATCTCTTCCTATATCAAGAGACATATACAACATCTTAGCTTACTTATGCAAAATGTGGTTACAGAATTATCAACAAGTTCTTAGAGTTGTAGGTAATTCTGTAGCTCTACCTACCCCACTCAGGGAATAAAGGCGTGAATTTATGTATGTATGTTGACCTATCAGTACCAATCCCTAGTATCTATCCTACCGATAGTATAATTTCATCTAATAACAATAAAATAAAATAAACATCAGGGCACAATCTCACACAAATGGTCTCCGCTTGAATCACCGACAGACTTTTGATCGAATGTTATTTTTTGCTGAAACATAATGCTGTTTATCTTAAGCATGGGTTACATAGGTTAGGATAGGTTAGGTAAGACCTGTGACCACCGAAAAAATATGACTCCTGCACGTGTAAATTCGGCGATGTAAAACATTACATGGAATGAGTGTCGTCGATTCAAGGGCAAACCTATACAAATTGTCTGTTTCAAACTAGGTCACTACCAACTCTAGGCGCATCGTCAAGATGAAAGAGAAGATAAGGAGCCAACTCACCCTGTCAGGATCCAATCCGGTGGTGTCTTCGATTACGTTGTAGGACGTCGGGGCGATGGTGCCTTCGCGCACGTTCTGCGACACCAAGAAGAAGTCGTACCTGCGAACAAAACAACCCTCGCTCATGACTGATACTAGACTGCCGACGATTAAAATCGCAAGGCAGCCGGGTTTCACATATATAATTTTTTGAAATGTCAACACAAAATCCTCGTCTAAAGTTTCGCATAAAATTGTTTGTCTATTTGCCATTTGTAAGGAAGAGGAAAACCGTAGAGGCAGAAAGTCTAAGTGGCAGAGCAGTGACCTCTCGGGCAGCGTGATGACGTCGTCGACGACGGTGCCGGGGCGCGGGTTGGCGGCGCCGCGGCCGCTGTTCACGAAGATGCGCGTGTTGATGCGCTTGGACACGATCACGAAGCACATCTTGTACTCGGCGCCGGCGTACGCCTCCGCGAGCTTCTTCTTTATCTCCGTCACCTACAGACATTGCGATAACTTGCTGTACAACGTCCTGACAACCATGTCCGATAGACCACGCAGCCATTCAGATTGAAGCAGTCTGCAGTCCACCAGATAATGAAAGCAGTAGGTAGTTCAGAATGTGGTGGGAGGTGGTATTCATTTTACGTAATTAATTTACATGATTGAGTGTTAATCTTTTAATGAACCGAAGCACGAATTAAGATCATACGGCTTTCCGCCAGGAACATTGATAGTTTCCATGGGATTAACGATACCAAGTTTACGCAGATAGAGTGGCGGGGCAACATCTGTTATTTTATTAATATACTTATGTTCAAATTTATGTTTCTGTTGGTGGTCGTTTTAAGTAATTAGATCCTCAAAAATATTTTTAGTTGAAAATTAGCACATCAGACATCACATTAGGAGAAGAATTTATAATCTAAAATGGGTATAGAATTACTTGTGAGTAGGGTATCGAATTAGAGGGCCAGGGCACTTGATAATGAGGATAAATTTAGAATAAAATGATTATTTTATTTGTTTGGGTTGATAAGAACTATTGGGGAGCCTCTTCGATCGCGCAGCACTGTGCACTTGCCCAAAGTGGCCAATGGCGTAGACCTACTTGGATGACCAAACTAAGTATAGATATTCACCTCGTGACTGTGCACGTAAGGGATTTGCCCGTCGCCGACGCCGTCTCGGTAGATAAAGATGCGACTCGGCAATACGTCTGTAAAAATGAATTAACATTATCCCTGTTTACATAAAAATACATATCGGTTACAAGCACACGTTTAAAAACAAGACAAAACTGAAATATTTCTCTAAATATTCTGATTATTATCTAGAATTATTATTAGGTCTTGTGAATGCGAATGTCTATGGGTGACAGTTTCCACTTACCATCAGGTGGCCTGTGTGCTCGTTTGCCTTCCTATGATATAAAAAAAAAAAAAAACATTTTGAACGCTTTACGTCGAATACCAAATGTTACACTCACAGACCAAACATGTTTGCTATGCTAAGCAAATTACAACTTAATTGATACGAAACAAAGTCCCTTTTAATCCTGAAATAACCGCACTATCACACAACGAACGCTGATAGAATAGTATATGATATGATACATGCCAAAGCGATAGACACTCGTTAAAATTGCCCCAACTGGAATTGATAAGTAACCACAAGAGCAAATCAAAACAGGATGCTTGACCCGTTTAAAAACATTCAAGTTGATTTGATATTTATAATTTAAAAATGTTTTTATTGCTAATTGATATACAGTGTAGTTGAACTGCAAGACATTAACAACTCTTAAACATTTATGAAATAACCAATAATTCACTCATTGATTAATTTAGTATTACCATTTGTTACGAAATCTGCCATAAGAAATTAGGATTTAAAAGAAAACCTTTGTTCAGAAGAACAGAGACGGACGCCATGGGAGGTCCCAAGTCCGTAATAGGGTACATCGTCAATAACTGACACCTTAATTTATACGCTGACGCTGTTAGTAAATATACTTGGCCAGTACTCCGGGTAATAATTCAGCATATCTCTAGTTTTACACATATTGTTGCCAAGTGGCCAGTTACCGAAGGGTGGCCAGTAATAGTCGGCGTACTTACTGTTGCGCTCGCGGAACTTCTTGAGTGCGGTCGCCATGTTGAAGCTCATGTGCGCGCTGAGCTCCTCGCCTGAGGTGTGCGCGTTGACGGTGCTGTAGTACTGCGTCATCTGGCGGTCCATGGTGGCCACGAACGCGCCGAAGCTCTTCTCTTTGCTGCGCGTGTCGTGGCACACGTCGTAGCCCACCACCATCAGGTGCTGCAGCGGGATGTCCACCGTCCACGGCGCGCCGCCCAGCTGCCGACACAAACACATAAACTGGTATTAATAAACTGATCTCAACTCTAATGCTCGTCTCGAGATGCTTCAGAAATGACAGTTTTCTATGACTTCACGTTTACTTTGATGTATCTTGAGACGGGCATCTCAACCAAGATTTGTTTATTATTACGACCCTTACGGCCAAACCCTATATTCAATCCGCGGACAGATAGGCTTACTTCGGATTAAAATTTGACACATTTTGTATGGACAAATGTCAAATTTTAACCCGAGGTAAGCCTTATCTATCCTCGGTTTGAATATAGGGTTCGGCCGTTAGACAACCCGCCCTATTGTCATCCATCACCGATGTCAAGATAATAGAAATTATACATTTTGCATGGTGTTTTGGACTTTTGAACGTCTATTGACGTCATTGGGTGTTTTACATAAAGTGCGATTTGTGGTAATAAAAATCAGACAGAAGGTGTTTTGGGTTGGTTGTTCTTAATAAGAGCGAATGAGAGAGAAGTACAAACCCAAACATCTTCCAACGCCCGCCATACACGGACTGCTTTATCCCGACTGCACTTGGTTGCTATTGGTGGATTTGCAGTTTCAATGCTCGAGAAAGTGCAATTGTCCAGTAGCAACCAAGTGTAGTCGGTCCTGGCTTCTCAAAGTAGTCCGTGTATGGCGGGTCTAAGAGCTCGGACTGTAATTTGCCGTATCCTGACAGGCAATCGAACGCTGGGTGCCCTACAAGTATCTCCGTTTAATAATCAATACTGATATGGCAATATTTTTTTGAATAAATAAACTATTTTATAAGTCTTCTTAAAAATACCTCGATGTCCGACGAGACGCATTAAACATAAGAAAAAAAAGGCGGTTCAAGCACAAGTAAAAAAACTACGGAAGCGACGGAAAATAATCCGCTCGCTTTTAAAATGGTAATAGACTTAGCACGCCTTACCTCTACTAAGCTCTGATAGAATTAAAATAATCGAAACGCTCTTAAGGTAACATGGTTGCAGCGTTGAAAAGAATGCTGAAGAGATTTAAAATGTGAAAGTTACGACGAGCAGGGATTGTGAGCCACTTGAGCTGATTACGAAAAATAGAGTTCCCGAATAGAAAGTACTTTACATACATAAAAATATACATATGTCTATAAACCACATTATACAATTTGAGCACTGATTAAAAAAATATTCTGTAGAAACTAAACTAACAAAATCCAATTTGTTGAGTTTATAATTATAGGTGAGATCCTGTTAGGAGGATACCAAATAATGCATTGCCCTTGACCAACTTCAGTCAATTACTAGCGCTTAAAGCGGTTCGAAGTTGACGAGAAAACTTGAATTAACAGACATGCACATGAAGAATGTTAAAAAAAAACCTAGACTTATATATAAAATATAGGAGAATTGATTGATTTCAGTTGCACAAAATAAAAAAATTAATAAGTTTGATGAGGAAGTGTTATGTTATGAACTAGTGTTGGGTGCGGACTGACCTTGCAGTTGATCTGAATGGCGACCTTGGTGGCGATGGACATGGCGGACTTGGCCGACATGTTGCGCGCGCACACCACCTGCGTGGGTACCGCGCGGTCCACGGTGCATTTCTTCTTGATTGCCTCGTACCTGCGGACAGGCCGGTCACTTACGTTTTGGAGTCACTAAGCATCAGTCGGGCTCATTTTTTTGTCATGTTTAAGTTTCCAATAGCTAGCTAACAAAAAGAGCAGTGAATACTTAGTTTACCTGTCCGCCATGGATCTAGCCAGGGTGCAGAAAATCAGCGAAGGGTTCTTTCTGGCTATGACGTTCTCGCACATATTGGCGTACTCCATGGCCCCGTCCCGCGGAATGGATACTGAAGAGAAACGATTTTAGACAATACGTAAACCAGGACAGATATTATACATTAATAAATTAAAAAACAACATAATCTAATCGGAAGTTAAAGAGTTTGAAAAGCGCTCTATTATTTTCATTCTGGGAAGCCGCTCCGACTCGAATCGACTTCGCACCTATTTACTTAATATCAGGCGGAGGGCGCGACTTCGCGTATCGAAAAGCAGTCAAGTTCGGGACGGGAGATTAGTAAATGAGAGGTTTTCGGTATGAAATAGCGATCTGTCGGTACCGATTTCCGGGCGCGGCATCCTGAAGCCGGCGCCGCTGCCGGTCTTGAGGATGAGCTCGACGAACCCCTCGGTGTCGCGCCGCTGCCGCTCCGGCGTCACCACCACCCACGCCGCGCACGGCGCCAGCGCCAGCAGCGGCCGCGACCTGCGCCACACCCCAAGTTACTCCACAATACACTAAACAACTTCATTCACGCCGGGAAGCCTGGCCGGCTGGGCGTCGCTTTGGAACTGAGATATAGCTTATAGCCTGAGCCAGTCTTCACTCGGATGCGGATCCCCCCGCCCCTCCGATGTGTGAGCGAGACTGCTCGAGATCGTCAACGCGAAAGAAGTCTCAGGCTCAGAGGCTCTATCGCGCGCCGATTTCGAAGTCTACAGTGAGTCTCGTCTCGCTCGGGCGGGTCACTCGCCTCATGTCCCTGGTCCAGCCCTCCGTGGTTTCGCCGGCCGGGTACTTCTTGCCGTCTCCCTGCGAGATGCTCTCGGGCGGAAGCAGCCGCCCCTTAAACTTGAGGAGGTCTTTCGCCAGTTCCAGCGACCACGTTCCTAATTCCTAAAACCGAGAAATGGGTAAAGTATAGAACGTAGAAAAAGCTAAACAAATGCTAGCGAAAAAAATGTTTACTATTAGTTTTTTAGTCTCATTAAGTGAGATGTAATAATTTATTTTTAGAACAATAAATATCTTTAACCACAAACGACTCCTATATATATTTAGTACATACTTGAAACATCAAAAGTCAAAAACGAATCATGGTATATGTTGCAATTTCTTTACAACTTTAACTCCGTAGTATACACAAAGTACGACCAGTTTCTTAACGATCGGCAATCTTCGTTTTTCTATGAAATAAGTAACAAAATATAATATCAGATACAAGCAATGCACCAAGTGATGGCAATAACGGATCGAGAATATTACACCGTGTCCAATAAGTTTGCATACAGTTTAGATTCTCAATAAAATAAATGTACGAACAGTTAATACAATGAAAAGTATATTTTATTAATGGCACACTTATGTACAATATTTACAACAAATGTTTCGGAATAACTCCACCTTTAACTTTTTTTACTAGCTTCAAACGTTTCTCAAATGAATCACACGCGGACTACATAATCATGTAGTTTCTAGAGCATGTACGACCACACGAAATAATCTAATACGTTCAAGTCCGGAGAACTGGGTGGCCATTCATGTTTCGGCAGAAAATCGGTCAAATTAGCCTGACACCAAGCTTGAACAGCGTTTGCCGTGTGTGAAGGAGCTCCGTCTTGTTGGAAAACATAATATTCGTTCTCAAACATTTTTTTTAAATTTGGAGCAACAATTTTCTCCAAAACCTCGGATTTATAGTATTGAGCATTGATTTTAACTCCTTTATCGATAAATACTAGAGGTAGTCTACCCCGCTTACAAACTGCACCCCACACCATCACCGACGGTGAGCTCTGGAACCTAGGAACATTTTTCTGGTTGTCCGGAATGTCTTCTATCATTGGTGCCCACAATCGATCATTTTGGGCGTTATGAGGCTGTTCTAACACGAATAGTTTCTCGTCAGAAAATACAAACTCATCCCCTGCGTGCCAAGAAAGTATTATTTTGGATCTTTGTACTCTCTTTTTCTTGGTCGCTTCGGAAATGCCATGAACTTTTCGTTTTTTGTAGGCATAGCATCCAAGATCCACCCTCAAAATATTGTGTACCGATCCTTTTGAAATTTTCAGCTCAGCAGCCAATTTTCGGATAGAACGGTGTTTTTTCCGCCGAAGTCGCTCTCTCACAATCTATACTCTATCGGTTCTAGCTGAACGTGGCCGACCGGATCTTTTCCTGTCTTCTACTGAGGAGGTCTCTTTATACCTTTTAATTGTGGTGTAAACTAGATTGCGTTTAATTCCAAGGCGTTTTAAGGCCTTGAAGATAGCACCTGGCCTGTCGCCATCGCTAAATTTTCTGATAATCGTTTCACGAAACTGTTTCATCGTGGATTAAAAGCAAACTACAAATGCTTGTCGTTTGAAACGATTGTATTTTGTTAACGACAACATACTTTATAAATTAAAATAAGAATTCGATGGCCTGTAGTATGTATGTCTTTAGGGTTAGTGCAAAAAGATGTGTATTCGAACTTATTGGACACGGTGTATACATGAACAGTCGACTACAAAAAGATGTATCCACTTTTTCAAATTATTGCATTGTAATAATAGCGAAAGTTCGAATAAATGTACTGGCAGTGAATGCCATGGGTCCCAAAGTAAGTTCTCGTCTGTACTGACCGCGACGACTTCCTTGTTGCTGGTGAAGCGGCGGTTGAAGGAGAGCAGCTTCTGCACGCGCTGGTCGGGCCCGATCTTGGTGTGCACGGCCATGGCCTTCATCAGCTGGAAGTTGGCGCGCATCTCGTCGGACAGGCCGGTCTGCCGGCACAGCTCGGGCACCAGGTACACCAGCTCGGGCATGCCGGCGCGCACCTCGCGCGGCTTGGAGCGCGAGATCAGCAGCGGCTGCCGCGTGTCGTGGATGCGGATGTTGTATTTCTGTCAACCGAATGCGACGATCAAGTAGCGGATTTATACAAATAGGTGGCCATATTATTACAAACGCATGCTTTTCCCATACGACTGCCTCCAAATATAACTTCAATTTTGACAGCCAAGCAAAAGCTCTTAACCAATTTAACTAGTAATCACTGGTAACATTTATCGATAAATTTAAGTATAAAATTAATTATAATTTCACAGTATTAAAAACGAACCTTTTTATTTTACAAGGAGTTAAAGGGAAAAAAACCTAAGCGTTTATATGTCTTTGACCGCGTCAGCACTTAGTGTTTAAATTCCTATAAAATATAAGGTTCGTTCTTACAGATGTTCATTTTATAGTGGAGGAATTTGATTGCTTTGCAGTGAGCAGGTGGACATTCGCCGGGATTATACACTTTCCATTACTCGTGTCACGCCCGGAAATTTAAAACACGGCTTGACTATACATCAGCTTAGACCTTAGTTAATGAATGATGTAACTAGTCACAATAAGTAGCAATAAAATTGGTCAAGAACTTTTTTGTTGGTGGTCAAAAACGAGGAGTGATTCTTTAGTTGACTTGTAACAATTGTATGAAAAACACCGCGAGTGTTTCTAATAATATGGCCACCGATGGTGCGGTGTCAATAACGAACGTGTTTAATTATCAGAGTAACTGGCTCAGATTGCGCGCGTCCTTCGTCACTCCCTAATACCGTGCTCGTATGTCTAACTATGAGAGCGGGACAATAAATTCTCGGCACATAAATCAAAACAAAAAAGTACAATAAGTGGGAGTTTTATTTTGCGATATACTCCCTGAAGATGCTCTGTGCAGTGGTGCCTTCAACGCATCATCGTCAGAAAATAATTTCTTACTTACCGGGGCAAAAAAAAAATCTATTGCGTCACAACTATGATTACCATGACATTTACACTTGGGGGGGGGGGGGGGGGGGGGATAGAGATGATTTATATTTTAGTAAAAAAAACACGTTTACAGGTTATAACGGAAATAAGCGAACGACTATCGTGGCTACTTTCTTCTTGTATTTGTTAATCTGTTCTTTGTTATGCATGTCACGAATAAATGATTTTCTTTCTTTCTTTCACTATCGCTGTGACATTTTGAATCGGTGAACTTTATTCTGAAACTTTTCATCATGTACTATCGACATTAAATAATCATTAAAACAAGGGGGGTCAATAGTTCGTAGAAGAGCGATCCAAAAATACAACCAACCAATGAGGTCATATTGCATGAATGGGAAAAACTAGGATTGTTTACCTTGGAGTAATAATCCATATAGGAAACTGTCTCGTCTTTCATTTTGAATGTCGACAAGGGCCCCTCGTTCCAAGTGACGTCATCTACGCGGTACGTGCGTTTGTTATAGTCAGTCATGACTATTTTACCTATAATTGTAACATATACAGCTTGTAACCAATCCATTTATCGATTTAAAAAGTTTTATTAAAAAATTAAACAACAACATAACACCCACCCACAACATCTTCAAGGAAGATTTTTTTGAAATTAGCCCCTTTGTTGGCGGCATAATCCTGCAGCATTTGCAGCACAGTGTCCATGCGCAGGACTTTGTGTGTGATCTCAGTCACCATGAGCAGACGGTCCTCGTACTGGTTTATGGTCGTTTTGTATCCCGGCCAGATCTGAAGCTTGTACTCCGGAATGTCCACCTGAATTATGAATTCGAATATTTTTTATCGCTGTCGATTTTGCTGTTTACATAGCGAGATAGGTAAAGTATATATACTTTGGCTTCTGGGTCGAAGAAATCTCGCCCAACAAGTTGCAGCTGCAAAAGTCTGAAGCATTTGCGGATTATCAGATTGAAAATCTGCAAGTAATGGTAGTCACCCGGGCTGACATCGCAGGTGAGCTGTAACATAACAACAGTGCCGTCAACAACTTTAGTTCACGTGTAACATTTGCGATACGATATTTATAACAGCCGATAATAGCCACAAACCTTAATCAGGATTCTCATCCTTTGGCCGTCTCTCCTGTCAGAGTAAAGCTCCAGTGGATCCTGAAGTTTTTTGACGGTGTACAGCACACACCCATCAAATATGTAGCTAGTGAAAAACACATTTTTATAAAGTTAGCACATCAAACTAACAAATATGGACCAAGATCTGACCCTTTTGTACTTGTAACAAAAGGGTCAGATTCTGAGCGAGTGCCGGAGTCGCCCCCGCTAGCGTGTCGACGACGGGGTGAGAGTAGCGTAGATTTAACAATTACTTTAAGATCAGAATTTTGCAGAAGTAATGTGAATTCCCGTTTTTTTTATCTTTCAAAGAAGGCGGCTAAATAGTAATAGTATAAGCATTTTAAGTTTAATATGGTTACCAATAGTGCACAGAATTGACTACTACATTGCAATTCTCTTTCGTTGGACAGCAGTGTTAGTAATTTAAGGGTCGCTACCGGTCTGTCTGTGCTGTCGCCTAATGTCGGGTTCCTATATTCAATCCGAGGATAGATAAGGCTTACCTCGGGTTAAAATTTGACATTTGCCCATACAAAATGTGTCAAAGGCCGTGCCAGGATAAGCTAAGAGATTTTGCCCCCCTTGAGTTTGGGCTTGTAATTTTTATAGATTGTGTGGCTCTGCATTAGTAATGGTTTTGCCAAATTTGAGCACCCTAAATATCATAGTTTTCGTTTAAAAAAAAAAAAAACTATATTTAATTTTTCTTTGATATTTTTTTTTCCTGTTAACCAATTTTAATGAGCTTGGCATATAATGTACATTTAACCAAGATGATCAAATGGCCATAATTATATTTTCATTATGCCATAGAAAAAAAATAAAAAAAACACATTCAAACTTTTCAGTTTTTTTTTTTTATCACTTCCATGTTAGAGACCGCTCTAATTTTTTCACTGGTAAAACTCCCACTAACATCCTATAATATGTATTTTTTTCAAAATTTTTGCTAAGGGAGAACATGGAGTTATCTTGACATGAAATTCTTTACATACATTTCCTAGAACCGCTATAATTTAAATCGGAATGATTGCAACCTCTTTAGAGGAACGTACATGTTGCATATGAAATACTTACTGGCCACTTACATTTCAACTTTTTTAAAAAGTAAAAAAAAAGACAACAAAAAGAACTCCTTTCAATAAAATTGTCGTGCATTGGTAACATAATATAAACCATTCCAATATGAATTCATTATCAAAAACAACTGAAATACAACGCGTTTTCCGTAAAAAAGTTAAAACGCTGTATTGTCTCGCAATGAAAACAATTCTGCAAAGTATAAACGAACAATACGATTTCCTTAGTAATACACTTCCAATTTTTGATCAGGTAAATGTCACAAAGGCATATTGTGCATTTGTATAGTAATTAATGGGTACTTAATTTTAAATAGGTAGTTTAAATAATTAGTACCTAGTAGAAGTAGTAGTAGTAGTAAAACTCTTTATTGTACGTACAAACAAATAATTACCTATGTTTATCCACGGATATGTAATTTGGGAGTCTCAGGTAGTATAACTTAACACGCATGTCTTCAATCTAAATGATCAAAAAAACATAGGTAATTATTTGTTTGTACGTACAGTAAAGAGTTTTAATACTACTACTACTACTTCTACTAGGTACTAAATATTTAAACTACCTATTTAAAATTAAGTACCCATTAATGTCACAATATGCCTTTGTGACATTTACCTGATCAAAAATTGGAAGTGTATTATTAAAGAAATCGTATTGTTCGTTTATACTTTGCAGAATTGTTTTCATTGCGAGACAATACAGCGTTTTAATTTTTTACGGAAAACGCGTTGTATTGCAGTTGTTCTTGATAATGAATTCATAATGGAATGGTTTATATTATGTTACCAACGCACGACAATTTTATTGAAAGGAGTTCTTTTTGTTGTCTTTTTCTTTACTTTTTTAAAAAGTTGAAATGTAAGTGGCCAGTAAGTATTTCATATGCAATGCAACATGTACGTTCCTCTAAAGAGGTTGCAATCATTCCGATTTAAATTATAGCGTTTCTAGGAAATGTATGTAAAGAATTTCATGTCAAGATAAACCCATGTTCTCCCTCAGCAAAAATTTTGAAAAAAATACATATTATAGGATGTTAGTGGGAGTTTTACCAGTGAAAAAATTAGAGCGGTCTCTAACATGGAAGTGATAAAAAAAAAAAACTGAAAAGTTTGAATGGGTTTTTTCTATTTTTTTTCTATGGCATAATGAAAATATAATTATGGCCATTTGATCATCTTGGTTAAATGTACATTATATGCCAAGCTCATTAAAATTGGTTAACAGGAAAAAAAAATATCAAAGAAAAATTAAATATAGTTTTTTTTTTTTTAATGAAAACTATGATATTTAGGGTACTCAAATTTGGCAAAACCATTACTAATGCAGAGCCACACAATCTATAAAAATTACAAGCCCAAACTCAAGGGGGGCAAAATCTCTTAGCTTATCCTGGCACGGCCTTTTAATCCGAAGTAAGCCTATCTGTCCGCGAATTGAATATAGGAACCGGACGTTAGTCGCCTACCCATGCTTTTTATTCGCCAATGAACGTAAATATATTTATTTAAGTTATTTAAAGTTTCACAGAGAGAAAACCGGCGAGCGAGCCTGCTTCTTATATAGTATGGTGTCAATTGAAGTTGCCAAAGATGTACTTACTCTTATTAGTACCGTTACACAACGATAAATATTCACCACGCGTGTTGTATAATAAAACTAATAATTAATAGTTATTTAACCTTAAACTTAATGATAGATAGATAAAAGATAATGCGAAGTGTGAAGTAATGTGAAGGTAAAGATCAAGTGTATAAATCAAAGAATACCAATCGAGCTTTAAAAGCACTACTTGCTCTAAAATAAAAGGACTAAAGATGAAGATAAAATATTGTTTTTCGGATTCGCAATCTAACATAATTCGTCATTTTAATTATTTAGAAAAATTGCATAACTACATACATACATAAACTCACGCCTCCATTCCCAGAGTGGGGTAGGCAGAGCTACAGAATTATCAACAACTCAATTATCAATTGCATAACTGTTAGTAAATAATTGAAATATTTCTCTTTTACTGCATTCAAAAAGTGGTTACCTACTTTTACAATAATCTCAAATAAAGCCGCATAAAGAGAGACTCGTGGTGCGCGAGGAATCCGTTTCCGCACTTGTAGAAAAGAAAAGCCATTAACAACAAAGAAAGTAGATGAATCAAATTGCACTGCTAGATCAGAACAGCTCAAAATCCTTGCTAGTTTTGTTTCAAGTTCATAGAAGTTGTATTAAAGTTGATTTAAAAATACAGTTGTATTATGAGTAGGGTTAGGACTTTTGGTGGCATATCGTGGTTCTAGATTCCATGGAGTCGCTATTTCCTAATTATTATAATACATGACACTTTGATTTTGACCTTCAGTATGGTCATATTTCAAAATGAACTCAATTTTTTTTTAGTTCGTTTATTCTAAACCTACTAACATTTGCTTGTTTTTACAGTAGAGACATGATCCATACCAAAATTAATTTAAATTGGTTTAGCGGTATAAATAAGTAAATGAGTTTTGAAATATTATAAAATACTGAAGGTCAAAATCAAAGTGATATGTGTTATAAAAATTAGGAAATAGCGACTCTATGGATTCTAGAACCACGATTTGCCACAAAAAGTCCTAACTCTAATTATGAGTTACTACTGTTTTGATGTAGCAGTTAGATAGATAAAAATCTTTATTCACATAATATTACGCCATGACAAATTGAAGGTGAAAACACGTTTACATATAATTAAAATAAACACCTTAGCCTAGCCTACTTGTGCAAAATGTGGTTACAGAATTATCAAGAAGTTTAAAGACTTGTTAGTAATTCTTTAGCTCTGCCTATCCCACTCTGGGAATGAAGGCGTGAGTTTATGTATGTATGTATTGTAAAATAAAGTAAAAAAATAAAAACCATAAAAAACTTAAACTACCAATACCTACTTAAACTACAATTAAAATCAAGATGCGTGATTTAGATGTCACGGCATGGTAATGAAAGGGCCCCGACTCAGCATGTGCTGCGCGCATCGCTGCGGCAGTGCTATTATTCTGCCGGGACCCGGCGAAGTGAGACGCACTCAGTCACTAACTCTGTTAATCTCTAGCCGTGTTTAACCCTTTCAGCCCGAATGGCGAGTTAACTCGTCTTGTGCAATGTGCTCTCAGATCCGGTAGACGAAAATACTCGTTTAAAAAAAATTGACATTACGTCCTGGGTTAGGGCAATCGACAGTCACTTGCACAACCGGACACGTTGCGTCCTGTACTCTTAGATAGATAGATAGATAAACATCTTTATTTTCCACAAAACATGCATTCTCTTGACCTTGACCCATATCTATTTGCTGCAGTTATTGTGATGTTACCAACAAGTAAATACACTTATTACCCCAAGAATATTCGTTTCGCATTTGTATCTAAATAGTTTCGTTTTGCACAAACAACATGGAGAAAAATAACTGTAAGTACTAAAATTTCGACAATATTAGCTAACGAGTTATCTCGTCTACCGGCTCTGAAAAGCGTTTTACGTAGCCGAGTTAAGTCGTCTTTCGGACGTAAGAGCATCATTTCTGTTGACGAGTTAACTCGCCTACAGGACTGTGGAGCAGGTATCATTTCACTGGATCTGGAAAACTGGGTAGATTTTGTGTATGACTTTGCCGGAACGAAAGGGTTAATGTGTTGTGTTGTTGAGTGTGTAGGGCATACCCGCCGAGGACGTTGCTGTGCACGCGCAGCAGCGCCTTGCGTATGACGGTGCTGTCCTCCTCGGGGTCCAGGTCCACGTGGTACTGGTACAGGCGCCACTGCGGCGTCGAGCGCACCGTGAAGTAGTTGGCCATCAGCTCCAACTGATCGCCGAACGAACCTTGGACAAATATCAAAAGTTGTTTCTAACATTCAATTATTTGATACACGTAATATGACGATCCTATAACGTTATAACTTTATATTTTTGTTTGGTGCCTTTTCTACCGTTATTATAGGTAGTGTTTTTAAAAGGTTAGGCTCAGTTTAAGGTTAACTAGTTTATGATCTCTGCTATAAATCCGTGTACATTAACATAGTTATTTAAAAATTGGCAGTAGGTATCCTCATGGGAAATTAGTGCTAAATAATTAAACTCCGCGTCAAAAATATCGCACCTTCAGGAAAAAAATGTTCAACCGACCTTATACCCTATTTAACCAAGGGTAAAATGGATTACTGTTAGGTATCATTTGAAAGGTAATAAAATGTAGTTTTTAAAACGGTAATAAAATGTAGTTTTTGAAAAAGGTTTAACAAATAAAATTATTGTCACCAGGTTTAAAAAAATAACTTTATTGCGAAGACAAGAAAAATACTTATTGAATCTTAAATTAACTTCAATTAAATGGATAAAAAGAGGATAAAAAAGACACTTAAAAGTAACCTAAAACCTGCCCGCGAGTGCCCCCCGTCCGGACAAGGTCGGTCTTGCCATCTGTGGACATACCGCCCCAAAACATGCAGCAACCACCTCTGTAGGCCAACGTTTTCTCAATGCAGGCTTGAGCAAATCGTTCTCCAGACCTTCTGTAGACTCTTCTACGCCTGTCGTTGCAATAGAGGCAGACCCTCGTCTCATCGGAGAAGAGAACCTGGTCGACCCATTGGTCGAATGTCCAATCGACGTGGTTACAGAATTATCAACACGTTTTTAAAGTTGTAGGTAATTCTGTAGCTCTGCCTCCCCACTCTGGGCGTGAAGGAATGTTATGTGTTGTTTGTTTGTTATTTCATCTCTTTCAGGCAATAAAGATTTAAGTTTCTTTCAATGTTACATAAACTTTAAAGAGAGATGCCTGAAATTTTTGGACAAACAAATGCATTTTTTGAATTTTGATGATTGCTGAGAGGAAGCCGTAGCTCTGATTCGTAAATGTCAAAGGAAAGATAACAAAGGTGACCGTAGAATAATATCGAATACATGTTAGGTACCTGTCAAACGAAAATTATTTAAAGTATTTTACTTTTGATTTTTACAGAAATTCAAGTGGTGATGATAAAACATTCTTGCGATATTTGCGGTTCAATTCAACAATCGGAATAACGAAAAATGTTAAAAAATTAATTTATTCATCCGTTCCATTTCCCAGACTACCCTATGGTGAAGTTCCCCAAACTGAGCAATTGATCATGTTTTATAAATACGATTTCAAAAAAAAAAAAACTTAACATACAGCTTGACTATAAATATCGCGTGGTTCCCCGCAGCCGTCCGCAGTTTTAAATATACTCAATCCAATAAATACTTTATGAATGAGACTACTACATTAAAAAAAAAGTGGTCTGCCAGTTTTGACAAAAGTTTCTGGGAGTACTAATTATCGTTAAAATCGAACTTGTTGTATCATGAGTGCAAGTGAACTTCAACCGTAGCGTAGGGTGGTAGTCCACATTTTTGGCTGGCTGTACAAGATGGTACATGTAGTTCCTGGTCTAAGAAACATACATATGCACTAAAACTATGATATCCATCACATTCGATTGCATTTCTCTCAGCATAAGCAAAATAATATACAAATAAAATAAATATAAAAAATTGTAGGCACTATCTCCACGGTTAATGGCTATAAAATATAAATCATCTTACCACCGTGTGAATTATTAAGTGATTTATTTTAATACGCACGACAACGCTCTTATTGACACTTCAAGATTAATAATGATTTATTGGAGAGTACTTAAACAAAATTATCAACGGAATCATGACGTCGGGAGTATCTGTTATCGTTTTTGCTAGTACTAGAACAGAATCGCAGTGACCCTTTTTGTCCAGCTAGATCAGGCTTTTGGGCCATAGTGGGGCGTATAAAGTGTGGCGCGTACTCGAAACGCAATGTACGCCGGCACGCTCCTGGTCTGGGGGACACAGATAAACTGATAAAATGATGAATACCCTTCTTAGACTGCAACACAGCAGGCCGAGTACGGAGCACAGTTATTTGCTCGGGAAGCACCCTGCCCCCGCCTCGACGGGAACCGCGACCGCTGGCCCCGCTGGCGTCTCCACTGGCACCCGGTTGGGCCTGTGCTCCTGCAAATTATACAGAAATATATATAAATCATCCAAGATTCAGGAACAAATACCGCGCTCATCATACAAATATTTGGTAATCGAACCCGGGTTCGTTAGCTTCGGAGGCAGGGTCACTACCGACCGACTCTGTTAAGGATCAATAACCAATAGTCTGTCATTACCAAGATCGATCTGCTGCATTCGCTGCTGGATGTCGACGTCGCCGGGGTGGTCGTGGGTGGACGGCGTGGTGCGGTGCGAGGCGCGGCCGGCCTGCACGGCGGGCGCGGGCGCCCCGGCGCGCACGGGCGGCGCCACGGCGGGCGGGCCCCAGGCCGAGGGCGGCTGTGGGCGCGGCCCGGCCGGCCCGGCGGCCGCGGGAGGCCCGGCCGCAGCGGGCTGCGAGCCCGGCCTCCGCGGCGGCTGCCCGGCGCCCTCCTGGCTGCCCCGCCCGGCCCGCCCGCGTGCCTTTCCTCGTCCGCGCGGTGGTTCCGACATAGCTCTAGTCAAATAAAAAGACAAATTCTAATTAATTATATTTAGATTGTATCAATTCATAACACCCGATTCTACAGAGGCCTCTAAACTTCGTAATTTTATTTAGGTGTCGCTATTACACTTTGCTATTCTATGAGCAGCTGTCATAATCAATTGACACCGCTGATTTGAATCTGACGATTCTTATTTTAGGCAGTCTATTCAACTTAGTTTAGCTGCCGAAATGCTATTCTAGATATCTCGTTTTTACGCGAAAACACAGAAACGTCAAACTTAATAGACTACTTTTAGCGGCGAGTAAAATAGTCCCGTTTATAATTTGTTTACCTAAAGTCAAGTGGATATTCTCATTTTATATTTTCTATTTGAAATAACATTTTTAATAGCTATGGCGGCCGACGAAAGGGAGCATGGCGAAAGTGAAAAACTTAATTTAAAGAGGTTGCGAGATGCATCCAACCCATTCGACCGATCCGAGCTGAAAGGATCGTGAGCAGATTGGGCGTGCCACCAACAGAATTGAAACCTATATCATTAAAAAGGTTTTAGTTAAAGCATCATTTCTTAATATTGCCGCAAATATCTAGCTCACCGGAGAACAAAAATATGGGCACTTGAAAACAAGATATATATCGTCCGTAGAAACTTCGGCTAATTAATGTATAATTGTCACAGTTTATTATACAACTGCGTGTAGGGTATTTGATGTACAAAAATATGTAAACTGTAGTGTTTGTGCTTCTCCAGAACTTGTCTAAAAAATAATATTTAAAAATATAACTATATAACAAACAACTCCGCCACACAGGGCGTTTGAGAACTGTTCCTCGTCGCATGGCACTTGCAGGTAAGAACCCGCGCGTCATCGGTCCCACCTACTACGAGCGTCTACCCGCCGAATTCAAACGCGAACCATCTGACGACATGTTTAGGCGCCGGCTTAAGAATCTTTTGTTGGATAACCCAGTCTATTCCGTGAATGAGTATATGGAACTTGACTTATAAATAGGATTGACTTTTTTTTTTTTTTAATTTTTTATTATTATTATTTTTTAATGTACTCTGTATTTGTGTTGACTTTCTATTATTATCATTTAATTCTATTTCTGACGACCTCAATGTAACTGCATATAATTTGACATGCCATGTAATTTATACTGTGTTATATTGAGTAATAAAATCTGAATCTGAATCTATAGATTCCATTCATTAATTAACCTGCTTATTAATTAAAGTAGCAACATATTCAACTCAACTTAGAAGTTTTAGATTACGGACAAAATCAGGCAAATTTTAGTCAGTTTGCCATTCTGGAATAGGACTTATTAAATCTGCCGTTTAAACCATGACTAAAAATTAGAAAATTTGGTTTTAGGCTATTTAAGCAATGTGCACGTGCAATGATTAATTATGTTTATTCCTCTTAGGTCCTATCTATTAACTAAATAAATTTAATCTAACATATACCCGAGGCGATTTAGAGTAAACCCCTTAAGACTGTCAGACATCATTCAGAAATTTAGTTTATGGGTAATCATCTAATCAATCATGAAATCCACAATAAGCCCAGGCACGTATGAACGGCTCGCTGAGAAAATTCATGACGCATGTGATCAACTGCAGAAGTGGTTTAACTGTAACGGTTTGCTCCTAAATATTACAAAATCAAGCGTCATGATTTTCTCGGGGCGTAGTGTTCCTGTTCCTCCGTGCGTCGCAAACAGTCCGATGCCTGTATGCGATCAGTGTAGGTTTCTCGGATTCACTCTGGACTCGAATCTTAATTGGAAGTGCCATGTTGACCTATTGTGTGGAAGATTGAGTAGTGCGGTGTTTGCGTTGCGTAAGCTGAAATTGCTTATATCTGACTACGCTCTAAGACGGGTCTATTATGCACATTTTCACTCACTGATGTCGTACGGCACACTCTTATGGGGAAACTCTACGGATGCCAACAGGGTAATGCTGATGCAGAAACGTGCCGTACGTACGCTGGTCGGGGCGAAGCCAAGACATACTTGTCGGGGCATTTTCACAACGCAACGCATAATGACGCACTATTCACTTTACATATTCGAAATTATTATGTTTGTCCGATCGAATATATCTTCGTTTCCAACAGTAAACGTCGTCGGCAAACAACTCCGCCACACAGGGCGTTTGAGAACTGTTCCTCGTCGCATGGCACTTGCAGGTAAGAACCCGCGCGTCATCGGTCCCACCTACTACGAGCGTCTACCCGCCGAATTCAAACGCGAACCATCTGACGACATGTTTAGGCGCCGGCTTAAGAATCTTTTGTTGGATAACCCAGTCTATTCCGTGAATGAGTATATGGAACTTGACTTATAAATAGGATTGACTTTTAATTTTTTTTAATTTTTTATTATTATTATTTTTTAATGTACTCTGTATTTGTGTTGACTTTCTATTATTATCATTTAATTCTATTTCTGACGACCTCAATGTAACTGCATATAATTTGACATGCCATGTAATTTATACTGTGTTATATTGAGTAATAAAATCTGAAAATCTGAATCTGAATCTGGTACCTAAGCTCCTACAGTGGCGGTCTCATAATTAGGGATACTTGCATTTTTCTCAAACAGTTGACTACAAACATGAATTATCAATTTCAACAACCAATTAAAAAGTTCTTGACCTTTAGAATTTTAGACAATCAACTAAGGTTTAAACTGATGTACGCTACGCTACGGTTCAAAACGGACCTTATATTTTATAGGGATTTAAAAACTTAGTGCTAACACGTCCATAAAAAAAATTACAACTTCCAAGGAAAGGTACCCAACTGTCCGGCTCCGATTTGATTTATATTTATATATGTTATAGAGTAGTCTAAAATAACAGACAGACACGTATTTTTTTTGGCTGCGAAAACTCAACCTATGGAGAAATTGTCCTCCAAAGTACTAATTTTACAACAAAACGTGAAGTGAGTGAAACCATGAGAATAACAAATCACGGGATATTTTTTCATGTTCAACCCAGTTTGGTTTAACAAAACTCACAGAACTTTAAGGTTTTGGTCACTTTTTAGTACTTTGGAGGACAATTTCTCTGAATAGGTTGTTTGTCAGGTAAAAAAAATACGTGTCCGTTAGTTTAGACTACTCTCTAACATATATAAAAATAAATCAAATCGGAGCCCGACAGTTGCGTACCTTTCTTTGTTAGTATGAACACCTTTCTTTTTTACATATCCTTATAAAATGAAAGATCATTTTTCAACTGCGATTTAAGTTTACATTTAAATTTAACCTTAATTGATTTGTTAACGATAAGTGTTACTAACAATAAAATAGGTAAAGAACTTTTAAGTTGGGTGTCAAAATTTGAAAGACATATTTATTGGTAATTTTAAATACAAAAAAATATCACCTAAGTACCTATTATAAATTACTAGCTGTCAACTCCCTCCGCGAAGAAGTAGCTATTCTTTTAGGATTTGCGCAATTTTCCGGGATATAAGGTGTACTGGGAACCAAGCTATCTCCATACTAACTTTCATCGAAATCTGTTCTGCCGTGAAAGCATAAAAAACAGACAAAAACTTACTTTCGCTTTTATAAGACCGATAAGTATAATATGTATAAGTTTATTAGCGAGTATGAAAGTATGGATTACATTATTTGTGTCCTAATGTAAGCCGAACAGTGAATATTTTTTGCATTTTATTTTTTAACAGTGGTGGTCACATAATAAGGGTACGCTTGCGTTTTTCACATACAATTACAATATGACTTCAATTTAGACCACCAATTAAAAAGTTTATAAATTTAGATCATAAACTAAGGTTTAAAGTTTAAAACTAATGTAAAGTGAACTACTGTTAATAACAGATCCTATGTTATATTGGGATTTAAAAACTATGTGACCGCTACTACTGTATAGACAGAAGTATTGAAAAAATATATCGCATTAGTTCCATTATTTTAAATGCATTAAACAGTAAAATTATAGGAATGAAAAATTTTCACCAGTTCTATCTATAGAAATGTCATGGCAATACAACGAGTGGTAATCAACTTCGAATCTAATTCCAATTTTAATTAATGGCTTTCACTCCTGTTAAGGTCTATTTTGCCAATGTCAAGTTAGTTATAGACACTTCCATGGATATCACAAGCGAGGACAATTGTTCGGTAAAAGAGTATTTTCTCTAATGGACTTAACAGAAGCACATGGGGTTAGCTCCACACGCTTCTGTCAAGGCCCAACTTTCAATCATTGAGCCACCAACCAGTTATTTATTTATTGACATATCGCACCTCCAGAACAATAGTGACATAATTCAGACATTTTCAATTTCGAGTTAGGTCTCAATAATAATGTATTTATGAGTTTGAAAGCTGAAATTTTGAACTAGGTCACTATTGTTCTGAAAGTGCGATATCACAAAAGATGCTTGTCATTTGCCATTGCCAAGCAAATTTAATAGTGTAATAAAAAAATTTATTGCATAGGTAGGTGTTCTCAAATAATTGATAATATTATAACCTATTCAAAATTTGTGCGAGTAGATTAGCCACACAACTACATTTATTAAATGTGACAACTGTACAGCAGAGCCCAGCCTCTTGTGGAATACATTATAATTGTGCCAATCTTCATATTAGAAATATAAGACCAAATATGTTAAATTAATGCTATTAATTTGCAATAACAACACTAATGTATTAGGTTTGTAGTTTCCTTTAATATTTCCACTTGTGGAATACATTATAATTGTGCCAATCTTCATATTAGAAATATAAGACCAAATATGTTAAATTAATGCTATTAATTTGCAATAACAACACTAATGTATTAGGTTTGTAGTTGCCTTTAATATTTCCAATGACTACCTACCTTTATCATGTTTTATATCTTTGAGCCTCTGTTTACAAGTAGGCACCTCACTGATAAATTCTATTCTAAAATAAGTGCATTCGTTTGGAGGAACCCAAGCCGCTGCACCCACATAATCCCTATTAATAAATTTGACACTGGCTACGTTATACCTATTCTAACTCTATTGAACTCTTCAACCTCATTCGTTTGGGCCAGGCCAATTAAAATGGAAATCAAATGCAACTTGTATACTGTTTGTAGTTATTTATTGTACCTATACAACCAATAGGTAATGAATAGTTAGGACTTTTGGTGGCAAATTGTGGTTCTAGAATTCATGGAGTCGCTATTTCCTATTTATTGTAATACATACCACTTTGATTTTGACCTTCAGTATTTTAATGATTTAAAATTCATTTATTCATTAAACCACTATAAACCAATTATAATGTATTTTAGTATGGAGGATATCTCTGCTGTGAAAGAGTTACAAACAAGCAAATATGAGTAGGTATTGAATAACCGAACCAATAATGTATTTAGTTCATTTTGAAACATGACCATACTGAAGGTCAAAATCAAAGTGTCATGTATAATAATAATTAGGAAATAGAGACTCCATGGATTCTAAAACCACGATAAGCCACCAAAATCCTAACCCTAGTAATGAATTAATCAAATTACCGGTTGAGTTCTTCAAAAGATTTGTGAATGCTTCTAGAATTCTTATTTAATAACATAAAGTTCTGTTTCCCATTTCCCCTCGATTCCAGATCATCTGGAAGGTAGAATGTCCCAATAAAATGACCTGTATTTTTGAGAATGTTTATTTCTAGTGACCAATATTTTTTAAATTCTTTTGCAATGGATGGTGGGTCAAAATGTTTTGTTTCAAATTAACATTACTTATGAACCGTTATGCATTAAAAAACAAACTCGATTCAGCCCCAATACCTTTCAGCGAGGTCTGCTTCTTTGTATTTAAATATCATTAAATAAGTATTGTACAAGTTTCCAAGGTGCCTCAAACAACTACCCAAGTATGCTTAAGAGCTCTTATAATGTCCATAGCAAATGGATAATGGCAATATGTGAGATGTAAAGACACTTCCTTTGTATAGGTATAAAAAGCCAACAAAGTTTAATTACAATAGCCTCTACTTCCACTTCTACTTTTCAATCTGGATAATCTGGCAGACATCAAAAACCAATATTTATATTAGTTACTTATAAAATTAAGAAATAAGGTTCTTACCAATATGGCGATCGTAAATAATTTTGAACTGAAGTGCAAAAAACCAGGTTTACAAAATGGACGACATGACAATATAGTGAATTTCGAAAAAAAATATCCATCTAATCTAGGTCAGACATGTTCGCTATAAGTAGGTACTTAATGAACTTGTTCAAACGCCGAAGTGGAAACGAGTAATTGAAGTACCTACCTAGAACTTTTCTATGATTAGATACAAATAAATATTCCTCACTGAAACTATCCTGAACACCCTGAAGACAGTCCTTATAACTCAACAGGTTGTGAGAATAGGTACCATATTATTTTTAAAAATATAAGTACAACAACAACAACAAAGTGATTTCGCTGTAAGATCATGATTATAGACTACTTAATTACCTTCTAACGATAAACACGGTTAAGTAAGTCTTTATAGTTAGAAATACACGTCAATCAATGCATATTCTCAGAAACCCCGGATTCAAATTACACATTTCGCCTACACAGGCATTTTTGTTTGAAAACAATGGCGGGTCACGCGTGGTTTTTTGGACATCAAATGCATACCGGTGTTAACCAAATATATGGAAATAATTCTTAAATTAAATATATATGAAAGCAAATAAGTATAGAGAGATACATAATATAAAAACGCCACTAGAAAAGTATTGCAAAATAATATGAACAGTGAAATTGCATCAGGTCAATTTAACTTTAAACTTATTTAGGATATAGTTAAAATAGCATGTTAGAAAGTTTTAATAATCTTACCAAAAATCCAAAGGGTTTATTTGATTTATAAATCAAAAGAAACGATACGTTGCCTGCCTTCTCGACTCGAGCAAAACTTTCTCCCAAAATTCCAAAATGAAGGGATAGATTGATTATATGAATGAAAGAATGAAATTAAATGAATGGAATCGTTGACTTAAGTCCCATCCATGGGCGCTCTACATTCACGCGCAATTCGCGGCCGCGAATCTTGGCGCGAATTGCGCGTGAACGCTTCTTGGCTCCACATTTGATGCGTTCACAGTATAGTTCGCGCGCTCGACAACGTAATTAGGTCTACATTAGAAGAAAAAAACAAATTAAAAAGAGATGTTGGATAACGAGCATTCGTTGTAATAGAACAATGTTTGAAATATTATATCCAGTATTGCTGGTATCGGGCTAATGATTTATAAAAGTTGCGCGCAAATGTGGAGCCTTGTTGTGTTCAAGCAGCTTTCGCGCATTCACAGGCTCTTTGAAGCGGGCCAAAAATACGACAAAAATGGTTGACAAGTTACCCGTGTGGTTGCTGGGTTAGAATAGTGCCACTCCATATCTTCCCGTGGATGTCGTAAGAGGCGACTAAGGGAATAAAGGCTTGTAGTACTGTTGGGCGATGGGCTTGCAACCTGTCACTAATACGCTGGTAAACTTCTTAGCCTATTTGTGCAAACTGTGGTTACAGAATTATCAACAAGTTTTTAAAGTTGTAGGTGTAAGACGTTTATGTATGTATGGTTGACAAGGCGCGAACACTAAAAAAATAAGCGAATTAACTCCACATTAACACTTTCACGCGTTCGCGTATTTGCATTCGTGTATTCGCGCGTGAATGTGCGTGAACTTTGAATATCGAAGTTCGAAGTTATGTTGGCTCCGTCCCGGTGACTCATCATTCAAAGCTATTTCGAGAGAAAGGGATGGAGCTAACGTAACTTTGAACTTCGATTTTCAACTACTTTGAAAAAGCCACGCCAAGCCTCAGAGCCACAGACAAGTCGTGTAAATGTGTGAATGTGTGGGTTCGCGCCTTGTTAAGCACTTTTTGTCGGTTTTTCGGCCCGCGTCAAAGAGCCAGCGAACGCGCGAAAGCTGAGTAGACACAGCTGACTCCAGATTCGCGCGTTGCTTTTATAAAACATTAGCCCAATACCACCAATACTGAACAAAATATTACAAACAATGTTCTATTACGTTTAATACTCGTCGTCCACCATCTTCGTTTCCGCCATTTCTTTTTAATTTGTTTTTTACTTTTAATGTAGACCTAATTATATCGATGAGCGCTCGAACTATACCGTGAACACAATTGTGAAAACTGCCAATGTCGAGCCAAGAAGAGTTCACGCGCGATTCTAGTGTCGCCGCGATTCAAGCCCGCGAACGTAAAGCGGGCTTTAAATTAGATCGTGTCATTTTTTCGTTCGCTATTATTTTGTATCTATCTCTCGATTTTGATTTCGAGCGCTCGGTTTACATAATTTCTTCTGTTATTGAACGGATTGAACAAAAGCTTCTTACATTTTGTTAATTTCTTCAACAGAGCTTTTATACTCCAGTAAAATTGGCGATTAAAAATCCGGTAATCCAGATTTTTTGCAGAATTGTTTATGATGTTGGACCAATGAATAATCCAAGTTTGTGACCTCAAACCCCGAACGCAACCTTCGGACTTTTTTCAGATTTTGTCCATTATTACCCTGTAGAACTAGTTTTTGATAGTTTTGCTAAAATATGAGCCTAAAGTTGTCTCTGTAGACCCAATAGTTTGTGAGATACAGCTTTTCAAAATTCATAATTCTTGTAGGAAGGCAGGGGGGAAGATTGTACATGAGCAGTTGAATACAAAATGATGAATGAGATGTAACTTGTATGTATTAGTAATGCAAAGACTAGACGCACCTGGTGGCCTGGTGTTCGTTAATCGCTAATCCGCTACAAAAAAAGTTAGCTTCGTTAAACGTTAAAGCGTTACATTTCGGAAGAATTAACGCAAGTTAACGTTAATCGTTAATCCGTTAATATGTGCAAAAAAACTGCATTTTTATATAGTTGCGTTAGTGAACTTATAAAACCTATTGTTTTAGGTTATGTGTAATTTAATCGTCGGGCATAAGGTGCATATTCCCCTTCATGAACATTAACATGTTGAAGTTCTCGTCTGAAAGCGAGGCTCGTTTTGGTGTTAATATGTCTTTACCCGTGGAAAACAGACGTTCAACTGCAGCGCTTGAGGGTATAGCAGTATTGTATTTAATTAATAGATTTATGAATATCTGTTCCCCGAGGAATGCAGCATCTTTGTACGAGTCTTTTGATTTCATGTCCAGCCACATTTTAACGAGACTGCGCTTTACTCTTTAAAGAGTTGGAGCTCTTTGGTTTTTCTATAGACTGAGTGATAGAATTGAAAAAGTCTTCCTCGTCATCATCGTTGTTACTCGTATTGCTCCCTCCGCCACTTAAACTATCTCTGTCCTTCGAATTTGCCGCCCGGCACTTGTCGTTCCATACTTGTCTGAACCTGTTTTTCGCGCCGCGCCGCGGTGCCGTGCGGTAAATAGTTGGGCATTGGATTAACGATTAACGAACTTCTGCATATTAACGGAAGTTAACGTGTCCGTTAACATTTTTAAAAGTTAACTTAAAAGTTAATCCGTTAATCAAAATGTTAACTTCGTTAATTAACGATTAACGGATTAACGAGTTAATGCCCAGCTATGCCTGGTGGTATGTCTGCAAGGAGTGAAATCGAGCAGTTTCGTGTACGAGGTAGCCAGATTCCAGATTCGGTGGCCAGATTGAAGCTGGTTTTCGTCGCAGCCCTCGCGAATTGTTGTTACCCCTGGTTGTTACCTGCTCGTCAAGGTTGTTGTTGTTGTTATACTTTATCTCGGAAACTATTGGGTCTATGGAGACAATTCTAGTCTCATATTGTAGCAAATTTAGTCTTCTTTACAACCGTTCTATCGTAATAAGGTACTATCAAAAGCTAGTCCTTTAGGGTTATAATCACCAAAATTGAAAAAGTCCGAAAGTTGCGTTGGGCGCTGAGGTGACAAACTTGGATTATTCATTGGGCTAACACCATAAACAACTCTGAAAAAAATCAAAACTACCGGATTTGACGGAAGCTCATAATGACTAAAGTTCCTGGAGTATTAACTTTTTTCACAGTTCCGTTTTTCTTGGCTCATTCCTCTTAATTTTGTTCGTTCACGTACATACATAAGCAATTTTTTTTTATATAAGATTAGCATCAAGGTTTTTCTATGACGTCATAACGTCTTTGATGCCCACTCTATTACCTATAATATTTAATCTCTTTGGTACTTATAAAATTCTAAATGTATCCCATCGTAAATAGTTATTTGATAAATAAGAATATAGATGGCGTTACCTATCCACATTCTTGGCAGAGCCTAGTAGTTATCAAAATAAATGATGACTTTCTACCGTACCCTGGGGACCGATTTATGACTTTCGAGCGCTCGATTTCAAATCCGAGCGGTAGAAAATATTCGAATGCGAAAATCTCTCACGATTTGTTTTCGAATGGTCCCAAATTCCAAATTTTTGAGATTTTCACTCGAAAGCGAGGGATTGACTAATGGTGCGTTCCTATATTCAAAACCGTTGGTAGAGTTGTGACGTCTCGTTAATAATTGACACATTTTGTATGAAGCAAATGTCATAACGCTACTGCCCTTAAGGGAAACGATTCGTTTCTTGAATATAGGAACCGGGCATAAAATAGTATTGTTAAGTTGGAACTTGTTTCATTATACGCAGAAAGTCGATGTTTTACCGGTGTTTTTATTCATAATTTAATTGCGAATAAATGTGTGAAGCTAACAAAAGATGAAATCATAACAAGCAATTTAATATTTTAGTGCCAATACGATTTTATTACGCTTTATTTACAAATTCGTGACTGGTTATAAATGTAGGAAAAATGAAATGCTTTCTCGTCTGTGGATGTCTATGGCATTGTGCTAGGTTTGTTTATGCTTCGTGTACTTCCCGGCATACATACCCAAGTTGGGTAACCCAACAGGTTTGAAAGATGTCAAATTATACTTTCTATTGATAGAAATCAAAACATTCAAAACGAATGCCACGGACCACTCGTGTTCATATTTTCTATCGCTCGCAAGTCAAAAATACCATTTCATTGTTTTTTGTCACTTTCGAGCGCTCGAAAGTCAAAAATCGGTCCCCATTTACTTTAACATCTTTTTTAAAACAGCATATCAAATTGTTAACCTACCTACTTATAAACAAAACTAGCAATGTATAAATAATGTATGAACTGTATTAGTTGTACCTAATAATTTAGTAACGAAAACCTACCTAGAAGATGGCGCTACGTACACCTACATTACATAAATCACTATCGTTTGCTCCACCTTTGTCATAACATAAGTTATTTCTGGTACCTTTTGAATGCGATAAGAAGTTCCGAATATCAAAATCAACTCGATAACGATTCCAATGCTCTGTCCCTCGCTGTATTCTTATAGAGTTAGGACAGAGCACGATATAGCGGTTCGCTAGCGAGTACGGTATACAGGGTGTTTGGTAGAGCGTTGTCTAAAAAAAAAAGCGAATAGAAGAGGCCTAATGCTATCCATTTCAGGTACTTTAACCCTTTATTTGTCTAGGGGCTATTTAATACCGATTTTTTTTTATTTTATTAAAAATTACCAAAATTCGACCTTGAAACCCCGAAAAAAAGGAACTATTCGGTGTATCCACAAAATTATAATTTTGGCAGAAAGTTACATGTTGTGTTGTTCGAATAAAAGTGTTATTGCAAGCGGATAGCAACATTTAAAAAAAATGGGGGCTCTCAAAGTTTCACAAATCAGCAAAGAAATTTTTCAAGATTAACTTTACATCGAAATTAAAAAAAAACGAAAGTGATTACAACTGTTCCAATTTCCTAAAAACATCTCCAGTTCATGACAATTCTAATGGTGTGCCACATGCATTACAAAACTCTTAATAAGTAATTTAAGTAATTCGCTAATAACTTCCACCCGGCCGTGAAGGTGGCGATTTTTGGGAGAATTAACTTCTCTATTCAGTTACCACGCAGTTAGATGTTTTCTCGTTGTAATTCACATATCTAAGATGAGAATGAATTCATTAGAATTTTATAAGTAAATAATATTATTTGTAAAAACATTCAGAATAGGTACTTTCACCAAACTGCAAAGCAGTTTGTTGGCGAAGACAGCACTTTTTTTTTACATCTTTTACCTTTCATAAAATAAGATAAGTAAACACCAGGTAGGTATTTGTGCGACTTAAATGTTACCAATTTTACCAAACGATGTAAATGTTAATTGACTGTTAGAGCATACATGTGACAGCTTTTAACACTCTAATCGTCTGTTAATTGCTTGGTGAAATTCTACATTAACTACTTTTAATTTCTTTAAGGAAGGTATCCATCAAACATGCCTTCACTTTAGTTTTGAATATATTTTTCGTTTCACATTCGTCGTCCGGTATGATTCTTTTGTAAATGCGCGGTACCAGGTACCCTCTTGTTCTTTGTCCGTAGTAATTATTAACTGATCTTGGTTCAACAAACAGTTTACGCGAATGTGTCATGGATGTTTTCTATGTATTTAAGTATTTATTTCTCTATATAAGTATTTATATCGTTGTCTAGTACCCATAGTACAAGCCTAGAGCTTAGTTTGGGACTAGGTCAATTGGTGTGAGATTGTCCCCTGATATTTATTTTATTTATTTACCATAAATGAGCCCTCTTTTACATAGCTTTTACACGTCGGTATATGGAGTGAATGCTTCCCCTGGTAGAGTCTGCGGTTAACTGCTGAATGAATAAGGACGAAAAATGCCTTCTTAATGTAGTTTTAGTGTTATCGAAAGTGCTGTAAAAGCGGTCGTTGTACATTTCTATAGAAATTAATGGTGTCCACGTGACGAATCGGCCCGGGCCGCGGCTTCCCTCCGAGCCGAGGGCTACTTCTCAGAATGTAAAAAGAAAAACCACTGGCTTCCGACGCCTTCCTTGCCACCATGTGACCCAACTCCGTCAAGTTAATGATTTCTCACCAGTCGCCATGATAGAGTATACAACGAGGTGAAAATATTGTTCCGATGCACTTATTTGATTACGAGAGTAAATTAAATTAGGACTGAACTAACCCTAACGTGGCAAATTTGTTTTCTGAAATATTGTATTTTTTATCTGTAGGTATAAATAAAAATGAATGGCTAAATGTGTTGCTAAGCGCAAATCTCGAGAACGGCTGAACTGATTTGGCTGATTTCTTTTTTGTTGTGTTCTTCATTGTCAGGACAAGGTTTTTATGACAGCAAATACCTAATTGAAAAATCCACCGGGATAGTCAGAAATTATATTTTCACCTCAGCAGCTCAAACAAGCAGGTTTTGCTGCTTAAAAACAGTGAGCAAAATTCAATTTTGCTGCGAGCGAGAGGCAAAGTAGCTTTTTAATTATTTTTTTTAAATGCCGTGAGCAGTGCTGGGGCTACTCACAACATTCGAAAAAATTGAACTTCACTTTGTTCTGTCACTTTCACTTCGATAGGAAAAAAGCGAGAGATAGAAACAACTTGATTCGAAGTTCGATTTTCAAATTCCACACATAGTAGGCCCAAAAAGAAACGCACGTTCGGATGCACACATAACCGTAAAATTGCAAATAAAACTATCTGTTAAAGTTTGAAATGTGTTTATTATAACTATTTTATACAGTAGGTACAATCATTTTTTTTATTTAATGTTTTGAAGACAAAATTAATGAAAAATAAGAAGTTTATCATGTATCTACATAATTTTGTTATCGTTTTAACAATCTTTAATTTCGTGACATAAACCGCGGGGGCAGTTTCAGAACGCATTTCAAAAATAGCGGGATTATTGTAGCCAATAGCCATAGACAATGCCTAGTTAGGTTTTTTTAAAGCCACAGACTACATAAAGCTGTATAAAGTTGTGTTTGCACTACGGCATTATCAAATTGAGTGACAGGTTTTATCTGTTTCATGTTTATTTTTTCCACTTTTTATTTTATTAGTATTTTGCAAAAATGCTTGTGATTGATGCATATGCGATCGTGTCGTTATTTAGTCGTGTATTCACCAAATGGTCACAACGGAAGACCTGCGTTGGCCCTACCAGCTTCACGCTGTGTTGTTCTCGCTGCTGAGGTGAAAAGTTGTATGTCTCACACGAGACCAAAGTTTTTTACGTCTCGTATCTTTGAATCCCTCGCTACGCTCAGGATTCTAACCTAGAATCACTCGCTACGCTCGTGATTCAATTATAGAATCCTTCGCTTACTCGGGATTCAAAATCATCACTCGCAGCAAAAACCAACTTTGCTCTCTTGTTGAACAAATAACTATTTTTGAGGTCTGAAGATGGCTGAATGAATAATAATAATAAAAAAATGTTTTTAATTTCTATTTAATTTAATGTATCTTTAAATTCACACTAGAAATATTGCCATAGAGTGTAGGTATGTATCCAGCTGTAGACTGAGAAAACTTGATAGTAAAAGGTTTTTTATAATCTTACTACAGAGGGGCTTTATAGGTTTCTGCTACTGCACAGGTCCATTGACATGACAGATTTTTTTCAAATTACTTTTTCACCTCAGCAGCTCAAACAAGCAGGTTTTGCTGCTTAAAAACAGTGAGCAAAATTCAATTTTGCTGCGAGCGTGAGGCAAAGTAGCTTTTTAATTATTTTTTTTAAATGCCGTGAGCAGTGCTGGGGTTATTTACAACATTCGAAAAAATTTAACTTCACTTTGTTCTGTCACTTTCACTTCGATAGGAAAAAAGCGAGAGATAGAAACAACTTGATTCGAAATTCGATTTTCAAATTCCACACATAGTAGGCCCAAAAAGAAACGCACGTTCGGATGCACACATAACCGTAAAATTGCAAATAAAACTATCTGTTAAAGTTTGAAATGTGTTTATTATAACTATTTTATACGATCATTTTTTTCATTTAATGTTTTGAAGACAAAATTAATGAAAAATAAGAAGTTTATCATGTATCTACATAATTTTGTTATTGTTTTAGCAATCTTTGATTTCGTGACATAAACCGCGGGGGCAGTTTCAGAACGCATTTCAAAAATAGCGGGATTATTGTACTTGTTTAAAAAAAATGTTTTTTGTTGCTTTTCTGTTACGCTACGTCTCGCGAAAAATATCTGAAAGCTTATGATATTTTTAAGCAATGGAAACTTGCAAATGGTTCCAAAACTTTTTCGGAGACTGTACTGTTAGCGTATTTCATAGAGTTATCACAAACAAAGCAACCATCAACAATGTGGAGTATTTACTCAATGTTGAAAACAACAATAAAAACGAAGGATGATGTGCACATTGAAACCTACCACAAACTCATTGCATTTTTGAAGAAAATATCAGTAGGGCACAAACCCAAGAAGTCCAAATTTTTTTCAGCCGCTAATGTTCAAAAACGGCACGGCGGATGGAGGTCGAATATGGTTGCGGAAGGATATATTGAAGATTCACTTGAAAATAAAACTAAAATCTGTAAGCGTATCATAGAGAACATAAGTTTGAAACAGACCTCAGATCCTTGGTCTCGCCCATCTACTTCCAGAGTCACAAATACCGCCACTGAGTCACCTTCTTTCCATATCCTTCCCCCACAATCCAAAAGTGAGGAAGCCGAAACCATGAGCTGGAAAGAGACCTCAGATCCTTGGTCTCGCCCATCCACTTCCAGAGTCACTAATACTGCGACTGAGTCACCTACTTTCACTATTGTGCCGTCACAATCTACAAGTGAGGAAGCCGGTGAAACTATGAGCTGGAAACAGACCTCAGATCCTTGGTCTTGCCCATCTACTTCCAGAGTCACAAATACCACTGCTGAGTCACCTACTTTCTCTATTCCTCTGTCACAGCCCACAACAAGTAAGGAAGCCGAAATCTCAGCCTCATCAACTACTCAAACTCAAGTTTCTAAGACAACAATATCGGTTCCAAACAAAACTGTAACATTTAACTTGCGAAACTGCAGTAATTTTACTTTTAACTTTTAATTTTTGAAATTGTTGGTTTTACAAATATAGATACATGTTATTTAATTTTTATCATATTGTTTTTTTTCATGTCTTCACTCAAAAACAAAAAAAGCCTCTGCTTTGCCATTCCGTTGTGGGTTCATGTCACACCTAAAATCTTCAAGCTTCATCTGGCATGTCTCCTCTTCGGGGTAGTAAAGTATCAGGCCACAGCAACAAATTGCTGGAAAAATCTGTTGCCTGCTTAGGAACCTGAAATGTATACATGGTTTTAAGACTCAGTTAAAGAAACACTTGCAGTTAAGGGAACAGTAACTATTAATTTGGTTCCAGTCAGATACCTGTTTTTTATGTCCCACAAGCATTAAGTAGCATGATGTTAGTAGCTGTTTTTCTTTGTTTGAATTTGTTCAAGTTTAGAAATCCACGTCTTTTGTTCAATTTAATTTATTTTTTGTAGATTATGACCACGAGGCTGTCAATGATTCCGTCAACGTAACTACTTTAGCTCATAATCTGCCCCCGTCGCTTCAGAACCTGAAATGTATATACATAGTTTTAAGGCTCATTAAGGAAACACTTGCAGGAACGCGAAAAAGTCGAGAAAATTTCAGACATATGAGACTACCTAGTTGCAATTTAGTTCGAATCACGTATTCACATACCTTTTTTTATGTCCCACAAGCATTCAGGAGCACGGTGTTACTAGACGTTTTTCATAGTTTGATACTCAATTTGGTTTTCATGGTCCTTGACCTACTTTTGCTAATTTGTTCTGCGTATTAAACAAATGTAATGTAATGTAAATGACGATGTAATTTTTGTTAATTTGTCCGCCATAGCCAATAGCCATAGAATAGACAAGGCCTAATTAAAGCCACAGACTACATAAAGCTGTATAAAGTTGTGTTTGCACTACGGCATTATCAAGTTGAGTGACAGGTTTTATCTGTTTCATGTTTATTTTTTCCACTTTTTATTTTATTAGTATTTTGCTTTGCTTGTGATTGATGCATATGCGATCGTGTCGTTATTTAGTCGTGTATTCACCAAATGGTCACAACGGAAGACCTGCGTTGGCCCTACCAGCTTCGCGCTGTGTTGTTCTCGCTGCTGAGGTGAAAAGTTGTATGTCTCACACGAGACCAAAGTTTTTTACGTCTCGTGTCTTTGAATCCCTCGCTACGCTCAGGATTCTAACCTAGAATCACTCGCTACGCTCGTGATTCAATAATAGAATCCTTCGCTTACTCGGGATTCAACATCATCACTCGCAGCAAAAACCAACTTTGCTCTCTTGTTGAACAAATAACTATTCTTCCCTATGGTTGCCATGGATCACTTTCAAGTGAAAAGTTTAGTTATCAAATTTCAACCCACTTCTAAGATAAATATTGGCTTTCTTTCAAAGTATGCGAAATGAAAAATAGATAGTGTTAGAGGAACAATCTCAAATAAATTGACCTAGACCCAAACTAAGCTCTAGGGTTGTATTATGGGTACTAGCCTCCGATAAGTACACTTGAGTTGATAAATATCAAACTCAAATATGTCCTTGAAATTTTGTTTACCAATTTAAAACTAGATACGAATTAAGTTTTAATTTCATATTTTATATCAAATGTCAAGGACGCTATTACGCTGCCTGTTTTAATTACTATTGTTTTTGTTTTGCTTTTGTTTCGTTTTGTTTGTATTAATTTAATATTTATAATGTACGAGTAGTCGAGTATCTATCACCTTCCGTGTTTTCACCGAGCGGCCCCAACGGAAGACCAGCGTTGGCTTCACAGCCAGCACATGCTGAGTTGGGACCGTTTCGCAACATTAGCACATCTCTATTCTCTTGTATTCTTCATTTTTATTGCTATTTTTATTTTGTTGTGTGTGGTTGCCGGGTTAGAATAGTGCCACTCCATGTCTTCCCATGGATGTCGTAAGAGGCGACTAATGGAATATAGGCTTGTAGTACTGTTAGGCGATGGGCTTGCAACCTTTCACTAATATATACGCTGGTAAACATCTTAGCCTATTTGTGCAAATTGTGGTTACTGAATCGTCAACAACTTTTTGAAGTTGTAATTCTGTAGCTCTGCCTACTCCACTCTCTGGGATTACAGGCGTGAAGGTATGTATGTATATATATATGTATTGTTGTGAATAAAAAATGACTGACTGCCGAGTTTCTTGCGGCGGCGTATCTTCTCAGCAGTGCTCTCCTCTTGTGAAGCGCTGGTAGATTCTTGACGTGTAAAAGTGTCCGTGTGGCCTACTTACTGAATAAATGTCTTTTATCTTTTTTATCTTTAAATGTTTTACTTACTTACTTACTAAATACATACGGTTTAGCTTTATCATGCGCTTGTGCTCGCTCAGCTCGGGCGGAGGGCGCAATCCTGTCAACCCTTATTGTTTCCGCCAGACGCCAGTTACGATTATATTAAAACCGAAGCGTTTTAGGGTTCCGTTCGTCATATCATAAGGAAAAAAACAAACAGACAAGAGCATGTAGGACCATGCTCAGTGCAGGGTTTGGAAGCCGTTACTACCAACGCAAGGGGGACGCGTACAGGGAATGCAATTTAGCCGGTTATTAACCTTTTTGTATGAAAATAACCGGTCAATACCGATAATAACCGGTTAATACCGGTTGTAACCGGTTAATACCGGTTGTAACCGGTTAATACCGGTTGTAACCGGTTATTTGCAATCCCTAGACGCGTAGCGTTAGCGCAAAATTATTTTTTTCGAGTTCAATATCCTAAACGATACTCCAAATCTTAAAAAATATGATAAGTAATATGTACACAGGGATTTTTGAAGAGCTATTCAATGATATATCCTATCTCGCTCGATGTGATAATATTTAAAAAAACAATATCGAAAGAATCCTCTCATAAATATGTTACGAAGTTCTTATTACTCTAAAGGTGCATCGTGACATATTTTAGAAATTTTGCGTTTTCCCATATTTTTACATTTGTATTTGTAATTATTAATGGGTACTGAAGGTAACCGAGAAATAAATACATAAACTTACGCCTTCGTTCCCAGTGTAGGCAGGTAGGGATACAGAATTACCTACAACTCTAAAATACTTGTTGATAATTCTGTAACCACATTTTGCACAATTAGGCTAAGATGTTTACCAGCGTATTAGTGACAGGTTGCAAGCCCATCGCCTAGCAGTACTACAAGCCTTTATTCCCTGAGTCGTCTCTTACGACATCCACGGGAAGACATGGAGTGGAAATAAATAATTATGTTATGTTTGAATGTTCAATTGTTCACCAAATCTGTAACACCGCCAACGATATTTAAAATCACCATTAGTTAACTGCCTGCGCAGGCCTTCCACACCCGGGCAATTAATTATGCCCCAAGACCATGCACGCATATTGCCATCCTGTAACAATCTAACTGGACTTACGAAAATGATAAAACGTACGTATATATATGTATACGTATTTCTATTGTATATTTTCAACCATTTCTTCTTTGTAAGGTTGTCTGGAAGAGATCGCTATTTAGCGATGAGACCGCCTGTTGACTCACTATGTAATCTCTATTTTATTTTCTTGTATATCTGCTACTTGGTGTATGTGGTGCTCAATAAAGTATTTTGTATTGTATGGTATTGTAGTGAGTAATATTAAAATTCCGCATCCTTGCGTATAGATAATGTAGACATGTCTCCGCTTAAGTAAATGGAGTGGTGGGATCATGTTAACGCGTTTGCTACAGAGAATAACTAAGGGATTATGGTAAAGTGTTTGACGAACAAGTTCGAGCTCTATTGCAAATCCGTGGCTCAGCAGAAGCTCTGTTCTTCTAACTAAATGCGAGGCTTAGCCCATTAGGCCATTAGCCCCGGCCCGCGTCCCCTCCTCGCCATATTTGTTACCCGGAACTGAATTTAAATCAGAGCTCTATATCTATTTGACACCGCTTTAAAATTGCGCGCTTTGCCCCGGCATTTTTATTAGCTCCTTTCCTTTTTGTAACGGGAGAGCGCTCTCCCCATCTTTAGTGGGAATTTATTTAAATGTTCAAAAGAACTCCCTTTCTATTCTCTTTCCTTCATTGTCTCAGTTTCGGAAGTATAAAATGAGTTAGTTAAAGTAAACACGTTTGGAAAACAATCCCTCTGCACACAAAAAATATCACTTGGGTTTTCTATTTGTAACAAACAAAAGAGGATCGTGGGCGTTACTATGTTAATTGAAATCTATTCCCTCGTTTCCCTTTAATTAAGTGGTAGTCGGGTCCCGCGCGGCCCCTGGGGACGCGGCGCCCGGGCGGGTAATAGTCGGCGTTTAGAAGCGACGCATTCAGTGCTCTTTAGCATATCATAATCTGTTATCTGTGCCGGGGCCAGCGAGCCCGACTGAGCGGTGACAACGATGGTACTTGTATTAGTTGCGTCTTGTTTAAGCGCCCCATTCACGTCCCGCTGACGTACAGTTTAAAGACAGACTATATTGCAGTGTTATGTGGCCTGCCATGGGCCTGCCCGCCAGATCAAGGTTTTACCAGATCAATCAAATCAAATCAAAATTATTTATTTGCTAAACACGGTTACATAGATGTGAAATGTAGTTACAGTTCATGCGTATTCAACCTGCATACAGGTGTACAAAATTATTTCAGCCATTTATAAGACTAATTATTATTACATATTTGTCATTTAATTGGAACGAAGTCAAATGTATCTACATTTATAAAGCTACAAAGTAGCAATTTTACAGGTCTAAACTGGCAACACTGCTCAAATGGCCGGTCGTCATTGGTCGAGGTTGTGTCAAATGCTAACTTGTAACCTGTAAATTGTAATTTGTAGCTTTATAAAACAGGCCCCTGAATGTATCGGACCACACGAAACCATTACATATTCCAGTAAGTCATAATTATTCTAACTGCTAGTTTGTACGTTTTCCTGAATAAGGGTTAGTTTTTTCGAGCGTATGTTTGTATGTTTGTCTATTTCTGCAGCCTAAACGGCGTGACCGATTTTAACATATGAGATGGTGATTCGTTTCGTCTTAATTTTCGGCGCGATTTGAAAAACGAGGAGGAATAAAAAAAGTGTTTTTCATTGTAAAAATAAAATTAAGTCTAATTAGTAGGCCATGCCAAATATATACCTATGTATATTAAAACACTTTGATGCTACCATTTTGACAGGAAAATCAAAAAGTAGATATTAAATTATACCACTACTTTATGAATAGATATAACCTAAACAGTGTGAAACCATCTAAATTATTTAAAAAAAAAAATAACTACAGTAAAAATTACAACTGAAAAGCGAAAAACAAGCTCCATAATCTAAAGAAAATTGTAAGAGCGTGTACTCATAATGCACTTTGCGATAATATAATGATTTTTTGTTCGATACCTAGAACACCTTCTCCAATACCTATTCAAGTTAAGTTAAGTTATATATGCTTGTATGTGGTACCGTTTTTATGTTTTTTTTTTTATATCATAGGAAGGCAAACGAGCACACAGGCCACCTGATGGTAAGTGGAAACTGTGACCCATAGACATTCGCATGATACAACAAAACTAAAAATACGTTGAAAAAAAACTTTTAATTTGTGGGGACTTTTCCAGATCTTTAAATTTAGGACAGGCGACGGACGGACGGAGAGCTAGCATTAGTAATAGGGTTACGGAATCCAATAAATTTAGTTCATCAAAATTCGCAGTGACGCAATGATCATAAAAAAATCGTGTGCTTGTAAGTAGCGATTCTCCATTTTTAAAGTTGATTAAAAATCGCCGACGTCTACATTACACCCTTAATCCACCGACATCACTGCAAACAATATCTGCAAATTAATCAAAGTTTGAAATGATTCTAATATTGACTTAACTCCAGTAAGAGCGGGGGCGAGTCAATGTTGGCCGTGGACAAACAGCAATATAGTCGCGCCTCCCGGCGGCGCCCGCCGGTATGATAATGGCCGCGGATGTGTGCCCGCGGCTTAGCCTCGATATTGGATTTTGCGTCTCATGATTAGTACAAAGTAGGCGACTACAGTGCTAGGCAGATTAAGGCACTGGTCCCACCGCGAGCGAGTAAGCTATGAGCTATCGGCTATTTTCTAGCTCAAGAAACGAACAAAAGATAATCGCTTTCGTGTAAATAAAAGTGAGAGATATATATTTATAGTTTATAGCTGGCTGTTCACACCGCCGGCGAGGACACTCTCCCACCGCCCGGCGAGTAAGCGATAATCCCATAGAATTTTTACTAGCCACCCGCCGATTGTCAACTGTTTCTAGTACATAATTTTACTAGTTGCGCGCCGAGCTCGCCGATATCTGGCGGTGGGACCGCCGTTTACTAGTTGACCGCAGCGGTAAAAGCTATCGACTATAAAACTAGCTCAGCGGTACTCAGCTTTATAGCCGAGCGTCAAAACTATCAAAACTTTACTCGCTTCTCGCCGCTCGCCCACTCTTTTGTAGTTTATATTTCTACTAGCTTATAGTCTGTAGCCGGCGGTGGGACCAGTGCCTAACGGCCGAACCCTATATTCAATCCGAGGATAGATAAGGCTTACCTCGGGTTAAAATTTGACATTTGCCCATACAAAATGTTTCAAATTTTAATCCGAAGTAAGCCTATCTGTCCGCGGATTGAATATAGGGTTTGGCCGTAAGACATCTATCTTGAGACATTGTACGTCCATGAAGTTTCTGACCATTGACATTGTGCATAGCAATAAAACAATGCTAAACTTATTTGGTGCTTGTGAAGGAATAGTAATTACAGCATTGTTCGACTGCTGTCAATATCGTCCATATTTGGAAACTACATGGTTGCGTAATGTGTCAAGATTGTCTTCTCATCGGCCGAGCACTATAACTGCAATGTAATAGTCTACGGATTCTATACTTTATTAGTAACTACATTAAAATATATAAAATGCTTACTATTACTATGCACATTGCACATAGAAAACATCCAATACTCAGGAACAAATACGCTCATCATACAAATATCTGCCCTTATCGGGACCACTTGCTTTGCAGGCAGGGTCACTACCAAATAGGCTAACATGTCGCCATGTCGCCAATTATAAATCGTACCCTTAAAATGGGTTCACTAATGTTTCACCGAAATACGTTTGGCCGAATGAGTCGTTTGGCAACTGTTTCATTTCCTAACCCGCTTATATTTCTGTAACTGTAAATATTTCAGATTTTAAAAAAAATAGCTAACCTAACCTAACCTATAGTCTACACAATGGTACAAAAATAAATCCTGAAATATTCACATTTACAGAAATATATGCGGGTTGGGAAATGAAACAGTTGCCAAACGACTCATTCGGCCAAACGTATTTTGGTCAAATGAACGGACCCCCTTAAAATGCGATCAGAGGGCCGAGATTCTAGGCGGTACAAAACCATATCGTCTTTGACTCGTTATCGAACTATAACTCTGTAATAGCTCTTATTTACTTGGTAGTAATAGCGGTCGAGTTAAAAACAATGCCATAACAGTTCACAGACGAAATGGTTTTTCCCGCCTATAATATTATAGAGGCCCTGATCCTCTGTCCACCTTTCGTCTTCGATCCACTGTGGCCCGCCGCCTGTGAGCCGCTGATCACTCGCAATAATCACTCCGTAATGCTATCGCGTTGTCCCCTAACGACGTCACTTCTAATGAGACTTCGCTAATTTATTTTGTGATCAAATTTTAACTTTCCTTTTATCTTTACCGTGAATAATGGCTCTACATAAACAAACAGATTGTGTTCATTTATTTTGATAATATGATGGCTTACATAAACATGTGCTTTTAGTTACTTGTTTGCATTAGATTTATTAGATGTAACGTCTCTCGAATATGTTGAGTGAGGGAAATGACTGTGTCGGTTTGACGTGGCATTGTATTACAAGAATGAAATTACCTTAAATTGAATCATTATAGGCTAACGGCACAGATTAAATAAGAGTTACTTCGTACTCCGATGTAGCGGTACCATAAGATAAGATAAGATAAGATAAGATGTCTTTATTTGTAATAATCATACATAGTCAGTTTTACATTAGTATAGGTGTACAATAATATCAGATTCAATAACATATAATCTAGCTCTCAGGATGAATTTAATTGCATTATGTCATTTTATTAATTAATTAAGTTATAATTGTGAATAATATTTATAAATTACTAGTTGACCCGGCAAACGTTGTTTTGCCTTATAAAGACAAATAATTTGCAATAAAATAATATTGCGTTGCGACCAAAAATTTAAATGTAAGCTATCCTATCTTTCAAGTTGGGTCGAATTGCACACGGTGTGCAAATCAAATTTAAAATCGGTTCAGTAGTTTAGGAGTTCATCGCGGACAAACAACGTGACACGTAATTTTTATATATATAGATAGATTATGTCATTTGGCACTTCGATCATTCGACACATTTACTCAACAGCCAAAGAACTCCGTCATAGAGTAAAAGGCCTTTTCGCAGCAAAATGCCTTTAATTTATTTTTGAAAATGCGGTCAGTTTTTGAGGCCTTGAGTTTTTGAGGTACTAGCGGTACTAATTATGATCTTCGGATTGACATGAAACAATGCATGCTTATTCGATTTGGATGACAATACCATACCATGGTATTATGAAGCTGGTATGATGATGGACACGGTGCTCATAGGGAGTTTGGAATTGTTTAAGTCGTCTTTTTAAAAGCGAGTTTATTATCGGTATTAAAAGTGTAACCCAAGGGTAATTAAATGACAATTAAAAAAAACGAACTTTACTGCAAAAAAACTGGTAAAATTTGCAGTTTATATTAAAAACGTCTACCTGTGATCAAAATCTAAGCCTACTTGGGGGGGGAGGGTGTAAGAAGGGGTGGCCGTCGTCGTTACAAAGAGCTGATCCGGCAGCCCGGCAAGTTTCGCGACACCAGCGGCTCGTAATGAAGACTTATGGGTCCGCCTGTCTGTCTCGTCATCTCACTTATTAGCGAGTGAGGGGTTCCGGAGAGGTTGTTATAATTTTAATTGATCAGCAGTTAGTTGAGCCGGTTGCTTACACGGCTTTGGCACGGTGTTTAGTATTTTAAATTACTACACAGTGAATTCTTCAAGAATGGAAAGAAAACCATTTAATTTTAAAATTTAGGTCCAAAACCTCTACTGAGTAAAACTTTATTGTCTGACATTTTATGCTATACTCGTATATTACTTCAAATATATTAGATTTGGGGAATCGTTTAGGAAATATTGAAGATGTAAAGTGTAATGTGTGTCTCGCCTAAAAGTGATACAAATGTGAAAAATACCTTAAATTGATTGAATTTTAAAACTGTCATAACTTTTGTAGTGACTCTAGTATCATTATTATCTGTGACCTTACACTTTCAACTCAGTTAACTGACACCCACAGCCTGTTTGCTTTTGACTCCCAACGATGCAACATCTTCTGCTAAGTATCCGTGTACAGTAACTCCTTAACGGCTTAAATGTTTTCATCGCGTGTATCGTTCCGCGCGGTAGGGCGCGACTCATCAGGCCCCATTCACGGGGCGATCTCTGGATTCAGATGCGGTTTAAGTAGGGATGGGACGATGCTGGTTACGGTAAAATAAATAATTATTTTCAGGACAATCAAAATATACAGGGTTACAGGAAATTCTATACATTGCCTTGAACCCCTAAAAGAAGAGCTCATTTGCGATAGATTTTCTCATAACCTAGTCGTAACCCTGTACAAAAGAAGAAACTGACCGAGTGACATATCAACGCACAGCTCAAACCGCTGGGTCTATAAATTCCAAATTTTGCACAAGAAAGGATTTTTCAAAATTGACCCCCTATGCGCTTAAAATAGTGGGAGAAGCGGGAAACAAATTCCACGCGGGTGAAGCCGCCTGCGTTCTCTAGTCGCACACAAAATGCCCCAGTAAACTAAGCTCTAGGATTGTAAATACCATGGCTACTAGACAGCGATAAACATAATAAAGACAAATAGATACTGCCTTACACCCACACAGCGGCACGTATTATACTAAGGAGTATTTTTATTTTGGCCATATCGCATAATATACCTTCGGTAGTACTCTACCAAATAACTGTTTTAGCAACATATTTTATCCATATGTTGACGACGCGCTGGCCTTGTTGGTCGTGACCCTGCCTACGAAGCTAGCGGTCCTGGGTTCAAATCCCGGTAGGGGCGGATATTTGTGTGTGAGCGCGAATATTTGTGTCCGAGTCATGGATGTATTCTATGTATTTAAGTATCTATTTCTCTATATAAGTATTTTTAGCGGTGTCTAGTACCCATAGCACAAGCTTATAGCTTAGTTTGGGACTAGGTCAATTGGTGCGACATTGTCCCCTGATATTTATGCATTTATTAATATTTTTATAATACAAAACATTCACTAAAAATACATTTAAAAAATCATTAATTTAACTTTTATACAAAACGTTATTTTTGCAAACTTCGCATCAGTTCTACTTTGTGCCGATATCAAATCAAAAAATATATCGAGACATAATCGATACTTCTCTGGTCGTCCCCTCACTACGTTCGACAGAGATTTAGCAGACGCGTTGTCGACGCCGCGGATTACCGTGATTTCCCGGGGGACTCGGACCGAAAAGACACCTCGGTGCATCTACATTATTACTTCCCCATAATAATATACCGTTAAATCGATCGGTTAATCCCGGGATTTCAACCGTAGCTCTCTGTGATAAGGGCGTTGTGATGCGCAATAAAAATGTGTATCGATATCCAGGGAAGCGCTAATAATTTTCAGGAAGTCGTAATTATTTGTCGGAAAGCAACTGATTATTATTTAGTGTAACTGGCCAAGTGTAAGTCAGACTCGAGCACAGGGGGTTCTGTATCTACGTCTTCACTTTTATCACATTAGAAAGTAATAGAAAAGTCCTCCTGTTGGAGCTGTGAGTTCTATTTCTGTACTTATTGCATCTTTGTCGATACACTTTTTTACCAATAGTAATACAAAGTTTGCCTAGCAACCACTTTTTTAGGGTTCCGTAGTTAAACTAGGAACCCTTATAGTTTCGCCATGTCCGTCCGTCCGTCCGTCCGTCCGTCCGCAGCCTAGCTCAGATACTCTTAGTACCAGAAAGCTGTAATTTGGCATAAATATACATATTAGTCACGCCAACAAAGTGGTAAAATACACACATACATACATAAACTCACGCCTTCATTCCCAGAGTGGGGTAGGCAGAGCTAAAGAATTACTAACAAGTCTTAAAACTTCTTGATAATTCTGTAACCACATTTTGCACAAGTAGGCTAAGATCCAGTGTATTAGTGACAGGTGGCAAGCCCATCGCCTAACAGTACTACAAGCCTTTATTCCCTTGGTCGCCTCTTACGACATCCACGGGAAGACATGGACTGGCACTATTCTAACCCGGCAACCACACGGCAAATAATATCATGAAAAAAACATTTTTTTTGTGTACCTCCCTGATGTATTTTTTTCTCGTCGACCCCTTAGTGTGTGGGTGTCGTAAGGTCTTTCAAAACATTGCGGGTTTGTGGAAACAATTCTACGATTAAGGTATTCGTTTGTGAAATATTAAACTTTAAAACTACAAATACTAAAAGTTTGAAAAATCTGAACGATCATATTATCACTACTAAGGAGACAACAGTGGTTATTGAGTTACAAACGGTTTAAATGTTTATACCTACCGAAAACTTATTTGCGGTGTTGGTAAACTGACCGCGACCTATGTTGGGATATCTAACAGTTGTTCATCAGCAAAGTTAAGATTGTCGCGAGGTCTAATTTGTTTGTAGTAACGGCTTCGGAACCCTACACTGAGCATGGTCCGACATGCTCTTGCCCGGTTTTTACAACCATAAGTTTTATGGGTTACAAACCTTAGAAACCCTAGATTTGTTAATCGTTAATTTAACGTTTTTCCGCCAAAAATAATTATATATTATAATATTTATTTCGGCCTTTGCTCCACTTTGAGCTTACTAAAGTGGTATTGGTAATTTCTTTTGTTTTTGGTAGCTCTCCTTTTTAAATCCTTTTGTAAAACCCCTGCCCTGCATATTATACTAAATACCCATCCCTTTGATAAACAGCGCCTTATAGCGAGTTATTACTTACTTTCATTGGGAGTTTGTTTGCCCGCGGGCAAATTATTAATATGAGACGTATTCATTTTCATGGCATTCAGATCGAATGAATGCGAAAATAATCTCCATGGGGTTCGGCAGGCGAGCGCGGGCGGGCGCGGGCGGGGCGGGGCGGAACAACGGGCTCGTTACGTCACTTCCGGCGGATGTCGCCTCGTGATGCATTGTCGCTGACGGAGGGTGACCAGAGATATTTTTATTTTCATCGCAAACAGTAATGATAAAATCGAGCGGTATTGACGGGTGAGTCAACAGATTACTGAAATTGAAGAGTTTCTATTGGGTTACAATAAAGTTTATCTCTTTGGTAATTCCTATACAACGAGAAAAACGTAAGAAACCGCCCTGTTGGCATACCACGGTTACATTGTGTCAAACGTACGTTATGGTATCATACTCTGGGGAAACTCTTCTAGCACACACAAAATTTTTGTACTTAAAAAAATGCCTCCGTGCTGTTTGTGGCGCCGGAGCGACGGATCCGTGCAGGCCGCTATTTAAAAGTTTTAACTACTAACCTTGTGTTCCCTGATTCCCTCTATGCCTATGAAGCGTGTCTATATGTTAAAAATAATCTGAACCCGTACACGCTGGTAAAACCAAATCCCAGGAAAATCTCACAAAATAGTGAGCTTCAATTACGCCTTCCTGCTTGTATGACTGCGAACTAGAAGAAGAGCTTGATGTACATGTCAGCTAACATTTTTAATAATTGGCCTAACAATATTAAACAGACTGATTTTCCGGAATTTAAAACAAAATTGTATAAGTGGAGCATGGACGGTTTTATTTACGGTGTCACTTGGACTATGTCAAAGTGACACTGTAAATAAAATCATAAGAAGTCTCTTATGTTTTGATAGAGTACGTCACTTTGACATAATCCAAAGTGGTGAAGGAAGCATTTTCCTGTACCATGGGCAGATAATTTTCCTATAACCTGTTTACATTAACACTGCTATTCTAAACTATCCGCCATCTCAATGTTTCTATCACGTCACTGATATCGAGATTTATGCTATCAAAGTTTGAAATCTTTACTCCAAAGAAGTAGTGTTTTTTAGCCTTTCTTTCCATAAAAATAAATAGGTAATTTTTCCCTTTAGAACAAAAACCTTTCATGATTTATAAGATATATTAATAAAAATAAAAAAAACAAGTGACAATGTCACACCAGTCCCAAACTAATCTTTAGGCTTGTACTATGGGGACAACGATACAATACAATACAATACAATACAAATACTCTTTATTGAACACCAAAAAAAACAAAACACGGAACAGTACATTTTAACTATAGGTATACAACAGGCGGTCTACAAATACTTATATAGAGAAATATACACTTAAATACATAGAAAACATCCATATTCGCGCTCATCACACAAATATCTGCCCTTACCGGGATTTGAACCCAGGACCGCTAGCTTCGTAGGCAGGGTAACTACCAACTAGGCCAGCGCGTCGTCAATGAAGAATAAAGAATAAATAATATTTAGATGAAGTTTCCATATCAATTGACGCCAAGATGAATAAGTTATATCAAATTTTGTGTTTTTATAGTCATGTCTTTAAAAATTTATAAAAAATAACCATGGGTTATTTTAAAATTCTTTTCGACAGAACTTTACATTCAGTTTTGACTGAGTTATAAGAACTTAAACTTCATCAAAAACATCTGTTATGGGCATGGTACCCCTTAACTAACACTGCACTGTACTGCACGTTTTTTCCATACAAATCTTGCCGTAGGTATTCCGTTATTTTTCTATTGTATTAGTATTGAAAAAACGTGCAGTATAACGCCGTGTGAAACCAGGTTTACTCTGCCTACCTCTTTTAAGGTTTCTTTTTGTAAAAAATAAACCAAAGAGTTGACTTACCAGCTTCATTATACTTTTCGCAGTCTGGCAATTAATGTAGATATGCCGAGTATTTAGACTAATTATGCGTTCTCTTGGGGTTTTTGACAAGATCGCTTTCTTACCTAATTGTTTTTTTTTGCATATTTTGTTGTTTAATGGATAGTAATAATGTATTGATATGCAGTAAATTTACATTCAAATGTGCAGTATAATGAAGAATTCAAGTTTGAACACGTAGGTATCGCCTTTGGAAGGATTGCTTCAAGAAAATCCCACCTATGGCCCGTTTCACGAAGCTACAAGTTACAAATTACAAGTTCACAAGTAACAAGAGCAAAAAGTTACAATTTACAATTACAAGTGTTTCTCGAACGCGGCCTTCCATGGTAGAATAATAGGATCGTATGGTAATCTCGATTACAAATGAACGACATCTCGATTTAACAAGTCCCTATTAAAAAAAAGTTTGTTGATGTTTTGACGTTTCTAAATGTCAAATCTTGAAATATTTATATTTATAATCTGTAAATCCGATGTTGTCTCCACTCCAGTCTCGCAGAGTCTTCAGAGTTGTCTCTCGTTATCGTAAAAAATTGAAAGTAGGTACGGGAGTTATTTTAGTTATTATGGAAAGTAACCGGAAAATTTTGAAGGCAACACTTCTAAAAGAAGTGTTGCTTAAGAAATAAGAACTTTTTGGAGCATTTTCGGCAACCAAGACCGATGCGTGGAAAGTCATACACGAAAAGGCACAGGCTTTAGGACTTGTGCCAAACTCAAGGGATTTTTCATATACCCGTGATGTACTTCCACATTCCACAAGCTTATGAAACTTCACTTAATATTTATAGACAAAATAACAATAACAACAAACTTTAGCAGAGAATTAAACTCAACAACTAACAATAACAAAATATACAATAACAATAATAACAAACTTTTTAACAGAAAATTAAACTCAACGACGGTACGACATGAGAGTGACGTTTAAAAACAAACGAGGTAGGTACTATAGTATGAATGATTTGACAGCGACTCTAACAAATTACAAGTTTACTTAGCTCGGAAGCTAGGTAGTTTTTTTTACTAATTGACAAGTACAAGTTGACAATGTAACAAAATTTTCGAGAAACGTTAGTTCGATTGAAGCAATTTCTAACAATAAAATAAAAAAAATGTCTATGGTTCAAATTTTACACTTGTAACTTGAATTTTACAAGTTGTAGAAAAGTAGCTTCGTGAAACGCTGGTAGTACCTTTTTTGACCAATGTTGCCAGTTTACACTTGTAAAATTGTAACTTGTAGCTTCGTGAAACGGGCCACTGGTCTTCGTAAAGTTCTACCTACATCGCTTCACGGAGGCTAGAGGATCACCGTACAACATTGCCTTAGGATTCTTTTTGGTATATAAATGTATAATTATATACTTTACATTGGCAGAAATGGTTGCTCGATATAACGACCGGTTGCCATTAAATAAATAAATAATAATAATAATAATAAGCTGGGTAATGCCGCTGCTCACATACTCCTTTGGCATACTAGTGGACTCAGACGGAGCTGGACGCCCTGGATAGGAAGGTCCGTCTACTGCTCAAATCACATCGCATGTTGCACCCACGCTCATCTGTCATGAGATTGTACATCCCGAGGAAATGTGGAGGTCGAGGCATTTTAAATGCTAAGCATCTCCGCAACCGCGAGGTGTGCAATCTCAGGGGTTATTTTCTTGGAAATGAATGTAGGTTGCATCGTGATGTGGTTGCAGTAGACACACCTCAAGAGACTCTCGCTAGATGGCTGGATCAAGGGCCAGATGCAGAAGGCAGTACTCCTCGACGCGGCACGCATTGTGAGGAGGTTCCTCTCTCTGCAGCCCTAACCACCGGTAGCTTGCCCCGCTGCTGGCGGCACCCATAGATTAGGTTTTTTATAATGTTTATTTTTTGTATCGGTATTGTTATTTTACCTTTATATTTGAATATGTGAAAAACCTAATTTATAGAAAATTAAATGAATATCATAATAATAATAGTTATTGATTTGTTGAGCATCAGCTCAACTCTACAGCTTCTATGAACTTTAATAACACTGGCTACAAAGTTCTTAAACATCGGCCGGGGTCTGTTGCTGCGCCGAAGCCAAACTAAAGCCTCTTACATTTAAGCTGCTCTAATTGCCACCTTTGACGAGTGGCCGGAGATCGCTAGTAATTGGCTCGTTAGCGATGCTTTGTGTATCTAAATATAAATCTGAGAGCAACGACGGAATAATATTTCGATATCCTCCTTCTTTAAGGTAAAGGCTCAGTTTCGTTGGTTGATAGCCCCCATGCTTGTAGCAATCCATTGACGAGTTGTATTGACATTATTGAGCCGGAAGCTATTGCAGCGATGCAATGTATCATGAGCAGCATGTGGGCTATCGATTAATGAAACTCAGGATTAAGTATACCTCGACCAAAAAACTCCTTTATCAGTTTTCGACTCCATTCGACGATAGTTCATTTAGTATTCAATTGCATTCATAAATTATAAAATAGTCATACTCATAGTCATAGTCATATAAAATATACATTTTATGAACCATTTAACTTTTCAAAATGTAAAAATACCTACAGGAAAATAGGTAGATAACGCTACGCTGACGAAGTCACGAATAGATGCGAGTACATCGATAAAATTAAAAAACAAATACCTTTACCTTTAGCAATTTGTATACCAGAATTATAATATAGTACTAATACAAGTTTTTGTTGGTTTTAGTCAATATTTCTGAACACAGCATGGGAGAAAGGGTTGGGGTCCTTACTTAATTAAAATGAAAGGTCGTTTCTGTTTAATTTAAAAGTTTTTGGGACTGGTTATAATCAAATCAAAATGAAATAAAATGTAGATTGGAGTTTGTCAACCACATTAGAGCTATGCGTGCATTTAAATCTGATGTACAGTCAACCTATTTGATTTCTAGGCCACTATGGACTTTGTCAACGTGACCATGGTCTAACAAAACAAGGTCTTCTCATCCGAAAGGGACACTATCTACGGCACCACAAAGTTCCCACTTGATTAACCACTACCCAAAAATATGGACGAATTTGTTTTTAAATTAGTGCACTATTTTATAAAAAAAAAACATATTTATCACGAATAATATAAGTCACGAGCATAATTAACATATTAAAAAAAAAGTGCATTTTGTGCAAGTGCAAAGTGCATAATGCATTTATGCTTGAAAATAAATAACACGGAGTTTTTTAAACATAAATGTATGTCAACTCCATACATTTCGTGTCTATACAAAACAGATACGTTATCAGCGTTTGCATCCTTTCCAATAGTTCTCAAACTTTTATGGAGTACCAGCAAGATATAATTATATTTTTTAGCGGCTTGTCCCTACCAAATAAACTTATGTAACTTAACTAAACTTACTTTAGATACGTACCTTAAAATGGTTTTAGGACTTAAAAAATATGTATATCTTCCTATGAGGAATACTTGATATGACTAAGAGTCAAATAATACCATAGACTGCAGTAAAAGCACTAAAATACGATAATAAAATCAATTGTATCTCACTGGAATTTCAATAAAATTTATCAAGATTTTTCCTTTAGTACTGTACGTTCCTTTATATATTGATAATTTTGATTCCATTTCATCAGTACAAGCAGCGTTAGCAGCGCCCCCCTGTATAGCTTCAATGCCCACTGGAGGCCTGTAGGAACTACTCTGGGAACCCATGGGCTACGCCTACAGAACCCTAGAAAACAATGTTAACGATAATAATAACCATAAATGTAGTAAACGAATGTTTAAAGATAAATGTAGATAGCGGCGGTCGTGCCTGACTAATGGACTTGCGCCATTAGCCGCGGTTGTCAACTGCGACTATTAGTTGCACGACATTATAATCGCACGTTCGATTGATAGCTGTAATTAGGAATTCTGTTATGCGCCTATTTTGTTTACAGTGCAACATTATTTACCTATTGAAGGAGAATCAAATATCATTTTGTCAACGGATTCGTTGCTGGAGACCACACGATCGCTAGACATCGATTTTTGAAGCAATCTGTCGAATAATTAATAAGTTCAAAATGGCGGCTAGTTTTTCTGATTCTGTTAACGGAATCGTTTTTTGAGACAGTTCATCTTGTGATGGTTACAAGTCTAACCTAATCTAAGATAACCTGAAATCAACACAGGTTCAGCAGACAATAGTTATCTTCTATCTGTGATAGTGTCTATGAAATGTTTGTCCCTTTTCAGTTAATCGACTGATTGCTTCTAAAATCGACATCTGGGGATCTGGGTGGTCTCAAACAACGAATCCGTTGATAGAATGAGAAAAAGCATTTTCTGTGTTGATTTCATACATACATACATAAACTCACGCCTTCATTCCCAGAGTGGGGTAGGCAGAGCTACAGAATTACCAACAACTCTAAAAACTTGTTGATAATTCTGTAACCTCATTTTTGTGTTGATTTCAGGTTATCTTAAATATGATTCACGTAGGTTCGGTGACGGTGGCTGGGATACAAATGTTTGACAATCCTTGCCCTTCATCAATCAACCGAACTCCTTTCAAATCGATTAACTAGTACATAACATAACCGTTATAGTTCAAATTCGCGGATTACAGTATGGTTCGGTTGACAAGGGGGGAAGATCAAGCAAGGTCAGAACGGGCAAATGTAAATGTAGAAGTAAAACAAAGATGTGGTACTCACTTTTATTCGGATTACCAAAACTTACACTTTTTACACCATATAACACACAGAGTACTTTATGCTATGAAGATCGAGAGCGAACTGCCCTGAACTTCCCGGCGCTTTATGTCAAAAGTGACAGACGGTCATCTCGCCGGAAGTTCAGTTTTGTTCGTGGTTTATAAAAGGATACTATTTTAATATTACTATTATATCATTCTATTTAAATCAATTAGTAATTTTACAAAATTAAGTAAATTAATAAATAGTTGTTAACACAATAAACAAAAACTTTTTTCAATTTTAGAAAATTTAATCACTTAAACTGCCTTCAAATGTCAAAACTCTTTGTTCACATGTGGATAAAAAGCGATTTTCTCAATAGATATCAAACAAACAAAAAGGGCTTTCCGAGCTAGTGAGATGAAAAAAACATAAATAAACGGGTTTAGGTTTAGGTAGAGTCTGTTAGGTTAGACCGTTGAATTTCGATATAAACGGTATTTGAATGGTTTATTCCCACTTGTTCTACGGTAGCTTGTAAGTTTCTAAATTAAAACTCGTTTAAATTTCATACAACATACTGACAAGTTCGAAATGCAGTAGCCTGTAAGTTACCACAGCGAAATAATCGTTTTATTTCTGAATATTGCTATAATTTTGACATGCAACGTATGTCAAGGAAACGTTTTATGACATTTAAAGATTTTTTTAATACTGTAATTTTTGCAATTAAATAAGGCTTTGTAATATTTCAGAAATCACCCATCAGTAGGTCAGTGTAATGGCTAGGGCAGGCTTTAAATCCCTAAGGCAATTTATTGCTTTTGACGTGTATTTGTATTGTATTGTACAGTCGCCATCAGATATATGGTAGCAGTCAAGGTACTCAAATATTTCGGAGCAGCATTAAATTTCAATATATTAATTACGCTAGATAAAGTCTATAATATCGGCCCATATAATTCGTCATGAATTTAGGAGCAGTGACTTTTCAATAAATTCGTAACATACAATTAGGTAAATATATCGGAACTTACAGAAGTCAAAAATATCGAAGCAGCCAGGATGATCATAAAGATCGGAACATTTATGGAAAATATACCTTAAGTCTGTGTCACATAGTTCATATTTGAATTCGTTACTACACTCATAGACCAAATTAGCGGAACATGTCACAATAAACCACTCTGTTCTTAATTCAAATTGTTGACAACATAATATTAATCATGGGTCCATCGTAAAGTATTTTGAACTATGTGACACAGACTTAAGGTATATTTTCCATAAATGTTCCGATCTTTATGATCATCCTGGCTGCTTCGATATTTATGACTTCTGTAAGTTCCGATATCTTTACCTAATTGTATGTTACGAATTTATTGAAAAGTCGCTGCTCCTAAATTTATGACGAATTATATGGGCCGATATTATAGACCTTATCTAGCGTAATTAATATATTGAAATTTAATGCTGCTCCGAAATATTTGAGTACCTTGACCGCTACCATATATCTGATGGCGACTGTACTGCTCTTATTTTCTCGATAGTAATGGCGGCTAGATCAAAAACAATATCATGACGCGTCAAAAGCAATATGGTTTTACCGTGGTGTATTTATAATATGTATATTTTGACGACGCGCTGGCCTAGTTGCTAGTGACCCTGCCTACGAAGCTAGCGGTCCTGGGTTCAAATCCCGGTAAGGGCAGATATTTGTGTGATGAGCGCTAATATTTATTCCCGAGTCATGGATGTTTTCTATGTATTTTAAGTATATATTTCTCTATATAAGTATTTATATCGTTGTCTAGTACCCATAATACAAGCCTAGAGCTTAAATTGGGACTAGGTCAATTGGTGTGACATTGTCCCCTGATATTTATTTATTTATTTGATATTTATTTATATGTGAATTTATTTTATTAATACAACGTCTGGTAACAGACAATACTCGTAAACCATACAATATCTGAAAATATCAAAGAAGTCAGTGGGTAGGATTATTATAGTACTGACTGTACTGTACTGACAGTTGTAGTTAGTTGGTGGAGCGCTGGAAGAGAGAGTCGAAGTTTGAGTAGTTTATTAAAGTTAAAGATATCGATATAGTTAGAGGAGTCTTACCTGTTAATGCTCTGACGTGATTTAATTCAAAGTTATTGCTAATACTTGGTTGCCGCGTGGGCTAAAGTAGGTGGCGAGTAAGCATAATTATATAAATGAACGGTCATGAAATCGTACAGTCAGTTCTACTTATGGATTTAGTGGGTATTTCCCCAGTAGTTCCATTAATTAAAGGTTTTAATGTAATGAAACTAATGGGTTTTCGTTTCAGTAGTTCTATTATAACACAAAATATACTTAGTGTCGCAGTCACATTATTATGTCACAATTCTTCATAATATTATAACTAATAATGGTTTTTTCGGCTGTTTTCTCGTGGTCCCATTAATTTGTCCCATTGATTTTCGACGGAGCCCCGGCTCCTGCTTCTGGGTAGTTTTGCCCTTCGGGCATCTGAAAATACCTAACGATCCTAACCTACCTGCTTTTACAATCATAATGAGTATTTGGTGATCAAATCTAGGTGCACCTTTTACACTTTTTGTGCAATGGGACAAATATAATGAGACCACGAGAAAACACGTGTTTTTTCCATTAGTTATATTATATTTAAGCCTTCAGTAATAGAACTACTGGAAAAAACTGCCTCTAGTTCTATCATAGAACTAGGTATTTGAAATAGATCATTTGAATTTTAGTTAAGGACCAAAAAGTTGGTCACACCAATTCACTCAATTAAATTTTTCATGAAACTTTTCCGTTGTGATACGAAAATTACCCATACAAATTGTAGGGGATACGTTTCGAACTGAACTTTTTCGAATTCGTTCTTTGTATGTTTAACTGCGCTTAACTATGGTCCAAATTTTTGGTCCTTACCCTTTTACTAACTTTTAGGCATCATAATTACGAAATTAAATTAAACGACGTCAGCGTTTTCAAGAAGTTTAGTCTTTGTAGACATTTTTAACATTAATTTGCGTCAGGTTGGTAATTTACAATTTTACACAAATTTTATAAATAATTCTGAGCGGATGGAATCGCGGGCAACAGCCAGTGATAGTAGCAAATCACAGGGCTATATTTGAAAACACTAAAATTACTTTAAAAAGAATCGGTCCCAAGAAATAAAAGGTATTCACATTTTAGAAGGGTCTGGAGTGAGCCGAAGTTCGTCTGATGTCGGGCTTCTCTAATGGCTGCGTCACGTTTGGCCCGCACTTGGCCTGCACGTTCTCCAGGCGTTCGTTTTCTAAGGCACTCTCTTTCACTTTATTGTAGGTAGTCTTGCTTCGTCATTGGGTTTTTTGGCACCTCCCTCTGACATTCAACTGTAACGTCAACAATATAATTAAGGGCTAAAATATATTGATTATTAATAGTTAGAACGTATCGTCAAAGGTTATCGCAATTTGCTCTCTTGTTTACGATCCGTGACTCAGGTTAAGGCCAAGCGCACATTAGATAGGGGTACCATGTGATTGGCTAGAAACTGATAAGTTATCCTAACAATTACAGCAGCTCTTAGATTTATATTCATAGGGTAAAGTCACTAGTGGTCAGCCAAAGACCTGTAGTCGGCCTCTGGTTATACTTTGTATGAGTGTGAAGAGTACGAAAGATATATTTCCCCTCTCTTCGGACTCATATATGGTCGACTACTGGTCTCCGGCTGACCACTAATGACTTTACCCTATATACATAATTGTAATAAATTAAATTTATCATGTCTTTTTAAACAAGAATACCTGCCTACTTAAGTTTTCGCAATGTTTTATTTCTCGCACTGTTTAAGATACTCTCGTGTGATGTTCTGTGTGGCTACGCCTAGTGTGGGAGTCACCGCTATCCTGTAAAAACTGCATTAACTGTGTTTCTCTTTAAATAAATATATTTGTATTTGTAATACAATAAAACACAAATACTCTTTATTGAAAATCAAAAAAGTCAAACACAATAGAAAATTTTAATTATAAGTATACAACAGGCGCTCTTGCCGCTTAATAGTGCTCTCCTCCAGACAACCTTAGAGAAAGAAATAGCTCAGGACACAGATAGATATATGGCAGGCGGTGAATTACCTACTTTAAAACTCAACTACAAGAAGTTTGCTTTGTTAAGATCAATTCAATGTAGAGCTGATATTGTCAAATATCTACTGATGCGTTAAGAGTGTCAATTTTAGTTAAATACTAATGCTAGGTAAATTCGGCTATATTCGTGATTCGTGTAATTCCATGATACTCGTATTAATATTTCATTTCATATTCATTTATTCACTGTTATGACATGGCACAGAAGTTGTACAGATTGGTGTTAGTATCTTTAAAACTTAAGTATATAGGTTAGACCATGCGATACCCTGCAAGGGCACCACAGTGTAAGGGCACTGCAATTTTGTACTTAAATCATACCCAAAATCGTACCCAGTTTTATGCTCATTTTAAAGTTACACTAGCCACTTTTAATCATTTAAATGCAATCCTTATAGTGTGGTATAGACTGATTACCGAGTCGTTTACCCTAGTTTTAGAGGGGGCAGGACTTGACTTTATGCAATGTCCGTCTGGTCACTACTGCCATCTTATCCTTTAAACTAATGTCAAGCAGTAGTGTTCGAATTGTTGTGTTCAGACGTAGGGATATCACAACCGGTGAAATTACTACCATAGAGTCTCTAAGCGGAAAGAAGTGGTCTCTGTCTACCCCTCTGGGAAACAGATGTGATGTAATGTATGTATGTATGAGTCTCTAAGCCCTTAGGGTTGGCACGTGTTGTAAGTCTCAGCATTCAATTCTTGTGATTGTAGTCTTGGGTATGTATGTGCCTTAAAAAAATGATAGCCTAAGCAGTGACTAAGTGAAAAGTTCAATAATATATTAAACGGACTTTACAATAGTTTTTCTAATTGATTCACAAATAACAAAATGACCATAGTAAAATTGATTAATGCTGGTCATTGCCTAAGAGTTGAGCGGCCATAGTTTTTTCTTTTCTATCACTCAAAATGTATGGGATGATATTTGATCACGTGGTTTATCGCAACGAACGAGAATGTCATCCAAAAAGGTTAGTACCGTTTGCATTTTAGCTAGGGCCTCTGAACGCATTATAAGGGACTTACGATATGTGTGAAAATGAAAATAAAAATGTTTTTTTTATTGCATAAATGAATCTCTTGTCCTGTACTGGTCCCCTGTGTTACAGGACCCGATAGAACAATGTGTGTCGATAAAACAATAAAATGGATGATGGTTGTCAAATGTACCGGTATACGAAGGGTTAGCGTCTGTTTGACTGTCACTGATCTTCGGACTAATAACGGGGTAAACGGGGCCTGCCATGTATTATTTCTCTGTCCGAGGTTGTCTGGAAGAGATCGCTGTTTAGCGGTAAGACCGCCTGTTGTATAACTATAGTTAAAATGTACTGTTCCGTGTTTTTTTTTTTGGTGTTCAATAAAGAGTGAATTTAAAAACGTCTTTTTTATCATGCATAAATCTCTTTAAAATAGAAGCTCGCCACACACACACAACGATTTCCCCCTCCTAAGCCCATGACCGTGTTTAAACTTAAAAAAAAATTGCTATAAGTAATTATTAGATCAGTTTCCTCAGCTAGTTCTTGCACTTAAGTTGTCATTGAGTATAAATAAGCCTTACTAGTGAATTTAATAATGACAGCAATATTTTCCCCCGTTCGAAGTGTCTCTCTTCCATGAAGCGAGAGTTGTCCGAAGTGTACCTATACACTTCGGATTGAGCGTTATCAAACTCGCCCGTCTTTGCTCGTGGCTGCCCTCCGGTCTGCTTTGGTTGCTGTAAGTACATGTATCATAGTTGTGTAACAAAGTAATTCTCGTTATTTTCTCCGTCTTTATAATAATAAAAAAAAAAACATTTAATTCAGATAAATCAATCCATAATTTTTTGTCACAAGCGTACTTAAGAACTATGTTAGTACAATTAAATGCTCTTATAATAGATAAAGGCCTGGCATCATGAACTCCCACGTATCACGTGCAAGACCATGAATCGGCTCAGGACGGCAGAGTCCATTCTGTCCGCTACCATCTGCAGAATCTCGCTGCGGCTTCCCCGCATACGCCTGACTATGGATGCGGATTTCTTTCGCATGATTGCATAAAAGTCATCGACGCCGGCATACGCAAACATACCAGATGCGCTGCAGAAGCGGGGAAGCCGTTATTATACTGCACCCGTAATGCATTATATGACTTCTGTGTAAAATTGACCCACAGACTACTCGACTGTTTAATGTATACTTGTTTTAACGAACTACACACTGCCTTGTGCCCTGATGAGTGATGACTAAGTCGAAGCTGTATTAAGGGTTCACTAATGAATGTTTGACCAAAAAAATATTAACAAATGGTCATTTGACAAACAATACGTTTCACCAAATGATCATTTCGCAAAAGAGACATTTGACAAAAGTATCATCTTACAAAAACTCACTTAGCAATTGATCAATTAGCAATTAGTTTACCTATTCCTGGGCAGTTTTTTTTTGTTGCAAAATGTTGTTTGTCAAGTGTGATTTTGCCAAATGACTTTTGGTCCAACGGCAGGACACCTCTGTATTAATATTCTCCTTAATTTGGCCATCATTAATTTAAAACTCAAACTAATACTCACAATTTATTTGACAAAAACACACTGCAACACATCAAATATAATCGAACATTTTAATCGATAAATCTTAAAAGTAAAAGGATAGAACACAAAAACATTTATATACAAGTAGCGTATTTAGTAAGGAATGCAATTTAACCGGATATTGGCCGTTTTTGTATGGATATAACCGGTTAAAACCGGTTAAAACCGGTTATTTGCATTCCCTAGTATTTAGACACGTTGGGCTGTAGTGTGAGGTCGAACAGGGCTCGGCTCAGCATGGGCTGTGGCCGGAGCCACGGCGCTGGTTTTCAGCCAAACCCTGGCGTTTATCTACCTAGTTCATAGCGAACACTGGATTAAAGGAAATAAAACAAAATGCATAAATACTATAGGTAGCGTGTGAAATGTATACAGGGCGACTGCGGGGTCATGTAGCAACATACATACATACATACATACATTAAAACACGCCTGTTTCCCAGAGGGGTAGGCAGAGACCACTTCTTTCCACTTGCTACGATCTTGACGAATTTCTTTCGTTTCTTCTACATTCATACATCGAGTCATGTAGCAACAAAGTAAACTAAAACTCTATACACCATTAGGAACATAACGTAATAGATTTAAAAGCGTTAAGACAATTCATTTGTTTTTTATTTTAATAAAAATTAAATTAAATCTATTTATTCAGGATCATGGCCACCCTACAAACTCAATATCTTACTTGTCAGATTGGTTGATTTTGAAATAGGTTTTAACATGAAAATGTTAGGTGACCGTAATTTTAGTATTAATTAGGGAAACATAATACTTATTATATTAGTAAAATGGTAAAGTTTCTCAAACCACTATACTAATAGAATCTCGATCATTTACTCAGTTGGGAAAATTAAGTTAGGATCACGACCCCGTATATACATAACTACCACAACATTGGGTAAAAAAAAAGGATGACGTAATTTAATTAATTAATTTAATTTAATTTAATTTGACGTTTGTAATTCTTTAGCTCTGCCTACCCCACTTTGGGAATGAAGGCGTGAGTTTATGTATGTATGTATGTAAGGATGACGTCAAAATGAAGGAATTTCGCATTTTTTATGGCAAGGAAAAGGCACACGAGCGATAGACATTTCAATTCTGAAGAATACAATCTCAAGACTGCAATCCTAAGACTTAAAATGCGTTGCGAACCCTGAGAACCAAGATGAAATGCAGGCTAGTAATTTCACCGGTTGTCCCATCCCCACGCCGGAGCACAACAATGCGAACCCTGCTGCTTGGTTGGTCGCGTGGGTTAATAATGAGATGGTGGTAGCGATCCGGACGGACCATGTACTTTGCGTAACTTTTATTTCTCTTCTTCTTCTTCCACAGCATTTATTTAGATGCCCACTGTTGGGTACAGATATGCCTCTCCAATTCTTTTCCATTTTGCCCTGTTTTGAGTTAGTCTGGTCCATAGAGGGCCAGCATTCTCTCTAATGTCATCAGACCATCGAGCTGGTGGCCTGCCAACACTTCTCCTTCCCACCCAGGGCCTCCAGACTGCAACGCATTTACTCCATCTATTGTCATCCCTACGAAATAGGTGACCTGCCCATGTCCATTTGGGTTCGGCAACACGGTGCCCCACGTCAGTGATTTTAGTGCGTGCTCTTACGGTCTCGTTCCTGAACTTTTATTTATTATGGTAATAATATTTATTGGTTACAGTATGCGTAAATTCTTAGTTTTGACGTCATCGGCACCAAAGGCTCAGGCCATCATTATAGGCAAATTAAATCAAATGTTCTTGGTTACAATGACTATATCTGCGGCCATAACGTACGTATTAGCTCCGTTATCGTAATAACTCGCGTTCCCCCCGGAATAAACGTTCACGGAGCCAAGCCGCTTATCTCTGCTTCCAGTCCAACTGGCATGTTAGTGGCAGGGATTCCCCGACTCCGGTCCGCTCTTCGCTCACTGCCTGAAATCAGAAAATACACTATCGTTTTTCGCAATGTTATCAATATTCAATTTAATACCCATCATAAAAAACTATATAATTTATTTGCAGAATACAGTACAAAATGTTAAGCAGATGTTAAATTCGATTTAAAATAATAAATAATGCCCAGTGTATCCAGCTTGAAAGCAAGCGTGCAAATATTATTCATGCAATAAAGAAATTTAACATCCGTTACAAAATTTTGTACGTAGTAAAAATTAATAAATCATACTCGTAAAATACAAATAAAAAATTAAAATTCATATTTTTACATACTTAATGTCAATAATCACATTAATCACACACACATTGCTCGAGGAAGTCCTTAACACTATAAAAACACTTATCTAGGAGCCAGTTCGACAATTTGTTCTTAAATCTATTTCCCTGGAGTAGCTATATGTCATCAGTTATGGCATTACGCACATGTTTTATACATTTTTGGAATATAACGCCTTGTCACAAGCAGGTTTATAAAGGCAGTTCATAATTGTGCCCCTTGTGTGCCGTTGAAAAACTTCACCACGCCTTTTAAACACTGAATATTGCGATTTAATAAAAGCACATATTTCCTATATACACAGACACGGCAGCGGCAAAATATAGTCCCTATAGATACTCAGCTATAACATGTGTTCTAACCGTAGTTAAGTAGCATTAAACCACACTTTAAAAATAATCACCTGCGGAGGAAAGTAAACCTTATTCCCGTAGAATTGTTTGTAAAGCGGTCTTAGGATTGCAGTCTTAAGAATGTAGTCTCCATATCGTCGGTGAAACCGTAAAACCGCGTAACTAAAAAAATTATGATGGAGTAAACTAAAGGTGCATTTTGCTCCTTATTTAAAATGTTACTTACGCAGTTTTGCAGTTTCACCGACGATAATCCTATTTTACCATCAGGTGGTCGTCAGTACACCACTTTCTTCATACATATTACGGTAGCAACGTATGGTATGTCAAGCATTACTCAGGGCAAAAGTGTTATGGCCTTGCTTACGGTGCCGTAGCCAACCCTTATTTACGTATTATTATTATTATTTATTTATTTATTTATTTATTGAACAAGGACGGTATTCACCAATTACACTTGTAAAACATTCTTATAATAGACTTTTATAGTTAAAAACACACACACTGTTTCTCACACATTAAACAGACATTTATTTACTACAACATTCACGTACAATCCTTCTTAATGCATCTCACAGTACGCACGACTTTGGGACATTAACCCCTATAGATCCATAATCTCCGTCCTACAAAAACTTTAGATGTATTTAATGTAGGGTATAGTTAAATAACACAAATATATCTAGGGGGTATATGTACGGTCAGCTGCAAAATTGCATGGACACCTTAATGTCTATAATCCTGTGAACACGTGAGGTGACTTTCGTAAGAAACCACCTAGATGGCGTTGTTATCTGAGCTAGTTCAATTGTTGTTTGCTACAACTTTATGACGTTTCAGTATTACAATCGATAATTTCGCCAGTTAATTTAAAGGATCGTTGGCCGAGGTAGTTGACAGCTTGCTTAGAAACGGGGCTTCTCCGTAGGTCGGGAGATCGGGTCTGCCTATTGCCACCTGTTTCTTTTTTTAATTAATTTTGTTTCACATATTATATTAATGTATTATCTTTTTAAATAATTATCATTTTCAACTTTTGTTATTTGAAACGAAAAAACTTTATTTCTCATAATAACATTTTAATTTAGTCTACCTAACATATTATTGAGGTAATAACTTAAGTATTCGTTTCCGAAATCGGAAAGAGATTGAAGTTTCACCACAATAACAAAGTAATTTTCCTGGGTCAGCCGCACTCATCCATCCCCACATATTTACGGTTATACGACCAGATTCCATGTTGGGCACTACATGATTGCCATTATACCGAGTATTATTTCGGCGCCACAAGCTTAGTCGTCCGTGTTGGCTTGATTTAAAAGTCTTTTCATCTGTAAAGATGACATTACTCCAGTCAAAATTTAAATACTCCAAAGCGAACCTTGCTCTTTTATGGCTTTCTGTTAGCAAGGGTTTGACAGCATGCCTACGATACGATGATGCAGACCCTCACTGTGAAGAACACGACGAATAATATCCGCACTCGTATTGAATAAACCAGCGTAGTGGGTTGTTGGTTTAAATCCATCTTCCTCATACTCCCTCACCATGGCTTGACGCTGGGGTGTGCTTGTGAGTCGTGGTCTACCCGTTCTTTGCCGGGGTAGCAAAGATCCCTCTTCTTCAAACCGTCGTACCCATAAAACAACAGGTTTCCTCAAAAAAAAAACAGACATTTATAATAACAATTAAAGATATAAAATAAAATGAATAAAGACTAAATCGAAATTATTTTATAAAAAGTTGACCAAAAAAATTACTACTTACGTTAACACTGGTTTCTCTAGCGATTTCTGACAAATTTCTGCCTTCACTGTGCAAAGCAATTATTTGCGATCTTTTGACTAGGTCAATATTGCAACGAGAAGTCATTTTTTAAGGAAATTTCAACGAAAGTAAATCTACACAACAAAGGCAATTGATTAAGCAGCTAACGAACGAACGAGCGTAAGTCTTTGTAATAATCAGTCTGGTATTTATAAATCTTTAGTCTATCCTCCTAGTAGTACTTAACGTGTTTCTGTGTCATGCGAAAATAAGCAAATCATAATAAACTGGTAATTAATTTCGACCCAATATTAAATGGTTTGATGGCCCGATGGCATAAGGCCGCCAACGTTCAGAACCCCGAGTGTCCCGGGTTCGATTCCACATCGTGCATAAATGTTTTTGATAAATTGAACCTCTTAGTTTGGAATTGACTAATACTTTGAAACTACTTAAATCATCTATTATACTAAAATATAAAATCTATGAAATAAAGAAAAAATGGTTGGTTGATGTATGCGGTTTTTTTTCTTCATATTTTTAGATCATTATCTGCAACAACGCCATCTAGTAAGATCTTGTTGTACTACTACGAGCAGATGGATAGCGTCATTGCAGTTTGCCTCAGAGCATTATCTTTCCGAACTGTCCATGCACTTTTGCAGCCCACTGTACATGTGACAGAAGAAGAAAAAAGTGTCCCATATTTCGAGTTCTTTTAAATGCTACTTGAGATTCCTACGTTTTTTTAATTAAGTAAGTGAATGTTTTCGGTAACAATCCCAGCGGAAGTAGCATTTAATGGTGTCCCCTATCTTTGAAACTGTGAGTCCAAAGAATATAAAAATAATTAGAAAGGTAGTGCTTAGTAAATACTTCTAATAAAAACATGGCCGGACATACCGTTTCAGAGTTATTGCGGAAAAACTCCGCTTCTCAACAAAAGGATGTAACCGCCGTGAAGATACGCTCTTTTGCTGGGTTGACTTTTTTGTGTTTGTAGTAACGGCTTCGGAATCCTACATTGATCATCACAGCGCTGTCATATAGCTAATAAGAGTCATTAGTGTAACGGGCATCTGTTTGTAGCATCGTACCTAGCTTCCAAACTGTTGACCTTATTTGAGTTACTACGTGTTTTCTTTAGAAAACTAGTTAATCCAGTGCACGTTAGCCAGATTTGATGAAAATCGATAAAGCCGTACCTCTACAGGGTCAGACTCAGGCTCTACATACGACAAAATTAGTCAATGGAATATGAGCCTATTGTAAATATCATGGAGTCAATTTTCTAATTCGATTGTTAGTCACAGAAACAAAGGAAAATCTATTTTATTTCCTTTGCAATGGGTCTTTATTCCAATGGCTAAAAAAATGTACGCGGGGCCTGATATTAGCCGATCAGCTCTGAAAGCAGGAGTCTCAGGGCCGTATTAATAAACTAATTTCGACTGTAATGCCCGTCTCAAGATGCGTCAAAAGTGACAGTCGTCTATGGTTTGACGTTTACTTTGACGTATCGTGTGACGGGCATCTCAGCCAAGATGAGTTTATTAATACGGGCCTCAGTTACGTGTCAAGGTTTTTTATGTATTTAATAGTTTATTGTACGTCGGTATTGTTTAAGGGATTTAGTTTTCGCGCGAAGATTAAAAGTGTTGAAAATTTTCATGGAGTTTTCCGAGGCGGGCGGGGATGCGGTGGGGCGGGTAGGACGGGAAGGGGGATGTAAACATGAAAGTCGAGGACGGCCGCAGTCACGTGGTGCCCGCCGGGGGAGCATCACCCTTACGGCCACCGCGCACGTTGCCGCCACTCGACCTTCCCTCAGGAGTGATGCCCCCCGGCGGGAAACGAAACAAATCGGCATATCAACATTCGTATTGAATTTAGAGTCCGTGTATATAATACAACAACCACTCTAATGAATATCAATACTAAACATATCAAAATATCATATCTAGTATAAGTTAGTTACGACTTTTATAGATTGTATTTGTATCTTTAGTGTCTGTGGCATCTACGTATAAGCTGTACATATAAAAGAACATCACTAAAAGGTGAGTTTGCCAGTAGTTAGATTACTTTTAACTTCTTTTCATCTTTCTTTATATTTAACTGCGTTATTTTATCTACCCACATGGCAATAAGTGTTTATGTGATATCCATTATTTTTAATAGGGTAGAAAAAAACTATGTGTGCTCCGTTATTTACCGGTAATTTAATCAAAAAATAAATAACCCGTTAAAAAGTTTAAAAAAAGGAATACCGATCGATTTTTCGAATAAGTATGTTCTTTGGTGAAAATGTTATCCAATTAAACATTTTATTAAGTGTTTATAGATTGTATATTATACAATCTATAAAAAGTTAAGACTGTATAATCTTATTGAGAACAAACCTAGTGTAATATGATATAAATTTTCAATACAAGCAGCTGCTAAATGCCAATGTTTACACTAACGGGACTATTAAGGTTTCTTAACATTAGCATTCAAAATACTATCGAGTGTTTGTGACAAGTTTTATCATGTCAACCATGTCATACTGTTCCCTGCCATTGCTGCAGCCAGCATGTGCCAACCTCCGCGCCAATGTGTCAAGCCATGACTGTATTGTGTAGAGCCAGATTCATACAAAAACCCGGGAGTAAAAACCATAGAATACAATATAAATCTTCATCAACAAGCAAATCATTTATCAGCAAGGTTCAATTTTTATTTATTTATAAGAGAGGAAGGCATCTGATGGGAAGTAATCACCACCGCCCAAAAACCCTGCTACTTAAGAAGAGTTGTCGGTCCGTTGTTGGCTCATTAGGGAAATGTAAAATTCAATACAAACTTTATTGTTCACCAAACAAAAACATTACAGAGAAACGGAGCAATTAAAAAAAAACACAGGTAAACAACAGACGGTCTTATCGCTGATTAGCGATCTCTTCCGGGATAAAAAAATTCTATGCCCGGAGATTCAAGCTATATCCGCACCAGCACTTCGATTAGTCGAGGCGTTGTGAAAAATAAACAAACACATTTATTATATTATAGCGTTGAAGGTGTTTGGCCACAAATTATGTCTATTTATAATTGCAGCAAATTTCGCGTAGGTAAGTCAGATTACGAAGTGACAAGTTCACTTGGGCCTTATTCCGAATGTCGCCGCCCCTCGCCGTCTTCCCTTAGGGATTCAATCAGCCACCAGTAAGCCAGGGTGCCGAGTGACGTGTGCTGTGACGTCTTGCTAATTAATGCAGTTTACACGCAGTTGGTTTATGATAAATATTGCTCACAATAAACTCTTGCAGTAAAATAATACTAAATTTTAAATTATGAGACACCTTATGGTAAGTTTGACACCGTTCGTAAAACGTGTTAATTATATCTAGTACCACTTTATGGTAGTATTTTTTGTGCCGCAGAGAATCAAAGATACAGATAAAACAGTAAAACACTAAGAAAGTGGCTGAAACGTGGTTTTGCTGCTAAGATTTATTATAGTTAAAATAATTATAAAATTAGTAGTTAGCCCCATCGGCCATCAGTCCTGCGAGCGATGTGCCCCGCCCACTGCCACTTCAGTTTACCTATTCTTCGGGCTATGTCGGTAACCAGAAGGTTAAGGTTCTTGAGTGGCGTCCGCGGACCGGGAGACGAGCTGTAGGTAGGCCTCCAACAAAATGGAGTCGTAGTGACGACCTTGTAAGGAACCCGGAAACGCGGTGGATGCGAAAAGCACAAGACTGGTCTGAGTGGAGAGCCTTGGGGGAGGCCTATGTCCAGCAGTGGACGTCTTTCGGCTGACATCATGATGATGAAGTAGATAGCTTGCGTAGAAGTAATTTGTCACTGCTCCCTTGGGACTGTCCAATTTTCTGGGATAATAACTATCCTGTGTCCTACTCTAAGACCTAACTAATATGTGTGCCAAGTTTCATCTCGATCCGTTCAGTGGTTGAAGCGTGAAAGACTGACAAACTACACACTTTCACATTTATAATATTAGTATCGATGATATACAAGTAGGTATACTAAAAACATTCAACATTTTTAAGCAGTCAAAGAAAACTAGGTACACAGGGTGACCCAGAAAGAACCCAGGGAATAAAATACCATCTAAGGGTTTTTAAACCGTTAGTACCGACTGAGTAACGTTATCAAGAAAACGAGTGTGGTTATTGATATCAGCGCCCTCTACTCTGTATTAATTACTTAAATTAGCAAATTAACATGCCTTTCTTCGAGTAGGTAGTGAAAATGAAGTACCGTAAACCTCACTTTGATTTCACGGGTCACTTTGATTTATGGGGTGATTTTAATAGCAACTACTATTCCACACAAACATGTATTTGTTTTTCGCCACTGGTAACGGCGATAGTTGCTCCTTAAGAAAGTTAAAGTAGTGCGCGAGTTACGGTCAAGAAAAATGAGTGGTTAAGTACTTATTAGTGTGATTTTTGTCTTGATTTTATGTACCTATGTTATGCATAAACGCATGTTATGTTAAGCAAATCTAATTGGTGATATCGAAAAAGAACAACATCTATTTTAAATTTCTTTAGATTGTATGTGCTTTTCAGCGGGTTTCGGGCGGTTTGACACATTCATTCAAATATTTTGTGGCTTCAAAGTAACCTCATTTGTAAAGTCGAGTCCGGAATTAGGCGAACTAACTTGACAGCTGAAAATGTTGCCAGACATAGGAAAAAATAAATAGTGATAGGTTTATGTCGACACAAATATGTCGATATAACCTTGTGCCTTCTATAAATCTGATTATATTTATATTTTATCAAGAAATTGTCGTCGAAACTTTCTCACTCATACATACTTGCCAAATAGGGAAAAACTACAGCAATTTTTACGATATAATATGATCTGAAGGATGTACGGTTTAAAGCGGATATTTACGATACTTACTCCTCAAATTAGGAATAAAATACAAAAATAATGCTAACATTACAACCAATTTTTATTATTATTATTTTGCTTAGTAAAATTATTAGTTAGATTCCAAACACAATAATAATGATAAACTAGACTTTTTAAATATCGATATTAAACAGCACTAGCCAAACTGTGGCAACATTAGTGTACAATGAACTGTCAAGTTAGTTTGCCTAATTCCGGACTCGACTTTAGTTTAATTTTAATCATAGATAATGTTTTTATTTTGCTACTGGAAACTACAGGTCTCAATTATTTCTGATTGATCAAGTCGAAAAAACAATAATAACAGATTATTGCATATTTTTATTTTATTATTTTGTCTTTTAGTTTCTATAAAAACTCGTGTTAAGCTTGGAATTTAATCAAAGTAACATCGGTTTAAAGGTATACATACAATAATGTATGACAATGATTGTGTTTTTTTTATTTGTTCAATTCAAAATCAAATAAAAAAGATATTTGCTGAATAGTTTCTTAAGTGGTAGTAAACGTCCAGTATATTCAATCTGCATGCAGGCGTGCAAATATTAATAAAATGTCAAGTTAAATTCAAAGATATAAACATAAAATTGTAAAATACATACATACATACATAAACTCACGCCTTCATTCCCAGAGTGGGGTAGGCAGAGCTAAAGAATTACCAACAAGTCTTGAAACTTCTTGATAATTTTATAACCACATTTTGCACAAGTAGGCTAAGATGTTTCCCAGTATATTAGTGACAGGTGGCAAGCCCATCGCCTAACAGTACTACAAGCCTTTAGTCCCTTAGTCGCCTCTTACGACATCCACGGGAAGACATGGAGTGGCACTATTCTAACCCGGCAACCACACGGTAGAAATTGTAAAATAATTAAAATAAAATTCAATTATAATCAAACGTCAACAAAAATTAAAATAAACTTACAAATTAATATTAATATTACGCTCGAGAAAATCTTTAACACTGTAATAGCACTTGTCAAAGCCAGTTTGTCAAATTATTTCTAAACATATTTCCCTGGAAGAACCGTATGACCACAGGTAAGGCATTGCAGAGTTTAATGCACATGTTAAATACATTTTTTGAGTAGATGGCTTTAAAGCAACGAAGTTTTAAACCACCGGTTCATAACGTCCACTCTCGCCCGACGTTGCATGACGTCACCGAGTTTTAAAGAGCATCGGTTTGGACTATATCGGTTTGGATATAAAAACACGGTAATGGCAGAATGTTAAGTGGTTTAAATAATGGGACACAGGTTTCGTCAAACCAGGCCCCGCAAATGACGGTGTTTTCGGAGTTAGTGCTACGGAAAGGTTCATGCTACGTTTTATCTATGGCGGCGATTCGTTAACGTTACTTTTACCCTATAAAAGGTTAATTTATTGTTCTAAGTACGTCGGTGTCTGGGCAACCTGTATGTGTAGGTTTCTTCGCCCGCTCAGAGAGGGCATTGTTTTTAAATATATTTGTATGTTATGTAGGTATGTCATGTAGTGTGGGGACATAGGTGTGGGTGTCCGGTCCATGTCTGAAGACGCAATGGCTTGCCTGTCAGATTTTAAACCGCGATTTATTGTAAGTTTGGCCTGACGTCATAAATAAATAAATAAATTCTTTATTTATAATGCTGTAGTATAGAGGATGTAGTTAAAACGCGCCATATTGGATTAAAATTGACTCTCTTGAAATTAAAAATGTTAATACCACAAGATAATTTTGTTAACAGTTTCGTTTTGCTAGAACGTCGACCATCCACTTATTAAAAAACCATTCAAGCGTAAATATACCATAAATAAATCCTGTAAGCTATAGACCAAGTCCGACAAGAAATAAACTTTTCAAAATCAGTCTGGTTCTTAAAGCTTTGTTTTTCTTAGACTTTGTCTTTAATATGGTTACAGAGTTATCAACAAGTTTTTGGAGTTGTTGGTAATTCTGTAGCTCTGCCTACCCCACTCTGGGAATGAAGGCGTGAAGGTATGTATGTATGTCTTCAATATCTTTTGCTCAGAATTTGTAGCTGAGCTAACTTTTTTAGGTTTTTTGTGGGAATAATTTTACAGTAAAAAGTTCAAATTAAAAGGAGGAGGTTCTCATAATGTTTGTATTATGTTTATTGCTGTGGGTACTTTACTCTATTTCTCCGCCAGGCTATACTTTTGGGGTCGCTCTTTTGTCACCAAGGCCTGCATCTAATGCGGAGTTCCATAAGGAATTGAGGGAAACTCCTTAAATATTATCTGCATATACACATAGCCATTTTAGTATTATTAAACATGTTTTATTAAATTAATTATAATGCCAGTTAACTAAATTCGGCGTCCCATAATATACCAACAAGTCCAATAACCAACAGCCAACTCCACGACTCGGATGCGGTTCATTGTATTTTTGAAATATTTAATTTGTTTTCGATCGCAACTTGTCTAAACGTTCCAACAAAATAATTAATAAAAGTATCTTAAAGATCACATTATTTTGTCATAGTATTAATTCCTACTTTCAAAGGTTAACTTGATAGAACGGGTGAAGAATCCTAATACTCGAAAAAATTGTAGATAATTCTGGGGACCTAGTGTAAAAGAGTATAAGTCTTCTGAAGATCAAGTGAAAAAGGGTATAAGTCTAGTATACTCCGCTCATGTATGTACCCTTTTTTATTACGACGTAAGTCGACTTGTACTCTTTTTCATTAGGAACCCAGAATTGTGACCGTAGATATTTTTTAAGCTCGTTCGTTCTGTAATCGTTGTGAATTAATTCAGTTACATGTTTCTTTTAAGTTGAGTGTTATAGGTTTATTCATAAACATAATAGGAAATTAATCCGTAAATATACTGTCCCATTGCTGGCAAGCGCCTGCCATTTTACTGTAGCATAAGCTTTAAATAATATGTGCCATATGTATCGGTAGGTACAGTTAAGGAAATTGATTTCTAGACCATTTTGGACTATGTCGAAGTGACACTGTAAATAAAATCATAAGTCTCTTACGTTTTGATTGAATAAGTCATTATGACATAGTCCAATATGGTCTAGGAATCAACTTCCTTTACTGTACAGGTTGTTATAAGCAGAGCTGAGAGAGAAATAAACAAAACTAGTAACTTTATAATGAAGGTGGCTACAACGCTGCAACTCATAGATTGGCAAGCAGAAGTGCATCCACCTGCTGCAGTAAAATCTAGTTCAGAAGTAAAAAAAATATGTTTGTTTTTTGGTACTTTTAGAATGTTCACGGTTTAAGGTCTAAGGATCAGCCAAATTGATACTTTCTGCTTTAGGAATAGACATTTTCTTAAAAAACAATGATACCTTTATGAAAATGGATGATTATAAAACAGTTTCATAATTATGTAGCGATCAAAAATAAGTGGGGTTAGGTTTGTATACGTAAAATATTAAATTGAAAGAAGTGGTCTCTGCCTACCCCTCTGGGAAACAGGCGTGATTTAATGTATGTATGTATGTAAATATTAAATTAAGTTAATTTGGACTGGATTGAAAAATGGGGCTTGCTGCACGGAGGATTAGATTTTGCTGTTTTTTCTTAATGTTTTTCATTTTAATTCAGGTTACCAAACCTATTTTTAATGTCGTTAATCATAATTCACTTAAGAGCAATCCTCTTGTCGGTGGAGTAATTTCCATTCTCGCCTGTTCCAAGCCTTCTCCTTAACACACTGATACGGCACGACGCCTACTTTTTCTTTTAATTAGTCTAGGTAAGTTTTTCTTGGTCTCCCTCTTTTCCTTAATGTCGTTATTTCACCAAACAATAATTATAAGTAAAAATGATTACGCGTGATATTACAATGCAAACAAAAGCAATTTTGCGAAACAAGATGCAACTCTTAGGGCCGTATTAATAAACTCATCTTGTCTGAGATGCGCATCACAAGATACTTCAAAGTAAACGCCAAGTCATAGAAAACTGTCATTTTTGACGCATCTTGAGACTGGCATATAAGTTGAGATCAGTTTATTAATACGGCCCTTACCCCCTTACTTATAAATGTGGAATAAGCTTTGAATAGTTTATGCCATGTTTTGTCTTTATCTGTAAATGTGACATTTGCATCTGACAGAAAGTGACAAAGCATGGCATAAACTTTTCCAAGCTTATTCCACGTTTATAAGTAAGGGGGTTAGTGTTTTAGCTTTACCAACTAAATTTTTGGCAACGGCGCTCTACCCCACCAGCAGGATGCCATATCAAATCACTGAATGCTTTTACCCTTGACGCTAAATTCAATCATCCACCAAACATCGTCCATTACTCGACTTGTTTGTGAGCGGGTCCCTAATTGAGTTATTATATAAATTTCGAGTTAATTTATTCAATTTTGGCTGAGGAGGAACAATGGCCGGGGGAGGGGCCGCGCCGGGCGCCGCCTGCTCACCTGAAGCCGTACCACGAGTTGCAATTACTGTACTCGGTAGCGAGCTGAATGCTCTGTCCCTCGCACTCTGTAAGGATACTGTGAGGGACAGATATAGGTAATTGTTACTCATGGTAAGGGTACTGAAGCCTCTGAAATCGGGATCGTTACTGTTAGGACCACTTAACGAACCAGAGTGGGACGGAACATCGAATGTCATTACGGAGTAATGAGATAGAGAAAAGGGAAATATGTCTAACACATAATAAACTGATTTCAATAAGTTTCATGGTTCGATTACGTAAAGTTTTCGAAGTTCTTAAAGCTACAACTGTTAACAACAGATTAATACCGTATTATTAAATGCAGTGAAGTCTTTTGGTCACCAATATAAGTATGTTTACTAAATATAGTATAATATTCAAGAAGCAAGGTCTCACAGTGCAAAGAATTTCCAAAATCCTGAAATAAACACTTTAATTATTTACCGTTATCACCGTTTATAACCGATTCAGTGAAAATTATGAATAACAATATAGTCCGGCTAAAAATAATTACGTCAAATAAAGCGTCAATCAATCAATCAATCAATCATTTATTGTTATCGCATAGAGGCACATACAAGGTGGCGCAAAAGTAATCACCCGATGTTCTTTGGCTGTATTTTTTTTTTGAAATCAAGAACTTGGGTTTTGCTTTTGGATTGTGTTTATTTGATGTCTTATTTTTTTTCCCATTAAGGCGCGAAAATGATTTCGGCCAAGTGGCCGCCGCCAGAATTGATGACCATGCGGGCCCGATTTATGGCATTTTTCATCACTCTTGCCAGAACATCCGGCGATAGGTTCTCGCATTCTTGTCGGATATTCTCTTTGAGGGCTTCAAGAGTCTGAGGTTTGTTGACATAAACCCGTGACTTCAAGAAACCCCACAGAAAGAAGTCTAGAACGGATAAATCGGGCGACCTTGCCGCCCAGTGCAAATCACCAAAACGAGAGATTAGGCGACCTGGAAATGCAGTCCTCAGAATTTCGGTTGTGGCTCGTGCAGTATGCGCCGTTGCTCCATCCTGTTGGAACCACATGTTCTCCAGTCCCAATTCATCCATTTGAGGAAGAAAAAAGTCGTTGAGCATGGCTCTGTAACGCTCGCCGTTCACAGTAGTTGTTTGGCCCGCGGCGTTTTCGAAAAAATAAGGCCCGATAACGCCTTCAGCGTAAACAGCACACCATGCAGTAACTTTTAGCGGGTGCAATGGCTTTTCGTGGGTTAGACGCGGATTTTCGGTGCCCCAGAAGCGATAATTCTGCTTGTTCACGTATCCACAGAGATGGAAATGGGCCTCGTCACTCATGATAATTTTCGATGAAAAGTTATCTTCCTCGTGGCCGAGATTCAGGATGGCGTGAGCGTAGGTTACTCGCGTTTGGCGGTCAACTGCTAACAACTGATGAACTGTCTGCACTTTGTAAGGGAACATCTTCAAGTCTTTTACCAAAATTCTCTGTAAAGATCGCCGATTGATGCCCAATTGCGTGGCACGTCGTCTGGTCGATACTCCGGGGTCCTCTGCGACATCTTCAGCAACAGCCGCAATATTCTCAGCAGAACGACTGCTTCGGGGACGGCCAGACCTGGCAGCATCTTGTGATGTCCCATACTCTTCTAGGCGAGTGGCTAAACGCCGTAGTGTTTGCCCAGTTGGCGTCGGACGACCGGGAAATCTGCGCCTAAATTCACGCTGCGCCAACACCACCGACGAATTATTCCGCAAAAAAAACGAAGTAATTATTCCGCGTTCTTGAAGAGTAAAGCGATTCATGTTTTGTTGACGTGTATTTTGTAACTATTTACTTTACAAATGTCAAAGCAAAACTGACATTTGCCGCCATTTTTTTAAATTATAGCATCTTCCGATAGGGTGATTACTTTTGCGCCACCTTGTACATTGAAAAGAAACGGTGTTGTTATTCTAGATTAAGTCAGTTCCACATGGACGCCCTGAAAGGGTACTACAATATTTGGTACTTATAAGCAGAACAAAAACAAAAAATATGATACAAGCATAGAAGTCCGATTCAATTCAATGTTTGACAAAAAAAAACAATAAATCGCACGTTTACTCAAACAAAGAAATAACTCAAAATTGAACTACATTCGAAATTCAACCTTGGTTTTTGTCAATAGACTTTTAATCAAAAGTAAATTTTGTTATAAATACGATCGCCTTACACATATGACATAACAAACAAAATCTTGTTAGAAGCCACCAAGTTCTTTTTCAGTGAGACGTATCCGTTTTGACGAGGACTTTTTAAAATCAACTGTAAACCATTGCGAGAATATACGCGTGGCATTTAGATATTTCAGTGAATCCCGATGTATTTCCTATAAATATCCCGGGGCGGGCACTTCCCGAGCCCGGCGCTCCCCTAGGAGCGATCGTGGGCAAACAGCGCCGGCACGCTGTATCTCGCGTTTTAAATTCCTTTTTATCGATATTTAAACAAATACCGGTTGTAGCGAGATGTTTGATATTGAGTTTTTGATTGCGTGCTTTTTTTCTGTCGGCCAATCAGTGGTTTTCATGATACTAATGGGTTTTTTCTTACCGAAAGTGTAGAAGTTTATTAGGTATCCAAATATTACAATGTGGTTACAGAATTATCAAGAAGTTTTAAGACTTGTTGGTAATTCTTTAGCTCTGCCTACCCCACTCTGGGAATGAAGGCGTGAGTTTATGTATGTACGTATGTATGTATGTATATTACAATAAACATCTATGTAAACAAAAATGGCTGCGCTATTTAAATTGATAACTCCCAACTGACACATTCTTAGATAGATTAAAGTGTATATTTTCACGATGACTTAGATTTTTTCTCTGTATAAATAAAGTTTCAAATTTTACATTTCTAATTATGAAACTGCGTGGACGGCTAATTAGATCCCATAAATATTCTTAATTTCAACCCAATATCTTAAACTGATTTAGAGAACGGTCAGACGGACAACAAAGCCATCAGCCATCTTAATAAGGTCTTGCTGTAAAATGGTGCTCTGTTTTTTCATTACCTTATTTTCAGCTTTTTATGTACCTCTAGAAAAGATATTCTCGAGACCGAACTTTAGTGACCAAAGTCTTTTGTAATGTACGTGTATCTCAATTAATAAGCACGCCATTTTATGTATTTTGTAATACTATATTTTTTGATATTGCCCATATAAAAGCTTATCGTTGGAAAGATCTCCATAGTGTTGGGGCGACGCAGGATAACACTTCATAGTTTCAACCTAACCCAACTTTCGTTAAAGGAAATCAATTTTAAATAATGCAAATTTGTAACATAACGCTCTAAAAACCAATATTCAAAATTTGAAGGTGATCTCATTTTGTTTATTGCTATATGCATATTAACAGGGCCGAGATTCTACTGGGTCAAAATCATTTAAAAAAAGCCTTCGATCGCGTTGATAACGATGTACTTTTGTGCAAATTATGTAGCATTGGGTTCTCACCAAAACTGCTTCGTCTTTTGGCCAGTTATCTGCGTGATAGACAGCAGTATGTGCAGCACGGAAGCTTTGTTTCGGATACATATCCCACTCGTTCTGGAGTTAGTCAGGGTTCTATTTTAGGTCCCTTACTTTTTGGCATAAGGATCAACGATCTGGCTACTGTTCCTAAATACGCGCAAGCCTGCTCTATGCCGACGACCTGAAACTGATTCGAAGGGTTCAAGGAATCTCCGATTCGGAATGTTTGCAGAGGGATGTCGACTTGATTTACGAATGGAGTCGTAATATTAGACTTCTGTTCAATATTGAGAAGTGTGCCGTTATTACTTTCAGTCGAGCACCTAGCCCTCTGACAGCCCGCAGACTAGGGTTTGTTGTCCGCAACGCCAGGGAGTTTAATGATCCTAGGTCAATAAAGCTCCCATACACCGCCCTTGTGAGAAGTAAGCTGGAGGCAGCCTCTGCCGTTTGGAATCCCCATGAAGCTTCTTACATCCTGTTACTAGAAAAAGTCCAGAAAACCTTCTTGCGATTTTTATATAAAAAGGTCTATGGGTACTACCCGTTCCTGTACCCAACAAAATTTCTTCTGGGGACCCTAGGATTGTTTTCGCTGGAGGTGAGGCGAAACTATGTGCTGATGTCGTTGGCTTGTGGCATCCTGCGAGGGGACTCAGACTGTCCGGGTTTAGTATCGCAACTGGTGTGTCTGTTCGTTCCCTCTGTGCCGAAATATGCTTTTCGGGAACGTAAGTACCCGCTGCTGGCGGCCCCGGCCGCGGACCGTCTCCCGCCGCAAGTCACCGCTGGTTTGCGCTCTGCAACTGCTGAACGCATTTCTAGATTCTGCTCCTAATACTGACGTGCTTGCATCCAAATGAGTGTCAATACGTGAAGAACGTTTTAAATTTTGTGTGATGATGAATGAACGGCCTTCGTCTATTCTTTAATCTTTTATTGTTTACTGTTTGTGTTGCTTTGTCTTTATAACCTAAAATTTACAGTGCTTTAGTTTTACCGTTATACTGTGTAATTTCGTTAAATAAATAAATAAAATAATAATATCACCTTTGATCTATTATCGTATCGCCAACGTGTTGATGGCTCTTATTTACCTGACGGTAGTGATGGCTGAGTTAAAAACAATACCATAACACGTCAAAATAATATATGGTTTTACCGTACAAAATAGAGAACATGCTGCTAACCACTGTGATCAAAACGTGACTCGCTCGATAATAGAGTCATTTGTGTCAAAAATCGCATCAGGCCGGCGCCACCTCATCGCCTCCAAACGAACCTTTTTCCGCACGATTGCGTGTCACCTGGGGTGACAACACCCCTCTCATTCCGGCAAGGAGCACCCGCCTCGCTCCGTCCCCCTCACCAGATCTATTCATGACTTATTAACTTCTCTAAGGTATCATGGCAACCTGCGCTCGACGATTTAATATCGAAAATTGTGAACTCAAATGGAAATAAGATCTATACAGTTTATTAAATTCTTCTCTCATTTGATTAAGTACGTAATGTGGGACACGAGACCGTGAAATATAGTTAATTAATGTTTATTAAATCTTAAAAACGCGTATACGAGTAGTCAGGCGATGCCGTCGGTCCAGTGGAGTCCATATTACTGCTACTTGGTTACACTTTAAAAAACAAGAAAACATTTTACATTTTAATTAGATAGAATAAGTAGGTAGTTTAATGATGTCAATTTTTTTGACTGATCCAGTAGTCATTTTTTAGAGTTTTGAACGCAAAGACCGGTGCCAACGGATGCGCGGAAGATAATGAATTTTTTACTGCGTATTTACAATGCATGAACTGCTTGAAGAGCTGATAAAGTGGACAATATCATAATTCATAATTATAAAGCTAGTCCTAACAAAAAACTATGTTGATTTAAAAATGAATTTAATATACTTATCACAGACAAACAAGCGGACAGTCAGATCAACAGACAAAGACACCGAGATTTTGTATACATATTTATAAATACTATTTATTTGACTAAAAATAGAAACAATTCAATTATTGATACCAACTTAAAATTATCCAAATTTTGTACCAAACAGACGAATGAACAGACAAAAAAACGAGGTAATACTGATAATGTAAATTGCAAAAAATATTGACAAACCTACTCTAAAAACGCCTTTTAGCGTTTTAGATGCACTACAAAGATGGCGGGAGGGTGTATTGTATTGTCCCGAGAGCGGTTACTCTCTCAAGAGCCGATGGATGAGGGCTCGAGGGCTCGATAAGCCGAGTGCGCCGGCGAGTGGTCGAGCGCTGCAGAGTGGCGTAAGGCGACACCGCTCAACCGTTAACATACGATACCTACATCCATGTACAGTGCAAGAGGTCAAAGTAACAGTAATAGGAATGTATGAGAGTAAGGGAGTACCAATCGAGGGGTTCTTATTAAAAAATAAGTTATGTAAGTTAGTTAATTTGGAGTAACAACAATATGACACTTAATTTAGTTTAATTTGATGAAATTACAATAGGTATGTATGAGTTTGCATTACATGTCAAAATTAGAATCGTCATCATGATTGTCAAAAACCAATAAATATAATTTAAAAATAATATAGCATATTTCACAATCCTACTGTACTTGGAGTTTACGTAGGAATGTGGCGAAAAAGGAATCAATCGGATGACTATGGTGCCATGACACTAGTGATGTCGTTACATGATATGATTTTTGTACCTTCATAACATGGCCACGTATTTCCGCGACGCATAAAAATGTATCAACAATTTTTGATAGAATTCTTTTAGGTTTTCCTGTGATCTACAAGCAATGAAGTATATTTTATATTTTTTTCAACATTTTAGGCTCAGTAGTTTCGGAGATCAGAACGGGAATGGTCAATTCTCGCTTTCCTTAAATAATAATAAAAAAAAAAAAACAATAATATTTTTGAGATCCTCATAACAAGCCCTTTCATTTGATATATGACACCGTACCGTACCGTTTTTTTTTTAAATAAAGTGAAGGAGTAACAATGTGACAGGAACAAAACGCGTCAGAGATAAACACGACTGGGAAAACTTAATCCATAAATTACGATTATAGAAAATTTATACCATTTTAGAAGCACAAAATATCCCATGTTGAAAAGTAACTTTCCTATGAAAGTGTGGCGAGTTACTTTCCACCATGTCCTTGGCCATCAATTTGAATCGGGTGGCCATCTGGTCGCTTTGGAATTTCGATTGTCATAACACATAACGCATAAAGTTGATGCTCATATTTTTTTATTGGCATAAATTGTACTATAGCATAATTGTTAATAATTATAATTATTTCATAATTATACGGAGTCATAATTGGTTTGACCATAATGTAGAATGTCATACATTTATTTATTCATAATATTAATATAATATAAAGCTAGTGGCAAAACCGACTCGGATCGCGTATAGGCTAGGGATTTTTTTTATTAAAGAGCGGATAAACTTCATGACCGTTATAAAGTATGGTTAAATAATTTTATGAGCATCAAATTTATGCGCGTTACACAATATGTTCTTAAACATTATGATTAAAAACGTGATGCGCATAAATGTATGACTATTTACAGTTATGCGTAATGATGAGTATGACGAATCCAAGTATGCCTATCAAAAATACGAGTTCAAACTTTATGCAACCCGATATGGACCCATTTGAATCCTCCCAAATCTCGACCCATCGCCATCGTAGCCAAGCGAGACAAGCAAACGCAGCAAAATATGAAAACGCTCTTCATTACGATTTGCATGAGCGGACGTCGGCGGTTTTCGATGCGTTCCACGGCTCGGGCGCCCCTGGCTGACGTTTCACATTATAAAAGAATGCATTAATCACGCAGAGGGTAAAGGCGGTTTGTCAAGCGAGTGAAACGTATTTATGTTAAATAAGTTTAGCTTTGTTTTATTTAAACGTTTATAACGTCAATAGCTCGGGCTGGCAAGACCGTTTTGTCTTTACCATGGACGCACGTAAATAAATTAAACAAATAGCAAACATTCATAAATAGCACATAGCACAGCACGAATGCATACATACCTAAATACCTTCGCGCCTGTCTCCCAATGGGATAAGCAGACTATGGAGCCTCCACCAGGAACTTCTCTTTAATACGGTCTTTTTGAGTCCCAATTGCCTATTTTCGAGAACTGGTTCTCAAAAATAAGCGTGCTCTTGTTGCCAATAAGCCTGATATCGTGTCGACAGATCGATCACAACGCCGGGCAGTGCTCGTCGACGTCACCATCCCGCATGACGAGAACCTCGTGAAGGCTGAGAAGGACAAGATCTGAAAGTACCTTGACTTTGCTCACTCGACGATAATTGTCACGATAGTTGTTTCGGCAAACAGTCTCATAGCGAAGTCTCAACCAACACCTTAAGAGACTCGCTAGATGGCTGGATCGAGGGCCAGATACAGAGAGTTGTATCTTGGACAAGGCACGTATTTTGAGGAGGTTCCTCTCTACAGACCTATCCAATCCACCAGTAACTTGAGCCTTGCCCAGTCCCGGCGGCAACCGTAGCGTAGGTTAAGTATTTCCTAATGTTTTTTTTGTATTAATATTTTTGTTTTACTTCTATATCTTAACTTTTTATCGTAAAAAACCTAATTTTAGAAAATGAAATAAATAATTAGATAATAATAATAAGTTTCATTTCGAGCTTCAGGGCCCAATATACTTACAATATACTTATAGAGTAACATAAATAACAATATAAAGCTTAATAAATTCCAACTCCTGTCGATGAAATGAAAATTCGGCGAAGTAACACATTCTATGGAATTAGTGTCGAGAGAATCAATGAGAAAAAGATCCCGGTAGTTGTATATTTGGTGTTATTCACAGATTCTCGGGCCCTTTTAATATACAAGGCATATCGAAAAATATATTTTAAATCTGAGCTGAGTTCGGTAGGGCTGCACGCGTGGCCGGTGGAGCGCGGAAACTTCATTTGCGGGCGCCACTGGCCGTGAAATGAACGCGGCACGGCCGTATCGACGTCTATCCGATGAGCAGAGCTGCCTAATCGACTGCCTCTGAAGCGTAACTTCCATCTGAAATAACTTTTAATGGTGCTCCCACACAGTGGTAATAAAATGTTACAAAAGTTATGACACATTTTATAACGCTACTACATTCTACTAAATCTTAAAATATTGTCGTGTTATAAAATATTTCATAACGTCATGTAACTTTTTGTAACCACTACTGTGTGGGAGCACCATAAGTGAACCTTTTGCTATAGATCAAGGTTGGGACAGTCGAGTTCATAAATATGAATTGTCACAGCAATTATAGTGACAAAGTACTAAAGTAGTTCTTGTTTAGGGGGAGGGTTTATGTGGTGTGTTCGTATTACGTTTCTGTGCTATTCAAACAAGTTACAGTTGCTGGCTACTAACTCGCTAATTCTCACTTCATTTTCATTTGTTTACTTAACTTAAATTTTACTCATCGTTTTATAGTTTTTTGTTACTAAAAGTAGGTAACTTATAATTCATGCATAGCATACCAAATTTAAATGCTTTTTTTTCGGATGTGATTACTTAATTATATTTTTGACTTGGCTTTGTCGTATCCCAGGGTTGTGGCAGAATACCAGTATTTGGCTCACTAGAGTAATGCTACACGCTGAGCCGTGACCTTTTTGTGGTGCTGCGACGCACCGCACACATGCGATTGAGATTGTACCTAGTTTGTAAGTTTGATATTGTTCTTTTCCACTAAATATGTCAATTGTATGTGTGTGATTGAAGCATCAAATAAACGTTTTATCTATCTATCTATCTAAAGTGTACACATATTTATGAACTCGACTGTACCACACTAACATCTGACAAAATGCTGGTGGTTTAAAATAGTTTGGCATAAAGAAAGGGCAACGTAAAATATATGATAGGTGCTGCGTACACTCTAATAAAATTCTCCTCCGTGCTATCAAATTATATAAACTCATTAATCTTAGTCTTGTGGTTAAAGCCAGTGTTTTACTTATTTGCATAAAAATCTCAAAAATCACGAAAATAAGTTCTAATAAATCAATACATCTTCTTCAGTGAGTGTGTAATGTTTCGCATAAAAACAAACCATCGATATAATACTCAAGCTGCATAAAACGAAATGCATAATTTCAAGAACTATAATGTTTATAAATGATAAAATTAATCTTTTTAACGGCTTTCATTACTATTAATGTGGTCACAGTTCTAACCTTACCTAACCTAGTTAGAAGAAATTGGTTTAAAATGCATAATAACAAGAAAATGTTAGTTATACTCAATGAATGTTATGTTATTCGATCGTATGCCAGGTAAATTATACTAAACGTTCATGGTTAGTTAAATGAATTTATACAAAATGTTTTTATACTGATTGAAGTACACTTCACTTCTATAATATGAGTTATTATGCGTTCTATAGTTATTTGTTCAACAAGAGAGCAAAGTTGGTTTTTGCTGCGAGTGATGATTTTGAATCCCGAGTAAGCGAAGGATTCTATTATTGAATCACGAGCGTAGCGAGTGATTCTAGGTTAGAATCCTGAGCGTAGCGAGGGATTCAAAGATACGAGACGTAAAAAACTTTGGTCTCGTGTGAGTCATACAACTTTTCACCTCAGCAGCGATAACAACACAGCGTGAAGCTGGTAGGGCCAACGCAGGTCTTCCGTTGTGACCATTTGGTGAATACACGACTAAATAACGACACGATCGCATATGCATCAATCACAAGTATTTTTGCAAAATACTAATAAAATAAAGAGTGGAAAAAATAAACATGAAACAGATAAAACCTGTCACTCAACTTGATAATGCCGTAGTGCAAACACAACTTTATACAGCTTTATGTAGTCTGTGGCTTTAAAAAACACCTAACTAGGCCTTGTCTATGGCTATTGGCTACAATAATCCCGCTATTTTTGAAATGCGTTCTGAAACTGCCCCCGCGGTTTATGTCACGAAATTAATAGTTATTTGTTCAACAAGAGAGCAAAGTTGGTTTTTGCTGCGAGTGATGATTCAAAGATACGAGACGTAAAAAACTTTGGTCTCGTGTGAGACATACAACTTTTCACCTCAGCAGCGAGAACAACACAGCGTGAAGCTGGTAGGGCCAACGCAGGTCTTCCGTTGTGACCATTTGGTGAATACACGACTAAATAACGACACGATCCCATATGCATCAATCACAAGCATTTTTGCAAAATACTAATAAAATAAAAAGTGGAAAAAATAAACATGAAACAGATAAAACCTGTCACTCAACTTGATAATGCCGTAGTGCAAACACAACTTTATACAGCTTTATGTAGTCTGTGGCTTTAAAAAAAACCTAACTAGGCCTTGTCTATGGCTATTGGCTACAATAATCCCGCTATTTTTGAAATGCGTTCTGAAACTGCCCCCGCGGTTTATGTCACGAAATTAAAGATTGTTAAAACGATAACAAAATTATGTAGATACATGATAATAAACTTCTTATTTTTCATTAATTTTGTCTTCAAAACATTAAATAAAAAAAATGATTGTACCTACTGTATAAAATAGTTATAATAAACACATTTCAAACTTTAACAGATAGTTTTATTTGCAATTTTACGGTTATGTGTGCATCCGAACGTGCGTTTCTTTTTGGGCCTACTATGTGTGGAATTTGAAAATCGAACTTCGAATCAAGTTGTTTCTATCTCTCGCTTTTTTCCTATCGAAGTGAAAGTGACAGAACAAAGTGAAGTTCAATTTTTTCGAATGTTGTGAGTAGCCCCAGCACTGCTCACGTCATTTAAAAATAATAATTAAAAAGCTACTTTGCCTCTCGCTCGCAGCAAAATTGAATTTTGCTCACTGTTTTTAAGCAGCAAAACCTGCTTGTTTGAGCTGCTGAGGTGAAAAGATTGTTAAAACGATAACAAAATTATGTAGATACATGATAAACTTCTTATTTTTCATTAATTTTGTCTTCAAAACATTAAATAAAAAAAATGATTGTACCTACTGTATAAAATAGTTATATTATAATAAACACATTTCAAACTTTAACAGATAGTTTTATTTGCAATTTTACGGTTATGTGTGCATCCGAACGTGCGATTCTTTTTGGGCCTACTATGTGTGGAATTTGAAAATCGAACTTCGAATCAAGTTGTTTCTATCTCTCGCTTTTTTCCTATCGAAGTGAAAGTGACAGAACAAAGTGAAGTTCAATTTTTTCGAATGTTGTGAGTAGCCCCAGCACTGCTCACGGCATTTAAAAATAATAATTAAAAAGCTACTTTGCCTCTCGCTCGCAGCAAAATTGAATTTTGCTCACTGTTTTTAAGCAGCAAAACCTGCTTGTTTGAGCTGCTGAGGTGAAAAATACTTTGCTATGTCCGTCCTTCATCTGTATGGAGGTCAATCTATAAAACGGCTTTCACAAAGACTAGGCAGGTTGACTGTCATTTTGTTTAAGATTATAAATAATACATAATTATTTATAATTTTAATTTTATCCCGTGTGGTTGCCGGGTTAGAATAGTGCCACTCCATGTCTTCCCGTGGATGTCGTAAGAGGCGACTAAGGGAATATAGGCTTGTAGTACTGTTAGGCGATGGGCTTGCAACCTATCACTAATATGCTGGTAACATCTTAGCCTATTTGTGCAAATTGTGGTTACTGAATTATCAACAACTTTTTAAGTTGTAATTCTGTAGCTCTGCCTAGCCCACTCTGGGATTACAGGCGGGAAGGTATGTATGTATTTGTTAATTTTATTTACGTAGGTCTTTTGCATGTTAATTAATTTATTTATTTTAAACTCGGTTTTTAAAAGATGTCTTTATTGTAGTGGCAGGACCTTGTGCGGCGTCCGCCCAAATCGCTGCCACTATCTTATCCTTTAAACTACCGTCAAGCAGCAGTGTTGGCATGGTTGTGTTCCGTCGTGGTGATAAGACCACCGGTGGAATTACTAGCATAGAGACATTCCATCTTAGCTCTTACGATTGGCAACGCATTAGTTACGATTATACTGTGACAATTGTAGTTTTACGAATGCAAAGTCTATGGACATCAGATCCTGTATATATATACCATCGGGTAGGTTGTGTGGGTGGGATAAAACAGATGGTTTAAGTGGATGCAAAACAATGTTAGCCAGCCTCTCACTGCACCCATGTGGAAACATTGTCGATGGTGTTACGGGGTTGAGTATGCTGAAAATTTCTGAAAGTTTTAAAGCCACGCCTCTTTTACAGCTTCATCTGTGATTGGTTGAAGCCTGTCTACGTACGTAGCCGCTGGGGCCAATGGCGGTCGGGGCTACGCGCAGCCGTAGAGCTACGACGTAGAGGCGCGCGGGGTTACGCCATCGACTGCGAGGACGCCGCTGCCGCCACGACTGGAAATAACATGTAAGTTTTAAAATATTAGTGATTTTTGTGTGGATTGTTTAATAGCGGTTTCATTTTACCAGTTGGAATAGATCTTGTTAGTTGTAAGCGTATGGGTAGTGGGCTGGTAGGTGTAGGTACATGTGAAGGTTGCATAAGGCCTCAGTGCTCAGGTAGTCTTAGTATATAAAAAAATAGGGCTTGTTTTATTGGTACAATGTATTGTGTGCAAAAACCATTTCAAGGAATGAAATTACTGACTAACCTACTTTTAACAGTTTTTTTTTTTATTTCTCTTCTTTTGGGCGTTTACTTCAGTGCATTTTTTTTTGGATCTACCCAAAGTGATCATGGGTAAGAAAAATATATTAAAAAAACAAGAGAGATTCAAAATGGAAAATTAACCAATTTAAATTGAATCGTCAAGGTTTGTTCCATCCCGGGTTTACATTTAAAACTGTGTCTCGCACCCTTATTTTACTTGTCTCTTGTTGTATTTAAACCAATTTTCAAAACCATATTGCTTGGTTTTGTACCCGACGACCAAACATGACGTCATCAGTTACAGTCAGCAACTTTAATTGTTGAACTACCATTAAAGGGATACGTTCGCTTTTGTACATACCTTTTGCGTTTCTATGTGTTACATATCACACAACCCTTGTCATAACGAGATCAAATCACGAGAAACAAATGGCCTCTTTGATTATTGATTTGTAGCAGGAGTTCTTTATACCATTAAGATATAATCTTTATTGTAAAACGACATAAAATAATATAACAACCATAACACAATAACTGAAAAATAAAACTAAAATTAAATAAGACTAACTCTAAATATATAAATGAACTAAAACATTAAATCTAAGAATGGCCCCTGCGGCATTGTACCAAAGATGCTGGCAGCATTTCCTCGCTGGATGGTTAAACTTATACGTTGAGCGAGGAAACTGCCAGCTCTTCGGTCTCCCGTGACGTCGATGAGCCTCTTCGGAGTTCTTTATTAGTTCTGGGGGGTTATTATGACATGGCTTTGCAGTTCATTTTACGACGAGCGTAAAGGGCAGAGCTATAGCAGTTGTATAGCTCTGTCCTTTTCTGTCAGCGTAAACTGAATTGCATTGCTTTGTCATATGAGTCATAACCATAACCCACCAGAAAAGCCTTGACCGTATACCTACTTGATAGTAATGGTTGCCTAGTTAAAAACAATATCATAGCACGTCAAAAGCAATACTGTTTTAACCAGTAAAATAGAGGCCCGTACCATTCATCTAAAAATACTTATAATAATAACTGACGGTTAAATATGGGTCAGTTAGAAAGCGTTATTTCTCGAAATGATTTAAAAATACATACATACATACATTAAATCACGCCTGTTTCCCAGAGGCGAAGGTCTTGACAAATTTCTTTCGCTTCTTCATCATTCATACATCGAGTCATGCACGCACGTCGGTTTCGGATACTTAAGATTCGGCCCTAAATGTTTAGATGACCATGAATAATAATTATGTGGCGTTTTAACTTATGTTTTGACTTTGGCAGGTGTAGTGTGAGTGCAGTTTGATGAGGGACAGCGGGCGCGCAGCATGCAGGGGCTCCACGCCGCGAAGGAGAAGGCCTCAGGCCTCTTCGCCAACAAACCCCTTCAGTTCACGTAAGTGCTTCTAATTTATAATCCCTACAACAGGCATAACTACGTTGGAAATCCTAACGTCGACGTCCACTGCTGGACATAGGCCTCCCCCAAGGCTCTCCACCCAGACCGGTCCTGTGCTTTTCGCATCCACCGCCTTCCCGTGATCCTTACAAGGTCGTCACTCCATCTTGTTGGAGGCCTACCTACAGCTCGTCTCCCGGTCCGCAAAAGCCACTCTGCGATGTGCCCCGCCCACTGCCACTTCAGTTTAGCTATTCTTCGGGCTATGTCAGTAACCTTAGTTCTCCTGCGGATATCATCATTTCTGATTCTATCACGCAGAGAAACCCCGAGCATAGCCCTCTCCATAGCCCTCTGAGTGACCTTGAGTTTCCCTATGAGGCCCATTGTTAGCACCCACGTCTCAGATCCGTAGGTCATCACTGGCAACACACACTGGTCAAAAACTTACGTAGTTAGATACAATCATTATAGATCCTGAACACACTCCGCGATCACCGACGATTACGGGAGATCGCGATCGTGTAGCTGTCGTCGTCGATCATCGTCTATGATCGCCATCGCAGCGGCCCGTGGGTTTTTTTGGCACGTGTCAAAGGGAGTTTCCGCGTAGGCGTCTTGGTATACTTTATCAGATCTATCCAGAAATTTGGAATCCAAGATGCAAATATAATATTGCATCATCATCGCTCGCAGGACTGATGGCCGATGGGTTCAGAAGGTTCTTGAGTGGAGCCCTATAAGATGGAGTGACGACCTTGTAAGGATCGCGGGAAGGCGGTGGATGCGAAAATCACAAGACCGGTCTGAGTTGAGAGCCTTGGGAGAGGCCTATGTCCAGCAGTGGACGTCATTCGGCTGACATGATGATGATGATGATGATGATCATGGTAGCAGCAGCAACACACTCCACGTCCAAGTACGGTTGCCGTTCGACAAATTACTACCGGATGATTGTGTGGATGCTCACGCGATTATCGTGCTGATTATAGACGATCACACGACCAACAATAATTGCCAATTGGGAACGTTCATATTTTTACAATTACTCTAATTCGAAAACCATTTCGAGGAATAAGGTTTTAAAGCCGCTCTGCATTATTAAGTTTGACCTTTGGTTGCCTTTCGTTTTCGGGTTGAAGCCCTCGTAGGTGTATCTTACGGGTTAGTTATCATAAAATAATCATGTCATCAATAAAATGTCTGCTAAATAAATAAAGATATTAAAACGAAACTATTGGGTCGAATACAAAGTTAATGAAATAGGTCTCTTATAATTACCTATTCTGAGTTATATTTTTTGGTCTATCCCAATTATGTAAAAGCCATTAGACCATGGGTAGGAACATGGACAATCTTCGTGACAGCTGATTTGAACATAAAAGCAGGTCTTGAAAAACTTACGATGGGCAAATTTAGCTCGTTATTATTTTGACGTTTTGGCCGGGTTGCACCAGCCGTGGTCACGGAGGGACTGGTGCCATCTTCGATGTGGGTAGGCGTTTGGTAAAGCTGGGAGCACATTTTTATTATTTTGGCGATCACAATCATGCGTATACCAAGTAAGGACGCTCACTTTGGGCTTCCTGTAACACTAGTAGCGTCGCGTGAAAAAACGCGTCCATACTAGCAGTAGCGTCGCAGTGTATCGTAACATAACGCCGTATTATTTTTGTGTATTTTAATGTTTATGGTTTACTTATGCGAACAGCTCTCTTCACTCACAAAAACTTGCATTACAACCCAACGCTCCTAAGTAGAAGAAGAAATCACAACGTTGCACCAATTTTTTCGACGAAATCAGTATTTGCTACACGTCAATTACGAAAACAATCTTCTGTAATATACAACAAACTTAACAAAGAACTTCAATTGTACCCTAAAGTAACATATGAATGCAAAAAAATAATTACCAATTGGACTAAGAACCTAAATTATGAGGAGACCGAGCAGTTGTTAGTACCCTTATAAATTTAAATAAATACACACACATACTCACACACACACACACACACGCACACATACACGCACGAACACACACACACACACACACATACATACGCACATAGATACTCGTGTGTATATTTCTTTTTTTTGTGTAAGAATATTTTAATTGTTTACTTTCAAACTAATTTCTAATTTGTAATATTTATAGTTTTTCTCTATTATCTAGTTGTTCCTAATTTACATGTAATATATGCTATAGAAGAGCGGGGTCTCCTGGCACAGGTATATCTTTACTTAAAAGGAGACTTCAGCCATGGATGTGATATTATCTAAGCAGAAACAAATAAATATATTTTCTATTTCTATATTTCTATATTTTTCCAATTGTAATAATGTCCTGAAGACTCGTAGAAGGCCCTAAACGAGATGCATTCGGAGTTCGTTATCGTTATCCAAAATGGATTGAAGTAAAGGTCAGACGGTCGCGTTGAGCGCTTACGTCAATTTAATACGTCGACAGTTTTCGAAAATAGTTAACGTTAGCGTTACGCAACTCGTCTAGCCTCACTGATTGGTATCGTAAATATTACTATCGATTAAATCAAGACCGACGCCGTGTCGTACAAGCAACAAAGGAAACACGGAACCATTTGCCGATAGTCGATCGCCGAATATATTAAGAGTACTTGAGAGGCGGATAATGCGCGTTGCCATCGATACTGCCACCTACTCGCTAAAAAGGAGGAAAGTAACCGGTCAAGTGCGAGTCGGACTCACACAACGAGGATCCGTAGTGACGCACAGCTGGTACTATTATATTTCAATTTGAATTCGAATTCGATTCGAATTAGCGCAAGCCCAACTTACATTTGTCAGTATTAGTGGTTTTTTAAGCTATTGCATAGCTTCTATCGCGGGCCTTGAGCGCGGGGACCGAATCCAGAAATTCCGTAACGAAAAAACCTCACGCTCCCCACTCCGACGGGCAAGGAGGTGTGGCTTGAAGGCCGTGCATCGTCTAACGTCGTTTCAGTTCGGCAGTCTTCGACACGGCGTTGTGTGCGTTTGTACGACATGCAATAGCTTTACCGCGGCAGTCCCCGAGTGCCACACGTCTTTTTTTACTATGATCATACCAAATTTGACGCTCGTATGTTTTGCCGTTTTTACGATACTACCAAAATAAAATCATGTTGAAAAAACCTTCATGTAACCCCCTTTATTATTTCACTTTCTTGTTTTTTTATTTGCTAGTAAATCTGCTGTTATAATATAACACATATTCTGAAAAAAAGTCAAACAAAAAGCCAGCTTTGAAGCCCGAGTGTTGCAAACCGACTTTAAATCGTTACAAATGCTAATTGATCATTCAAAATGACAAATCGTCGGTGATACTGCAAAATCGCGTAACTAACAAACTTATGATAGAGCAAAATAAACCTTACCACCTTATTAAAAAGGTGCATTTTGCTCCTCATTTAAAATGTTACTTACGTGGTTTTGCAGTTTCACTGACAAAATTATGAAATAGGCCTAAAGATGATTTTTAAATACCTATTCAATGTTACCCCATTTGTCATAGTTCATCGACTTAATTTTTTTCATGTTTACGATGCCGTCTAGTTGTTGCCCTATTGAATTTTAATTACTGTCATATCTGTAGTGACACTCACACGATTAAGACAAATCGATTGCCATAAGAATTTTTTGCCGACTATTACATAAACCATCTGGGTTTTCAATAGTGGCTAAAATGTACACTTACTACATGTTCTATATATAAGTTTGAAAATAAATTAAAAAAAAAAAAAAAAAAACATCAAAACGGTCTACGCTTTTAGTTTCTAGAGAGCCACAAAGGAACAAACATAGGTCCATATAGAGGATGATAAACACATTACCCTCCTCATTTTTCAGTCGGATAAAAAGCCTGCTATCCCGCTATATAAAAGATACGTCTGTTTAAAGTTAGGGCGGTGAACAGTGTAGGCATATTAATAAAATTAATAGTCCTTCGGGCAACGGAGCCCTAAAAACATTACTACCCACACTGATTCTAATTATAATTTTATTGAATTTCGCCAATGTCGAGTTATTTATAGACACTCCCACGGACTTATTAGAAAAAGGATATCACATGTAAAAGAAATGGTTCGGTAAAAGAGTATTTTCTACCTACCCTGATTTCACTTTAACTTGGTGCGAATGACATTTGACACAACGTTTCGTTATACTAAAAGAGAGCTGCTGCGGTTACTACATTTGGCGATTTATTTAAATTGCCGTTAAAATATGTCTGGATTGAAATATTAAAACTTAAAGAAAACTGTTACACGGATAAAATTTACCCTACTTATTTTTTATCATCAATAAAAAAAACAAAGTACGTCAAAGTAACAAAACGTAATATGCATGTAACAAAACATTAGAGACTAGTTTAGTGATGCGACACCACTATACCACGTGTTTATCGATACTTATTATTTGTAAGTAACGAACGTGTAAAGTCGCATTTCATCCTGTGGGATCTGTGTTTTATTTTTTGTGTGGTTCTGTTAAAATAAAAAAAACAAGTATGAACTTATTAAAATCTATTTTATCGGCCTAAAGGATAACAATTAAGACTTATGTCTGAGTCTGATTAATCTATTAATTATCTAGATTCGTCATCTGATTTTAGAGTAATAGTAGAAATAAATGTAAATAATAGATTTATCGATTTGAGCTTGAAACACTCCACCTCATAGTCTGTTTAATCGATTGGAGTTTTAAACACTCCACCTCACTAGTCTGTAATTTTGACACATGTCATCATTTGCACCATGCTACGTTTTATTCACTGTAGTATTAGAGGATAGAAAAATACTGGCATTGTGATATTTTATCTCACAGTATTAATGTTGTAAATTCTGTAATCATATTTTGCACAATCAGGCTATATTCTTATTATTCCCGAGAAAAATGTAAAACCTCTTTGAGAAAAAGTATATCGATCGACCGCAAACAATATCTTTTTTTCGAGTTATTAATTCATAATTCATTTATTACATTTATTCGGTTTCAAATTATTAGATATTAAAAGTAAACATGGTTCCAACATAAGCCCTGTTAGGGCAAAGCAATATCAATAATTAATTTTTAAAAGTATCGATAAAAACACATCATTAATTATTCCTTATAACTAAAATGTATTGTAGGCTATAAAAACATTAATTTATTAAGAATTTCTTTAATTTATTTAAAAACAAAACCTAGGGAGGTTTTCTATCTCCAGGAATATGATGGTACGAGTATACTTTTACAGCCATATTGGTGTGTACCCGAATTTACCATTTGTAATATTGTAAAGGTGAGGGATAACGAGGCGACTGAAATCATAGCTCACCGTGTCCATATTTAGCACTCAAATGTGATACCCCGTCGACATAACTCGTTAAATAATGACTGGAAACAGAGCCCACAGAGAAGACGCATTCGGAGTTCGTTATTGTTATTCAAAATGTGTACGATTGACGTAAGCTTCGGTCACGTCGAGCGCCGAAGACTATACGTCGTCGTTGTTAACATTTTGTCAATTTTGAAAATCGTTTACTTTAGCGGCAACTTGTTTGTAAATAAAATAAATAAATATCAGGGGACAATGTCACACCAATTGACCCAGTCCCAAACTAAGCTCTAGGCTTGTACTATGGGTAGGTACTAGACAACGATATAAATGCATAAAAAAAAAAAAAACCTTCACACCTGTAATCCCAGAGTGGGGTAGGCAGAGCTAAAGAATTACCAACAAGTCTCAAAACTTCTTGATAATTCTGTAACCACATTTTGCACAAGTAGGCTAAGATGTTTCCCAGTGTATTAGTGACAGGTGGCAAGCCCATCGCCTAACAGTACTACAAGCCTTTATTCCCTTAGTCGCCTCTTACGACATCCACGGGAAGACATGGAGTGGCACTATTCTAACCCGGCAACCACACGGCAAAATATATATATGCATATTGTATAGAGAAATATATACTTAAATACATAGAAAACATCCATGACAAGAACAAATATTCGCACTCATCACACAAATATATGCCCTTACCGGGATTTCAACCCAGGACCGCTAGCTTCGTAGGCAGGGTCACTACCAACTAACTCAGAAACGTTTAAAACGTTTTCTGATATTAAAGGCGATTCAATAACGTGACGATAATAGCTTGTTAACCGTGGTATCTCTTCCAGCACAGTGCCGCTTTTGTGAGGTGGTCACAATGTTCAATCAACTGTATCGACGTACCGTGTTTGCGCCACGAGCCTCGGCTGGACTAGGGCCCCCTCGGCCGAGAGTAGGTACTGATCGCAAATGGAGATGCTAACAGGGCCTAATGTCTTATTTTGTACTATACAAAGTAAGTAACTACTTATACAGGGTGCCTCCGACCTTGGGGCTTTAAATGCATAGATCAATTCTACTCCTGAAACTAAACTTCTTATGTTCTGTAAGTTGTTAAAAATATGTTCAGTTTAAATTTATTTTTTATCATACAAGTTAAATCTAATTTTCAATGTACGCGATCCAATTCTCCATTTTCCTTTAGCCCTCGTACCAAGGTAATGTCGCCCCCGTACCATGATATAGTGATTACATGGCCAGTATGTAATACACTGATTTTACAATTAGACTTTAACATCAATTAGTTATCTAAATTTAAGTTATTTTTTCATGTTGCAGAACAAAAGTAGTTCAGTTTAGCGAGTAGAATCGATCGTTGAAATTAAAGCCCCAAGGTCGGAGACACACTGTAGATGGGGATATAAAAGTAATTTGTCATTTTAATTTAAAAAAATATTTGCAATGTTTACTTAGGTACTAATTTATATAAAACAATAAAATAGAATAGTAAAAGGGGACAAACTACAATGCATAATGACTTGCCATTTGGCTGTATTGGCTTGACTGCCTTGGGCCAACGACTGGTCCGACGACTATTTTTTAAAACAAAAAAAATAGTTTATATATTTTTTTAATAAATTAGCTTTAAACAACGATACCCCACTCGCTAAATATACTGTAAAAATTTGAAGACTGTAGCTTCAACCATTTGGCTGTAAAATGGTGGGTACGGAACCATAAAAAGGGGAACCACCCAATAGTGCAAGTATTTCTAGGCTAGCGATTACATACATACATAGCTTCACGCCTGTAATCCCAGAGTGGGGTAGGCAGAGCTACAGAATTACCTGCGATTATTTCGCCGAAAGTGTAAAAAGCCTGACTGTGCCATCTTGGCACGTGTGTGGCACCTTTTTACTTTAAAAAAAACCGGGCAAGAGCATGTCGGACCATGCTCAGTGTAGGGTTCCGAAGCCGTTACTACAAACAAATTAGACCTCGCGACAAATTTAACTTTGGCGTTCGAAAACTGTTATTCCCATACATCGACATAGGTCGCGGTCAGTTTACCAACGCCGAAAATAAGTTTTCTGTAGGTATAATCATTTAAACCGTTTGTAACTCAAGAACCACTGAAGTCAACTTAATTTGAAAAGAACGAATGACCAAAAATGGCAAATTGACAAAATTTACAATCGGACAGTTCGATCTGGGGCATTCAGTGATACCTACCAGCAGTTTGAGGTTGTTATTCCTTATTGCGTTCCAATTTAACATATTTTGTGTAACCCTAAGTGCATTCATGAAATCGTAATCATTTCAAATCGAATGTTTGTCCTATTTTTTCCTAGCGGTAAACCAAGTGTTACCCGTGTGATGACGTAGAAAGTTTCTCTTTCGAAAGAGAAAACCTTGTTTTATTAGACCGTGGTGTACTGTACGTTCTAACGAATTAATTTCTAGAACACTACGAAACAACGTCAAAGCTCCAAGCGCCTTTTTGCAATTACCCTATTCTACACTTAGCTGTTCGGCTGTGCAGGTTTTCTTACGATGTTTTTTCTGCACTGTAAAAACATCGGGTAATATAGAAAGACTCATTGATACACAGTGACCGCGGGGGTTCGAAGTAGGTACCTTTCGATGACGACCCCCTCAGCTGCTAAGCCACCGACGCTCTAAGTGACGCAGTAAGTCAAACCCTAAACAGTTTCGTGACATACTTCCATATGGTGACCCAGAAATCCATTTGTTTGACTGCTTTTCATCGCGGTAAGTTGGATCATTTCCAAAGGGAACAAAAATTATTATATTCTACATGGATGAAGTCGGGAGGACAGGCTGGCTTGAATCAAACTGTGCAGTCGTGCAGTTTTATGCAGCTCCACTGCACAGTCCCTCGTGGCCACTTTATTAAATTACGCAATCAATTAATGCCAGTTAAGTCTGCAGTTTAGTATCTCTTTGTTTGTCACCAATTTATTTTTTATTCACCCTTAGGGTACGTTCAGATGACAAGCGCTCAACGCGCGTTGAACGCGCGCTAAATTTTTGTATAGTGTTCACATGACACGCGCTTGCCAGACGTTGAACGCGCGTTGCCGCGACCGCCATGGTTCTTTCGTTCATGGTTGGTTCAGTCAGTAGAGTTCTTACATTTGTCGAAGATGAACGTAGAAATAGTTTAAGCCCGTCTCTTTAAATTCCTATCTGAATAATCGCTACTTGTCATGTCCCATATCGCAGGACGTTTCTCTATTTCGTCTATAAATAATTCCGTATTAAAAGCTTCATTTTCCATTTCGGACGATTTCTGGACGACCCGATGAACCCTAAAATACGTCCATCCGCGGCGAAAGCGCGCGCTCAACTGAACGGAAACATGGAAAACCAATGATCTCAAAGCGCGCGTTGACGCGCGCTGACAATAGTCGAGTGCTAGCGCAGCGTTCAACGCGCGTATTAATAAAACGCGCGTTAGCATGTGTACGGCCTGAATAAGTTGTTATGTAGTTGTAAACGCGCGTTACCAAAACGCGCGTTGAGCGCTTGTCATCTGAACGTACCCTTATGAATAATATCCTGTTAAACATTTGCAACGGTGAAGCGTTATGGCTGGTGGCAGTAAGCTGGAGCTGACCCACCGAGCCGCACGGTTGCTGCACACATTTGCAAAGTTATCATAATTAAAATATATAGTTATTTGTGAGCTCCGGTTATCATTCAATGGACGACCTGAAGCAAGAAACTCCGAGGTTTGTTGTTATATTTTAATTGAGCCGATGTCATTTTTTTATTATAATTAGCGCAATACAAATAAATGTAAACGGTCCCTACAAATGTATATACAGGGTTGGGCAGATTAAGTGTCCTAGTTAAAAAGAGCCATAAAATTAAAACAAGACAGATTTTTTTAAAATTTATCACGTTTTTATTTTTAGCGTACTCTATGCTTAAAAAAACTAATTCATAAGTTCAAATCGCTCGCCATCAGCTTTAATAACTTGACGCATTCTTCCATAGAATGCATTGCACGCGGCACGCACTACCTCGTCTGGTATTTCATCCCATATCTTGACTAATCGATGCTTGAATGAGTTTAGATTCATGCCCTGTGTGCTCCCAATCTTGCTCAGCATGTAACCCATATCGAAAAGTACAAAGCATTCAAATCCGGCGATGATGCAGGCCATTCTTGCCAAGGTATAAAATCTGTCGAATTTGTTCTACACCAGTCTTGAGTGCGTTTAGCTTTGTGAGATGGGGCACTATCTTGTTGGAAGCAGTAATAGTCGTTTCCATATAATTTTTGAGCATTTTCTAGCAAATGACCCTGTAACACGTTCTGGATGTAATAGTCTTGGTTAATTTTGACACCTCGATCAATAAACAGCAGCGGTAACTTGCCTCTAGGCGATATCGCACCCCATACCATGACAGCTGATGCACTCTGGAACCGTTGTACGGCTAATTTGTCCACAGGAATATCCTTCAATGAAGCACCATAGACACGATCGTTTTGTTGGTTGTGACTGTCTTGTAACTGGAACATCTTTTCATCGGAAAAAATAATATCATCGCCGTCGTGCCAAGCTAGCAATTCCCTACCTTTTTTTACTCTAGCTTTTTTCTGGGCATCTGTTAAGCCATGAATTTTTTGTTTTTTGTAGGCCTTTAGCCCAAGATCATATTTTAAAATACGACTCATTGTTCGACGGGATATTTTCATATCTTTAGCAAGTTTGCTTGCACTTCGAGCTGGATTTCGTCTAATACGCTCACGAATATTTTTAATTATATGTTTGGTGCGAACAGATGGCTTTCTCCCAGGTTTGGGTCTGATTTGTGAAGATCCCGTTTCTTTGAATCGCTTGACGGTCCGCGATATAAACCTTATATTGATATTTAATTGTTTCAGCGTCTTCAATATCTCACACGGTCGGATTTTTTTCTGGTACAAATCGCACACGAGCTGGCGTTTCGCGTCCATTGTTGAAAACAATATAAAAACAAAATATATCAAGCTAACGTGTAGAAATCATAAAGAAGGTTAAATTGTCAACAAAAAAAAAACGAAGTGAATAAGAAGTTTAGTTATATTTAAGTAAAAAAGCCATACACAACTAGGACACTTAATCTGCCCAACCCTGTAAATGTAGATTGATTATAATTATAAACTTCGTACACCTTAACGTTTCGAGGTTCCAAATGATACTTTGTTTAACAAATGATGCGCGGGACTACCCACATGACGAACGAAATAAGCAATCCGCACGGTTAAAATATGTACTTAGTTGAAATATATACATTTGAGCTACTCTATATCATTCTATGGACATCGTAGAACAGTAGATAAAACGCCTCCACGCTTATAAACACGTAAAGGTGGGTCCTCACTATATCGCTCCATCGGATCGGACTGCGTGTCAAATCTACTGGACTTGTTACACTGAATGAGGACGGTGTAAATCATGCCCTCGGATGGGTCACATCGCGACAGTTCATCGTAACATGACAAACGCCATCCTCATAACCGGTACTGACACGGTTACCTTAACCTCGTGGCGGCCAATGTACATCACATTGTACAGTCACGGACCGGGATTGTTGAGCCACTTGCCATTGTTCTTAATTTAGCCGTGTATTCAATAACCGATGTCAACGTCTGGCTGGCAGCTATTCGATTGGCATTACATAGCCAAATTAGAAACATGGGTAAGTGGCTCAACAATCCCGGTTCGCGACTGCACAAAGTGACACAGCATAAACGCACAGACTTAAAAAATAAAAATAAATGAACTAAAGGCCCAGTAAACATTACACTGTACTCATGGGCAGTTTGGACTTAAAAATGTTTTGTCCTATACATTGCACACTGGACGTTTAGCTGATCTCGCGTTTCTTGCGTTAAGGTTTGTCAATATTTGTGACATTTGTTCGTAACATATTTAACTTTTTTTCAAGTTGTAATTCTGTAGCTCTGCCTAGCCTACTCTGGGATTACAGGCTTGAAGGTATATATGTATGTATGTTCGAAACATGATTCCGTGTCCGTGTTAGTAATAGTCAGTACCGGTATTGTATGATTTACACACTGTCCACATTTAGCGTAACAAGTCCAGTGTACATTTTCCACGCAGTCCGATCCGATGGACCGATATAGTGTTGCCCCACCTTTAATACCTCCGGTAGATTGTCTACAAATCAGGAACGTCGGCAGTCGGTCCGCATGGCGACGCAAATCCGGATGATGCCTGTTTCTTATCGGCGGGCGCACTCGACTGCGCCCGCGGCCCCGCGGGGTGCGTTGCCGAGTAATCGCCTTATTTATCGACTCGACTATTTGCTGCGCTCGTAATTTCATAATACCGATCGTTCCGGATTATATGATAACAGGGGCTTATAAATATTAGAGCTACCGTGTTTTGTAAAGAGTTTGTTTTAGAACATGTTTTGTTTGTGTTATATTCGTTACTTGTTATTCTGTTAAACTCTTTTGTTTTTAAATGCGGGCCTGAGAATTAAACAATGAATGAGAAAGTGTTTAAACAGAATATACTTATGTTATAAATATCACACTAAAATGTATACAAAAGCCGCGATTGTATGTACGATATTTTAGAAATAAAGATTAAGAAGGGAGAACACGATCAATAAGTAATAATCCAGTTACATTGTTAGTTCCATTGATGTAACTAGATGGACTTTTTTTTCCTAGTAGTTACATTCAACGAAGATGGATTCCGTAATGGAACTACATGGACTTTTTTTTCCGAGTAGTTACATTAATAATACTTACAATAAATTTATATAAAACGAATGCAATCTTATAGAAGGTACCTACTTATTTTCAATATCTTTATTAAAAAAATGCATTTTTAAAGCGAGTCGAGTCCCTTATGGCGGGAAATTAAAAAAACACGCAGTTAAATAATGATCATTTGATCTAATAATATTTATTATAAGTATTATTAATTACTTGGAAAAAAAAGTCCATGTAGTTCCATTACGGAATCCATCTTCGTTGAATGTAACTACTAGGAAAAAAAAGTCCATCTAGTTACATCAATGGAACTAACAATGTAACTAGTCGGAATAGACCGATTTTTAAAGTATCTAACTGGTACTGGTTAGGTTAGGTTAGGTTCGTTTTATGAAACCCTGAATTAAAAACCGTTTGTGTAAAAAACACTTTAGGAGTTGCGATGATTAGGAATAAAATTGGGTGGCTATCTGGTCGCATAACAACTATTGTCATAATTTCGGTTTAACCATAATGTAGAATGTCATACATTTATTTAGTCATATTATTAATATAATGTAAAGTTAGTGGCAAAACCGACTCGCATCGCGGATAGGTTAGGGTTATTTTTTTATAAAAGAGCGGTAAAACTTTATGACCATTATAATGTATGGTAAAATAATTTTATGCGCATCAAATTTATGCGCGTTACACAATATGTTCTTAAACATTATGATTAAAAACGTTATGCGCATAAATGTACGACTATTTACAGTTATGCGTAATGATGAGTATGACGAATCTACGTATGCCAATCAACAATATGACTTCAAACTTTATGCCACCCGACCCCTAGCCAATAAAATTACATTCGGACTAAATTTTTTTAGGAGAGCCAATATGGCCCCCCCGTCAGGATCAGGACTAGCGATTATTAACAAACGTTCAAACTTTCACATTTTATTATTGTAGCAAGATACTCTATCTCCAGTTAGTATACTACTTTTTAGAAAGACTTCCGCAGGTACATCGTCTCCTACCAAGCATAATCTTTAATACTCAACACGGGTTGTTCGCCGACTATCCCCATGGTTTTAAGCTCGTAAATTGTCAGACGAGTGGAAGGGTAGCGGTTCATTATTTAGTCCGTTTAAATCACTAAGTCCTTAAAGGACATTAGCGGGCTTTGTGCCGTTATCAGAGTACACAAAAGAGATTTGCTCCGTGTTGGGGGAGGCTGACAATTATATTATAACTCGTACTAAGCTGGGTATCTTCTGTTGCGCTTTTGAGTTTGTGTATACGTTAAAAATCACTGTTAATCAAATTTAGTTTTTAATTACAAAAATTTAATGATATTTTCTCCTCCATGGTATATCTCCGAATGACAGGACGACTGTCGAAATGCCAAGACGCTTGAAAGATTATTAATCATTTATTACAAGTGTCAGAACGTCCAAGAGTTAATTACTTTGGTTTCTAATGATAATATTTTTACTTCAAATGAGTATGTATATTTATATTTGCCCTATTTCATGAACTTTTTGGTCTTTATCCGTCGAATTCAAATGTCACAATGACAGATACGACAAAGCATGGTTGGTTAAGCTACTCCACAGTGACTCCACGTTAATTAATAAGGCTGCTGGAGTTAAGAGTTTCTGAGGTGTTAAGGATCGTCCACACTGACGCGTAAGTACGGTGACGTTGCATAAATAAAAGAATGGTCTTAGTAATTACATGGTGTCAATTTTGACGGACCGTCATTGACGCAACGTTAATCTCCGGTGTGGTTAATCTCTTATTCCCTGAAAAACGGCTCCTAGTCCAATGGTCGATCGGACCACGAAGTCATACGAGTGAGTTGTAAGCTTAGTAGGTTGGGATTGGAATAGCAAGCCCTAAAATTTTGTTTGTACGCTCCGACGGTACAATTTAACGTCCGACGAGTAAAGCGAGTCGGTCAAGATAAATACCTATGTCCTCCAGCGTTCAGTACAAGTTCATACTTGAATAAATAATATCCTAGTACACACAAAAGAGTTCAAAACACTTCAAGTAACCGATCACGAAAGTTATCATCAAGTGCTTGAAAAACAGTAAAAGACAAAACATTCACGTTTACTGATCGAACGTTATTATTTAATTAATGTACAATATTTACGATGCTGCTATACATTCAATTTACCATCAAAACAGTAAAATTTGGCCGCAAACTTTACAACATTCCATTTAAACTCTACCACTAAAAGCCCGTTTTAGCCTAGACGACTGAATCCGAGCTCATTCTCAAATTAAACTGATCATTTATTTCATGCCACATATCAGTAAGTATAGTTAAAGTGTCCCTTAAACCAAGCGATCTTAATGAATACTGGATAAACCATCGATCACAACCCTTGCTCTAAAGTAATTTTGAGCGTGCAGCTGCACATTTTCCATTGTCCTCGCGTCATTTTTCTCGGTTCCTCCCACCAGCTCAGCTAGCCGGCTAAATACACGCAGCACTCACACTAATTATTTCCGCCATTTGAATATTGCCGACGACAATTTGCACGATTGGTCCAGAGGCTACGGGACCCTAAATTAATTGCTCGCTATTTTGTTTCACTGCTCGAATAAAGCGGATATAGCAATAAGGCATTTGCATTAACAGTCGCTGAGGATTAAAAGTTGGACGATTAATTTGAAAGCTTTTCATTCTAAATTATACCGTGTTTATTCAGTGAGATACAAATTATTAGAGACACAATGATTGGGCCGTTACGATTTGTTTTTTTAATAATGACTGAGCAGAGGCGCAGGGCAAGTTATCGTTACCTACAATGTATAGGATTGACGTAAGCTGTCATAGCGTCTTCTATCTCTACGTATCTTACGGGTTAGGCGAAAACCGCTTGAAATAGTACGTTTTATTACACTATTTATCATTAGATATCATTTAATTGTTGTAATTTAATAGAAAATGCCCCCCAAATTTAAAATAATCATGTCATCCATAAAATGTCTGTTAAATAAATAAATATATTAAAACAAAACTCAAAGGTCAAATAAAATATTAATGAAATTAGTCTCTTAAAATTACCTGTTCTTTCGAATTATAATGTTAAAACCGTGGGTTTATTTTTTTGGTAATCCCAATTCCATACATTTTCTCAGTTTTCGATAATCATTTAGGTACGTTAGCGTTTAGCTACTTGTCTAACATCATTGTGAGTTAACCATATGTCATCTAGTAAGCTGAAACTACTAAATGATAAGAAGGAAGGTAAGTAGCAGGTCCCGGTAGAAGAGTGAGATTTATTAACAGGGGTCGAAAACAGTGACGTCAAAATGATGAACTTTTACACACAGGGTGCTCATGCTCTGCTCTCATTTAGCAAGTGTTCATGTATTAACGGTAAAGTCATCAGAGTTATATCCCTAAAAAATAAACGCAATCAAAATGCGTATCACTTTTTTTTTAAAACGATAGAATAGTATTTGTGACTAGTCAATCGTACAATTTATTAATCTTTTAACGAGCATTACATCGAAAGGCATTTCTCGCCACATGAGTAATTTTTTTTGGAATTCACAAGTCTAACCTAACCTTACATATTTAATTAATGTTTAACATATAATGAAAGAATCATGGTTTCCATTTTCACTAAGCGTGCTCGGAATAAAAAACATTTTAGTACTATACTGTGTCAATATTCGCAAGGAGGGAAGACTTACTTTTAATTAATTATAGCTCATTCTAAAGACATCTCTAAAGGCGTTCCTCAATGACAACCCACGTCATTAGAGCCATTACTCCGCTTTGATTTATAAATATAGCAAGTTTGCGGGCGGTCTGCGGTATTCAAAATCATCTGTCTCTCTTTCGCGATCGTACATCAATCTAAGAGAGAATAGTACGGAAATATGTCCTGTATTTTGTAGGACGGAGCCTGGGTGTCAAATTACATGGGAAATTGGCCGTTTACGCCGCCGGCGTTTGTATGAAATTTTAATGAAGCTAAGCTTGCGGTGGGGGCGACCAATTAGGCCTGATCTGTGTGTATGATGCGTCACGTCGAATGCGGCGATGTGGTGAATGGGAACAATGTGTTTTGTGTACAGGGTGTGCCAAAAATTAAGCGTCAAATTACAGGATACATTACATATGAGCCCCCTGTGTATGTATTTTATAATTGCGGATTAAAATAAAAATATTACTTATATTTCGATCAGACCAAATTTTGATCCAAAGGTTTATTTTTACAATCACAATAGACAACAGGTACTTTTTTAAATTTGTACTGAAAAAACCATGCTATTTATTTCAATTTTTTTGTTTTTTTACTATTGTTTACTGAGAAACGCCCGCTTTGAACTATTGGTCGGAATGACGTCATTTTTGTTGGTAAACGCGTTATATTTAGCATTATACCTGGGACGACGAAAATACCATGTGGCGTATAAGCAATTTGTAGCAGAAATTTGTTTATTTATTTTCGCAATAAATAATGACCAAAAAAACTTGCTTACTTTTGAGACAAACGTCTATAAGTAAGTATGTTGTTTTTCAGAACACCTGTCGGTCTGTTTATCCGTACGGATGGAACCGCTCCTTTTTAGGGTTCCGCACCCAAAGGGAAAAAGCAGGACTCTATTAATAAGACTCCGCTGTCCGTCTGTCTGGCTGTAGGCTGTATCTCATGAACCGTGATAGTTAGACAGTTGAAATATTCACAGATGTTGTATTTCTGTTGCCGCTATAACAATATAATACTAAAAACAGAATAAAATAAATATTAAAGGGGCTCCCATACAATAAAAATGTTTTTTTTTGGCGTTTTTGCTCTACTTGTGGGAGGACCTTGTGCAGGGTCCGTCCGGGTTGGTACCACCATCTTATCCATTAACCTACCGCCAAGCAGCAGTGTTCGCATCGTTGTGTTCCGGTTTGGGGATAAGACAGCCGGTGAAATGACTAGCATAGAGGCATTCCATCTTAGTCCTTAGGGTTGGCAACGCATTTGCAGACTTGTGAATGCGAATGTCTATGGGTCACAGTTTCCACTTACCATCAGGTGGCCTGTGTGCTCGTTTGCCTTCCCATGCTATAAAAAAAAAAAAACAAAAAACGGCAACTGGTAGTGTCTAATGGTGTATCTATAGATAATGGTACGGAACCTTTCGCGCGTGAGTCCGACTCGAACTTGACCAGTTTATTAACTTGTAAAGTCTTGTACAAAGTTTTCGTTTTCATCTTATTTCATAGGAAGGTGCAAAAGTGTATACTTACATATCTTTGTACTCGACTATCCTACAAAATCTTAAAAAAAAATTGGAGTAATACCGACGCTAGCCTTAAATAAACCCGGATGTCAATGTATCCGTCCAGGAATTACATTCAGTGTAGAAAATTTTCGTTTTCATATTTTTTCATTGGATTAAGGTGCAAAAGTTTATACTTACATATCTTTGTTCTCGACTGTCCTATGAAACCTTAAAAAATATTTAATTTGAAATAATACCGACGCTAGCCTTGAATCCCGGATGTGGGTAATTATCCCAACCACATTTTTTAGCGGCGGACGTGATAATTAGGGTGTAAAGTACATTTATTGGAAAACTATTTATTTTCTAGAAAATCTTACACAAAGTACCATGTTGAGCCAAAGTTAAAATGGTTAATAACTTATCATGTTTATCGTAAAAAAAAAAAACAGTCCAAAATTAATTTTGGTGTCGTGTCCAGTACTTGTCGCATACACTGATATACCGTGGTACAAAGTTATTAAGCCTCAACTAGATTGATATTTTAGTTACCTCTATTCCCTATTAGTTAAGGAATTATAAAATATTACAATTATTGCATTTGCAAATAAAAAGAAACTGGGAACAGTGTAAATAAAACTGTCCTTGCGAAATAGTCAATTTTGGTGGTGAATATTAAAATTGATTTTATGATCGAACGAAAAGTGATTAAACAAACAAATATGGCGTCAGTCGTTCGTTCAGTTCCAGCGATAGATTAGATGGTGAAAGATTTATACCGTCTTGCTGCATCTTCCCTCTAAGTACATAAGAATCAAATTTTGGTGGTACAAAATACATTTTTATAATTGTGATAACTTGTTATTTTGCAAAAAAAACAATTGTGTTTAAATTATTTTGAGTATGTTAATGGTGTTTTTTTTAACTATATGAAGTTAAATTTGTATAAAACTAAAATATCCACGTTAAATAAAATAAAAAAGTACAAGTTCTAATTTTGGTGATACAATTTTGGTGGCTTTTCCTAAGACACTAGAATAATTTTATTTGTAGTTAGTTTTTGGCATGAAGTACCAAAGCTAATAATTTGAATTTAATATATGTAGTAGGTCTATAGATGGGCAATTTATGAAATAAAAACTGTAGGTGCCGCTACACCAGAACACCAAAAAAAAAAAAAACAATTTATAGTTTCCATTATTTTGACATATATTTGTACTAAAGTTTCAAGCAATATTTTTTGTAGTGATGGGATTTATTATGTAGTATAGTTTACCAAAAAATCAAATTAATCGCAAAGACCGAATTCAAGAAAAAAATTAAAAAGTGAAAAAAAACAAACCGCCATATTACGAAAACTGACAAGTGTACATGGCTCTTCTTTGGGGAACAGACCTTTGCCTACAAGGAGTATCTAAAAATAAAATTACTAGAACATTTGACAGAAAGGCAAATTTTGTATAGAAACACGGCTATAGCCTTTGAGTTTAAAAAACATTAAACATTTATGATATTATGCATATGTTCTCAATAAATATAAATATAATAAATATGTTGTAAATTATCTAACATCAAAAAACATAATACACGTATAATATAAATACATGCATATGTTATTTGAAATTAAATTCTATTTTCAGTATAAAAAAAAATAGCCTCGAAGGCCTAGGCGGGAGCTTTGCTGTATGTTATACGAACTGAAATTAGTCATTGTGAGTGTTATATTAAAAAATATTATATAAAATGAATATTATATGACTTGACCGTTATTCCTTATAAAAATATTGATTTTGTTATTATAGCTAACGTTCATTATATCTCGTAAACGTTAGTAACATGAAAATAGTTATTATGTAGTTATATCTCGTGGGACGCACCCCATTTTAACACTGTTTTAATTATGACTAATGACGTCCCTTACACTTAAAATTGTGAACCCTACTGACAAAATAAAAAATACCACCTAAATTAGGATAATTCTGTGCCTCCTGTGACAAGTGATACAACTCGAAAAACACGATTTTACAGGAGAGCAAAAACAAGTTTAAAAAAAATACTGCTTTTAAACGAATACGTTTTTTTGAACATTTCTTTCGATTTTTATAACATGTAATATCACTTTATTAACTGGTTTGACAAAAATAATGATATTAGTTATAGATTTTAAGATATTTGAAGAAACGTCCGAAATGTATCATTTTACATTTCAGATTAATCTATTTAACTCGTGTATGATGATACAACTCGAATTGTATTACTTAACACAAAAAAGTGTAATCAAGGAGCTCTGGTGATCACTGATACAACTTTTTTTTTAAAGCTTAATTTTTCTATTATTTCTTGAGTTAGAGGTCTAACCTTTATACACAAGTTGTAGGGAATTGAATAAGTAATCTTTCTGAAAACGAACGGGCGTAATATTTAGGATTTTAGTGAGTTGTATCATTAATCACAAAAAATAATCTTAATTTAAACCGTGACTAATGTTACATATCGAGTTATTGTTAGGTCTGGTAACGAAAAAACTTGTGTCAAATAATACAAGTAATTGATCAAAACAAACGATTGCAATTATGATAATTTTGTTTTTTTAAATATAAGGAATAAAGGAACTAAACATGAAATTAAATCACTGAGGAAACAAATTAACTTATACTCCTTCATTTCAAAGCAAAATTACGATGTTGCAACAATACAGGAGGTAAATTAACCAGTGCATATTGCCATCCAAAACAAAAACTAAATAGGCACCTACACAAAAAAACAAATAACAATTCTCAATCATCAGCATAATCTAATCACCTACAAAACATGAAAATAATGATAACTAAATCTCAGGTAGGTAAGATATGAAGAAAGTTAAATTAAGCTTGCCGTCAGTCGAAGTAGTAAGTACGAATAGGTAGTTAAGTGATATAGCGCATGGTCCACCTGAATTTCATCTTACTGAATTTGATACAATAATTTAAGTCACCACAGAACGGTAGCATTTACTAACCTGCCACTTCACAAAATAAAACGTGTTGGTTGGTAAATAACTATTTCTTTCCGTCGCGAGATTTTTACCGTTTTTATCTTCTGTCATAATATTTTACACAAATAACTAGTTCCATACACATGTAGAGCATAATATTGTATCGCAGCCATAAAAGGATATTAACATTAAGTTACCTACAATAGAAATCATGCTTATGCGTCGGTTCAGGCCACAGCGAGCGTGTGCTCCCACCCTCGATGACAGGGTGACCATAGCTATGAAGAAAGAGACCAGACTCATTTTTCGGAACATGAGTTAGCTATGCCATCGTAAACTAGATTTTTTAAACTATGTTATGTTGAAAGCGACCTATTTTAGCACGTCAATTCACTAAATTATACATAAACTTATGTATAAAACCGCCAATAACGAAATGTGCGTTCTATAATGTCGAACGCAGCCAAAGTACTTGATTTAGTCTATTTTTTCCGTTAAAAGATGATACTTTTAATCTGCAGAACACAGCCAATCGTCAATTAGTCGGATTATACAATATTTCTATATAAATACTATAATCTACTATTTGTAATTAGCATGAGACAACTAGGGTAATAGCATATAGCACTTTTTATAACAATACAAGAATTCAATTAATGTATGGTAGTGAATCTTGGGAATGGCAGAAGAAGAACGCAAGCCGGAGTAATGCAGTTGAAATTAGAGCTCTAAGAAGTATGTGTGGTGTTAGGATGATAGATAGAGAAAGAAATAGCGAGATCCGAGAACGATGTGGATTGAAAGAAGATGTAGTGACTAAAATCGAAAAGGGTATGCTAAGATGGTTTGGTCATTTAGAAAGGATGGATGAAAGAAGGGTTACGAAAGATATATGGCGAGCGAGAGTGAGTGGATATGTCGGTAGGGGACGTCCTACACGGACGTACGGTGATCAGATTCGCGATGTACTGAATAAGGGCCAAATAAAAAGCACCCGAAACTGACGTACGTGCATGAAGAGATTGATGAATGTAGAGGAAGCGAAAGTTGTATGTTTAGATCGGTGCACCTGGCGTTCCGTAGTCTTTGCCTACCCCATTGGGAGACAGACGTGAAGTTATGTATGTTATGTATATTGTATGTATGTATGAATTTAATATTGTAATCGGTATAAATTGGCTAAAGAAATTGTCACTTTCGTAAAATTACGATTGAAAGGAGGATAGCAAATATTATAATTAGTTGTATATAAAACATCCAACTACATTGTTTTTTAAAAAACCTACGAATACTCCAGTTAATTTGTTTAAAATGTGCTTAATACACTGCATTATACTTAGTTCTAACAATTAGGGTTTTTATAAGAAAACATACTAGGAAGTAATAAATATATTTTTTTCCTAAAAACGGCTGTATCTCGATACCGATTTTTTATTATTGGTCTCTTTTGCGTAACTATTAGAGATAAACCATTTTATTCTCAACCTATAAAAACTCAGTCACAAGGTAATATTAGTAGACCTGTCGATTTAAATATTACACTGTATTATGACACGGTTCTATGGTAAGTATCAATAAATTTGTTTAGATATATTTTTAAGATTTGTATGTATATATGTATGTAAACACTTTATTGTACAACAGAAAAACCATTGCAATACAATTAATATAAAAATATGTACAATATGTTTATATTTTTCTATATAAGTATTTATATCGTTGTACTAGACAACTTGTGTGGGATTCTCCCCTGATATTTTTATTTTTATTTTATAGTAATTGTATCACTATGCACCAAACTTTACAAGTTCTCAATGGTCGTAATATTCTCACATTTTTGATACAACTGACTTATACATTTGCAAAGATTAGGAAATATTTGAAAACATTTGATATAAATCGAGTTGTATCAATTAACACAAACCAAAAGAAGCAAAAACAGGTTTAATTTTTGATCTAACTCAAGTTGTAACTTTCGAAATACGCAAAACTCTGGTGATAAATGATATAACTCAAGTTATATCAAAAGACACAGAAAAATTTAAAGGTATAAGAACCGTGATTTATGATACATTTTGAGATATATCATCTGGCACGAGAAAAAAAATATCTCATGGTTTTTTGACGTGGTTTAACTAGAGAAATAGCATTAAACACGGAAAATCAGAAAAAAAAGGGTCAATTGTATCATTTCACACGAAAGTATCTTCGAAACTAGAAGGCCTAGGAACACGGGAGTTGGAGCAAACGATGCGTTATTTTTTTTTAAGGTGTTTCATGAAAGAAAACGAAAACTCATATAACTCGAGTTGTATCACTTGTCACAGGAGGCACAGAATTTGACGCTTGTTGAAATTCAACCATGTCAATGTATACGTTCAGGAATTTCATTCAGTGTAGAAAATTTTCGTTTTCATATTTTTAAGGATTAAGGTGCAAAAGTTTATACTTACATAATATCTTTGTTCTCGACGGTCCTATGAAACCTTAAAAAATATTTAATTTGAAATAATACCGACGCTAGCCTTGAATCCCGGATGTCAATGTATACGTTCAGGAATTTCATTCATTGTAGACGCACTTGTTTTCGTGGTGCCCAGGCAGGGCTCCCGTGGGATCGATGGGCGCCGCGGAGTCTGCCGGCGGGACGGCGCCTTCGTCCCAGACTAGCGGGGGCAGTTCCCGTAAACGTACAGAGAGCGGAAGCGGCACAAGCCATACATCAAACAAACAAAACAACAAAAAACTAAATTAAACAGATATAATACATAATAGGATTTGATTAAGTAATACAAAATAACAATAATAAATATTGAACTTGAATTATATAGTTCAAATTAAATTTAGCCTAATTTAAATTACATACCTTATGTGCAATATAATTAGTAAGTAAGTACAATGTAAGATAATTGAGCTGAAGCCCTCTCTTAACGTTGCTATGCCCAACTGGGTCCATAATTAAGTTATATATTAATTACTTACTGTAATAGCTTAGGAATGAAGGCGTGAAGGTATGTATGTATGTATGTATGTAATAGCTTACTTAAGTTAGCCTGTCAACTTCCAACACATTGTGGAATGCAATAAACATTTGAGTATTGAGTATCTTGCTTATATTATAAATACGAAAGTTGGTGTGTGTGTGTGTGTAAGTTTGTTACTCCTTCACGCTGCAAGCGGCACCTTTTGAAATATAGATAGCTTAAGTAAGTATACCCTGGATTAACACGTAGACTATTTTCATTCCGGAAATTTAAAAATTCTCAAAGGGAATAACGATAATCAAAATGTACGTGAAGTCGCAGGCAGAAGCTAGTTTTGTTCATAAAATAAGTAATGGAATCCAAACTTTAAAAAAAAACCGACTGCATTTGATGACATTGTCGTCAACACAATGTTATTTATTTAATGTCACGATATTATAACATTATACAAGATATTCCTACAACCCAGACGAATCTAACGACACCTCGCTATTTAAAATCGGTGAACCTGTTTAGGCTACAGGACGTCACGATGGAACGGGCATATCCACATTAAGAAACATTACCCTACTTCTGGGTCAGTCGGGTAAATAGACACTCTATACCTACAGCGTTGAAAGTAGCTGATCACTTTTATACTTTATCGCATCAGCACATTTGTCAATTTTGTTTGACATTGCTTACGTGCACTTAAATCAACAAGGTACAAAAGACGACTAGTATGTGTTTTGTTTTATTGGTGGTACGATCTTGTGCAAGGTCCGTCGGGATCTCCACAACCATCTTTACCATTAACCTACCGCGAAGCATTAGTGTTCACATTGTTTTGGCCTGGTAATGAGGCATTCCATATTAGTTCTCGAGGTTGGCAACACATGTGCAGACTCAGGATTGCAGTCTTGTGATGGTATTCTTGAGAATGTCAATATCTACGGGTCCCAAATCATACTTAACTTTAGATGGTCTGAGAGCTCGTTCTCCTTGCTTTTGCTATTTAAAAAAGTACGCTGTTTGCGGCTTTACGCAACTATGACAGCAGAACTCTCTATAAAACATTTTTTTTTTTGTAAATAATTTATCACTCTCCTTCTTCCTTTGCGTAAAATGTCTGTGGCATAAGGACAGACGGATTGACAGATGGATATTGTTAAAAATACAGGATAAACGGAAGAGGTATAAGTATATCCAATCGTACTCGTCTATTCGTACTGGTTCCTATGATGCTCAACGTCGACTATGGCTGGACAGCTTGGCTACGGGAAAAATATATTGCCTTGTGTTCATGGTCAAATTAATAAATAAATATCAGCGGACAATGTCACTGTGATGTACCTACGTATTATTATAAGCTCTAGGCTTATAATAATACGTACATCCTTCATTACGTACGTTCGTTTTTTAACTGTTTATAGAGAAAGTGTGATATCGGAACCAATTGCCAATATTGTTGAGGCAACGTCGACTGCGGGACTAGACAGCTGTGAGGCTAGACAAGTTGCTTAACACTAACGTAAACGTCTGACAACTAATATCAATCCTACTCATTGATAACGATGACGAACGCCAAATGCATGTTGTCTAGGGCCTGGGTCAAACGCACACAAAAAACAAAAGTTGTCTCTCCTGTGGTCAATAGTTAAAGGCTTGTGTGCATATAGGATATGTTTTTATCTGATCGGGCCAAAGTAGACCTGACGCCGTATATGCGGATATGGGTTCAGCTAGAAAATTAGGCCTTAAAAACGTTAACTTCGGGTATGTCCACAGGAAAGACGCGAACCTAACTCTGCGTATGACCCGCCTATGAGTAGCATGCAGTCTTTCGAAAACTGTCAACGGATCGAGTTATAAGCGACCGACGCGAACGGCAACTTACGTCAACCCTATTTATTTGTTTGATTTCGGCAGTCGTTAACGTAAGCAGAGTGCTTCTTGTCTGGTCCTCGTCCTGATCGGCGCCGGGATCGATCGGGCGCGCCGCGGAGTCTGCCGCGGGGCCGGCGCCAGGGGGCCGCCGAATCTCAGCCAAACCGTCGCCACGTCATATTTATTAGCCACAAAGCGTCACGACGGATTTATTAAGTTAATTTTTATTTATCTGGTAGACCCGAAGCGTCGTATCATCGATAGTTTATCATCACTCTCTTTCACACAAATTGACCCAGTCCCAAACAAAGCTCTAGGCTTGTGCTATGCGAACTAGACAACGATTATAAATCCTTACGAAGGTCCATCTAATATATACCATCCAAGACTCGGAAACAAATACTTGCGCTCATCACACAAATATTTGCAAATACTGGGAATTGAACTTGGGACCGCTAGCTTCGTAGGCAGGACATAGTCACTACCATCCTGGGATACGTGTCGTCGGCGTAATAGGGTTTGGGTAAAAGTTCCTCTTTTGTAAATCACATTTTATCATGTAAGCGGCCATTGGTTTAATGCTATGATAGCTCTATACAAAATAATCATCATTTTGTTACATTATGTAACGTACGACATATATATTTCTAACCAAACAAATGGACAAAAATAAATCACAGTGATTTTATGTTTTGAATATAAAATTAAATACATAGAAAATATACATGACTCAGGAACAAATATTCGCGCTCATCACACAACTGTCTGCCCTTACCGGGGTTTGAACCCAGGACCGTTAGCTTCATAGGCAAGGTCACTATCAAGCAGGTCAGCGCAACCAAACATCTATTAATCACGTAAGAAGTTAAAATTTCGTACGGCGTTAAAAAAGAACGGCGTATTTGGTACTGATTGACTGACACACTTATCGAAACCTAAGGTAGGTAGGGTATTTTCCGATGACCTAGAGAAATTTGGCATAGAGCTACTTAGGCCTTACAACACAAGTAAAGGAAAAAAACCGAAACAACAAAGCTTTTTGATCTTGATTGAAAAATGGTAAAAATATTAGGTATGTTAAGTTTCAGGTATGCTGAAAGCATCATTGTTTCCGCAGAAAATAGCATTAAATAAAATGAATTTTGATGAAAATATACAATCAATTAAGTGAAATTCGGCAAAATTATGAGTAACACCCAATTATGCTAGCGATACATAATGATGTAATAGGTTTTTTGAAAACTTGTTGACGTTTATTTTTAGATTCTTTTAACCATTTTTTTTGGATGGTTAGAGAGGGGACGACGACGACGACGGCAAAGCTTTTAACACTGTTTTCAAAGGATTATCTAATAATACCCCACATGATTAAATTTGTATATACCATTTTTAAAATACATAATTAACTTAGTACCTACTACTTAAACAAAAAAAAGTCTTTAGTTACTGAAATATTACGTACACGCTTTCAAATATAAAAAAAAGGGTCAACTTCGCTTTCATAAAAATAAATAAAGCAATGAAAAACATACGTCTTAATTATAAAGTCCGTCAATAACGTTGACCGGTGACTTTTCAATGTTTCAAACGCTAAACCACCCTCTATACCGCGGACCTCATTAAGTGCACCAAATTGCAATAATGATTCCCTCAGCGAGAAGCGGATTTAATTCGGGCGGGGCCGGCGGTAATCCCACTTCAAAGGACATGTCGAAATTGCAATACGTAGGTACTCTATGAAGAAACATTGTATTCAAATGAACCTTCAATGGACAAAATTAATTATTTCTGCCGTTTTAGGAAGCCATGTTTAATTAACATATCGATTTTTTTAGCACTGGCAGGTTCTTAAGGTACCGTAGTCAACTAGGATCCCTTATAGTTTTGCTGGAGTGTTTTGGCAAAGTTATTCATTTAAATTACACTTATAATCTTGAATTAGATTTTTTGGGTGTTACCATAGGTACATGTTAAGCAAAAGGAACACAACTAAACAATGCGTGTAGGTAGTACTATTTGTTAGATGACTTTCCCAAACGCATTTTTTATTTGAAGATAATTTTCTTTTCGCGTTTTTTCCCGAACGTAATATTACCTACCAGTTGTCTTTTTCCCGGCATTTTATTTTCACATACAGGGTGAAATCTAAGTCGTAGTACAAATGATCACCTCTGTGTTCTACCCACGAATACGAACAACTTTCACGAAATCACGAAAAAAATATCAGCTGCTATTCATACATTTTGGTCGAGTACGTATTCAACTTTTCTATGAAACAGCTGATTTTTTTTTCGTGATTTCGGAGTTGGCCCCTTAGTGAAAGTTGTTCATATTCGTGGTGAGACACAGAGGTGATCATTTGTCCTACGGCTTAGAGTTCACCCAGAGTTATGTGTGTTTTCCCCTTGCGAGTTTTATCCAGTCGCTTCTTCGAATCAAATTTGTGTTGCAGTGCAGGGATAAGCCGGTAAAGTTACAAGCACAGATAAATTGAATACTTAACGCGAGTGTTAATAAAGGACGTAGATTAGCAAAAACGTTCCAACGCTCAACTTGGTTAGGTTAGGTACGTACGGAAAAACAAATAAGTGTTGTGCAAATTTTGTGTTTTAAAACGTAACGGCTCTGAGAATAGCTTTTAGTTTACTCTTGAATATAAACCCAATTTGGAAAAATATGTGATTCTAAAATTTTACTTGGTTATTTATTTATTTTCTAATGCCAATTTGCTGATTTTATCTGTATGACTATACAGGGTGTACAATCCAAATGGGTCAGTATGGAGAAGTCGGAAACTATGAGAGATAGCGAGATCTGTTCTTAGGAACCATGACTTCGATTTTAGATTTAATAATAATTACATTCAAACTTTTTTTTAACTCTCATACATAACCGGGAATCGAACCTGGTCAATATTTTTGTAACCGCGTTAAGTAAAAAGGACCAAATTTGGCTATGAAATGAAATGCGTTCTAATTTTAAATAAACGCTATTTGAAGTTAATTCCAAAAAAGTTAATTCCAAAAACAGTACCAAAAATTTTCAAATTTTAAATGAATTGGTACGCCCGCTGAACAAATGCGTTCTAATTTTAAATAAACGCTATTTGTAATGCATAATACCGATGCAGATAAGATATGCATAAGTGGTCTCTTCAGATAATTGATGATCGATTCATATTATTCACGACTTTTTGCAAATTAATAAAACTGTGGGCATTTTATTCTAATTTACTGTCAGTTGTGTTTACACAAGATTTCATAGCCATATTTGGTCCTTTTTACTTAACGCGGTTACAAAAATATTGACCAGGTTCGATTCCCAGTTATGTATGAGAGTTAATAAAAAAGTTTGAATGTAATTATTATTAAATCTAAAATCGACGTCATGGTTCCTAAGAACAGATCTCGCTATCTTTCGTAGTTTCCGAATTCACCATACTGACCCATTTGGATTGTACACCCTGTATAATCTAAGCCAATAGAAAAAAAAACTGTGGACTATTGACTTGCACTATGGGTACAATAGGCAACGATAAACATACTTATATGATGAATAAATACTTACACACAGAACACCCGAGACTCAGAAACCAACATACATCATCACACAAACATTTGCCCTGACCTGGAACCGGACCCGGGACCGCTAGCTTCGTAGGCAGGGCACTAATTCTAATGGGGTATTTCGCCAATGTCGAGTTACTTACTTATTACAAAATAAGTTTATTTATTTATTTTATGGCATAGGAAGGCAATCGAGCACACAGGCCACCTGATGGTAAGTGGAAACTGTGACCCATAGACATTCGCATTCACAAGACTGCAAATGCACTGCCAACCCTGAGGACTAAGGTGGAATGCCTCTATGCTAGTCATTTCCCCGGCTGTCTTATCCCCAAACCGGAACACAACAATGCGAACACTGCTGCTTGGCGGTAGGTTAATGGATAAGATGGCGGTACCAACCCGGACGGACCCTGCACAAGGTCCTCCCACAAGGTTATCACACGAAAAGACGATTGTTCGGTAAAATAATAGTTTCTCTAATCGCCTAAACAGAAGCACATGGGGTTAGCTCCACGCGCTTCTGTCAAGTCGTAGGCTGGGTAACTATCAACTAGGCCGCTGTTGGCCAATGTCAATCAATGTAAGTCAATGAAGACAAGTCGAAGAAAGAATACAAAACGCTCCGTGAAACTGTATTAGCTGGTGCTCTATCAAGTTGGACAGACTCGGCGGCGCCGCGCGGGCGCCCACGAGCCCCTATGTGAAATACACAGAGTACCCACGCACGGATACTCTGATTTATATTGTTGTATTGCCACTAAGAAAATGAAGTTATACAATCACAAAAATATGTAATTACTTAAGTTATATTGGTTAAAGTTAATTACATTACAGTATTTATCACTTGTCGTGGGTGGGTAATTATATTAAAAAAAAAAAAACACCAATTTGTTTAACTCGTTTCGAATGCTGATTATTAAGATTTTGTTTAAACAACCGTGTGGTTGCCGGCTTAGAATTGTGCCACTCCATGTCTTCCCGTGGAAGTCGTAAGAGGCGACTAAGGGAATAAAGGCTTGTAGTACTGTTAGGCGATGGGCTTGCTACCTGTCACTAATATACACTGTTAAACATCTTAGCCTAATTGTGCAAATTGTGGTTACAGAGTTATCAACAAGTTTTTGGAGTTGTTGGTAATTCTGTAGCTCTGCCTACCCCACTCTGGGAATAAAGGCGTGAAGTTATGTATGTATGTATGTTTAAATATACTAGGTTCTGCGGGTCACAGTGAGTGCACTTCTAAAATATACATATATATATATATAGATACATTATAATTCCACAGAACTGACTTACGGGAGAAAAGGACAAAGTGGCAAAATTTGAAGGCTCTCTCGTTTAAAATTTCAATAATTAGGTAATACTGGCGGCAAAAAAACAATGTAAATGTGTATAATGTTACTGTAAGCAATTGTAAAATATAATAGAGTATTTTTATTTTATTTTTCTGCAATCGGGGTGAAAAGATTTCAACTCTTCATACGAGTATATAATACATAATATCGTTGACTTAAACATCGACCCTGGCCGGGCCGATAGAGCTCTAATGAAATGAATTGCTTTATGTTCTTGTTGCACCATCTACCATTAGTAGGAACCATTTATACAAGTTCAGTCGGTAAGGGTTACCCATGAGAAGAGCGATCGTTCATTTGTCCGAAAATACTTTTTTTTAAACCGTTTAAGATTCCATGATTGATATAACAAACATAACCTTACCTACAAGTTCAGGTTATATACAGAAAAAAAATATCTACAGCGTGTCCCAAAACTCAACGATGAGGCGAGAGGCCGGGTTATACCAGTAGGTACTGTTTTTTTTTTTGTAAAGTGATATAGATTATTTTTTTTGTTTATCCAGAAAAATTAAGCTTTTAATCTAGTAAAAAGTATAAACTTATAGGTTTTTTTTTTCAAAATCAGTTTCCGCCCTAGGGATTGAAATGGCTTTTCCATCCCGCTGAGATATGAAAATCCATATATTCTGAACCTGACAATCGAATAGCGAAGTGATTTTATACATAATACAGGCTCCGCTCAATCCAAGGGTCGTAGGTCAAGTATTATTTTCGTACATAAATACCGGTAAACGATTTTGGTATCTCGGTTGTAATTGAATATTTTTGTTATTTTATGAATGAATGTTACTTTTGAATCGATAATATCAAGAAAACGTTGCAAAATTATAAAAAAAAACAATTCTAATTAATACCGGTATCGATCCCTAGCTCAATCTGCGTTCTCACGGTACTCTCCGTTTAATAAAGGCGTCACATCCGCGCTATTGCGCGCGCTGCCCACTAATGTTCGTCGGGTGCAAATATTTGAGTTGGCAACACTTATCGATCACCGAGGAGCGGGCCCGGCGCTTCCGGCGTCGCGAGCGGTAATCCCGCACGTGCTTCCCGGCTAAATACCACCCGAATGTGTTTGCCGAGTGTTCTACCACCGTCCTCGAGGCCGAGGGCACAGGTGGATTTGAAATCTGTCTATCTTCTTAAGCTAGAGACTACTATAATAGATACAAGGAATGTGGGGTTGTATCTGTAATGAAAAAAACTGGAAGTGCTACTTTTAAATATACTTTTTATGTACTTCTTCTTATATTGTGCTCAAGAATACATAGCGGTGCGCACTCGGCGCCAGGTTACGTGCGACTCCCCGAACTATACAAAACAATGAATCGCCGATCTATCGAATCATTTGCTTTTAAATTTAAATAATTAAAAGCAAATGAGACATTGTATACCAAGTACAATGCAATAAGGTATTTTTTAAATGTTATAACCTTATTGTATTACAGTACCCTGGCCGCAACTGTTACTGTCCGTAAGATCGTGTAGGTACACGGCTATCTACGTTATTATGACACAGCTAGGCAGTTAATTTTACAGCGAGCGTGAAGGACGGAGCTATATCTATCAGTTATCCTCTGTCCCTTTCTCTCAGCGGAAACTGGACTGCACAGCTATGTCATAATAACTGCACTGTTCTTCACTAGAAGCTCGTTAATGAACTGCTCCGGTAACAATTCGCTAGTGAGCAGCCGAGCTACACATTTCCTGAGGCTCGTTGAAAATGTTGGATAACACTTTTTACTGTATACTTAAGTTAAAGTTATACTAACTTTTCGCACTTTTTGTAAACTCATCTCTGAATTGGTTACCTATTGGACAAGCTACACCTAGGCTAGTGTAGAGATCTGTGTATGCTCTTGTTGGAAATGTATTAAGTACATGGATGTGTTACGTGACTGCTTCTGTATCTGTAACGTTTAATTTCCGTTCGTTCGTTTAATCCGTGTAAAATTATCCGTTATCCAATGTTTCAAAATTTCGAGATGAAAAGTGGCTTATGTGTTAAGGGGCTACCATGCCCATATAACAGACTTTTTGTCAATTTTAAGTTCTTATAACTCAGTCAAAACTCAATGTAAATTTATGAAAAAATATATTATGATTATCCATATTGGAAACTACATCTAAATATTCTTCATTAATATATCTAATAAATCATCGGTGCTTTTTTTTCCACATGTGAAAAATATGGAAACAAAGGCCAATAAACTATTTTTTGGAGTAAAAATTACTAACTTTGATAGCATAAATCTCGATATCAGTGAATTGCAAAAGAAAAATTGAGATGGCAGCTAGGTAGTTTAAAACAGAAGCGTTAATGCAAAAAAGTTTTAACAACAACTGAAAGTGTAGAGCTTCAGATCGAAGGTCATCTGCCCGTGGTAGCCCCTTAATACGACGTATAAGCATTCTGCATTCTATATTTCCTCCATGTCCGTCCAGCCATAACAGCATGAAAGAGCAACAAAGTAACACATCAAAACTGTCGCATTAATAATTTTAGTGGGATGTACAATGAAATACTTCATAATGGTAGCCGTTGAGTCAGTTGAGCTGATAAACATATTTTACTAAGACAGTGTGGTTGCCGGGATAGAATAGTGCCACTCCATGTCATCCCGTGGATGTCGTAAGAGGCGACTAAGGGAATAAAGGCTTGTAGTACTATTAGGCGATGGGCTTTGCAACCTGTCACTAATACGCTGTTAAACATCTTAGCCTTTTTGTGCAGAATGTGGTTACAGAGTTATCAATAAGTTTTTAAAGTTGTAGGTAATTCTGTAGCTCTGCCTACCCCACTCTGGGATTACAGGCGTGAAGGTATGTATGTATGTAGATCTAACGCTGCGCCTCAGCAAAATGTCCGTAACACGTTAATAAGTTCATTGGCATCGTACGATCACAATTATTATGATAATGAAACTGCACCGAGGGTAGTCGCGAGACGTCCCAAAACTCGATTGAATTTCCGGTCCGTAACGACGTCGCGGGAGTGACGCCGGAAACGCCGCTAATGCATGACAATTGTCGGGCCCTCGACGCTTTCGCGCCCTTTTGGGACAGCGACAACAATAAAGTATTTAGAGTTAGTGCCAAATATGCAACAATCGTTAGACGATCTTCTTACGATAAGGTTAATTGTGCCTGGATGGAATAAAGCTGGGTCTTATTCTAGTGGATAAAACGATGTTGCTTTTGACGTGCTATTGTTTTTAACTCGGACGCCAGTACTGTCAATTAATAAAGAGCTGTCAAAACGTTGACCATGTAAAGGTTTCTTCCGCGTAGAATCTCAGCTCAGTTTATGTACAAGCTTTACAAAACCGGTAGGAGCATGTCGGACCGTGCTCAGCTATGATATTATAAACACAAAAATCTATCTCAAAACATACGATATGGAAATGTGCACCAGCAAAAGAGCGTATCTTCATAGCACTTGCGTCCTTTTGTTGAGAAGGGCAGTTTTTCGGCAATAACATAAAGAAGTTATGTACGATCATGTTGAAAATAATTTTCGTTAAAAATATTTATTAAGCACAATCTATGCATTAAAAAAAAACTTTAATAATATAATAACAAAATCAACAGTTCCCTAAGCTGATGTAAATTCCTTAGCATCAGGCCACCCCTCAGCACAGGAAGGCTTACAACGACGGCAGGTCACCTACCAGACTCGATTATACATTTCCGACGACAATTAATTTAAAATATTTGTAAATAAATATTGCCACGTATGCCTTCCATAAAAATAAAGATTTTTAGTAAACCATACTTGGGCATTCTGGAAATAAGAATAACAGGCAGCATATTTTTTCACCGTTTGTATCTAAAAATGGAAAGTTGTGTCAGTTTTCTTTTACGAATGAAAACTTGGCGAGTATTGTTATTACACTTTTTTTTTAAATGGTAAGGTAACTCGATGATTTTTGCTACTGCCAATCAGTGTCAATCAATGTCAGTATCGATAAACTCAAAAAATTAATACGGGTTTACGCAGAACCGTTTATACTCTATATATTACGAGATTTTCATTTTGAAACATCCTATACGCAAATTGACGTCATCAAACAGCATCAAAAGTTCGAACCCTGCTCATTAGTATCAAAATTGAGAGAAAGAGATGGTGTTAACGTAATATGTTGAGTGCTTGAGGCTAGACTACGAGCGCTGACTAAAGGGAAGGAGCGAGCCGCGCGGAGCGCTCGGCGCCCGCGTCGTCACTAGTGTTGCCCGACGTCCCGATTACTGCGGGACATCCCGATTTTCAGGGGTGGACACGTCTCGATTTACCCTTGATCGGGACGTCAATGGGGAACATGCATGGATTTTTTAATCGCATTTGTCAAAAAATATAAAGTGAAATGGGACAAAAAATACAGATGATTCAAGGATTTTGAACTGCTAATTATTTAGACAGAGATTAGACAGAGAGATCGAGAGATTTTGCTTAATAGAGATGATTATTTTTATAGCTAATTCGAAAATTGTTTTTTCTTATCTTTTTGTTACATGAATCAGCTTTTATTGACTCTGTGAAAAAAAAACATGTTTTTTTTATGGCATAAGAATGCAAACGAGCACACAGGCCACCTGATGGTAAGTGGAAACTGTGACCTATAGACATTCGAATTCACAAGACTGCAAATGCACTGCCAACCCTGAGGACTAAGATGGAATGCCTCTATGCTAGTCATTTCACCGGCTGTCTTATCCCCAAACCGGAACACAACAATGCGAACACTGCTGCTTGGCGGTAGGTTAATGGATAAGATGGTGGTACCAACCCGGACGGACCCTGGACAAGGTCCTCCCACAAGTAAATCCCCTAATGTGTATTGTATTCCCTATCGTCCAGATTTTCAACACATCGCCAGTTCGCCAGTGTTCACAAGATACTAATTTAAAACAACCGAGAAGGCCTAATAACGATTTGTCATAATTGGCATTGCAAGAGCTGTAAGTCGCACTTTTTTATACTGTCCCGATTTGAAAATGCAAGTCCCGACTTTTTGAACACAGTCCCGATTTATGACAGACTAGAGCTGGCAACACTAGTCGTCACCCGCGCGACAAAGGGTTGCTCGTCCGCATTGCTTAATGGACAGTGAAGGCTGAGATAGCGGTGATAAATCACTGCGCTGATTACACACCCATTATCTAAAATACAATCTCAGGAGTCCGTAATTGACGGAGACGGACGGCTCACGCTGGATGCGAATGGAGAAGCTGAACCGTCCCCATTTGTTTTTAAATAGCCTTACGCGGTTGCCGGGTTCAAGAATAAACTTTTGAATGTTTTTATGTCTTCTTAAGGGTGGTGGCTACCACACTGGAGCTTTACGGTGCGTAAATTATGGCCCGTCAAAATTGGCGCCATTACGCGTCGGTGTGGCCGATCCTTTAATTTAGAAAATACAGAATAGAATAGAAAATATTTTAATATTTATATTTAAATATTTACGTACCTATTCGCTTGGTGGCATGACTCGACCCGACTACCTTACTGACGTAATTATAATGGAATAAGTACTAGGCTACTTAACCTTAAAATAATAGAACCTGACATAGACAAGCCGGGCTCTATTACTTAGTAAAACCGAATTACTTTTGACATGTTATTGTATTGTCAGCGTCATGCTAACTCTTACTTACTTGACAGTAAAGACGGCGGAATAAAAACATTTTGATAACATTACAAAAGGGTGGATCAATTTATTGTTGTTGTTATTCTGTCCCGTAAGCCAGGAGACAACAGTTTTTTTCACTCCTGGGACTCTTAGGAGAAAAGCCTGAAGAATGGGTTTGTAATTGCGAATTAAACTGTTTTTTAGTGTACTTATATCCTTTGAATTCATACTTTTAAAGAGTGACCCAAGAGACAAAACCATGGCAACGAGCTTCAACAAAAAGTAGATTGACCCAGAAGCAATATGATTTCACCAAGTAGAATAATACGTAAAGGCTATGAACAGAAGATTGGTTATTTAATTTTATGCGTGGACTAGATAGGAATCCGTCTGATTTCCAGTCCCCACGGCATCGCATGCATATTAATGAATGCCGCAAGTTCCTCCTGACCTAGCTAAATAATAAAGAAGGTAGAAATAGTTTTACTTATCGTCACAATAGGATTGAAGTGCTTGAAGTTTTATTCTTCGATGCTAATATTATATGCCTTCATATAATATAGCAATTTTTACAAACTTTTATTTACCTAAATTTACGTGTACGAGTATGTTATGTTGTATATTTAGGTCATATCTTGAAAGCCAATTTGGGCCAGTTTCCGCTATTGAAATCCCAAACTAATTAATATCTTGAAAAGTTATCTATATTCTAGACCAGTTAGAAAAGTATCTGGGACAGCCTGTATGTATTTTACATTTATTTTTGTCTCATTTTATTATTTATGTTTTGTTTTCAAATAATTATGTGTTGGTTACCTTCCGTGGTTTCACCTGATCTTTCCAACGGAAGACCAGCGCTGACTTTAAAGCCAGCATTACGTTGAGTTGGGACCATTTCGTAGTTATTTTCTTCTTGTACGTTTATATCTGCCCTTGGTTATGTTTGTTACGAATAAATTTTCTTTCTTACTCTTTCTTTCTAACCACACATGGCAATATTATTGGTATCTAAGAGGTCATCTGATTCATCTGATGATGGAGTTGCGAAGTGGCAACAAGATATCAATATAACGGATACCCCAACCGTATTTGGATTCTGTAGGTTCTTTAGTAAAATATTTCAATACAATTTAATCTTGCTTTAGCAAAAAAAAAAACAATACATATACCACTACCCCCTATTTCACCATCCTGACAATGACAGGTGACAGGTGAACTTTCAGTGCACATGGCGCAGCTTTATAAAACCCAGTGATGTATCCAGCGAGTTAACTTTTCAATGCATACCGAAATGGGATAGACCAAAAAAAATAACACGGTTTTTACATTCTAATTTGAAAGAATAGGCAATTTTAAGAAACTAATTTCATTAATTTTGTATTTGACCAAATAGTTTTGTTTTGATATGTTTATTTATATAGCAGACATTTTATGGATGACATGATTATTTTAAATTTGGGTTGGCATTTTCTAATAAATTACAAAAATTAAATGATATCTAATGATATAAAGTGATTGTATTAGTGTAATAAAACATACTATTTCAAGCGGTTTTCGCCTAACTCGTAAGATACACCTAGGAGGGCTTCAAGCCAAAAACGACAGTCAAACAAGGGTCAAATATACTTTTGTCAAAATATCCGAAATGGATAAATATTTCAAAAACTTAATAATGAAGAACGGCTTTAAAACCCTATTCCTCGAAATGGTTTTCAAATTAGGGTCATTTAAAAAATTTGTACAATCCGAATTGTCACCTGTCAGGTGTCACTGTCAAGATGGTGGAATAGGGGGCAGAAGGTGAAAACTGCATCAAAATCCGTAGCGTGGTTTGACAGGGGATCAGGGACCATAGACCTATGATTTTGATTTAAGAAACTCGCTCCTGAGAATAAGAACGTTGACAAACAAGCAGACGGATAACTAAGAGAATAAGGTTTCCTTATTTCGTTTTGAGGGCCGACGAAGCCATAAAAATTAACCAATACGCATTTTATTTTATTGTACCGCCTCGTCCCCTGCAGCAGTCGGCTCGCACGTCCCACAATATCGGAAAACAAGTTAGCTGCTTACAATCGGGTTCCATTCAAACCCTCGACTGCGTCAAACAGAAGCCAGCGCGATGCGTCGCAAAGGGCTTTGCATCCGACTTGTAAAGGCGATAAGCATTCGCTTCACGTACGGGCGGCGCAAAGCGAAATGTAATCAAGCCCTCCTACTGTTTCTAAGTTAGTTATTTATTATCTTCGGTTTTTTTTACCGCTCATTGTTTGAAAGCTAGGCGCGTCTTAGGGTATTCAAAAAAATATAGTAAAGCCAGTGATCAGGCTTCACTTCGTTTCGCTTAATGTGAGTTTAAATCAGAATTTATTAGATTTAAAAACCTTCCTTGAAAAATTATCTAACTGATGGCACGCACTATGTATGAAAAAAACCGGCCAAGTGCGAGTCGGGTTTCGTTTTATTAATTTTTTTATGTAAATATATCACTAAATGTGCATATTTCAAGCGTCTACCCATTGCCGTTATTAATATCGAGCAAATAACCGCCAATAAATCATGTTTGTTGTATGGGCCCCCGCCTTAAATATTTATATTCTGTTTTTAGTACCTATTTGTTGTTATATAAGTGGCAACAGAAATACATCATCTATATTTTATTTATTTATTTATTTATTTATTTATAAATCTGCACCGTTAAACCACAGTTTGGTTTGACTCGACGCACCAAATATAAAATTCAACTGTCTAGCTATCAGGGTACATGAGATACAGCCCTGTGACAGATAGACGGGCAGCGGAGTCTTATTATTAGGGTCCTAGTTTTTACCCTTTGTGTACGGAACCCTAAGAAGTTTTTCTGTCTTCCACCCAGAGGTAATAGCGTAAAAAAATCATTATTCCAGTGTCTTAATTGCGTAAATATTTCCGTTTATAAAATAAGCGAGCTTTCTATAAATCAAAAGATGCAGCACCTAGGGAAACGCGGATGCATTAATTGATCTTATTTTAAAAGGGAGTTTTAGTTTTTAAATATTGTAATATTATTACTAGGCTTGGGACTTTTGGATGTTCGCTATGGTTCTAGAATCCACGGAGTCGCCATTATGTTAAAATACTTTTTTAGAAGTCAAAGTCAAAGTGGATAAGTACATACAACTTGTATGTATATAATTACCAATAATAAAATACTCTATTGCTAGTAAACAAAATAAACTAAAACAAATACTTTAAGTAACAATAACAAAAATGTCTTTTTCAATCTAATATTAGTCGCCACTTAGAAATTTTTGATGAGGTACAGGCTTTTTGAATCAGTGCATCATAATCATCATCTATTACTATTTCATGTTCATCATTAAAATGGTAGTAAGAATGGATCACTATTATTTTTTCTATATTTTGCGGGGTTAAACGATTTCTGGACCTATCAAAAACTTTTAACATGGTTAACAATAAATACTTTTTTTCCGACTTTGAAATATACATCACATAAAGAACAAAATAAACAAGACTTTTCTTCAACATATTTTAATTCCTTATACGGCTCTAACCAGGACTTAATTTCGCAAGTAGTAAAACTATTAATTTTAAATTTTATCAGAAATTGCTTAAACCGTGTTTAATCAAAACTGTCAATTTATTAATCAATTTTTTTTTTAATTGGTTAAATAGATGTCAGTCAGTAGTCTGTCACAACGCAAGTATCAAAGTGCATGCATAATTAAGTAAATCGTAGCTGTATTATGCATATCGCGTCACCTGTGAACTGTGACATGTGTGTGTAATAACTAATAAATTTATGATAAAATTAATTGCAGTCATAATAACGTGGTTATTACCGATCGATATAACAGCGTAAATCTAACATGTTTTATTTTTACACTTTGACTTTGACTTCGAAAAATAATATTTTAACATAATGGCGACTCCGTGGAATCTAAAACCATAGCGAGCATCCAAAAGTCCCAAGCCTAATTATTACTATCACTACTCTGCGTGTGATACTGATACTTGATAGGTACAAAGGAGTAGATATAGCTGTACTGGTAGCTACTAAATTGATTTGGCAAGCAAGGATATATCGCTTGACGACTCCGCAATCCCCGAAACACTTTACATGGCGTATTGAAATGTTGGCTTAGTATTTAAATGGATTCCCATTTGTACCCACGGAACATGAAAATAGCGTGGCTCCAGCGAGAGGGGGCTGCGTAGAGCTAGCGACGCGGAGGAGGCGACATTAAAGATAAAGACATTTATTCAGTAAGTAGGCTGAGAAGAAACGCCGCAAGAAACTCGGCAGTCAGTCATTTCTTAAATATATTTAATATTACATTGGCACACTTTTAATATTACTCTAGCATTATATAAATCTAATCTAAATTAAAAAAAAAAAAAATAACCTGCATAGTTTCCGCATTTGAGGCGCTGATGGCTTTGGTCTGTTAAAATGATCATAGATATACACACTACTACTATTACTATTTGATAAGAGTACAGCCACCCCACATTATAAAAGTAGTTTCTGAAATGGCGGTATATTTTTCTTGCGATAATTAAAAGGTTCTGATAAAAAATCCTTTAAAACGCACTTTTCAAGTATGTATGTAATCCTGTATGTATATCTACCTTAAATACAGCGGACATCCTGCTGTCATTTTCCGACTCTATCTTACGAAGTTTAAGATACCATAGATATACCATTCAATGTGAGAGCAAATCCTACCAATATTATAAATACGAAAGTGCGTGTGTGTGTGCGTGTGTGTGTGTGTGTGTGTAATTTGTTACTCCTCCTGCAACGGCTGGATGAAATTGGATTTGAAATGGACATTAACACATAGGACACTGCATCCTGGAAAATATAAAAGTTCCCAAGAAGCCAGTCGCGGGCAGAAGCTAGTTCTAAATATTAACCGACTCCAGTAACGGTACCTGGGCCTCTTTTCTACCAGGTAAAATCATATCGACTTTGACATGTTATCGTTTTAACTTGCCTGCCATTATTTTAGTCCTGTCAATTACATTAAAGCTACCGTAACGTTGACAATATGATAAAATGTTAAAAGTAATATCGTTTTACCGAGTAAAATAGAGGTTTTTTTAAATGTCAAACGAGCACACAGACTTCTGATAGTATAAGTGGAAACTGTGACCCACAGACATTCGCATTCACGAGCCTGCAATCCTAAGACTGCAAATGCACTTCCAAACCCTGAGGACTAAGATGGAATGCCTCTATGCTAGCCATTTCACCAGCTGTCTTATCCCTAAGCCGGAACACAATAATGCAAGCACTGCTGTTTGGCGGTAGGTTAATGACTAAGATAGTGGCATCTCTGGTTCTAAATTGACTTGCATCATTGGATTTTATTTTGGAAGATGGAGTGACGACCTTGTAAGGATCGTGGGAACGCGGTGGATGCGATAAGCACAAGACCGGTCTGAGCTGAGAGCCTTGGGGGAGGCCTATGTCCAGCAGTGGACGTCTTTCGGCTGACATGATGATGATGATGATGATTGGATTTTATCGTACTGAAATATAAGCCAACATGTAAAACTATAGGTAACTAAGCTTGTTATTTATAAAAATGAACCAGTTTCTTAAGGAGGGTTTGCTGCAGCAAATTGTAGGTATATAAACATAAAAAAGGAGGAAAAACTCTCGCGAATATAATCTTCAAGGGAAACGGACGCGTGTTGTCCGGAATAAGCAAGGAGTTCTACCCCTTCGTAGCTCTACAATGGGCTTTTTAAGTATATTGCGGTTCGTCCTCCGCTCGCATGTAGAGGGTTATTGTTGTTTCTCAAAGCTGGGCCAGGACGGGTGCTGGCAGGGGCTCCGCGGCTGCTGGCCGCGCCACACACGCGGCGGCTCGGTCGCGGGGTTTATGGCCGCGGTTTGTGTTTAGGAACCATAAAAATGCAAATTTGAAGACGTAGTAAAACCTTGTTAACTCTGATGAAAGGTTATGGGGTACGGAAGCTGTACATTGAACCTTTTGAATTTTAAATCAATCTGGGACTGGTGATTCTTAGATAATATTGTTTCAATGATGTCTAGGGAGAAACGACTTACATTTCTGAGTAGTCTACTTGCAAAATGAGGACATTTTAATTATTTTCTTTGTAGTTAAAACGGACAAATTTTACTTATGCATGATCTCTTAAATTAAAAACGTGTGCTAAAATTTCACCATGCTCTTTAAGACTTCATACGCTTATAACTTCTATATCTGTCCATCAGGGTTGACGATAGGATGAATAATCCAGTCGATATTCTTTAGCATACCTAAACCAAACCCCCACGCAAAATAGGCGCAATAGAATATCTAAGTCGCCCAGTTGCGTAGAGTAGTACTACTTTCATCTAAATCCGTCGAGCCATTGGAGGAGTAACATACTAACACAAACTCACAAACTTTCATATTTAATAAACTAATAGGATAAAATAAGATTGGGAAGTAGGATATAAAAGTAATAAAAACATACATTTTGAATAAATGTACCTGAAATAGCAACCCTTTGCCCGAGTCGATGTGTAAGTAGACAATTGTAGTGAAAATGAAAATGAATATGAAAATATTTATTCAGTAAATTGGCCACATGAGGGCTCTTTTACACGTCGGTAACATGGAGTGAATCTACTAGCGCTTCGGACAAGACCATCATTGCGGAGAAGAAGCGCCGCAAGAAACTCCAGCAGAAGGTCATTTTTTCAATTATTAATTAGGTACAATAATACTTAAAAGTAAGTTACATTACAAGGTAATAAAGTAATAAATAATTATTAAAAAAAAAAAGCAATACAAACAAAATCCTTACAAATGTAAAGTCAATAAAATAAAGTTAAAGAAGAAAATATGAACACGAGGGGTCCGTAGCATTCGTTTTGAATTCTTCTTTTTCTTCTTTCTTTGCCCCCGCGGCGACTTGAACAGCTACTACCGCGGGGATATGGCGTTTCCACGTGAAGTGATTTCGCCAGTGTCAAGTATATATAAGTATAAATCAATATAGCAATAAAACACAATCCAATCTTCTCTAGGGTGATTTGTAGGTCAGAGGTCAAGATAGTTTTAACCTCTGCACCACTGCGAGTCCACTTGAAACGAGAAGAAAGATGCCAGATACACGAAATAAGTCCAAGTCTTCAATCACTGTGCGACACAAAGGCATAAAAAGTACAAATCACTATCAGAAAAGAACTTTGAACACCTAATTACCCAAAAATTAAAGTCTAAAACAAATTACACGTCCGCCATCTTTTAACGTTGCAAATGCCCCCCCCAGTTTTGAATTCTATCAATAGAAAGTATCATTTGACATCTTTCAAACCTGTTGGGTATGTAAGTATGCCGGAAAGTACACGAAACATAAACAAAACTAGCACAATGCCACAGACATCCACAGACGAGAAAGCGTTTCATTTTTCCTACATTTATTATAACCAGTCAAGAATTTGTAAAATAAGCGTATAAAAATCTTATTGGAACTGAAATATTAAATTGCTTGTTATGATTTCATCTTTTGTTAGCTTCACACATTTATTCGCAATTAAAATAGGAATAAAAAAAACCGGTAAAACACACAACAACTACAACTTTCTGCGTATAATGAAACAATACTATTTAGTCAATCCCTCACTTTCGAGTAAAAATCTCAAAAAAATGGAATTTGGGACCATTCGCATTCGAATATTTTCTACCGCTCGGTTTTGAAATCGAGCGTTCGAAAGTCAAAAATCGGTCCCCAGATCTGCCTAAACGTTATGAAAGTAACTCGAACTACCCGGAGAGTACCTTCTTTCAGATTTATAATAATTTATGGCTGAAACGCGAACGCTTTGGCCCAAGTTATCAGCCGGCTAAAGTAGATTACTCAAGTCTAGACATGCTCAAGTTTTTCTTTTACGTTTTCCATCTTAATTAGAAAGTTTCTTGCGCGTAACATTAGAATATGGAATGAATTTCCTCATGAGATTTTCTCTATGCGCTACAGTATGGGGCATAATTAAAAGTGTGTTATTAAATTTCTTTGAGACCGCCAACGCATTGGTGACGACTCTGGCATCGCAAAACTGGTATCTGGTAATAAAAAAATCTGGTAATAGCCAAGTGCTAGTCGGACTCGCGCACGAAGGGTCCCGTACCATTATACACTTAACGGCAAAAAATAGCAATGAACGCGTTTGTTGTATGGGAATCCCACGTATACAGGGTGTAAGGGACGGCTCACCGAAAACTGAAACTATAGCTTCAGACCATTGTACTGAACTGAAATCCAGTGGAAATTTTCCCGGGAAAACGAAAATTTTCTCGTTTGTTTCAGTTTTTGGTGAGCCGTCCCTTACACCCTGTATAGGTATATATACAGGGTGTAAGGGACGGCTCACCGAAAACTGAAACCATAGCTTCAGACCATTGTACTAAACTGATATCCAGTGGAATTTTTCCCGGGAAAACGAAAATTTTCTCGTTTTTTACGTGAAAATGCCGTTTTCACAGTTTTTTTTTACATAATGAGCTTCAGTATGTCATAATATGTTGTCCTAGATCGGTTTATATGCAAAAACATGGGAAAACAAACGAGAAAAATTTCGTTTTCCCGGGAAAATTTCCACTGGATTTCAGTTCAGTACAATGGTCTGAAGCTATGGTTTCAGTTTTCGGTGAGCCGTCCCTTACACCCTGTATTTTAATACATCGACTGTGACAATTTCAACTTTCTAGCTATCACGGTTCATGGGATACAGTTTTGTGACAGACATACAGTTGAGCCTTAGTAATAGGGTCCCGTTTTTACCCTTTGGGTACGGAACGGAACCATAGGAACAAAAAATAAACGTACCCAGGATTAGACAAAACGGCTAACGAATTTTTAAGGAACTAACGTTTGGATATAAACAACCGTTCTATTAATTCTTAACGTTAAAATGATTCCATAAAAATATACCTGCTCGTAATCCGTATTTTATTTACTAAGATCCAGGAAGTCTTATTACGCGATAGCATCAAATAGAAGCTACTTAAATAAGCATTAAGAAACATTTTGGCGACCTCCCGCGATAAGTTCCTCTGATCCCTGCTATTGTGATAGCCATCAGAAAACTCCGTGAAAAGCCCCTCCGCTTTCCCATTCATGGGGCGATTTGATTTACTTAAGATCCTTGGGTTGATACTGTTTATAAAGCGAGTGGTCACCAAAGACGCTCGTTTATGTAGAGTACTGTTGCTAAGATACGCCTTGAGAGCCGTTCGGATCAGCCCCAGGACTTACCGGGATTTAAAATAACTTGAGCCGTCATTAGGCTAGGACAACTACATTAGAAGCTTTATTAAGGCATTGGCGTCCCGGCTCATAGACAGCTCCGGAGATCCTAGAGCTGGTGCCTACCTCTCCCAAAGGATTGGGCTAGCTATCCAGAGAGGTAATGCAGCCAGTGTCATAGGGACCATGCCGCGAGCGGACCTGCTAGAGGGGGTGTTCTTTTTATAGTGGTGATTATTATTTACATCTTTAATATTTGAGTAGGCTAGTTTTATTTTATTTGAAATATGTTTAATTTTAACTTTTAACTATAGTACCTATATCATTTTACTATATTGACTTGTATTATTTGCATTTGCCTTTTAGATATGGTTACGAAAGTCGTTATCGGTTATCGGGAAAAATAATAAAGACAGTATATGTGTACTATTTTCTGTTGAACTGAATTTCTATAAAAAAATCCAACTAGACTAAGTGCTGGATTCACGAAAAAGATAAAGCCGTTTATATATCATAATATTATATTCAATAAATATAGCAAGAAGTATTTACATTTTCGTTTCATACATTAACTAAAACTAAAACCATCGATAAAAACATAACCCTCCTTCTGACGCAGTCGGGTAAAAAAGAAAGCTCTTTTCTCGTTTTTTTAACAGATTGCGTTCTTTGAAAGTGTAAGGGTAGTGCATTAGAGGAAGGGTGGGTAACGCGTGGTTCCGGCCGAGTGGACGGACGATTTATAAAATGAGTTTGCGGTGCAACCACGCCGTGATACCCCATTGGGTACGTCTCACTTCTTTACCCTAGGGACACCTGTGAACACTGGCTTATGCGTTATCGATATATATTAATCGGAGCATATTTTTTTTTTACCCCAGTTTAATAAACTATGCTGATATGCAGAATAGGGCAAGGTAATGAATACTCGTACATCCTTATATAGTACGTGTCTGTCATAAAATTACTTATGAGTGAACCTTTTTTCGCTACCAAGTGACTGTATTATCTTTCTACGTACTGTCTTCTTATCGGACTAAAGTATTAAAGAATCCCAATTCGGTAGGTCTACATTAATTACAGCGTAGATCCGATAGCCACCTTCCTACTCTATTTTCAGATCAGTTCGATGATACCATAATATTGCGTTGCGTACGCGTTTACTTATGTGTTTCGAATTTCGGCCTGTTGCAATAACGGATTCAAAATTTAGTTGCAAGGTTAGAACCTGAGCGGCAGACATACAAACGAAGCAAACTAAATAAAGTATTGTAATAAAATTAATTGACATGAAATGTTACAATGTTAGGTACCTTCTAACTGTTTTATATTACTGTCAGTTGAAAAATAAATCAATTTAGAATCTTGAAGTAGATTTAAACTTTACAATGCAAATCCATATTTATTTAAACGTGTGCAACTTTAAAACCTTTAAAACTTTGTAATTTGACAACATAACAATGGACAATCATAAGATTCATAAGTGATAAATATTTCACAACAAGGAAAAAAATGTATTTTATTTTAAACCAATATTTAGAGTCATCTATTTTAATTCGCAGACTGTCTTACTAAAGATAAAAAACCTAACTCCGTAGCTTAGCTAAATCTATTTTTGTGTAAAAAATAAAGAATAGTATCGATATCGCGGTTGCGTCCCAGCCCTGCGTCACGGGCATTTGCCGCGCGACGTCACCATTTCCCTCGTCGCCATCAGCGGAAAGTTAAAAGCATTGAAAGACATATCGCGGCGGCTCGCAGGCTCCATTGTTCTCGCGCCCTTTGTCCCGAATGTTTTAATGTAATTGGCTTTGTGCGTTTTCCTTCGTTTTATCATGTCGTCGCGATTTAATAACGATAGTGGTTTAACAATGTTTAAAAAGGTTGGGTGATTCGGTAATGTTGCTCAATCTTTGATTAATGTTGTGATAGCTAAAAAATTGGAGAAAAGAGTTAACGAAACTACGCAGGATATTTGATATATTTTTAATTTAATATTTATAGATTTATATACTCTTAGGCGATGGGCTTGCAACCTGTCACTAATACACTGGTAAACATCTTAGCCTGATTGTGCAAAACGTGGTTACTTAAGAGTGCTTGGTAATTCTGTAGCTCTGCCTACCCCATTATGGGAATGAAGGCGTGAGTTTATGTATGTGTGTATGTAGATTTATATAATGCTGGACTAAGTATACCATTGTAACATTAAATATATTTACAAAATGACTGACTGCCGAGTTTCTTGCGGCATTTCTTCTCAACAGTGGTCTCCTCTTGTGAAGCGCTGGTAGATTCTTGACGAGTAAAAGTGCCCGTGTGGCCTACTTACTGAATAAATGTTTTTATTTTTATCTTTAACCTTCTATTGAAATTGGCTTGATGGTAGAAATATGTAGTATAATTTTATTTTTTATTTTTTAATACAGGTTTTTGCCAGAGGCTTTTCCCACGTTATAGCCGTCTGTCAGATGGTCTAACAAAATACGAGTAGGTACTTACCACGCAGAAACAATTATGGGCAACAATTATTTACTCGTATAATATTGTATCATACAGTTTGTAGGGTTCCGTAGACAAATGGCAAAAAAGGGAACCCGTCATGTCTGTCTGTCCGTCCGTATGTCACAGCCACTTTTTTCCGAAACTATAAGAACTTTTATAAACTTGGTAAGTAGGTGTATTCTGCGAATCGCATTAAGATTATCACACAAAAAAAATAACAATAAATTTTGGGGTTTTTCCATACTTAGAACTGAAACTCAATTTTTTTTTCATCAAACCCGTACGTGGGGAATATCTATAGATAGGTTTTCAAAAATGATATTGAGGTTTCTAATGTCATTTTTTTCTAAACTGAATAGTTTGCGCGAGAGACACTTCCAAAATGGTAAAATGTGTGTAACTTCTAAAATAAGAGAATGATTAAACTAAAAAAATATATGATGTTCATACATTACCATGCAAACTTCCACCGAAAATTGGTTTGAACGAGATCTAGTAAGTAGTTTTTTTTTAATAACAATTAATGTTTAGTAAAATTGCTGTTACGGAACCCTTCATGGGCGGGAGACCGACTCGCACTTTGCCTTTTTTTTTGTCAGTGGGCAAAAAGTAGTCACGTTGGTCTCTTCATAGTTTCGGCCTCGTTCTTAAACTACATTACGAATCCTGTGATCCTAGTGAAAAAGGCACAACATCTAGCTAGTAATAAGAAAAAACTCTACTTTTAGTAGTACCTAGTAGTTATTACTTTCTCTAGCCTTAGCATAGGATTTATAATATTAGTCTACAGTCGTTAACTTTTCAGTTACAAAGTTAACGTAAAATCTAAAAAAAAAAGAAAAAAAAAATGACTGATATCCTGGTCACGCATTTAAAGCCGCGATCCAAATATCCATGCGAGATGGCCCCGAGTGTGTTGAAGAAGGACTTTCGCGAGTAATGAGACGGACACCCCGGCCTCCACCCCCCAGCAGCGGGGTTATTCCCTACCCCTACAGTAGCACAGGCAAGTTCATCGACAACCTTTCCAAAATCATCGTTTTTTGGTGAAGAAGGTCCAGGGGAGCCCGGGGTGGTTATGGAACTGAGTTCTTCTAAATACCCAGAGCTATGCTTATTCGCTTCCTCTTCAGGGTTCCACGCGATCACAAGCAAACGTATTTGGTTGTGGCACCTGGACGCCTGCAACTCTAGGACCTGCACCCTGACTATACCTAACTCAGCCTGTGAATTCGCGCTCCCGGGTCCAAGCGAGCCCTCTCGTATCCACTTCGACCCTAAAGGTACATACATACATACCTTCACGCCTGTAATCCCAGATTGGGCTAGGCAGAGCTACAGAATTACAACTTTAAAAAGTTGGTGATAATTCAGTAACCACAATTTGCACATATAGGCTAAGATACATATAAAGGTATTTTATGCAAATTCTTGCACATTGACTTTGCAGAATACAGGTTTCATATCTGTAAGTGCATTAGCTACCAGGAAAGCAGAAAGGTTATGTACCTCATTGGTTTACTGCGGCCACTTGGATAGTGGAAATTGAACTAGGTACCTTGCGATCATAGATCTCAACTCAACCGTCGTACATATCGTATTTAATATCGTATCGTATTTAATACAAAAAACTTTTCCTCGCTTCGCTCCAATTTGACCGAAGAAACGCTTAGTGACTAAGGGATAATCCTATTAATAAAGAACTTTTTAATCGGTTGTTTTAGTATTTTTATGATATAGAGAAAGGAAACGAGCGCATAGGTGGACTCTAAAGCCCATAGAAACCTTCAATCTTACGATGACAATCTCAAGACTGCAAATGCTTTACCAACCCTGAGGAAAAACATAAATACTAATAATCAAAGAATAAAACAATAATAAATTAAAAAAACAACAATGAAACATCTAATAAATGCCATGGTCACTCGTCCGATGTCAATATATTTACAAGGATCAATAACTGTGAATACAATAATTACAATTTTAGCTCCATGTATCCATCCACAGAGTATAAAAGGTTTCTAAGCTGATGTTTAAATCCTTCGTCGGATTGTACATTTCTATAGAAATAAGAGTCGCTTCGAAATGAATGAAATGAATGCTAGAAAGTTCGCCACACATACCGACATGAAAAAAAAACAGCAACGTAAATACCATCCAAATTTGTTGATCGGTCGGCACGAAACCTTTAGAAATACTCTCCTTGTAAGATTGCTGGTTCTCAATGAATGGCCTTCTCTCTCTGTCCGAGTTTCCGTTTCACTCCGACGCGAGGGGTTTCTACTACACCTTCCTGTCACCCGAATACGGGATCAATCCGCAGAGCGATTCCCCGCGCTCTGAATGACTTGCTGACAATATAAGGCAAGATATTGTACAAGACAAATTGCTCAGACGTACCCTCTCGTTTTGTTTGGAACTCGTAATTAAATACTCTGTTAATTGCAAGAAAGTCAGCAATATTTTCATATATCTGGGCTATTATGAGTATTATGACATAACTATGCCGTTCAGTTTACAGAGGAGGACAGAGCTATAGCAGTTATATAGCTCGGTGCTTTTCTCTCAGCGTAAAATGAACTGCATTGCTATGCCATAATAACCCCTGACAACCTCCAAGCATGCTAAATGGGATGTTGCTGAGAAAAATCATATTCATCATTTTAAGTCACATCCACGCCAGAGAAATATTAAAAAGAAAATATATCATCCAATAATATTATAAAATGTGTAGTTTGTGTGCATGTTAGTTTGTTACTCCTTCACGCTGAAACTTGACGGATTTGGATGTTAATTGGAATGGAGACAACGTTTTACTCTGGATTAAGGCAAAAGCATACTTTACATCTCGGATTTTTTTAAAGTTACTATTACATAAAATCTTATAAAAATTAAGGGAGCCAAAGCGAAGACATACTACTTATAGCAAGTGTTACGTATAATCATTACTTAATAGGATTATATAAAAAAAAAAACATTGTCAGATTTTGCAGTAGAATATTAAATAATAGCAAGTAAAGTTTTTGCATTATTAAATACTTTATCATATCATTCTAGTGATCGAAAACTACAAAAATTACTTTGAATTAAAAGCAAAATGGCTCTTAAGAAGTCTTTGAGGGGCATTATTGTACTCGATAAAACCATATTGATTTGAAATGTTATGGTATTGTTTTTAAATCAGCCGCCAATACTGTCAAGTAAATATAGCTATCATAACGTTAACAATACGATAGCATGTCGAAGGCAATATGGTTATACCAAGTATAATAGACCCTAACAGAAGTGCAGTCGAGTTTATAAATATGTGTAAATTTTAGTACCTTGTCTATATATGAATTGTCACATCGATTATAGTGACAAGGTACTAAAGATGTACACATATTTATGAATTCGACTGCACATGTAAACCCATGCATACTGTTAACAATAGTAGATATGTAACAACCGCTACAAATATTACGTTTTTTTATGATATTGTATTTAATAAAATATTATCACGACATTTAATGCTTTACTTTGTTTTTAATCAGAAAAGATTCGTCGAGAATTTTTCAGCAAATGGTTGCGGAATCGCGCTTTGAGTGAGGACAGAGGGAGCGTGGCACGCATCTGGGTAGTTTGATATCAGCTCCCGTGACGTCACCATCGCGCTCCGTTTGCGCGTCTTCCAGTCGAGATAATACCAATACCACAAATACGTACTAAAACCGTACTACGCTGAGTACTAAAGGTGCAATAACTACGGCCGTGTTAGTAGAGAACACCCTTCGGGAATTCACTTATTCCTGTTTCATTTTCTACGAAATCCACAGGTTGTTACTAAGATTTTATCCGCGTTGTGTTGGTGTTGTATTTTGGGCTTTAAGGGAAGGGCGTAAAGTGAAAGATTGTGCAAAGTTTAGACGTAACGTTTGCCGTGTTCAGTCACCTGTTGATTCTGGAGAAGGCCCCAGGGACCATGTCCTGGCGCTGGCTGTGAGTATTGTTGTGCTTATGTCCAGTCGTTTAGTATTTTCAGGGACCCTGATTTTAGTACCTAAAATAATGCATGTGAGATGTGCTGTTACTGTCATGTAAATAAGAGCTATCAAAAAGTTGTCAATTTAAAAACAGGTCAAAAGCAACATAGTTTAGCGACGTAGAATAAAGGCTCTGTAGATTTTGTTACGAGAACGTCCGGTTATCAAAAGTATAAAAACTCTTTAATAGATAGACTTCCCTGCTAGTACCCCTAAATAAAATCTATCATATTCGCTCAAAAATCAGCAAAATACGAGATTTCATAACTCGTTACGATTAAAGGGCTGAGCCTTAGGTAATTGCAAAAAAATACGAACGACAGATTTATATTATTATCTCTTTCCTGTCCCCTGTCACGGTACAGTTAGTCATAGTTAAGTTTTATGTCTTCACATGTCATTCCCTCCCCGTCCCCAGGGACAGTATTACGATGTCACAGGTACGATATTTTTTATGATTGAGCTAGTGAGGGTGGAACTACCATCCTCGTTAGTTTTGTTGGCATGGTATTTGGATTAGGTACCTCGAAAATTGCTTTCTTTATATTTTGTGGGCTTGTAGAAAGGTAGTGAGCAGCTTAGGTTAGTCGAAAGAAATCGTAAGTCGTAAACTATTCAACAATATTTATATTTTTTTGGATATCTAGTTATTTTTGTTATTTCGTTATAAATTTTATTGGTTAGCCAAAAATTGGCTGGCAGTTTGGTTTTCTCATTTAAATTGTAATATTGTATCGATCGCGTACTTTTTCGAATCAAATCGGAGAAATACTGGAAAAGGGCCGAATCTTAAGTACCCGGAACCGACGTGCGTGCACGACTCAACGTATGAATGTTGAAGAAGCGAAAGAAATTTGTCAAGATCGTAGCAAGTGGAAAGATGTATGTATGTATGTATCGTTCGCTATATACTATAATCATTTATCGTGGATGTTCTCCTGAATCTCCTTTTCAATAAAAAACAGTTTCTGGAGACGTTCTACAAGGACTATCCTTTTGGGTAGCGTGTTGACATTACTGTATAATTTCATTCTAAGCAATTTTAAAGTCAGAGTTCTTCTAAAAATGATAATGAAGTCGTATACTGTAATCCAATGTTCTGCGTTTAGAATGCCTCAATTAATTAAGACCGTGACCTATAATGGCGCGGCGCGGGGCCGGGGCGCTCCAGAGGCCGCCAATATTGAAATTATGTTCTTTTGCCTCCGGAAAAATTGCCCGAGGGACTCTTTTCAATTGACTGACTGTATTACTGTCCTTTAGTCTTTGATTGCGTTTGATTAAACGCCTTTGTAGCTTAACCGGTTCAAAGTGAAACTAGAAACTGGTAAAAAACACCTTGAAATTCGTTAAAAATAATTAATTAAAATTCTTTTAATATAAAATACCGATTTTCAAAGTTTTTTTATTATGGCTAGTCAAAATCGACATTATTGTATACAAAGTAAAATTCATAGCAATCAGTTCAATGCAAATGAGTATTTTCTTTTGCGGTTACCAATCATATTACCTTAAATACGGATCCATCGGTGCGCGAGTCCGACTCGCACTTGACCGTTTTCTGTCTTATAACTGAATTAAAGCGAATTGCTTGCCGGAGCCATCCTTTTTACCTCTCTCGCTACTCGCCGAGTTGATCTTCAATTTGAAACAGTTTGGTTACTTGCTGTCGTATGGTTTTAATCACATATCGTCGGTGAAACTGCAAAACCCGCGTAAGTAACATTTTAAATAAGGAGCAAATTGCACCTTTTTAATAAAACAGAAAGGTTTATTATGCTCTATCATAAATTTGTTAGTTACGCGGTTTTTCAGTATCACCGACGATATGTAAAGTTTAACACAACTGGTTCACGGAAACTAGAGCTAAATTTACTCACTTGATTATAATAGCTACCTAAGTAAATCAAAAACGCGAAAACAGCCATTAATTAGTATTTAACTCTAAATAGGTAATAACACAATCTTTAAACTATTAATATAACAAACACAGCGGGTGGTAGGACCTTGTGCAGGGTCCGTCTGGATCGCTACGACCATCTTGTCCATTAACGTACCGCCAAACAGCAGTGTTCGCATTGTTGTGTTCCAGTTTGGGGATAAGACAGCCGGTAAAATGACTAGCATAGAGGCATTCCATCTTAGTCCTCATGATTGCAGTCTTGTGAATGCGAATGTGTATGGGTCACAGTTTCCACCTACCATCAGGTGGCCTGTGTGCTCGTTTGCCTTCTCTATGCCATAAAAATACTCGTTACGCCCGCACTGATTTCTTTTTTTCATTTCCCGACTCAACTTGTCATAAATACATATTATTTTTTTTTTTTTTTTTTTTTATATCATAGGAAGGCAAACGAGCACACAGGCCACCTGATGGTAAGTGGAAACTGTGACCCATAGACATTCGCATTCATAAGACCGCAATCCTAAGACTGCAAATGCGTTGCCAACCCTGAGGCCGAAGATGGAATGCCTCTATGCTAGTCATTTCACCGGCTGTCTTATCCCCAAACCGGAACACAACAATGTGAACACTGCTGCTTGGCGGTAGGTTAATGGATAAGATGATAAACCTTACGTAATTATCTAATATATCTAATCTCGCCGCATGTGTATACTTTTTAGGTAGTCACATGTCTTACTTTACGTAGTTAATGTTTAAGCATCATTCAGCAGAAAATAGCGTTTGCTTTTCGATAAAAACATTGATTACTACTATTGGGTACCAAACGTAACACATGACGATCAAACGATTCTTACACCCACACCCTTGCAAATAATAAGTGTTACATACATACATACACTCACGCGTTTATTCTAGCATAGTAGTAGTATGTAGAGCTACAGAATTACTCTAAAAACTTTTTGCTAATTCTGTAACCACATTTTGCACAAACAGGCTAAGATTGGTTGTGCAAAATGTGGTTACAGAATTATCAACAAGATTTAGAGTTGTTGGTAATTCTGTAGCTCTGCCTACCCCACTCTGGGAATGAAGGCGTGAGTTTATATGATATGATATATAGGCTAAGATTTTTTTTTACCAGTGTATTGGCACATTAACTAGTATCAGGTTGCAAGCCTATCGCCTAACAATACTACAAGCCACGGGAAACAGGGAGTGGCACTATTCTAAGCTGGTAACCACAAAGCAATAATAATAATAATATTTCGGTACTGACTTAATGTATGTACGTTCTATCCGTACGCTGCATGACAAGAACCATTTACATTTGTCCAAGAGAAAATAACTCCACTAGTGGAGCTGTCCGCAGCCACCCCTTCTCTAATTCACTTTCCGTCTGCACTTAAGCTGGGATATTTGCGTAATTGATATTTACAACTAACCTGTTCCCGACTCTTCCCGAGATTAACTAGGGATTTTCCGGGATCTTCCCTTTTCACGAATTCACTTCAATTTATTTACAGCGGCAATAACGTTTACAGTTCGGGTTGAAGATGTCTCGGGCTTAAGGCGCTGTGATTTGGATTACCGTTACACGAGGGAGTTGAATAGATACGAATTAGAGAGGACAATGTTTGATTAAAAAAATGCTTTGTAACAATATTTGACAGAACAATTTTAACAGTCGCTACCCTGTATTCACTAACGCACCGAGCATCAGTGTTTGCATTGTTGTGTTCCGGTGTGTGAATAATAAGTAGGTATAGACGCTTTCTAAGGGTTCTTTTCCGAAGCGCTAGTAGATTCACTCCATGTTACCGACGTGTAAAAGAGCCCTCATGTGGCCAATTTACTGAATAAATATTTTGAATTTTGAATTTTTTGAATTTTGAAAGGCCTCAAGGTTGACAAATGTAGTCTAAGAATGTCTATGGGTGGGTACCATGGGTACCATAAGGTGGCCTGAATACTCGTATGCCATCGCCATAAAAAAACAATCGATTTATGATAAAGAGGTTGCAAGTGTTTCAGTGAATAATGCTCAATCAAAATCGAAACGCTTTGTAAATCTTAAAGCAGGGTAATTAAATGGAAGTACCGACGCAAGCGGCATGTTGCGGTAGGTTCTGGAAGGTTAATTCAAAAACGTAAATGGTAACCGAAACCCACTGAAGCATTTCTGGCAAATAAAAATAAAAACGTTATTGAATTGAAAACATAAATCAAGATGCAAAATATCGCGCGTGAGGTTTGCACCTCCCGCCAGATTACGCGGAGAGCAAGAACCTACAAAACTAATATCTCCGCAAATACAACGCCCGCACTGTTTGCCTTCCATTTTTATTATGTTTGTGAAACTCCGCCAAACAGTATTTGGAATAGAAATATCGCAACGAGCACGTCCGTTGCAACTGAAACAGGTTTGAGTGGAAAATCGATGTGAGCGCCTGTTTTCTACTGGAATTCTTCCCCATTGATTCAGTTGATACCGGCCATAAAATAAATCTGGCCATAAATAAAGGCGCGACGCTAACAAGCGTCTCGGGTTCGCCGGCGATATTTCTTGGGCTTCGCCATTTTTGTCATAACTCTATTACGCCTGCGAGTGTCGAAACGCGAGGTCGTTCTACTGATTTATTTATGGGCTTGCTTTATTCATTTATACGCACGGTCTGAGATGCACTTTTATACCCGGCGTGGAGTTAGTTAATCAAATCGGAATTTCAGACGTGTGGTTTCATGCGGGAATACATTATAATCAATCTTACATACATACACCTACATACCTTCACGCCTCCATTCCCAGAGTGGGGTAGGCAGAGCTACAGAATTACCAACAACTCCAAAAACTTGTTGATAACTCTGTAACCACAATTTGCACAACTAGGCTAAGATGTTTAACAGCGCATTAGTGACAGGTTGCAAGCCCATCGCCTAACAGTACTACAAGCCCTTATTCCCTTAGTCGCCTCTCACATCCACGGGAAGACATGGAGTGGCACAATTCTACCCCGGCAACCATACGGGGACCCGGCAACCATACGGGGAATAATCATATAATCAATCTTATCTTATTTTATCTCGTTTCTGCGCTACTCCCAGGCAAAAGCCTCCCTCAGGTCACTCCATAATTTCCTTATATACTTTTAAGCCCAGTCTTGACAGAACTGCTCAAGTCCGCCTTGCTAAGTTTAACTATTCCGTAAATCTACGCAATGTTAGAAACAGAATACTAACTTGAATTATTGTAGGTGCTTTGACTCATGATTTAATCTTTAGAGTTGTAAATAGAGGTGAATTGTGCTTAATTTGAGCCTGGACCAGTGGAGCCGTTTTTGTATATTACATGTTTTATTCAATGTCTGCGCGTTTGGGGGAAATCGGCCAGCTCCTTCGCGTTCCTGAATAAACTGCAATTAGGTCAATCAACGTGACTCTGGCCTGTCTTTGTTTCGTAAACGAATTTCAGGTAATTACGCGGTGTCATTAATAAAGGCCCAGTTTTATCGGTTATAATTCCTCATGCTTGTAGAAATCCATTGAGGAGTTGTTTTAACTTCATTGCGCTGGAAGGTATAGCGTGACGCAATGTACCGCTAAAAGCATGCGGGCTATTGAACAATGAAACTGAGCTTAAGAGCGTCTTCTTCACAGCTGATACCAAATTGATCTTCCGTCAACTTACACCGGGTAACCGTCAAATAGGAATTAAAGGTTGTTTTAAATTGTCTGGTGAAATCTAACGTAAGTTTATAAGGAAATACCGAAGAAAAACACGCGCGTACTTGTACTCGTGTTACAGATGTATTGAATAATCCTTTCCCATCGTTTTTTATCGGATACGTTCGTATTTCTCTTGCTTTCTCAATAAGCTCCAGTACCCATCCATAAGCCAACTGAGAAAGCGAGATACATACGAACTTATCCGATAAAAAACGATGGGAAAGGATTATTCACTAAATCCGTACTTGGTTTTAATTATTATTATAGAACTGTAATTACCACGACAACGCTCATTATAGAATGGTTTTCCCACTTTGGTTACACTATTACAGGTCGTATTCTGATACCGTTAACGATATTAAATAGTACGCAAATAAAAAATAAAAAGGCAGTGTTTTAGTTTGGAAAACGGCCGAATCTTAAGTACCTACCCGAAACCGACGTGCGTGCATGACTCGATGTATGAATGTGCAAGAAGCGAAAGAAATTTGTCAAGATCGTAGCAAGTGGAAAGAAGTGGTCTCTGCCTACCCCTCTGGGAAACAGGCGTGATTTAATGTATGTATGGCCTACTTTGGATATTTGAACTTTGGTGTTCCATCACAATAGTCATAAGTACACGGCTCGTTTAGATTATTCATCGATTCCGATGACAAGTTGATCAGGGAAGAATGGCACGTGTCGTGGCCTAAGCCAGTAAGATAACCTTGCTCAGCGGGCGACGTGCGCCCAACAACAAGGCTCCGCGGGAACATCCGGCTCATTACTTGTTCTGAGTTATGGGAGCTAGTTAACAAGCCCCAACTATACGGGAAAGTAAACTATATTCACCAATACTAGTGTTGGGGCTAAACTGAAAGCCAGTTACCAACCAACTGTAAAAATAGCCGGTTTCCTCTTTCTGATTAGTCATTAATACTTATAACCAGACCTGGGAAGACCAGACAGGACAGCACAGCAGACATATTTTTCAACTCTGAGTCTAGATTTCTTGCTTTAGCCAGCTGTCACCTAGAGTCTATTGTCTCATCAAGCTCAGTTAGTATGTAGTGTTTGTATTTACTTATAATTAGTTTTTAGGAAATATTGTTTCTCGATGATTTAATTAACATGTGTGGCTTGACTGTGTGTGTTAATTTTATGATCAATAAATAAATAAATAAATAAATAAATAAATAAATAAATAAATAAATAAAATATACGGGGCAAAATTAAATGACAGATAGGGATCGCCTGTATCGGTAAACTTAATTATCGATGCTTTTACCATATACTAGTAGAATTTAATAGGGAAACTATCACTACTAAGTATACTTCAGTCGTTCTTGAGTTACAAACGGTTTAAATGTTTTTACCTACTGAAAACTTATTTGCGGTGTTGGTAACCTGACCGCGACCTGTGTCGATGTATGGGGATAACAGGGTTCACTAATGTTTGACCAAAAAATTATCGACAAATAGTCATTTGACAAACAACGTTTCACCAAATGATCATTTGGCAAACGAGACAATTGACAAAAGTATCATCTTACAAAAACTCACTTAGCAATTGATCATTTAGCAATTAGTTTACCTATTTCTGGGCAGAAAAAAAAACAACCTCGAAGGCCAAGGCGGGAGCCAAGCTCCCGCCTTTGCCTTCTAACCTAACCTATCCGAGTCGGTTATGCCCTGATACGTCTTCCTCGTAAAATGTAAATTTAACTGTTGATCATTTGGAAAAATAAGTCATTTGTAAAATGACTAGTAGTAAAATGATCAATTGACTTAACATTTTTTTGCAAGACGTTGTTTGTCAAGTGTAATTTTGCCAAATGTCTTTTGGTCAAACGGCAGGACACCGGATAACAGTTTTCCAACGGCAGAGTTGAGTTTGTCGCGAGGTCTAATTGGTTTGTAGTAACGGCTTCGGAACCCTACACTGAGCATGGTCCGACATGCTCTTGCCCGGTTTTTATTGTTATATTTGCTCCTTGAAAGCCGGAACGCACAGAATGCTCTAGTGTTGCACTTGTTTCTGTGTAAATATAATAAGCATAAGTCCAAGATGGCATTTAAATAGGATTTTAAGTCGGACACCAAGCACTTAATATGGACAAAACGAGTTATTCTGCAATCGTTTGCGATAGGAATGTCAAGGTTACAAGAGTAATATTGATTATTTTACGTAATCCACACAAAACAAAACACAAACACCACCCACACAAAAAACAGTCAAGTGCGAGTCGGACTCACGCGTGGGTTCCGTACCGCCCGTCACTAGGTATTATTATAATCCAACTTCGAATCTATCTAGCTTGAGCCCAACCCACACTTGACCATTATTTTAGTATTTGTTTTTCTTCCGGTTTTGTACTGTAATCATACCAAATTTGACGCTTGTCGGTTTTTCTGTTTTCTAATAACAATACCTCTATACACCTTTGGCTCTCCTGGGTAAAAATGTGTACAATTTTTGATTCTAAAACTCGATATCTCAATCCTTTAATGACGTTGGAATTTAAAAAGTAAATTCAAAATATTTAAGTAAGTACACTTTTTGTAATAAATCCGTGATTTTAGCTGTTACTAAAGCTAAGTATTGTTTTACCGTTTTTACGATACAATTAATAAAAAATATGGGAAATGAAAATTTGGTAAATCATACATTTGACGAAAAACATTTCGGCCTTTCAATTTAGGACGGACAGACGGACGGACGGGCGGACAGCAGAGGCAAATCAATAGGGTCCCGTCGGGTTACCCTTAAGACACGGAACCCTAAAAAAGTCATAAAAATTTAAATCGTCTTGCGTTTTGGTCTAATAATAAAATATAATTTAAATGTTAAGCAGTCCAGACGACATATAAATTGCATCGTAACACATTATTATGTTGCCATAAAAGCACGCCGCGTGCTGCATAAATAAATAATTAAAAAACAAAAAACGTCTTCAGAAACGTTAAAAATAACTTTTATTAATAATTATGATAGGTTAGTCCGACTGAAGACGGCTTTTGGTTGATAATATTGTGAGTCGCCGACTTCTGTTGGACTACCTATCATTTTAATAGAATGATTTTTTTGCGTTTTTTAAAGGCGCTTTTTGGTTTTGTTAATACCTTAATCATCATATCTTATGATCATAATAAACTTACGTAGTCTCACTTTTTAGTTGATATGAGACTTTAAGACGCCGAAGAATTAACGCCGTGGGAATACCAGTCATATTTAAACAATTAAATGTTCTTCGTTATAGTCGCTCAACTTTCTTAATCGAGATATCCTATAAATAAATAACCACCTAATCGCCACCCTTGAAGTCAGTACCGTTAACCCTTAAATTGGCAAAAATAAAAAAAGTCGTGAATTCAAACCCTATTTAATTTGAAATCAGCATAAAAAATATAGTAACCAAAAAATAAAAAAATGATACTTAACATGCCAAATAACAGCTTTCTAAACAAAAAATGTCTGAGCTAAGCTGCGGAGGGACGGATGGACGGATGGACGGATGGACGGATATGGCGAAACTATAAGGGTTGCCTTGCTTGACTACGGAACCATAAAAATATTCATTTGTTAAATCTTAAATTTTATGGAGGCTTAGTACACAATGCATGACTATGTCAGCTCTAAAAGTTCCGCCATGTCCGTCTGTCCATTTGCCCGCGTTCTACCTCTACCGCTCTAGTCAAAATAACTGAAACCACAAATCGACTATGTTGACTCTTTAAAAAATGGTTTTATTTAAATGTTTTCATCTGGGCAGCATCGCGTCGTTTGAATATCTGGTGCATCCGCGCCCGGTCGCAGCGGGGAGGGGAACAAATTTAACCAACAATTGTAAATCAATTAGAGAGGGTGGTTTTATGGGGTGTAATGGCTGCTCCGGCGCGGCAGGGCCGGATCCGAATACAAAAAATAATAATAATTTACTTAACACGTAACTGTAAGCATCTACAATTTCCTTTTTTTGGTGACGTTAATATAAAAAAAAATACTCAGTGTTTCTGTCTCTATTCTTCTGCATACAGGAACTTTAATTGATCTCTGTTAATACATACCTTCATGCCTTCATTCCCAGAGTGGGGTAGGCAGAGCTACAGAATTACCAACAACTCTAAAAACTTGTTGATGACTCTGTAACCACAATTTGCACAATTAGGCTAAGATGTTTAACAGTGTATATTAGTGACAGGTAGCAAGCCCATCGCCTAAGAGTACTACAAGCCTTTATTCCCTTAGTCGCCTCTTACGACTTCCACGGGAAGACATGGAGTGGCACAATTCTAAGCCGGTAACCACACGGCAATATCTGTTAATTAGTCCTAAATTACTTGCCAGACATCAAACTACTTAGAATTCACACTATACCCTCTCGTCCCATTGTTTAATTAATGATTGTAGAAGTCGCGCCCCTCCCTGCCCCCCGGAGGTAGTCGTAGGGGGGTGTTCAAGTGCATATTGTGATCCCCGCAGCTCCTAGCTCTTCACGTCTCTCCCAGGAGTTCTGTCTTTAAAAAGCCGGAACCGACTCGAGAAAAGCTTTATTTAGTCGAGTTAACAGCGCAATTAACATGCTCCAGGACATGCCACTAACATTTACATTTTGTGCGTTATGTCGATTGAAATAAGCGAAGATTTATTAGCGACTAATGATGACAGTAGAGGCGAATGAGTTTTCACTGTTCGGTAAAATAGTGCAAAGGATCTTTGTGGTGAACTTGCGGTGAGGCTGTCTGTTATGTTATGTTATATCACATCAGTTACCTACTTTTCTGACTACAAACTCTACCAACTCTTTTGAATTCGTGGTAAAACTTGGTTGTTTTCATAAATTCTGGTATAAAAAACATGTTCTTTTTTTGGGTTTTGTGCCACGTATTTCACACCAGTTTTTCTTTGAAACTATAGAAGCCATAATCTTGAAATTTGGTATAGTTATATAACTTGCTTGCCCGCGTCTGTTTTAAGTAAAACAATTTGAATTTATTTTTCTACATTTTTGAAAAGGGGTCTAGAATGGGGTTTGAAAAATTAAAGAGAAGATACTCAATACTCAATACTCAATACTCAATCATTTATTGCATTCCACAATATTAACTTAAACACAAAAAGAAAAATAAATAAAACTAAATATGACGACTAAACAACACTATTTATAACTTTTAAAGAAAGTGACAAATGAAATAGGGAAGTATATCAGTCCTGGAAAAACACTTGTTGTGTTTGTTACGTGCTCTATTTATGAGGAAGTTCCCGGCATAGTCAGTGCGGGCAGAGGGCACGTGAAGGAGACAGTTACTTCGAGACGTGTTGGGACGAGGTACTCTAAAGCCTACTTTACTTCAAAGAAATAAGGAGTCAATCTTAGTATCTTAGGTCCAAAATCAATCTGATATTCTACTACAATAAGTTTGAGATTCCTGTAAGTTACAAATGACTTGGCACCTCTAATGACAAAGACAACTAGAAGCATTTATTTTTGAAATTTGTCTTAATAACGTTCGTGACCAATGACCATTAACATCAAAAGTTAATTTGTCAACGTGCGTCGGCTCTCGACGGAAATAATATTACTAATATTAACATCTAATTTTTGGCAATTTTTGGAGGCTTTGTACATTGTGCTTAATTTATTCATTTTGTATTCTCTCAATTATGTCTACATATTTACATTACGAGTATATTGAGGGTTACATACGCTAGAAGCATTTTCTAAAGTTGGTCGATGGCCCGATTTTGACAAGTGAGGTGTTGTTAGATTTGTCTTTGAGTCGCGGATGTCAATATTAAATGTAAAATTGGCGTTTAAAAAACATGAACGTTATAACTAACATTACATTGACGACATTACTCAAACAGCAGTTCGTTTTTTTTAAAGCTTGTTTTTGCTATTATAAAGTATAAGGTAAACTTAACGTTTTTATACTAGAATACCACCGGTAAATTCGTATCCGTTGCCTTGTAAAACAATAACATTTGCACATACTCTTAGCGAGTCTCCGCCCTCCATATCTGCTACTTTATCCCTGAGTACCAGCAAATTGCCTCCCAAGAACGGGAGCTCAAGTGGCAGCTTGGAACTGTGGGAAACAGGCCGAGAGTGGGTCCATTAACGAAGTTTAGCCGCGGCTAACTACGGTATAGGCGTGGGCATTACCCAATATACTGTGGACGGAGTCGCCCGAGACACTGGCCGGAAGTTGGAATAGAAAGTTAAACGGGCCACGCGATCGCAATCATATATATCGTTTTACATATTATATGGTTTATCAAATTTTAATTGGAACTAATGGCTTTTTAGGGTTGAGAGGTCAAACTAGGAACCCTTATAGTTTCTGTCAGAGGTCTTTCTCAGACATTCTTGGTACTACAAAGCTGTAATTAGGCAAAGTTATACATTGAAACTATGAAGATTAACATTTAAAAAAAATCTTGTTTTATTTTTATTGTACAAGCATCAAATTTGGTATGATAATTAAAGAAGGAAAACGACTAAGAAATGGTCAAGATGGGTCGCGCTAATTCGATTTGAAATCGAATTCAAATTGCAATATAATAATACCCATTGTGCGGCACGGAACCATCAGTGCGCGCGTTCGACTCGCCCTTGGCTGTTTTTTTATGTATGCTTCCGAGCGCCTCCCGTGGGACTCACAGCTCATATGGATTTCTGTGCGAGAGCCGAGGCGCCGGCTGGCCACGTGCACGCAGCCGCCCGACCTCAACATCTTCGCATACAATGTGAACCACTATTGTGGTTATTCAAATTTCCCACTGTTTCGATAGTTAGGTAAAGGACATTTTAGGTGTCTGTGAGTTAGTTAAGATAACTTTAACTAAGTTTTTTTAGGGTTCCGTATATTTACAAAAAAAATATTCCTTGGGTGTTAGTCAGTCTGTACCTATGTCAGAATAGTTTTTTTCTGAAACTATCTAGAAACGCTATTAACATGAAATTCCGCATAGTTGTATAACTCGCTTAAAAAAATATATTTGACAAGGAGTCTAGAATGGGAGATTGAAAAATGAAAGTGATTCGATTATAGCAAACGGGGAGTCACATTAAATTGCTGGATCTTCACATTTCGTAACTTTATATCTGTCCATGAAGTTCTTTTTTATTCATAGCCAAAAATCCTAACATAACATTTAAACACGCATGTTTTTAGCTAGGCAGCGTAAAGCAATATTTCTGATCTAAACGTAGAAATTAACTTTTAATTGAAGTAATCACATAAAGCTGTAACAAGGGTTTGTCGCGGCGGGGGTCGCTCGGCGTCGCTGACGCATTTGTCGGCGAAACTAAACGAATTAGCGGCGGCGCGGATGACGCGCCGTCAGCGCCGTCACGGCCGTCACGGCGAGTTACCATTGTTAGCGTCATTTCTAACGTACAAAACGGTATCACAAATAATCACGCATCACATTACTCCCCCACTTTTTAGGGTTCCGAAGTCAAACTAGGAGCCCTCCCATGTCCGTCTGTCTGTGCGTTTGTATGTCACACGGACTCATTCACTTTTTCTCAGTAAGTATCAAAGTTACAAAATCAAAATTATGTACCGTAAAACCTGGTAACTATGGTCCAGTACTTCAACTGTGGTCCAAGTCTAATTTCTTTAATTCCTCATAGATGACTTAATTAATTTAAAACTTTAGTCAACAAGAAATGTCTATAAAACAACACGTTTCCTTAACTAAAGATAATGGGAACTTGTACTTTTGGTCATTGATTTTGGACCATAGTTGGAAGATTTTGGACCATAGTTACCAGGTTTTACGGTACCCATACATACATACATAAATTAAATCATGCCTGTTTCCCAGAGGGGTAGGCAGAGACCACTTCTTTCCACTTGCTACGATCTTGACAAATTTCTTTCGCTTTTTCAACATTCATACAACGAGTCATGCACGCACGTCAGTTTCAGGTACTTAAGATTCGGCCCTTTTCCAGTATTTCTCCGATTTGATTCGAAAAAGTACGCCTAGGGCGGCCCCTTCCGACCCTTCCACTCACTTTCGATCTGTATATCTCTTTCGTCAATCTTCTTTCATCCATCCTTTTCAAATGACCCAAATTATGTACCCATATAAGTAGATAATTATTTACCCATACCGCCATTCTAAGATCAATGATGAAAGTAGCTACTTGAAGAAAAGGTAAAAGCTAGGGTTTTTTTTTCTTTAAAACGCCGTATGTTATATTGCTGGATAGTTATTAAAAAACGATTACTTACAAACTTTTATTAAAGATGTAAACGATAAAAAGTTAAAACTAAACTTATTTAAATTAAAATAAAACTAAGCTACTCAAATAAAATAATAGGTAATCACCACTATAAAAAGAACACCTCCTCTAGCTGGTCCGCTCGCGGCATGGTCCCTATGACACTGGCTGCATTACCTCCCTGAATAGCCAGCCCTTCCTTACATGTATTTTTTGTTTTTTTTCACAATAGATTGTACATGTAGGTATAATTATAATCGTTGACGGTTTGGCTGCAACTGCAACTGTGTTTGGTTGCATTCCGACTGAAATGCGTGCGACTAGTTTTTGTTGACTCTTATTTTACACCAAGCTTTGCAGGCAAGCATTGCTGGGGTGATAATATTTTTTTGAAGAAATTGACGACTGGTTTTTTTATTGTTTAGACAAAAATCATGTTTATCCTAAAAGGATATTAAGTAGTATTTTTTCCATTTCGAGACAAAAAATATTGAATGTTATCAGTTTGCTACGCCCGCTTTGGACAAGTTAAGTGATCGGAATGACGTCATTTTGATTGTAACCGCGATTTGTTTTGTTTACGTCTAGCACTATCAGTGGATGTGGCGTTTGCTCTTTAGCCACTAACAGAATTTATTTTCTCAGTAAATAAAGAACAAAATAAAAATTGCATGGTTTTGAAACAAACCTATATCCTACTTAAGCACGATTTTTTTTCATAACACCTTTAACAAAAGTACTTTATTGTAAATTGTAAGACAAGAAAAGTAATAATACAGGAAACGGTGATATATTATAAGCCTGTCTATCCGTATGACAGAGGCTTTGGTGAGATTGAACTTTCAGAGAATTAAGTATAACTTATTTAAATTTCAGGGTTCAGCAAACATCATGAAGATGGTACATTTTTTCAACTGAAATCATTTAGTTTAAATTAAACGCGCATTTAATTCATTGTCAGTTTATTTAGATGCGCATGGATTCTAACAGCATTGTCCCGCGCGCGCGCCGCCGGGGTGGGCTCCCGCAGTCCCGCCAGTTTCCACTTGGTTATGCCTTTTATATGCCGATTCATTACCGCCCGGGGGACGGACAGATAGACACATTTATTACTTTTGTCAGCGGAAAAATGAATTCACACGTCGATGATCCGGCAACAGAGAGCTGCAGACTTCATTGGATTTTTATTAAAATCTTGGCTCTATTTGTGACTTAGGGGTATTTTAATATTCTATCTTGCGAGTATTATAGGAGGTTAAATATTATCGCTATCGAATGTCTGTACGAAAGACTACCTATATGATATATCTACTTAATTTTTGATATTCATTTGTATTTTGTAATTATCAATGCTTTCGCGTATTTGAGAACATTCCCAATTTGGAACTGTGCTTTACTTCTTACTTCGAACCGCGTGATCAATTATTTTCCGCGTGAGTAAATAAGTAGGTTTTCTTTCAAAATCCTTCCGTCCTCTTACATTGAATCTTAATACGAACGATAATCTGGATTCGTTCAATTCTATTTGTTAGTTCCTTTAGTGTCACGCGCTTTAATAGCACAGTTTTAACCACAAATTAGATAGTTAAAAACATACTTCCTCGATAGAAAACCATAACCGAATTCAAAAACTGAAAGTAACTTTTAAAAGCAAAACTCACCCAATTTAGCGTGAACGCCCCTCGCGTGTTGCGCCGGTGGATGTCGCTCTAACGAAATTACTGCTCCGCCGCGCGGCGCCGGCGTTGCACCTATTAGTTTGCAAACAATGAATCGCGACGTGCGATGGCACTGCTAATTCAATCCCGAAGCTTAATGGCCCTCTGATGTGTACTATACACGTATTGCTAAGTGTTCTCGTGTGCGAATTACTCCGTATATCGTGTTTAACGTTGCTGCGGGCGGACAATAGCTCTTCTATCTTTACTATACTTATAAAATAAAGTACGAAACACTTTATTGTATTGTAGCATTAAAGCAATGAAGCAAAAAACAAACATTTAATAAATTATAAATTTGCTAGGGAAACCGCCGTTATACGGTTCGTGCGGACGGATGGACGAACAACAAAGGCCTAACAAAATTAAAATGACTTACGTATTACCCAGCCGAGTGTGGGATTGTTGCAAACCGAATTAAGAATTATGAGTCGATATAAATATAAAAGTAAAACAATCAAATCAACACGATGTTTTAGCATACCCAATGGGGCTAGACCCAAAAAAATAACTCACGGTTTTTACATTCTAATTGGAAAGAATAGGTAATTTTAAGAGACAAATTTGTAAGCTGTCTTACGTCAACCCTGTACATTTTGGAGAACTATAACGAATGCCGATGTCCGGTTCCTATATTCAAGAAACGAATCGTTATCCTTACGGGCAGTAGCGTTATGACAGTAGCTACGTACAAAACGTGTCAAATTTTAAAGAGAAGTCACAATTCTACCAATGGTTTTGAATATAGAAACGCACCATAAGGCCTCAGACCTCAGCACCGATCGTTATATTCGCCTTTTCATATAAAAATCAAACAGTATTACATACATAGGTACTCTCATAATATTTCATTAATTACATAGTATTTCTAATGTTTGTCCGTGAATGCTTATAATAATAGATAATGATACTACAATTAAAAGTTAAAACTAAACTTATTTCAATTAAAATTAAAATAAGCTACTCAAATTATAATAAAACTAAGCTACTCAAATATTGAAGATGTAAATAATAATCACCATTATAAAAGAACACCCGAATGAATGAATAAACATACATGGATTACACGATACAAAATTCACACACGATTCAAACCACGTTAACAGCGTGGGCTCTGCAGCTGATCTCAAGAGCGCTTTGTTGAGAGCGCGTCTCCGACACCCCCTTTAATTCTATTCCACCTGAGCTTGCGATCGCTTTTAATTATAGATAACTACTTTTTGATCGTGTTGTACAACTACAGTGAGTTTGGTGGATTCTTAAAATTTATTTTCGTTTGATATTGCTAAGAATGAAAATTATTAAATCGGCGTGTAACAAATAAAGCATTCCTTTATTAGTTACGTCGGAAACAGTTCAAATAAAATAAAAAATTGAGCCCGTAGACAGTTTCGGTGAAATATTAAATTCATATCTTTTTGTATTTATGTAATAAGAAAAAATATAATCATTTTGCGTAAATCTTGTTGCATGAATAACTACTAAAAACTACTGTTTTAATACCGATTCGTTTTTTCAGAACTGATTGATCTTAAATGACATTGCCGATATTGGTCTATTCCGACTAGTTACATTGTTAGTTCCATTGATGTAACTAGATGGACTTTTTATTCCTAGTAGTTACATTCAACGAAGATGGATTCCGTAATGGAACTACATGAACTTTTTTTCCAAGTAGTTACATTAATAATACTTATAATAAAAATAATTTATATAAAACGAATGCAACCTTATAGAAGGTACTTATTTTCAATTTCTTTGCGTATATTAAAAAAATGCTTTTATAAAGCGAGTCGAGTCCCTTATGGCGGGAAATTAAATAAAAACGCAGTTAAATAATGATCTAATAATATTTATTATAAGTATTATTAATGTAACTACTTGGAAAAAAAAAGTCCATGTAGTTCCATCAATGGAACTATCAATGTAACTAGTCGGAATAGACCCCGATATTAATTATCCCTAGCTAAGAACCACTCAGATAGAACTAGCTTTCTTTAAAACCGCATCCAAATGGTTCCATCCGTTTGGGTGGTACGATGCCACAGACAGACACACAGACACAGAGATACATGAATACAAACGTTTAAATTATAACACTCCTCTTTATTGTCGGGGGTCAACCGCGGTCTCTTCGCTGCATCTAGTGTTCCAAAGGACTCGAGCCTTTTAGCTCTTTTTTTTAAGCCTGGCTTCGATTTTAACGCCTAGAGGACTAAAAGCCTATAAGGCTCTTTAGCCCACAAGCCTTGTTATATTCGGCAGCCTTGACTCTCGGAGCTCGTAACCTTAATAAAAGGCTATATATTTTTAGACTTAAAGTCCTTGTCAAAATATTGAAACTTAAAAATATTTTGGCCTCCAAGCTTCTTTAGGCTCGGAGGCTAAAATATTTTTGAGTTTATAAAAATATTTTTTAATGATTTTTTTGAGTTTAATTATTTGTTGTATAGCGGCAACAGAAATACACAACTGATTTTTACGAATATGATCCGAACTGCGACTGCATTCATAAAAGTTAAACATTTTATAAGGCTCAGCTCGTCTCAAGTTAGCGGCTACAATCTAAAAAAAGGCTTAAGCCTTTATAAAAGCTAAAACCCTAAAAAAAAGGCTATAGCCTTTTTTAAGACTACGGCCTTATTAAAATCTTTGAAACCCATTCCATTAAGCCAGCTCTAAAAAGACCTCCGGAACTTTAAAATTCGGGCTAAAAAGGCTCGAGTCCTATGGAACACTAGCTGCATCCAGACAACCTTGATAATAGAAATATCATAAAACCAAAACCAGCAAGCGAGGAAGGGTCCATACTGGCATACCTAAAAAAAAAACGTCCGAATGTAATTTTATTCCTAATTATCGCAAATCCTAAAGTGTTTTTTACTGAAACGGTTGTTATTTCAGGGGTTTTATAAAACAAACCTAACTTAACCTAACCTTATCTACCAGTTAGATACTTTACAAATACTGAAATAATAACGGTTTCAGTAAAAAGCACTTTAGGAGTGGCGATGATTGGGAATAAAATTACATTCGGAATAAAAAAAATAGTTCAACTTTGGCGCACCCCGCGGGGAACTTCAACTTTGGCGCACCCCGCGGGGAACTTCAACTTTGGCGCACCCCGCGGGGAGCTTCAACTTTGGCGCACCCCGCGGGGAACTTCAACTTTGGCGCACCCCGCGGGGAGCTTCAACTTTGGCGCACCCCGCGGGGAACTTCAACTTTGGCGCACCCCGCGGGGAACTTCAACTTTGGCGCACCCCGCGGGGAGCTTCAACTTTGGCGCACCCCGCGGGGAACTTCAACTTTGGCGCACCCCGCGGGGAGCTTCAACTTTGGCGCACCCCGCGGGGAACTTCAACTTTGGCGCACCCCGCGGGGAACTTCAACTTTGGCGCACCCCGCGGGGAGCTTCAACTTTGGCGCACCCCGCGGGGAGCTTCAACTTTGGCGCACCCCGCGGGGAGCTTCAACTTTGGCGCACCCCGCGGGGAGCTTCAACTTTGGCGCACCCCGCGGGGAGCTTCAACTTTGGCGCACCCCGCGGGGAGCTTCAACTTTGGCGCACCCCGCGGGGAACATCAACTATGGCGCACCCCGCGGGGAACTTCAACTTTGGCGCACCCCGCGGGGAACTTCAACTTTGGCGCACCCCGCGGGGAACTTCAACTTTGGCGCACCCCGCGGGGAACTTCAACTTTGGCGCACCCCGCGGGGAACTTCAACTTTGGCGCACCCCGCGGGGAACTTCAACTTTGGCGCACCCCGCGGGGAACTTCAACTTTGGCGCACCCCGCGGGGAACTTCAACTTTGGCGCACCCCGCGGGGAACTTCAACTTTGGCGCACCCCGCGGGGAACTTCAACTTTGGCGCACCCCGCGGGGAACTTCAACTTTGGCGCACCCCGCGGGGAACTTCAATGCTTAAGCTTTTTTACAAGCCTTTATTTCACTTGCAATGTATGTATGTATATAAATTTGACCCACTTCCCGTCAACGGAATGGGCTGAAATTTGGACCACACATGCAAACCCGATGACAATGCGATATTATGGTATCTAAGAGCTGATCTGATGATGGAGTTGGAAGGTGGCGAAAGGATCTCTGCTATTCTTACCGTAGACCCACCGTGTTAGGACTCAATAGTTTAGTCTTGATAAGCAGATAAATATTTAAAAAAAAAGTACAGTCTGTAACAAAAGCTTGACCCGAAAATGAACGTTTCCTAAGAAACTTATTACTTTTTTTTTTCATTATCAAATAAGGTGCATATTTGAATATTCGTACAATAAAGTTGAAATCTTGTAGGTTTGAGTAAACCTGTGTTAGGTCTCGCTCTTCCAAAAAATTACGTGGGTATAGCTCGTTAATTCGTACAAAACTAGAAAACTTATTATAACTTAGCTGACCACCTGGCAGGAATAGTTAAGTCGACATTTACTTGCATTTGACGAACCTAACATTTACTGATATACATAATTTAAATACTAGAAATAAAAATAAAATAGCTATTCGAAATTTGTTGGTCAATGCATTCATTTCTATAATAAAGTACCTGAGGTAGTATTAAAGTTACCCTTTCCAGCACTCAAAAATTACTTGAAAAAGTCGTTAATGTCTAAAGCGTATTATAGGATCGAGGACTACATACTAGACAAAAGTGCTTGGCCTAAACCCGAAACTTAATCATTTTTTTATTATTTTTTTCAAATTCAAAAGCTTTATCTTGTCTGAGGGACACCGTTGATGTAGGAAAAAATATCAATCGTATGTGGTCATCTTGCACCGTCTTATATACACATACGTAGGAGTTCTTTTTTTCCTTTTCTCTTTCTATCTTAAGATTTTGGTGTGTTTTCCTGCGGAAACTACGCAGGATATTTGAAATATTTTTTTAATTTGCTATTTATAGATTTATATAATGCTAGACTAAGTAGTACCATTGTAATATTAAATATATTTAAAAAAATGACTGACTGCTGAGTTTCTTGCGGCGCTTCTTCTCAGCAGTGGTCTCCTCTTGTGAAGCGCTGGTAGATTCTTGACATGTAAAAGTGCCCGTGCGGCCTTTACTGAATAAATGTCTTTATCTTATCTTTATCTTTATCTACTAATTTGTTATGTTTTCTTTTGTAAAGCAGAGCCCTCAGAGAGTGAGTCCACGTAAGTTTAGTTTAAAAAATATTGTTTTAACGTTGATGTTTTGTTTTAGGAACACCCAGTATGAAAACTTCCATGTGGACCAAAAGGGGTACGGGCAGATGTACGACGGCGAAGACCTGGAGACGCCGCCGTCCCCCGACCGGCCTCCGCCGCGGCAGATCGGTAAAAATCCATGTTTATTATGAACTACTTACTTATTACGCACTTTTTGACGTTATCGGCAACGTCAAAATGACGAAATTTTGCAAACATGGTCGCTATGGTGTGGTTCTATGGTAGCTCTACAATTTTAACCCGTAACTTGTACAGTCGCGCGACGAAAGTGTTTTTACTTTTGAACTCTATTTCAATGCTTTTTAAGTCCAAAACTGTCGATTTTTTTTATACCTCGACTGTACAGTACCTCAATGTTTGACTTGTGTTTTATAGAAAAAAGTACTGGGGCTTCATTTAGAACTGTCAAAATATGACAAATATCAGGCAATGAAAATAATAGGCATATCTAAATAAATAATGACGTAGGTCTATATTGATCCCTAATTGACATTTGTCCAAATGATCGCTTGTCCGAATTGTCTTTAATCCTAAAGCCATTTCCGCCTTAATTTTAAAACGTTTTATTGTTATAACCCTATGCTAAACTAACCACAGGTATTTTTTGGAAACGTTAAAAAGTTGTCTCCACTCAGCTGGAAATCAGTTTAGAACAAATAAATAAATAAATAAATAAATATCAGGGGACAATGTCACACCATTTGACCTAGTCCCAAACTAAGCTCTAGGCTTGTACTATGGGTACTAGACAACGATATAAATACATAAATAGAGAAATATATACTTAAATACATAGAAACATACATGACTCAGGAACAAATATTCGTGCTCATCACACAAATATATAGCTTCGTAGGCAGGGTCACTGCCAACTAGGCCAGCGCGTCGTCCAAATAATTCGGACAAACGAAGCGTTAGGACAAACGTTATTTTATTAGAGATTCAGAAGGACGCCCGTACATGTAATGGTCTCCGCAGACAAGTACCTGCGCGCGGAGCTGCCATGCCTGAGCGCGCGCTACACCGTGGCGCTGCTGGCCTGCTTCGGCTTCAGCATTATGTTCGGCATGCGCTGCAACATGAGCATGGCCAAGCTGAAGATGGCCGAGAAGCACGCCGTGAGTCCAGCATGCCTTACCCGACTATTCTCACCAAATTCTTTATTCCAGTATACTTTTGCCCATCTTCCATTTTACCCGTCTGCTGAAGATGACAGTCGTTTTTAACCTGTAGGTATTTATGAATGTATGTAGGTACCTATGGTTCTTTGATTTTTCGTAGTGTTAAGCGCCAGAATCGTCTTAGCGTCGCGAGTGTTGCATGTTATTAAAAAAAAATGCCGGAAATTATGACATTGCGTCCCTAAACTTAAAATGACAGTTAAAGATAAAATTTCACAATAACGGATAATAAATCATATTGCAATACTTGAACATCTAGCATCCATCACCTCACAGAATCTCAAGCATTCACTAAACACTGCCGCCCATCTCCACGCAAACAAGTCACACTCGGGTGTCGATGACAGGAGAGCATTGAGCAGGCGCGGGGCAGCGGCGAGCTCCTGCACGACACGGTGCGCGCCGGCGGCACGGCCAACAGGTCGCGTCGTCGTGGTCTGAGGGCGATCCTCAGGACATCCGGGACAAGCATTCGCAAGAGACGCTCCATAAGCTCGGGACAGTCCTACTCACCACGCAAGGCTCGACATGCCGTGATCATAAGTCGACAATGCCGCTTTACCTCCAAGGAGTTGGACCCAAGGGAGCCAAGAAAATACTTGGGTACAAATACCGGTAGAATCCGGATATTTTTTTGGAAAGGAATCTTAAAAACGCTTTCTGTACCTTCTCAAGAAATAAGGCATACGGATTCGTAGGGGTTCCATACGACATTGCGCACAAGGAGACTAGTAACAAATATTACTAGTACTTACTGCCGTTTCATGATATTGGTAAACGTTTGTGTCCGACCAAAATGATAAAAAAAAAACGATTGAGTGGGTGTTGGGCACTGCTCTTTCGGTTTTCGTATACATAAGTTTTATAACCTATGATTTTTGTACGCTTAATATTATTACATCATTGAACGTCTTCAAATCGTATGATATAAATATAAATTATCAGCTTGAGCTAAGTTGTGGGACCAGATTCCACCGAAACACACACGGACAAAACAAATGTAAAAGGCCAAGTCCTTCTTGAATAATTATTAAAGCAGCAAAATTATTCAAATTAAAATCGATAACTAAAACATTGTACTCATTTTCTTTATCCTATCTTATCCCTAGGTACCTACTGGATCCGAATAACTTAATAACACAAAACAACGCAAAATAAAAAATGATATTTTAAATGATCATCAAATTAGGACTAACACAACTAACTCGAAATAAGTTGATGATTAAATTGATAATTTCGATTTCGCATACGAATAATGAGAACGTAAATGAAGGCGCTATCAGAAAAAAAACTATAGAATATTACCACTGCAGCTGTTCATTTTGAGGTGATGATGATGATGATGAGTAGGGGCGCCCGGGCGGATCAGGCGGGCGTTCGATCGGTTCTCCGGTCATTCCACCCAGTTCCCCTAAGCTTGGTTGAGCCGTAGGTTACTGGCCCGGCGCGGCGACGCTCCCATCCAGCATGGATCACATGGGACATATATTAAAAATAAAACCACAACCTTAACTAAAACTAAAATAAAATCTTATTATAAATGACTATATATTGAACTTGACCTGCGCACTTCCGTACGTTTCTTTATATAAGTTTGTAAGCGCGCAGTTTCTGCACCATTGTCGCTCGAGTCTCGAGAAGATGGGGTTTGCCAACAAAGTGGTGATCGTGACGGGAGCCAGCTCCGGCATCGGCGCCGCGGCGGCGCTGCTGTTCGCCCAGGCGGGCGCGGACGTGGCCATCGTCGCCAGGACCCAGGTCAAGCTGGACGCCGTCGCGCAGCAGTGCGCCGCGCACGGCAACAAGCCCCTCGTCATCAGAGCGGACCTGGCCAACGAAACAGAGGCTGCCACCGTCGTAACAAAGACTATACACCACTTCGGCAAGATAGATGTGCTGGTCAATAACGCTGGAATTAATGTTCAAGGATCTTTACTCAATGGAAAAGCGTTAGAATCCTACGATAAGGTAATGCAAACGAATGTTCGAGCAGTGGTTCAGCTGACGATGCTGGCAGCGCCTCATCTTGTTAAGACAAAAGGAAATGTCATCAATATATCCAGCGCCAGAGCACTAACTGCGTGTAAAACGCCGAATGCGATTGCGTATTGCGTGTCAAAAGCAGCTTTAGATCATTTCACGAGGTGTGCAGCGATGGAACTGGCATCCTCAGGGGTCAGAGTAAACGGAATCAACCCCGGGCCGCTGGATAACGACTTCCCAGCCAACAATGGTTTCCTTAACGTGGACAGGCAGAAGAGGTTAGACGAGACAGCCCTGGGGTTCATGGCTGAGAACGAAGAGGTCGCGGGACTGATCCTGTTCCTGGCTAGTGATCAGGCGAAAAGTGTCACCGGTTCCAACTATGTCATAGACAATGGCTACACATTAAAAAGCTAAATAAATTTTGTGTTTAATGCTTCTCGCAATCCTTTAATTTATTATCCAAATGCGAGAACATTAATAAAGTTGATTATATTTTTGTCTTTAGCGTATATTTAGTCTAAACTACTCTGAAAGAGATTGCTACTCAGAATCGCTAAGTACTTCATATTACCGACGTGTAAAAGAGCCTTCATGGGGCCAATTTTCTGAAACAATATTTTGAAATTGAATTAAAAGTTTGTAAGTATGCCTAAATTTTGAATTTTTTATTTTTGCGTATTGAAAGGTTCCCAATTGGATCGCATTTTTTTACGCATAATGTATCTTTACGCGTAAATTCGTTTGGCAGATTTTACAAAAGAAATGGTTTTTTTTTGTTTTTTTTTTCATTTTTATAGCATGGGAAGGCACACACACACACGCCACCTGATGGTAAGTGGAAACTGTGACCCATAGACATTCGGATTCACAAGACTGCAAATGCGCTGCCAACCCTGAGGACTAAGATGGAATGCCTCTATGCTAGTCATTTCACCGGCTGTCTTATCCCCAAACCGGAACACAACGATGCGAACACTGCTGCTTGGCGGTAGGTTAATGGTGGTACCAACCCGGACGGACCCTGCACAAGGTCCTCCCACAAGTTAAAGTTTAATTATTATAAAAAACGAACCTACCCTAATCTAACCTAATCTACACAATAGACGTTTATTAAATTCTGAAATGTCAGCCTAAAAGGGTGTTATGCGAAAAGATACATTATGCGTAAAAAGGTTATGCGTTTCAAAGAGATCCCGTATTGAAACTGACGACAGTGATGACAGTGATGACCTATATTTATGCGTCAACAATTTATACAAGTAGTATATTTGGATTTACTAAAGAGCATTTTTTTAGTAAAAATATTAAAATAGTGGATCCCTATTCAGGAAAGATTTTATTTTCCAACGTATTTATAGTTTTTTTGTATCGTAAAAACGGTAAAACATCCAAGCGTCCACTTTGGTATTACAATTTGGGCAATCAGGGGAAATATTTCGTGTAGATTTGTAAATTGGTACAGTTATACCTGCGGTATCCAGATAACATACTAAAAGCCTTCAAGGGTGGGGGGAGAGCTGAGGGCGTAAGGGGGGTTGAAGGTACCTTTTTTGCTCATATCTCGAATATCTGTACGAATATTATAATGATCAATCAATCCCGTGTGGTTGCCGGGTTAGAATAGTGCCACTCCATGTCTTCCCGTGGATGTCGTAAGACTAAGGGAATATAGGCTTGTAGTACTGTTAGGCGATAGGCTTGCAACCTATCACTAATATGCTGGTAAACATCTTAGCCTCTTTGTGCAAATTGTGGTTACTGAATTATCAACAACTTTTTAAGTTGTAATTCGGTAGCTCTGCCTAGCCCACTCTGGGATTACAGGCGTGAAGGTATGTATGTATGTATTATTATGAATAATTCTGACAAAAGTTACTACATACAATTTTCGAAATCTACGCGGAAGAAATCGCGGCCGGAAGCTAGTCGTCTATATATTTCCTTGTTAACTTAAACACCCTGTAGCTCCTAAAGTGTTGATCTTAGAGCAAAAATTAATAAGCAAATTTCGTAGAACATTGTCTGTAGGAACTTTTGTCGGATGTGATCATAATGATATTCGTACAGATATTCGAGGTATGAGCAAAAATCTGCCCTGAATAACACCATCAGCAGTAGCACACGCACTCGTGAGGAATTTTAGTATTTTCATCTGGATACCGCAGGGTATAACTGTAACTACACAAATTATTTCCTCTGATTTTATTAATTTTCTTGAATTATATGATTATATTACAAACCATGACAAAAAAAAAAAAAAAAAAAATGGTCAAGTGTGAGTTGGGCTGGCGCTGATTAGATTCTAAATCAAATTCAAATTCAAATTCAAATACCGAGTGTGCGGCGGTACGCAGCCCTCAGTGCGCGAGTCGGACTCGCGCTTGACTAGATTTGAATTTGAATTTGTTTTTGACTTGGTTTTATTTAAATCAGATAAGTAATGGGCAAAACTGGTATGACCTCCAAAAGCCATTAAAATTACGTCAACTTTCCAACGACAAGTTTTTGAGGAAATTGTTTTTAACGAGATACGACCACATTATAAGCAAACACCGGATTGACAGGGGCAAAAATGTACCTGTGCTAGTGATTCATTAAATGTCGACTTAGTTTATCGACATCGATAAAAAACAATTTTTAATCATCCATCATGATCATAAGTAATGGCCAAGTTTGAATACCTTTTAATTAATTGCAAACCTCTTATATTCATACTTATCTCAACTTTAAACAACTGGTATCTGATAGTGACCCTGTACTCGAGTCACTTTTGACAACCATTGAAATTACGTTGTATAACCAATTCATTCACTACAACAATATTTTTTAGCTTTCCGACGAATTGAGAACCTTTTTGTTTTTTAAGTCTGTTAAAAATGCCTCGAAAGAAAAAATATTGTTTATCTTCACGGAAAGCTGATCATTCAGATAAAGAAGATAAAGACTTACTTTTGCAAGAAATGTAAGATCCATATGTCACGACAAAAGTTTTCGATGAACTTTGTCGATATTTAATGAATCACTTCTAGCACTGGTACATTTTTGCCCCCGTCAATCCGGTGTATGATTATAAGAGATATACCAGTATACAACCAGCATTATATTCACCTCTTTCATACAATGTTTGCAAGTCCCGGAGGTCTAGGACACACAATGGTTCCGTATTAGAACGCCTAAAATTTTAATAATCCTAAAAATTCAAAATACCTATTTGCCTTTTTTGAGGTTCCGTAGCTGAGGGGTAAAAACGGGACCCTATAACTAAGACTCGGCCGTCTGGCTGGAACCCACAAACGGCGATAGCTAGACAGTTGAAATCTTCATAGATTATGTATTTCTGTTGCCGCTATAACAACAACTAAAAACAGAATTTAATAAATATTTAAGGGGCTCCCATACCTTCTTATAGGTAATGGTTACGGAATCATTCGTGCGCGACTCGCACTTGGCTGGTTTTAATTTTACCGAAACCTTAAAATTTCGCTGTTTTTTTTAAACGGCCATTGTACAGAACTCATTTAGAATAGGTTTTACTTTATAAAAACGAGTAGGTGTTATGAATTTTTAGGGTTTATGATACACTAGGCTCATTAATTTTAAGCGTTCCGATATATGACCAATAGGTATATTTTCACAAAAGAAGTTAACACTAAATATTGCATGTCAATTTTTAAACTCACCCGTGTGGTTGCCGGGTTAGAATAGTGCCATTCCATGTCTTCCCGTGGATGACGTAAGAGGCGACTAAGGGAATAAAGGCTTGTAGTACTGTTAGGCGATGATGGGCTTGCAACCTGTCACTAATACGCTGGTAATTACATCTTAGCCTGGTTATGCAAAATGTGTGTTTTAAGAGTTGTTGGTAATTCTGTAGCTCTGCCTACCCCACTCTGGGAATGAAGGCGTGAGTTTATGTATGTATGTAATTTTTAAACTAACTGCAAACCTTATAAGTAAGTGATTGAGCCACCACGGCCCGTCGCCACTCGCAAGCGAGACATGTGGAAGCTAATGATGTTACTGTCTTTGCGTGGCGAGATTTAATCTAACTGTCGTTCGCTAGCCCGAGAAACTGTCATGGTACTGTGCAGCGCCGAGATTCTAAGCGGTAAAAGCCATATCGTCTTTGAGTTGCTATCGTATTGTTAACGTTTTGATAGCTCTTATTTACTTGACAGTAAAGACGAGTTAAAAACAATACCATAACAGGTCATTAAAAACCAGAGGCGCTGGGCCTCACCTTTACGACGATAGACAATATTGCTTTTGAATAGTGATGCAACGAATACGAATACGAATATTCGTATTCGCCGAATAGAAGACATTTACCGAATATTCGTATTCGGCGAATACTAATACGAATATTTAAAAACTAATATTTTTGGCCTTTTGGCGAGAAGATGTCCATTTTCCAAGTCTGAAAAATATTTTTCACTGAAGCCATGTACAGTCGCCTCGGAAAGACTTTTTTCAACGGCTGGGAACATCCAGACTGAAAAAAGAAATCGCCTAAAACCAGAAAATCTACAAATTTTATGTTTTTTAAATAAAAATTTGCCTGTTGTAAATTTTAATTATTAGAAGAGTAAACATTATTCAAATAAATGTCTTTGATTACCATGGCGAGATATTCGTATTCGTATTCGTATTCGCCGAATAGTAGGTTTGATATTCGTATTCGTATTCGTATTCGTAAAAGTAGTATTCGTTGCATCACTACTTTTGAAGTGTTATGGTATTGCTTTTAACTCGGCCGCTATTAGGTACTGACAAGTAAATAAGAGCTATCGAAACATTGACGATACGATCAGGTCAGGAGCATTATTGTTTGATGCCGTAGGATAGAGACCCTGAGGCCCTAGACTAGACAAGATGCATAACGATAACGTAAATGATTTTCGAAAACTGTCAAATGGTATTGACATAATTGACATAAGCGTAACGACGCGACCGTCTAGCAGCTTACTCCGGATCCGTTTAGGAAATATTAAATTAAAAAAGTGTAATTTTCAATAGAGTGCGTGCTCTCCCCCCCCCCCCCCCCCACCTACATGGGGTGTCATGTAAATGGGCTCGATCTACAAACTACCTACTACTTAAACATTTTTTTTTTCCTTACTTCTTGATTAATATACTCATTATAACCGTTTACAGCTCCGAAGTTTTATGGCTAAAAAATCTATAATAATCTTGAGCTATATTTTACTGAAGAAATTAAACAAAGTTATCGAATCAAATTTAATAAAACATTTTTCGATAAAAGGAGCAAAGTTAAAAAATCGTATTAAGATACATAGGAAATGAAGTTCATTAAAACTTTCTAGAACGTGATTCTTGTGGTTTATCATAAAAACAGAACCCTGGGCGCAAGGGTCCGACTTACACTTGACCGGCCAGGGCGACCAGTCTCTTTATTATTATAATGCAACGTTAATTGCTCTGGCAAGGCGTACTTGGCAAGGCTTGGTTGGCAAACGCTATAGGTATATGTGTAAAATGTACGTAGATGATTATTTTTTGGAAAAATTACCAGCGTCTTTCTTGTCAACAGACAGCAAAAGGCTTCACAGAAGACACGCCATTCAAGTGGACCGTTGAAGTAGAGTCGTCCATAGACTCCTCTTACTTCTTCGGGTACCTGATCACGCAGGTGCCCGGGGGCTTCCTGGCCTCCATGTACCCGGCCAACAGGATCTTCGGGATAGCCATCGTGGCGTCCTCGCTGTTCAACATCGCCATCCCCGGCGCCATGTCCGTGGGGCCCACCGCCGTCGTGCTGCTGAAGGTGGCGCAAGGATTCGTCGAGGTAAGTATCACCATAATAACCGTCTATGATGACTTACGGATCTGAGACGTGGGCGCTAACAATGGGCCTCATAAGGAAGCTCAAAGTCACTCAGAGGGCTATGGAGAGTGCTATGCTCGGGGTTTCTCTGCGTGATAGAATCAGAAATGATGATATCCGCAGTAGAACTAAGGTTACCGACATAGCCCGAAGAATAGCTAAACTCGCTCGCAGGACTGATGGCCGATGGGGTCAGAAGGTTCTTGATGGCGTCCACGGACCGGGAGACGAGTTGTAGGTAGGCCTCCAAGTCCTCCAACAAGATGAAGTGCGACCTTGTGAAGATCGCGGTAACGCGGTGGATGCGAAAAGCACAAGACCAGTCTGAGTGGAGAGCATTGGGGCAGGCCTATGTCCAGCAGTGGACGTCTTTCGGCTGACATGATGAACCGTCTATTGTTTAAGTGCCTCCGCTGTCTTGCGCGGGCGTTGGCTACGGATACAAATCCACACAAATCAAAGTATCATCGCAGCTTATACAATTTTTCAATAGACGTACACCCCCGTGCAAACCGCGCAAGTAAGCAGAGGCACTTACTGAGGAATATAATGTATATTTATGTATGTCTGGCGAGAGCCGTATGGGTAACTTATTATGCAGCAAAGCAAAGAACACCCGCAGTTTAAGGATTCCAGCGATACCACCCAAGGCCCAACAGTAGATGGTTGACCAACCGAGGGATGAAAGTGATCAGTTCGAGGGAGCAATTGATGTAAATACTCCACTTTTCATTTCGACTGGGAGGAGAGTAAACGTTAAGGGTGTATGTATTGTTACGAATTTACTCTGTTTATACAATTCTACTTTCAAAATCATTTTCCTCTAGGGATGGAAATAAATATTATTTTCATCCTCTGAGTTGAGATATAAGCATAGTTATTTCCAAAACTGAATCCCCATTAAAGCAAAGCACCACCCAAGTTCAAAATAACTTTGCTACCGAGTACCTTTCTCTCAATCTCAAACATGTATGGGAAACTCGACACCGCCCGTCGAATCACATATGTAAAATACTTTATTGTACAAACGGGAAAATAATATACAATAAAATAGACAGAAACAAAAAAGATAATGAACAAAAGCGAACTTATTCCTTTAAGGGATCTCTTGCAGTTAAAGCGAAACGTACAACAGTGAAAAAGACTAGACGGTTCTTAATTACGTTTGAATACATTTTCACGAACAACTTATATTCAGGCTTTTGTTATCTAGAGTTTCGTGTGAGTGGTGGAACGTGAATGAGGAATGATATAGTTATCCCAGCCGGTTTTACGTGTACTACTTAAACTTTGTACAATATCATTACGTGATCGGATGTAGGTACCTCAAAAAATAAATAAGGCAAAAAAATGAAATCTGAAAATCAGCGCCGCCGTGTCACCGCAGCTGAGAGACCCTGTTTAACGTAAGGTCTTCTTTTCACTTTATATTTTTCGATTGATTTTTCTTGTGTGTGCGTTGAATAAATATTTTCAATTCTATTATATTCTATTAAATGGGTAAATTTCAACAAGCGTCAAATTATCCTAATTTAGGTGGTATTTTTTATTTTGTCAGTTGGGTTCACAATTTTAAGTGTAAGGGACGTCATTAGTCATAATTAAAACAGTGTTAAAATGGCCCTTCATTAAACCAAGTCGTTTTAAGATATATCGAATTTACTAATTATATACCACCAAAATTGCTATTATCCACCAAAATTACTTTTCTAAGAAAAACACACGATCAATAATGACATATCGGGATAGTTAAAATAATAATCGTTAGGGAATCATTCTTGTTATTTTTTAAAACCAACTACGTATTTTTTTTAATATAATAAATAGTTATTGTTTGGTGTTTATATAATTTTGGTGGAACAAGGAATTTTGTCAATTTTGGTGTCTTAGGAAAAGCCACCAAAATTGTATCACCAAAATTAGAACTTGTACTTTTTTATTTTATTTAACGTGAATATTTTAGTTTTATACAAATTTAACTTCATATAGTTAAAAAACCACCATTAACATACTCAAAATAATTTAAACACAATGGTTTTTTTTGCAAAATAACAAGTTATCTAAGTTATCACAATTATAAAAATGTATTTTGTACCACCAAAATTTGATTCTTATGTACTTAGAGGGAAGATGCAGCAAGACGGTATAAATCTTTCAGCATCTAATCTATCGCTGGAACTGAACGAACGACTGACGCCATATTTGTCTGTTTAATCACTTTTCGTTCGATCATAAAATCAATTTTAATATTCACCACCAAAATTGACTATTTCGCAAGGACAGTTTTATTTACACTGTTCCCAGTTTCTTTTTATTTGCAAATACAATAATTGTAATATTTTATAATTCCTTAACTAATAGGGAATAGAGGTAACTAAAATATCAATCTAGTTGAGGCTTAATAACTTTGTACCACGGTATATCAGTGTATGCGACAAGTACTGGACACGACACCAAAATTGATTTTGGACTGTTTTTTTTTTTTTACTATAAACATGATAAGTTATTAACAATTTTAAGTTTGGCTCAACATGGTACTTTGAGTAAGATTTTCTAGAAAATAAATAGTTTTCCAATAAATGTACTTTACACCCCAATTATCACGTCCGCCGCTAAAAAATGTTGTTGGGATAATTACCCAAATAACGGTGGTACTGGCTGGGACGCATCAAACGTAATATTTCAATATCATCAGCACAAACGTCCTGTTCACTTTTAAACACGATTACGGTAATCTCACATAGGGTGGAGATGAACATGTTATAACAAGTGAAATGTCATACGTTTAAAATTTGTAACATTTGGCATTCGGCCGGGTCGTGACGGCGCATGATGAGGCCTATTATCCAACTCGGAATTCGGCCGGCGCGGCGGCCCGCGCGCGCGCCTCGGCACGTCTGGATCCGGCTCCCCTTCCCTTTGTACCAATGGCAAACAACATTTTGCATATTACTGCTTTTCAATAACTAAGTAGCGTGAACTCTGAATATTCAGTGGCAGTTTTTAGATGCATGTTAACTAATCCATCCGTATTCAAATAAGGATGGATATTAGGGTAGGTAGATATCTACTGAGATATTATTAATTCCTAACCTCTCTGACCTTTTGCGTCACTGCACTGGCAGAAACAAACATATTGCCACAGGGAACATTATTTATTCGGTTTATTTTTTATACGTTTTTTAGAGTGTTTACTTTTATGGTTATTAAGGTCGAAGCCACTGGAAGTCGAAAATCTAAGAATTGATAAGAGTTAAGATAAATTATTTTGAATTGAACCTTTACCAAAACAATGTCTTTTAATCTAGTTTTACATATTTTTGATACTTGACGAGTATGTTAATTGGATACAAACCTATGGCCATGAACGTGCCCTTAAAATTCCAAAGTATCTCGTTTGTAATCACAGGCGATACAATCATCACCATTCGTATGCCAATAGGTTAATAAGACCACTAAATCCTACCCTAAAACTCAAAACAAATGCGTGTACACATGGTACACGCATTTGTTTTGAAATCCTAAATTAAACATTTTACTTGGTAAGAAAAACAAAAATTATGAACATGAAACATGAATCAAATGTGAATAATATAATGAACCGGATTCACGCTTAGCCGCTCTCAAGTACAGTCAACATCGATGCCAGTATGTACAAAGCTTCCTGGGGATTACGGAACCCTGCGTCACCATAGCGACGTCTTTCTCCCGTGTGGCCCGCTCAGCCGGCTCAATGCCGCGCTATCCTCTTAAATCTAATCATTGATAACTGCAGAAATACTGACAAAGAAATCCGATTTTATGAGGCTCTTTTGTTACCACTGGATTTCATTCTATTTTCCAGTACAGAGATTATCTGAAGAAATAGGGATGGAATAAAAATATTAAATTGTTTGAGCCATACAAAACAAATGCTTACAACATTGCTGCAGCATATAACATATTGCACTCAGTTGGAAAGTTGGCAATGAGTTAGTTCATCTGTCTATGTGCCTGCTCCTATGACTGTGAAGTTTGAACACTATTAAATACAGTTACTTTGATTGATTAAGTAGGTACATTTTTTCTAATATGCATGTGCCTACTTCAAATAAGGCTATAAATATTATGTCCATATTCAAAGCGCAGTACTTTGGAAGAGACTCTCAGCCGATTAGCCTAGATTCTTACGTAGGTGGTTGTCCCCGTGTGGTTGCCGGGTTAGACTAGTGCCACTCCATATATTCCCATAGATGTCGTAAGTTACGACTAAGGGGATAAAGGCTTGTAGTCCTGTTAGGCGATGGGCTTGCAACCTGTCACTAATACACTGGGAAACATCTTAGCCAACTTGTGCAACATGTGGTTAGAGAATTATTAACAAGGATTTAGAGTGGTTGGTATAGTATGAATCTTCTCAAATGAACTTTTCGCTTCGAGCCCTAATCTTCCAAACAAAGGCCATTGTTTCTATTATCGCAAAACCGCTAGCTACCGAGTTAGCACGTGCTACTACAACATTGATATTGAAAAACAAACGGTATCGTCATAGTATTAAGGTTCAAATTGAATGTCACTGACATTCTAGATGTTACGTTTTGGTATTTGCCGTATTGCCTCGGGGCGGTATCGTCCTACACTACAAAAACGTAACATCTAGAATGTCAGTGACATTCAATTTGAACCTTAATACTATGACGTTACCGTTTGTTTTTCAATATCAATGTTGTAGTAGCACGTGCTAACTCGGTAGCTAGCGGTTTTGCGATAATAGAAACAATGGCCTTTGTTTGGAAGATTAGGGCTCGAAGCGAAAAGTTCATTTGAGAAGATTCATACTATATTTCTTTAGCTCTGCCTACCCCACTCTGGGATCGAAGGCGTGAGTTTATGTATGTATGTTTCGAAACACCTTTAAACAAACGTTTGATTACTCAGAATTATTATTTCATCGAAGGGTATTTCTCGCCGCATGAGTAAATCTTTTTGGTTGTCACAAGACTAACCTGACCGTCGCTAATGTCGCTATGTTAATAAGAGAGAAAGAAAGAAAATCATTTATTCTTGACATACATAACAAAGAACAGATTAACACGTACAAGAAGAAAATAGCCACGAAATGGTCCCAACTCAGCGTAATAATGTGTAAGATATCCTGAAAAATCGTGATTACCGCAGAAACTAGCGTTCGATGAAATGATACAATGGGTTACCCCGAGGAAGGCCGTAGGCCAAGAAATACAATGTCCTTTAACTGGTCTTGCTCAGTGTCGTTTATATTTCACTGCGATGTCATTGGGCTTCAATTTGAGAGAAAATATATCGTATTAGCTTAATCTGAATTTACAATCAGCTGATTTTCATTAACTAATGCTTTAGGCAAGAGTGTACCTTGTGTTTTAAGCTAAGCATTTTTTGAGTAAGTCGACAACGTTGATTGCTGAGCCACTGTAGAACCCTGTCGCAGAGAGCCAGTGTTTAATTTTGACGTATATTCTTCCTCGGGACTTCAACTGTGGCTTGACAGCCAAAGTGGTTGATTGTGGAGGGCTGTTGTTGTTTTTGTAGTGTGTTGATTCTACTCTGTTAAACAGTCTGCCTTTGATATTGGTTTCAAAAAACAATACGAAAACAGATTAATACAATAGAGTCCCATTGTAAGTACTTTTAGTGGCTCTGTCTCGGGCCTCTAATCCAGATTGTGTATATATCGTTATAACATTGTTGTCGTTATGGCAGCTCTTATTCACTTGGAAGTAAGAGCTGTCATAATATCAATAGTGTGATTACGATATCGAAGCAAGATGGGCTAAATCAAAGGAATAAAACCTTGCACTACTTCACGCCAGCTGCCTCAAAAGCATCCTTCCAGCATAATTAAGTTACCTACTCAAAAAAATTGTGTACCAGGGTGTGACGTACCCCTCCTGCCACGGCATCTGGCGCATGTGGGCGCCGCCGATGGAGCGGTCCCGGCTGGCCACCTTGGCGTTCTGCGGCACCTACGCGGGCATCGTCGTCGGGATGCCGCTCTCCGGCCTGCTGACGGACTACATAGGGTGGCAGGCTCCCTTCTACTTCTACGGGGTCTTTGGGGTCATCTGGTGAGTCTACTTGTGCTAGGGCAGTAACGTGTCTGCGACAAGACCATTTAGTATTTCAGCTCTGTGTACAAATCCTGCAGGTTTATTATCTTTACATAATATGTGAATAGTATTAAAGTTGTGTACACGCTTTAATATTGTTTTCACCATCAGTTAGATTATTTGACGGAATATTTTTAAATAACATTCTAGTTTATGTGCCTACGGGTGTCACAGAAAAGTGATATACACCGAAGCGATCCGGGTCGCTAGTAATATTTATAATCCTTATTAAAGACTGCGTTCTGTAGGAATTTGTTGTTTGTGTTATTAATTTTAAATGTAACAGCAATGGTGTGATATTTGAATACTATTACCCAACCATGATTGCGTCACAAGATTCAAATCATAAACAGCCAGGGGGGCTATTATGACACAGCTATGCAGTTCAGGTTACGTTGAGAGAAAAGGACAGCACTTTACAACTAACATAGCTCCGTCCTTTAATGAACTGCAGCTAGCTGACATTGACGCTGCGCACGAGGTTCCAATAGGGAATATGCATGGATTTTAAAAATCGCATTTCTCATCAAAATATGAAAATACCGTAAAAGAGATCACCAAAACGGAAATTAAAATTAAAATCGGTCAAGAAATACGGAAGATATAAGCATTTCAAACTTCTAATTAGACAGAGAGATCCGATGTGCACCGTGACGTCATTGTGCACTGCGGCCATATAAACTCCATGTAAAATTCCGTTTTTCTAGAAAGAGATAGGAACAAATCTTTGTTGGCTTATATCTTGGTTATTTTTATAGTTATTCAAAAGATGATTTTTGTGATCTGTTTGTTACATGAATCAGCTTCAATTGAAGCTGTAAAAAAAAAACATGCATATTCCCTATTTGCATGCGTGAGGCGCAATATTGTGAGCGGTAATGCAATAACTTGTTTTGTACGCTACTGTGCGATACGTGTCCTGTGTGTGAAGGGATTCCAGCAAATGCACGCAGCACGACCTTATTCGATATCTATCAAGCCAGGTCAAAAAAATACATTTCTTTTCGGCACCATGTTAAAGGAAAGCACAATAAACGTTTTAATACAAAGGCACAAGCAATGTACTGTAATAGAAGGAAGGAAGAGAAAGTTGCCAGTAATTAAAACTAAATATAAAACCTTATATTTCCAACAACTGCGAGCGGATCACGTGTTGCAATTCACTTAAACATATTCTTCCAGAAACAAGATGAAACAACTAAACTTGGCATACATTTTTATTCGACCCGATATTTTCAAAGCGCAGCTAGATCGTGGATTAAGTTTTTAGACCAAAAACAGTTTATGAAGTAAGAGTTTGAATAGATTAAATAAGTAAGTAGGTAATTGAAATACTTGTTGCTTATATTAAAATCAGTGTATATCTCGAAAATAACTTGACCAGAAAGCCAATTAAAGGTTATCAGGTATCACCGATAGAAACATGCTATTTACAAAATAATAAGAAGAAGAAGATTAAATACATTTGTTCACTACACAGAAAACACACAAATAGACATTAATAAAAAAAAACAATGTGACAAGAAGTGTCTGTCCTCGCGGTAGTGACTTGTGGGAGGACCTTGTGCAGGGTCCGTCCGGGTTGGTACCACCATCGTATCCATTAACCTACCGCCAAGCAGCAGTGTTTGCATTGTTATGTTCCGGTTTCGGGATAAGACAGCGGGTGAAATGACTAGCATAGAGGCATTCCATCTTAGTCCTCAGGGTTGGCAGTGCATTTGCAGTCTTGTGAATGCGAATGTCTATGGGTCACGTTTCCACTTACCATCACATCATCGGTGCTCGTTTGCCTTCCTATGCCATAAAAAAAAGAAGTGAAACACCTACACCGCTGATATTCAGCCAGTACTGCCTCGGTGACTCACGGAGCGCTAGTCAATCATACTATATTCTACTATAGATCAGGAATAACAACGAGTAACATTTGATTCGAAGGTACACGATGTGGCTGTGGCTGGTGTTCGAGCGGCCCAGCAAGCACCCGCACATCTCGGGCAAGGAGCTGGTCTACATCGAGCAGTCGCTGGGCACCGCCTCGCAAGCCGCCATGCCCAGCTTCTGGTCCACACCCTGGAAGGAGTTCGCCACCTCCCTCCCTGTAAGCACCACCAACACTAGCGTTAGGGTGCGGCTCCACTGAGGCGGAGACGAGAGGAGAGGAGCGGAGCTGTGCCAATATTAACCAATAAAAGGCGCATGCGGTCACGTCGAGCGCGCCTTGCGCAGATTCCATTGGTTAATATTGGCACAGCTCCGCTCCGCTCCTCTCGTCTCCGCCTCAGTGGAGCCGCACCCTTAGTCCCTAAAACTTCTTCGCATACGAGAACATCCTGTAAGATTAACTCAAAAAAAAGAAAAGGTCTGGTTGGCACATGCGTCTACGGGGCAAGTGCGCGAAACCAACTATGTCTCCTGTGAGCATACGAGTATTATACATATACAGGGTGTCCCAGAAACCGACGTCAACCCGCCTAGGGCTGATAGAGCAGCTAATAAGCTATCGATTTATTGATTCGAGATTCCGAGATATTGATCATTTTAATCGGAATTTTTGGCATTTTTCCTTATATCCGTGACACGAAAAACCCCTAAATTCATGTATTGATTCATATTTATTTCAGTGTTTTCTTGCATGATTAGAATCACTGTGAAATAAAGAAGTTTTTAAAGCTACATGCCAATTTTTTTCTTCATTACAACTATTTGAGTTACTTTCTCCATACTAAGAGAACCCCGCGTTTGTTTTTCACCAAGTATGGAAAAACAAACTTTGTGCGTTTACTGATGATCAATATCTCGAAAACTAATAACAATTGCTGAACATAAATGGGGGTTAAATCGATAGCTTATGAGCTGCTCTATAGGCCCTAGGCGGGTTGACGTCGTTTACTGGGACACTCTGTATAAATAGCAGTGTATATTTATGACGACGATGACTGAAAAAGTGCGGCAGCACTTTTTTTTTATTATGGAAGTGCCTACTAATCTTATAAATGTTGTTCCAGGTGTACGCTATCATTGTAGCCAACTTTTGCAGGACGTGGAACTTCTGCTTGCTCGTCATCTTCCAGTCCTCGTATTTCAACTCGAGATTTAATATGCAAATCACCGAGGTAACGTATTCTTCGGGACATTCTCTGAAGCTGCGGCCACATCGACCCCATTTATTTTAAAATTAAAAATAAAGAGTCTCCTAGATGTGGGCGCATCGTAAATCAACTAAATTTTCAATTCGACGACGAAGTATTAAGGTACCGGCAAACTAAGTTGAAGTAAGTAGACACATAAGGCGGGGTTTGGTTCCTACAGCTTTGGTCGAGCTGCTTCCTTGACGAAACCTGCGTCTATTTTTTACCCGACTGACGTAGGAGGAGGGTAATGTGTTTTTTCCGCTCGAGAAATTAAAGGCATGGACCGATTTCTATGATTTTTATGTCAATCAGTTTGCCTGAATCTTGTAAATGATATGACAGTTATTAAAATTAAACATGGCGGCAACCAGACCCCATTTTGTAAAATAGAAAAAAAATAAAGTCGACAAACTATAACAATTGGGGTATTCATAAGTTGGTATTTAAAAATCATCTTTATGTTTTAAGTTATCTACTAGCATTTTTCATTTTTAATTATCACTATTATATATTACGAGTCAAAGTTGGTTAGCAACAGTTGGGTTTTATAAAGATTGTTTTTTGTTATTCTTTTTAACACTAAAATTAACATTGTTCTGACGGGATAACTAGGCTCAGGCTCGCTGTTTAATCATTAATCATTCGTCATCGAATTGAAAAGTAGATTGTTTACTCGTCTACCTGACATCTAAACTACAACATCATCATTCACTAACTAACTGAATCGTGTCCCTCAGACTGGGTTCGTGGGCGCCATCCCTCACCTGATCATGACGTCGCTGGTGCCCATCGGCGGGATACTGGCCGACTACCTGCGCAAGAACGGCATCATGACCACCACCAACGTGCGCAAGCTGTTCAACTGCGGGGGGTTCGGGCTCGAGGCGTTCTTCTTCGTTCTCATCGCTTACGCCGACAACAAGGTACACCTTCCATTACGATTATCACAGACCTAACAAAAATGCAAATATTTCGTTATCCTGCTGTATCTTTGTCAAAGTACTTAATTAATAAGAAGTATTTATTCATATTCAGTTTCAGATTCAATGTTTAATTTGACTGTTTTTTTTGCAACTGGTAACACTAATAAAATACATAATAAAGAATATATACTAATTGTTAACCTTACATTTAATGAAATAAAATAACATGTAGATAAATCACATACACAATGTAAAAAAGGCACTTACTTTTTTATGGCTGTAAAGGTCGACACAGAATTTACGAAACGGGCAGTCGAGACGTTCTGCCAACACCTTCAGGAGGCTGTTTCCGCTGCTCCGCACTCGGTTTAGTAGAGACGCTACCCTCTTCCACCTGATAGCGTAAAAATCGTCGGTGTGTCTCTCGGCGAATATTCCTGACGCACTACAGTGCCTCGGCAGTGTCATCAGCATCCTGAAGGTGTTGTACTGAACCATGTTATAAGCACGCTTCGTATATGTCACCCACAGACAGTTACAAACAATTAGCAGTATGCTAATGCTAATCCTAACGTACAAGTATATACTCGTATACTACATACACACGATAAATATTCACATATCAAATAAAGTATAAATATGTTATACGTAAATTGTGTAAACGCAATCTCTTCGCTACGCAACTATGATCGTATGTAGACCACAGCACCTGCGGGTCGGTTATGGTCGTGATTATCGATGATAAAACATGTGTCACTTTCTCTCCAGTATTTATGTGTGAGAATGACGATGCTATGTTCACCGCGAAAGTGACCATAATACGAGCCCTGGTTGAGGATAGCATAGACAACGTACTTGATGGACCTTGGTGTTACAGTATGTAGCGACCATAGAGCTGACTCTGGGAGTAGCGTGCAGCGGCTTCGCCATTTCGGGGTACAACGTGAACCACCTGGACATCGCGCCGCGCTACGCCTCCATCCTGATGGGGCTGTCCAACGGGATAGGCACCATCGCTGGCTTCATCGTGCCCATCGTCATCAACTACATAACACAGGAGAAGGTACATACAATCACGTCTCGTTGCTGTAGGGTTCAGTAGAGACCACTTCACAGGACCCAATAGATTCCATAGATTCAGCGTTACTAACATACATAAAAAAATAAAACTTAAAACTAACACCGAGGTGACAGAACAACGTGGTTCTGTTTTGCCAAACTTGGCGTAATCGTCGCTGTCGGTAGGTTGCCCCGAAATCGCCGGAACACGACACAATTCGGCCAGAATTCAAATTCAAATTCAAATCATTTATTCTGTAAGTAGGCCCTATAGGCACTTTTACAAGTCTGAATCTACCATCTACCAGCGCTTCAAGAGACCATTGTTGAGAAAAAGCGCCGCAAGAAACTCAACAGTAAGCCATTTTTTTAAATAAATAAATTATTACAATACTAAACTTAAGCTTAAGAATTTGAATTTGAATTTAAGCTATCTAATTTAAATGTCACAGGGATGTACAGGTCCCAGTAGTAATAATAATTAAATTAATAAAAATGTCAGGTTAAAATAATAATACAATTCCGGAGATGTAAAGAGTCTCCAAATGTCAAATTAAAATTAAATATAGGTAAGTAGGTAATTAAACAAAAAAACAAAAAAAAAAACAACAAAAAAAAAAAAAAAAACAAGGGAGATGTAGAAAGTCTCCACGGTCAATTTTGGAGATGTAAAGAGTCTCCAGATGTCAAATTAAAATAAAAGTCAGGACACTCGACGATTCCCAACATAAACATGTATCATAGCATGTTAGTGTAATGCCACAGTTGCATTGCCGGTTGGTTGCATCGCAACGCTGTGATTTCAACTTAGAGCGACGTCGTTCCAATTTATATGTAGAACAATGCAGCGACGATGAAGCAACGCACAGGCAACGCTTTTAAGGTATGGCATCCTTATTGCGTAGTTCGGCGGCATAGGCAAACACACGCAGAACCTGTAGAAAGAGACGCAGCGTCTAGGTTACTACAAAATCCACTAGACAACGCCGTCTCATCGGTTATGTCGTGTTCGTTGAGAAAACATGTGATTGTTTTCCAGCAGGTAGCCCGCATATTCGTTTACCTCCCCTCTTATAAAAAAATCTCTATCTGTAACGGTTTAACAAAAAAAAACAGGAAAAAAAGTGTAACAAAAAACAACAATAAAAGAAAAAAAAAAGTTCAATAATGAGTATTTGTATTGTATCGTATTCTATTGTTTAGGCAATGTGGGTCGGGACTAAAATGCACACTACGATGTCTGACATTTCGATGATTGACTAATAAGCCACATTATAATATTGACATCCTGATACAACTAGTTGTTGTCGCCTTATCTCCGTCCCTAATATTAAAACCACAGACAGAGAGAAAGTTAAGAAAAATAAGTTAGAAATTTGATATTTCCCACTCACAAAATACCTAGTCGGTCCTAAAGTTCTGTCACAAATAAGAATAATGATAAAAACAAAAGTACCAATCAGTTTTTAATAATTTATATACCAATTTAAAGTACATTTAATAGAAAATTAATATAACTTAAAATTATTCAAAATGACTTCCCTTGTTTTAAATACAGGCCAATAAACGCCGCGGCCAGTCGTCTATCGCAGCACGCACCATATTCATGTCTTTTTCAGCGACTGCTTTTCTAATAGATGAGTTCAAGCTCTCCAAATTTGTATGTGGTTTAGCACAGACCTTCTCCTCTAAGACCTGCCAAATTTTGTAGTCCAAAGGATTAAGGTCCGGACTGGAGGAAGGCCAATCTTCGTGTCTTATAAAGTCGATTTTTTGACGCTCAAACCAGGCTTGAGTGGTCTTGGCTTTGTGTGCAGGTGCAGAATCCTGCTGGAACACAAAATGATGTCCTGAAAATAGCGTGTTGGGCAGATCTTTGACAACCTGATCCAAAACCGTCTCTTGGTACCTTTTGCACTGATTTTGACCACTTTTTCGAAAAAATGAACCTCAGTTGGCCCGTAATAAGATACTCCCAACCAAACCATCACTGATGATAGATGATGCCCATGTTGCACCCGCGGAGCGGTTTTTTTTGCTTCTTCAGAGCTCTTAGCGTACACTCTATCATTCTGTTTATTATACTTTTCTTCAATATCGAAATTTTTTTCGTCTGTAAATAGGACATCGCGGTGGCGATTTTTCGCGTACTGTTTTAACAACTTGCGGGATCTTTTAAGCCTGATTGTTTTTAGACGGGCATTAAGCATGTGTCCACACTTTTTTTTGTATGCTCGTAGACTAAGATCTTCGTTTAAAATCTTTTTGACGGTATTCCTACTGACACCCATCTGCAAAGCCATCAACTTCTGTTTTCGGACAGGATTTCTTGCTATACGGGCCTTGATCGCTTTGATCACTGCTGGTGTTCTTACGGAGCGTGGACGGCTAGTTCTTTTTTTGTCCTCAACACTAGAGACTTCATTGTACCTATCAATACTACGGTACACAAACCTAAGCGTTATATTTAATTTTTTGAGCAACTTGAAAACGGTACTTGGCGAGTGCCCACAGCGGTGCAACGCTAAAACAGCTATTCGGTTTTCTTTCAATGTCCACTCCATCGTGAGAAATCGCAGCAAATGACTGTTTTTTGTTTTAACAAAATTGTTAAACATTCAAAAATGGAATACAAATACATTTTCTTAAAATTATGTTCTAAATTAAAAAATAATGTGCCAGTGACAGAACTTTAGGACCGACTAAGTATGTCAAATTTTAATTTGTGGTATCCTTATCTATCCAATGTTTGAGTACACAACATAATTTTTTATCAAACCATGTCAGCTTTAACTAATGTTTAATGTCATAATTTAGTTCCACGGGGCCTCCTTACTCAAGATCGCGCTTGTATTGAGCCGTTTGAAGTGACACTCCCCCCCCCTATCGCAAGCGCAACAGAAAGGACATTCGTCCGTGGCTAATTTTAAAAAGGAAATCGAGCTCGGCGCGAGTTGCTCGCGGAATATCAAATGAATCGCTTTGTGGGAGAGCGCCGGTGCGTTACCAAAGTGCAGAACATTATTACCAAGTTAGCAAATTCTCCAGCTTTAAATTCGAACCTTGCACCATTCCAATCTAGGTTGTTTTTGCTGTAACGTAGTTGAGTGAGATACGCGTTTGCGGAAGTAAGCGGTCGATTTATGAGTTAGCACTTTATCGTGGTACCCTGGATCGGTAATACGCACTGATGCCTCTGTTTATGTGGGGAACATCGACGATAAACATTCTCATCTATTCAAGTTTATTAAAATAGTAATTCTTTGTTAATAAATGTTTGTTATTAAGTTTCAATAGAGTGTCAACTTTTGCGCCAACCGATAAGCAGAGAGACGAGTCGAACTCGGAACTAAAACTCGAACGAATTACGATAAAGTTCATAAACGGGCAGTAGACACCCATGAATGTAGGTCGTACTTGAGGCGTAATACACAAATTGCGCACAAAATTAAACGCTCTTACACGTATACGTAGAGCTCGGCAGGCCACCCTCCCGCCAAAGGGAATTCAAGGCGGCCCAGCCAGCCAGCCTTCATACGGTCGCGAGCGTTAATTTGGGACCCATTTCAAGAAAAATATGCTTGAAGTTGTCAATGTCATTAGAGATGTCAAGTCATTTGTAACTTATAGGAAACTCAACCTTATTGTTGTAGAATGTCAGATTGAGTTTGGACCTAAGGTGGGTACTAAATTTAATCTCGTGACTGTACAAGGAACATATGTCTATGTGGAACTGACTTAATCTAGAATAATAACACCTGTTATTTTCAATGTATGTGCCCTTATGTGATAACAATAAATGATTAAATGATTGATTGATTGATTGGTTGATTGATTGATTGATTGAAGGCTCATGATATACGAAATCCATAACTTCTAGGGTCGCCGTCATGCCTTGGCCACTGTTGCCAGCTTCTCGTACGGTCAAATAAATAAATTATGGCTCAATTATATTTTAAGATGAAAAAAAAAGTTTACTTACACTGACTGAAATAAGATTTATTTGTATTGTATTGTACTATATGCCTAACACAATGAGCCTACGAGTATATTGATCGAAATATAACATTCATTTAAGTATATTCTGGTAAAATCGATTCAGAGGACGACGAGTAGCAGTATATACAGGCACTATGCGAAGACGAGGTTAGCCTAGCCGAGTTGATAGTTCGATTCTGATAGGGTTCGGTTCGCAGTAGGAGCGAATATTTATGTGATGTGCACGGGCTAAGGCTTGGTCCACGATGGCCAGTTTTTAACTCGAATTGTTTAACCCAGGATGACCTGAAGCAAGCGATCACGGAGTGGCGCGAGGTGTTCCTGATGGGCGCCACGGTGCACTTCGTCGGCATCACCATCTACGGCATCTTCGCGTCGGGTGAGCTGCAGCCCTGGGCGGAGCCCGAGCAGACCCACGAGTCGCCGCTCAACAACAAAACACTTGAGACCACCTTCGTAAGTACACTTCATTTACTTGCTACATGTATAATCGTACATGCAGTGGTCAGCTGTGAAATACCGTCTCCTGCCTGCTTGTGCCTTAGATCTAAGGTAATATCATAGCGTAATTATTACGGGTACACTACACAATTCCGAAAAGTCATAATCATAATTCCGAATTAATCAAAATTCTGAATTTTCAAAATGTCAATGTTTTGATCGAAGAGTATTTTTTGATATCGCGTATAAATCAAACCTCAGGTTAGGGTTGGATTATAACAACAATAAAAAAAAAACAAAGCTGATGCGGAAAGTTTAGGATAAAGGAAAATCAGGACAAACGATGCATTAAGACAAATTACGATTAGGCACAATATAGACTTCCATTCGTAGCTTTTTTACTAAAAGAGAACTCTTAATCAGTATTTAAATTAAGACACATCGCAGTGAGTACAGTAAATTGTTAGCCACTATCGAGTTTTAATGTTTGTTATGATATACAGATGGGGAGCCCGTCGGCGCCGCTGAAAGGCGAGGACCCGCCGGCGTACGGGGCCGTGGTCCCGGCGCGGCCGCCGCCGCCGTCCGCGCCGCCCGCGCAGGCGCACGTGCCCAACAACCCGTTCGTGTCCGGCGCGCTCTACCAGGCCGAGCCCGTGCAGCCGCCTGCGCACCACTACCCAGACCTACCTAAGGATAGCACGTACTAAATTTACCTACGAGTTCAGATTTCGTAGCTGTCATCTCGGTTCGATTCTTTGATTACATGTCGCTGGGCTATGGATTGAACTGCGATTGGTTTCGGCTATCAAATCGGCTACTTAATGCAGGTTCTTTGTATCCAGCCCTTGCACGATAGGTAAAATTTATTAGGGACTTTTCAATATCTGGAGTGCGCTGGGATTGGTTTAGTTGTGATATTTTGCTTTTAATTAAGGTATAGGTAACTTGCATGACTGTTACGAATTTGGCAAATCAACCTTTCACTTTTCAAATCGCCAGGCCTTTTATGAGCTTGCCTATACTCAGTAACTCGAGCACGAACATTTCAATCATACGTTGTTATTTTCGAATAGAATTACTATTCAGAAACGAGTCACCTATCCTTAGCAAGACTTCCGAAAACAGACGTTTCCGAATCAATGACGATGCGATAGTCAACGTCAATATATTACATTTGCATTTGCGTTGCTATTACATTTTAGTACTAAGTACGAACACGGTACCAATTTTCACACATATTTTCTCGCTGATGACGCGTTAACGTAACTTACCCAATAGAAGCTAAAAGTTTGTGCTCAGGGAACTGTACTAAGCCCGCATCATCAAATTAATATATTTTTCTGTTGGTTCTTCCTTCTGTTTTTTCTACCGACCTCCGCAACTGTAAACACGTGGAAAGTAACATAGTTCTACACTTATTTATTATTTCTTCGACGCTGCTCGATGCACTCAGCCTAGCCGTCGCCAATCTACATATTTGTGAAGCTTCATAATAGGATAAAAAAACATTTTTTCGCTTTTAAAAGGAGAATGGGCAAATTGGCCTATCGGCTGCCACTGATAGAATTAGTGTCATATGTAAGCTCTGATACTTGGTTTTTTTTTATCTCTTTAAAAAATCCATACTTTGCCCATTCTCTTTTCTTCTTCATTGGTACGTTGGCGGTTCTGTACCTATTACCAAAGATTAGTGCATTTGCTGTGTGGTTTTCTCGCCATGATTAGCTTGAATCACTTAAACCTATGTCATTGTTTAATAAATTAAAGATACATACGTCTGTTATTCAATTTTTAATGATTTATAAAACACTATAAATTGTTTAGATTTTTGCTGGGTACACATTTAGATATGAAAAACGAATATTCAACTAACGGAAGTAAAATGATTAAAGTACGATGTCCCAGAACTTACTTAAAATATTTATTTCAAGTTCTGGGACCTGTATATCAAAGAAGGAGGCTGTAGTCAGGGACTGAATACTTATCTTTGTTATAGGTAATAAGTTAAAGATTAGATAAGTACTGGTATTATCTTCTTCCTTTTCTTCTGTTCTTGTTTTGGAATGGATAAAATGTTTTGGTTATTTTACTGATCCCGCGATTCAGTCCCCGATTGCAGCTGCTTGAGTGTTAGCTAAGGTAAGGTAACGTTATTTAAATATTATTTTTCTATTTATAATTATCACCCGTTATATGGAATATATGTTAGCTTTATTATCGCCCACTGACATATCATCGATTATTAAAGAACTAGGCGTCGAGAGAGTTATCCATTCATTTCTATTCGATGTGACCTGCTTGTTCTCGTGGATCGTTCTCCTTGTTACTAAGTGTTGTAAAATGTTACAATTATTATCTCTATAATAAGCATGTAATTAAACTGTTCAAATTTAGAATTACCTGTAACTATTTAAAATATAAACATAGCTTAGACGTAGCGATTTAAATAAATGTACTTGGGAATGTTACATAGGGAAGTAATGCAATCACTGTTTTCGTATAGATATTATTGCATTTCGTTTTATTCTATTTACAATAAGTTTGTTTTTAAATTTGTTGCATTTAGTGTTAATTGCTGGTTATTTTACGGCTTTGAAAGTGTTTAAAGTTTCAGAATTGTTTCAAGCTTGTTCCGATAACGCGAGTGTTGCAGTTCCACCTTGACACGTGTGACAGACACTCTGAAGTCAAATATATCTACACGCCCATATGTCACTTATAATAAGATCTATGTTTATTGTTTACATATATATATATCGTGACAATGCAATTCAAGACACATTTCCCCGTCAGCCATTATGTTGTGTGTTTAAGTACAATAAATTAGGCTAGGTTATTAATAACTTATGAGTAGAAACTATTCTTAAATTTGAAAGTACATACGTATTTACTTGTATTTCCATAGTTATGTAAGTAGGTAATCAAATTAGTTTAATTGATACATATTAGTGGGTCATGAATCAATACGGGAAGAAAATAAGTGTTTATAAAATAAATGATTTGATCCAAGTATAAGTTTCACGAATTTGAAATGAAAAAAAGTACTTACGAGTACCAACCTTACAGCAGCTATTTTTAGACTTGATTGATTTAAATCTGTTAAAGTACCTACTTAAACAAATTTACACAAATGACTTCTGTAACTTTGTACTCAATAACATAGGCAATAATGTGATGATAGGTAACCGTTTAGATATTAACGTAAAAAAAGTATGAATATAAAAGCTTAACCTTAGCGACTTGATAAGTATATAATTATAGTGACAGTGTGAAGTATCTAAAAATAACTATTATCTATGTACTTATAGTAATTAGTTAGTCTTTCGTGATGCACTTGCACAATGCACTGTAGGTATGTACAGCACGGCAGTAGCTGCATAGTTGCAGACAACTAAGTAAAGTAAAACGAGGTTATGTAACGAATGCGTAGCGATCCTTTGGCATAATTTAATTTTCTCTGAAACTAGAAACTTTTACATAATAATGTGTAAAAACCTTACCTAACTCACGCTATAACTACTCGTAGGTTCAATCCGAAATTGTTTTTTTCTAAATTTAAAAGAGATTGACGTTTCTTGTCTACGTCGGTGTCGATTCATGTCTTACAATTATATTTTTGTTATAGGTATTTTAGTGGATGCGGGGACTCGTATGGGCCCCTAATATTTATGGAAATAATTTGAAAAAGTTCATAGTTTCACCGAAAAACTAATTATGCGAGAAGCTGGCTGTGCAAATTATCATGAACCTACTTTTGTAGTAGACAAGTCGTACCCTTAGATAAAATCAATACACGCGCCTTGGTCAAGAAAATAACTCTAAATATTAAGTTACTACGATATTGCGATACTACGTGTTGCACTTGGTCGAAGAAGAAGAGAAATATTTCCCTTCCGGAGGACAAGTTTTTAAATAAGAGACCATTCAAATCAAGTAGGTCGTAGTATGGGGCAGTAGATACGCCTCTTGCTTGGCTTTTCTTATTCTTTTAAGTACCTCATTGACTATAGTTTGTAGTCCATGAAACCACGGCATGTTACGTAGGGGCTGCCCCTTACTAGAGGGGAAAACACTTATTTTAATCCTACGTAGCTTATCTGTATAAATTCATTGCTAAACGATCTATATATAGATCTGACCATACAAAAATCTTTTGAATGTAAATAATCTGTACTTTAGATGATTATATTGCACGATACCTACTGCACCACAGCACTTTATATTTAAGGACTAAGTAATATAGAGCCCGTTTAAACTTTCTGATACCGTACTACAATTATTGCTTAATTTCGCTGATAGGCCTATGTGGCCTGCCTTAAGTTGTCCCTTGTATTTTGGTCCTAGGATCTTCCTTCATCAGGAGAACCACTACACTACGGAGGATCCTATGCCCAAAATATGGTTTCCTGGGTGGGAGGACCTTGTGCAGGGTCCGTCCGGGTCGGTACCACCATCTTATCCATTAACCTACCGCCAAACAGCAGTGCTCGCATGGTTGTGTTCCGGTTTGGTGATAAGACAGCCGGTGAAATGACTAGCACATAGGCATTCCATCTTAGTCCTCAGGTTTGGCAGTGCATTTGCAGTCTTAGGATTGCTGTCTTGTGAATGCAAATGTCTATGGGTCACAGTCTCCACTTACCATCAGGTGGCCTGTGTGCTCGTTTGCCTAAACATGCCATAATAAACAATTAAAAAAAAAAATGGACATGGAATAGGTCTACAGGATGTATTTGGTTTAAACTTAGTTTCGGTTTCAAGCGGGCTCTAATATTACAGGTGGGAGACAAACTTGACAATACTTAAGCCTTATCTCACAACGACTTCGGAGCAGGTTCGTGACAATAATGAACTGATCGACATTAGTCGTTAGTTCCGGCACTTGTTAAGGGCGCACGCTACCAATAAAAGATGCTATTTAGCAAATCGTTTAAATATACCGTCATTTTAACCCAGGTCACTGGACCTATATTTTTATAGTAAAAATAAATAATTTAAAAAGTTACCAAGTAGATTTTGGAAACAATGCAAGATGCTGATTTCATCAGTTTTGGCTCGTTAGGTTCTGCTTTATTATATCTGGTGGCAATACCGTTGTTATGTTATTAATCAACGTGCATAGATACACATTTAATTAGGTCGCTTGGCAGAATTTCCATTGCAATGTAAAGTCTATCCTTACATACATCTATGACGTTTGGCCTGACCTGCGAGTAAGTAATAAGCGATAGCTAAATTGAGATTATGAATAGGAATTGTTGAAGGTGTTTAGATGGTTTGGTTCCTTGGACATGAGTGAGAATTATCATAAATACTTTAGGACGTCACAAACAGCAATGTGCTATATCAGTATTTATAATAGGTACCTACATATCTAGAATTTACCATATGATCCAAAATAAAATTTCATTGGACATTTTCATAACATCAAACTTAATTTACTTTCGTGTCATTAAATTCATGTCTTGAATTATAATATAGATCATGTCGTTGATTTAAAAAAAATCTCTACGCCGTCAATTTCTGTGTTGTAAAATAATTTGACTAACTTTAAAAATATGAATTGAGTGTGTAGTATTTTGTATCATGACCTAGAACGTTAATAATTTTAGCAGTAACAGAATACTTCAAATAATGTTAAAATTGTTGTTGAAAAACACGTACCTAAGATAATGGAATACTTACTGGATCATAGATCAACACCATCCCTCCTTGAACGCAACACAGGCCAATTTACTCCGCCGCCCCGCACCGATCTAAACTACGACGTTGGTCCGCACTAGGCCATATTCGCATATATACAACTTTGTCGGCATAATTTCAATGTAACAAATAACAGCCTTGTGGTACCATGACTAAGAGTAAAACCGCGGACAGGCGGACAGATGGACAGACGGACATGTCGAAAGGGTCGTTTGACTTCGGAACCTTAAAAATGGCAATAGATAGCTCGGGGAACGAGCAGTTGGGCGCTACAAAACTACAGTCCGCCTACTGATGTTGGCGAGTCAGTTTATCGTTTTTGATCAGAGACACATATAACTTTCTCATTCAAACAGATAACATATTGTATAGTACGTCCCTTTCGGCTTGTCAGTAACTGTTCCTCTGAGGCGCCCGTTAGGGTTTCATTAACGGAAGAGCCCGAGAGCTTAGAGAATAGACGAGCATCATCAACAAAAGGCAATATAGAGCTTTACAAATAAATTTAAAATTATATATGTTACTGGACCTGACAGACCCGCGAGGAATACCAAGAGTTTTAAACTAGTCTACATGGCCCTAAAGCCTTTTTTAAAAAAACCCAATAAACCTGGTTTCGTTATGGACGGCGCCGCGCACACAGCGCGTCTCATTATTATTGTTCAAGGGGTGGTTTTTTGAAGTATAAATTCTGGAAAAACTGTCTTTTATAACGATTATTTTCTCTGATTCAACTGATAAATGATTTTATTTATTCTCTGATTAGAAAATAAAGATGTACATCAATAGAAATTACCAAAATTTTAGCTCTGTAATCTTATTGTTAAATTAAATCTAGATGGTTCTATTATATTTTAACTCAATCAATATATCAAGTTTATAAACCATTGGCTATTTATATTTAGTTATTGATCTACTTGGAAAATGCGTAGTCTGAAAATGGCCGAACATCTGCTTCTTCGGTTCGGAGATCGCTCGGAGATCGCTCGGGCGCGATCGGGCACGGTCGGGCACGGTCGGGCGCGGTCGGCGCGGTCCGAATGATAATTTTCACGATGTCCAATAAATATGGCGGCAAGGGTATCGATCACCCGCACTCGTTGAAGCGCACGTTACTGAAGTAAGGTACGTTAAGACAATAACTTTACTATAAGAATAATAGTTTTAACGACAGGCAACCTGTCATTCGTATCTTTTTTTACTATATATTTAAAATAATTATATACGTATGCATCTTCTTCACTCTGCTCTCTCAGAGGGAATACGGGTAGGCGTTGATTCCAAATCGATCAATCTGTAGTTATAGCTAGCATCCCGAATTTCCTCTCAATAGATAATTATGTATTTAATTTTATATTATTGTCAAAGAAACTTACGAACGCATTTCAAAACAATAGCAAGATACACGCCGTGGCTAACGATGAAAGTAATCAATATACAAGAGGCCGTAGCCAAGACACAAAGGAAACTACGTCGTCTACTGTCATCCCATACGTGTTGAATGATAGAAAGGAGAAACGTGAGTAGCATTTGCATCTTGGCTACGGCCCATTATATTTTATTTGGTTTTCGTACGTTAGCTTTTATTTATAAATTAGATAATAAGCAAATATTGTGTTTTTATTGTTATGAGGTCAGGTTGGGCAAGTCCGTTAACGGGTAAGTGCGACAAATCGTATATTTTTTAGGAGATGTTGTTGATTAGGCGCACTTGCCCTGTAGGCGCACTTACCTCCCCTTATCTTGGTTTTAATTTGATCCAATGTATATATAATAATAATATGGATCGTTTTTTGTACCGTAAGTTAAATATACGACAATAATTTTACTTATAATGGGTGATCTCACTCTATAAGGCTGTGTTGACAATAAAGCTCCCTTGGGGAGCGACAATTAGCTAGTCCATAAGTTTTAGAGGTAGGAGCGAGTTAGTGGAGAGTCTAGCAGAATGTATTCAACTGCGATATATATTTATACATAGGCATAACTTAAACGTAAGTATATACTCGTACATATAAGTAAATAGGTAAGCGTAGTCCGAAAATTTCAAATTGCGTGTTTAAAATTTTCTTTCCCTTTTCATTCTGATCGGCAGTTCTTTAAAAAGCACACATTTAAATACTTTCTCACATCGTATACAAGTGTTTGATGTAAGAAAGTAATAAATGTTCATAAATAGTATTTTGATTTTCATCAACTCTTTCAAATTTTGGTTTTGTAATTAGTTAGTGAATTGATTTTGTATACGCAAAATAACGTATAATTATAAATTATAAGCGTAAATAAAAATAATCTAAATTTTGACTGAATCCATGCAGAGCATATCTCGATCATAAATACCAGAAAAGTTGACTAACTGCAATGTACTAGGTCAAAGCATTAGATACTCTATTGATAACTAAATTAAATTAAAAAGGCAAATACGATTACTTTCCAGTTAGTTGCCATTTTGGTACTAGATGGCAGCTGTAACAAGTGCAATGTTGAGATCACGCGGATTATCGAGAATATTTTACAACAGATTTGAGGAGTTTTGGTCAGAACCAGCCAAGTAAACTTTAAATATTAACTGACCTGTCACCTATCACCGCATGACTTGCACCACTCTCCATGGTCGCGGTTAAAATGTATTAACCTAAGCGTTGAATTAGGTATTAATTGTACAAAAGCCTGATTTGTCAATTACTGATTAGAATCATGTTGAAGGATTTGCTTTCAAAGTCCCGATATATTAACATTGACAACTGCTGTAAATATTTCGCGTCGATCATGCCTACTCTGTTTAAGTATTCTTTTGGATGAAACGTTCGCAACACAATAACTCTTAACCTCTCTTTTTAAATTAACTTACTAGTACAGCAAATGCATCAATTTTTTTTCGAAAAATAAATTATTCTAATAATAGTAGACGAGGGGCAGGATATGGGCTTAAAATAAAGGTTTAACTTATGGTATCAAAGCGAGCAAGAGCCTCTGATGTCACGCTGGAGCCGAATCTCTTTGTGTAGTATATATATCTATAATAGTGTCTGCACGAGTGAAAAGTACGGGTATATAAAAAAAACATAATTTGAATAACGTTATACATAACCGTAGCATTCGTATCGATTGATAAAGTACGCTTTAGTCATTTGTTTGTCTTTTGTTAAGTAGTGTCTATAACAAAAGCGCACTTTCTCAATCTCGCTATACAATTCGTCGGACGAACTATTAACAGAATAACACCTCAAACCATTTTTTTAATATACCAGAAATAATAATAATAATTGAAATGAATGTTGGTTAGGTTATGGAAACTAAAATATTTTTATAAAGTAAATATGATTAAAATAATGGCCAATACTTATTACTATAAACGTTTATTAATAATTCGTCCGTCGAATTGCATAGCGAGTTGTTTAAGGTAGTTATACCAGGACAGCTCTGCATTAGGTTTCAATTTGGCCTACGACTTAGGTATTTATTAAAAACGGTAGGCATTAGTAGGAATAAATATTATTTACTCTGTTTATTTTAGCAATTTCTGAACATATATTGTAACGCCACTTAAGGGTACACATAAGTTTAGCATTGAGAAACTAAGTAAGAATAAATTCGTAGTTTAAATAATAACATAACGTGCTTAACTATAAAATTTATTAATTGGAATTCATAAATAAAATCCAGATGTTTTGAAAGCCGCACTTCGCTTGATTTGCGACTTTGCGTTTGTTTAAACAGTTACAACTAAATTTTTATGAATTTCAGTAGAGAAATTTTATTTTTAAAAATGTGATACGATTTTTGTAAAAAAAATACGTTATAAATAAAAAAAAACGAAAATGTTTAATTCTTGTTATTACTTTTCGTTATCCGACGGGGAAATGTGTCACACGATATGGAGCGCTATTACACTTTGCCTTTGGCCATATCGTTATCATAGTGTTAACGAGATGGCAACTCTTATTAACTTAGCAGTAGGTAAGTAAAGGCGGCCGTGTCGTAAACAATGGAAGACCGCACGGAAATATAATGTCGTCACTCGATTGACTCGATTCTTATTATCATGCGAATTGTTTATTTTTCTATACTGAATACTTTTGTAATAAGTGTTTTTTTTTCAGCGCATAAAAAATGTCCTCGTCGTGACTTACACCCGTTACACTTGTACCTAGTGTGTACAGTCCGCCACTTGTATATTGTTCTAAAATTTAAAGAATGACAGGATTTGCATTATAATTACCTTTAAAATTCAATTTGTACATCATTTCGGTGAGGTCTTCATATGCCACAGTGGAATTGAGGCATTGTTATAGACATAGACATAGAATTACTTTTTTCGTGCACCTGGTGGGTAAGGAACGGGTACACAAGCACTTATCGTTTAATTGTATATTTGTCAGTAAACGGCTAAAGAGTGTAAATTTAACATTTTACGAAGAACTAACGTTTAAGGCACTTCACTTTGTTTGTAGTTTGTTAGAACTGATATTCTTATGAGAACTAACTAGTTAGGATGTAAATATAAAATTTCATGCTTGAGAATTATATGATGATACAGGGTGAACCATCCAACTCTTATTCTGAAACTGTCGACCTGACCTGTCACCTGTTTGGATTGCTCACCCTGTATAATTGAACGCACAAGTGTTGTGCGTGGTATTAATTCATTTTAATATAATCAAAATCATGTTAAACATAATAAATTAAGTTTGGTTTTCTAGGATTTTTCCTAGATATTAAGCATTTATAATTTATGTAGGTAGGTACTAGTACTACTAGTGTATTTCTTCTAAAATAATTGTAATCGAAATTGATCTCTATAGTGAATGTTGTTGACTTGTTCTCGGTGTTAGCCCTCCCTGTTATCTATTCTATAAAATGCATTATTGATGGGTTTTTTGAGTTGGTAGAGCTTTACTTATGCTGCTTTATAAAATGGTGACATTACCTTCCCTAATAAAATAATAAATGTATAAAAATAACAGCCGCATTTTCATTTGAATAAAATAAGGTCAGGTTTTTTAAATGTTTTTATTTCACTTAATTTGAAGACATACCTTAATTTAATTATTTTTTTCAACTAATGGCCGTTCCTAATTATTAAACTAGGTAATTTTGAGTTAAAATTTGTAACTACATGCAGATGTGTCAACTGATAACTCCACCACCATCATTATCATCATCTACCAACCGAAAGACGTCCACCGCTGGGCGTAGGCCTCCCGCAATGTTGGCCACAATAACGGTAATACGCCGCCTTAATCCATTGGTTTCCCGCAACCCTAGCCACGTCGGAGGCCTACCCACGCTGCGTCTTAATTCCGGTACACAGAAGCTACTGTAGAAACTTCCGCCCCCATCGGCCATCGGTTCTGCGAGCGATGTCGCTCACTAACGTTTCATTAGCAACCAACAATTATTAACTAAGTTTATAAATTACAGTAGGTATATTACAATCACCTTCAAATAATAGAGAGACTGTCTTATTGAACAAGGCATCACTTTAGGTCCAACGTCAACTGTCAGAAAACAGACGGTGAGTATTTTAATATGATATTGGCGTTATAATAAATCGATCGTAATTTAGGTGATGAGTCGTATCAATTAAGACAATCTCTACTGGCCTATAGGAAAATATCACAAACCCTATAAATGAAATCAATAAATTATCTAAATTACTTATTCAATTGACAAGAACATATAAAAATAAACTTCCTAATCTAAAACTTACTTTACATTTATTGAGACGGCTAACAAGTAAGTTTTGTGTACAATTAGACTAATTTTTAATTATCTTAAATGAGATGAATATCCGGTACAATTGACAAGCGATCGAGGCAGTGACCATCTCATCGCCATCGACACCTTTGTAAAAAAAGTAAGAAATACGTTTGATTTAAAACGACCAAAAAAATATTGGAGGTGCTCAATTCGCTATCATTGATAATTTACTTATTCTACTTTGCATTCGATGTGATTTCGAATCCAAATGATCCATGCCTCGCCTCGAGGAAATGAAATGTTGGTAAAGAAACAGTTATTTGTTCCACAAGAGAGCAAAGTTGGTTTTTGCTGCGAGTGTTAAAAATAAAAAGATAATCTTGCTCCGCTCGCGATTCATTTTAGAATCCTAAGCACAGCAAGGGATCGAAAGACACGGGATGCAAATAGCATTAGTCCCAAGTGTTTTTTTTTAAATAAATAATATTGAATTTTAGAAAAAAAAAGTGTTTCAGCCGCCGTTAGCCCACTTTGAATTGTTAATTAAAGGTCAAATTAAGCATTAAATTTTATCAGGATTATATTAATTATAGACCGGGGCATTAATTACATATTTAATTATTATGCCGGTTATTATTAAATAATTTCCCACGGTGCAATTACTGTGACTTCCAAACAAATAAATAAATAAATATAAGCAAAACATAAAAAAAAAAAAAAAAAAAAAAAAAAAAAAAAAAAAAAAAAACACACACCAGTACACTTCCTATTTGAATATCCATCCATATTTATCTTGAAATACGCCGTCATATAATAATAAACATAACTATGCTGCTGTTGATTTACAACGTCAAGTTACTCGTATTTGTTGCCCATTTCTCTGATCTACCTTCAATATTAAACAAGCCATCTGTTTCCTTTTGTGTCCTGTTGGGTCGATGAGTAAGAGCTGAAATAGCAGATGACAAGTGGAAGTTAATCCTGAACTAGGGCTTTTCTTCATCGGATAGCCTTCATCTACATATTCGCAAGTTCGGTAGAACAACTGCACAATGTATAATACAACACAAAGTGCAATGGTGCCCCTGTCCCACTGAAGTTGCAAATAATGTCCAAGCGATAGCTGTAGCTACATTCTATTGCCTGGATAAAACATGACTAAACTTAGGGCCGTATCAATAAACTGATCTCTTCTTCTTCTTCTTCTTTTGCCCCCGCGGCGACTTGAACAGCTACTACCGCGGGGATATGGCGTTTCCACGTTAAGTGATTTCGCCAGTGTCAAGTATATATAAGTATATATCAATATAGCAATAAAACAATCCAATCTTCTCTAGGAAGATTGGGGGCAACGTTGTACGGTGATTTGTAGGTCAGAGGTCAAGATAGTTTTAACCTCTGCACCACTGCGAGTCCACTTGAAACGAGAAGAAAGATGCCAGATACACGAAATAAGTCCAAGCCTTCAATCACTGTGCGACACAAAGGCATAAAAAGTACAAATCACTATCAGAAAAGAACTTTGAACACCTAATTACCCAAAAATTAAAGTCTAAAACAAATTACACGTCCGCCATCTTTTAACGTTGCAAATGGCCCCCCGTCACCTGATCTCGTCTGTAGTGCTCGTCTCAAGATGCGTCAAAAATGACAGCTTTCTATGGCTTGACGTTTACTTCGACGTATCTTGTGACGGGCATCTCAGCCAAGATGAGTTATTATTATTAGTCTTGACCGGGTAGATGATTTCTAACATTGAACAATTTGAAAATATTGTACAGAGCAAATAATGCTCCGGGCTGTTTTTTTTCGTTTGTCGATTTCATGAAGAATTGACTTCGAATTAGTTGGAATCATTAAAAGGAGATTGACAAGGTTTGGACCAAATGCTGCCCATGCAGAAGTGAAAATACCTCTAATGAATTTGTTGCATTACTATGTATTAGAAAAAAAACCGGCCAAGTTCGAGTTGAACTCGTGTGGAGAGGATTCTGTACGTACGTTTTTATTTTTATAGAATCCTTATAGGTTTTTCTGTAATCTACAAGAAATAAACTATATTTTGTATTTTTTTTTTATTTTAGACTCAGTAGTTTCAGACTCAGGAATTGTAAATTTCGTCTTCATTCATGAATAAAATCAAAACTGTTTATTTTACAATAAATTATTTGAGACCCTCATAACGAGCCATTTCATTTGATATATGACACAGTAAGGTTTTTGAAATCTTTTTTTTTTTAATTATTTTTCGTCCCCCGTAAATTACCATTATTAAAATAAAAATACTTTGCACATCTGTGTTTACGATCCGTTATTTTTTCATTTTTGTAGGAAACCCTAAAAACACATATTTTCAAAAGTTCGAAAGATAGAAACACAAAAGCTTTTATATGGTCGCTATTACTTTGCACTTTTGGTTTTCTACGGTTTTTCCTCCCTCCCTGGACATAACTTGAAGCGCTTTAGTGTACAGTCTACAGACCTCGGTAGATAAGAAGTAAATCCTGACACATTGTACATCCATGAAGTTTCTCAATATTCATAGTATAACAGTAGCAAACAATGTAAAACTTATTGGTTGCCTGTAAAGAAATAGTAATAATTGCATTTTTAATGCTGCCAACGGTGTCAATATTAGGAAACTTCGTGGTTGCGCAATGTGTTCACGAGAACTTGATGCACTCTGTGTTCATAGACAGCACTTGGTCCAACTCCCATACCAAAATAGTCAATCTCCTCTAAAATCACTACCGAGATGCCAGTGGAACAAAAACACCATTGATAATAATTATAACATAGAGAGACCCGTCACCCAGGGCACTATGTTGTGATATCACTACTGTCGGGAGTTTTTATGACTCAATAAATTTTAAAATTGAGCTCCTGGTCTTCAAGTATAGTTTATACTATGATTCTCGGACTAAGCGAGTTGAGCGGCATCAGCTGTAGGGCCCCACGGAGCGCAGGCGGCGCGTCTTCCCGGGGAAGCCCCGCGCGTAAGGAGGCTGGGCGTTCGTCGTCACGTAGTACACTCCTCGGGCTCTGCAATCCGATGATCGAAATTCAATGGGCAGCCCACAGACAATCTCAAACACGACCCGTAATTAAAATCGATGATCAAGGACTAATTGATTTAACCCTGGTTAAATTGGAAAGTTGTAGGTAGCATTAGCACTGGACCAGCGAATTTATCAAAGATAAAGATAAAGATATTTATTCAGTAAGTAGGCCGCACGGGCACTTTTACACATCAAGAATCTACCAGCGCTTCACAAGAGTACTTTTGGTTACTTCGGATGCTACGATACCAGCGGCGGTGTGGTTGTGACGGTACGAGCGGTGTCTTGAATGTAATCAAGTATTTGCCGTTGTGTGTGCTCCGGAATATTTGAGCACTGTGGATGACCTGAACAATTTGATTACTTAGGCTGCGTCGATGTTAATGAGTATTCTGGATGTTTCCAACTATTTGGTGATCTTGACTGCTACGTACTATATGATGCTGACTGTACTTATGTCTACATAAGTATGTATAAGACGGTGCAAGACGGCCACATCAGATTGATATGTTAAAAACTCAGGGGAGCGATGTGTGACTTACTTGTGGCTGAGGTGCTCGCCCATCAGCACGTACTCCGAGTCCTTGGGCTCGCACCAGCCCACCAGGTAGGACAGGAGGCTGGGGCAGGGGCCCGCCCAGAAGCCCTCGCGCGATGTGATGGACTCGATGAAGTACGGAGTCACCTTAGTGTGGTCGCAGGACAGCGTTTCTGGAATATTAATTTCATCATCACTATGGGGACAGCTAATATTATAAATGCCAAAGTATTGATTGTTTAGTTTTCACGGCACGGTACAAGAAACCTATGAAATTTGGTATGGAGGTAGCTTGAGTCCTAGGGAAGAACATTGAATAGGAGATACTTTTCCCAGAAAGTTGGACAGTTCTCGAGCAAGTAGTGAGCGAATTCTACGCGGACGGAGTTTCGCGAGCCATGTAATTAGCGTACTGCGAACCAAACTGTATGTAACCCAGCCTCAAACAAGCTTAATGGCAAAAATACCTGACACGCCTTAATATAATTTAAAAGCTATCTTGTTGGTGACTGGGCGCTCGTCAGAAGCACAACACAATGAAGAACAAGAAGCGAACGCTACTAATGGTTCTCCTTTCTATCACTCAAAATGTATGGGATGACAGTAAGGACCGTATCGTTAATTATGGAAACAAATAAAATGGTGTAATCTGAATAAGGGCACAGATAACAGAATACAAGTACAGATACCCAATCTCATACAGCAAAAGCGTGCCGTCCTAATGTAGGCAATTCGGTAGGCAATTTTAGTCCCGTAGTTACACCAGTAGATGCCGTATCTGAGCCACCACTGGATGCTGGCAGCCTACCTAATAGTTTTAGTAACGTATCACCAGATGGCACTGACTTCAAGAATGAGACGTCAAGAAAATTGTTGACTTAAAACTAATATGTAATGAATGGCTATAATCCTACCGGTGACATTGTAGTAGCGTTTTATTAATTCATAGGAACATCTGCCCTGATTAATGATGTCCAGGACAAAATAGGAAAGTTTTAATGACATGTTTGGGAAGTTTTTTGCTGACATTAAATAAAAGCAATAGGTAAAAATAACTGGTTTATTAGGTTTAAAGAATTTATTTTCTCATAAGAATTTTACAATTCACTTACATGAGAATTAAGAATAAGTTAAAAATAGTTTGGTGAGCGTATTTAAGCGTGCGTATTTACATAAAAAGGAAATATCGCCTTCAACTTCAACTTTATCCGAATCCAACGAAACAAAGTTATACACTCGGCGTCAAAAAAATCGCACCTTTTGGTATGTTGACTTCAAGCAGCTATAAACCCTATTAAATCTAAGATAAGGTATGAGTGTGGGGCCTCATTTTAAAGGTTATTGAATCTTTTAATTTATAAAAATGTGATAATGATTACTAAGCTTAAAAAAAACGTTTTTCATGAAAAGAGGAAAAACATTTATTCACGCCAATATTACACAATCTAAAAACATAACAAAATTAAAAAATACAGTAAAACAAATTCTTAAAACTAAACTTAAAACCTAGTGTTACCTCCCCTAGCCCTAATTACAGCCTCCATGCGATCCTTCATTGACCTCACCAACGTCACGATGCGTTCTTGAGGAATGTCACTCCACTCCTCGACGACGGCGTCCCGAAGCTGTTCAAGGGTGGCAGGGGCAGTATCACGAGACCGTACCGCGGGTTCAGGTCAGGGCCTCGCTGGCCACTGCATCACGGGGATCCCAACCTGATCCAGGTAGTCCCGAACCGAACAATCAACGCCGTATGAGAGCGGGCGTTGTCGTGCATGAATGTGAATTCAGGCCCGACAAAACCAGCTTACGGGACCACGTGGTTCTCCAGGATCTCTGTGATGTACCGATGAGCAGTCAGGGACCCCTGGCCACGTCCACCTCCAGTGCGGGAGACGCACACAAGGTCGGTTTGGCCCGATTTTAAAGTTTATTAACTGTGCTTTCATATGATACTAATATTGGTAGGGTACAATAAATAAGTTAAGAGCTTTATTCGCTTGAAGTCAAAATTTCAAAAGGTGCGATTTTTTTGACGCCGAGTGTAGTTTAAATGTTTGTACACAAACTGTCAGCGCGTTTTGATATTTCAATGGTTAAAGATAGCACGTTGTTTGTTCCGTGTTTGTATTAACATTTTAATACACCGAAACCGCCAAAACAGTATTTTGTAATATTCATTTATATTCGTCAAGACATTATTTTCTCTATTGTTTTTTTGTTTTTAATATAAAAGAAGTATTTTGAGTATTGATTTTACGCATCAAACAAGAATTTGTAAAAACGAAACGCTTGGGATCTGTGAGTGCATAGTAGTTTCGCGATCCGTGATGGCACCATCTAGTGACAGTATGTACCTAATAAGGCGTAGCAAGCTTGAAAGCTTATAAGTTTTTTATGAGTTAGATGGAGTTAATATAAAATTTGTTGCATTTATTAAACTTATAAAATATACCCTACTTTATGTAGAGAAGGATGTTTTTGATGTAATTAAGGTACGTTGAATTTATTAAGGTGCAAAAATCATTCAATCTTCACGATTACTGATTCAAATGTTTCGCTCGATACCTGTGACGCCATCTATGAGTTTATTAAAGTAATAATTATACGTTGTTCGAGTTGGGAGGCCATGATAAGGGTCAATTTCCCCAGCAATATTTTAAGCTGGCGGCGCTGAAAACCGGGGTGAACTATGGTTAAAAATTAAATTGTTATTTTTTTCTGAATACTTCACGCAGTTGCCTATTTTGGGCAATAAGTAGAATTAAAATATTAATGGAAATAATAATTAAAAAAAAAATTAAGACCTCATTTCTCATCACAGTGGGCTGTCCGCAACCCAGTTTTGATTGCAAAACGTGGAATAAATCAAAAACTATTAATGATTATGAAAAACATTTACCTTTTACAAAAAGAAGGCCTGACTTTTTTTTTAACTATCACACATACCGTCCGGTACGAGGAAATACGTTTGTCCGGAGAAACGTTATCATTACCACCGTCAAATATTCTGTGCCTTATATCTGCTAAGCTTCAATATGTACGCCCCCCACCTCCCGTGCACTCGTAGAGTTAGTCACGCGCAAGAGTTTGGTGCTAGCGGTTGTGTTGTGCGCGTTTCTGGCGATAAAATATATAGGTAAGATCTTGCTTCCGGTGGGGTGGGGACAAAAAAATCCTCATTCCGACGGTTGATTTATTTTTTGTACTTTTTGTGTGTTTAGTTTAAGATTTATGTATAACACGTACGTCATATTTCTTAATTCTGGAGTAACGTTAGTTTAAAGAAACCAGACACCGTTGTTTTTTTAAAAATACTTTTGTACAGGTTTTATCATTCCGTGGTTCTCATTCTGATGTTTCCGGTGTATGAAATACCCACAGAAATGATAAGCAACACCGGCATGATACAAAAGTAGCTTCACTTAGTTATCCAAATAATTATCAAATTTAATTATTTCATTTTATGAAGTCAAAGCAAATGTATAAATATTATAAGCGTTTAAACGTAAATAATTAAGCGTTTAACGATAACCGAATGTCAGTTATTTTGTACAGTCAACAGCATAAATAAGTGATCATTTATGTACCTTGTCGCTTTCAATCGTTTCACTATTTTGTATAGCATTTCAAACATTACGTTAAAGTGACAAGGTACATAAATGATCACTTATTTATGCTGTTGACTGTACTACTAAGCATATAATATGCATACATACATAGCGTCACGCCTTCATCCCAGAGTGGGATAGGCAGAGCTATTACCAATAACTGTAACAACTTGTTACATAATATTATATTATAATGAAGAACGTTCTCACCGATAAAAAAAAAGAACTGTTACAGATTTAATTTTCAATTTAATTATAATTATAAAGGGCAATGCTAAGTGTTAAGATTGGACGTGACATTCAGTTTAAAAATCTCAAAAAGGTTTTCATTTAAATTAGTTTTAGGATGTTATTGATTTTTTTATAGATGCTCCTTGATCTCTAGACATTAAGACTGAAAAATGTACAAGTACACATGCGACTGCATTTTAACTGTTACAGTATTTACTTAAAATTTATTTTTATTTTAAGATCTGGGATATGTAAATTCACATCTAGTCTTGCACGTTATCATAATTTCATTATGTTACATTTTTGACTGAGTTTTTTAGGTATTTCATATTATATTTTTGAGGCCGTCCTTATGACGCACTAATTATTAAGCATGAAGTGATCTAAAGTCAGTGATAAATGATATAATTGCCACTGGGACATTTGTAATATTACAATTATTGAGTTATATTTTGCTTGGACAGCGAACTGTTCCTATTAGATTTACATAGAAGATTGTTATTTTTTTTAATTTATAACTAGTTTATTATCATAAATAAATCACAATATTTAGAATATTTTTGAAAACCATATTAAAGAAATAAGTAATAAATCAATCCGGTACATTACAAAAAAAATGTAAAGTAATTTTTTTAAATTAAAAAATGTTTTTTTTTTATAAGCGAATTGTTTCAAAACATTTATATAAATGTCATTTTTACTCAAACAAAGACTTATAATTATGATAATTATTAATAACATTAATCGAATTTTTACTCAAATAAATACTTCTATTTATAATAGTTAATAATAACATTAATGTCATTTTTACTCAAATAAACAGTGATAATTATGATAATTATTGACTTTTTTCATTTATTTTCATTCCAGTGGATAAGATTTCATTTACGTGGGTCGTTTCTATCATTCCAGTGGGTATTTATCACTTCGGTGGATACTTTTTATCATTTCGGTGTGTATTTATCATTCCATAGTTTTATCAAATATTCTATCTCGTATATCTCATAAACAGTTTATGATTTTGAGTGTCCCTTAACACCACATCTACAATATATAACAATGCATAGTTTAAAATGAAAAACGGTCAAAAATACACAAAACTTAAAAATTGCACCGAAATGAGACAAAAACCAGAAATGTTGAAATTGACCCATAAATACTTTTTATTACTAAAAAAACAACTTAAAATACGCGAATCTTAGATCTTCTAAGTGAATCATAAAAGCTTCTTTTTGTTATTTATTGACCCCCTTTGCCAGTTTTCTCACTTTGCTTTTGATGCTCTTCATTAGCCCTTGGACATCGACTGTTTTGAAAGTTTTTTGGGTACGGATCCAGTCTTTTTTGAATTGGTCGATGTTATCTGTTGGTTTAGCTTGTTTTCGTAGCCTTGTCTTCATCAGAGCCCAAAATTTCTCGATGGGCCTGATCTCAGGGCAATTCGGAGGATTTAATGATTTCGCGACAAATTCGACATTATTCTCTCGATACCAGGGGCCCTAGACAAGATGCATTACGCCAACTCGCTTTTCTGTTCGTTTCGTTTTTAAACCAATCGCGTCACTGCTAGATCACGTAATACGAAAAGTCACGTGATCTAGCAGTGACGCGATTGGTTTAAAAACGAAACGAACAGAAAAGCGAGTTGGCGTAATGCATCTTGTCTAGGGCCCCAGTTCAACACATGGCGAGCATAGTGACACGCAGCTAAATCGGGCCAGAATAATGTACGACCCCTGTGCTTTCGAATCAGTGGTAGTACCCGCATTCCTTCTTGTACACATCCGAAGTTAAGTTTCCCGTTACAAAAAACGGAGATGTTTTCATGCCGCATTGACAAATAGCTTGCCAAACCATCACTTTTTTCCCAAATTTTTCGCAAAAAATGGATTTGTCCTCTTTAGAGACCTTCGTTCCTTTTATTACGGTGTAAAACTGCGGTCCGGGTAGGGTTTTATAGTCAAGTTTGACATAGGTTTCATCGTCCATTATAATACATTGTTCATTTTTAGTTAAGACTTGGTCGTACAACTTCCGAGCCCGAGTTTTGACAGAAGACTCCTGGGTTTTGCTGCGTTTAGGCTGTTTTTGCTTTTTGTACGTTACAAGCAAGTTACGCTCCTTGGCACGCTGAACCATTGCAATAGAAGTACGACATTTTTTCGCACAATCCCGAATCGATACCTCTTTTTTTTGGGAAAAATGTTCGCATAGGTATCTTTTTGTCCAAATTAGGACATGAAGGGCCTCGTTTTCTACCTCGACCAGTTAAATCTTTTAAAGTATTATTCATACCAAACCTTTTTATCGTATTGTCATGGCCTCCCAACTCGAACAACGTATAATTATTACTTTAATAAACTCATAGATGGCGTCACAGGTATCGAGCGAAACATTTGAATCAGTAATCGTGAAGATTGAATGATTTTTGCACCTTAATAAATTCAACGTACCTTAATTACATCAAAAACATCCTTCTCTACATAAAGTAAGGTATATTTTATAAGTTTAATAAATGCAACAAATTTTATATTAACTCCATCTAACTCATAAAAAACTTATAAGCTTTCAAGCTTGCTACGCCTTATTAGGTACTGTCACTAGATGGTGCCATCACGGATCGCGAAACTACTATGCACTCACAGACCCCAAGCGTTTCGTTTTTACAAATTCTTGTTTGATGCGTAAAATCAATACTCAAAATACTTCTTTTATATTAAAAACAAAAAAAACAATAGAGAAAATAATGTCTTGACGAATATAAATGAATATTACAAAATACTGTTTTGGCGGTTTCGGTGTATTAAAATGTTAGTACAAACACGGAACGAACAACGTGCTATCTTTAACCATTGAAGTATCAAAACGCGCTGACAGTTTGTGTACAAACATTTAAACTACACTCGGCGTCAAAAAAATCGCACCTTTTGAAATTTTGACTTCAAGCGAATAAAGCTCTTAACTTATTTATTGTACCCTACCAATATTAGTATCATTTGAAAGCACAGTTAATAAACTTTAAAATCGGGCCAAACCGACCTTGTGTGCGTCTCCCGCACTGGAGGTGGACGTGGCCAGGGGTCCCTGACTGCTCATCGGTACATCACAGAGATCCTGGAGAACCACGTGGTCCCGTAAGCTGGTTTTGTCGGGCCTGAATTCACATTCATGCACGACAACGCCCGCTCTCATACGGCGTTGATTGTTCGGTTCGGGACTACCTGGATCAGGTTGGGATCCCCGTGATGCAGTGGCCAGCGAGGCCCTGACCTGAACCCGCGGTACGGTCTCGTGATACTGCCCCTGCCACCCTTGAACAGCTTCGGGACGCCGTCGTCGAGGAGTGGAGTGACATTCCTCAAGAACGCATCGTGACGTTGGTGAGGTCAATGAAGGATCGCATGGAGGCTGTAATTAGGGCTAGGGGAGGTAACACTAGGTTTTAAGTTTAGTTTTAAGAATTTGTTTTACTGTATTTTTTAATTTTGTTATGTTTTTAGATTGTGTAATATTGGCGTGAATAAATGTTTTTCCTCTTTTCATGAAAAACGTTTTTTTTAAGCTTAGTAATCATTATCACATTTTTATAAATTAAAAGATTCAATAACCTTTAAAATGAGGCCCCACACTCATACCTTATCTTAGATTTAATAGGGTTTATAGCTGCTTGAAGTCAACATACCAAAAGGTGCGATTTTTTTGACGCCGAGTGTATAACTTTGTTTCGTTGGATTCGGATAAAGTTGAAGTTGAAGGCGATATTTCCTTTTTATGTAAATACGCACGCTTAAATACGCTCACCAAACTATTTTTAACGTCAGCAAAAAACGTCCCAAACATGTCATTAAAACTTTCCTATTTTGTCCTGGACATCATTAATCAGGGCAGATGTTCCTATGAATTAATAAAACGCTACCACAATGTCACCGGTAGGATTATAGCCATTCATTACATATTAATTTAAGTCAACAATTTTCTTGACGTCTCATTCTTGAAGTCAATGCCATCTGGTGATACGTTACTAAAACTATTAGGTAGGCTGCCTGCCAGCATCCAGTGGTGGCTCAGATACGGCATCTACTGGTGTAACTACGGGACTAAAATTGCCTACCGAATTGCCTACATTAGGACGGCACGCTTTTGCTGTATGAGATTGGGTATCTGTACTTGTATTCTGTTATCTGTGGTATTGTAAACAGCTTTCAGGCTAACCCCTTCCTCTGAAGCAATCTTTCTCATAGTCATACCTGATTCTTTACAATATTTGGTCACAATTGAAAGTCGTTTTTTCTCTGAGAGACCCTTCATCTTGCAGTGTGTAGGAATTATACTATTTTTTATAATCAGTTTTAATATTTGACTATATGCTTAACAGATTGACATATGACAGACAAGATAAAATATTGTAACTTTTTTTTTAGAGCTATTCAAACTTGTTTCCATAATTAACGATACGGTCTTTAGTTGATCTCGTGGTTTATCGCAACGCTCGAGAAGGTCATCCCATCTCATACATTTTGAGCGACAGAAAAGAAAAACCCTCAGATCCAGAGTATTCACTATTTATAATGTGCCAAATAAAATATTTTTCATTTTAATTATTTTTTTCATAATTTATAATACCTATAAGAAATTTCTTTTTAGAGCTGACTTTTTAGCTTAACATGGTTTCGAGTAAGAGGAAGGACGAGGATACTCGAATTTATTTGACCATCCATTTGGCCATCTTATGTTATAATATAAAACTAAAACCAGATCCGCATTTGGCGCAATAAAAGATGGCGCTACTGGCAACGAAAAATAAACGCCATCTGTCTGTTAAAGAGCGAACTTGCTCTAGTGAACCGTATGTACGTTCAAAATCCCTAAGAAATAAACAGAGGGCGCTTTGCGGAACATTATTTTATATCGGTGGTTTTTTTATTTGATGTTATTCTTATTGACTTTGATGATTTAGATAAAATATGATCCTACATCATGCTGTCAAAAAGGATTATATCAATATGATTTTAATACATCTATAATTGATACTAGGTTTCAGCGCAGGATCACAGGGCCAGACCCTGAAGTTTGCGCTCACTAAAGCAGCTTTAGTGAGCGCGGTACAGTCAACAGCATAAATAAGTGATCATTTCTGTACCTTGTCGCTTTCAATCGTTTCACAATTTCGTATAACATTTCAAACACAACGTTAAAGTGACAAGGTACATAAAATATCACATATTTATGCTGTTGACTGTACATAAGGCAAGCGAGCACACGCCGCATGATGCTAAGTAAGCTCTGAGACCCGTTGACTTTTGTATTCTTAAGACTACAATCCTGTACTACAATCCTAAGACTGCAAATGCATTGCGACTATGAGGACTACCGTCCATTTCAATAGGCACTTTTTGCCTCGTACAGTAAATCTATGGAACAATCTCGGATATTTACTACGCCTACTTCAAGAAAAGAGCTTACTTTTCTCTAACTAACTGGCCGGAAACGCACCGAAAACTCTTCTTGGGTTGCTGGTGTTTATGGGCGGTCATTATTAGATCCCTTCAGGTAACCCACATGCTTGTGTGCCTCCCTCTTTTATATAAAATAAGTGTAATACTACTCTAGTAATTGTACCGGTTGTCTTAATTATCCCCACAATGGAACAAACACCGCTGATTGGCTAGGTAGGTTAAAGGGAATTTTGTGGATCCTGACGAACCCTGTATAAGGTCTTGCGACCAGTAGAAGAGGAGGAGGGAGGTACTCACGGAAGATGGTATCGTGCGCACAGCCCGGCTGGCTGGATCCGCCGTTGACGTAAAAGTCGGCGTGGCCGTTGGGCCCCCACTGGCCCAGGATTCCAGCACCCGTGTGCACGATATCAACGAACAGTGCGTCCGTGTGGTCCAGATCTCGCGAGCGGTTGTTACCCATGTAGAAGAAGATGGTCGGGTCCAGACCTGCAAATACCAATAGCTTGTTTCAATTAGACGTACTATCATCATCATCATCATCATCATCATCATCATCATCATCATCGTCATCATCATCATCATATCAGTCAAAACATGTCCACTGCTGGACGCCTTCACCAAGGATCTCCACGACGGCCGGTTTTGTGCTACTCGCATCCATCGGCTTCCCGCGATCTTCACCAGACTATAGCTGCCACCAGTTCTCCTGGCACAGGGGTGATAAAACGGTACGGGCAGAAATTGTTAGGAGTGCGAGTGAAACGAATGACGTTAAGGGTCCGTTCACACAGACCGGCTCGTATACGCTTGGAATTGGCCACGAGCAAGTCAGCCAGAGCTCGTCAAGCAGCCGGTCGGCTCCTCTTATGATTTCATACGAAGCACGTTCAAGCATTCTTATACCCTTTGGATTACAATGACTCAAAACTCTGTTTCCAACGTGATAGAAATCTCTCCGAGCCGGTCTGTATGAACCAAGGTATGAAAGGACCCTTTCATTAGGTATAATTAGGGTTGTCCATTATTTTATGCATCTTGTCTAAAGCCTTCATTTAAGAGGAGATAAACTTTACATTATTTTGTATGGGAATTTCCAGCGCCACAATCCTCTTAAAGCCAACACAACAACAACAACTAGTTGCTAGCGACTCGCTCATCTCCCTTTCTATCTAGGCTGTGCTGATAGAGACGCACTGAGCGAGAAGCGAGAAATTACAACTTGTGCTACACGAGTAGGCTGAAACTGGAGCTACGTGCCTGTGATGCGGCCCAGCTTGCCGGCGGGCAGGTGGTTGGCCACGAGCCCCAGGATGTGCGCGCCCACGCTGTACCCGATGGAGTGCACGCGCTCCGCCGGCACGCTCTTCGTCGGATGCTTCCGCAGGTACTCCAGCAGCTGGGCGATGCACATGCCTGCGAAGCGCGGAGCCCACTCAATCTGGAATGTTTAAAAAACAGATACATATCAGGGACTTATCATTACAGATACATATCATTTTTACTTGTGGGAGGACATTGTGCAGGGTCCGTCCGAGTTGGTACCACCATCTTATCCATTAACCTACCGCCTAGCAGCAGTGTTCGCATTGTTGTGTTGCGGTTTGGGGATAAGACAGCCGGTGAAATGACTAGCATAGAGGCATTCCATCTTAGTCCTCAGGGTTGGCAAAGCATTTGCAGTCTTGTGAATGCGAATGTCTATGGGTCACAGTTTCCACTTACCATCAGGTGGCCTGTGTGCTCGTTTGCCATCCCATGCCATAAAAAAAGAAAAAAAAGCGAACAGTCCCATACAAGTTGACCTAAGCTCTAGGCACTAGATAACGATATAAATACTTATATAGAGAAAACATCTAAGACTCCGAAACAAACACTCGCGTTCACATCATAACCATTTGCCCATTCCATAGGGCAGGGTCACGACCAACTAGGCCAACGCATCGTCGAAAGAAATAAACATCAAGGGACAATGTCACACCATCGACCTAGTCCCAAACTAAGCTCTAGACTTGTACTATGGGTACTAGATGATGATGGTAAACATCCTCACACGTGATAATATAATTTAACTTTCGGCTTTCACTTATACGAGTATTACGAGTAAAGACTGGGTGCCTAGATAGATTGGGTGCTACTGTGCATCTGTTCAATCAACCAACTTTATTTCAATGTCGAGAACTTAACTTTCTTTCTTTCTCTCGTAAACGTTACAGCTTCATATATAACTATTAGCTTAATGATACAGTTCTTCACCGTCTTACACTGGTAAAATATCTTGGAGTATATCTTGACCATGAACTGCAACTTACTTCTCACATTAGCAAAATAGTCTCGAAGGCTTATAAAATGTTGGGATTTGTATTTCATAATACCAGAATTTAAGAATTTTTCATCACACTTGCACGTAAACAGTATCTAAACATACAGGTTAACTTGGCCGCAATGCCCGATATAAAACCCTCGACCTTTTTATTTACCATGAAACCCAAGGTCGGTAAGTAATTTTTTTTTAATTTATATCTCAGCACACAGGTCATGCAAGTTCAAGCAAAGAGTTTACACGCAATTGAAAAATTGTCTTAAAATGTTATTTAAACAGGAATTTCATTGCAATCTCGCTACATGTTACTTAAATACTCAATTAATGTTCTTAATAATCGATTTTAATAGTTTTCTGTATCAAAACGTCGTTTTTTTTTTATATTCCTTCAGGGCTGTATGTATACCTACGTAAGTATTTGCCCTTAACGTTTCTGAACGAAACATTTGTATAATCTGTGGAGTCCGCCCGTCATCCGCTTAAAAAAAGTTCAAGCAATTCGTAATAGTAGTTGTGCTGACTTGTGTAAGTATTATAAGTGTTTTCTGTCCTATAATTTTATTTATTTACTCGCAAATGTGATGAAAAACATTGTATGTTTCACGGTCGGTACAGGAATTACGAACCTCGACTCAGAAAGCCCTCAGTCTTCGACTTCGGGCTTCTACTAGAGCCTCGATCGTAATTCCTTACTTACCGACCTTAATACACAATGTACTATAAATATTTTAAAACCATGCACCTTTTAATCCGTTTGTTAGGTGCAATTAGGAATATGCATCTACAGTCTGGAGCCCTCACTGTAACGTGCACATTGACGCCATAGAAAAAAAAAAACATTCTCGTTGTTTTAAAAGGAAGAAAATATGTGAATCTAAATTCTCCCAAAAACAAAACTATCAATAACTGAATTGGTAACTCCAACTCTCTACAATATGTCCGGCGAGAGTACCAAGAGATCTTAGACGGTTATTAGCAAGAAAACGATAAGTAAAGTTGTATTGTTAGCGTAACGTGTGAAACTTAACGCAAGACGTATATTGTACCTTCGAGCAGGCCTGTGTCACTCCGCGTGTAGGTATTAAAAACATACCTCCAGGCGCCGGCCACGGCGGAAGGGCCAATCTAGTAGGCTGCCGCAAGCGAAAAACGACACACGTATAACCACGTATAACCACGTCTAACTTATTATGAACCGTAGTACAGTAAATTAAAGCCCATATTTCCTCAAAAAAAATTAGAAGGTATGTAAATGAACACTTGCTCGACTGGAACGCGAGCTAAATTAAATCATATTGTCTATCAGATTGAGTACATATTTCTTTGAAAACCGTTGTGAAGTAAAGCTTCTGTAACGCTAGTTACTAGTTATTATTCTGTGCTTCGAGTAAGTAATTACGAGTTTGTAGAGCCGCGTGACTTGAAACTGACAAGGTAACACAGACGAGAACCAAGTTTTGTAAAGCCATGAGGAATTATTGCACCATATAGTTGAGTGAACTTTTAAAGTATTGCTTGCATCATAAATAGCTACATAAATTACTTCTGATACATTACAAATCTGAAAAAACCGATGCAAAAGTATGTAGGACTAGTCAGCGTGGGGTTTGGATGCATTTAATACAAACACAAAAGACTATCTCGACAAAAAAACACGTAACTAGTTATAAACTCCATGGCACTTTATTTAGTTTCATGTCTATGGTACCTAGTATTGTCTGTGGAAGAATGACATGAGAAATTAGGTTTTCAGTTGTTTCTTTTCATGTCTGTTTTAGGTACCTACCTATTATAAGTTGAGGATGTTGTGAAATAATAGCTTTAAGCGTTGTTTTTCTTTTCAGGTAAGGCTGGTTTGGTTTTTGTGGTTCTGGTGGTTTGGTGGTTGGTTGGCTTGGATGAAACTATTTTATTATTTAAGACCTACTTTGTATACCTACCCACTTTTAACAAATAAATATTTTGATTTTGATTTTGTATACAGGGTGCCTCTGACCTTGGGGCTTTAAATGCAAAGATCGATTCTACTCGCTAAACGGAACTACTTTTGTTCTGCGACATTAAAAAATAACTTAAGTTTCGATAGCTAATTGATGTAAAAGTCTAATTGTAAAATCAGTGTATTCAATACTGGCCATCTAATCACTATCTCATGGTACGGGGGCGACATTTCCTTGGTACGAGGCCTAAAGGAAAATAGAGAATTGGATCGCGTACATTGAAAATTACATTTAACTTGTATGAAAAAAAATTTTTTTTTGTTGGGCATATTTTTAACAACTTACAGAACAAAAGAAGTTCAGTTTCAGGAGTAGAAACGATCCATGCATTTAAAGCCCCAAGGTCAGAGGCACCCTGTATTATTAACCTTTAACCATACTTAATGTTTTAATAGGATACATAAACATCATTTAATAAAAACACTATTTTCAGAGCAACTCAATTTAGTGTTTGTTTTGCAGATTCTTATTATATAAAGTTACTTGGTGCTGCCTTAGGTGATCTTTAGTGGCCTCTTCAGTAGCCTGTATCTCAGGAACCAGTCAAGGCTACTTAGGACCCGTTGTTTGATCAGCAGCATTCGGTAGTTAAACATACTAATAGTTAAAAATCGTAACAATTTGTTAAATCTGAACCAAATGTGTTACATACAGTTTCCATTCGGTTTTTGAATTTTAACCATTAGTTCAGTTAGCTACTGGCGAAAAAACTCGCCCTTAGTCGTGAGTTCATAATAATTGTTTTCCTTTTAAGTTTTTTTTTTTCCTTTTAACATTTAAGATATTTTTCACATGACAAGCAACTTTAGAGAAATATACACTTTTATGTATGTATTTTTTATAAAATAACAGCTATCCATTGATACATTTACCATTTGATGTCATAATTGTAAGAAAAAAAAATTGCTTACATGTATAACTGGGGAGGTACCGGAAAAAAACTTTTACAAATTACTCAGCGTAATTGAATTGTAAAACTATTATAGCTATTAGTACAAAAAATCTGAGCTAGAACACGGTCAGACAGACCGGACATGACGAAATTATAATTATAATTCCTTGTTGACTACGGAACTCTAAAAAGTAAACAAGTTAAGGTGGAGTCTTGTAATTGCAACTATCTGGTAATTGCAACTGACTTAAATAACTCCCTGTAGCATCACTGTTTTGAACAACAACAAGCTTGATATTGCATTTCTTAGTATAGAAGAACAATATCACGCCTGTCTTTGTTAAAAACAGTGATCATAGAGGAAGTTATTCAAAATAGTTGCAATAACCAGACAGTTGCAATTACAAGACTCCACCTTACATATTTTTTTTACTTCAAACGCCTACAACATGCTTGGGCAAAGTGAGAGTGTGTTGGGCTACCTGTCCAAGACAAGGCTCCCGCACCAGGTCGCCGTAGTCCACGATGATGATGTTGTAGTCCCCGCGGGCGAAGTAGGCGCGCCGCATGTCGGTGCTGGGGGAGCGGTTGCGGCCGCCGCCGAACCCGTGCACCACCACCTTCGTCGGGTGGTTGGCGTTGAACCGGGACCGGCTCAGGGACCGGTTGTCCAGCGTGTTTATCAGCTCGCCCTTTTCTTGCGTCGTTCTGAAAATAGATGGTCAATGAATTATTTGAAGTACCTATATGGCTACTTAACTGTCCAGTGGGATAATTCTGCCAGCGTCACAGTTGGAAGTTACAAGTAATCGGTGAAAATGCTTGTCCAGAAACAGATACTGATCACATACACATACACATACATAAACTCACGCCTTCATTCCCAGAGTGGGGTAGGCAGAGCTACAAAATTACCAAGCACTCTTAAATAAGTTGTTGATAATTCTGTAACCACGTTTTGCACAATCAGGCTAAGATGTTTACCAGTGTATTAGTGACAGGTTGCAAGCCCATCGCCTAAGAGTACTAGAAGCCTTTATTATTCCCTTAGTCGCCTCTTACGACATCCACGAGAAGACATGGAGTGGCACTATTCTAACCCGGCAACCACACAGGAAGGTGATCAATCCGCCGCAATAACACATAGGTAAGTACTCTGAAAGAAAATTCATCCCGCTATAGGACGATTCAGAAGATACTGCTCTGTAAAGTTGGGACGGACGGACGGACAGCGTAGGCATATCAATAGGGTCCCGTTAGGGTCCATTCGGGTACGGAACCCTACATTTTTTTATGGCTTCGGAAGGCAAACGAGCACACAGGCCACCTGATGGTAAGTGGCAACTGTGACCCATAGACATTCGCATTCACAAGACTGCAAATGCACTGCCAACTCTGAGGACTAAGATGGAATGCCTCTATGCTAGTAATTTCACCGGCTGTCTTATCCCCAAACCGGAACACAACAATGCGGACATTGCTGCTTGGCAGTAGGTTAATGGTGGTACCAACCCGGACGGACCCTGCACAAGGTTCTCCCACAGGTAAAGTAAGTATTTCATCTCGTCCATTTCAATGGTCGCTCCCTATTTCACTGTTCACTCCTAACCTAAAGTCCGATTTACATTGGTCAAGGACAGTTGCAATGACAGTGGAGTGAAAAATATAAAAGGATTCCATTTGGATCCACTGGCAAGGCAACTTGACTCGCTACTGTCCGATCGGTTTACACTACTGTACTGTCCACTGTCCTCGACCAATGTAAATTAATACCAGACCAGATAATAATTTTCTGTTGCAGGCGTTAACAAGCACCCGTGATTGGTGACCATCGTGTGACCCGGCATGCTTACCGCCATCCAATATGAAAATACTTACCCTCCACCAATGAGGCACGCGTGCCCAAGGTCACCATTCAGTAATGACACTAATGACGGTGACTGTCGGCCAGACCGGGGTCATAATGATCATGTTTATGACGAACGTTGACCCCACCAACCACTGCACTTCTGCAACTGAGTTGCTAACCGCAAATCACTACTTCAGATTAGGGATGCTGCGAGCATTCAGATTTGCATTCTTTAATGCAAATAATTCGCATCATTTTAAACGGGTAGGGGTCGGGTGACATAAAGTTTGAAGTCATATTGTTGATTGGCATACCTACGTGGATTCGTCATACTCATCATTACGCATAACTGTAAATAGTCACACATTTATGCGCGTAACGTTTTTAATCATAATTTTTAAGAACATATTGTGTAACGCGCATAAATTTGATGCGCATAAAATTATTTTACCATACATTATAATGGTCATAAAGTTTTTCCGCTCTTTTATAAAAAAAATAACCCTAACCTATCCGCGATCCGAGTCGGTTTTGCCACTAACTTTACATTATATTAATATTATGACTAAATAAATGTATGACATTCTACATTATGGTTAAACCAATTATGACTCCGTATAATTATGACAGGGAACAATTATGCCATAGTACAAGTTATGCCAAATAATAGTACATTGTGTATTAAGGTCGGTAAGTAAGGAATTACGGTCGAGGCTCTAGTAGAAGCCCGAAGTCGGCTTTCTGAGTCGAGGTTCGTAATTCCCGTACCTCCCGTGAAACATACAATGTTTTTCATCACATTTGCGAGTAAATAAATAAAATTATAGGGCAGAAAAACTTATAATACACAAGTCAGCACAACTATTATTACGAATTACTTGAACTTTTTTTAAGTGGATGGCAGGCGGACTCCACAGATTATACAAATGTTTCGTTCAGAAACGTTAAGGGCAAATACTTACGTAGGTATACATACAGCCCTGAAGGAGTGTAAAAAAAAAGACGTTTTGATACAGAAAACTATTAAAATCGATTATTAAGAACATTAATTGAGTATTTAAGTAACATGTAGCGAGATTGCGATGAAATTCCTGTTTAAATAACATTTTAAGACAATTTTTCAATTGCGTGTTAACTCTTTGCTTGAACTTGCATGACCTGTGTGCTGTGCTATAAATAAATAAAAAATTACTTACTTACCGACCATGGGTTTCATGGTAAAAAGAAAGGTCGAGGGTTTTATATGGGGCATTGCGGCCAAATTAACCGGTATGTTTGTTTAGATACTGTTTACGTGCAAGTGTGATGAAAAATATATGAGCATCAACTTTATGCGTAATGTGTTATGATAATCGAAATTATGACAATAGTTGTTATGCGACCAGGCCCCTATTTCACCAAGTTACAATTGTCAATGACATATGTCTGCTGACAATACGACATATCTCGGTGACAATTGATCAAGCGACAGGTGACAACTGACAATTTCGTAAATTATTTTGTATAGAAATGCGACGTATGCGTATAAACATTACTAACATTTTGTTAAAATTGTCATAATCTTAATAAAATGACAATTATCTTGTGAAACAATAATAATTTTTCCGACTCGACATATTTGTAGATTTGTCGGTAATTAATGACATGAGATCGAGGCTGTGTCAGCCTAGCGTTACAATTGTAATTTACCTCTCACCTCAAAGGCAAAAAAATATTATAACGTTTCACTTAATCGCATTTCACCCCAACTGTATAATTATTAAAAGTATCACTTTTTGTCTCTTTAAAATTGCCGCTAATAATTTAGTCACATTTGTCTTTTATATTAGTAACAAAGACAATATTCCAATATTAAAATGAGATGAATTTGATATCCCAAAGAAAAAAAAAGGAACAGTAACTTCAATATCTCGCGGTCATTCATTCATTACATATATGACATGTTTTAATGTTGTGTGTGAGTGGCCTCAACGCTGCTACCGATACCTGCAGAGTTTTACTGCAAACGTCAATTAATACGTCAAATATAATAGCGTTCCAAACACACATCGATCGCGATGAAATGCAACTAAGTAAAACACTATACGGAAATTTAATGTATATGCTACAAAATTCAAAAGTACTAATTACAAATTAACTCAACAATTGCTAGAGGGTATTAATTTTTTTAACTCGGTACTTACTATTGTCCTCTTTCGCCAATTTTGCCATGTGATATATCTTAAGTACCTACTTTATATATCGTATTCGTGATTTCTGAGCAATTTCCTGCCAGTTTTTGATCTACCTATCAAATGTTACGTTATTTTCCGAAATTAAATTCAATATCGTAATTTCTTGGTCATATTCACTGTTATTGTTTTAAAATCGAAACACTCGCTTGTGTGTTGTCATTATTGGTGGAAGGAATTAAAAATGATTTGTGTTTAAAACGCGGTAAATAATTGAGTAGTTTTAAATAAGTGAAAGGAAAATCCTATTTAGCCAGTGATACCTACATTTATAGGCAAAATAAAAATAAAAAAAGTTATTTCCTTTAGTCATGTCTTCATACAGTAAGTACCTAAGTAACTTGTACTAGTCAAATTCTATTTTTTCATAAATAATTAACTAATACCGGCGATAAAATAGGCTTCTTAAACTTATCCGTATTAAAAAAAACAATACGATAATTGCCTCCTTTTGTTTCGTTGTAAATGTAAAATTATAAAAATACTTACGTTTGGAGCCAAGCAAAGAGAATTAACATTATAATAAGTAGGTACATTTGGTGTAGAGCCAACCAATCATTATTTATTTAAAAAAAAAAGGTTATTTTTTTTTAATTATGAATAGGTTTGCTGAATATTATTTAATACGTGACGTGTGTGTGAATGAATAAATGGTAAGATACTGTCGTCCTTATTTGTAAGTCGTCTTGTCCTTCCCGCAAAAGGTACAGTCAACCAATTTGATCAACAAGCCACTGTGGACTATGTCAACTAGACGTTGTAAAGCAAATTAAAAGAAGTATCTTATGTTTTGGGTGACAACGTCACTTTGACATAGTCCATATTGGCTTAGGAATCGAATTGGTTGATCATAGGTAATATAAATCTTGCAATGGTGGACGCCTGTCAACAACCGACATATGGTGAAAAAGATAAGAAACAACAATTGTCCTGACATATTTACAATTGTCATCTTACTTCGACAATGCCTGTTTCACAATTTACAATTGTCATGTGTTCTTGACAATTGTAGCACTTGTCAAGCTTGGTGAAATAGGGGCCAGACGGCCACCCATTTTAAACATTATCGATGTGAATGCTTGCAGGGCCTTTATTGTAGGCTGTACAAACTATATCGTCTTTGAGCTGGTATGGTATGGTTATTAACCCGGCCGACATTACTGTAGCACCTCAGTGAATGTGCATGTGCAGTGCCCCAACGAAAGTGTTGAGCACTTTAGTGCACTGTCATAGGAGGCTTCGAACTGAACATCAAATGACAAGCATGACAATAACCACAGAATATCAATGGCAGTCAGAATGACAAGGTTCTGGGTACCCTCGACATTTTGAATGGCTGGCTGTACCTAGTGTTAATTCTTATTGTTATTGCTCACTTGTCTATCGCATTAGGTAACAGCCTGTAATGATAGAGTTAAGTACATACATACATACCTTCACGCCTTCATTCCCAGAGTGGCCTGTGTGCTCGTTTGCCTTCCCATGCCACAAAAAAAAAAAACATTTATAAATAAGTACTAATAAAATTTCTCTGTTATCGTCGGTGGTTATAAAGAGCTACTATCTTTAGCATTACTGAGTAAGTCATGCTAGTTGTACTACGTCGGAATCCAATGACGTTATGCTAATCTCTAGATTAAGTAAGCAACGAAAATGTTAAATCAAGACGGCAGCCTTGTCTCCGCAGAGGTCGTGTCAAAGGCGCAGCGGGGCTCCCAGATCAACATGCGACATTGGCAATAATGTAATAAGCCATTAGTTTGTTTCAAATCAGGCAGAATTGTTTTTTTTTTTTATGGCATAGGAAGGCAAACGAGCACACAGGCCACCTGATGGCAAGTGGAAACTGTGACCCATAGACATTCGCATTCACAAGACCGCAATCCTAAGACTGCAAATGCGTTGCCAACCCTGAGGACTAAGATGGAATGCCTCTATGCTAGTCATTTCACCGGCTGTCTTATCCCCAAACCGGAGCACAACAATGCAAACACTGCTTCTTGGCGGTAGGTTAATGGATAAGATTGTGGTACCAACCCGGACGGACCCTGCACAAGTTCCTCCCACAAGTAACCAATAAAAAAGAAAAAAAAAAGAAATAAGAAAGAAATAAGAATGCAATAGTTGTACAGATGCAGGTAGGTTTAGTAAAGAAATCCTACAATATAAATGCGTATGATTGTGTGTTTTTTTGTTACTCCTTAACGCTGCAACGGCAGGGGCCCCCATTTTTCTAAGCGTATTAGTCTAATAACTAGTGTTTTGTCTCGTAAATAAAACTACAAAATGAGACAAAACACTAATATTGTTAGCCTAATAGTTTTTGAGAAACTGGCCCCGGACGTATTTAGATAAAATTTGAAATTAACAATTATTAGCTTACTTTTCAATTTTTATCTCGGGAAATTTAAAAGTTTCCGCCCTCGGAACCATTACCTCAGAAAACTAATACATTTCTGGAAGTGTGACCTATTTCTGTATCATCACTACATAGTATAAAACAAAGTCGCTTGCGCTGTCTGTCCCTATGTATGCTTAAATCTTTAAAACTACGCAACGGATTTTGATGCGGTTTTTTTTAATAGATAGAGTGATTCTTAAGGAAGGTTTATATGTATAATACATTCCACGGGGGCGAAGCCGCGGGCGGGTCGCTAGTACATACATAAATTAAATCACGCCTGTTTCCCAGAGGGGTAGGCAGAGACCATTTCTTTCCACCTGCCACGGTCAATTTCTGTATCCATTTTTAATAAAACTAATTAGACCGCCTACAACAGCGGCAAGCCGTATGCTGTGTCAGAATGCTGACTAAAGCCGATGTGGAAATACTGTGCGGTTATCGTAGATAGGTTGCTACATACCTAATACGATCAATGATACAGGATCGGCAATAAGTTCACTAAAAAATACAACCAATTATTCCTAGCTGTGAGAAGTCAGTACATGTCGTATAAAGCTGCCTAATTGAGAATGCACGCGCTAAAATATGTTATGTACCTACGCTCTGACGGGAACATTTAAACTCCCCGGTTAATATTAAAATTGACGGTAAAAAAATGACACGAAGTAAAATACGTTTATTCCCACTATGATACTCGGGACATGTCGGTTTTACTTAACACAATAGGTACTTTTTATGACTCATGTGACTGGTTCGCTTTTAAAATCAAAGGAATTTGCTACGAATGAAATTATCTGTTATAAATTTAATATTTGTGTTTTAATTAATGTGATGTAATAATTAAATCAAGCCACATCTGTGTTATTCATAGGTCTACTGTAAAAAAAAAATGTGGCAGGTGATGTGCATTACTGGTTTAGACTGTTACACAATATGATATTATAAATACGCAGCAATGTGTCTCGTGTCATTTGCACTTCCGATCTCTCCCGATGAATGTCGAGAATTGCCGAGTCCTTTTAATCGTACTGTAACTAATATAATATAATCTGCGGTGATACGCCTAACAGAATCACATCCCAGCTCTATTCTAGGCGGTAAATCCAAATCGTATTTGACCAGTTATGGTATTGCTTTTATCTCGGCCGCCATAAATACTGTCAAGTAAATAAGAGCTATCAAAACGTTGACAATACGTTAACAGCAGGCCCCTATTTCACCAAGCTTGACAAGTGCTACAATTGTCAAGAACACATGACAATTGTAAATTGTGAAACAGGCATTGTCGAAGTAAGATGACAATTGTAAATATGTCAGGACAATTGTTGTTTCTTATCTTTTTCACCATATGTCGGTTGTTGACAGGCGTCCACCATTGCAAGATTTATAATACCTATGATCAACCAATTCGATTCCTAAGCCAATATGGACTATGTCAAAGTGACGTTGTCACCCAAAACATAAGATACTTCTTTTAATTTGCTTTACAACGTCTAGTTGACATAGTCCACAGTGGCTTGTTGATCAAATTGGTTGACTGTAACTTTTGCGGGAAGGACAAGACGACTTACAAATAAGGACGACAGTATCTTACCATTTATTCATTCACACACGTCACGTATTAAATAATATTCAGCTAACCTATTCATAATTTAAAAAAATAAACCTTTGTTTTAAAAATAAATAATTATTGGTTGGCTCTACACCAAATGTACCTACTTATTATAATGTTAATTCTCTTTGCTTGGCTCCAAACGTAAGTATTTTTAAAATTTTACATTTACAACGAAACAAAAGGAGGTAATTATCGTATTGTTTTTTTTAATACGGATAAGTTTAAGAAGCCTATTTTATCGCCGGTATTAGTTAATTATTTATGAAAAAATAGAATTTGACTAGTACAAGTTACTTAGGTAAGTACTTACTGTATGAAGATATGACTAAAGGAAATAACTTCTTTTATTTTTATTTTGCCTATAAATGTAGGTATCACTGGCTAAATAGGATTTTCCTTTAACTTATTTAAAACTACTCAATTATTTACCGCGTTTTAAACACAAATCATTTTTAATTCCTTCCACCAATAATGACAACACACAAGCGAGTGTTTCGATTTTAAAACAATAACAGTGGATATGACCAAGAAATTACGATATTGAATTTAATTTCGGAAAATAACGTAACATTTGATAGGTAGATCAAAAACTGGAAGGAAATTGCTCAGAAATCACAAGTAGACATACGATATATAAAGTAGGTACTTAAGATATATCACATGGCAAAATTGGCGAAAGAGGACAATAGTAAGTACCGAGTAAAAAAAATTAATACCCTCTAGCAATTGTTGAGTTAATTTGTAATTAGTACTTTTGAATTTTGTAGCATATACATTAAATTTCCGTACTTACCTATAGTGTTTTACTTAGTTGCATTTCATCGCGATCGATGTATGTTTGGAATGCTATTATATTTGACGTATTAATTGACGTTTGCAGTAAAACTCTGCAGGTATCGGTAGCAGCGTTGAGGCCACTCACACACAACATTAAAACATGTCATATATGTAATGAATGAATGACCGCGAGATATTGAAGTTACTGTTCCTTTTTTTTTCTTTGGGATATCAAATTCATCTCATTTTAATATTGGAATATTGTCTTTGTTACTAATGTAAGGTTTAATAAATTAAATAGTAAACCGGAAGTAGACTAAGGAGCTGCATTGACTATTCTGGTGACGGAAGTGGGGTTCTCAAGGTGGCGGCTTGGCTAAACGGGCAATCTGGATCGGGAGGTTGAACTGAATGGTCGCGGGTTAATAATAAGTTTGGTAACAAGTGATAATTAAGTTGTAATAAGTTTGGTTATACTGGTTAACAATAAGTTTGGATGCTGCAACATAATAAGTTTGGATGCCGTGGATTTTCTTGCTGGATACAAATAAAATAAGTTTAGAAAGTGGTCAACGTGTTCGTTATTTCTGAGATAGTTTAAATCTCAGCAAGTGGGATTACAACTCAAAATCCTGTAAGTACACGCCTACATTATATTTTTGATATTCTCGCTACACTCCTTTAACTTTAGGTTTACATACTCGCAGATATTTGGAATTTTACGTGGTAAAATTCGTTGTTGAATGCATGATGTTGGTCCGTTACTTGCCTAAATTCAAATCATTTTATCCGTTTTCCGTTATAATTAACCGTTATTATATATTTTCCCCCTGAGCGATAAACGGGGCCGGAAACGCAATCGGTCTTAAACGTTGCTATATTTATTTCTGTCTGTTACTTTACCATAGTTTTAATAAGCGAAATGTCTTACGTTAAAGTACATAGTACGTACGTAGTGACGACGCGCTGGCCTAGTTGGTAGTGACCCTGCCTATAGAGCTAGCGGTCCTGGGTTCAAATCCCGGTAAGTGCAGATGTTTGTGTGATGAGCGCAAATATTTGTTCCTGAGTCATGGATGTTTTCTATGTATTTAAGTATACATACATTTATCTATTTAAGTATTTATATCGTTGTCTAGTACCCCATAGTACAAAGCCTAGAGCTTAGTTTGGGACTAGGTCAATCGGTGCGACATTGTCCCCTGATATTTATTATTATTATTATTTATAGTTAGTACGGGTATGACTATGAGTATGAGTATGAATATGAGTATGGATATGAGCACCAGGCGAAGTCATAGCCGCTGCCAGGCGAGCACAAGTTCACGCATACGAAGCCGAAGCCGAAGCCACAGTCGTCGGCTGCGAGAACGAGAACAAGCGCTGAAGCATCAGCAGGAGCGGTTACGCTTGATGGAGATGGACCTGCAAGAGGCACGGGACCGCGAGCAGCGGCGACGCAGGAGCGAGCGGCGCGAGAGCGAGCTGCGCAGTCGCAGTCGCAACCGGCCGCCTGCCACGAGAGGTCCGAGAGAACCAGCTGGGGCAAACGTCGGACATCACTCCAACAGGTCATGTAGCCCTACTTTCTCCTCTAAAGACGTAATTCAGATTATTCAAACAATCAAGGAAATCCTGCCATCGCAGTCATTAAGCCAGAGCGCACACGTTACTAGTAGAGGTATAGATCATAAAAACATTATCCCGGAGTTTAATCCTTCAGAGAAGAACCAGCGGGTAGATGTATGGCTTAAAAAGGTTGACGAGTGCGCTAAGGTTTATAACTGGGATGAAAAGGCTGTAATCCACTTTGCGATGCAAAAACTAACGGGCTTAGCAAAGACCTGGTATGAAAGTCTTAGTTCAATACTGTACACTTGGGACGAATGGAAAATTAAGTTAATTAATGCTTTCCCATGCGAACAAAATTACGCACAGTTAATAGAAGATATGTTAAAGCGGAAAAGTAGGCCCAACGAATTAATTGAAAATTATTTTTACGAAAAGCTAGCACTGTTAAACCAATGCGAAATTTTTAGTAAAAAAGCTGTCGATTGCCTCATCCATGGCATTACTGATAGGACCATACGATCTAGTGCGTTGGCATTACGATGTGAGGAGCCTGATCTGCTTTTAAAATTTCTGTTAAGCAATAATAGAGAACTTTCGGTACAACAACCATCTTTTAGAGACAGGAACTTTGGCACGATAGAAGATAGGCAAAGTAATCGCACGAACTTAAGGACTAACACTAGCTTATACTGCTATAATTGTAAAGAAAAAGGTCATCCTTTTTCAAGGTGCTCTAAGCCCTTGCTCAAGTGTACCCACTGTAACAAGATAGGACACAAGCCTGAAGTATGTCGCTTTAAACAAGATGCAGGGTCAACGAAGACTGACACGATCGCAAAAACAATGCGCATCTCTAGTTCTAATCCTTGCGACAAATTTATAAAACAAGTAAGCGTTAATGGTGTGCATATGGAGGCCTTCGTTGACCTTGGTAGTGAGGTGACATTAATAAAGCGATCTAATTTAGAAAAACTTGGGCTTCAGCATAACAATACACCGTCTACGATGAAAGGTTTTGGCCATAGCTTAGTACACTCAGCAGGATCAGCAAACGTAAATCTAATAATTGATGGGGTAGCTGCTGATGTCTCGTGTCGAGTAGTGGATGATCAATTGCTAGAAAAACCGATGCTGATTGGTCAGACCTACACTGAGCAACCGCATGTAGTTGTATATAAGGACACGAATAAGCTGCAATTCCTGCACATAGGTACAGAAGTACCCTGCCCTAATATAGATGATGATGAGAAATATTCAGTACGAGTAAGGGTGTCAGCTCAATGTAGTATTTTTGGCCCCGCGAGCGTTAGGGCCGCGACGTCGACTATTTTCTCTGGAAGTATAGCATTAGATACCAAAGTTGTGGGGAAACCTAACTGTCAATACGTAGTATGCGGTGGTGTCTACGAAGTAAAGAATGGCACACTTTTGGTCGTGCTCATGCCATGTTCGACACCATGTCACCTTCAAGAGAATTCGGTATTCTCTAGGGCTGAAAGGATAGAGTCAGTTTACAGGTTTTCGGATAAGGAATTCGCTCCGATTTCCAATCCAAACAAAGTTATTACAGACAAACAGCTTGACGTAGCTCAAATTAGATTAGGTCATTCGGTGTCTAAGAACGATGAAGCTAGACTTATAGCTCTACTGCAACGTTATGAGAATTGTTTCGCATATGATTTGGCAGGTTTAGGCTGTACAAACGTTACGGAGATGAAAATAGAGCTGAGTAGTCAGCGTCCCGTAGTTTATAGACCATACCGTCTGTCACATCATGAACGCGAGCGAGTACGCGTAATGGTGGACGAGATGTTGCACGCGGGAATTATCAAGGAGTCTGTGTCCAACTATGCTAGTCCGATTATTCTTGTGCGCAAAAAGGACGGTAGCATCCGATTATGCGTAGATTATAGACAACTCAATTCGGTGACTGTAAAAGAAAGATATCCTATGCCCATAATCGAGGACGAGATAGCAAGGTTATCTGGACAAGCATGGTTCATCACGTTAGACTTAATGTCCGGATATTACAGTGGCGTGCCTAGGGTTTCAGAATAGGGCAAGCCGAGAGATATGTTTTGTAGTTTTTACGGTTATTATGGATAAATTTATCTTGTTACCACATTACTGATCAATCTTCACTTCACTCTGCAGTTGTAGGTATAGGCATTTGCTTACGTGGACGAGCTCACCAAAGCACCCTGAAGGCATGTTACCACTAGATATAGTTTTACAGACATATCAGCAATTGCATACTTTCGGTGGCCTTGAAAAAAGCCGCTTGGTTTGTATGAGAGAATAAAGTAAAGGTTCAACTTCTTATTTTAACTTTGCTTGCCTAGGGAGAAAGCAATAAGTACTTACTTTTATTTCAATTACCTATCTAAAAATTACATACATATTACACAACATAGTTAAATTAAATTATTATTTGTATACATCGAATGTGTTTTTCTAAAACGCCATCGTACCTATTTTGAAAGTAGCGACACAAGCTCTAAAAAATTACCCTTATTCAATGAAGTTTTAGACTCATCGTGACCTCTGAAGTTCTTGTTGTGCTAAATGACAAACAACATCGACTAATCTTTGAAAAAACGCTACTATTGTTATCAACACGCATGTTGTTTTGTAATTTCCTTTGATAATTGGCGCGATAAAGATGTCTCAATTCGCTGTTTACCAAAATCACTAAAAGAAATTACCGCGTTCATGTGTTTTCGAGAATTCATGTGTCTTTTAATGGCGCCAGCTAAATTATTTAAATCGTCATAACCAGACCAGATGTATTCCACACGTTTTCGTCGTTAGAAAAGAAAATACAACACCAGCAATGTAACTTATTAGAGTGCGAACAACCAACAATCCAATGAGTTTTGTACACTGACCTGTTAAACTGTCTTTTGTGCGATTTACTACTCTGAGAAATACACAAGTCAGGCGTAGGTTTTGCCGAAGAAATAAGTACCTTTTTCTCTGCAAAGTCCAAACATTTTACCTTTCCGTCGACAAGCAAAGTTTGTGCACACTTTAAAATCACACAGGACTTCCTCCATTGTCAATCTAATTGAATCACAACTCACAACACCACAAAAAAAAACTTATTATTGCACTGACCGCGCCGCGCCGCTCAACGCCTAAACAAACTATTCAACACGTGAATAAAAGCATTTGTCAACAAATAGAAATGAAGTGAAGTTGGCCGCTAACGCGGCTCAACGCGCGCTCCGCGCCTGCGCGAAGCGAATTTCGCATTTACTATGGACTCGTGTACAACTTCATACGCAATCAGGGCTTTTTACTCTCATACTATTTGCCATATTAATACACGACCAGTCGTGTTTGGGCATATGCCGTTTCGGTGGGTAAGACAGAGAATATGAAAGCCCGATTGCAAGCCAATACGTGCGAGCGAGATACGAGCTAGCCGCGTCATGAATAGTTCGACTGGTTGCCGCACAGCGCTGAGCGCTGTGCTGCGTAGGTGGCGGCCGGCGGTGCGCGGTAAAATTTAGTAGGTATAGGTACTACTGTTGCATGTAATTTGATTTGAAGAATTTAGTGAGAGCGCGCGGCGCGCGAAGGTGAAATACCTATCTAATACATTACGTGCATTTAATGAATAGTTATTTTTGTAAGGCAAGGCAAGCCCGGCTTTTGGGCTTATATGGCAGTACTGCCACTGGGATATTACCAGGTCCCAATCTCGGAGGACAGCAGACATTTAACGGCGTTTGTCACGCCGGACGGCCAGTATGAGTACAATCGCATGCCGTTCGGTCTGGCAAACGCACCTGCTGTCTTCCAGCGAATGATGAACCGTGTCTTGGGTCCAGCTCGTTTTGACAAAGCCACCGTCTATATAGATGACGTTTTAATTTTTGGTAAGAGCCCTGCCGAATGCTTAGACCGTTTGGAGGAAGTACTTGATCTGTTACAAAAAGCTCATCTTAAATTAAATCTTGCGAAGTGCAGTTTTCTACAAAATGAAATCAACTACTTGGGTTACGAAATCAGCTCAGCAGGTATGCGACCGGGTAAGGCAAAGATCCAGAGTGTCATCGATTTTCCTCGTCCAGAAAATGTACACGGTGTTCGCCAATTCCTAGGGTTAGTGAGCTACTTTAGGAAATTCATACAAGGGTTTGCACACCTTGCCTCTCCCCTTACCAAGTTGCTTAAGAAGGATACGGCTTGGGAATGGACAGATACTCAAGAGGATTCTTTCCAGGTCTTAAAAGCTAAGCTTACTGATAGGCCGGTACTTGCGATATACGACCCCTCAGCAGAAACGGAACTGCACGCCGACGCGAGTAAATTAGGTATCGGGGGAATCTTATTACAGCGTACCCAGGGCAGTGGATGTTCTTTCCATCCGGTGGCGTACTATAGTCGCCAGACGACACCGGAGGAGAAGAACTTCCACTCCTACGAACTGGAAACTTTGGCAGTGATCTGTTCCCTTAAGAAATTTAGAGTATTTCTTCTAGGAAAAGCATTCAAGGTAGTTTCTGACTGTAGTGCGCTTCGTTCTACCTTCGAAAAACGCGACCTGATACCAAGAATCGCTAGATGGTGGCTAGCGTTACAGGAGTTTGATTGTTGTGTGGAATATAGAGCTGGTACGAAAATGGGACATGTAGACGCGCTATCTCGAAATGCAATTGTCGACACAGACACTGAGAACCCTGTACCATATCCTACAGTGATGGCCATAAACGATGAGGATTGGCTATTAACTCTTCAACTAGGTGATACTGAATTGCGTAGAATCCGCGATATTGTTAGTAGCGATTTGGATTCCAAGGGTCTGGAATACATAAAAGGCAACTATATAGTCAGGGACAACAAATTGTTCAGGAGAGTAGGGACTGATAAGGAGAATGTTAAGTGGGTGGTACCAAAGGGGGCAAGGTGGCAGTTGTGCAAGATTAATCACGACGATATAGGCCACGTAGGCGTTGAGAAGACGCTGGAGCGCATGAAAAGAAATTATTGGTTTGCGAAAATGACGCGATTTGTAAAAAAGTATGTAGGGGCGTGCATTGATTGTGCGTACTCGAAAAGGGCTTCAAACACACGCGAAGGTTTGCTGTATCCAATAGAGAAGATTGCAACGCCGTTCCACACCTTGCACATTGATCACCTTGGGCCCTTTGTTAAGTCGAAAAGAGGTCATACCCACTTACTAAACGTTGTGGATTCTTTTACAAAGTTCGTATTTATTAAGCCGGTCAGAAACACAAATAAACAAAATGTTGTTAGGGTTTTACAAGATATCTTTGATACTTTTAGAGCTCCTGATCGCATTATTAGCGACCGAGGTTCTTGCTTCACTTCCCAGGCATTTAGGAAATTCTGCCTTGACCGAGGGATAAAGCACGTTTTGAATGCGGTCGCAAGCCCGAGATCCAACGGTCAAGTAGAACGATATAATAGGACCATTCTAGATTCACTGACTGCCCAAAATCTCAGAGACGATGACAGGGACTGGGATAGCAAAGTAGGAAGAATACAATGGGGCTTAAACAACACAATGCAAAAGACGATAGGTAGGGCACCGGCAGAAGTCATGTTTGGGACGGGGATGAACAGCGAGGTAAACCCTGTGTTAAATGAAATTACGGGTAAAACACGCAGTGTCTCCGACCTGGCCACTATTCGCAATGAAGTTAAACGTCGAATTGATAAGGTTCAGGATATGCAAAAACAATATTATGATCAGGGCAGACGACCTGCGCGAACGTACAATAACGGTGACTTGATAAAAATAACCAAGGTTGCATTTCATAATGACGGCAAAAGTACGAAACTTATGCCTTCATACGAGGGTCCCTTTAGAGTTGTAAAGGTCTTAGGTAACGATCGATATAAAGAGGCCCCAATAGCGGGGTTTGAAGGAATGAAAAGAAAGAAAAAGACGACCGTTGCTGCGGATCGTATGCAGCCATGGATCCACGTGGCATCGTTAGAGATCGACGATGATAATGATGTTGATGCTAGGGATGATGCAAGCGATGACGATGATATATCAGAATGAAATTATATTTATTGTGTGGCTTTAATGTAATTAACGCATAATTTAGTGAACCTGATTGATTGTGTTTATTTTTTGTGATGTTTCAGGTCAAGCGCGGGCGACACAGCGTTGAGAATGTCGCGACTTGGCCTGGAACAATCGTAACATATTCATTGAACAAAATTGGTTACCTCGAGAGGATTGGTAAATAGATCGGTTAGATGAACGGATACATTTATTATTTAAATGATACCCTTATGGAAATGATTAGTTGTACCTAAATAATGGGTTAATGATTATATTAAATATAATTAATGATGTACAAAATAATAATATATATTAAATAATTAATAATTGATTCAATTAAATATAATTAATGATGTATAATGTGTAACTTTTATTGATGTAATAATAGATCGATAGCAATCAAAAATGTATATTTATATAAATATTCATAATTATGATAGTAACTAAATAAATAATGTCTCTTATCTACTACGCTTTGATGATACTTAATAAATTTAACTTAATTTAGGTATTATTTACGAGAGAGCTTAGTTTGGCACATTATACATCATTAATTATATTTAATTGAATCAATTATTAATTATTTAATATATATTATTATTTTGTACATCATTAATTATATTTAATATAATCATTAACCCATTATTTAGGTACAACTAATCATTTCCATAAGGGTATCATTTAAATAATAAATGTATCCGTTCATCTAACCGATCTATTTACCAATCCTCTCGAGGTAACCAATTTTGTTCAATGAATATGTTACGATTGTTCCAGGCCAAGTCGCGACATTCTCAACGCTGTGTCGCCCGCGCTTGACCTGAAACATCACAAAAAATAAACACAATCAATCAGGTTCACTAAATTATGCGTTAATTACATTAAAGCCACACAATAAATATAATTTCATTCTGATATATCATCGTCATCGCTTGCATCATCCCTAGCATCAACATCATTATCATCGTCGATCTCTAACGATGCCACGTGGATCCATGGCTGCATACGATCCGCAGCAACGGTCGTCTTTTTCTTTCTTTTCATTCCTTCAAACCCCGCTATTGGGGCCACTTTATATCGATCGTTACCTAAGACCTTTACAACTCTAAAGGGACCCTCGTATGAAGGCATAAGTTTCGTACTTTGGCCGTCATTATGAAATGCAACCTTGGTTATTTTTATCAAGTCACCGTTATTGTACGTTCGCGCAGGTCGTCTGCCCTGATCATAATATTGTTTTTGCATATCCTGAACCTTATCAATTCGACGTTTAACTTCATTGCGAATAGTGGCCAGGTCGGAGACACTGCGTGTTTTATCCGTAATTTCATTTAACACAGGGTTTACCTCGCTGTTCATCCCCGTCCCAAACATGACTTCTGCCGGTGCCCTACCTATCGTCTTTTGCATTGTGTTGTTTAAGCCCCATTGTATTCTTCCTACTTTGCTATCCCAGTCCCTGTCATCGTCTCTGAGATTTTGGGCAGTCAGTGAATCTAGAATGGTCCTATTATATCGTTCTACTTGACCGTTGGATCTCGGGCTTGCGACCGCATTCAAAACGTGCTTTATCCCTCGGTCAAGGCAGAATTTCCTAAATGCCTGGGAAGTGAAGCAAGAACCTCGGTCGCTAATAATGCGATCAGGAGCTCTAAAAGTATCAAAGATATCTTGTAAAACCCTAACAACATTTTGTTTATTTGTGTTTCTGACCGGCTTAATAAATACGAACTTTGTAAAAGAATCCACAACGTTTAGTAAGTGGGTATGACCTCTTTTCGACTTAACAAAGGGCCCAAGGTGATCAATGTGCAAGGTGTGGAACGGCGTTGCAATCTTCTCTATTGGATACAGCAAACCTTCGCGTGTGTTTGAAGCCCTTTTCGAGTACGCACAATCAATGCACGCCCCTACATACTTTTTTACAAATCGCGTCATTCTCGCAAACCAATAATTTCTTTTCATGCGCTCCAGCGTCTTCTCAACGCCTACGTGGCCTATATCGTCGTGATTAATCTTGCACAACTGCCACCTTGCCCCCTTTGGTACCACCCACTTAACATTCTCCTTATCAGTCCCTACTCTCCTGAACAATTTGTTGTCCCTGACTATATAGTTGCCTTTTATGTATTCCAGACCCTTGGAATCCAAATCGCTACTAACAATATCGCGGATTCTACGCAATTCAGTATCACCTAGTTGAAGAGTTAATAGCCAATCCTCATCGTTTATGGCCATCACTGTAGGATATGGTACAGGGTTCTCAGTGTCTGTGTCGACAATTGCATTTCGAGATAGCGCGTCTACATGTCCCATTTTCGTACCAGCTCTATATTCCACACAACAATCAAACTCCTGTAACGCTAGCCACCATCTAGCGATTCTTGGTATCAGGTCGCGTTTTTCGAAGGTAGAACGAAGCGCACTACAGTCAGAAACTACCTTGAATGCTTTTCCTAGAAGAAATACTCTAAATTTCTTAAGGGAACAGATCACTGCCAAAGTTTCCAGTTCGTAGGAGTGGAAGTTCCTCTCCTCCGGTGTCGTCTGGCGACTATAGTACGCCACCGGATGGAAAGAACATCCACTGCCCTGGGTACGCTGTAATAAGATTCCCCCGATACCTAATTTACTCGCGTCGGCGTGCAGTTCCGTTTCTGCTGAGGGGTCGTATATCGCAAGTACCGGCCTATCAGTAAGCTTAGCTTTTAAGACCTGGAAAGAATCCTCTTGAGTATCTGTCCATTCCCAAGCCGTATCCTTCTTAAGCAACTTGGTAAGGGGAGAGGCAAGGTGTGCAAACCCTTGTATGAATTTCCTAAAGTAGCTCACTAACCCTAGGAATTGGCGAACACCGTGTACATTTTCTGGACGAGGAAAATCGATGACACTCTGGATCTTTGCCTTACCCGGTCGCATACCTGCTGAGCTGATTTCGTAACCCAAGTAGTTGATTTCATTTTGTAGAAAACTGCACTTCGTAAGATTTAATTTAAGATGAGCTTTTTGTAACAGATCAAGTACTTCCTCCAAACGGTCTAAGCATTCGGCAGGGCTCTTACCAAAAATTAAAACGTCATCTATATAGACGGTGGCTTTGTCAAAACGAGCTGGACCCAAGACACGGTTCATCATTCGCTGGAAGACAGCAGGTGCGTTTGCCAGACCGAACGGCACGCGATTGTACTCATACTGGCCGTCCGGCGTGACAAACGCCGTTAAATGTCTGCTGTCCTCCGAGATTGGGACCTGGTAATATCCGGAAATTAAGTCTAACGTGATGAACCATGCTTGTCCAGATAACCTTGCTATCTCGTCCTCGATTATGGGCATAGGATATCTTTCTTTTACAGTCACCGAATTGAGTTGTCTATAATCTACGCATAATCGGATGCTACCGTCCTTTTTGCGCACAAGAATAATCGGACTAGCATAGTTGGACTGTAGTGTGCTACGCCACACACACACTCTCACCAATATGTTAGCTTATATATTCCATGTATGTAACATTTGAGACACAATAAACCTGACATCCAACGACTAATGTAGTGTCATTTAATCCCAACATTACATGGCGACCGTGCCAGTGCTGCCTCCGCGCGGCGCTGGCGGCGCGCTGCGCCAGCCAGTACTCATGTGACGGATTTGGACGATTTTTTTTAAAGAGGAATTCATAAAGACAGTTTTAATAATTTAAAATGTGGACCGTATTAACTCGTTTATTAAAAAGTGATAGAAAAAATTAACCGAAGAAGTAAGACATTTTAAAAAAAACTGGTCGCTGCCGGGGAGCCGGAAGCGGATAAACTGTTGTTTTTTTGTTCGGAGCCGGGAGTTGTCGGAGTCGTGATGAAGGCGCAGGACTAGGGATTCTCAGCGACTCCCAAAACCTTCCGTGACAACTAGTGAAGTGAAGTGAAGTGGTTAGGTTAAAATGCATAACAAAAAAATATTAATCATTAATACGTAGGTACGAGTACAAATATACATCTAAGATTTAAATAAACTTTTAACAAGTTCAGTTATGTTGCTGTCAAACTTATAATTGATCGGTTATTTGTGCACGGTTATGGTAATTAAGGTTAAGTTGTGTTATTAATTCGTAATTAAATGCCACTTGTTGTCGAGTATAATTTTTATAATATACAATGAGGTTACAGAAAATGTCAAGATCAGTGTTGAATTCAAATATACACGTGTTTAGTTATTTGGTCGCGTCTTTAATTAGATCGGCACCTCTTGTACATAGATGGAATGGAATCTCGCGTCTGAGATTACAGCTCAAATTTCGCGCGCAGGCGGAGAGCCGCGCACCACTTAATGCATGTTTATGTATTGATTAGAATTTTATTATGATTATGAGCATAAGATTTTTTTTTTTTAACAGTTAGTGGTTTTTATAAAGGTCCTTAATTCCATTTGCAAAATCTCATAAGTTATTGTTGTATTTTTATTTAAATTTAGTGTAAGTCTCTACTAAATGTTTAACTTAAGTATTTTTTAACATAACGTTAAAGATAGATGAACTAGATGAACGTGAGAGACATATGAACTTAGACAAAGACGTTTACACGGACCTAAGGGATAGCAGTAGCTTTGACGAGTTAAATAAATAAATAAAAAAAAGAACGGAGGAATAAAAGTATGTTAGGTATGTATTGCAGGACTATGAGTTAACGTTGGGATAAAGATTACCAGATACTTTGTTGGATAAATTTAGGTTTTCTGGACTAAAAAAGAAACAAAAAATGGGATTAGACCAAGTTTTAAAAAGTAAAGGATGTCGATGAAAGTATTTGAGAAGGACAGTAAGCTAATGAAAAGGATTTTATATGTAGAGGTAGGTAATGGTAAAGTTAGTTGTGTACTTTATGCAGAGTTTGCGAAGCTACAGTGAATAAGTATTTCAACGAGCGATTAGATTGATCACCTAAGAGTTATTGGAATTCTTATGAGCCTAAGTTTCAATTAGTATGAGAAATTTGATAGCGATTGTTTTTTTTAAAGAGATGGCAAGAAATAATTATTTATTAATGATATTATCTATTTATTATCAACAGTTGCCCGAGATGCGGCTGTTGAGTGAATTGATATCATTATTAGCAAGGTGCTCCAGGATACAAGGCAGGCACGGAATCCTTGTCATCTGATTATGATTCGGTCGAGTTACCAGTTGTATAGATACTTGGACACATGGTATAGTTGTTATGAAAGGATGTGTTAAAAGAACTGCCTGTATGTATATGATATGTAATAAATGGTTATAATGTTGTGTGCGCGCACTTAAAATGAATATCCTTGTATCCTGAAATATGAATAAAATACATAAAGTAAGGTCGGCCGACCAGTTAATAAAATGAGTGCACCTTGCCCTGAATTGTTAGTGTTGCCTTAGTAGCACACTAAATGTGTAAAATAAATAATTGAATAAGACTTGCGCAAGCCACGGATACGACAAAAGTATTGAGTACAGAAAACATAACTAGTTATATGTATAGGTACCTAGAAACGTAAAAACGGACAGTTTTAATTATAATTATAGTTTAAGATGATAATTATGATATGTTTTTTTTTTTGCTTTCATGGCTTATTTTATATTCTTTGTTTGGTTTCTTTAACGTAATCGATTGTCTTAATAACTGTACTTTTGTATGAATGAATAATATAATGAATATTTTTATTTTCGAGTAGTTACGTAAAGTTTTATAAGAAGATAGGTTTTAGGCATCAATTTTTTTAATAATTTCTGAAAGATTTAATTTTGTGTGAATCATGTTATTTTAGATATTAAGTAAATAATATTGCTTTATAACGAGTTTACTTTAAAAATAATAATATTGATCAACCTAATTTTGTATTCATAAAAAAAAAAACAAGTAAATTAGAATTAGTTAATACGCTGTAGGCCGTCTATATGAACTCGGCCTGCAACCACCTACTTCCCGGCGTCTGTAGTAATGTACTATATTGTTCATGAGTATTACAGAGCAGTTTAATTTCAGCTTCTGTAACCTAATTTCCATCATGAAGCTTCTGAACTTCTTAGCAGCGGTTCCTGTAGATACTTACTACTTACTTGACTTTACTTGTGGGAGGACCTTGTGCCGGTTCGTCCGGGTTGGTACCACCATCTTATCCGTTAACCTACCGCCAAGCAGCAGTGTTTGCATTGTTTTGTTCCGGTTTGGGGATAAGACAGCCGGTGAAATAACTAGCATAGAGGCATTCCATCTTAGTCCTCAGGGTTGGCAGTGCATTTGCAGTCTTGTGAATGCGAATGTCTATGGGTCACAGTTTCCACTTACCATCAGGTGGCCTGTGTGCTCGGTTGCCTACCTATAACATAAAAAAAAAAACTGCTGCGTGAGCGTGGTATACCTGGTGTACAGGTAGAACTCCATGTTGGGGTGCGGGCAGCGGTAGGGCGGCGGGATGCACGAGGTCGTGTTGAAGATGTCCTGCAGCGACTGCGGCTTCTTCTCCTGGGGCCGCTTGGCGTTGCGCTGGCTTTCCGATACTAGAATATAAAAATGACCATTAAATATTTTGGTCATCCTCATCATCCTAAATTCTACGAGCACCTACCCGCTTCCTTAAAAAATGAGTCCAGTGACGAAACATTCAAGCGTCGATTGAAAAACCTTTTGTTAGATAATGCATTTTACTCTGTAAGTGAATTTATTGACCCTGAATTTTAACTTTATAATACCTATATATATAATTTTGACATTGTTTATTGTACAGTCAGCGTCAAAAGAAACTGATCACTTAAATACCTTTTCGCTTTACTGTCACATATGCATTGTCAAACAAGATTGTCTAATGTGTTAATGCGATAAAGTACAAAAGTAGCTTGAAGTGATCAGTTACTTTTGACGCTGACTGTACTACCATTTGTATATTTGACTTTGTGACTCGTTTTATTATTATTTGTGTTTTATAATATAATCCATTCATTTTTGACATTGGCTTTTGCTACATTACTTTTTTTGTTTTTACTTCTTTGACGATCATAATATGAATTCTGTATAATTGACATGTGTGCAATATAACTGTATCTTATATTATGAAATAAATAAATCTAAAATCTAAATCATCATCATGTCAGCCGAAAGATGTCCACTGCTGGACATAGATTTCCTCCAAGGCTCTCCACTCAGACCAGTCTTGTGCATTTCGCATCCACGGCTTTCCCGCGATCCTTACAAGGTCTAGTTTTTAGTGCTTCATATTTTGGTAAGCACTAAAAACTAGGCTTCTTCAAAAACCCTTGTTTATCATTAACATTATGTACAGATTGTAGAATATTAAAAATAATTAAAAGGCGTCCCTGTTATTCATAAACGCACAATAGCTAAAATTGTCCCTATCTGTCATTGTAACATTTGCATCTGACAGAAAGTGACAAAGCATCTTTAATTAAAATGGGTTTATAGTTCATTTATGAATAAGGGGGTAATCTAAGGAATTAAAAATCTCCATATACCTCTTCTAAGTACGTTTTGAAGACCTATTTTACTAAGGGCTTGAAATGAAGTCAGAATTTAACTTAAGACTACGCATTTTTTTGATGGCATGGCATGGCAAGATTGGCAAGTGAGTACCTACTCTAACTAAGTACCTAATGATTAGAAGATTTCAGACTCAGAGACAATACATACAAAACAAATACTCTAAAATATTGAACACAAAAAAAAGGTAACTCATAATCATCGCAAGTCATATTTTTTTTCTTTTTTCTTTTTTCTGAAACGGTTTTTATTTCAGGGTTTTTATAAAACAAACTTAAACTAACCTAACCTAATTTACTTAGCTAGATATTTCAACAATCCTGAAATTAAAACAGTTTTAGTAAAAAAAACACTATATTGCTTGCGATAATAATGAGTTACAATACATTCGAATTACAAATTTAGCAAAGCGCTTCCAAAAAAAGAACAGTGCATTTAATTTATAGGTAGCAATCCCTTCCGGACAACCTTGTACGGAAAATTTACTTTTAGCCACCAAGTTTCCCTCCATACCTGTCTACAAGGTACCTGGTTATAACTTGTTAATCAGGGCGTGAACCAACAAGAACACTAACAAAGGGTACATGATTAGTCTAGACTTAGGACTTTTGGTGGCAAACCGTGGTTCAAGAATCCATGGAGTCGCTGTTTCCTAATTATATACATACCACCTTGATTTTGACCTTCAGTATTGTCATATTTCACAACTCAATCTTGCATTAAATCGATTAACGAGTTTAAATTAAGTTTACTTTCAAACCTCAACATTTTTTGTAAAATATGGTTTACCAGGATTAAAAAAATAGTAATACTCAACTATTGAATCAAAAATTATTGTTAAAGATTATAGGGTTTTGAAGATTTAACAAAAAACATGCAAAAAGGGTCTCATGTTCGAAAAATAAAACTATCGAGGATTTTATTTCTAATCGTGTTTTCACGTTTAGCAGTCTCAAGGAAATATGACCTAGTTTAATATATCCAAAGAACAGATACGAAGGCGTTATTGAGACCCAGATCGCGGAATACTACCGACTTTGTTGACGACGCGCTGGTCTAGTTGGTAGTGCCCCTGCCTACGAAGCTAGCGGTTCTGGGTTCGAATCCCGGTAAGGGCAGATATTTTTGTGATGTGCGCGAATAGGTATTTGTTATCCGAGTCATGGATGGTTTCTACGTATTTAATTATATATTTCTCTATATAAGTATTTAATTCGTTGTCTGGTACCCATAGTACAAGCCTAGAGCTTAGTTTGGGACTACTGCACTTGGTGTGACATTTTCCCTTGATATTTATTTATTTATATCATATGTGGCCTCTTGATTCAGAAGTACAAACCCGAAGCACCTTCTAAATGCTCACAGACTACGAGTTGCGAGGGCATCCAATCGGGTTTACCCCGTTCTTGGTCGTACTCCGACGTAGCTCAAGCTCAACCAAGGTCGTATCCACCTAACGCGGTACTTATATCTACGAGCGGGTGGGTCGGGTTATGATGGTTTAGTGAGATTAAATGTAACCGCACGGGAGTTTAGTTAGTGGTACAGCACATTGCACCGGGTTCATATAAATTTCCTGCGCCGCATAATTGCACTTTTGACTCCAGCAATGTCGCAACAAGAAAACCTTTAAAATATATTTTAAACTCTAGTTTTGTTTTGTACTTGTGCAACTACTGCACTTAACTGATGCAAAACAGTATATAAATACTATAAATTATGGCAATTTTCTTAAAGTGTGGTACAGAAATAAGTAAACCAATTTTCTTGAACATTCGAGTAACAAGAATCATTTTGCAACAGTTATTATGTTGAAACTTACCCTGCAAAACATACCATGCCAAAGATGAGAATAAAAGTTAGTACCTAAGTATTTTGTAGTTTATTAAATGTTTTTTCACACAACTACGGAATATTACACCGTCTTATACCGGTCGGTCGGTCTTGCACCGTCATAGGTGAGTGTAATTCCTAAAATTTCTATATTTTTAGATTTTTATTACTACTACTTATTAGTTCTTGTGAGTTTTGACACATTTTCCTGCTCAACTGCGCATGAATGTATTTATTTTTTGTTTTATGTGAGATTCATTGTTTTATATAATGCTAGGTTAAGTTTATTATTATATAAGCAATATTTAAAAAACGACTGACTGTTGAGTTTCTTGCGGCGTTTCTTCTCAGCAGTGGTCTCTTGTGAAGTGCTGGTAGATTTTTGACGTGTAAAAGTGCCCGTGCGGCCTACTTACTGAATAAACATATTTTATCTTTTTTTGAAAAAGATGGTAATGTTCACAAAACAGCACCTGTATGAAACAGGCCATGATCCTGAGGACCAATGAAAATAAATGTAATGATGGAATTGACCCCACAAAACACACGATTTGGTTTCGTAAAACATATGGTATATTCTTGGTACGAGATAAGAACAGTCAGCAGAAGAAGTAGGTGGACTGGACAGTCAAAGAGCTCAAAATGATCTACGCACGCTCTTATTATCTTGTCAAAAGAATCGTGTATATACTTAATAGATAATTTTGAGCTCTTCTACTATCAATCTACATACTACTGACTGTACATAGATTCAAAATAACGTCACTGGTTTTATTGAAACGCCTTTAACACTTGGTCTCAATAAACAGCTTTAGTTTTAAGTTACGCAACATACTTTTGTCAATAAACAGGGTCAATTGTATACATACTGGCATTTTGATCACAAACAAAAATTTTACTCAAGGCATATTCAACAAAAATGAGGCCCTAATAAGAAAAAACATCAAACAAAAGTCATAGCTGGATATTGCTACGTCATTTAATGTACGTAAACATTTTTTGATACTGTTCCTTGCAGTAGACGTGAAAGGCAAAATTGTCTGCCCCGTGGCAAGGGCAACAGATGTAAAAAAAAAACTATCTCCGGAAAGTGGGTTTTTCCTCATACTTGTATGTAGCTGCACGTGCATGACGTCTCTGGGTGCGTATCTATCGCCGCCACTAAGTTACGCCGTAGTGTGGGTCTATAAGTGTGACAAGAATGGCATGCCCGCTTTCCTGAAATAAAAAACCTAGGCTAGGAGCATCAACTTAATTTCGGCCCTCTACATGAATTTCAATATGTTGCCTACTTACCAGTGTTTATTTATTAAGGATATCAAGGGCACAATTTCTTATTGCCGTCGACGCGCACACAGGCCGACAGCCCCCTGATAGAAATAATTACATTGTTTTTTTTGTGTCATCGTATTCAAAATTCAATATTCAAAATATTTATTTATTTATTTTATTTTTATTTATTTATTGTAGGAGAACCAACAGCTTTAACAATTGATATACTAACTTAAACAGAGGTACAGAGCCAATTACAGGAACTCACAAATAGATATAAATTAATATACATACCTACACCTTAGTGACACGCACAACAGTGCCGCAACTAAATAGGAATTAAAACATTTAAAAAAAAAACAATGCACACATATGTAAGACCTAACAAAACTTAAAAGAACTGAGAATATTCATAACATGCCCGACCCACTAAGCTCGCTTATCAGTTCACAACTTGAAGAACACTCATTCAAAACACATTTTAGTTAATTTTCGCCTCACAGAAGGTATTACACAATTAAATATGTCAATATCAAACTCTCTCGTCAAGTTATTCATTCTTCGACTAGCACGGTTAAGAAAACTATTCTGTCTGTATCTGGACGATGTACGCTTAAGAGAAATAGGGGGGAAGTGCCTTTTGGACCGAGATGGAGTAACGAAGGATAGTTCATGTAGCAGCTCAGGACAGTCAATGACGCCAGTTGTGATTTTAAGGAGGAAAATTGTATCAGCTATATCCCGACGCTTATTTAACGGGACCAGGTGGTGTTTCTTACAAATACTCAAGTAATTAGTTGAATTGTAAGGACACTTTAGTTTGTAACTCAAATATTTAACAATTTTTTTCTGAACACGTTCGATCCTGTCGATGTAAGTACGTATTGTAGCAAGGATTCCAGATTTATTCAGTAAATTGGCCACATGAGGGCTCTTTTACACGTCGGTAATATGGAGTGAATCTACCAGCGCTTCGGACAAGACCATCTTTGCAGAGAAGAAGCGTCGCAAGAAACTCCAGCAGAAGGTCATTTTTTCAATTATTAAATATATTTAAAATAATACTTAAAAGTAATTGTTTTTGATCCAACCAAAATTACTGTAAAGAAAAATAAGAGCTTTCTCTTATTGAATTTTCTATATAAACACTATCCCTGAGTAACATATGTTATGTTATATTTTTCTCGGTTTCGCTGGCAACAGTTAGTATTCAATAAAAAGCGAGATTCCAAAATAACATACCGGTATTTTTTTATGAAAGTAATACCGCAATACGATCCTTGACGGAAACACGTCAAAAGCAATATCGTTTAACCTTTGACTGCCGAGTAAAAAATAGCTGTCAAATCGTTTACAATACGAAAACACGTCAAAAAGAATAAGATAATACCCCGAATTTCTGAATATGGCGTTTATTTTGTCTCATTTTATTATTCATGTTTTTTTTTATAATTATGTGTATCCTTCCGTGGTTTCACCTGATGGTTCCAACGGAAGAGCAGCGTTGATTTTAATGCCAGTAATACACTGACAAGGAAAGTTACCCAACTGTCCGGCTCCGATTTCATTTATTTTTATATATTATGTTAGAGAGTAGTCTAAAATAACGGACACGTATTTTTTATCAGCTGCCCAAACTCAACCTATTCGGAGAAATTGTCCTCCAAAGTAAAGTACTTAAGTAAGTTGTAAAATATAAGTTTGAGCTGAAATAACAAAACACGGGTCCATTCTTTTTTCATGTTCTCTAACTTACATACATATAATCAACCCAGTGAGTTGGGACCATTTCGTGGCTAGTTTCCTCTCTCTTGTACATCGACGTCATAAATATGTTTACACTTAAGTACCTTGTCGTTAAAGTTATGAATGAACTGCCATATGAAATTGACACAGCAGATAAAGTGACAAGGTACTACAGTGTAAACAAACTCGTATCTTTGACTTCGACTTACGTTTTAATTCGACTTATGTTTTGTTATGTATGTCACGAATAAATGATATTCTTTCTTCTTTCTTTTTCGTTGTAGAATCTCAACCCACTTGTTATTTTATACGTAGCTTGTATAATTATTGTTTTAATGAAACCGAAGAGCAGTTTTAAACTGCACACATAATCTAGGAGCGGGTTCGCGTAACTAAACCACCTTTACATCATATCGTTATTTCTCACCGTAGTTTACCAACTTGCGTTGAGCTATTATTTACAAGAACGCGGTGACTTTCGAAGATCAACTTTAATTGGATGGAACTCTAGTGAGTCATAATCATAATGTACTTTCACTGTTGTTTAATTCACTGGGTTCACATGCGCCCGCGTCGCGCGCTGGCAGGTACTATATGGTCATGAATTTCTTAACACGGTTGTTAACAACTGCAAATTGTAATATCTACACGTCTCGCTGGGAAGCCGTTGTATTGTTAAATGTTGCCAAGTTGCCATACAGCTATTATAATTAAGATTAGAAATAATTTGATTTCATTTAATTTAATCTTAGCCTATTTTTGCAGTGTGGTTACTGAATTATCAACAGGTTTTTAGAGTTGTAGGTAATTCCGTAGCTCTGCCTACCCCACTCTGGGAATACAGGCGTGAAGGTATGTATGTAGAAATAATTTGTTAAGTGTTAGTCAGTATTTATATATTTTTCTCTTCTTGTATTGTGTTTCAATTGTTTGTTTGTTTGTTTAATTTATGTTAGTTTAATCAGGGTCCCTCAGAATACCAGCGTCACGCTTGCCGCGGCACAATGCTGAGACAAGCTCTTTTTAGAATAACGTGAATATATCTATATCTGCCAACGCTTCTCTTCCCCTCTACCTTGCCCATGACAATAGTTTGAAGCAGTTGGTATCGCTTGTTACGCAGAATATGGCCCAGGTAGGCTACTTTTCTCCTACGAATGGTTTGCAGTAGTTCACGGGGTTTTTTAACTCTGCGTAGCACCTCTACATTTGTAACTCGTTGAACCCAACTAATTCTCAGCATTCTGCGGTACAACCACATCTCTAAAGCTTCAAGTCGTCGGCGAGTGTCCTCCTTAATAGTCCACGCCTCGGAGCCGTAAAAAACTATTGGCCATATGTAACACTGGAGCATTCTGACACGTAGACGTATATCTAGCTGTCTATTCCTGAGCACCTTCTGCATTTTCATAAATGACGCACGGGCTATTTCGATCCGGGTTTTAATCTCCTGATCTGATTCCCATGTTTCAGTGACCCATGTGCCCAGGTACTTGTAGCGGGAAACACGTTCTATTGCTGTGCCAGCGACACGGATGGTAGGGTTTAAGGTTTTGTTACGTGACACCAGCATGAATTTGGTCTTTGATAGGTTCATGGCTAAACCTGCATTTCGGCTCCGTTCGTAAACTCTGTCCACTATCATTTGTAATTCCTCCGCGAAGATGTCATGGCTCAGGAACATAAAGACCTGGACAGGTGTCGCCACGGTTGAAGAGCTGTTCCGTTTGGCGAGAGATAGGAAGTTGAATGCAGAGCTGACTGCCAACCTCCAGTAGTGGAGAGGAATTTGAAGAAGAAGAAGATCTATATCTATCTGTTTAATTTGTTTTCAATTTTAATTTTTTGTATGTGCTTATGGTAAATAAATCTATTCGAAATTCAAAATTCAAAATATTTATTCAGTAAATTGGCCACATGAGGGCTCTTTTACACGTCGGTAACATGGAGTGAATCTACCAGCGCTTCGGACAAGACCATCATTGCGGAGAAGGAACCCCGCAAGGAACCCCAGCAGGAGGTCATTTTTTCAATTATTAACAATAATACTTAAAAGTAAGTTACATTACAAGGTAATAAAGTAATATATATATATTTTACTTAAACTAACACAAATAAAATCATTACAAATGTAAGGTCAATAAAAATAAAAAAGGTAAAAATAATGACTAGGAGAACAACATGACGAGGTCTCAACGTCAAGAACGATAATTAAAATAACTGAATTGGAAAATAGGTCCTTGTAAGCGTGAACAGACCGGACTCCACAGACAGCACCCGTTCACGAGTATGACGCGTATCTCAGCCATCGCCTCCCTCAACCATGTGTTCGGGAAGGTGGCGACCCGATCAACGACGCCGCCGTAAGCAAATACCTTAAAGTGAGCATGACATGCTCATGCTGCCGGACAAAGATAACAGTAAAAAAGTATCTGTCCGGTGAGCTACATACATCATAATGTGTTCTCAATTCTAGAATGTCTTGTGCACACAAGAATCAATAAAAAAATTACGAAAAAGACACAAGGTAAATTCTATGTTATCTTATCTTATGTAATGCAAGTAGATAGATACTAACTAAACTTAAAATAATCTTTTTGGGCACGGGCAGAGTCGGTTCCACTCACATAAGAGCATGAGAGAGAGTTATATACTCAAAGGAATTTTGATTAGCTAACACAGTGTATAATGTTAATTTAACATTTAAAAACGCAACGTAAATGGTAGAATAGTAAGCAAAGGATGATAAGGCGGAATCCATTCAATACGTGAGGTGTTCAAGGGTCAAGCCGAACCACGATTTTTTTTTACGCAACAACACAGTAAAAATGCAAAAATACGTTCACTAAAATATTGGTGAGTTTTACACTATAATAATATATTTTTTAAGAATAAATCCAACGCATTGTTTACATAAGAAACACGTTTTGAAAAATTTCACGTGAGATTGTGGGATGACGGAGGGGGTTGTGCCAAATCTCACGACATCTCACCATTTCCGAAAAACGCCTCACGTAATTAATTAAGTATAGTCGATTACAAAGAGATGTTTCCACATTGACACCTTATGCATAGGATCCAAAATTCCAAAAGTTACATTTCTTTATAATCGACTATACCACTTTTCTATTTACTCGTACTATTCAGATCAATTTAGTACATAGGTAATTATGTGCCGAATTTAAAACGATTGGAATACGACGGAGTGTTCCGGACTAGTTTCAGAGATTTTGAACACACCAGTATGGAATGATTTCTTAACCAATTACTAAGAAATTTAACCTTACTCATTACGATCTGTCTATTGAGCGGCCATAACGAAGCATTAGGGTATTTATTAAAAAAAAACTCTAGCACTCATATCGCAACCGCAGGCCGGCCGCAAGGAAGCTCGTTTCCTACAACTTCCCGTATATTTCCACATGGTTAAAATTCACATCCGTCAAATGACTTTTCCTGATGGACATTGCATCGCCAGAACTTAATAACAGACTGTAATATGAGCCTTTTATAGCGGTTATGACGACACCAAGGGATCACAAGAGTTGGGAAATATCCACCACGTCCAAGGGCACTAGCACTGGTGTCACCATAACTGGTTTTGTGGGTGGATTGTACAGGGTCCGCCGGTTCGTTATCGTCGTTGCCGCTAGTGTCAGCACTGTTACGGTCCAGTGATGGGAGTAAGAGCGCTGGTGATGTTTCTAGCTCAGCACTTAAGTTCTCAAAGCATTTTGCTACCCAATGAATAAATACATATCTTTGGCCTCGTAACGTGAAGAACTTACAGAGTCAATAATGAAATAAATGTGAGATAGATACATACATACATACACATACTTCACGCCGGTCATCGAAGAGTGGGGTAGGCAGAGCTACAGAATTACCTACAACTTCAAAAACTTGTTAATAATTCAGTAACCACATTTTGCACAAATAGGCTAAGAGGTTTACCAGCGTATTAGTGACTGGTTGCAAGCCCTTCACCGAACAGTACTACACATGGAGTGGCACTATTCTAATCCGGTAACCATAAGGGATATACATACATGTAACTAATACATTATTACACGATGAGTGCTAAAACTAACTGAGAAAGCAAGATAAATAGGAACTTTTCCGACATAGCTCGATGTCGATTGATTATTCACTACTATACACATTCCTACTAATTAGTAATTACTTATATTACCTGCAAAATGGCAAGATCATTGGGAAATTCCAAATGTATCAATCACTGAGCTACAAATTCTAATGAATAATTAAATTATTACCGGATTTATAGTAGTTATATTCTCTAATGATATTTCTGTTTAGTAGGAGGCATCCGTGTCTAACTTTGTTAAACTAATACTTGAGTTCAATAAAAGTTGCCATATTTGGAGAGAATCATTATTTACCTACACTGTTGTTATTATGAGGCCAAAAGAAGACATCTGACTTACACGTACAACGTAAAAGAAACAACTGTTAACATTTTATAACAGACACTGAGCTAACTTAATTATAATTTAAAAACTTGCAATAGCAAAACAGCTTCCTGTTTACAATAAAAAAATAGTCGGTACTAAGGCACAACTTTGGCGTAATAAGCAACATCATTTCGTCATCAGCTCGTGGTATGTACACCGCTCAAAAAACGCAAAGTAACAACGCGATAATGCCATCTACGTGCATAGAAAGTTACCGGGTCGGACTTATTATGAGAAATGATGTTTATGTTGATGACCCGGTCTTCTGACACGGATCCAGAGTTGCATAAGATGCCATGCTCTGCACATTGAGCCTCCGCGCCAAAACCCGGTGCACCCCGCCGCAACAACGTGAAGGAGGTTAGTCGGTATTGGAACGAGCCGCGTTGTTCTAGACGCGCCGCGAGAGGTCTAGATCCGGGGCTTACACAAGTTGGTTCTAGGAAGTTATAGTTTGGTCAATGAAGGCGGATCCCAGTGACACCTGCATTGCATAATTTCGCCTACTGTTGAGCAAGGTTAATATGAATGTAGTATTTATACTAGTGTTATAAAATAATACGTGTTTATATGAGCTGCGAACAGAGGGGTTATTATGACCTAGCTTTGCAATTCAGTTAACGCTGAGAGAAAAGGACAGAGCTATATAACTGCTATAGCTCTGCCAAAGGGCATAAAGACAGAAGAAGAAGAAGAAAGAGCGTAAAGAAGCTCGCCATATAATGAACTGCATAGCCACGTCATAATAACCCTCCAGGTATAATATTATACAGCGTGTTACAAAAATACCCAACTAAAATAAATTATTTAAAATGAATGATGAATTTGACAGGGTGACTGCTAGAGCCGAAATAATTTTTGACTTTGATTAATAATTTGTTTTCACATCACCTATTCGGACTTTTCTTCCCTGCTAGGAGGGATCAAAGTGGCACTTTTTTGCTCCAGGACATTTTGTTACCAGTATAAATTATTTCATTTTCAAAGTATTCTTGAACTTTTGGTTTAATAGATAATTGTTATTTTAATTTGTAGTGCGTCTTTTTTAAACAATATGATTGATCTTAATACAGTTTTGTGAATTTGGCGTTTTAAGGTTATTAATTTTACCACAAAGTTTCTTGTTAAATTTGATAATTTCAGCACTTTTAGAGAGTGTAAATAATTAAATTTGTTTCATCACTAAGGTCTTTTATTTTTCTCATACTTACGTGATGTGAAAAACAGTAGATATGTGTGTCACACGGTAGCAAAATTATTACGCTCAGGATTCAAAGTAGGTACATTACACCCTCGCCGTAAATATGTCATTTTGCTCCCTTGTGACATAATCTACTATTTTTTGGGTATTTTTGTTGTAGAATATAATATAATAAGAGTATATATATAAAGCTCTTCCTCTTTCCCCTTATCTTTTACTATAACCCCCACCCCCACCCGACATGGGCTATGTGTGCTATGTGTTAAAGTTTGTTAATCTGTGTGGCCGTGTATCTCTGTGTCCAAAAGCTAGTTGGCCATAATGTTTGTTCCGACTACCGTTAAAACCGAAATCAACTGAAACGCGAAACTAAATATTAAATGTGTTTTTTCATAGATGTAGGATTTTTTTATATCTACACAAACCACTCAACTCACGGAAGTGCTCAAAGTATTTTCCGTGTAATTTAGAACAAAACCAAGTATACATAACAACAAAATTCCAGCATTGCTCAATACCATTCTAACGGACACTAACAAGATAACTATCTCAAGAAATGACAATAAAGAATCAGTGAACTCGTAAAAAATGCTTCCAAATCAGGCAGTCACGTTGACAATGTAATGTATCGAGTTGTTAGGTAATGGCTCAACCGGAGCGACGTGAGAGCAGAGCACGTTATGCAACGCGAATGTGAGCCGCGTTTGGAGGTGCGCGCGCGCCGGGGACGCGTTACATGACGCGGCGAGAATGTTCTCTTATTAGCAGTTATATCTTTGCAAACAGAACCGTTTGATCTTCACCGATGGTTTAATTTACCGTGAATGGAAAGTAAACAAAAATATTCGACGGTGTGATAACGCTTAAAACAACCATCGGGATTGTACGTCGCTCTCATTCGCTATCATACGCACATGTGGGTCAACAAGTCTACCGAACTTAACCCAAACTGGAAAGTCTTTTTAATAGATCTTGTCTTCACTTCAGTATCTCTAATATAATACTTCGTCAAAATTCAAAATATTTATTCAGTAAATTGGCCACATGAGGGCTCTTTTACACGTCGGTAACATGGAGTGAATCTACTAGCGCTTCGGACAAGACCAACATTGCGGAGAAGAAGCGCCGCAAGAAACTCCAGCAGAAGGTATTTTTTTTTCAATTATTAAATACAATAATACTTAAAAGTATCTAAATTACATTACACGGAAATAAAGTAATAAATAATTATTTTTAAAACTAACACAAATTAAATCATTACAAATGTAAGGTCAATAAAATAATTTGTGTTAGTTATTGTCACACAAACACTCTAGAATGTCATCGTATTTGAAGCTCCAGAAAGTCTACCAAGGATGGTTCTGACTTTGATCGAGGCCGAGTTGATGAGGCCCAGGGTTTTTAGGGGTGGCGTTAATACATCCCGCAGATCCAATATGCTGATTTGCCTCCTTCTGATCTCATCTCACTGATATTATAAATGCGAGAGTATGTGTGTTTGTTTGTTACTGTAATGGCTGGACGGATTTGGATAAAATTTAAAAAAGAGATAGGTCATACCCTGGTTTAACACGTAGGCTATTTATATCCCACATTTTTTATGCCGTGTTTGTCTGGTAGCAAAATTCCTATTGGTTTCATATTTGGAGGATGCTATGTATTACATTTGTTTATCCATTACAATGGGATAACACTATTTTGACTTGGGTCTAGTAGAGAGGGTAGTAGTAAACATTAGTAGTATACCGCCGCCATCTCTACAACTACCACCATCTCAGCCGTTACTTAACGACCGATATATTATTATTAAAGATGAATCTATCTTTCGTTTACTTGACAACGCTACCGAACTTAATCTAGTACTTAGTTCAAAGACATCCTAGAATTATCATAGTTTTACTTCTAAGCACTGGAGTACCTACTTCAATCCCTCTTTCCCTTGTCGAGTTCTGATTACCGACCAGGCGTTTTGGGCCGTATAGCACTCATGCCGATTAGCTATGCGCAAATCTTAAGTGTAACACTTTAGAATAACACCTAAGAGATAACGGACTGTATCAATTTCACCAATCGATGTTAAATGTTAATCGACTTCTAGTTCATACATTTTGACAGCTGTTAATAGTCTTCCTTAATTGGTTGGTGGAATGTGACTTTTTTATGCTACTAACGAGGTACCGGGTCACCTGGCCCGGTGTTCTAGGCAGTAAGAACAATATCGTCTTTGACCTGGCCCGGTGTTCTAGGCGGTAAGAACAATATCGTCTTTGACCTGGCCCGGTGTTCTAGGCGGTAAGAACAATATCGTCTTTGACCTGGCCTGGTGTTCTAGGCAGTAAGAACAATATCGTCTTTGACCTGGCCCGGTGTTCTAGGCGGTAAGAACAATATCGTCTTTGACCTGGCCCGGTGTTCTAGGCGGTAAGAACAATATCGTCTTTGACCTGGCCCGGTGTTCTAGGCGGTAAGAACAATATCGTCTTTGACCTGGCCCGGTGTTCTAGGCGGTAAGAACAATATCGTCTTTGACCTGGCCCGGTGTTCTAGGCGGTAAAAACCATATCGTCTTTGACCTGGCCCGGTGTTCTAGGCGGTAAAAACAATATCGTCTTTGACCTGGCCCGGTGTTCTAGGCGGTAAGAACAATATCGTCTTTGACCTGGCCCGGTGTTCTAGGCGGTAAAAACAATATCGTCTTTGACCTGGCCCGGTGTTCTAGGCGGTAAGAACAATATCGTCTTTGACCTGGCCCGGTGTTCTAGGCGGTAAAAACAATATCGTCTTTGACCTGGCCCGGTGTTCTAGGCGGTAAAAACAATATCGTCTTTGACCTGGCCCGGTGTTCTAGGCGGTAAAAACCATATCGTCTTTGACCTGGCCCGGTGTTCTAGGCGGTAAAAACAATATCGTCTTTGACCTGGCCCGGTGTTCTAGGCGGTAAGAACAATATCGTCTTTGACCTGGCCCGGTGTTCTAGGCGGTAAAAACAATATCGTCTTTGACCTGGCCCGGTGTTCTAGGCGGTAAAAACAATATCGTCTTTGACCTGGCCCGGTGTTCTAGGCGGTAAGAACAATATCGTCTTTGACCTGGCCCGGTGTTCTAGGCGGTAAGAACAATATCGTCTTTGACCTGGCCCGGTGTTCTAGGCGGTAAGAACAATATCGTCTTTGACCTGTCCCGGTGTTCTAGGCGGTAAGAACAATATCGTCTTTGACCTGGCCCGGTGTTTTAGGCGGTAAAAACCATATCGTCTTTGACCTGGCCCGGTGTTCTAGGCGGTAAAAACAATATCGTCTTTGACCTGGCCCGGTGTTCTAGGCGGTAAGAACAATATCGTCTTTGACCTGGCCCGGTGTTCTAGGCGGTAAGAACAATATCGTCTTTGACCTGGCCCGGTGTTCTAGGCGGTAAAAACAATATCGTCTTTGACCTGGCCCGGTGTTCTAGGCGGTAAAAACAATATCGTCTTTGACCTGGCCCGGTGTTCTAGGCGGTAAGAACCATATCGTCTTTGACCTGGCCCGGTGTTCTAGGCGGTAAAAACAATATCGTCTTTGACCTGGCCCGGTGTTCTAGGCGGTAAAAACAATATCGTCTTTGACCTGGCCTGGTGTTCTAGGCGGTAAAAACAATATCGTCTTTGACCTGTTATCGTATTGTCAACGTTTTGATAGCTCTTATTTACTTGACAGTAATGGCGGCTGACGTCAAAACAATACCTAGTTAGTGAGTGTATGTAAGTGGTCACCATTGCCTTGCTGCGTTGCCTATTCAGTCTTTTAATTATTACTTTTTTACCCCTTGCATTTCTTTTTGTATTGCTCTTTACAAAATGATCCGCCACTTTATTGGAAATTGAATGAGCTGTAATGTCTACGTTAATTTATATTTTTCTAGGAAGTATGGAGAAATTATTCGAGTTATTTACGAAATACCATATAATGGCACTTTATTCCCTCTCTCGCCTCAAGGTTGCAGCCCTAGGCTAGGGACTTTTACTATGTTTTACGTTTTAACGGCGGGTCACCTCTACCACAACAAGACATTACCCGCCCACAAGTATTGCATTTATTTTTGCTTCCTGGACAGGTCATATACTGTGCAACGTTGCCCAACGCAGCGAACACCGCGGCACACTTACCCGCAACTCTATTTAAGTCGTTTCTTATCTTTCAATACTACAGTGATAAGCATAATAGGAAGTCAATCCAGACACCTACCAAAGAATTCATAACTCGAGAATTTTTGGCTTTTGAAGCGCAAAAAGTCTATTAGCTTTTATTTATTAAATTTAATTTGTTAGGTATTTAAGAGAGAGGTAATGTAGCCAGTGTCATAGGGATCATGCCGCGAGCGGACCTGCTATAGGGGGTGTTCTTTTTATAGTGGTGATTATTATTGACATCTCTAATATTTGAGTAGCATAGTTTGATTTTAATTTGATATTATATTAAATAATTAGGTACCATTTAATGTAAATATGATCTTCTACACTCGTAAGCAAAACATTTGCATCACTTTGCATTTTCTCATCTTTGTAAACAGGCTTTCTGAAATATTTAAATTATTTTCATGTTTCTTGTAATCTAAGCTTTACAAAAAGTAAACAATCATGGAAATCGACGCAGTATTTTCAGTGTATAATTTTAAATTCGGGTAAAAAATGTACAAAGTTGGACATGAAAAAATGCAAAGTGATGCAATCGTTTTGCTCGCGACATTTTATTAAGTCTTGTTGCAGTGCGAGTGTAGGGTTTATGTTGAAGCTAACTTACGGCTTGTTCCCTTTTTTGGTTCTGGCAGAATCTGGCAACGTCTTTTCATCACACGACACGACACATAGCTCTTATATTGGCCGAATTTATGTAAACTGCTTCTTTGTTCGTTTTATTTTTTACTTTGTGTTTCATGTTTTCCTTTTTTTCAGGTTATTTTGTCTTTTAATTTATTTATTATTTTAAGAGCTTTGTATGTTGTATGAATAAAGTTTGTATCCATATATTTATCTATCTATTATATTTTTAAGACCTCATGTACCTACAACATACGCATTACTATAAGGCTATGACCAAACTATGCTTAAAATATACTTTATCGTTATCTGTCGTTGAGAATCTGATCCATTTGACAGAAAACAACAACGCAAACTTTAACTAAAATCGGTTTATAGTGCGTTTATGAATAAGGGGCAACTTTAAAAAAAAAAAAGAACCTTACCGGAAAATTGTAAAATGGTCAGTCCAATCAACAACCAATTCCCACGTGCCACCATTTTCAAATAAATATTTACCACAAATTATAAATATTAAGAAATTATTGGCTAACTCTTAAACATCACAGTTATTTCCCTTCTACTATTAATATCTCACTCCTTCATAAATTATTATTTGATATCACAGATAAAATAAAACTAATGCGAGTTGTTTATTTTTCCCGCGTTTTCATCGCTGCGCCGGCGCAAGGTGCGAGGCTGACGTGTGGCGCGTGCGTTTTCCGCGCGGATACTGGCTGGCTGGTGGAAGGCGAAAGTGATGGCTGAACAGTGTTGACCCTCGCCTGCCGGCTTCCTCTTGCATGGCGATTCAAAACCATACGTTTGCGATCCATTAAAATTATGCTGTTAACGAGCACCTTACGTGTACGTGGGGTGGGTGACGATGCGTTTAAGGTACCTAGTTGGTTGTGACCCAGAGCGGTCATAGATTCGATTCCCGCTACGGGTAAATAGATTTATGATGAGGGCGTGTATTTTTTTCTGAGTTTCTGGTATTTTCTATATATTTAAGTATGTTTTTCTCCATGTCAAAATTCTAAATTCTAAATATGTATTCATTAAATTGGGAACATGAGGGCTCTTTTACACGTCGGTAATATGGAGTGAATCTACCAGCGCTTCGGACAAGACCATCATGGAGGAGAAGAAACCCCGCAAGGAACTCCAGCAGGAGGTCATTATTGCCGGCTTAGAATTGTGCCACTCCATGTGATCCATGTCTTCCTGTGGAAGTCGTAAGAGGCGACTGAGGGATTAAAAGCTTGTAGTATTGTTAGGCGATGGGCTTGCCACCTGTCACTAATATTACACTGTTAAACATCTTAGCCTAATTGTACAAATTGTGGTTACAGAGTTATCAACCAGTTTTTAGATTTGTTGGTAATTCTGTAGCTCTGCCTACCCCACTCTGGGAATGAAGGCGTGAAGGTATGTATGTGTATGTGTAAATATAATACTTAAAAGTATCTAAGTTACATTACAAGGTAATAAAGTAATAAAAAATTATTTTTAAAACTAACACAAATAAAATCATAACAAATGTAAGGTAAATAAAAAATTAAAAAATAAAGACTAGGAGAACGAAATGACGAGGTCTCTACGTGAGGAACAATTATTAAAATAATTAACCGAAAAAACAGGTCCTTGAAAGCGTGAACAGACCGGACCCCACAGACAGCACCCGTTCACGAGTATGACGCGTATCTCAGCCATCGCCTCTCCCAACCATGGGTTCGGGAAGGCGGTTTTTTTTTATAGCATGGGAAGGCAAACGAGCACACATGCCACCTGATGGTAAGCGGAAACTGTGACCCATAGAAATTCGCATTCACAAGACTGCAAATGCGTTGCCAACCCCGAGGACTAAGATGGAATGCCTCTATGCTAGTCATTTCACCGGCTGTCTTATCCCCAAACCGGAACACAACGATGCGAACACTGCTGCTTGGCGGTAGGTTAATGGATAAGATGGTGGTACCATCCCGGACGGGTGGATTAACTGACGTCACAAAAGTCCTCATTTCAAGTCCGGTTTTGTGCACAAAAGTTCCCCGAATGCGCATGGCGCCATCTTTTTCCTCGATCGAGGTCCGTGAAAGTTCTCCGCGTACCCTGATTACGATAGCAACAGAGTTGTCTTAAATATTACCATTACTTAACCAAGTAATTAAGCTGACCGGTTCGACGGTTATGATATGCGTGGTCTGAACATTAAAAACGCGCAAACATGCAGTTTCATTTTACACTTTTTGAATCCATTCAACTAATAGAAGTCATTCAAAGACGATTTTAAGTAGGCACACCTTCAGCTGTCACATTTTTTAACTATAACTTATACAACAAGGTTATTGGTATTATTGCTTATGATGATACAAACGAAATCAACGCGTCCGAAGCTTACGAAATAGGTAGGTACTTACTATAAAATAAATGTTGTAATATAAAGTTAGTCAAGGTTGTTCCTTAAAATTGTTTTTTTTTATAAAAGCTGCATTAAATGTTTCAAGGTGAAACTTAATTAAAGAAAGGGATTGAAAATGTCACCTGAGACCAGCAGAGGCGTTCTTTTAAGCGGCAGTAAAATACCCGTTAGCTAATGAACCACATTAAATGTGTATAATAAAGTAGCGCTCACATTCGACATATTTGCATGCTCCCTGAACGATTTCACAAAGGAGATTATGCTATACTCAATAACTGTGTGTGTAATAATTGTGTTACTGTGTGAATGTGCAGTACCCCAACGAAAGTGTTGAGCACTTTAGTGCACTGTCATAAGAAACTTCGAACTGAACATCAAATGACAAGCATGACAATAACTACAGAATATCAATGGCAGTCACAATGGCAAAGTTCTGGGTATGCTCGGCATTTCTAATGGCTGACTGTACCTAGTGTTAGTTCTTATTCTTATTGCTCACTTGTCTATCGCATTAGGTAACAGCCTGTAGTAATAGATTTTTAGTACATTACTACAGAGGCCGGACCAGCCGGCCGAGTTATATAGTTACGGGGCTGGCAACCCCTTTTCACGGCGAGGTATGTATAGTGCTTTTCTATGCAATGAAATAAAAAAACATGTGTGTAATAGGCATTATTAGCGCGGATATTTTTGGTGCGACAGACATAAAGCAACTGAAAAAAAAAAAAAAAAATTTTAGGCTGTTCATAATCGCAGCCGCCATGTCAACATAATAATTTAAAAAAAATTACTTCCCGGCCTAGGCCTTCAATTTTGTATGATATTCCTTTACAGCTCTCTCGAGTTGCTCCGCCCGGAACGTGACACTTTGAAGCCTAAAATAACTAACATTACGCCAACATTTCATTGCATGTTTGAGAAAAGTTAATAAATAAATAAATAATAAATAAATATTACACGTCAGTTCCGTTTACCCGAACGCTTAATGCCAATAATGAGTGTTGTATAACTGGTGCTTAATAGCCGCACAATAGTGGACAGCAGTTAGCTGCCGTAGTTGCAACATTGCACTCTCGGATGTACGACGTTCTCGGAGGCGCCACACGTGTGGCGCAACCAGCTAGTCGAGGCTGGCCGGCGCATACTCGGCAAGGCCAGGCCCACATGCAAAATAACTAATTTTTTAACAAATGGCAAGGACACAATTCACCTGGATGGATTATTATAATTAGGATAGGAATAGCTATCCAGTAAGCTTGATAGCTTGGTATCCTTTCTATTTACTTGGAAGTTTCCATTTTTTAACCCGAATGCGTCAAAGACGAAAAGGAGGGTTATGTTACTAAACACCTAAATAACTTAATAATAACTTAGTCAAAATATGTAAACAATGTACCTATATTGTCCAGGGGACACGGTTTCTGTAGGAGAATGTATCGAAATTTATTATGTGGTTTGTCTTGCACCGTGATAGGTTGGTAAGTATAACTTGTATAATTTCTATTTTTATTTTTATCACTATACTATTACTTATTAGTTCTTGTGAACATTCTGAGTTTTGACACATTATCCTGCTCAACTACTCATACGAGGGCAGAGTGAGAAGTCTGGTAAAAATCATATTAAAGGTATTTTCTTCACAAATTCATTAATGTCAATTTGTAATGCAGCCTTTTTGGAGGTAAATCGTATATTTTCAGCCAGTTCACACGACTAGTTTTTTTTTTTGACAGCTATGAAAAAGAAACAATCACTTCGGTGTTTGCAAACATGGAGAAAAGTGAGTTTCGTGTTCTGATTAAACATTATTTTTTGCGAAAAAAAACCATTACGGATACAAAGAAAAAAATTAGACAAATATTACGGGAACTCTGCTCCATCGATTAAAATGATCCACGAGTGGTTCACGGATTTTCGTTGTGGCCGTACAAGCACTGCTGACGCCGACCGACCCGGACGCCCAGTTGAGGTCACTACACCAGAGATGATCACCAAAATCCATGACATCGTATTGACCGACCGAAGAATAAAGGTCCGTGAGATAGCTGATATTGTAAGCATTTCAGACGAACGGGTTCGTAATATCCTTCACACTTATTTGGATATGAAGAAGCTCTCCGCCCGTTGGGTGCCGCGATTGCTCACAGTAGATCAAAAACGCACTAGGGTGACCCTGTCAGAGGCATGTTTGGCGAAGTTTAGGTGTAATGAAAAGGACTTCTTGCGTCGTTTCATAACTGTTGACGAAACCTGGATTCATCATCATACACCAGAAACCAAGGAGCAGTCAAAACAATGGATTGCTTCAGGTGAACCTGCACCAAAGAAGGCCAAAGCAGTTTTATCGGCGAATAAAGTTATGGCTACTGTCTTCTGGGATGCTCGTGGTGTAATATATGTTGATTACCTTCAGAAAGGTAAAACGATTAACGGCGAATATTATGCCAACTTGTTACAGCGATTTCATGAAGTTTTAATGGAAAAACGACCCCATTTGGCGAAAAAGAAAATCATTTTTCACCAAGACAACGCACGGGTCCACACATGTGCAGTTGCTATGGCTAAAATCCACGAGTTGCGTTACGAATTGCTCCCGCATCCGCCTTATTCTCCAGATTTAGCCCTCTGCGACTATTTTCTTTTCCCAAACTTAAAGAAATGGCTTGGTGGAAAAAGATTTGGTTCCAACGAAGAAATCATCTCAGAAACCAATGCGTATTTTGAAGGGTTGGAGAAATCGTACTATACGGAGGGAATCGAAAAGCTAGAAAAGCGATGGACCAAGTGTATTGAGTTACATGGGGACTACGTTGAAAAATAAATATTTACTTGGACCAAAAAAAAAAACAAGTTAAATTTTTTCCAGACTTTTCACTCTGCCCTCGTATTTTGTTTTTTTTTTTATTTGAGATTCATTGTTTTATAATGCTAGGTTAAGTTTATTATTGTATAATATCATAAGCAATATTTAAAAAAGGACTGACTGTTGAGTTTCTTGCGGCGTTTCTTCTCAGCAGTGGTCTCTTGCGAAGCGCTGGTAGATTTTTGACGTTTAAAAGTGCCCGTGCGGCCCACTTAATGAATAAACATATTTTGTCTTTTATCTTTTTATGTGTTTGACCCGGGCCGTATTCAACATGGTAACAACCATACCGTATTTAAGCTGTTATCGTATATTGTCAACGTTTTTGACAACGACGTAATGGCGGCTGACGTCATAACAACACCATAACAGATTAACTACGATATAAATTTACCGCCTGGAATACCGGCCCTGTATCTATATCCGGCTCTATTAAAGCGTGGTTAGATTCGTCTTACCCACTAGTGTCATAGGCTATATTAAAAATATTTAAATATGAAATCGGTGAAATAAAAATATATAAATGATAACTAACATTACTTTGACGACATTATCCAAACAGCAGCTGGGTTTTTTTTAGGATTTCTTTTTGTAAGGCTTGTTCATGAAATAGTAGTTTATGAAATTGTTGCATAAAGAGGGGTATTAAAACACGAGTGTGTGTTTAAGAACCGAGCCGCTAGGCGAGGTTTTTAATAGTATCACACGTGTGTTTTAATACCTAGTGACGTGCAGTTTCATACACTACTTTATCTACTCTTATACATTGCGATTCAACCTACTAAATAAAAGATCAAAGTTAATAAATAACTACAGTAAAACGTATTCAATGAATGGCGCCAAAACCTAGCACATCACCGCGCATGCGTTAAAGCGGGCACTGTCACAGACAAGTAAAAATTGGAATGAAAACTTTTTGTAATGCTGTAAAATTGACGCGAACCGCGATGATATGGAACCTCGTTGGTGACATTAACTTTTTGGATTAACTTGTATCGTAATGGTAAAAAAATTACTTTATAACTTTATTTTGTTAGAGAAATATTGTTATAAAGTGTTTTTTTTCTTAATTTCGGTATAGTGTTTATAAAGTATGCCAATATAAATTCGTTTTGAAGTTTATAATTCGAACTTTACGATATGAGAGTAGATAAACATTTTTATTACGTTTTATAAATGGATATAAAGAATATTAATAAACAAGGGTCGAACTTTTGGTGTCGATGACGTTTCAACCTTTTATTACATACTAGTGTTTCATTTTTAAACACTCTATGGCCTTTGCAAATTGACGTCATTCGGCCCAAAAGTTAGACCCGATAAATTTGATACAGCTAATTCCTTATTTAGTTAATTAAAATCCGCTATCGTAACGCGGAACCAAAACTACAATGACTTACTGAATAAATGTCTTTTATCTTTTATTTTTGAAACAAGGAACTTTTAGTAAATACCTACATAAATTAGCTCCCGATGGTCCGAGCAAAGCATAAAACGTATAAGGTAAACCGATTTACTCACAAATAAATTAATATTGAATTTTCAAGCTTTTTGGCCTTCGATTGTCGCTTTTCGTGATACATTGAATCTTTGCAAAAGATCTCGGCTCAAAAAGGTTTAAGCAACCCGTCAATGGATTGCTACAAACATGCGAACTATCCATTTGTGTAACTAAAAGCAATAATAGGTAGGTATTGGTATTGCTCCAGCAAGAAACTTCTTGCACACGCTGGAAACACGTCGTGTAAGGAACATTTACTGATACTTAACAATTAAATTCAAGCGGTTATAGTCTTTATTATTTGAACTGAGCTGATCTTCTACACAAATTCCATTGTTTGTGTACAATACTATTATCTTTCTTTGTGTCCGTAACAGCAAGCCGATTACATACAAAAAAGTTAGAACTACATTGAATGTACATTGAATTATCAACCCTATCCTCTTAGTCAGTAGGTTTGAAATGTAAAGTGTCAGGATACAGATATAAGTCTTGTGTAGATGATAGTATTGTGTAGAGAATACGCTCAGTTCAAATAATAAAGACTTATATCTGTATCCTGACACTTTACATTTCAAACCTACTCACTAAGAAGATAGGGTTGATAATTCAATGCACATTCAATGTAGTTCTAATTTTTTTGTGTGTAATCGGCTTGCGGTTACGGACACAAAGAAAGATAATAGTATTGTACACAAACAATGGCCTTTGTGTAGAAGATCAGCTCAGTTCAAATAATAAAGACTATACCAGGTTGAAACTAAAAGCCATATATGTTTTCCGGTTTATTATGAATTCCAATTACTCGTATTGTCTGACACGCTTTTAATTTAGTCGTAAAATGTATTTCTTGACTGTTTCTTGTTTCTGCCGCGGGCGAAGGGCGACTCGGAGTTGGTGGCGAAGAAGAAGGGTCCCGACGCGCTGAAAGGGCACACGTTATAGTGGTTAAAACAACAATACTAAGGACGTTAAATCGGAAAAATTACTAAGGTCAAGCGGGGCTATTCCGACAAACGGGTAAATGCGTCACTTAATTTTTTCAAGGGAATTCAACGTTTTAAAACTATCTATGTTTCCTTATATAGAAGCGCGCGAATACGCGAGGCGGAATAGCCCCCTGGCGTTTAAAGTCAAAGTCTTGAACTGTCAAGTGCTTAAATAATGTCCAGAATGGACAACGTCAAAATCTTGAAACGCCTTGTCGTGTAATGCGAGGTCTTACACGTCAAGATCTTACAACGTCTTAAACTAGCAGGTATGTCATTCTAAGATGTTGACGTTGTACTAACTGGTAATTCTGAGACATACATATATACATACATAAACTCACGCCTTCATTCCCAGAGCTACGGAATTAACAGCAACTCTAAAACCTTGTGGATAATTCTGTATGAGACATATTTCAGACTACTCTGATGTAAATGCAATGATGGTTTTGTCCGAAGCGCTAGTAGATTCACTCCATATTACCGACGTGTAAAAGAGCCCTCATGTGGACAATTTACTGAATAAATATTTTAAATTCCGTTCCGTCCCCCTCGATAATCAAACTCAACCATCAGTTCTGCAAGGACGCAGAGTCGATTACCATCATCAAAGAGGTAGAAACAGCTGAAGAACGAGGGTGTACAGAGACCAGGTAATATTACTGGATAAATATTTTGAATTTGTTTTTTTGCTTCAGGGTTGGACCCGGCGATGGACAACAGGACAGTTGACATTTCAGGACTGGAGGGGTAATTCCAGTCCACTCCCGGATGTATCTGGTTCTGGTACCATCTAACATTTATAATTTTAACCTCACAATAAAGACTTTAGAGACATTAATTATAATTATCCAGTTTTAATTGTCAGTCTTAAGATCTAAGGCAGTTTTTATTTTTGCCCTTATCGTATCCTATATGAAACTATCTGAGATGCGTGTTGTGTTATCACTTGCAGAGTTATTTACAGATTGAAATGATTAAAAACAAAATTAATGATCTTATTTGACCCTCAAATTAAGCTCGGCGAATATGCCATTCATTATTCATATTCTACACGAAGGCCACTTCTCTCTTTCGAACTTTGTTAACTTAGTCGTGTCATGTGTCTCTATTATCGGTAATCTATTATTTAATCCAATAACACTCCATCGGTTTTACCATCTCATCTACAGCTATTTTCTGCTGAAGCCTTGATGGTCTCAGGATATTTAAAACTACTTAATACGTAGGTTAGGTTAGGTTACATTTGTGACTTAAATCATGGCTTTAGATGAAATGAAAATTCTGCTTAATAAGCAGCAGCTTTCAACATAGACTCAAACGGTATTTTTTGGACTAACTAAAAGCATAAAGTCTAGGACATGTAGTCAAACAACCAGCCTCTCTATACGTCACTGTAGTGATTAAAGTGTTCTTCTTTGTTTTATTTATTCTCTCCAGTCATCACAGCTCGTATTTGACCATACCTCTTATTTATTTATTTTTTGACTTTCTATATTTTACGGTGTTTCAGGACAATGGCTTATTATGTCTGTATGTTACTTCTTCATTCAATCCCTTGTCATATTGTAATGTATGTAGTTATACTTCGTAAGTCACGTGCGCTGTCCCAAACAGCCCGCCTGGCTCCCCTGAAAACCAACCCGGTTGTCATCCCCATGCCAACCATTTTGCTGAGTGGAAACTATTCCGGCACACATCCTCTCTGTACTTTTTTAATTTAATGGTTTCGCTTGTCAGGATAAGAAGTGATTGTATTACGTTATTGTCTTTTCTATGATGTACCCCTGTGTTAATGTGTTTGTTGAATAAACGTTTTTCCATTCTATTATATTCTATAATGATACTTCGTTGAAAGGTGTTTAGAAGAAATAATAGGTTACGGAAACCCGAGCTCCAGGAAGCGAGGTCAAGTTAAAGAGGAAGCGGTTGGCGAGTGAAAGTGCAGCTGCACATGACATTATGCAGGTGGATACTTATAAACAATGTAGGTACGTGGAATCCTTTTGTATTTAACCTGTAATTATTATTACTGAAGTGCACACTGCCGCAAATGGATAAGAGCCATCAAGAAATCTAACCGACCCGAGTGGTAGCAGCGAGACTGGGCCAATATTTGTGGTTAGTGGTGAAAAAATCGCATTCGCAATCCCGAATTGAAATTGCCCTTCTCTATTTTTGGGTAAGTTATATTAAGTTGAGTTCTTGTTTTTAATTCATTTTTTTTAAGAAATATATAGATTTATATTTAAAACGTGTAGAAAGTATAAATGGCACGGGAATAAAGGCATCAAGGTAAACACCTTGGCATGTTTGTGTAAAATGTGGTTACAGAATTAACAACAATTTTTTAGAGTTTTTTTGGTAATTCTGTAGTCTGATTATCCCACTCAGCGTTAGTGTGTATTTATGTATGTATGCAAAAATTAATACATTGCCGAATCTTATATTTCAGAGTATTCAAACCGCGGATGGATAAGGCTTACTTCGGGTTAAAATTTGTCATTTCCCATACAACATCTGTCCGCGGTTTGGATATAGGGTTTAGCCATTAGAAAATAGATTTGATATTTACTCTTGCGGCATATGTTCTCCGTACAGGACCTCTTCGTCGGAAGACACGGGCTCACACCAGCCGATCATGTACGTAATCCACGAGTAGCATCTAGTCGCGTAGAACCCGACGTCGGTCGTTATGGACTCCGCATAGTACGCCGGGGCTCGCGCATGGTCGCACCCGGATTTTGCTGGAATTTACGAACAAAATAAACTAAAACAATATAATTTCCAAATCCAAGGACGGATGAAATAATATTGACGAAAGAGATATACAGATCGAAAGTGAGTGGAAGGGTCGGAAGGGGCCGCCCTAGGCGTACTTTTTCGAATCAAATCGGAGAAATACTGGAATAGGGCCGAATCTTAAGTACCCGAAACCGACGTGCGTGCATGACTCGATGTATGAATGTTGAAGAAGCGAAAGAAATTTGTCAAGATCGTAGCAAGTGGAAAGAAGTGGTCTCTGCCTGCCCCTTTGGGAAACAGGCGTGATTTAATGTATGTATGTATGTATTTCCAAATCTCTGTTTGGCACTGCTATGTCCTGTGGGTGCCTATTTTATCGAAATACCTTTCAACGAACATACATTACGCAGAATGTTCATTTCATTTAAAGGCATTTCACGTTGCATGAGTTAATTTTTTGGGTTTCGTACCCGAAGGGAGCCCAGCGGTGCTGCAATACAATAAGGTTATCACTACATAGTATAAAACAAAGTCGCTTGCGCTGTCTGTCCCTATGTATGCTTAAATCTTTAAAACTACGCAACGGATTTTGATGCGGTTTTTTTTAATAGATAGAGTGATTCTTAAGGAAGGTTTATATGTATAATACATTCCACGCGGGCGAAGCCGCGGGCGGTTCGCTAGTAACATCTAAAATAAACCTTATTGCATTGTTCTTTGTATACATTGTCTCATTTGCTTTTAATTATTTAAATTTAAAAGCAAATCATTCGATAGAACAGTGACTCGTTGTTTTATATAGTTTGGAGAGTCGCTCGGAAGCCAGCGCAGAGTGCGCACTATTTTGTATTCTCGTGAATACTATAATGGAGAAGTAAATAAAAAGTATATTTTCTCAAACATGCAATGAAATGTTGGCGTTATGTTAGTTATTTTAGGCTTCAAAGTATTACGTTCCGGGCGGAGAAACTCGAGACAGCTGTAAAGGAATATCATACAAAATTGAAGGCCTAGGCCGGGAAGTAATTTTTTTTAATTTTTATGTTGACATGGCGGCTGTGTTTATGAACAGCCTAAAAGCTATTTTTTTTTAATATTTCAATTGCTGTATGGTTATCGGACCAAAAATATCCGCGCTAATGCCTATTACACACATGTTTTTTTTATTTCATTGCATATGTTTGAGAAAAGCACTATACATACCTCGCCGTGAAAAGGGGTTGCCAGCCTCGTAACTATCCGGCCTCGCTTCGCTCGGCCGTCTATATAAGTAACTCGGCCGGCAACCCCCTACTTCCCGGCCTCTATAGTAATGTACTATTAAAAGTAGCAGTATCAGTTTTTTCATTACATATAAAACCCCACATTTATTTTATCTGTTATAGTACCCTATTAACATGCCTACGCTATCCATCCGTCAGTTCTAGCTTTGAAGAGCTAAGTAAGATTGACCAACGTTTTAAATTAGTGTGACATTCCGTGTAGGGTGATGGCACCAGTATCGGACACTTTAAGCTGACAGGCACCAATAATGGACACTTGACTTTTAATTGTCCTAACTTGATTGCTGTTGAACAAATGAATAACCCTTATCTTCTGTAAAATAAGAATCAAGTGTCTATTATTGGTCCTTGTCCATTACTGGTTCCATCACAACAAAGATTTAGACATATCAGTGTCAACTGTCTGTCCAACATAAAATAAAAGGAATAATCTTTTGAACCGTAATATATAGCGGGTTAAAAAAAAGAGTATCTGTTATTATTACGGCGTTTTAAAAAATAAATAAATAGGAAAATTCAAAGTAAAGAGTATCTGAGTAAAACCGCGGTCAGAGGGACATGGTGAAACTACAAGGGTTACTTGTTGACTATGGAATCCTAAAAACACAAGGTTAAATAATGCACAAATTTGTATTTAAAAATAGATGATCTAGTTTGACCTTGTCCTGATTTTTTTATTAAGCGGTCTTTGAAAATTTATACAATTAAGTATACGTTGTAGATACAAATTGACCTTGATAAAATAACCAGTCTTTCTTTAGCAGGTATTTTAATTTATTTGAGATACCAGAATTATATGACATTTATAATCACATTATTAATGTAATTTTGCTTTCAATACCATGTTTATATTGATAAACCGGTCAAGTGTGTATCGGACTTGAGCACCGAGAGTTCCTACCCTACGTCTTATCTTTATAACATACTAGCGGCCGCCAGCGGCTTTGCCCCGCTGCAAATTTCTGACTTCCCCGGTGGATTTTCAATTATTTTCTGTCTTCAAACCTTGTCCTGACAATGACGAACACAACAAAAAAGAAATCAGCCCAATCCGTTCAGCCGTTCTCGAGTTTTTGCGCTTAGCAATACATTTAGCGATTCATTTTTATTATACAGGGTGTATGGGACGGCTCACCGAAAACTGAAACCATAGCTTCAGACCATTGTACTGAACTGAAATCCAGTGGAAATTTTCTCGTTTTTTACGTGAAAATGCCGTTTTCACAGTTTTTTTTTACATAATGAGCTTCAGTATATGGGTCAATCAACTTTTCTTTGTAGCTCGTTGCCATGGTGACGTCTCGTGGGTCACTCTTTAAAACTATGATTTCAAAGGATATAAGTCCACTAAAAAACTGTTTTATTGGCTATTACACACCCATTCTTTTATGGCCTTTCTCCTGATTGTGCCGGAAGTATATATTATTTTTTTTTTTCTAAGAAACTCTATCACTGTTGTCTCCTGGCTTACGGGACAGAATAACAACAAAAAAAAGTTGATCCACCCACGTCATAATATGTTGTCCTAGATCGGTTTATATGCAAAAACATGGAAAAAAAACGAGAAGATTTTCGTTTTCCTGGGAAAATTTCCACTGGATTTCAGTTCAGTACAATGGTCTGAAGCTATGGTTTCTGTTTTCGGTGAGCCGTCCCTTACACCCTATATACTTAGATTAGAAATCCAAATCCTGCTGCTGCTTGCGCTATCTTCAGGTGCACGAGTCAAACTCGTACTTTACCAGTTTGTTGTAAGAAGTACATACATACATACCTTCACGCCTGTAATCCCAGAGTGGGGTAGGCAGAGCTACAGATTTACCTACAACTTTAAAAACTTGTTGATAATTCAGTAACCACATTTTGCACAAATAGACTAAGATGTTTACCAGCGTATTAGTGACAGGTTGCAAGCCCATCGCCTTTATTCCCTTAGTCGCCTCTTACGACATCTACGGGAAGACATGGAGTGGCACAATTCTAGCCCGGCAACCACACGGGGAAAGAAGAAGAATTGTATTGTTGTTTGTTGTTGTGTTGTAAGAAATATTGTATCAAATTTTGTTCTTCAATTTAATAGAAGTTGTAGTTGTATCATGTCTTACTCTGTTGCTTCGAGGGGTAGCAGCCGGGCTGCGACAGGCCTCCGTTGGCGTAGAAGTCGGAGGTGCCGCAGGCCTCCAGCTTGCCCTTCTCCAGGGCGTTGGTGTGCAGAACGTCCACCCGCCGCGCGTCGCCGGCGTCCAGCTTCCTCCCCTTGTCCTGGCTCACAAACATGGGCATCGCCGGGTCCAGCCCTGAAGCAAAAAAACAAATTCAAAATATTTATCCAGTAATATGAACTGGTCTCTATACACCCTCGTTCTTCAGCTGTTTCTACCTCTTTGATGATGGCAATCGACTCAGCGTTCTTGCAGAACTGCTGGCTGGGTGTAATAATTTTGGAACAGATTTTAAAATATTTATCCAGTAAATTGGCCACATGTGGGCTCTTTTATATGTCGGTAATATGGAGTGAATATACTAGCGCTTCGGAAAAGACCATTGCGTAGAAGAAGCGCCGCAAGAATCTCCAGCAGAAGGTAATTTTTTCAATCATAAAACACAGTAATGCTTAAAAGTAAGTTATTTTACAAGGTAATAAATAATGTATAATAATTATTAAAATTAGCACGAATAAGGTCAATGACAACTAAAAATAATTACAAGGAGAAAACACGACGAGGCCTTTACGTCGCAGGCCCTGGAGGCCTTCAAGAATAGATTTTATTATCCCTAATGGGCAGAAACAGGCAGGCAACCATTCTTTCATTAGGTTTCGGTGTTTAGGTAAGCCGCATGTTTCTGTATCTCCCTCTAAAATAAATATTTATCATGTCACCCAAAACCAGTCCAGAATAACCCTGTTCCTCTACCGTCCCTGAATATTCTGCACTCGTCACCTGAATAGCCTGTGTAGAATATAATGAGAAAATGATTTACTTGTAGTTGTAAAATTTCTCCTAGGTTTTCTTTTCTCTGTGACATTTTGTATTAAAATACGTTATGCTCATACTAAACGCATTCAGAACCGTCGCCGAGCACTGCCAGTTGATGTTGCAGTACTTTTATACACATCGGTACAGAACTACAGACAAAGACAATCCGCAGTGAATTAATGCGCACCGTGTTGCCTTTAACGTGTTACCGTATTATAACAACGTAACAATAACTATTATTTACCTACTTGGCAGTAATGGCGGACGAGTTAAATAAATACACACATACAGTTGACATTTTGCCTCACAACCAGGCGCGGTGCGCGCAGATAACGCAACTAATGGCAAGTTTAGACGATAACAATTTTGCGGCGCCAAAATCTCGCCCCCAATAACTGGCATGGCAGCATGCCGCAGGACGGTCCGTTGGGTTTGGGTTTGGGTTTATATGGTGGTAGTGATCAGAGCAGTCTCTCGCTACAGACACCCTACTTCACTCCACGGAGACGTGCCAGCGATTGGGGTGACGTGTTTAAATACAAAATTGGCGCGAAAACTATATATACGATTATTAGCTGGCGAGATTTTCGTCGCAAAATTGTCATTACATAAACTTAGCATAATACCTGAAATCCTTTCCAGCTGTCCGCTGGTGATGTAGCTGCCCATGAAACCAGCGGTCTGGCCCCCGAGGCTGAATCCGATGACGTGGAAGCGAGGCAGCTTGAAGCCGTGATGCTGGACCAGCCGGTCCACGAGCTGCGCGGCGCACTGGCCCACCAGCTCGGTGTTGCGCGCTGCCTGCAGGTAGCACGGCTCGCGCGCGATCGGGTTGTAGTCCACAGAGATTATGTTGTAGTCGCAACACTTCATATACGCTGCAAAGTTTAAAAAAAGGTCACTTTCCGACTGTATTTAATCAGGTATAGGGTACCGGGAATATATCCTATGGAAAATGATACATTTTGCCAAATATATTTCGGCCAAAAGGCCATTTTATCAATATTTATGAATGCTTAATTATGACCAAACCTTTGACCAACCATTGCCAGTTTATGTAGAGTTTAATATTGAAAAAACTAGGTGATAGTTCAAATGGATTGAGTAGTTCCTCTCTGTTTCGTCATCGTCGTCTGTTGCAATAACCTAACGTCAGCTATTAACGTGGTTTTTCGTTAAAATTAATAAACAAATAAACGTGTTTTCGACTAATTCAGAAATCTCAGTCCGAAACCTATTTTAACAGACTCCAAAAGAAGAGGAGGTCCTCTACTCGATTTCTCTGCCAAAATTCGTCTGATTTGAATTAATGATTCTCATAGATACTCATAGGAATAATTTTTAGTCGGTATTGCTTTTTATTCAAACCTTTATATTTTGTTTTTATTTGCACACAATATTTTGACGCTTGGTCTGGTGGTCTTTACGATGGAACAAAAACATTTTCATTTTGAATGATAACCAGTTTCGTTTTTCTATTATCGTCGAGATAGACAGCGCGCAACTGACCACAAGACAACTTCTTTGTGCAAGTGAAAGATAAGACGCCATGATGAGTTGTTGAGATGTTATAATCGTAAACATGCTAATGTAATTACGTCCCTGCAAAACTTTCACCTCTTGTATGGGTTTTCCTCTGGTTGTATAATGTTTTCTCTGTTTATATGTAGACAAAGTTACTCTTCAGAGATGAATAAGTACCATGGTTTACGTCTTTCGAGATGTAATTACGTAAACTAGCGTCATCGTTGTCGATGACGTTTTTGATTAAGCCACTTCCCCACAAAAGAGGATGATACTGTGTTTATTTTAAAGATACTCCTATCTCTCTTCTCCATCTCTTTCTCCATCACACTTACACACACTTAATACACATTTTCACTTACTTACACGTGACACTCTGTCCCCTTCACTCCACACAAAGTACCAATTACAGCAGCTCTTAGATTTACATTCATGTAATACTAAATAAACAACTGTAATAAATCGAATTTATCCTGTCTTTTTTAACAAGAATACCTACCTACTTCAGTTTTTGTAATTATGTTTCATTTCTATAATTTGCCGCACTGTTTAAGATACTCTCGCGTGATGTTCCGATTCCCACGATACAGGCTCCGCCTAGTGTGGGAGTCACCACTATCCTGTAACACCTGCGTTAACTGTGTTTTTCTGTCAATAAATATATTTGTATTTGTTTTATTTGTATTTTTACTTATAATAAACACATTATCCCTCAGTTATAATAGCCAACTATTTGCAAAGAAATGATTAATTGAGGTTAAACTCTTAGTGGTGGTCTGGTGGTAGGGCCTGGTGCAAGGTCCGTCCGTGTTGCTAGTATCATATTTTCCTTTAAACTACCGCCACACAGAGTTCACATTGTTGTGTTCTGGTATACCGAGTATAGTGGAAAACCAACCGGGGAAGTTACTAAAATAGAGCCATCCCATCTGTGTGCTCGGTCACCTTCTTCATGCCAAAAAAGCATAACAAAAAGAAACCGTAGCAAAACTTTCAACCTCCACTTCAAGATTAAGGAAGATACTGTGTCTTAAAATAGGTCTGTGACGTACAAAAGGAACGATGGAGTCAACATCTTCATCACACATTGTTGTCGTATGTACATACATTAAACCCCGCCTGTTTCCCAGAGGGGGATGCAGAGACCTCTTCTTTCCACCTGCTACGATCCTGACAAACCTCTTTTACTTCCTCCACATACATAAATCGAGTCATGCATGCAAGTCGGTTTCGGGATTTATTAAGCTATTGCATAGCTTCTATCGCGGGCCTTGAGCGCGGGGACCGAATCCAGAAATTCCGTAACGAAAAAACCTCACGCTCCCCACTCCGACGGGCAAGGAGGTGTGGCTTGAAGGCCGTGCATCGTCTAACGTCGTTTCAGTTCGGCAGTCTTCGACACGGCGTTGTGTGCGTTTGTACGACATGCAATAGTTTTACCGCGGCAGTCCCCGAGTGCCACACGTCTTTTTATTTATGTATTACGAGTATATATATATATTTTGTATCAGGTAGGTATTTAACTAAGTTTTCAACACAGTTTAGATCTCCAATTGTACCTACGTCTGTTAACCCTTAAGTCCACCATTTGTACTTTTTACTTTTGTATTATGCAAAAAAGTTTATATAATTAATAAATTTAAAGAGTTCTGAGGTTGACTACCGACGCCTTCAAAGATGAAACTGCAATACCGCGTATCGGACAAATTAAAGGGCTATTCCCAGTAGTCCGCACCCCGTAGTTCGCACTGCGAACTACTGGGATTTTTTTTCCCATTTGTCCGCAGTGCGAACTACTGGGAATAAAAAAATCCCAGTAGTTCGCACCACTTGCCGGAGGTGCGGACTAGTGGGAAATCAAAATCCCAGTAGTTCGCACAGTTTAATTCAGTTCAAAAAAAACATTAATTTTACGAAAAATTTAACAAATCAACATAGTAAAGCATTTTTACTCTATATATATAATATTTATTGTTTTTTTTTTTAATTGTCAGTCTAATTTTAAATAAATATGTTAAATTAAAATTACTTTTTTATATTCCTGCTCCTATAATACCATATGAAATTGAACACAGTTATGTTGAATTAAACAGTGCGAACTACTGGGAATAAAAATTCCCACTAGTCCGCAGTGCGAACTACGGGGTGCGGACTACTGGGAATAGCCCAAATTAAATAAGGTGCAAACTAGTCAGTAAGGTATTTTCAGCCCAGTGGAACCCACCATAGAACGGTGTCACAGTGACATTATAAAACAATTGGCTTGACACTTCTTACGACTAGAGTCATGCCGTCACTGTTCTGTGACACAGTTCTATGGTGGATCAGGGTTCCATTAGGCTTATAGTACATTTTGCAACTTCTTGCATTTAAGTTTAAAACCCCGACGCACAAAAAGGGTTGTTTTAACTTGAACTTTTTTAAGAAAGTTAATTTAATCAGGATGGTTCTTACCTTTCATGAAAATCGCCGTTACGCCGTTTAAGAGATATCGTCTCTTAAAGTAGCTGTTTGCCGTTATGTCGGGAGCTCTTGCCTATTAAATTGGAGAGATTTATTTACCGGGCCGTATTTCCTGGTTGGGTGAGAAGTCCTTGTGTCCCGTGTAGCCGTGGATGAGGACCTTGACGGGCGCGTCAGGGACCCACGGCGCCGACTCGATGGACTCGGGGTCCATGGCCAGCAGTTGGTGGGGGTTATCTTGGTTTGCCCTGTATAAATGTGTAAATCGTCATCTCTGCGCTATAAGAATCTACGATCGGAAAGATCAAGAATCATTAATTTCTTTAATAAAATACTCTTTTGCGGTTCAAAATTACTTTTGTTACCAAGCCCATCTATTCCGCTTCAGACCGACTTTTTACATTCCCATGTCTCAGAGTCAGAGTCTGTGAGTCGGTAATAAGTAGAGATCGAAAATTCGGATGCTTTTATAACTACAATTAGCAAAATCCCGGAAAATCTCAACAAGTATGGAGTCGTCTTCTTAAAAATATTATTATAATAATTTAAATCCCGGGATTCCGTGATTACCGAAAACATAAGAATAGGTACCGTAAAACTACACAACTATGGTCCTGGCCTACAACAATAATCCAATTTTACTTATCACATTATTCTAAAAATATGATAGCTTTAGCTATAGCTCGAGTTTAGAGCAATTGATTTCAGGCCAAACAGTACATATACCCAGCAATAATGGCAGTAAGGAATCATATTTTAGAATAATTTTACGAGGAAAATTGGACTATTGTTGCAGGCTGTGTGCATAGTTGTGTAGTTTTACGGTATTAAACTTAACAAATTTAATTTAGTTTGATGTTAAAGAATAGTGTAGGTACTGTTAGTTAAACAAACCACATAATATTTTGTAAAAATCATCATGTCAGCCGAAAGACGTCCACTGCTGGACATAGGCCTCCCCCAAGGCTATCCACTCAGACCGGTCTTGTGCTTTTCGCATCCACCGCTTTCCCGCGATCCTTACAAGGTCGTCACTCCATCTTGTTGGAGGCCTACCCACAGCTCGTGACCCGGTCCGCGGACGCCACTCAAGAACCTTCTCTTCTTCTTCTTTGTAATATAATAAACATAATATAATAAACAATTGAAATATATTTTTTAAATACTTTCATACGTATGTGTATATGAGTAGTATATTATTGGGAGTTTCAAAACACATTTTACATGTTTTGTGTTTTGAAACTCCCAAGGCGTTTTTTGACGAAACGCTCATTTCGAGTTGATCGTTTTTTTAAACGCTAAAATAGGTGTTTTGCAACTCCCAATCGGTTTTGAGGTGTTTTGAAACTCCCAAGGCGTTTTTTTAAACGCTAAAATAGGTGTTTTGAAACTCAATCGGTTTTATGGTGTTCTGAAACTCCCAATCGGTTTTGAGGTGTTTTGAAACTCTCAATCGGTTGTATGGTGTTCTGAAACTCCCAATCGGTTTTATGGTTGTAATTTATTTAAAACTCTTAATAGTTTTTAAGTAGCATTTGATTCGAAATGCTCAATATTTTTTTTTTCTGAATTTCTTAGCAGTTATTTTATTAAGTTGTAATTGATTCGAACCCTTAGCATGCGTTTGACTTGATCAATGTTCAATTTTTCATTTGTTACTTGTTTATTTCACAGTTAACTTGAGCAAAACTGTTGCTTGTACACCTGACAATTGGAGTCAGTTAATACTTTGTTTTTCAATTGTCAGGTGCACAAACAACGGTAGGTTATTTAGCAAAAGCTTAACACGATGGGCACAGCTAGCTTTGCACCCACCAGACCAAGTACATCTCTGCTCAACTCAGTGTAGTACGAGGTCACATAGCGCCCCAGTCGAGACATGGTTTGCTAAGGTGTTTTTCACAACTTGCTGCAAAGGTGATCAAGCTTCACAACAAGGACGGGCCACCCGGGATGCGATAAGTTCCCAGTAGTCTTATGGCCGCATTTTACGTGAAGGTGGATTTGGGGGCCTTCCACCAAGGCGTGGGTCATCCGTACCTACCACCGCATAGGTACAGAATCTCCAAAGTTCCAAGATAACATCGTTCAGCGGTTAGTAACAAGGGTGATCAGGCCGAGTCACAGGTTGCTGGTGAACCCTACCATTCCGCCGGTCGGTCACGGAAGGTGGGAGCACGCCGTTTAAATATTTTATGTTGTATATATATGAACAAATCTTAAAAACTTCGTTAGCGCGATGTAGACCTGAGCCTGTGATTGGATGGTTTCTGTGACGTGCTCGTAACGCGTTGCAAGAAATTATAAATATAAACTAGTTGCAAGTCAATAAATACGCCGCCGGTCTGATTTGTATTTTCACTAGCACAAATAAAGTCTGCAATTCGTTAAAGTTTAACTTCACATGCTACCTTAATTTGCTGTCCCATCAGAATTAGACACGGCTATTAAGCAGGAATCATGACTCCTACTGTAAGGGTTACATTATGTTAAAGATATACGATCAAGCGATTAATAAAATATAAAGCGCACGTAAATCCAACAGCGGCACTAAACTTCAGAGGAATTTACTTTAGTTTCTAAACTTGTTTTGCATAGTAACACTATTGGATTTAACTTGGGTAGGGAATTGAATAATTATTGAGAAACAAAGTTGCAAAAACACAAAATTTTATTAAAGAAATACAAAAATGTAAAATAACGTATACTGTAAAATCTAATAGCTAACGTTACTGAGTCTTCTCACGATTCGGTCAACTAATGATTCCGTAGCACTTAACAATTCATCGTAGTTATCTTCGATGACAAATTGCACCGCCATGAGGTCATCAGCGTCCTGCTGCGATTCAAGGTTTGCAATACTGATCTTAATTAATCGCTTCCCTTTTTTCGCTTTTTTAATTACATGCGAGTTTAATCCAATATCAGTTTTTATTTGCACTGCTCTCTTCTTTATCTTGGGTTTTTTCGGTGAATTTTCTAAAGATGGATTTTGAATTTGATTTATACATCTATTCTGGTATTGCAAATAAGCATCCATATCTTGGGAGTAGCCAAATGGTTCGTCGAATGCCGCAAGGGTTTGAGACGAAAAAGACGGGAACTGTTCGTTGGTATCTTTCACGGAGTCAATGTTTTGAGAAGTCATCATACTCTGCAAAATAAGAGAATATAATTAGATTTATATCTACTAGGAAAAAAACAATATCAGTATATTAGTAAATAAGTTAGGTACTCACCGTTTAATTCAAGAACTTCAGTCAGTATTATTGTAGGTACGGGATACGAAATAAAACTGCGACTTTCTGAATTGGCGTCTAAAGATGAACTGAGATATTAAACGTATGTATTTATATTTTTCCTTTGCTAAACACGTGCACAGCTCTAATACAGGTTTAAACATGTATTATTGAGCCCTACAAAATATAATATGCTAAACACGAACTTAACTCCAGTACAGGTTTATTCAAGTATTGTTGACAAGTCCTATAAAATAAATCATTCATCGCATTCAGTGTAAATTGAACCTAAATGAAGTCGGCTTCTTTGTTAAACGACGGTTCCTTTCATTGATGCACCGATTACGACATATTTAACATGATACTTTTGTTTGTAACACAAATGCTTACTTTGCAAATCGACGTCTGAGGTATTAAACCTTTATAAAAACTTTGTTTTGTTCGCATTCCGTAGTACTGTTATTACAAATAGAATGTTATAAATATCTAAATGTTGAGAACTTCTGTGAGTGTTGTAAAGTGCTGAGCGGAAACTTTTTACGTTATAACGCGTAATTACATTTATTTCTACAAGAAAGTCAGTGTCAATCAGTCGCAAACTACAACTGCATTAAAATAATGTTCGTAAGTTTTTAATATTAATGTGTTCTGATATGGTTTTATTGATTATTAATTAAATAAATTGTATACAATATTCCATGTTCTTTTTTTTTTTTTTTTACAGGTCTGATACGGAATACTCTGAAGTGAAAGTCTCCAAGAAGACTCGACCATATTCGGAGCTTCAAGATCCTGCTCCAATTTCAAGGTAATTAATTAATATCTAAGGTGCTGTGTGTTAGGAGTGCATTGTCGCGGTGTAATTATTATGTTTTGTGTTTTAAAGGTCTACGAAGCCGAAGGTGGTAAAAAAGAAAACCCCGCTGCCCGAATCAGGAGACGAAGCCTCAATACCTCGGTAATTCAATTTTAAACAATTATTACCTGATTACATTTTAAAGTGCTTTATTATATTATAGAACTTCTGTTTTATAGGTCAAAGAAGTTGAAGCTGTCAAAAACTAAATTCCCGCCGACTGAATCTGAAGACGAAGCACCGACTCCACGGTAAGTAAAATATGTATTTATTTCAGTAAATGGTAATTTTAAAAATAAATTTAAATAGGTAAGTACTTAGCTCTGCACATGTTTGTTCCGTTTATTATTATTTATTTATTTTTTATCGATTTACAGCTCAAAAAAGTTGGCGCAGACAAGTCTGCTAGAGCAGCTCAACGGTCCTGCAGGCGGCTGGATAATCGACTCCGACAGTGAAGATGGTGACTGGCGTGCTCGCAAACCCGAACCAGTGCTGCTGTCGTCAGTATTGATAAGGCAAGTTCCCGGGGGCAGGGTGCGTCGAACTGCACAATTATCAGGCGACCTTTTTCTTGAGTTAAAGTTATACAATGTGGCTGACATAAAAAGCATTTCGCCAAAAGATCGATGGGAGAAAGCTCTAGTTAATTTAAAACTACAGTTAGATGTTAATTCGTCAGAGGTGTCAGATATTAATAAAGTGCTTAAATTATGTAAGGACTATTTCGCTGAAGATGGAACGTTCTATCGCGATTTAAAATAATAATTCTAGTATTAGTTACCTCTGTTTGTAATATTTGCCAGCACTTTTCAAATAGTATTCTTAAAAATAAAAAATAAAATAAAATGAGTTGTAATTCTATGTTTTGTTGAGTTGAAATTAAATAATGTGGCTGACTTAAAACTATTGTGACAAAAGATCTATAGGAGAAAGCTGTAGTTAATTTGAAAATTTCACCGAGCGTTATATTGTTACTAAAAATAATAATTCTCGCGATACCTTTGTTTATCTTATTTTCTAGCACTTTTCATCTACTATTCTTAAAAAATAAAATAAAATAAAAAAACAAAAAATGAGTTGTAAATCAATATTTTGTTCTGTTTGCGAAACATCTGTTCCTAGTCGAGCTTTTTCTGCTCATTTACGAAGTATTGTGCATAAAAATAATATTTCTATTGATAACGGTGAAGGCGTTGAAAAAATAGCTTCAGCTTTTAGAAGTAGGATAGCATCTTACCGTGTGCGGGGGCGTGAAGGCGGGCCAGACCAGGTTTGTGCACCAGCCGAGTTTATACGTAGCCTTCGCGACAGTGTTCGTAAAATTTTGGAAGCAAGACAATCAGTGTTTAATACTGTCAAAGTCAATTTTGAATTATTTGCTGAATTTTCTTTACTTAAAAACGATACTTGCGACGTAAAATCTTTTGCAACGAAAAATATAGTTATACATCAGAACTATGATTTTAATGAAATATTTTTAAATCTTTTACAATGTATTTGTGGAAAAATTGATGAGTTTCAAGACAGGGATAGTGGTTGGGCTTTTATGCGCAATTTATACCTAGAGGTAAACATCAGTAAATATAACCCACTGAGAGCATCAGGATTCATTGATTTGCCTAAAAATATAAAACTAAAACGGGCGTGCATCAATATACAAAATAAAGATGTTTTTTGGTTTTTGTGGTGTGTGATGGCTGCTTTATTTCCCGCTAAAAATAATGTGCATAGGGTATCTTCATATCCCCATTATGAAGGTGTTCTTAATAGCAAGGACATGACTTTTCCTGTGGGATTATCTGACATAAAAATATTCGAAAAAAACAATCAACGTATTAGTATTAATGTGTACGCACTCAAAAATAAATCTGAAATCGTAGGTCCACTTTACAAAACCACATGTCGGAAGCAACATCATATTAACCTTTTAATGTTAGAAAACGGTCGTCAAACACATTACTGTCTTATAAAAGATTTAAGTCGCCTGCTTAAACTTCAATTTACAAAACATAACGGGAAAATATTTTTTTGCGATGAATGTATGATATTTTTTAATAGTCAAGACAAATTTAATGCTCACGTATGCGGGGGCGTAAAGACAATTTTACCTAATCGGGGTGCGCATATTGAATTTAAAAATTTTGAGCGGATGCAAAATATGCCTTTTATAATTTATGCAGACTTTGAATCCTTATTGCAACCAAATACGGATGAAAAACTTAGTTCGAAATGTACTACAACATTGCAGGAACACATACCAGCTGCATTTGCGTACTACATTGTTAGTTCATACGATAGCTCCCTAAACAAATTCGTGTCTTATCGTGGAAAAGACTGCGTAGAAAAATTTCTCGAATATCTGCAAAAAGATGTACATAGAATAAATAAAATATATTCTGACCCGAAGCCAATAACTATTACAGAGAAAGAAGAAAATGATTTTTTGAACTCTCAATATTGTTTTCTTTGTCGCAAGTTATTACTCGGCGATTCCGTGAGAGATCATTGTCATTTAACAGGACGCTATAGAGGGGCAGCCCATTCTTATTGTAATATTCGGTACCGCCTACCAACATTTGTGCCAGTATTTTTTCACAACTTATCAGGATACGACAGTCATTTGTTTATACGTCAGTTGGGTGAACTTCCTGGTCAAGTCAAAGTTATTGCAAAAAACAAAGAAAATTACATATCATTTACGAAATTTTTCATTACAAGTCGAAATGAATATATGCCTGTTCGTTTTGTAGATTCATTCAAATTTTTAGGAGCAAGTTTGGAAGAACTTGTAAGCACCTTAAATAAAGAAGACTTTATTCATCTCTCACATTTTTTTCCTTTAAAAGAGCATTTCGATTTATTGAAACGAAAGGGCGTCTATCCATACGAGTATATGTCTAGTTGGAGTCGCTATGAAGAGCAATGTTTACCTCAGCCACATTATTTTTACAACTCATTAACAAATGACATTATATCCAAATATGATTATGAACATGCCGAGCTTGTATGGAAATCATTCAATATTAATACTTTAGGAGAATACACCGATCTTTACCTTAAATCAGATGTATTATTACTAACTGACATATTTGAAAAGTTTCGTCAAACTTGTAAAGTCAATTATAGATTAGACCCTGCTTTTTATCTAACTGCCCCAAGTTTAAGTTTTGATGCCATGTTACTTATAACTGGTGTGAAGTTGCAACTCATTGATGACCTTGAAATAATTAGAATGATTCAAAAAGGTATTCGTGGGGGTGTATGTTTATGTTCTACTCGGTATGCAAAGGCAAATAATAAATACATGCCAAACTTTGATTCCAGTAATCCGAGCAGTTTCTTATTCTACATAGACTGTAATAATCTATACGGTTATGCAATGTGTGGCAATTTACCTTATGATGATTTCAAATTATTACCACGGGATAAAATTAATGTACTCGATATCCTACAAACACCTGATGATTCGGATTATGGTTATATTTTGGAAGTGGATTTAGAATATCCAGAACATTTGCATGACTTGCATAATGACATTCCATTCTGTCCTCAAAAATTCACACCGCCTGGTTCAAAGCAACCTAAACTTATCCCAAATTTATATGATAAATACGAGTATGTCATCCATTATGTGCATTTAAAAACATGTATAAAACATGGCTTGGTATTGAAAAACGTACATAGAGTAATCAAATTTAAACAAGGTCCATTTTTAAAACAATACATAGACTTAAATACGAAGTTAAGACAAAAAGCTAAATCCGTGTTTGAGCAAAATTCGTGCAAACTTGCAAACAATGCTATATTTGGAAAAACGTTGGAAGACGCTGAAAAAAGGTTAAATGTTCTGTTAGTTAATGCGTGGAGTGATAATAGAAATAAAACAAAAAAGAAGTACACAGCAGAGCATCTAACAGGTAGACCTAATTTTCATAGTTCTACCGTTTTTAGTGAAAATTTTGTCGCCATACAAATGAAACCGGAATCGGTAGTAACTCTTGACCGGCCAATTTACATTGGATTTACTGTTTTGGAAATATCGAAAACTCATATGTACGATTTTCACTATTCTGTCATGAAACCTTTTTATGGATCTAATTTAAGTTTATGTTATACCGATACAGATTCTTTTTTGTATTCCATAAATACAGAAGATTTGTATGTAGATATAAAACGAAATTTTCAACATTATTTTGATACAAGTAATTATTCTGTCAGTAACGCATACGGTATAACTCTTAAACATAAAATAGTACCCGGTTTATTTAAAGATGAACTTGGTGGAGAAATAATAAATGAGTTCGTTGGCCTTAGGTCTAAATTATATTGTATAAAAACAGAAAACAAACAACTGAAAAAGGCTAAAGGCACAAAGAGACATGTATTGCGCGGTGTGGATTTTGAGGAATATAAAAAAGTACTATTAAATAAGGAGCGGATAAGAAAACGCAATATTGTATTTAAATCTTTAAAACATGTTATTTTTACTCAGTCCTTGAATAAAGTAGCACTGTCGTCAAATGATGACAAACGCGTTATACTAAATAATCAAGTCTCGACGTTGTCTTGGGGTCATCAATCTTTGTTTTAATATTAAAGTTAAAATTAGATTTAAGGTGCTATGTTATAAACAAAGGTGTGGTAATTAATAAATAAACGTTATTTCCTATCAATCTGGTTTTATTTTACTTCTAAACCTTTTGTAACCCCTCTGGGTCCAATTCGAACTTTAAAATTAAAGTGCCCATAAAATAAGAAATAGTTGTCATTATCATTGTTATTTTAAACTTTTACAGGCACTTAAATTTGCAGTTTTCGGATCGGACACTATCGTATCATATGTAGGTAGGTATATAAAGGGAAATAATTATGAAATAAAAATATGCTTTACAGTTATAATATTTATTGTACTTTATTACAAATGAGAATACAATGATAAATTATTTTCAGAATACCATTTTTTAATACATAAAACATTTTTTAACGCACAAGATTTTTTATGCGTTGAACAACTATAACTACTCTGGTCCTTACAATATTTTTGATACATAGATTCAAATTTAGGCAAACCGTTACAACCCAAGTCAATTACGGTACAGTTACTACACAAATCTTTAATCCATTTAACTTTTTCTAACCCTTTTACATATATTTTCTTGTTTTCCAAAAAACAGTGTATCATTCTTTTAAATTCCCTATAATCAACAAAGCCCTCATGCCATGAAATACCTAGGTTTTTCTCTATCCATCTTACTTGTCTTTTTTCGCTTTCCATTAACGTCGAAAACTTATATGGAGGTTTTATTGAAAATACTTGTGTGTATTCATTGGTACCGTATGCAAATTCTTTAACAATAAATTCATTTTGAAATGATTTAAACCCCTGGAGGTCTACGAACAAACAATCTGAATTCATGATATTTTTCGTGTAATGTTGCTCAATGGTTTGTATTCTAAAATACTGTCATTCAGAATAAGACAGTAAGCCGCGGTATTGTCGGGTATGTCTTGTTCACACTCTAGTTCAACTCTAACATCTATTGAACCCGTTTTTAAGGTTTCGTTTTGTCGAGAGCAGTCGATGACAAACAGAGGTGCTTTTTCTTTAAATTCTTGCGGACTCAACAACGGAGCTTCACTGCGGTTATAATAAGACTGTTGGAATTTAGCGTACTGTTCGTATAATATAGCAAACTTTTCAGCCCCAAAACTGACATTTAAACTTTCATATGGAAAATAGTTTGAATTCAAAAAGACTTTAACGTCTCTCAAATGACAATGATCAAAGTACGTTATATCTTTGTCAGGCATATTTTTTCTGTATGTTTTTAATCCAATTATGACGTATCGTGGTTTTTCAATTTGAGATGAAGTTTTGATTGCCCAAGAATGTTTTGATGTTATAGGTAAAAGTGGATACTCATAAAGATCCCAATTCCTAAAAGCTATCTGAATTGCATGATCTTTTTCTAACTGTCTGAGTAACCTTAATCTTTCTCGGTCAGAAACTTTGATATGAGGCATACGCCATACTATTTTAGATATAGTAATGTTGTCTATGTATTCATTTGTGTTCAATTTTACACTATTTAAATTACTATTCGATCTTAAAAGAATAAGTTCATGCTTACTGTTAATAATAATTTTATTATAATCCTCTGCAAAACCAAGAATCTTATTTAAAGGAACTGATACAGAAAATGATCCATGTGTAATTTTTGTGCCATTAACGTCCCACCCCCATACCTTCGACATCGATGATTCGAATTTATTCATGGATACAAGAGATTTCATAGTTGTTGTAACGCCAGCATTTTTAATTTTATCTATTTCGATTCCATTCAGCTCATATCGAATGTCTTGAAACAGATGGAGTATAGGGTTATTTGTAAATTGAACGCTGTTCACCTGCGTTTTTGTTTCTCTGTTGAATACTGCAATAGTACCCTCTATGTATAGTGTGCTTGCTGATGGTAATAAGTAGAGGTCTTGCTGGTTAATAGGAATACGGATTTCATCGTTCAAATTAAAACTTGTTACGTACGGTTTATACGAATGATATTCAAAACTTTCAATCGTGTTATCATAGCTAAAAGGATCTGACAAGTTTAGTATACTCATTTTAATAAGCCTATATATTTTAAAAATTGCTTATTTTCTTTCGTAAGCTTTGAAAGCTGATGTTTAGGTGTTCTTTTCTTGATAGCACAATGAGTAATAACACGTTTGTTGTGCGATACCACACTTTTATTGAAATCTATCATTTTTTCGAAGATGTAAATATAATTGAATCTCTTCACCTCGTAAATTAACTAAATTGCCGTTCGCGTCTAATATTCTTATTTTAAGAGAGGTCAAGTTGTTTTGTGTAACAGGGAAATAGATAACGTTTCTCGGTGTTTCTATCATCCGATAACCTGGTGGCACGTTAGGAACAAACTCATGAATAATATGGCTCGGTTTTCCGTTTACAAATGATCCGCTCACTATGTCACATTCAACTCGCACTATAGTTGTAGACAGAATGGACACAGGAAAAGGGGACTCTGTTAATATATTAGCTTGAACAGTTTCTTCTCCGAAACCTAGTACCTTACCTATCGAATTTTCTTTGTTAAAATATACAGTTTTAGAACACAATATAGACGTTTTTAACGTATTATTGTTACATGTCAGGGAAAATGTGCATCCCTGCAAGTGTTTTTTGAGGTAATCGTCAAGGTCTTGAAGTTCATATGACCCCTCTGGAATTTTTACTACTTCATTTTGACCGTAATAAAACTTATTATTTCTATAGTCTATATTAGGTATAGAATTAAAAGTCGACATATATAGCAACCCACATTCATATTCACCATCGAGTTGAAAAGCTGGTGAATAATTTGTGATCAAGGTAGAAGAGGTTCCGGTTATAGACAAAGCGAAAGACATCGTGAGAATGATAAGCTTTTTACTGTACAGAGATATTTAAACGGTTACTCCAGAATGTTTTTAAATATTTCAAACACAAATGACCACAATTAACAGTGTTAAACTTTTGGTAAGTGTTAAAATTGTATGATATATCATGATTTTTTAAATACTTTATTATTTCTATCGGTGGCTGAAGATCACCATAACTGTTAAAATATTCACAATAATTATTATCTTTGACATAGGCTACCCAGTGAGTTCCTTCGTTTTTACTACTATCTAAATTGACGATAGCACATTCCACTCTTTTAGGACGTTTTGGCAAATTATCTCTCATATAAACACCGCGAAAATGAGGGATATCTGCTGAGTGTTTTAAAATATCAACATTTGTAAGGGCACGTCTGGGTAACCTATGCGTTAGTTTTTTGACTGTTTCAAACATAATCCCTTTCCATTCTTGTACGGTTTAATATGTAATCCTTTTCCTAATGCGATAGACTCCATCATCTTGTTATGACGTTCTGATTCGGCCAAGTTTTTTCGTGCAGCTTTGTAATCTCCAACAGCTTTAGCGATCCCGGCAGCTCCTCCTGCTAATGATCCTAACGCCGAGAGCCCCGCGAAAATAGGTATTAGTGGTAATATACCTCCAGTTTTCGGAATTGGTATTAAACGAGGAGCTCTTAGTATACTATTATTATTACCAATTAATTTTCTTGCGGCAACAAGTGCGCGCTCGATCAAACTGGCGTTATTTTTAGATTTCTTCTTTTTCAATTCAGTGCGTATCTTAGAAACGTAGTGTTTAAATGATTTTATCCCTGCACCGGCTTTTACTTTAGACTTCATCACTTTGCTAACTAGCCATGAAGCGAGTTTTTCTCCCTTTCCAACCCCTTTCGACTTCAATCTTTGTTTAGCCATTTTATAAAGTTCTAAATCTGCACGGTGACGCTCTGCTAAACTAGAATATTTATCGTAAGCAATGTCGTGTTGCATGCATGCGTTATCCAGCGCATTAATTCCCTTATCGCCTCTTAGCAATCGTTCGTGTAATTTTGTACCAGGTCCACAATAATTATAACCAGGCAAGTGCAGTTCAAACGGTAAGTGATTAATAACACTATTTAAAAGTCCTCTTCCTTTCATATCCTATATGCGAATGGTTAGTTCTCTTACGTAAAATCGTATAAGTACATTTAGACAATAGCATTTCTATCAATCCAGCTGTTTTCGCTATCATTTAGTCCTAACCACTTGACATATAATTTTCTGCCCCTTTTTTTAATAATTTTTTCTATGAGGTAAACGTCAGGGTATTTAGTTTTCTGAAGCTCTTGTTCGTAAAATGACCCGAGTATAGGATTATTTCGTTGGTCGTTGATATGGTAAGTCACCGGTTGAGTGCGACTAACTTGTTTAATAGTAAATATCTCAGTAGACCAATTAGGTGTATAACCTTTATGGAAGGCGCTCTTATACTTGCTTATACGTACGCGATCTCCGACGTCGAATTTATTTAGTTTATAACGAAGATTGGACTGAGATTTTTCTATGTTTTTCTTTACTTCGGTTTCATTATGAAAATTAACATCAGCTGGTTTAAATTTTGTTGTTCTATGCACAGTTTCATTATAGGATTTTACTACATCATCTAAAGGTTTTCCAACCCATTTGTAATCTCCAATGAAACTAAAATATTTGTAAAGTTTGTTTTTGAGAGTTTTTATTAATCTTTCGACGATAGATGCCATTTTAATTGAATACGTGGAATAATGATTTATTTTTAAAGACTTTACGTAACAATTAAATTCATTATTGTAAAACTCTTTACCAAAGTCTGTCTGTAAGTTTATCGGTACTCGTTTTGATGATTTAATAATTTGTTCGAAAGAATTTTTAACTTCTATTTTCGTTTTAGATTTTGTTGGAATACACCACGCATACTTTGAAAATGCGTCTATTACAACCAAAATGTATTTATATCCTCTATTTATCTTATGTAAATTTTGTAAGTCAATCAAATCCGCTTGCCACAAATCATCAATTCCTTTTAATAAAACTGCTCGTCGCTTAAAGTTTTTTCGAGCTGATCTGTGTATCTCGTTCACGACTTGCTGCTTTGCCATTGTTTAATTTGTTGAAAATATCGTCTATTTCAATTTTTGAATAAAAGTTCAATTTCAACTGATTTGCCAACTGATGAATTTGAGAATTTATAGTATCAAACATAGAATCTACATACTTCTTCTGATAAATATTCTGAACGAGCTGATCGACGTACTGCTTATTAACGGCATCATCAGGTGACGATGGATGTGCAAGCCCCTTTAATCTTAATGATTGTAAATCGAAATGTCCATCATCTGATCGGAGCAAAGCATTATTTTTAAGTTCAGTAACTTCAGATACACGCAGGCGTTTATGAAGATGATGTCCGAATTTGTCTATATTCATTTTATGATATATTTGCACGTCAAAAGTTCTGCCTCGACTAACGATAATTATAGTAAAGTAACTGTTTTATATATTAGCATTGTTAACTAATCCTGCTTCTTGCAGTTCTTCAATAACAGATATGATTTCATTATCCAATCCTGTATTACCAGCTTCACGAGAAGCTATAAGCAATTTTAATATTTCTACTAATTCGTTTGGGTTATCCCAATATACATATGATACATCGGTTTTAACTCTTTTCATCATCGGTAATCCTTCACCACTTATTAAACGTTCTTTAGCCAATTTAAAAAGAGGTCTTATTACGTATAAATATTTCATACCTTTGTTGCTTTTTATTGGTTTATTAGGATTAAAATCTCTTCTATGTGCATTAGTTTCTAATAATAAGATTTTATAATTGCGTTTATCATCCTCAGTTATATTATTTAAATCCGGTATTTTCTTAAATAGCAATTCGTTTAAACCTGGTGATAAATAGTAAGTTTGACCATTTACTTTCAGTTTTTTGTCACTTGTAGTGTATACCTGACAGGATCCCAACATTAGCTTGTCCCGTTCCGTTCGAACACCAAAAGGTATATTTAAGTTGGTCATATAATGCTTTTGAAATTTAGGGTCATCACGAGGAGATGCGAAAGAATCACTCGTCTTAAATGAAATATCGTTAGTATTTTCACTTTCCACTCCATCGCTTACATCACTTTCATCGCTGTTTGATGTCTCATCCCCTTCATCTTCATTATCAAGACTAGATTGAGAAGATTTCCTCACAACCGTTTGATCATGAATAGATTGCCTCTTTTCTTCACTAGGACTCAATTTTAATCTTTTTACCGACTTTTCCCATTGAAATCTGTCATTGGAATCATCATCATTAGTATTTAAGTAATTATTCTCATTTTTAACTTTAACTATTTCATTAAGTGGTTCTGTTATTGGTTTCAATACTGATTCCAACATCATATCATTATCAGTTTTCATATTACGAATCAGTCTAACCTTCTTTTTAATGGCTTCGACAGATTTAAGTACTTTTTCTTTCAAATTTTTCTCGTCATTGATTTTAAGATTCATGTCTGATCTTGATGGTTTCCTATGAAGCAATAAATGTTTCATAATAATGCATCATGTATTATAGTTAATCCATAATGATAAATGTGTCAAAACTCATTCTATAACATCCTGAATTACGACTACAATCTTTATTTATAACCAAGTAACTATATGGCAGTTTCCATACTTCGGCACACATTTCTCGAAACTGTGACCATGACATATCGCTTCCAACGTGCTCATCATAAACATGACGCAAATTAACATCATCTTGCTTAAATAGAATTATTAAGTTAGCATTGTCTCTTATTAATTGTTTAGGTATTTTACTATAAGTTTGATTAAGGTAGAAGCTATCAATATTTTTATGACGTCCCATTGCAAAGTAATCCCTTATGTTGTTTTGATTTTCACATGCAACATCATCAAATATAATAATGGAGTTAATGTTAGCTTCATGTGGACTTAGTACTTCATCATTCTCACTATATTTTTTAAATTCGACTGATGGAACCAACATTAGTATTTTTTCTAAATACTGATACATAGGTTGGAAGAGAGTTTTAGAATAAACATAAAGGTTTTGAAAGCGTAGCCCCCGTTCATGCAGCAGAAGACCGACAAGTAAATTAGTTTTTCCACAGTTAGAGGGACCACAAATGATACTTCGAATTGTGTTCGGTAAAAGTTCTCCATGACGTGAATTGCGATCGTGGCGAACTGGACAAACGACTTCTAATTGCAAGTTTTGAAGTTGTTTCACAAACTTCATATTTCCAAATATAAAAATAATATTACTACCTACGTGTTGTAAGCATGAAAGGTCTGTACACAATGAGACTAGACCTTCAAGATATTGAGTAGTTATATGTGAATATGTTCAAGTTTTTAAAACTGTATGAACTTCTTAGCCGATTGAGAGTTTCAAAACACCTCAAAACCGATTGGAAGTTTCAGAACACCATAAAACCGATTGAGTTTCAAAACACCTATTTTAGCGTTTAAAAAAACGCCTTGGGAGTTTCAAAACACCTCAAAACCGATTGGGAGTTTCAAAACACCTATTTTAGCGTTTAAAAAAACGTCTTGGGAGTTTCAAAACACCTCAAAACCGATTGGGAGTTTCAAAACACCTATTTTAGCGTTTAAAAAAACGATCAACTCGAAATGAGCGTTTCGTCAAAAAACGCCTTGGGAGTTTCAAAACACAAAACATGTAAAATGTGTTTTGAAACTCCCAATAATATACTACTGTAACGCCCTGAGATGAAACCACCACCACTTTAACGCGCGTTAGTATGTGCCCAAGTCAGATATCGTCCGATAGTGAAGCGGGCCGCGCACGCCCCGCGCGCTCATACCTCAGCGCTCGCCCTCGCGGCCTTATAACCTGTCCCGCGGCGGCCGCCGGCCAGTTCGGCTCGTGCAGGCACACGCTTCTGTTGACACGGAACGATACCTGGACTTGACGAGCGCGCAAACAATACGACCGACCGCTATTGCTTTCGTAGCACGGAACGTGGCGTACAGCCGTATTGTATATTATAATTCGTTTAGTTAGGACGTACACTTAGTACCTAGGAAATAGCTGCGCGATAACGACACTTCCGTAGCACGGAATGTCCGATGTGCACTACTTCAACTCATTTATTGTTATTTAGTTCTTTTCGTATATTTCTTAATTCGCCCTGTATTATTAACGCACGCACTTAACACCTCTCTTGTTTCTGTTCCATTTGACGGTAGGATAGTCTAGCGCACGCGCACCTTGTTGCCTTGTTATCGCTTAATGCTTAAAATTACATTACTCTCACCCTGTCTGCAATCTGTTAGTGAGCTACAGGTGACGCTAGTAGTAGCGAAATATTGCTGTTCGCTGTAAATAGTTTGTTAAGTAACCGCTTTTGTTTACCCTGCCTGTTTTTTTTAAATATTCTAACTGCCTTTTGTTGTTTTATAATTAGCTTATTTGTATATGCTTAGCTGTTATTTTTTCGTCTTCCTTTGCTAATATAAGTCTTAAACTTCTCCGGTGGTTTCATTAACTCAGTACCCCGTTACAATTGGCGCCCGAATCGTGGAGCCCACACGGCGAAACCTAAGACCTAGACCAGTCAAGGAGTTACAAATCAAGGTCATCAAGCCAAAGATGGCTGAAGAAGGAGATCGATCTGCTTCTGTCCCGATGCTTGGGATATCAACAGATCAATTTAGGGAATTATTGGCAGTGGTTGGCAATGGCACTCGTAGGACTACTCTGAGCCAGTGTCCTGTGAAATTTAGTGGTATTAGAAGTTCTACGGCCGTGGAATCTTTTATTTCTGGTGTATCTACATTTATGAGAGTAGAAAAAATTGATGATCTTATTGTACTAGATGGCTTGCCGTTGATTCTTCAAGATGATGCTGCGATCTGGTGGCAAGGAATCAGGCATGAGGTGAAAACCTGGAAGGAATTTGAGACGCGACTACGCCATGCGTATGCACCCAAGAAACCTTCTTACCAAATCTATCAAGAGATAATTGGAATTAAGCAAGATGATGACACGCCAACGGAGCTATTCATACAAAGGAAGCGAGCACTCTTAGCTCAATTACCGTCACCACGTCACAAGGAAGACCAAGAAATCGATATGGTGTTTGGTCAGATAAGATTTGAGATAAGGGACAGAATAAATAGAGAGACTATTGACAGTTTTGAGGAACTGGCAAACAAAGCCAGGAATATTGAACGTAGTTTGGGCGAGAAAGCCTCAACTTCGAATGCACCTAAAGAACCAAAGTCTTTTACAAAACATAAGTTGCGTTGCAATTTCTGCAGAGCTCCTGGACACACAGTAGATGTCTGCCGTAAGAAATTAAGAAGCGAAAACAGCTCTGAAAAGTCTGTGAAGCCTATAATATCACCATATGACCCTGCAAAACCTAAATATTCATGTTATGGTTGTGGCGAGCCCGGAGTAGTTAGAAGCCGTTGTCAGAAGTGTAATGTCCAGAAAATTAAACTAGAGGAAATAAGTTTCTGTTCGGTCAACACCTTCAGAGACAGACGTCTGCGACCTATCATACCTATTAACATTGGGAAAGTTCAAACAATAGGCTACGTGGACACGTGCGCTAAGTCCAGCGTTGCGTCATACAACTTGTACCAGAGACTTCTGAAAGAGAAATTCGAGTTCAAACCAGAAAAGATGTATATTACATTTGCCGATGGGATTGCAAAAATGCAGAACGTCTTGACTGTAACTGCACCTGTTGTGGTATATGGCAAAACTGTGCACACATCATTTATCGTACTACCAGAAGCTAGGGATAATAAAACCCTGCTAGGAGTCGGATTTATTCAGGATGCCATGATGGTCATAAATCTTCCTCAGCTTACATGCCGTTTCTTAGACGAGCCTACTAGGGTCTTCGATCTAATACAGGAAGATATCGGTGAAACTATTATTGCAGAAATAGTCTCTGATGTTGAAATGCCGGAACTACTTTCACCCACGTTAACGCCGGAAAAACGCATCACTCCGAAGAATATAATCTCTGAGACGGAAATGGATTTAAAGCGGCCCTATGGCCCGACATTCAATGTAGGATTGGTTGTCTCACCTAAGGTAGTCGTAAAACGCCTATTCGAACCGTCGCTGGCTGATGAAGCCCCTTCAAACTTTGCACCTAGTATGAGCACTAGCAAGGTACCACCTGCAAACGAACCCGATGGCTATGGACCTCTCATACCCATTGAGCTTCGTACTCCACCTCATAAACGTCAACGTAGTACACGCCTAGATGGTTACTCACCCATTATAGACCGACTGTACGATGACGCAACGAGAGCTATTGCAGAAGCACAGAATGAAATTTCGCCTCAGGAAAGCGAATTATTTGATTCCCCTGTCAGCTGTCAGTGCACCGATATCGGATCGGTGGATGTCCAAGACAGTGCCCTGACCATTGAGGAAAACCAACGCTTGGAAATGTTAATTACCAAATATGCTTCAGTCTTTCTCCCAAACGGAAAACCCACAACGCAGACGGAACATATCATTGACACAAGTAGTCATAGACCCATTTCAGTCCACCCGTATCGCTTAAACCCCGCAAAGACACAGACATTAAAGGATGAAGTCCAGAAAATGCTCGACGAAGGGATTATAACGCCATGTATGTCACCATGGTCTGCACCCGTTGTAATGGTTCCTAAGAAAGATGGAGGAACACGAGTCTGCATCGACTATAGGCAACTCAATTCCATCACAACGCCCGATATGTATCCCTTACCTCGCATTGACGATTTACTGCATACTGCCAAACCTACCCCTTACATGTCTACAATAGATCTTCGTGCTGGTTACTGGCAAATTAAGGTCAGAGAAGAGGACCAACTCAAAACTGCTTTCGTTACGCCATTTGGCATGTATAAGTTTTTGAGAATGCCTTTCGGCTTACGCAATGCGCCTGCCACATTCCAACGTCTAATGGACGGGTTTCGCATATCCCTCAACCATATTAAGATGCTGGTTTACCTCGATGATCTCATCATCTTGTCTCCTTCGCTTGATCAGCATTTAAAAGACCTTAAAGACGTCTTCGACCGATTGAAGGAATATAATCTTATTGCAAATAAGGACAAATGTAAATTCTGCTGTGTGAAGATAAAGTATCTGGGCCATTACATCACAGCTAAGGGACTTGAACTCGACAATGATAAAGTTGGCTCAATACTCAACATGAAAGCCCCTTCTAACTTAAAACACTTGCTATCGTTTATACAGATGTGTTCATGGTATCGTCGATTCGTACCTAATTTTGCCAAAGTTGCTGAACCTCTTACCCGCTTGACGAAAAAGAATGCAAAATGGACTTGGGACGCTGATCAGAGGACTGCTTTTGCGACTCTCCGAAGTCTCTTGGCCTCAGCGCCTGTATTGATTCAGGCTGACGAGACCAAACCCTATATCATTAAGAGTGATGCGAGCAGCTACGCCATCGGAGCAGTCCTTGTGCAGGGGGAGGGAGAGCATGAACACCCGGTCGAATACGCCAGTCGACTTCTAACGGGAGCAGAACGAAATTATTCTACCACGGAGCGTGAAGCTTTGGCGGTGGTATGGGCTGTCAATAAATTTCGTGGCTACATAGAAGGCACTCCGATCACAGTCATGACTGATCATCAAGCCTTAAAGTGGCTTATGACATTAAAATCCCCTACCGGACGTTTAGCGCGTTGGGCTTTACAGCTGCAACCATTTAATATCACCATCAAATATATCCCAGGTCGAACGAATGTAGTTGCTGACTCATTGTCGCGTCCTAATTGTGACGAAGAGACCAAAGGAAGTTGCGGGATTTGTAGCATTACAGTAGATTTACCTAAAAAGAGTCCAAAGGAAATAAGAGAAGAACAAATGAAAGATGAAAGCATAGGGAAGATTATAACTGCAGTCGAAGGAAACTCTGAAGAAGATGCAAAGTATTGGAGTTTAAAAGGGTATATCTTGAATAATGGATTGTTATATAGATACAACCCTGACAGTGACGCTGAAGATGCACAGCTCGTTGTTCCACTACAAGAGAGGGCCGATATCATTTCCGTTTACCACGATGAGCCCACTGCAGGACATTATGGAGCAGAGAAAACGTATAACCGCATCAATAAAAGATACTTCTGGAAAAGTATGAGGAAGGATATTGAACATTATGTTCGCAACTGTCTGTCTTGCCAAAAATACAAGCCTTCCAATATGAAACCCGCCGGCCTATTACAGACTACGGCGATGAATAAAAGATTCGAAGTCATCGCGTTCGATTTATTCGGTCCTTTGCCCATTTCATCTGACGGAAAGACTTGGATCCTCATAATTGAAGACCTGGCTTCTCGCTGGGTTGAATTATTTCCACTCGAAACTGCAACGGCTGAAAATTGCGCAATCACGTTAATAAATGAGATATTCCTTCGGTATGGTATGCCCAGGAGGATGATCAGTGACAACGGAACCCAATTTGTTAGCGCCGTAATGCAAAAAGTGGCTTTCTGTCTCAAGATAAAACATGCATTTACACCCGTGTACCATCCTGAGACTAATCCTGTGGAGCGTAAAAACCGAGATCTGAAAACGCAGCTTGCAATTCTCGTCGGTGACAATCACCGAACCTGGTCAGAACAGTTACCAAGTATCCGATTTGCCATGAATACAGCAACATGTTCGACTATTGGCCACACACCTGCTTATATCACATTTGGGCGAGAGTTAAAAACACTAGATGACAACCAAAACGATTTGCGAGAAATAATTTTATCGGAAAATTTCATCCCTGAGATTACCCCTAAGTTATTATTGCTCGCAGACACATTAAACAAAGTAAGAGAGGTGCAAGAATTGAAGGAGGAAAAGAGAAAAGAATACGTCGACAAAAATAGAAAAGGTTGCCCCAACTACAAACCTGGTGACCGCGTAATGGTAGAAACCCATGCCATCAGCAAAACCGCCCAGGGCTACAGTTCCAAATTAGCACCCAGACGTGATGGTCCATATTTAATCCTTCGGAGCCATGGGCCCAGTTCTTACCATATTTCCGACCCTAATGCACCAGAACAAAGTGTTGGTTTGTACCATGCCTCAGCTCTACGTCCTTACCAGAGTAGCGCCCGGCTAGCTCAGTCTGAAGAACACGAGGTTCCATTGCCAAGACCCACCATGCCTATTCGCAAAAGAGGACGTCCACCAAAGAAGAGCCCACCGGAAACTTCGACAGACCCCGGAACGCGTGGCCGCCCGCCAAGACAAGCAAGAACACTGGCTACCTCGTCGGGTCGTCTTCGGAGCCAGAGGGGGAGATTGTAACGCCCTGAGATGAAACCACCACCACTTTAACGCGCGTTAGTATGTGCCCAAGTCAGATATCGTCCGATAGTGAAGCGGGCCGCGCACGCCCCGCGCGCTCATACCTCAGCGCTCGCCCTCGCGGCCTTATAACCTGTCCCGCGGCGGCCGCCGGCCAGTTCGGCTCGTGCAGGCACACGCTTCTGTTGACACGGAACGATACCTGGACTTGACGAGCGCGCAAACAATACGACCGACCGCTATTGCTTTCGTAGCACGGAACGTGGCGTACAGCCGTATTGTATATTATAATTCGTTTAGTTAGGACGTACACTTAGTACCTAGGAAATAGCTGCGCGATAACGACACTTCCGTAGCACGGAATGTCCGATGTGCACTACTTCAACTCATTTATTGTTATTTAGTTCTTTTCGTATATTTCTTAATTCGCCCTGTATTATTAACGCACGCACTTAACACCTCTCTTGTTTCTGTTCCATTTGACGGTAGGATAGTCTAGCGCACGCGCACCTTGTTGCCTTGTTATCGCTTAATGCTTAAAATTACATTACTCTCACCCTGTCTGCAATCTGTTAGTGAGCTACAGGTGACGCTAGTAGTAGCGAAATATTGCTGTTCGCTGTAAATAGTTTGTTAAGTAACCGCTTTTGTTTACCCTGCCTGTTTTTTTTAAATATTCTAACTGCCTTTTGTTGTTTTATAATTAGCTTATTTGTATATGCTTAGCTGTTATTTTTTCGTCTTCCTTTGCTAATATAAGTCTTAAACTTCTCCGGTGGTTTCATTAACTCAGTACCCCGTTACACTACTTATATGTATCCTAATTTCCTGTTTTCCGAGAAATCCCGGGTTATTAGCAAAATGAAATTAAGTCCGCCTCAACACTACTTAACAATTGCGGTGTATGCACTTGCACTGAGGCCGAAGTTTAGGTATAAATGCATCCGAATTCCCGATCTCTGGTAATAAGTCATCCGAACCCGTTCATTATTCAACCGTACAAACGTCTTTACCAACCCTGATATTTTCTAAAAGAGTAATTTAATTAGGTGATGTAATGAATAATGATTACCTCGTGTACAGCCAAAAGGTGATATTTTCATTCGGGCACTCCATCGGAGGGGACACGCAGCCTTGTTGAGCGGAAGCGTAAAAACTTAAAACTAAACAAAGGAAATAAGTACGTCAATATTTCATACAAACAAAATACAACCATCAAACAATATATAAAAGGATATTATCATTAATACAAGTGTTAAAAGCAAAGAATCCTTTTCACTATCCTACAGTTCTCTCACTTGAGCGCTCTAGTGGTCATTGGTATAGTCTTTATTATTTGAACTGAGCTGATCTTCTACACAAAGGCCATTGTTTGTAAACAATACTATTATCTTTCTTTGTGTCCGTAACCGCAACCCGATTACATACAAAAAAGTTAGAACTACATTGAATGTACATTGAATTATCAACCCTATCCTCTTATGTCGGGTTCCTATATTCAATCCGAGGATAGATAAGGCTTACCTCGGGTTAAAATTTGACATTTGCCCATACAAAATGTGTCAAATTTTAATCCGAAGTAAGCCTATCTGTCCGCGGATTGAATATAGGAACCGGACGTTAGTCAGTAGGTTTAAAATGTAAAGTGTCAGGATACAGATATAAGTCTTTATTATTTGAATTGAGCTTATTCTTTACACAATACTATCATCTACACAAGACTTATATCTGTATCCTGACACTTTACATTTTAAACCTACTGACTAAGAGGATAGGCTTGACAATTCAATGTAGGTACATTCAATGTAGTTCCAACTTTTTTGTATGTAATCGGCTTGCGGTTACGGACACAAAGAAAGATAATAGTATTGTACACAAACAATGGCCTTTGTGTAGAAGATCGGCTCAGTAGAAATAATAAAGACTATATCTTGCGTGATCTGTTGCATAAATAAAAGTCTATGCCGCCCTGCCAAGCCAATAAACATTATCTCAGATTCGATTGCCAAAGTAGATTCAATTCTCTCCTGTTAGTGATTTGGTTATGATTGCTACAAAAGGAGATTTATTTGAGATACTGGTACTCAGCTTAACAGGGCAGTCTCACTCAGACGCAGGGCAGAAGCTGCTAGAGATTGTCAGATTCACCGAGGGAAGCCAAAACCAGGCAAGGAGACGTAATCGCAGCATCCTGCAACTGGTGGTAGAGTTGTAGACCTGGAGTACGTCTCCGTCGTACGACTACTACGATCACTGACTTTTTACAAGCCTTTATTAAATTGTGGTTACAGAGTTATCAACAAGTTTTTTAGAGTTGTTGGTAATTCTGTAGCTCTGCCTACCCCACTCTGGGAATGAAGGCGTGAAGGTATGTATGTATGTATGTATTAAACTTGTAATGTATGTATGCCACTCCATGTCTTCCCGTGGATGTCGTAAGAGGCGACTAAGGGAATAAAGGCTTGTAGTACTGTTAGGCGATGGGCTTGCCACCTGTCACTAATACACTTGGAAACATCTTAGCCTACTTGTGCAAAATGTGGTTACAGAATTATCAAGAAGTTTTAAGACTTGTTGGTAATTCTTTAGCTCTGCCTACCCCACTCTGGGAATGGAGGCGTGAGTTTATGTATGTATGTATGTATGTATGTATGTAAGGGTCAAATCTTGCAAGTTAAATTTGACCCACTTCCCGTCAAAAGAATAGGCTGAAATTTGGACCACATATGTAAACTCAATGACAATGCAATATTATGGTATATAAGAGCTGATCTGATGATGGAGACGGAAGGTGGCGACAGGAGCTCCGCTGTTCTTACCGTAGACCCACCGTGTTAGGACTCAATAGTTTGGTCTTGATAAGCAGATAAAGATTTTGCAAAATAAAGTACAGTCGGTAACAAAAGCTTGTCCCAAAAATGTTTTTTTTGACAGAAACTTATTATTTTTAAAAGTTGTTATACAGTTCATTTTTTTAGGATAAATCTGCCGGTTTGTTTGAGGAGTAGGAAGGTGGCGACAGGATCTCCGTTATTCTTAATCTATACTTTGTATTCGGTTATTGGATGTATAAAAGTTAGAAACTGTGCAAAAAAAGTTACACTCAGCAACTTAACAACTGACCTAAAAAAATGTTCGACAGAAAGTTATTGATTTTAGTGGGGAGGGTTTCCTCAATCAAGAATAATGATTATTAATCTACGTAATTAGACTTGTTGGTAATTCTTTAGCTCTGCCTACCCCACTCTGGGAATGAAGGCGTGAGTTTATGTATGTATGTATTTAAACTACGCTAAATGCTTAGGTACGTTATGTATCGAACATAAAGATGAGTACATACATAAATTTATTAAATATTCTAACCCTGTATAGACGTAAAACATGCCGGCAAGGCAATAGTTTTATAGGCGGTTGCACTAACACTGTTTCGAGTCAGTCAAAATTAATTGAAAAATACTATTTAAATACCTCGTGCAGGGTACTATCTCATAATTAAAATGGTAATTGATTAGCTGTTCTTGTCAGCTTGATGTCACACGGAAAGCGTTACTGATAAGTCGAGTCGTTCGAGTGACTGTTACGACTGCGCGCGCGACGCTGTCGCCGTTAATTATACGGGGCTAACTCATATCGGGAAATAGGACGAGGGAAATATGGGGAAAATAATATTAGATTTCCATTATAACTGTGATCGAAGGGAATTAATACTGTGAGACACACATTAACGAAACATATAACAAACATGTTTCGAGTAGTGTAAGGAAGTTAGTATAACGAAATGATAATTATAACTACTATACTATTCGCAAGATTAAGTGGCGAGTCGGATCATAAATCATCGAAATAATGCTATCTCGTTCGTACCTGCACGGCCTCATGGAGCGGGGCCTTCGACAATAGTGCAGGTAGCGGTAGGCACAAAAAGGATAGTATAACCACCAATTATACTCTTACTTATTTATTTATTACATACCATAATATTGCGTTATTTGGCTGCATCCAATCTTACCTTTTTCATTGTTTAAATTACTCTAAAAATGGTGCCTGTATGGTGTACTACGGTGTACCACCGACGGGATATTCACCGCGATAATAATTATAGTGCCTACCATGTCTGTCTAATGCTATGGAATCGTATTATAATATATAAAGTTTAAAATACTTAATAAGTTATAATACACAATGGTGATATATAATATTTTTTTTCAATACTTCTGAGGTCATTTTAATTTTTTTATTTTTCATACGTGTCAGAAAGTGACGGGGGTCGTTCTTCTTTTTTACCGACAATTAGCCTGTCTCTCATCTTATTAAGCGTCTCATTAGAGTATGGATAATGATATTTTTCGTGTTTAATATACGTCCATACTTTTATTTAGGTAAGAGTACCAAATAATTGTGCTCTTTCTTTAACCCACGTTTTTTTTAATAATATGGTTTTCCGTAGAATGCCGTGACAGAGTGGTCATCTAATACTTGGTCTCGGCTGAAAACGGCCACTCTGTCAGTGTTTCTGGTAAACCATATTAAAAAGAATAAAATATTAATGCAGGACAGGAAGCATTAATTAGTTTTAATAAAGAATAAATGCAACTTTTTTTGAAATCGAACAATGAAACCATAGTTATTGATAGTTCAAAAATCTAAAAAACCGAAAATTGACGGTTTCCTGTCGGTAAAAAAGAAGAAAGACCCACGGATGTTTTTTCCCCATACAGGTCCCTAGGTTAGGTTTGTTTAATAACAGTCATGAAAAGTTTACGGTTTCAGAAAAAAACTATTATGTATTCTTTATGTAAATTGAATTTTATACATTACTAGCGGACCCGACAGACGTTGTCCTGCATGATATCTGCCATGCAGGAAAACGCCGTCTGCCGGGTTTATTTGTGAATCTAAACCATCCTCGAATCCACTTGAACACACACAAAAAAAAACATTCGAATTGGTTCAGCCGTTCAGGAGGAGTTCACTGTCAACACACGGACAGAAGAATTATATATATATAAGAAGAAGATGGTACGTATCGCGAATCTTTAAAAACTGTTACAGACAGGAAAAGCTAATATACTTAAAACGTAAAAGTTGGCAATTATAAGAAACTAGCCTATTTCAGTTTGTTGACGGAATGTGCCCGGACTCCAACCCGGAAAAAAAAAGGAAAGGATACTTGTTCAACTCAATTTGAATACGTTTGATACTCGTATCAATCAATCAATAAATTTGACTGAACCAACATCAGACGCTGCGACGTTAGTTTATAAGTTTTTGAACTAGTAATCCTTCCATCTCATCCCTCCTTTTTCGTCTTATTTTATCGGTATTGTTTCTTTATGACGACATGATGACGACGAGTTGCCTAGTTGATAGTGGCTGACTAGCGATCCCGGGTTCGACTCCCGGCCGGGGCAAATAATTGAGCGCGAGTATTTGTTTCTGAGTCTTGTATGTTTTCTATGTATTTAAGTATTTATTTCTCTAATATTGTTATCTAGTACCCATAGTGCAAGCCTAGAGTTTAGTTTGGGACTAGGCCTAGGGGAATATTATAGATTTTAAATGAATTAAAAATAAACTAGCCTTATTTAGATCTATGTAGTGCGACTTTCATGTACTCCTAACCAAGGAACGATAGGAACAACTTTCAGCACTGTCTTGAAGAAGTATTTTAATTTTGGAATGTTCTACCATTATAAAATCAATTGATTAAAAATATGTAACTGTACTTACAGAAGAAATAACTGATGACTACAACAACCATGCTATCCATAACTATTACAGTACTGGTTTTTTTGTTGAAGTAACTGTAACGTGAACTGTCGCCTATATAGAAGCTGGGGACACGCCTCACTGCTGCGGCGGGGCCAAGTCTGGCGAGTGCATTGCATCTGGAAAAATTTGGAACATCAAGTGTGGTAGAGTCGTTTTATAAGTTTCACTCATTTTCGTCTGAATTTACTGCAAGATTGTAATTTATTTGGTATTTATAATAACGATGAGGTTAAAATATTTTTTTAAATAGACTAGCTTTTGCCCTCGTCTTCGTCCGCGTGGATAGAACTTTCCAGTACCTAAGTCCTGTGAAAGCGTGCTATGAAAAACCATTCAAGTCTGACAAAAAGTAATTATTAATAACCGGATTGATTGATAGTGTCGTCTATACATATTAATACTAATGATAATTATGTTTGTGTGATGGGCGTAAGTATCTGTCAATGTAATCATGGTGTTCTTTTCTATATATTATAAATGAGTTTACCGCTGCCTAGCACTCATTTTTAAAATTGTATGGTACATACATACATACATAAACTCACGCCTTCATTCCCAGAGTGGGGTAGGCAGAGCTAAAGAATTACCAACAAGTCTTAAAACTTCTTGATAATTCTGTAACCACATTTTGCACATAACAATTATTATTATTACTATCTCAAGCTTACAAGCCACTTATTAAATATTAAGTAGTTATCGAAATAAATATTGCATGTATTTTAAAATTATTGGGACTGAGTTCGTGACGACGATTGGGACGACGTGAGTCGACAGAATACTGTTTCTATTATTAATCTTAGGACCTTGTTGTAACGTATTCTAGCAAATAAAGATTTCGTTTAATTTCATTTCATAGTTCAGCTGAATACATAAAGTTATATCCACTTTTGGTCTTTATTACAATGCAATAAGGAGAAAAAGTGGATACTATACTACTAGCGGATGGGGCTGTACTAGCCTAAAGCTTAGTTTAGGACTAGGTCAATTTGTGTGAGATTGTCCCCTGTCTCCTGATGTAGGTATATAATAATATGAATATTATATACAGGTTGAAAAAACGAACGCCCCGTGGACGGCACACGACTAGGTACCTTAAATATTGAAAATAGCAAATTCTACGCAAAGGAATATGACAAAATAATTAAAGTAGGGTTTTTTGCGGTCTTTATTTAATTTAAAGGTGTATGTGTTATAGACTTAAATAATCACTAATGACCGGCGACCGGTATAACATGGATATGAATCTGAATCATTGTTATCATCTTCTGTATCAATGTTACTAATAAAAATTCATTTTCTTTTTCATTTTGTATATTCCACAAAATATTCAATACACCAACAAATATACTTTCTTACTCTGCCGCACTCCTGTTCCCAATTATGTAGATTATTCCAAATTAACGCGAAGAACACGCGTGTATTAGCGTGTTATCTTCATTGCGTATGTTTTGGCATTTTACGGTTCTTATAATTACGGGCGAATCCTTATCGTGCATAGCCAAACTAGTTCCTAAATTACTATTTCTAAAACGAATACTTCTTTAGTGTCTTATATTACAGTAAATTTTTGACTGACACTGAAAATAAACTCTGATCCATTTGCGCTCTAGGAAAAATAACCGCAAAGAAGCGTTCTGGGGATAGCCCCTTCCAAAATAATAGGTTGATCAGACACGGGATTAAAATGGACCAACATGGCGCGAGATATGTATCTGCCTGAGTTTTAGTGTTATAAATGGAGCAATTACATTAAACAGAAATAATGGATCCCTCTTCTTTGCCATAACTTTTTAGAATTAAACCTATATTGCAACTACCATTATATACTTTTATATACTAGCATTAAGCAATCGCATTAACGCTTATGGCATATTGAGGCTTCGTGTACATCCAGGCTTCTTGTACTCGTAGGGTAAGTGTACCAGTGAATGAACGAATAAGGACTAGGGTGACTTTGGCCTTACTTTTAAAACAAATCTAAAACACAGACAAGTAATTTTAATTTTTTTTTACATCTGCTTATAGTCTTTTATTATTTAAGCATAATTCTCACCTATTTTTACTTATAGTTTGAAAAATGTATATAATTTCCTGAAAAATTGTCGAAATCACCTATGAATGAACAGGCAATCCCAATAAATGAACGAAAACGAACCTATGAATGAACACACCATATTTGGTAATAGAAGTGAACACGGTGTTTTGCCCCAATAAATGAACAAAAATTATTTTGATAAAATCTTTATTGAGTAAATTAAAGAAAACAATTCTAGCTGTGTTTTAATATTTATAACACCTTAATCATCGTATAAAAATGAAATTTGACTCTTATGAATGAAGAAGAAATGAACACTGGTAATTTTAAAGTTGTTCATTTACTCGCTTTTTGATCTAATAGATGAACTAAGAAAATAAATCCCGTTCATTCATTGGAACAAAAAGTTAGTGAATAAACAACGGAAAAATAATGTAATTTATTTACCTGCAATTTAATTCCAGTGAATGAACTAAGAAATGTCGGTTTAATACAAAACCATTTTAAAAGATTAAAACATAAATTTCTGTTCCAATACTGGACCAGTGATTCAAAATGAACATATGTTAGGGTTTATTAAATAAAAGCAATAATTTCTTAACAACAAATGCTTAAACTATTTAAAAATGCCAAATCCGATATGCTCCAGTGAATGAACAAATGTTCATTCACTGGAGTGAGGTACTTTTAAGGTTCCTTTCTGTAAACACCTTAAAATAAATCAATCGGTTAAAATGTATCAAAAGCCGACGCATCCTATTTATACTTTACCCTTTTCACCACAACATACATATATGAAACCAACAATAAGCATGAGATAAATGGCAATAATATCAAACTTTCCAAACCGGTACTCACCTTGCTCCTTATATTTTTTGCTTGTATTTCGAGCCACACTGACACACGTTATTTTTATTTAGACGCCATGACGAAACTAAAGTCGAGCCATAGATTATATAATGTTGCTATCCTAAATAAAGAGTTGACAGACTAATAAAACACAACTTATTGGACTGTTCTCTACAACAAAGCTTATTTTTTGATAAAAACCGCGTTTTGTTCATTCACTGGGGGGTGTTCATTCACTGGTACACTTACCCTACATTCACTACACATAAAGTCAGACGAATAATCTTTACTGATGATCTGAATCGTTGCATAATGTTTTAAAATATTTGACATAAAACTATTATGCAGAAAATATTACAGCATAAAAGTATTTAACAAAAAAAAAAAAAAATTGCATCCGCTACAAAAAAATACTTAACTTATCCGAGTCTTTTCTGCCCCGCCCGACCCAAGTTGCTCGCTCGCTTCACTCGCTTGCTTACTGTCTTTTCAATGAATTAGGTTCTTTCTTGGGATGTATAAGGCAAATGAGACCCAAAGTCATCAGTATTCTCAAGACCATAAGACTCTGATCGTCTATGAAACATGACCCTCATGCAACTTGACCATTATGCTGACTTATTAACGCGGGGATGTATTATTTTTCTCGTCTGCCCCATGGTGTGGGGTCTCATTGGATAGTTATTTCAAAAATATTACGGGTTTGTCCCAAAAAAAAACAATTACGGGATCCTTTCGTGAAATATTAAGATTTAAAGTGCAAAATTTTGTTTAATTATTATTAGTGTACCAAAGAGCCATAACTACAAATACTAGGAACCTGTAACTTTTCTTATATAACGAATTTTAAAGAAAAGATATCACGACTAAGTAGACTTGATTGGTTCCTGAGATATAGGGCACTAAAGTTTATATACCTTAAATGACCTAAGACAGCACCAGCACTAGAGAATTAGTTCATACTTGTTGTTTTTTGAGGTAGTTTTTGTGTAACTTGTATCGGTTTCGGAACCCTTCACTGAGCGTGCTCAGACATGCTCTTGTCCAGTTTTTAAAATATTTAATTCGGTCAACTTATTCTCGAGTTTTGATAATTGATTTTTTAAACATAATTATAAAAAGGATATAGGATGGAGATATTATAAGAAGAAAAAATGGAAAATTACAAAACTAAAAATGACTGCGTAAATAACTAAATTGACATGTAACTAATAGATAACTAAAATAGACACAAATAGCCGATCATGACCATTCTTACTCGTGTTGGAACTTCATGTTTGTTACCTATACTAACTACTTCTCTACCAAAATACACCTCACAAAAAATATGGAAAAAAAATGCATACCAATTTTACTTATTTTATGAAACGCTACGATTTAAAAACTAATCACTTTTTTATATCAGTTTTTTTGATGAAGTTAAATGGTTCGTAAACATGTATTTTTTTCGTTCATAACAGGCCACTTTTTTTCCTCCATACATTAATCTATGGAACGAAAATCCACATGATTTTGCACTAAATATTTTTTTCTCAAAAACTATCATAGGATTTTATTGCCCTCCAAGTATTTTTTATATTGATCAAGACACATAACATAATTTTAGTCTTTATTCAAAGTTTACCGATATTTTTTCTCCATACTTTCCGTGCGGTGTCCTTTCATGAATATCGGTTCAATAATACTTAAGATATTGTCGAATAAAAACACAATACAGCATACGAATACTCGTTTAGTTGACTCTTAGGGTCTCCCCAGACCTATCGACGGCAAATCGGCTTGAGCCGGTAAGAAAAAGTTTTATGTCCATGCAATAAGAGCGAAAACGACGTCGCTCCGCTCGGCTCGGCTCGGCGTTGCGTACGGAACGACGACGTTTTTGCGGACGAACGCTTATGCATAGCTAGTGGCACAGCATGGCACACCTCAGGCCCTAGAAGTTACGTTAGCTCCATCCCTTTCTCTCGATTTAACCTCGAATGACGAGTGACCGGCATGGAGCTAACTTAACTTCGGACTTCAATTGTCAAAGTAAGTAGGGCCGGGCCTCCTGCTTCGGGCGAACCGATAAGGCGCCGAAGAAGAAGGACCCAAGGCTAAATTTGCATCGCATCGCAACGCGCCGTCTCGATTCTTGGGTCGATGCATAAAATACTCACATAATAGTCCGTTACTGCCGAAACCAGGAAAATGGCCATTGCTGGACGAGTATGAGTGACAGCGTCTCGGCCGCGCTAACAAGGACGCATTCAAGGTTAAATAAAACAAATGTAAATGGAATAGATGTAATTTGATCAACCCAGGGTCAAAATAATAACATTTAGTAGGTGCTTCAGTTAATTCGGTCATTTATTCTTTTTATGAACGCAATAATGTAAAATAAAAGTTAAAAAAACTATTAGACACACTTTTAAACACGCTGTAAAAACCTTTTCAGAAAAGTGAAATAAACATGGAATTGGACGAGTGTTTGGCTGTTCGGAGTTAGTTATCATAGTATAATATAAAAAAAAAACATGATTTTTTCCTTTGTCTGGAAAGTTGAACTTAGCAAGCTGTTTTTAGAACAGTACAAGGTTTCGAGCATGTTACCGTGTTGTACAAAATATCATAAGTTGCCTTTAATACGTTCAGAATGAGGAGGCAAATGACCAGCATTACTACAATCAATTTTACTATGTTTTTTTATCTGCGGTATGATAATGATGATTAGATAAATTAAATAGGCCCCAATTCTAGAATCAATTTTGTCAATACGAAAGGGCAGCTCGTTCGGTAGTGTATTTATGTTTTTCTAGTAGCTTAGCACGTATAGGTAGCACTGGTAGCAATGCAGATCATTTGCCTTCGGATTCTGAAGCCATCTTAGAGTAGGTACTTATATGTATACATAAAATAATATGCATGCAACTGTGCATAACCTCTCATTATGTATCGGTTAAACAAACTACTTTTACATTTCAAAGCTTTCTTAACAATTATGCGTTCTTCTACATTTAACTCATGTTATAGTGTGTAGGTATGTATTGTACGTACTCTTTATTGTACAAAAATATAACTAATACAACACTTATCTTATTGAACCACCATATTAATAATTTACGAGCACCATATTAATAATACTGATTTTAAGATATGACTAACTAAATTAATATAAAGGGATAAAAATGCCCTAATCATACCTATACAGAATATAGTTTTAACTTTTCCATATAAAATCTTTAGGAGTTATTAATTCTTGAATGATACCTACTAGTATCATTTTACCTTTTACACCTTGGTCTCCCTAAGCAAAAAAATTGTTTGTGATTCTGTAACTTAATATCCAACCCTCGATAATGTAGCAATGCATTGAAATTTTGAACTACATAATAAAATAAATTCAAAAATTTCAACACATTCAAAATAAATTCATTATTTTCAAGCCACTGTAGCATTTCTCGTTTATCGTTCAACCTGATAAATCTTGGCTTAGACCAAGGTGTATTGAATGACGTCTTTTTACATTGATCTGAGCTGTCTAGTTCAAATTGAGCATTTTGGGATGGGTGCGAAATTTAATCGAAGTTAGGTCGCTTGGAAGAAATGCACCCCTAATTCTTTTTTGCCCATATTAAAACACGTACTATGTTGCCAACTTTCGAAACACGATTCCACATTAGTTTAAAGCATTTTTTATTGTCAAAGTTGTTGAATGAAACACGAGAAGTGCTCGAGTGGTTTAAAAAGCATGGATTCATTTCAAACTCCTGCATATTTTGGAATCATGGTGTAATATCAATACATTGCTAAGTTATTGCCAATTAGATATCAAGTTGTGGAAACAACAATTGTACTTGTAGCTACTTTTAGCCAAAGGAGGCAAGGTACAATGGCCTCTTGATTCTACAGTGGCCTCTAAACTTCCTAATTTTATTTAGGTGTCGCTAAAACACTTTGCTATTTTATAAGCAGCTATCATAATCAAATGACAGCGACATGACAGCGCTAATTTGAATCTGACGCTTCTTGTTTTAGGCGGTCTGATACATTGTCAGCTTGACATTCTGGGATAGCACTGGTTAAATCTGCCATCTAAACTATGTCTAAAAAATTGAAATTTTAGTTTTAGGCTATTTAAGCGATATGCACATAGAATCGGGTCCAATAACTCGTAACTTGATTAGGTACCATAATAAGGAATTAAAACTTTATTCTGTACCGATATACAAGGGGCTCTTATCTCTTAATATTTTCCTGAAGTTCTGGCACACCCTGTAAGTGTGTATAATAGGGGCTAAACGAGATTGGCGTCTTCATTGGTCGCTTCATTTTTCAGCTGTCTTCTCGCTGGAATCGGTGCACCGCCAGGTTTTGCTGATGGAAACAACAGTTATGTTAAAAAAATACTGTAAAAAAATGATAACTTCAGAACGTAGTCATAATGAAAATTAAACTGATAATATTTCCCTGTGTGGTTGCCGGGTTAGAATAGTGTCACTCCATGTATTCCCGTAGATGACGTAAGAGGCGACTAAGGGAATAAAGGCTGGTAGTACTGTTAGGCGATGGGCTTGCACCCTGTCACTAATACACTGGTAAACATCTTAGCCTAATTGTGCAAAATGTGGATACAGAATTATCAACATGTTCTTAGAGTTGATTACCAATTCTGTAGCTCTGCCTACCCCACTCTGGGAATAAAGGCGTGAGTTAATGTATGCATGTACATGTATGGAATATTTCTAGAGGCTTTTATCTTATCCTATTGGCCCAATTAGGCGGCTCTACATGACGTTCATAATGACGAAGATTTAAACATGCTTTATATTTAATTTGTCGACTGTAATGAAGATGACGGCTAAAGAATTGGTGTACTTCCTAAGGCATTATTTCGAGCTGCAAGAAAACTTCTGCGAGAAATTTCCGACAGTAAGTTGCACTAATCTCGCCACTAGGCACTGGGAGACGGGTCTATAAGACATTTCTTTCAGGATTATTTTGCCTATGAAATGAAAATATAGTTAAAGTAAGAACGAACAGCTGGTTTTCTAACAGTGGTTCTTCGTTAAATTTTATTAAAATAGTAAGAGCTCACCTCGGGGCGTGCGCGTGCGCCGGAGCAGCGCGGCGACCGGCGCGTCGACGAGCGCGGTGGCCGCCGCCGCCGCCGCGCCCGCGCCCGCCAGCACGCCCGCGAACTGTAGGAACTGCGGACAAACACCTGCTTTAATCCGCACCACTTAACATGAACTAATATGGCGGTTTCCGCACTTTCCACGCAGGTAACAATGCGGTCGCTATGGTAACGCGCGCTCCCCTCACACCGCGCATTCTCTTGCCCCTATCCCAAGTTATTTGGGGTCGCCGCAACATGTCTTTTTCTTCCATACTTCTGCATTAGTCGTCATCTCAGTAGTCACTCCCTTTCTAGCCATATCATCTTTCACAAAGTCCATCCATCGTTTCTTTGGTCTTCTCCTACTCGTATAGCCATCCACATTCATACTCAAAACTTTCCTGACGATATTTTCCTCATTCCTCCGCATCACATGACCATACCATGTCATGTCATGGTTGACAACCAATTTCCACACAACTTTTCAGGAGACAGAGGGACCGTCTTCTTCAGAACTGCTCTCTCTCGTCACATTCTTCAATCGCACTACCCGTCGAAGGTCCAAATGCTATCAACATAAACCTTGATAACTAAATGGTGTTCTACAACGTAAAACCGTGGAACCAACTCCACTCTTCGATATTTCCGGCCATGGCATGACATGAGTTATATTTATGACATATATAAGTAGAAACTTCTTATAGGGCATCACTAAAAATTACATTTAATTTCTATATACATCTATATACATGGACGGTGATTACTTTCCTCCAGCCAAGGTCAATATTTGTCTTCTCAACTTCAATTAATTCAATTTGGTGGTCCAACAGACAGAAGCGACGTCTACACGGTCAATTTTAATTTGGATCAACTTGATTAACTTGACCTTGGTTGAATGTCGCAGTTATTCCAACAGAGTAAAATAGTTTTTCTCAAAAATTACCATTAATTTGACATTATTAACTCCATATTGAGACGCGAAGTACATAGTTTACAGACAGTTCCCAAATTTAAAAAAAAATACATTGCGTGCTCGCTACACAAGCCCGCAATGTTGCATACAAGTTTGTAACTTTTAAAAAGTGTAAACGGCCATAATAAAATGAGGGCACAAGCCTTATACATCCATATTTTATTATGCAATAATGTACTATTAACGACCTAGAAATGGGCACAGGTACTTACAAAGTTCTTAACGCTGAAATAGAATGACGTGACCCTCGAGCTGCCGATGATCAGTATCACGGGGTAGTGGAACAGAAACAGCGCGTACGAGATGCGAGCTGTGAACTTCCATATACTCAGCGACAAGAACCAGTTGACCGGACCTGCAGTAAAGGACATGTTGAATGTAATCATTTTCTATGAAGCTGAATCAAATTCAAAATATTTATTTGTTAAAAGCGGGTACACAAAATAGGTCTTATATAATTAAAGGAATACAAATGCATAAGTTCAATATGAGGTGGGTGTCATTGAAGATAGGAATGTGAACTGAAGAATCCTATGCCTAGACCAGAAACCATCAAGTGAGATTCAAATTCCAATTAGATTCTTTCAACTTTTATCGACGACAGTAAGCATTTTAATATTGCTCTGTCCCTTTCTGTCTATATCCACCGTACGCTCACAGTTAGTGTACGCGATCTGGTTCATGGTGGTTTTTAAGCTTCAAGAAAGAGACAACAACATAGAAATGCGATTTAGCCGCTTCCTGAATTGGCTAGTTGCCTAGCAACCCTTACCGATTCCGTGTTTTACTGCAAGCATACCGCCAAGTCAGGAAGCGGCCTTAGAGTAAAACACCCAACCAGAGCTGTGGGAAGCACCGCGCGTTGCGGAAAGAGATATAAATCAATTGAATTGCTTAATTTTCGTAGCCTTACACAGTGCTGACAGCACCCTGTACGCAAGCAATAGTATTTTTTCGCTTATAGCTGGGTCTCTTTCGTTATAGAATAGGTAGAGAGGGATTACCAAGTGACAAACAAGTCACTAGCAACTTGTGAAAGCCGCTTTTAAGCTCTTCTAGCTGGCACAAGTAGTATTTTCTCGCTTTTCGCTCAGTGCGTCTATCATTCATTAACAACAAAGAAAGGAAGATCCGTGCGCCAATCAAATCGCAGACAACAGAACTTGTGCTAGCACGGTGGATATTGCTTTCGCGCACCGTGTAGCTGCCTCGTGCAGTTTTGGTGTGGTCAGACCCCTCGAACTCTGGCCCACCATAAAACTACGTCTCCTTACGATTCAAGTAGTAAAAAGTGTCAAACAATCACTTATAGTGTCACTGAGACACCGTTCTATGGCGGGTCATCGTTCCATTGGGCTGATAGTACAGTCGACTACAAAGAGATGTATCCACTTTTGAGCCTTATTACAATGCAATAAGGTGAAAAAGTGGATACATCATTTTTGTATTTTACTGTCCAACCAAAGCACTTTATCTTTATAAGTAGACTACATGTAAAAAATAAATCGGACCGGACCTGACGGAGCGAACCGGGAGACGAGCTGTAGGTAGGCCTCCAACAAGATGGAGTGACGACCTTGTGAAGATCGCGGGAACGCGGTGGATGCGAAAAGCACAAGACCAGTCTGACCGGAGAGTCTTGGGGGAGGCCTATGTCCAGCAGTGGACGTCTTTCGGCTGACATGATGATGATGAAAAAATAAATTGATTAGACGGACTTTACCTCCATACCCATGTGCACATGCGAATATAACCCAGCAGACGCACAGGCCCCAGCACGGCCGCACTAGGAACTGGTTGAGGTGGACCAGGAGTTGGGTCTCCTGGGCCGAGTACAGGAACGTGATGCAGCACCAGGCCACGCCGGCCGCCGCGATGTAGCCAACACTGACAAACCACTGAAAAGTAATTCCCTTTTAGATCAAAATAAATGGAGCCTGGTTGAATTACAGTAACGTTTCCTGGAATGTACTTATCATCTCCCGAAAAATATTTTCTGCTACAGTGTTAGTTTCAGCGAATAAACATTTCCACGCATTTTGGATTAGGTTAGAATTATGAATGCACGACTACCATGTTGCTCCCGCTATATTTACAAGTTGATTAGTTCTTTGAATGTGTATAGATGTAAGTAAGTAAGCAATACTTGTTAACTAAAGTATTTAGTTTTACTCATACCCTAAATTATGAGCGTGTGTATAATTAGATACTCACAACTGGCAGCTTGAGATGGTCTCCTCTAAAAATATGTAGGATGTATCCAAACACCATTCCAACTATAAACGCCGGAGCCCGCATCAGAGGATTTTGATAAAAATATACTTCGATATTATACCTAGAAATAAAAAATCTGGTAAATAAACTAAACTTGTAACGGTGTACGAAATACTCGTTTGCCTGCAAGATAAAAAAAACAGTTTAGTTATGTTAATAATATGCATAAATAGAGCGAATAGGAATTGATAAATGAAAGCTATGCAAAATGGGATTACACAATTATCAAAACTATTTTAGATTGATTGGTAATTCTGTAGTTCTTCCTACCCCACTCTGGGAATGAAGGCGTGAATGTATGTATTAAAATGATTACCCCGTAGTCAGATCCACAGAGCAGAGGAATATGATGCCCGCGGCGATGACGGCGGCGAGGCTGCCGGCGAGCGCGGCGCAGGCGGCTCGGCGCCCGCGCAGCAGCCAGCCCAGCAGCAGCGGCGCCAGCGCGTGCAGCTGCATGTCCACCGCCAGGTACCACGTCGGCGGCAGGCACTGCGGGGACACGGTTATCGCGATTACAAGTCATATTCCTTCTATTACGGATCAATCAATTTAAAAAAAAGGAACCCTTTTGGTGAGGCTTCGATGTCTGTCTGTACGTATGTCACAGCAATTATAGAAGCTATCAACTTGAAATTTGGCATAGTTGTATAACCTGCTTACCTTCACCTGTTTTTTGTAAAAAAAAATTGATCACCTAATTGAAAAAGGCCCCATCTCCACATTTCAATTAATTTCTTTAACTTCACTTGGCGTACTTTTTGATTTATTTCAGTTACAGATATAAATTTTAATAAAACTAATTTTTTCATCTTTAAAAAACCTTTTCACAAAAATTATGTAGGTACCTACGAAATCTCACGGTTGCTAACTTTCAAATTACGTTAACAATCACATACTCGAAGAGTGACTTTTTATTTCCTTTGGTAAATTTAAACACATGGCGGCGTTGTTAATCGGGTCGCCACCTTCCCGATCACATGGTTGAGGGAGGCGATGGCTGAGATACGCGTCATACTCGTGAACGGGTGCTGTTTGTGCGGTCCAGTCTGTTCACGTTTGCAAGGACTTTTTGTTCAATTTATTATCCTAGTTATATGGCTTTTGACGTAGAGACCTCGTCGTGTTGTTCTCATAGTCATTATTTTATTTTATGTTAATGTTTATTGACCTTACATTTGTAATAATTTTATTTTTGCTAGTTTTAAGAATTTATTGTTTATTACTTTATTATCTTATTATTACTTAATGTAACTTACTTTTAAGTATAATTATGTTTTTTATGAATGAAAAAATGACCTTCTGCTGGAGTTACTTGCGGCGCTTCTTCTCCGCAATGATAATCTTGTCCGAAGCGCTGCTGGTAGATTCACTGTACATTACCGACGTGTAAAAGAGCCCGCATATGGCCAATTTACTGAATAAATATTTTGAATTTTGATTTTTTTTGACACGTGACTTACCAAGTCCACGGGGTTGGTTATGTTCTGGACGTGCAACAGAGCAGTGTACCAATGGCGGCGGCAGGCCGTCACAAAGCTGGCCATGTACTGCCAGTCCACACCGTCGGCGACGCGGTGCAGCAGCGAGGCCTGCAGCAGCACCGCGCACGCCAGCAGCGGCACCGTGCGGACCAGCCGCCGCAGGTACAGCAGGGGGACTTGCTGGAGGAACTTGGCTGCGGAACAGCCATGCAATCTTTATAAATAAATATTTATCGCCGAAATGTATACCTACTGGATGAAATCTAAGTGGTAGTACAAATGATCGTATTCTACCCATGAATATGAACAACTTTCACTAAGGGACCAACTCCGAAATCACGAAGAAATCATCAGCTGTTTCATAGAAAAGTTGAATACGCACTCGACCAAAATGTATGGAGCACCTTGACTTTTTGTAGCGATGAAGTCGCACGTTTCGTGTCGCTGTCACTTTTTCTCTCTAATGTGTGAAAGTGACAGCGATACCGCGCGCGCGACTGCATCGCGCTGTAAGATGTCGCCGTGTGCTACCTCCCTAAATTGGACAATTGGGATACCCCAAAAAAATATTAATGGTTTTTACATCTAATTCAATAGAATAGGTACCTAATTTTAAGAGAGCAATTTTTTTGATTTTGTATTTCGCCTTTTTATTTTGTATTTAGTTTTGTTTGAATATCTTAATTTATTTAGCAGATATTTTACGGATGGCATTTTGTAATAAATTACAACAATTACATACATACTGTAATACAATAAGGTTGTAACCCTTAAAATAAACCTTATTGTATTGTTCATTGTATGCAATGTCTCATTTGCTTTTAATTATTCAATTTGAAAAGCAAATGGTTCGATAGAACAGCGACTGTTTATTTTGTATATTTTTTGGGAGTCGCATGTTACCTGGCGCCGAGTGCGCACGGCTATGTATTATTAAAGATAACGGAGAACAGAATAAAAGTATTATTCAAACTAGCAAAACCAGTTCTTATTATTTACAGATACAACCCCCAAACTTTGTATCTGTTACAATACATACATACCTTCACGCCTGTAATCCCAGAGTGGGCAAGGCAGAGCTACAGAATTACAACTTAAAAAGTTGTTGATAATTCAGTAACCACAATTTGCACATAAAAAGTGATTGTAATAGTGTATTAAAACATACGATTTCAAGAGGTTTCCGCCTAGCCCGTAAGATACACCTAGGGGGGCTTCAAGCCGAAAACGAAAGTCAAACAAAGGTGTAATATAATTCTGTCGAAAGAAAGGCTTTAAAACCCTATTCCTCGAAATGTTTTAGAATTACAGTTATTGTAAAAATAAGAACAATTCCAACCCCTGCCTGGGTTACTACTAACACTGCCGACCAGGCTGTCTGTCGCAGTAAGTTACGATTATGTCGAAAACCGAGAGACTTTTGTTACACTGTTCAGATATTGCAAAGGCTCATCTATGTACAGGTTGATCTTGGACCTCCCTGTACAATGTCGAACGGTTTATACAGATGTGTTACAACTACAAGTAGGAGGGGCTTACCTTAAGTGTTTTACCTATTAGATATCAAGTTCAAATGCGCTCTTTGCGTAGTACGTGTGGTGTGAAACTGATTGATAAGAAATGAAAAAATCAGAGAGAAATGTGGAATAAAAGAAGATGTAGTGATTAAGATTGAAAAGGGCATGCTTCGATGGTTCGGTCATTTGGAAAGGATGTATGAAAAAAGATAGATGTACAGATCGAAAGTGAGTGGAAGGGTCGGAAGGGGCCGAGCTAGGCGTACTTTTTCGAATCAAATCGGAGAAATACTGGAAAAGGGCCGAATCTTAAGTACCCGAAACCGACGTGCGTGCATGACTCGATGTATGAATGTTGAAGAAGCGAAAGAAATTTGTCAAGATCGTAGCGAGTGGAAAGAAGTGGTCTCTGCCTACCCCTCTGGGAAACAGGCGTGATTTAATGTAATGTAATGTAATATCAAGTAAAGTGGTGAGTGCAATACCCACTTGGCTTCATTTTCCCGACGCACGCGTACACCAGCAGCAGGCCACTCAGAACAAAGAATGTATCGACACTGAGTTCCGCAGATGATGTGACCCACGTGTTTTCTGATGCCCCGGCCCACTGTGAAAATATGTACCTATGTAGGCTATAGCCCAGGAAGTCGCTGAAAGTGGTCCATTGTCATGATCATGAGGTTTTGAAACCACTAAAGATCGATTAATTTTACAAAGTAGAGCTGTGACCCTAGACACCATGCATAACGCTAACGTAATCGAATATAGAGAACTGCCATGTATGGAATTGACATAAGCGCTCGACAAGATCATCTGGCAGCTTACTTAACGCTTACGTTACATTACATTTTCGATAACGATAACGTCCATCGAACGCATCTTGTCTATGGCCACTGATGTCGTATTTACATATAATGTTCATTCACTGACAGCTATATTCGGCATCTGTTCTTTTAATTATCCCTTTTGATACATTTTCAAACCTGGCACCTGGCTCTGAAACTTGTAGGGATGTTTTGTTCATTATAACTAGTGATCGTTATCAACGTGCACTTTTCGTATCAAAGGGTATGGTTGGCAGAAAAATCAAATACATTTGAATATTCACTTATATTCTTAACTATAAACAAAATAAATACTTAGCTTTTTAGAATTACACTTTTAGATATAACTCTTTACGGTACAAAACCTTTTCGCCCTAATATATTTTTAAAACAATCAAAGTCAAAATGACATTAATTTATGTCATAAAAATACAACGTATTTGAGAATATTTTCAAGGCCTAATTTATGTTCATGTGACTTCTGTTAATGTAAAAAGGTCATTTAGTTATTTAAAATTGTTTTTTTCTAATCGACGTGAACGACTGACAGCCAATTCTGTTGAACAAAGAATGATGTGCAAAAATGTATGGAACCCAGCCCAAACACCAATAGTATTATAACGTATGTACATAGGCTTATTGATCCCACTATTTGCTGTCATTGTTATTAGGACGACTAGACTGTGAAGGCTGGGAGAATCGAGATATTTTATGCTGAAATGTTTAAGTTCGTACAGACCCGGAACGAAAACGTGTGGGTAACTTTCAACTCTATGGGGATGTGTTAAGGAAAAACCCTCACATTCAGCAATTATGATGGCCTGGTCTCGTTGTCCATAAGGCTCGTAACTCTGTGCCATGGCTGAAGATTTGATTTGCAACTATTTAATTAGTGCTATTGTATTTATTTTTAAGAATAAATCGATTCTATACTAATATAATAAAGCAGAAGAAGTTTTTGTTTGTGTGTTTGTTTAAACGGGTTATCTTTCAAACTACCCGTCGGATTGGAATAAATCTTTTTGTACATGATACCTAGCCAGTTTCATGAGAAATAGTTGAGTCTAAAAAAAACTGGTTAAGCGTGAGTCGGATATACGGTAAATGGCATTGTAACGCATGCGGGGCACAGCTAGTGCAGTAATAAACGCTGTGTGTGTGAATATTTGAAGGCTGATAACTCTATTCTCCGGGGTTTTTGAAGTTTGTCCCCGTATTAGAAAATGACGCTTATGTAACTAACTTTCACGTGGTATACATGAGATTTGTATTGGTTATATGGGCCAATTTGCCCATCATTCTTTTAGTCGTTTATTCAGTATAATTTGGATAAGTGATTATAAATATGTACATAAATCTCATAATTTGTAAAAAATATAATGTTTTTAAATACTTGTGTATTTGTTTTTTTGTCAACCATGCTTTGATACCAATACAGCACGTTGATAACGATCACTAATTATGACATAACTATGCAATTCAGTTTACGCTGAGAGAAAAGGACGGAGCGATATACGTGTATTAGCTCTGTCCTTTACGCTCGCCGTAAAATGGTAAAATGATCTGCATAGCTATGTCATAATAACCCCCCAGTTTTAATAAGTCGCTAGTATTTATGAACATACGTTAACAAGGTCGACGATGTTGGCCGTATATTTAGAGAAGTTGTAAATTAACGTGTGGCCCATGACGACCCATATCATAGCGATGGCGCGGACGCCGTCCACGCAGTCCACGGCGCCGGGGCTGCTGCGGAAGGTGAGCAGTTCCTTAGCGTTGGTGTACAACGAACAGCATCGGAGCAACTCGTTCGCTTCCTTCGGATCTGTGCGAGCAATGTAGACTTCAATATATAAATAATACATAAATATCGGACACACAAAATTAACTTAGTACCAAAATAAGCTTTGGGCTTGTATGTGTATTAGACAATGGTAAACTCAGGAACAAATACTCGCGCTCATCACACAAATATTTGGCCTTACCGGGATTTGAACCCGGGACCGCTAGCTTCATCGGCAGGGTCTCTACTAACTAGAGTAGCGTGTCATCTATATAAATTGTACTGCATTCCATTACTGTCGATAAAGTGCAATCAGAATTTAAGCTTAAGGGACACTCGCATCGACTGTTTTCTCAACATTTTTTATTTCGTAAAAATAATTAAATGACATACCTTGTTTCAATAAAAATCTATGTCTTATGTCCAACGTTGTGCTCGAAATTGTAAGTATTCCAATGAATGAAAAGATAGCTCTGGAAAAAAGCGTTGCAATTAATTAGTTTACTTTACATAAAGCGAATAAGGTCGAGAATACAATTACCTCTATTAAAGAATACCGAACCGATCAAAGGAATGTCTGAGCATGCTCGGCATCCCCTTGAACCAACGACAGTATTTTCATCGAATGTATTTTTTAATCGAAGGCTAATTTCTGCTGAACCTTATTGATTATCGGTTACGAAGGTTAGGTAAGTTTAGACCTGTGACTACCAAAAAATTATAACTCCTACATGTGTTAATGCGTGGTCGGTAAAATGAAAATTCGGCGAAGTAAAACAATATATAAAATGAGTAGGGTTAGGATTTTGGTGACATATCGTGGTTCTAGAACCCATGGAGTCGCTATTTCCTAATTATTTTAATACATAACACTTTGATTTTGACCTTCAGTATGGTCATATTTCAATTTTTAGTTCGGGTATTCCATCCATACCTACTATTTAATATTTTTCTTGTTTGTAACACTTTCACCACAGAGATAGGTACAGCAAAGATATCCTCCATACCAAAATTGATTTAAATTAGTTTAGTATTTTAATGAATAAATTAATATTAAAATATTAATAAATAGGAACTAGCGACTACATGGATTCCAGAACCACGATTAGCCACCGAAAGTCCTAACTCTAGAAATGAGTGTCAGAGATTCGAGGATAGAGCATGCTCAGTAAGCTTGTAAGCTTAACCCTAGAAATGGTAAAGTTGAGCGCTTACTGACATGGCGACGTAGTCAGCAGCCACCACGGGCTTGTCGTCGGGCAGTCTGCAGAACTCCTCGTCGTAGTCGAACTCCACGTCGGGGCTGAGGGAGTCGTTGATGGCGGGGGCCAGCGCCTCCCCCAGCGTGCACGTCTTCGGAATGCACATTGCCAGCGAAAACTCAAGGTCATTGAAAATCGTTATGCCATCGACCCTGGAAAATGACACATGTGAGGCGTTATATACGTAGACCAGCAGTTAAGAGTATATGGGATAGGTTTCATTCGGTCGCCTCAATTATAAATTCGAATAGGTAAATATCGGGTATTTAAGACAACTTCAACAAAATACAAACAAAAACCTAATATTATGGTGTGGTTGTGGCAGACATGAATATCACCTGATGGTAAATCGGCTCTAAGGCCCATAAACATTTGTAATCTGAAGATTGCAATCTCAGAACTAGGTATCAGTTCATGTCTTCACGGGAAAGTTAATTGTATTTGTAAATCCGTGCAAAAAAAATGAGGACGCGATTTTCGACCTTAATAAACTATTATTTATTATACAGTACTTTTAGTGGTTTCCTATTATCTCGCCTCATTAGTTTTTCGTTTGTCTTATTTCGTCTCATTCTGAATTCGTCACTCATTCTTCATTCGTCTTGTTCGCTATCCGTCATTATCTTATTGGGTCAAATTCTGTAACTTGTCTTTGTCTAAATAAGTCTTATTCGTTTTTCATCGCGGTATTCCTTGGACTTATTCTTTGTTTGTCTCCCTCGTTTTTAATATCATTCGCAGTCTATCTTTAGTTTTTAGTATCGAAATAATTTTGGCGAATAAGTAAATGAGACAAAAAACAAAAAGGGAACGTGGCGAAAAACTAATAAGACGTATTAAGATATAGGCAAGATGCAGAATTTGACCAAATAAGATAATGACGGATAGCGAACAAGACGAATGAAGAATGAGTGACGAATACAGAATGAGACGAAATAAGACTTAAACGAAAAACGAAGGAGGCGAGATAATAGGATACCCATTTAGTATCACAATAGCACTCTACAATCTTCGTTTTTGTGTAACACACAATGAGTGAGTTTATGTGTGTGTGTGTGTGTGTGTGTGATAGTAGGGTAAAGACATTTCCAACTCTTCGCATTCATATAAGGTCGCCTTCTGGTCTTTGGCTGACCACTGGTGACTTTACCCTATATACAATAAATATTCAAACTAAGTACCATTTTCTTTGTCGTCCAATTCGGTTTCCGATACCCATGGACTCATTAAAATTACTCAACGATTTTATTGTTGCGTTGATATCTAAATACATCCACTTCAGGTCTTCGAGCCAGGACGTCCCGCTGAGGATGGGAAAGGCCATCAGGTCGTAGGGAGTGACGACCATCATGCAATATTTCCCCTGTATCGGGTCGCTTCCGGAGCCCTGGCTGATCCCCAGGCACTGGTGGTAGCTGCCCATGCTAGCAAAGTTCCCTTTCAGGATGCCTTGGGGAATGCGGAAGCTGGCGTCGTAAACTGGAAAATAAATCAATGGTGTAAAATTTTGTGAAACAATTGACAATATCTTCTTTCTTTTTTTAATATATAAAATTCTCGTGTCACGGTGTTTGTAATTAAACTCCTCCGAAATGGCTCGACCGATTTTCGTGAAATTTTGTATGCTATCGGTTAGGTCTGCGAATCGGACAACATCTATTTTTCATCCCCCTAAATGTTAAGGGTAAATTTACCCCTAAATTTTACATACATGGCAAAACAACGTTTGCCGGGTCAGCTAGTATTATAATAAACTAGCTTCTGCTCGCTACTTCGTCCGCGTAGATTTCGATTACCATTATTTCCTTGGAAACGTTTAAATTTTGCCAGATGAAAAATCTCTGTGTCAATCCAGGGTATCAGCTACGTCTATTCCAATTTTCATCCAAATCCGGCGAGTCGTTGCAGCGTAAAGAGTAACAAACAAACAAACAAACCCTCGCATTTATAACATAATACTAGCTCTTGGCCGCGACTCCGTCCGCGAAGCAAAATAAAACAAGTGAAAGATTTTTCAAAATCGGAAAAATAAAAAATACAATTCCTTCCTCTTTATAGTATTATTATCAGTAGGTACCCTTACCATGAGTTTAAATTAACGTACTCGCTAGCGACTCGAACGCTCTGTCCCTCGCAGACCTCGCAGTGTTCTTGTAGTGTGCGAGGGACAGAGCATTCGAGTCGCTAGCGAGTACGGTAATTTAAACTCATGGTTGGGGTACAGTGTAGTGTAGATTAGTGGGCGTCAATGAACGTAACAATTTTAATTGTTGAGCCACTACATCACGCTGTTGCAGAAAGCCAATGATTAATTTGAATGGTTAAATTTCGTGACTTGACGCTGATGTGACAGGGTTCTACTCATATGGTGGCTCAAGCATTCAAGCTGTTAACAGTAGCCTTACCATGAGTTACAATTACCGTACTCGCTCAAGAGTCGAAAGCTCTGTCCGTCACAGTATTCTTATAGAGTGCGAGGGACAGAGCTTTCGTACAATAAATAGTACCTTCAAAGTCTACTAAGAATTACATTCCTATAACAATAAGTTTTGTATGTTGTAGAACTTGCATAAAATTAATTCTATGCTACAGCTTTCCTCGTCAGTACTACAGCAACAGTACCTTTGGCAAAATTCAAGTTGATAGCTTCTATAGTTTGAGAGAAAAACTGGTGTGACATACAGACAGACATCGAAGTCTCACCATAAGGGCCTTTTCTACCATTTTTGTACGGAATCCTATAAAGGGTGAGGCAATTTTGGATGGAAAAATAATCATATTTTGTTTTCATCTTTCTTAAGTGCACATTATTAAACTAAAGGATGTCCTACAAAACTGTACGTAAAAGTTGTCAAATACTTACACTCAAAAGTTTTCATTTCACTCAAATGCTTTTTACATTTGTCGGAATCCAGCGCATTTTCATACAAATCCTGATCGAACACGTCGTTTCCGACGTCACCGCTGTCTTCCGCGCCGAGGATAAACACGTTTACAGCGCAGATAGTCAGTATGAGACACTTTCGATTCATTTTTGTAGTGATGTAAACAAGGATTCACGATAAGCACGCTCGTTCTGTCGGCACGCATCGCCTCACGCCGGGGCGACGCTCGACGACTGGCGAATGTCGTTATCTGCCAGATTCGTTCTATATTTAGTATGACGTCACGCTTTTGAGTCAGAACTACTTTTGTCCCTGTCGAACCACCGAGACAGCGAGTTGAAGTACGCTCTCTCTCTTACTTAGTTGAAAACTGGGAATGCCCGCGTCCGATCGACTGGTTTATTAGTGTGTATTTTAGTTTAGTAATGGTCTTATTCAATAACAGGGATAGAATACACTTTAACTAATTATGTGTACCCTGCGCTCCTAAGCTAATACGCAGTATGTTAGATAAAATTCCTGTAGCAATATCAACCTTATTAATAAGAGAAGAGAACTAAAACTGCTTTGGTTATTGATTTTGGGAATTGGTAAAAATTAATATAAAACGATGAATCTCACATAAAACCAAAAATTAATATATTCATGCGTAGTTGAGCAGCTATGAAATGAGTGTCTATAAAACAAGAGGCACCGTCGTACTAGACAAAGATAAACTTACTTATATAGAGAATTATATTAAATAAATAAAAAATATCCAAGATTCACGGACAAATACTCGCGCTGATCGCTCATCAGGTCACACATATGTTTACCCTGACCAGGATTTGAACCCGGGCCTGCTTGCTTCGTAGGCAATTAGTTATGCACAACACAACTGATCTCGAATAAGTACCTACTATAGACTACTTTTCTACATTCTGTAAGCCCAACCATCTGGCGTCAGTACCGTAACCATATATTTCGCGTTAACAGCTCTATTCGCTTGATAGTAACAAGACAGACACGATACAGCCAAACTTGAGAGCAAGCTGTTATTCAGTTGAGATTATGATTACGTCGACAGTGTTATTACGATATCAAAGTAAAATAAACTGATCCTAAGTAGAATAAAAGACCCCAATCAAAGTGCCCATGTATGTACCTACAGCTATCAAATACAGATGTACAGGGTGACTGGATATTCGATACAAACCTTTTAAGGAGGCAAAGTAGAGTCCATTTGGAGCCAATAAGGTCATGTGAAGGTCAACTTGAAATGTAGCATTATGTTATTTTTTTATGTCATTACATTAAATCGCTGAAATTTTAGCTTTCAGAAAATACATTAAAGAGCATTAAAAAATGCCTTTTTTTTTCGAGCTTCGTTCCGCAATTTCGAAAAAAAACATTAATCTCAAATATCTCAGTAACGAATAATTTTCGGCCAGGGTCATGACCTGATTGGCTCCAAATGAGGTCGAATATGCTTCCTTATAAGGTTTGTATCGAATATCCAGTCACCCTGTATATCTGAACACAAAAGGTGGTCAAAAACAATACTAAACCTAAGCCAAATTCATCAAGGGTTTTTCCGTGAAACCTCTTTGGCCTGAGTTGTTGTCAAAAGGTCTACATTACTCATACTTACTCATTCATTACAAGCACTTATTTTAAGCGCCTGTAACGATCGTTAAAATAATATTAATTTGCAATAAAATTAGAATAAAACCCAGTCGAGAGGAATTTAATCAGTAAAGTACGGCTACGTTTTTGTTGCCCGCCACTTTTGACGGACTCGAAGAGCGTTCAGCCACAGTGCAGTTTTATTAAGCGAAAGCCGGGCTAAGGAACACTACGAGTACCATAACCAAGGATGAGCCTGTGAGAGCCTGAGCTGACGAGGCAGCTCCAGTGAAAGTAATGGCAGTACGACTCCGGGTAGGTCATTCATTGTCATTGCTCACGCACCACATTGTGCTCATACATTTTAAATTAGACTCTATAATATTGTTTCCGTCGTAATTTTATTTTCAAGCCTTTTTTATTGCCGTCTGTGGGTATCTTTTTCTACAAAGATATTTTCCATTTCAAAACATATCTTATCTTTACTATTAAACCAGCAATATTTGTATAAAACATTATCTCACGTTCTCGAAAACGGCTCTAGATTTCGATGAGATTTGCAGTATAGGGGTTAACGGGGGCGAAAAATCGATTTAAAAAGTTATCAACTTTGATATTCGACTCAAGCGACGCTCGGTCTTCCAGGTACTTGTTATTATATACACTAACCTCTGACCGCCATCTCGCCCTAAGGAGTGGATAGCTAAGGTATTTTTGTATCAAATTTAATGGAATTAGATTTGACCGTCGACAGTAGCCTCACGCCGTATGCCGTGTCAGAAACCTAGCGCACCGTCAGATTTAGTTGCGTTAACGAATTAAACCTTCGTCGGGTACCAGGAATGCTTCTTGTGTAACATGGTAATAGTCCCGCTCGGTCGTGCCCACAGCAGGAGATCTCAGAGGCTCGCGGCGGTGGCGCGCGCCCCATTCCGCCCCTGGACTGGTCTCAGGAAGACCAACCGGGAGACTGGCGGGAGCGGTGCTGGCTCCCTACGGCGGTGCTCACACGGCTAGGCTTCCTGGTGGCCTGGCTGGTTGGTTGCCTCGGCCAGCTGTCTCGCAGAGCACCCGTCGAGAGGAACAGAAAGGTATCATAAAGCATCCGATTTATAAGGCATGTATAGGTTCTTGCTTTAACACCCCTATATCATGTAACACAAGCATTACGCCCTATTAGGGGATAGTTTAACTAGCTCACAGGATGGAAACGCTTCTCCCCACCACAACTCAGAGACAGGAATTTCCAAAAAGGTTTCAAATTAAATCTCATGAAAAATTCGACTTATTAGATGTAAAAATATCGACAAGTAGTCAATATTTTTACAATGTCAAGTAGATAATATGAAGCAAGAGTAAATGGGAATGTTGGAAGGGAAAGGCCAAGGCCAAGGCGAACATTCCATGATTAAATAGGGGACGTATTAAGAAAGGGCCAAGTCAGGAGACCCTAAATCGACGCACGTGTTTGAAGAGACTTATGAGTGTGGAGGAAGCGAGGGAAGTTGGTCTGGATCGTAGCAAGTGGAAGGAAGTGGTCTCTGCCTACCCCTACGAGGCGAGATTGTATGTATGTATGTAATTATGCTAGGCTTAGTGCTAATCGGACTCACGTACGAAGGGTGCAAGCCCCCTTAAATATGTATTTTATAAAATAAAAAAAATTATTTTAATGAATATGCAACAAATTTTTCTGTCTATATTTGTAGCGTCTAACCTGCTGCTGTTATTAATATGGAGCAAAAAATCACCTTTATTGTATGGGTACTTTAATATTTATTTTATGTTGTTTTAGTATTTGTTTTTATAGCCGCAACAGAAATACATCCTCTGTGTAAATTTCAAATATCTAGCAATCACAGTTCATGAGATACAGCCTGGTGACAGACAGACGGACAGACGGAAGGTGGCGTCTTAGTAATAGCATAAGAATAGTTTTTATTTATTCATACAGAAATAGGGTCCCGTTTTTACCCTTTTGTACGCAACCCTGCAAAGCAATACATACGAGTATAAAATATTTATTTATTTAATATACGAGTATGGTTGTATTCCAGGGCTACGCGCCATTGTTCGGGTGGCGCGACCTGTTCCTGCGGGACATGCACCGGCGCGCGCGCCGCAGCTTCGACTGGCCCGTCTGCTCCGCGCCCGGCGGTGCCGACATCTCCGTCAAAGAACGTGCTTCGGACGACAACAACTGGACATTGAGGTAATGTGTATTGCCCATAAGTCATAACAGAACGGCCACATACATTAGGAATTTCGATTCGGAATTCCGCAGGCAGCTAATCCATACAAAATCTATGACCCTACGTGCAGTAGTTTTCCGTTAGTTTTTTTTCCCGGAATTCCGAATGTATGTGGCCGCTCTTAAAGTAGGAACATAATATTGGGAGCCTGCTGTTTGGGCGAAATATTTTTCGTCAAATATAACCTCTCAAATTTTTGCAAACTGTATTTTAGCAACCCAATTTTTGGCATACATTTATTTAGAATATATTACTTTGGTCAATTTATCACTTGCAGACTACGACTTGTTGCCAAATGTTTTTCTTAAGCTAATAATTATTAAGGGCCAATTCAGGAGACCCTAAACCGACGCACGTGTTTGAAGAGACTTATGAGTGTGGAGGAAGCGAGGGAAGTTTGTCTGGATATTTATTAAATAAACAATATTTGTCCGTGCGATTGTGAAGCGGACACTGACTCAGCATCCAGTCATTCATGACAGCAGCACGGCGCTGATCTCAGTCAGTACTGTATTGACTCCAGGAACGCCATACAATAATAATGATTTTCCTTCATTCTTTCTTTCCATACAACTGGTAAATTACTTGTATAAACACAGTGTGATAGCTATACTGCTGTATAGGATCACAGGGCGTACGGTGCGGTGCGTTAACCTGGGCTCGTACAGCTACCTGGGCTACCGCGGCGGCGCGCCGGCGGCGGCGGCGGTGACGCGGGACGGGTTGGCGCTAGCATCCGCGCGCGCGGAACTCGGGCACTGCGCACTGCACGCGCGGCTCGAGGAGCAGCTGGCGGGCTTCCTCGGCGTCGAGGTTCGAGCAACACTGTGTTTTTGGTCGCTATGTGGTAACCCAAAACTTGAGCACTGCGATCCTCTGCGGCCGAAACGTGTGACCCGCGGGTTATAGATAGGAGCATTTCTCACCCTCTTTTGTCCAGTGAACCAGCAGCTTTTCGCCAACAATCGCTGGGTTTTTAGTGAATATTCTGGCCGTTCTCGGTTGGTGAGTCCCACATAACAACCTTAGGTTACCGCGGGCCTAAGTAAAAGCATTCTCCCAGCGAGAAAAAAAAGGGTGTAACGTATCTCCATTTCAAACGTCATCCAAATCTGTCCAGTCGTTGCAACAAACAAACGCACAAACTTTCTCATCATAAATTTGTGATATTAAGTAGAATATCCGGTAGCGCAACATTTTTTTTTTATGGCATGTGTAGGCAAACGAGCACACAGGCCACTTGATGGTAAGTGGAAACTGTGACCCATGGACATTCGCATTCACAAGACTGCAAATGCACTGCCAACCCTGAGGACTAAGATGGAATGTCTCTATGCTAGTCATTTCAACGGCTGTGTTATCGCCAAAACCGGAACACAACAATGCAAACACTGCTGCTTAGCGATAGGTTAATGGATAACATGGTGGTACCAACCCGGACGGACCCTGCACAAGGTCCTCCCACCAGTAAAACTTGTTACCGTGTTACGGCGCGTGTTGCAGGCCGCGCTCGTGTTCGGCATGGGGTTCGCGAGCAACGCGCTGGCGCTGCCGGCGCTGTTGCCGCGGGGCTCGCTGGCGCTCAGCGACGAGCTGTGCCACGCCAGCCTGGCGCTCGCGCTGCGCCTGGCGCGCGCCACCGTGCGCGTGTTCCGCCACAACGACGCGCGCCACCTGGAGCGCCTGGCGCGCGCCGCCCGAGCTGAAGGCTGCTGGACGCACATCGTCATCGTAAATACCCATTTCATTGCCCTATTAGCTATCTACATTGTCTTAGAATTTTGCGTGTTTTCATGCATTTGCAGTTCCAGTTTGAGGGGACGTCACTATGCGATAAGATAGATCTATATTAAATTGAAGGTAAGATTACCCACCCCAAAAATCATCTTTAAAATTTAATTATTCCATTAAATGTTACACCAGATCCAAGCTACTTATATAGTTCTAAAATTATTTTAACAATTTAAGATGTTTACCACTAAAAGAGTTATAGTTTTAAGGGTGGGCAATGTGGGTAACAACCAAGGGCTTAAGTAACCCGGGTTTACGGTACTTACTTCTTAGGTGAGTTTATTTTTACTCTGATATGTTTCTTTTTAAATTTTGCACAGGTAGGTATAATATACGTATTGTAAGTCAATGCATTTCTACCAGATGAGTAACCTTCACTATAATACAGTGTGTCCCTGGATAAAGTGCACAAACGAATAAGGATGAAACTAGAAGCAAATTCGTCGACAAAAAATATATTTTAAAAAAATCGTTTCATTATTTGTTTTTTTTTACATTTAAAAAAAACCATTGATTGCTGTGAATCCGATCGAAACAAAGTGAAATATCTCGCCTCATATGAGGTCTATTTAGATGGTATATTTTTTTTTTAATCCCAGAGCATTTCCTGTGTCATACATACAAATAAAATAAAAATCGAAACAATACGCCAAACACAAAAAAGTAGGTTTTTCTTCAAAATAATGTGTTTATTTTTTGTAAATTCCTGATAATTCCTCAAATCACTTAAAATATGCCCATATTAACTACATAGGTTGTTACCAATAAGCTACAATTATTCATGAAGTCAGTTTTTTTTTTTTAAAAACGAGTCTAAGTCAAAGATATGGTGTCGTTTAGTATGTGTTGTTAATAAACCAGTTTTGTGTTTGGCGTATTTTGTCAATTATTTTTTATTTGTTTGCCACGGGAAATGCTCTGGGATTCAAAAACCGTTTATTTCATTTCCATAGATCTCACTTCACTTTGTTCCGATAGGAGTCGCACACAGCATTCAACGATTTTTTTTAATCTATCGTTTTAAAACAACGCGTCAATATTTTTTTTGGTGATATTGCGTCTACTTCTTTTCATTCCTATTCGTTTGTGCACTTTGTACAGTCAACAGCATAAATAAGTGATCATTTATGTACCTTGTCACTTTAACGTTATGTTTGAAATGTCATACAAAATTGTGAAACGATTGAAAGCGACAAGGTACATAAATGATCACTTATTTATGCTGTTGACTGTACACACTGTAGACGAGCAATCTCCACTACATAACACTCGGTATAGACACCAGCCTAGTGCATGAACTAAACATACAACATCGTATTTGGTCAAATAAGTTAACAGTTAAGTTTTCCGGCCAAATTATGATGTCGTAAGATCATTCTGTACGTGTTTTCACTGGATAACACTAACCTCAGCATTCTCATACTTATCGTCTGCTGAACATGTACCTCTAGCTCTACCATTTTCAAGTCCACCTGGCGAACTGTTGAAGCTTATTATTCTAGGTGATGGAGGGCGTGTACAGCATGCAGGGTTCGGTAGGAGCGCTGCCAGCTGCGGTGGCCCTCAAGAAGCAACTAGGGCTGCACCTGTACTTGGATGAGGCGCATTCCATGGGAGTGCTGGGCGCGCGCGGCCGCGGCGTTTGCGAACTCCTAGGGGTGGACCCGCGCGATGTAGACGTCCTGATGGGCACCTTCAGTAAAAGCTTCGCGGCCGCCGGCGGGTACGTCGCGGGTCCGGCGCGGCTGGTGCGCTGGCTGCGCCGGCACGGCCACGCGCACACCTATGCGCAAGCGCTGGCGCCGCCCGTGGCGCAGCACGTGCTGAGTGCGCTCGAGGACCTGCGCGCGCCCTCCGGCTTGGCACGGCTGGACGCGCTGCGTCGCAACACTCACTATTTCCGAAGTCGGTTAGCATTTCACTTCTATTCGTATTCATGATTACTTGATGATTACGCTAGTGTAAAGAAAATAAAAAGTATTTAGATAATCAATCACACACACAGCACCATCATCAACTTTAAGCGTATCTTATTGTTATAGAGGTGTATTTCTAAAAGACTGGCTGTTTAGTTTTCCGGGCTTCATCTCAATGGTGATTTCCTCTTGGTAAGCGCTGGTACACTCGAATCATATATGTAGACGACCGAAACAAAATTGACACTCTCTATTGCACGAGTCCATTCATTGCCCTGTCTGCCGATTCAGACATAGTGCTTTTCTCAACTAAAGTAAAAAAAATAATTGTAGTTGACGCGTAGTCGTCGTACAAGTGTCCTTTAGAGTTCCAACTGCGATTATGTCATAATTATTACTCGTACATTGATAAAAACCATGGATGCAATGGTGACCCTTCTTTCAGAGCTGATAACTCGAAAACTGCCTAACCGATTCTCATGAAACCTGGCTACAAATCACCGCTAGAGAATCTGTTATTTTATTTTGGTATACAATATTTTTTTTCGCTCTGTATTTCTCCATATTTCTAAGAACCTGCTCTTAGCAAACTCGTTGGCGTGGCTTGTGCCCACAGCCTGCGGAGGCTGGGCGTGGTGACGAGCGGGCACCCCTCGTCGCCGCTGGTGCCCATGTTGGTGTTCGGCAGCACCAAGGCGGCGGTGTGCGCGGAGCGGCTGCAGGCGCGCGGCGTGGCCGCCGTCTGCGCAGCGTTCCTCTCCGTGCCGCCCTTCATGTCGCGGATAAGGTCCGTCATGTCAGAGCACAGTTATCATGAGGTTCGAGTATTGGAGCCCCTCCACAAGACTAATTAAATGTTTTGACGACTGGATTAGCTTAGTTGGTAGCGACCGTGCCTACTAGGCTAGTGGTCCCAGGTTCGATTGTAGGTACCTATGGAAGAATTTTTTGTGTGACGTGCACGTGAACTTGTTCTTGGATGTTTTCTATGTATGTATGTTGATGGTAGCCCTACCCCCCCCCCCCCCCCAAGCCTGGTGCCTAGTTCAAGCCCAGAGATTATTATATAAATTTTGTTTATTTATTACATTAGATGCCTTTGTTTGCCAAAAAGTTATGGAGCTTAGTACTTTAGGTATGAAATTGACAAATCGCATTAGAAACTGTAATACGCTCCAATACACCAATAGGGCTTACACCTTGGGTTAAACGTGCAAGCGCGGGCCTTATAATTTTTTGATGGTCACCTAACCTAATCTACGTAACCCATGCCTAATACAACATAAAAACAATAAGGGTTCAGGGAAAATTAGCTTTCGATAAAATTATACATTCTTATATTGAATGTAATATGATTATAAAGAAAAAAACACAACAAATAACCACACTCCGTTGTGTTTAAGGTTCTGCGTGTCGGCGGCGCACTCCCGCGCACAGCTGGACCACTGCCTGGCCGCCATCGCGGCGGTGGCCGACGAGCTGGGACTGCGCTACTCGCGCTGTCCACCAACCTCGCCTACCCGCGCTATCACATAGGTGTTAGGGGTAACACAAGACGAAGAAATCTGTAGCCACTTTTACAAAAATGTGACCACGAAAGTGATTCGGAACAAATGCCCAAATAATGACCCTTCTCGGAAACTATAATCTTTCCGGCCATTTTCCACTCTCCTTTTCTGGGTCATAAGAAAAAAAAGATAAAGACAAAATGTAACTGTCATTCTCTGTATCGGACAGAAATGACAGAGAAGAAATCTTGTTGATAAGCGAGTTGCTTCGCCGTTAAAAGTAAATTGCATGACAGTTTACTGGCATTTCTGCCACTAGTCTTTTTGCAACTAATTCACGTAAGTGAAAAATGGTTAAATTCAAAACGAAAAACGTTGTCCTTATCTTACTTACAACGAAAATAATTCAAGAATATACTGCTCTACATGTACGGTTCATTTAAAGCAGCTCGAAAATGCGTTGAAACCCACATAAGGAGTAAAACACAATCATGCGAGTTTAAATTAAAGTGGTAAAGGAGGATAATAGGTTTTATCTAGATTCAATTATATTTCTAGTTTCTTGCATCATCCCATGGAAAAGAATTCACAATCTATATTTTTGTTTTTTTTGAAAAATATATTTGAGGTCTATTTTTATTAATAAAAAAATAAAGATACCTACGTGTTGTAAATTTAACTCATCGATAGTCGATAAAATTCAACATTCCAACTATCTGTATTGACGTTTGAATTTGCCATGAAAATTCCGCCCTCTGCGTATGAGCGATCAAACTGATGAGCTCTAGAAAAGTGTTACTGTTGGAAACATTTCAAGGTTGGTTATTAGAACAATGATTATGTTTTACTAGAAACAGTCCTACCTTTTTCTGGTTGGGATCTACATAAACATACATACCTTCCCGCCTGTAATCCCAGAGTGGGCTAGGCAGAGCTACAGAATTACAACATTAAAAATTTGTTGATAATTCAGTTACCACAGTTTGCACAAATAGGATAAGGTGATAAGATGGTTCGGATCTAAGTATTATAGTAAAATCTTCAATCTGTACCTATAAGGGCGTTTTCACTACTATATGTACCCCAATTTAAAGACTGAAATTACGTACAGCAAATTTTCGTCACAAAACTGTCAAAGTTTAAAGTTTCAGGGCTGACGGACTGACTGAGCCTACCTGACCTACCTACCTTACCTAGGCAAGTTTGGAAGCAATATTACTGCCATATAAGCAATTGTTCCTAGGGGTCCAATAAAAAGTATTTATTGAAAATTTACCCCCTACAGGAAAAATATAGTGATACCTTTGGATACATATTTAATTAGATTAGTGTTTAAGTGTAAGTACCTACATCTTGGTAATCTTGCCATAACACCACTACAGTTTTATTGTATAGGAGCCTCGAGGTTAAAGTTCCTGGACAGCTACGAAAGTGTCCAGTGTCCAAAGTGAATAAATTTGAATTTGGAATCAATAAATGTCCAGTAAGTAAGTGTCGAAATTCCATAACAGACCATATTATTTTAATATGGAACTATCGTGACATTACTTCAAACCATTATTTCAAAAACTATTTTATTCGCTTATAATTTATGTACTCATAATTTATATAAAATGTATAATTTGAATGAAAAACTGAACATTTAGGTCTACAGAGGTTGGCAGCTGTAATGCTTTACAGCTGTAGGTAATTTAAAAAAAAGAAGTGTCAAGTATGAGCTTAGTGTTGCCAGGAAGTATGATATAAAAAAGCTGAAATTAAATAAGTTCTATTGTATACAAGTAACTTGTTTTATTTCTGAGAAAAGCAATAAGAATACTTACACGCTTCGACCACTATGAACCATCTTGGACTCGTATATATAAAAGCCCTCGGCTGCCGGCTCGGGCTATAAACTCTTATTGGTCCAGGAAGGCTCCCTTAGTGGTCCTTGCAGTACTGTACTATAACCGTAAATACTTTATGAATGAAGTGTTAACGTATCGCAGCTGTTATATTTAAATAAACACCTTGCTCGCGTAGAATTCTTTTTTCGCTATTGAATCGAGAATATCCCGGGACAACAAGTTCCCACGTCGGTTATGTCGGACCACATGGCCAACTTTTTCCGCACCGCGCCCAATTTTTGTGAATCAATGCTGTTATCGCGGCTGATAACCTGGCGACGGTATCGCTGATAACCCACTCCTCGGAGCCGCGTCGCTTCCCGAGCTGTTAGACACTTACAAGCAAAACCACACAATGTTTAGACTAGTATTCATTAAATCATAAGCAGTCGTTTGCCGGCTCAGTGGTGATGCGGAGGAACTACTTTAGTCAGCATCAAATTCAGTAGTCGTTAGCTTATAACAATGTGTGTGTTGATGTATGTGTGGTTAGTTTTGTGTGTGTGCGGCGTGTGCGCGCAGGATGAGGTGTACGTCGTTCTGCGGGAGTAAGTGTTTTTTTAAATAATAAATATCAGGAAACAATCTCACACAAATTGACCAAGTCCCAAACTAACCTCTAGGCTTGTACTATCGGTTCTAGACAACGATAAACATACTTATATTGAGAAATATAATACATAGAAAACACCCATGACCCGGGAACAAATATTAGCGCTCATCACACAAATATCTGCCCTTACCGGGATTTGAACCCAGGACTGCTAGCTTCGTAGGCAGTGTCACTACCAACTAGGCCAACGCGTCGTCGTGAATTATGACTCCAGATCTAGAAGTCAAATCGCCTATTCAAGATACACCTGCACTTGCTTATCCCATCTGTGCACCTGTAGGAACAGCTGGGCGTTTTAGTCAACATTTTATACAAGACATTTTTAAGCTATTGCATAGCTTCTATCGCGGGCCTTGAGCGCGGGGACCGAATCCAGAAATTCCGTAACGAAAAAACCTCACGCTCCCCACTCCGACGGGCAAGGAGGTGTGGCTTGAAGGCCGTGCATCGTCTAACGTCGTTTCAGTTCGGCAGTCTTCGACACGGCATTGTGTGCGTTTGTACGACATGCAATAGCTTTACCGCGGCAGTCCCCGAGTGCCACACGTCTTTTTTATCAGTTTTATTGGCCATTGAGACTTTTCAATACTATTTTTGTTTTTTTAACCTCTTTTTTTTTAGCGTTGTCGTTTAACGTAGTAGCGATGTTTCAAATGAATTAAAAGTTGTGTAGTCTAAATAAAAGACCAAGTAAATAATTTGATAGTAAGCCGGCCGAGTTAAGACGATATGGCTTTACCGAGTCCGTAGAATAGACCTCCACTAAGTCTAATTTCTCCCTCTGGCACTCAGCTTTTTGAAAGTGCAGGTTTCGTGTGCTTGTGCTACCCGTCATCCGTGCTGGTAGAGAATGCCTTACGGCATAAAAATCGCCTTTAGTGTATTAAGTGTATTCTATTGTGCAATAAAGATTAAATCAATCACTACATAGTATAAAACAAAGTCGCTTGCGCTGTCTGTCCCTATGTATGCTTAAATCTTTAAAACTACGCAACGGATTTTGATGCGGTTTTTTTTAATAGATAGAGTGATTCTTAAGGAAGGTTTATATGTATAATACATTCCACGCGGGCGAAGCCGCGGGCGGGTCGCTAGTAAATAATAAATGAAAAGCAAGCTGTAAAAACCCGACTTCATTTTTTATAAATTCGTCAAATATACCTACTTATGTTAATAATTGTCATTTAGCCATTGTTGTTATTTCAATTTTAACAGGTTAGTTGTCCTATGTCACCCGGTATTGTAAAAGGATTGTAATGATACCACACACATCTAAATCGGATCAGGCGTTTAGGAGTTATGGTGGAGTATAGAATCGTACATACATTGTACATACAAGAACCTTGAAAATATTACACTCCTTTTTTTGGGCAGTCGTGTCATAAATCTCATTGGTACGAGTAACTATATGGCCATCACGTCCAGCAGCAGGCTATTACAGCAAGGTACCTTCTCGGTTTATCTGAATGCCATGGTTTATGATTTAACCGAAAACTGTTAGAGTTTTTGTATGAAAGTCTGCTGTGCGACCTGCCCGCTTTTTGCATGGGCTAACTCCCCGGAGTTCAGCAGTTGGTCAGGTATGGTGGGGTTAGTGCGTCAACGGGGCAAGTGCGTCAAACCAACAATACGAGTATCTCCTTAAAATATATGGTTTTACTTACCCCGTTGACGCACTTGCGCCACCTGACCATATAACAGTTAACATTTATTCAGTAAAATTTTATTAATTGCGTTATGTTATGCATGGTTACTTGCGACTTTAAAGTTCCTTTTTTAGCCTAGTACTTAGCCTGTTAAATGTGTTAAGTGAGTTATTGAGCGGCATCGGCACAAATGCGATTGTTTTCCGCAAACTGAGTTTGCCTATAATTGGGTAAACACCCTGTCACTCTTCCCTATACATATAATTTTAAAATTAAGTTAATGGTGTGATATCTTTTGGCGGACCTAATAAATAAATAAATAAACATCTGTGCCCGCAGGCTGAACTATGGGCAGGATTACCCGCTGACAGTAAACCGCTCCGTGGAATATATCATCGAGTTTAAACCGGTAAGCATTCTCTATTTTCCCTTAAGTCACCTTTCGATTTTTTTTTATTTTTTTTTTATATCATAGAGAAGACTAACGAGCACACAGGCCACCTGATGGTAAGTGGAAACTGTGACCCATAGACATTCGCATTCACAAGACTGCAATGCAATCCTAAGACTGCAAATGCGTTGCCAACCCTGAGGACTAAGATGGAATGCCTCTATGCTAGTCATTTCACCGGCTGTCTTATCCCCAAACCGGAACACAACAATGCGAACACTGCAGTAATGAATTAAACCATGGGATTCAGGTAAATAATCTTTTTTTTTGAGGTAATGGTATATTTGGGATTGTTCATATTTTTACATTTACTCTAATTCGCAAACCATTTCGAGGAATAGGGTTTTAAAGCCGTTCTGCATTGTTAGGTTTTTGATATATTATTATTTTTTGGATATTTCGACAAAAGTATACTTTGCCCTGTATATTACGGGTTAGGCGAAAACCGCTTGAAATGGTACGTTTGAATACACTGTTATAATCACTTTTTATAATTAGGTATCATTTAATCATTGTAATTTCTTAGAAAATGCCAACCCATGTTTAAAATAATCATGTCATCCATAAAATGTCTGCTAGATAAATAAAGATATTTAAACAAAACTATTGGGTGAAATACAAAATTAATGAAAATTGGAATCTTATTATTACTTATTCTTTCCAATTAGAATGTAAAAACCGGGAGTTTTCTTTTGGAGTATCCCAATTGTACCTTACGTTCATTGTTACAAAGGGGAGACGAGACCATTAATTACCCTTTCTGCCGAGACAGACATAGTGCTTTTCGCAACTACTGAAAGGAAAAAAAAACAAAACTATTTTTTTACATATCGAGGGGTGAAAGGCTATTTGTTTTTAGTTTATGCGACATTTTAGTCTATAAGTAACAAACAAATTTTAAGTAGTTTCTTCTCTCTCCAGCTTTGTTCTCTGGTTTCCTTATCGAACCCAACCTTACACGAATATTTGCCTATCTTGGGTTTAATACTTAGTGTTTCAAAAAGTTTGAAGTTGTGGTTCTAGACATGCTGGTCTATTTAGGATGACCAGCGAGTGTAAACATCGCAGTGTATAATGTAGTGTTCAAAGACCCTGCCACTATTTTTTATAATAATTAAGGGAAAATATAGAGTTTTAATAATAAAAAGAAACAATACCACCAGTTTCTTAACAGCGATCGTCGATCTTCGTTTTTCTGAAACACGAGTGATAAATATACTGTCAGTTGCGAGTGCAAGCGTGATAGCGATAGCGAGACGAAAGCTATTAAGAACCTGGAATTGTCAAACAGGCACTGGCCAAAAAATGCCCTGACGGACGCCCTGAAGCTGTAAATAAATTACAGACTATGTGAGTAATCCTGCGTCCCATCGTTTTTTGTCAGATAACTTCGTATTTATTTTGCTGTCTCAGTTGGCTTATTGATGTGTACTGAAGTTAATTGAGAAAGCGACATAAATACGAAATTATCCGACAAAAAACGATGGGAAAGGATTGATCACTACATCTGTACATAAATATGTATTTTATGTTGTATTTGGAACATATTTGCATGCCGTTTGTAAACAGCTGAAAAGGTGGAATAACTTTTAATCTAACATCAATTACTAACCCTTTTTTTGCAAATAAATCGTTATGAATTATGAATTATGATACTTAAAGTACATTTGTTGTGCAGACATCCGAGCAGCAAGCGTGGCCGAGCCGGCTGCGGGCGCGCGCCGCGGGCGGCGACGAGGCGCGGCCGGTGCTGCTCACCGCGCGCCAGCGAGCCGGTAACGTTCTCTTGTTTTTTAACCCCCACGCTAGGGGTTGATAAGTTTGACCACTATGTATGTGTGTGTCTGTCTGTAGCACCGTACCCCTTGTGAACCGATTTGGATGCTAGTTTATTTGAAAGCCGGTTTTCTAGCGGTAGTTGTTAGCTAGGTTTCTTGGAATTCGGTTGGACTGATTAAGCGATATCAGCTCTGAAAGAAGGAGGTTACCATCATCTCAGGGGTATTATCCATCTAATAGCTATAATATAAGAAGCCACATATGATATAGTCGGTAGTGTCCAGCGATCTGGATCTCAAAAACCATAACGTCTGTGTCTATCCTTTCATGATGACAAGTGCTGTGAGATCACCTGCCAGGACCCTCCAGGGATTCATTGCCATTTCACCATCTCAGACCATTACGCGAGTCAGCTAGCAGTTACTTATGGTACATATGTACCTCCCACTCTGGCTGAACTTCGAAGAACCAGCCATCAAAGTTATGAATAGGTGCGCTTCTTCTCAGCAGCGGACTCCTCTTGGGAGGCGCTGTTACATTTTGACGTGTAAAAGCGGCCTACTTACTGAATATACATCTTTAACTCATCTTTTCTCTAATGCTCACTGAGGGGGCATCATAGAGATACTCGTTATATTAATCTTCCGTCACTCTCGTACTTATATACGTGTCAGAATGTGACAGATATTTTAACCGCATTTTGCCACGCGATAAACGCAGCTATCGACCCCTGGACATTAGCACTATGCCAATGTGAAACTGAGCGGACCAATTTGATTAAAAGGCCACAATGGAACTATGTCAATGTGACGTTATAAATCAAATCTTTAAAAATATCTTGCGATTTCCTTGACTCCGACTTAGTTCCATGATGGCCTACTTATAGGAATCAAATTGGTTAACCTTCCCCAGAAAGTACGCGGATGAGGGGGACCAGTTGAATGACCGACCGCTTCATACTGTGTAAATATTTCAACGAAACTTACGAGGGTGCATTGAAAAGTTCTGAGCCTAAGGTTGAATATAATAAAAAAAAAACAAATAAATACTGGCAGGTCAAAGTGCCATATTTAGTCGCCATTATGCACTATCTTTTGTTTTTTTCCTGTCACAATTTTGCATTTTATGCTGGAACTGCTACATAAGGTCACTGATTTTTCAAGTAATGGATAAAATTGAGCACCGTTCTGTCATAAAATGTTTGCAAAAGAAGGGGTTAACACCAAAACAAATATTTGAAGATATGAATCAAACATAAGGGCAATCTGCTCCATCGTATGCTACCATAAAAAGATGGGTAGCTGGTTTCAAACGTGGCCGGGAGACTGTTCAAGACGAGCCTAGGAGTGGGCGGCCGTTGACGGCTACTACGGACGAAAATGTCAATAATATATTAGATGCGATAATGAAGGATAGGCGATTGAAGATTGTGGAGATAGCGGAAGCAATGGGTATTTCTTATGAGCGGGCACAGAACATCATCACCGATGTTCTTGGATTTTCTAAGGTGTCAACCAGGTGGGTGCCTAGACTGCTTTCAGTCGAGAACAAACGAGTACGTGTTACAATTTCCCAAGATTGTTTATGTATGTTTCAACGTGACTTCGACAATTTTTTCAATCGTTTTATAACTATGGACGAGACATGGGTCCACCACAGTACACCAGAATCGAAAGAACAATCCAGGCAATGGAAAAGACCAGGTTCACCACCACCCAAAAAAGCCAAGGTCATTTTGTCAGCTAATAAGGTAATGGCCTCAGTTTTCTGGGATTGCAGGGGGGTTATCATGAATATCATGATAGACTATCTCGAAAAGGGCAAAGCAATAAATTCGGACTACTATTGTGCTCTTTTACGTCATCTGCGTGAGGAAATTAAAATAAAGAGACCTGGAATGCTGTCGAAAAAAGTACTGTTTCACCAAGACAACGCTCGCGTTCACACTTCGGCGAAATCAATGGCACAAATATATGATTGTGGATTTGTAGTGCTGCCGCATGACCCTTACTCGCCGGATCTAGCTCCTCCCGATTATCATCTCTTCCCAAACCTCAAAAAACACTTGGGAGGACAAATATTTTCGACAAATATGGAGGTACAAGAAGCAGTAGACTCATATTTTAACGACCTCAGCGATTCTTTTTTTTTTGATGGGATAATGAAGTCGGAGGCGAGGTAGACTAAGTGCATTGACCTTCATGGAGAATATGTCGAAAAATAAAATTGTTATAAAAAGTGAGCCCGTTACTTTTTTTTACCAGGCTCAGAACTTTTCAATCCACCCTCGTATGACTAAGCATTTTCTACAGAAGTCCTATGATAACGTAGATTAGATTAAGTATAGACTTGTTGTTAACTCAACAATTTGCTACGGCAATGGAAATGACTGTCGATGATTTACAATTCTACAAATTGATTAGGGTGTATGTAAAAAAAATACAAAGAAACACCTTCAAAAAGGCAAAAAATAACTTTTAAAATCCAACCAACTGAAGTCGGCTTTTGGTTACACATATTGTGATTGTGAGTCTCATCGACTTGAGTTTAAAAGTTATTTTATGCGGTTTTGAAGGTGTTTTTTTTTTCAAAAAAGGATTTATATTTTTATATTTTTTACTTTTTTTCTATTGCTCAAAATGTTTGGGATGACATTCTCGTGCGCTGCGATACTCGTAGACCACGTGGTCATCTGTCATACCATACATTTTGAGTGAGAGAAAAGAAAAACGTTAGTAGCGTTTGCATCTTGGCTGCGGCCCCTGAACTTGCAGAGTCATGCACGACCCGTGTCCGTTGCAGGCGCGGTGTCCTGGCAGCTGCCCTACCGCAACGAGGAGCGGCTGCTGTACGAGATGCAGCGGACGCTCTGTCCCGACGACGTTGGCGACAACAGCAGCGGATCCACCGACTGCGGTAACATACAATACAATACAAATACTCTTTAAACACTTGAAAAAACTGTGTACTAAGACATAAAAGTACTTTTATATTTTAAGGATCAAACAGTCACAGTGTTTTAAGTGTTTACAAAATGTATTAAGTGCCATAACTCAAATGATAGCAATTTTTATTTGGAATAAAGGAACGGCAGAAGTAAATAAGGGTAAAAACCAAAATAAATGTACAAGACGCTATTTAAATGTCACTTAAATTATGTCTAACATACAATTTCGTCACAAAAATGTATGTGTATTAACGTCAAAACGTTAATTGAAATTTTCTGAAAAAACTCTTCTTTAACTGGACATTTATTTTGGTTTATACCCATAACATAAATTAGAAGGTTACGATTTAGTGGTAGTGATGAAGATGAATATGATAATCGATAGATATAATACGAAATATCAAATTTACAATATTTCTTCGATATTTGTGTTAGTACAAAAAAAAAGTGTAAACAATACGGCACGGGCCTCTCGTTGTCCACTGAAAAATGTATCGTACTAACACTTATCAAAGCTCAATTTTCAATGTGTTACTTTGAGCCGATCCGGTGCCGAGCGGCTACGTCTGCATCAACCTTTAATGGCTGATTTCCATTAGTCCACCTAGTATGTATGTATGTATGTATGTATGTATGTATGTAAAACTCTTTATTGCACGTAAACAATTACAAGACATGTTTGCATAAATATAAATAATGTACATAGGCGACCTTATCCCATATGGGATCTCTTCCATCCAGTTAGAGTTAGTTAGTATGCTTTTGACTTTTGTTGTTGGTACGTTGACGAGTGGTATTTCACGTTTGAGGCGAGAGCTATTGTAACGACGCAATGTACGTCTCCTGGCATGCTTTTACTGGACCAATGTAAGTCAGCCATAAGAGTGATGTCCCGCCAGACGCGGGCAGCGAGGGCGGCTGGCGCTACGGGTTCTCGCTGCACGTCAGCTCCACGTGCGTGACGCCCGTCGTCATCACGCTGCGCGCCGACCCCGCGCGCGACTTCGTGCTCTCCTTCGAAGGCGACACCACCTACGATCTCACGCAGGTAAAATATTCTGGGGTATATCGGTTGGTCTAGAATTGTTTGGCCTATTTTTGTTTGTTGATAATTCCGTAACCACATTTTGCACAAATAGGCTAAGATGTTTACCAGCGAAATAATGACAGGTTGCAAGCCCGTCGCTTAACAGTACTACAAGCCTTTATTCTCTTACAATTAGTCGCTTCTTACAACATCCACGGGGAGACATGGAGTGGCACTATTCTAACCCGGCAACCACACGGGATAAGTAATTCTGTATTTCTGCTTACCCCACTCTGGGATTACAGGCGTGAAGGTATGTAAGTATGTATTTTTGTTTAGCCACATATTTTTTTTGCATACAAACGTTTTGTCGAATGATTTAAATGTCAAAGATTGTTTGATCGAAATTATTTTGCATAATATTGTTTGGTGAAAAATTGTTATCGAATGCTTTTTTGATATAACGATGTTATTCCCAATAATTTTCCATTACCATTCATATTAAATAACCTACATTTTACAGGTGTTGAGTTTGGAAAGCAAATGTTCATAGGGAATGAACCGTGACTCTAGTAGTTAGTAGTTCTAAGGTGGTCGCCATTAGTGGCTCAATGTGCGGCCAGTGGCCACCCTAAATGTTTGAATGTGAATGCGCAGGCGGCGCCGCGCGTGGCGCACTACCGCTGGGCGCCAGGGCAGGAGAGCGTGCGGCTGCAGGCCAGCGCGGAGGACGAGGCCTGCGCCACCGTCTCTGTGCAGAACTACACGGTCGGTACCAACCTAAAGCTCAGTACCCTTTCCATGAGTTACAATTAACGTACTCGCTAGCGAGTCGAAGCCCTGTCCCTCGCAGTCTATCACAATACTGTGGAGGACAAAGCATTCGACTCGCTAGCGATTACGGTAATTGTAACTTATAACTATAACTCATGGGAATGGTACAGTTTCATTGTTGATAGCACGCGTTTCATGATACATTGCATCGCTGTAATAGCTTCCAGCACAAAAATATTAAAACAACTCGTCAATGGATTGGTACAAGCATGCGAGCTATTGGAAATTGAAACAAGCCTTTACGAGTTTTGAACTCGGAATTCTGAGATAAATAAATGTCTTTGTGTGTCCGCTGTTTAACTCACAGACTCTTGGTACTACAAACTACAAGACTGATGTAATTTGGCATAGTTATAACAATCATATTACGCCGACAAAGGAGTCAAATAAAATGTTTTTTTTTTGCATTATATTGAGTGAGGTACCATAGCTCTTAAAAATGGGGACCGTTCAGGAAATATTGAACTCGAAAAATGAAATTTTCACTAGAGTTGCGTCCAATTTTCCGTTTCTTGCCCAAAGTCTGCTAATTTGAATTTCCTGGCAGAAAGTTCTAAATCTATTGTTCTTATTAAAGAACATTGGGTAGGACGAAGATTAATGTCTGTAGAAAAGTTGTGTATGATACTGTTTTTTTTTAATAGTGAATAAACATACGTCACCGTATTTGGTCAGCTATGCTTGTATGCTATCTTGCTTTCGCAATCTACTTCAGTATATATTGATAATCTAATTCAGAAAGCAAGATGAATATGAGCTTATCCAATAAAATACGATGTTGTATAATTTTTCATTACATCTATAGGTAGCACAGCCATTATGCCATATGCAAATTAAATCCTACAGTTGCACTATGCAAAAAAGGAATTCATACAAAGGTTGATTCTTTTTAACCGCAATAATGTCACTATTCAAATAAATCTCTTCGTAATTTAGTGTCACTGTTATATTTAACGTGCGTAAATGTGACTGATTGTGCCCTTATATTGTTATTTTCAATGAAATCATTTAATATCTGAACTGAATTCTGTAAAATTTAATAATTTAAATGTTTCCAGTGCCCTATTCCGCAGACAATGGAAGCAATAGAGACGTCAGGACTGAGAATGACTGTGGAGCGGTCGGGGGCGGTTCAATTATCGGTATGGACCTTTATTACAAAAAGTTTATTATCCTACTTAATATTATAAATGTGAAAGTTTGTGTGTGTGTGTTAATTTGTTACTCCTTCTCGCTGCAAAGGCTGGACGGATTTGGATGAATTCTTTTTTTTTTTTGGAGATAGCTTAAATCTTGGATTAGGGTGGATCAACTTTTTGTTGTTGTTATTCTGTCCCGTAAGCCAGGAGACAACAGTGATAGAGTTTCTTAAAAAAAATGTTATAATATATACTTCCAGCACCCTCAGGAGAAAGGCCATAAAAGAATGGGTGTGTAATTGCCAATAAAACTGTTTTTTAGTGGACTTATATCCTTTGAAATCACAGTTTTAAAGAGTGACCCAGGAGACGTCACCATGGCAACGAGCTACAAAGAAAAGTTGATTGACCCATTAACACATAGGCAACTGTTCACTTTCGTGAGAATTAATAGATTTAATACTGGTAACCCACAGACTTCCGGTCAGGGTAACAGTTTGTTATATGGCAACATAGATAGATCTAACTTCCGACCGGCACCACGCCGTAATTTTCTAATTAGTTTAATTTGTTGTAAAAGTCACTTTTTCCTCTCTTATTGGAGTTGTCGTGCATATAAAATAGTTCAATTCATATAAGTGCGGATTCACTGTGTTTTCCTACACGGGCAAGTGCTATATTAAGGTGTCAAAGGCAAAAACGGTGGTAAGTCGAGCTCGCGCGCTGTGAGTAGCTGATGAGCCGCCAGGGACAGGCCCAGGCCCAGCGTTGCCCCGCTCCAAAGGATGTCAGGTATGTGATGAAGCACTTGGTCTAGCGGTCCGTATTGTCGCCCAAATAACATATTTTCGTTTGTTGTTCCTATCTTCGATAATCCAATAATTCGATTTCGAATAAACCCATACAGTCCACTATTCTCGTCAATAACAGCAACATTTACCCCTTTTAAAGTTTCCGAGGGAATAACGATAATCGAAATCTACACGGGTGAAGTCGCGGGCAAAAGCTAGTACCTAATTCATAAATACGTCGTTTTGTTTTTTGCCCCTAAAAGGCCAAACGGGGAGTTAAGTTTGCATGAAAGTTGGTAGGTATTGAGACTACCTACTTATTACAAAAATAAAATAACCAGCTTTTTGTGGTTTTGGTAAATCTACTCCTAAAAGAGTCAATTTAGAGGTGGATGTATGGGAACTGAGTAATTAGACGACTTACTTAATTATAAATAGAAAAAACGTAATATTTTTTTTTAAATATAGGGTCATTTAAAAACCTACGTAAAGGTGAAAGAAGGTAGTGAATATGCAAGAATGCAGGATGTTTGGTAGCTAGTTGCAAAGCTTTAAAGGGGTGACAGAGCAGCTCATAAGGTATCCATTTAAACCCTATGTATGTTCAGCAATTGTTATTCGTTTTCGAGATATTGATCGTTTTAATCGGATTTTTTGTAATTTTTCCTTATGTCCGTGTTACGAAATACCTCTAAATTCATGTATTAATTCTTTTTTTTTCCGTCTTTTCTTGCATGATTAGAATCACTGTGAAATAAGGAAGTTTTTAAAGCTACTACTAGGATGTCAATTTTTGACCGATTTCAAAAAAAGATTCTTGAAGTCGTCATTAGAGATGCGAAGTCATTTTGTAACTTATAGAAAACTCAACCTTATTGTATAATGTCAGACTGACTTTGGACCTAAGGGTCACTAATTGAACTCTCTGACTACATTACATTATGGTTCTTGTGATTCAGCGCGCACAGTACCCTTTCGGGTTCCTGGTGGTGAGCGTGGTGCGCGGGTCCGACGTGCCGTGCCGCGGCGAGCCGGCGGCCAAGCAGGACTGGCTGTTCGCGTGGGGCGATCAGGAGGAGCTACACTCCGCGCCGGCCACCAAACAGATCACCTTCACCGTCAAGGTACAGCGTTCATATATCTATTTGTTTCACAGAGCACAGAACCGCGCCTCTACTAGAGACGGTATGCTCCAAACTTTCCATACAAATCAAGCGTGTCAGTGGGCGTCACCGTTTACTCACACTAGTGCACGCACTACTACATAGATGACATATCCGTATTGTCTTAGTTGTCAACCATTTGTCTGCCACAAGAAAGTCATAAGTGCTTAAGAGTGCTGCGGTGTGAGGTCGATATTTTTATCGATATTTTAATGAGCCAAAATCGGACACATGACTATTTTAAAAACAATACTTCGGCAATATTCAAAATTATTCATTATACCTTTAGGCATGCATTACCAACTAGGTGCCAAAATAATAGAAATCATTTTATTGGGGTTGTTTATTAAAATCAAGATTATAAAAAACTTGAACCGGAGCGCCATCACTGCCCCAAAAATAAAACATTTGATACTTTATGAACATTGATGCACTGTATCGATATGACGCCATACACCGCTACACTTCACTAACGCATTTGCTGGCGTCACTGGCTGGTGAGACTGCTTACGGCGGGCGCGGTGGAGATTTTGTATTAAGAAGAAGAAAAAGACGAGGTTTTGTGTTCCAAGATAACCTCAAATCGCAATTTTCAAATAACCAAATATTGATTTTAATTAATACTTAATTGTGATATGATACGCCAGAATTTTGTTTATTCACGTTTTTACTTTGGTTATTACACCATATCACAGCACAATGAGGCATAATATCGCTTTTTTGATCATGTGCACTACAACGTCCAAATAGACACTGACGGCCTTTACCTCCATCAATTGCGCTCACCGCAACTGCGAGGCACGAATATTGTCTTCACTGCCGTCTCTAGTAGAGGCGCGCGGTGACGATTCAGTGCTCTGTGATTTGTTTGGTTTTCAGTTTGGGTAACACGCAGCCTGTGCCTCCGCTCTGTGCGTTTGCTGGGGCTCATTCATAGGGACGTGTTTTTGAATTTAATTTCAATAACATTCGCATTCGCATAACGCAAATATTAAGACTATATAATTATATATATACGTATATATATTTTTTATAGTTGTAAAAATAATGACTAGGAGAACAACTCAACGAGATATTGGTCTGGAACTATAACTAAAAGAACTAACTGGAAAACAGGTCCTTGATAGCGTGAACAGACCGGAACCCCACAGGGTCGCCTCCCTTTTGGGCGAAAATCATTTGATAAATGTATCGTTTCCCAACCGTTTCATGTATAATATTTTATGATTTATTTCGGTACCATAGTGTAGAACGCTATAGGTTAGGTTAGTTTTTATAAAAATCCTGAAATATTTACAGTTACAGTTAAAAAGCGGGTCGGTAAATTTAATTATTGGGAAACGATACGAGTACATTTTGCGAAACATATTTTTGGCAAAATGCAGAGAATCCCTCAAAGACAGTTACGTTCATGAGTACCTACCTACGACGCGTATCCATATACGAGTATATACGTCACCCATATTTAAATTGACTGCAAGACGGAGAAAAGTCGCCTCTACTATATTAATTGTGGGATTGTGTGTTTACTTGTGGGAGGACCTTGTGCAGGGTCCGTCCGGGTTGGTACCACCATCTTATCCATTAACCTACCGCCAAGCAGCAGTGTTTGCATTGTTGTGTTCCGGTTTGGGGATAAGACAGCCGGTGAAATGACTAGCATAGAGGCATTCCATCTTAGTCCTCAGGATTGGCAGTGCATTTGCAGTCTTAGGATTGCGGTCTTGTGAATGCAAATGTCTATGGGTCACAGTTTCACTTACCATCAGGTGGTCTGTATGCTCGTTTGCCTTCTCTATGGAATAAAAAAAAAAAAAAATTGTATTGCACATCCAACCTTAGAATATAACCTTAGAAAGTTTAATGCTTCTATGAATTAGCACATTCGCCTTTTCTCCGTAGGAGGGCGGAGGTCTCCATGAATGTTGGTTTACCCCTTGATGTGGCAGGCGACGCTGTCCCGCGCGCAGTACGCCGTGGCGGCGTCGGCGATGGTGGCGCTCTTCCTGGTGTTCTACGTGGCGTTCGGCGCCCTGCTGCTGGCGCGCCGCTGGGCTCCGCTGGCGCGCCGCATCGGCTCGCTCGCCGTGCTGGCCGTGCCTGAGGGTCAGTAATAACAAGTCATCATCATCATCATCATGTCAGCCGAAAGACGTCCACTGCTGCACATAGGCCTCCCCCAAGGCTCTCCACTCAGACCGGTATGGTGCCGTAGTGCCGTACTACTGTATAACAAGTACTAATACAACAAGTATAACAAGTACTAGTACTAACAAAAAGCGTTCAAAAAAAGTGTTGAGGGGTCTATATTATTTTACTCTTTCATTTCATGCTTTGGGAACGAAACTCCTATAAATAAAAAGAGGTTACCTCTTAGGGTCTTACACAACAGGCACGCAGGCACGCACACGCATGCAAGCCTCTATTGTTGTGGCTATGTAAAATGGCTCAGCCAGGTTTGGGATCGTCTGCAAATTAGCCTTAAAGAATATGTCATCTTTTGTATAATAAATTATTCCTTATTCTTCTTATTCCTAAATGAGTGGTCGTTGCAGTGACGACAGCGACGGGAGACGGACAGCCGCCAGCAGTCGGGAGTACTCTGGCCGCCTCCGGGCCGCGGCGGCGCCGAGATTCCAGTCAGTACCGGGCTCGCTTTCAACAACCAGTTAGCACAGGCGCTGCTGAACATATACATACATACATACATACCTTCACGCCTTCATTCCCAGAGTGGGGTAGGCAGAGCTACAGAATTACCAACAACTGCAAACACTTGTTGATAACTCTGTAACCATAACATATAACATTCTAGATTCTATTTCAGCTGCAACGTTCGATAGCAGTGACAATAGCGACTCGGATTCCGAGCCAGAGCCGTTCTCTAGTGCCTCATCCCCCGTAAGGTACCCCGGGCCGCCCGCGAGCAGCCCCGCCGCAGGCACCGCGGCCCCTGCGCCCGTCCCTCACGACACTCCGGGTACTTCACCTCCAAGCTGGACGTTCAAGCTGGAGGCTCCATCGGTCTACCCTTACCCTGATGCCTTCTCCGGCGCGGTCGCCCCGGAGCCCGCCCCTACCGACGGGGCGCACGGGACGTCCGACACCAACGGTCACGTCACTACTGAACCTGGACAGCAGGTTGAGCAGGTACGAGTACCTACCTATTGATCCAGTTTTTTTTGTAAGTTTAATATTAATTCGATGGCAGTCAGACACAGTCCGAACAAAACACAAAGATTAGCTCCGCAATGCATTCTTAGAAACCGCTTGTTTTATTCAAAGTTATGTGTTCTTCTCGTTCCGCTCGCATTTGTAAGCACAATTTTACTAAAAAAGCTACAATAAAAAATACAAAAATAACGAGGCAGTACATCTACCTAAATAAGGATTAAATGTAACGGTTGGCCTTGAAATATATTTCTCACGTAGGTACCTATGTAGTCGAGGCACTAGCTGAGTCTATAGAAGAACTGACAGATGGAAGGTGTCAACGCTTATACAAAAATGTTTCTCTTTGTAATTACTTACCTATCTAAAAAAATGAGGAACTTAAAATGTATAAACAATAAATACCTATAAGCAGAACAGCGGCCCGGCAGGCGCGGTGGGCGCTAATGGCGCGGGTGGCGCGGGTGGCGCGGGCGGCGCGCGGCCGTTTGGTCTGCCGGCGGAGCTGCGGCTGGCGGCGCTGTCGCGCCGGCGCGGGCGCGTGCTGCGCGCGCGCTCCGACCGCTACCTGCACACGCTCTACACCGTCGCGGTGTTCTACGCGCTGCCCGTCCTTCAGTTCGTCGCCGCCTTCCAGATTGTAAGCAAACCTTCGTAAAAATATAGATATTGTAACGATATATCCCGTGTGGTTGCCGGGTTAGAATAGTGCCACTCCATGTCATCCCGTGGATGTCGTAAGAGGCGACTAAGGGAATAAAGGCTTAGTACTATTAGGCGATGGGCTTGCAACCTGTCACTAATACGCTGGTAAACATCTTAGCCTATTTGTGCAGAATGTGGTCACAGAATTATCAACAAGTTTTTGAAGTTGTAGGTATTTCTGTAACTCTGCCTACCCCACTCTGGGATTACAGGCGTGAGGATATGTATGTATGTATGTATATATTCTGTAAGTGTTGAAAATTGCGTTTATATAATTACTTATATCGAGTCAAATTCGTTTTTGATTGGTCTTAGATACTTAGGGCACAAAGATAGACGATGACAAGAGCTGTTCAGAAAAAAACATTGTTGGTGTCCCACAGGGAAGTATTTTAGGACTGACACTATAAACCATCCACAAACTAACTCTTTACATTGACGATGCTACCAACATATTCATAAAGAACTCAGATATTTTTTGTTACTGCGTGAAGCAGCTAATAACTTGAAATAAGATTTCTAGTTACTTGGTTACAAAATAACTTATTAGGTTAGAATGTGCTGGTTGTGAAGCCAACGCTGGTCTTTGTTGAGACCTCTCGGTGAAAAGGAGACAAAGTGATCCCGTCGTGAATCTATTACTAATAAGTACCTAAGCTCGGATGACTCAGGTGTTCCGTCGTCTGTTGCAGCTGATGAACGTGTCGGGCTCCCTGGATATCTGCTACTACAACTTCCTGTGTGCGCACCCGCTGGGGCTGCTGAGCGACTTTAACCACGTGCTGTCCAACATGGGCTACCTGCTGCTAGGCGCGCTGCTCATGCTGCAGCTGCGCGCGCGCCGCCGCCGTCGCAAGCGTGCGCCGCGCCACGAGGTCCATCCCTCCCACACAACCCACACACATCCACACACGCGCTGTTCATGTCATCAGTCAGCCGCGACAACTCTCCGTACAGTGTTATATCTTCTATGAGCATAAGAACTTCCTAAGCCTAAGAACGGTGTCCATTACAGGAGTACGGGATTCCGGCGCACTACGGGATGCTGGGCGCGCTCGGGGCCGGCATGATGGTGGTGGCGCTGCTGTCGGCCAGCTACCACGTCTGCCCCAACCGGCTCAACTTCCAGTTCGGTGCGTGTGACAATATCCTCCAAATATAGGCTAACCTCCACAAGCTCGCATCGACAAGTGTTTAAGTGAGTCTGGCATAATTGAGACGTGTTTCCATTAAGAAATGACCAGAACATGAGCAAATTTTGGGCCGTCGTGAATACCGAATAAAAACCTTATGTGAATTTCTCTCTCTACAAGCTGTGTGATTATTGATCCTCCACCTAACGTCCCGTGTCACATGTGTTGCAGATGTGGCGTTCATGTACGTGCTGGCGGTGCTGAGCATGGTGAAGATCTACCAGGCGCGGCACCCCGACGTCAACGCGCGAGCGCACTCCACCTTCGGCGTGCTCGCCGTGCTCATCGCCATTGGTGAACCATCATTACAAACAATTACAAACTTATTTTTAATTCAAATATTGCCAGTCAATTTTGAACATTCTTGTAATAGAAATGAATTTCTGGAATTTAAAATGTATGTAAAAGGCCTCTTTCACTACGCGATATTTAGGGCCCGGTATTTAGGGTGGGTGTGGACCCCTTGCAAGGGCGTCGATTATTACATTGCACTGAAAATCGGCCCCTTACGTAGTCTGAACGTCTGAACGTGAACGCGGAGAGAGGTGGACGTATTATGGCACCTATATACCCATTCATCCATTGCTGCGGCTTAAGAAGTCGCATCTATTCATGTGAAAGAAGAAAACAAAGACCTGGGTCAAGCAATACATGTCTATTAGGGCGGGCCGATAATGTATGAAGTTTTTTTTTTATCGGAATTTCATTACACAAGAGGTGTCAAAAGTTGCAGGTTAATACGTAGATTAATATGATATAATCAGATAAGAAAAAAAGTACTTTCTTGAGCCCTCTACCGGCCCTCGAAAAATTGTATTAAAGTGAATTTACACGACTTATACGGAATTATATTTTGATATGATCTAATCATTAAGAATAAGATTTTTTATTATTTTAATATAAGTAAAAGTACAGAAGAGAGGAATCAATATGAATTGTATTATTATTTTACATATAAAATTTTACAATATTACTTTAAACTTTTCTGAAATGCGTCAATTTTTACTACATTTGAATTGTTTTTTATTTTCAAACTCGGGCATTTCTGACCGAGATTTGAATGTATTTTTGATTAAACCATCTCTAGCATTTTCTCCAATGACACGTTGAGCAGCGTCTGTGACCAGCTTCAAGCATCTCTCCACAGCTTGAGTATGACAAGGGTAGTCGCACGGTGGTAGTTGGTTGGTCTTTGCCATGTCTTGTAACTGTTCATTGGTGTATATTGAAAGAATCGGCGGAGGCGTTATAGATACTTTTTTCCATTGCAAGATATCAATATAATCTGCAGCCAAAAAGTTAAGCTTTGGAGGTTTAAATGTCCGGATAGTTAAGGTACCAAAACCGCTGAAGTGAGTGCAGCTGCAGATCGTGAAGACAATCCAAACCGGTCACAAAGTGTCGCAACTGTTGGTAATGATAGTTGGTTAAAGAATGATGGGCAAAAATGTATGGAACCCAGCCCAAACACCAATAGTATTATAACGTTTGTAGGCTTATTGATCCCACTATTTTCTGTAATTGTTATTATGACGACTAGACTGTGAAGGCTGGGAGAATCGAGATATTTTATGATGAAATGTTTAAGTTCGTCCAGACCCGGAATGAAAACGTGGGTAACTTTCAACTCTATGGGGATGTGTTAAGGAACTTAAGGATAAAGCCTCTAATTCAGAAATTATGATTGACTGATTTCGCTTTCCATGAGGCTCGTAACTCTGTGCTATGGCACATGTTGAAGATTTGATTTGCAACTATTTAATTAGTGCATTTTTTTTTAAGAATAAATGTATACTAATGTAATAATAAAACATAACTAACAGTTTTTTGTTTGTGGATTTCTGCGTTTGTTTAAACGGGTTATCTTTCGAACTACCCGTCGGATTGGAATAAATCTTTTTGTATATGATAGCCGGTTTTATGAGAAATAGTTAAGTGAAAAAACGGTCAAGCGTGAGTCAGATATACGGGAAATAGCATTGTAACGCATGCGAGGCACAGCTATTGCAGTGATGAACGTTGTGTGTGTGTGTAAATATTTGAAGGCTGATAACTCTCTTCTCCGGGGTTTTTGAAGTTTGTCCCCGTATTAGAAAATGAAGCTTATACGAGTATAACTACCTTTCACGTGGTATACATGAGATTGGTATTGGTTATATGGGCCAATTTGCCCATCATTCTTTGTGTAACTCAGGAGTAACAATAGAAGGACAATTTGACGATGAATCTCTCGTCAAAACTCTTCGTTTCTTTGTGTTACTTTGAGCCATGGACGAAGTAGTTTCTTGAAGAGCAGGTGTATTTTTTACAGATATCAACATCTTGTTTTGAAGTTTTAAGGTTTCTGTCTTATCTATACCGCCATTAGCTACGAAGTCATCCACTTTTTTGTAATCATTCTCGGTCTTCTTGGAATCAGGATAGCGTATAAGGGAGACATTACTTATCAAAATGGCATTTAAGAAGTTGGATCACACGTTCTTGAGACACTGTCGGAATGGATGCATTTTTCCAAATTACGTTTATTTCGCTGCTTATTAACAAATAAATCTGTGTTTGAAGGCTGTTTTCCATTATACTTCTCTTTTAATTCGTGTTTCTTCAGTAATATAAACTTAATTACATCACTTACAGTAGGTAATTTATTTTGGTCCAGTCCAGAATATGGTCCAAATAAAGGACACATTGTCTTACTACGCCGCGCCCCAGAACTCATTCTTAGTCACTACGTAATTGATTCAGTAATTATTTAATAAATCACAACAACATAAATTTCGTTTTATTTATCTTGGAGGTAGTTATTATTCACTATTTGCCTCCAACGCTGAGGGTAGACTGCCTGTAACGACTTGCAATTTTGCACCGTAAAACACGTTAAAACTCGTCTATGAAACCGCCGTTTACAGGTCAAATCTTGATCGAAAAAGTGTTTAAAATGCAATTAATGAGTAATATTAAGTATATATAATTCATAAATGGTGTAGTAAACGGAATCTAATCGTTTTAAAGTCAATACGAATGAGCCAAAATTTATAAAAGAAATTATGTTTTTACAAACTTTAAGCGTTAGTAGAGGGCTAAAAGTATGTTGTAATTTTTTTATTATTATTTTTGGTGTAATAAACGTAAAATTACGCAACTTTTGAGTGGTCTTGTGTAAGAATATTCCAAAATTGAATAAATCGGCCCACCCTAATGTCTATCACGGATAACAATAAATAATAAAACTTATTTTTCTATATTTGAGCACATATTGTCATTGAATCAAGATGGCGGCCGCTCGAGTTGAAGCGACGGACACTGGGCAACCGCTCTCCATGCTAGCCGCGTTTCGACTGAACTATCTAAACTGCCTAAAGTGGTCGCTCTAATTAGGGACCCTTCCTCCCTTTCTCTTTACCCCATCCCGATTTAGGGAAAGGGTCCCTGAATGAGCCTAAGGCCTTAACCCAATGAGAGCCCTGACGCGGTTGCTCCCCGCAGTGGTGTGGGGCGTGCTGGGCGGCGGCGCGCTGTTCTGGGGCGCGGCGACGGTGCTGCACGTGTTCTCGGTGCTGATGCTGTCGCTGCGCATCTACTACGTCGGCCAGTTCCGCCTCGGTAAGCCTCGTGTTCTGCCCTGCCAAGCCAATAAACATTGTCTCAGATTCGATTGCCAAAGTAGATTCAATCCTCTTCTGATAGTAATGAGGTCGTGATTGCTACACAGGAGTTTTATTTGAGATTCTGCTATTTGGCTTAGTAGGGCAGAATTGTTAAGGTATTATTTTCATCAGATAAGACCCTCTTGACCTATATTGTTGTAAAGGAAGAGTCAAAGTGGTTGCATGAAAAACGACAAATTTAATACTTGATTGGCTTAGAAAATACCTATACTTTATCATTGGTGTTAAGTTTTTTCTCAATCAGGTGTAATTAAGTACAGGTACAGGTAGTCTACATTGTTACATTGTTGAGAACTAGATATCAAATTTTTTAATTACAAATTATAGCTATTTTTAGCCAACGGATCTAAAGATAAAGCCAACTTAAGTATAAACTACTGGTATAAATGGGTCTTTATTGCGCTTTATAATATTTAACTAGCAGCTAGTTTGTCATTGGAACCACCTTAATCGTTTGTTCCAGAGAAGGCGAGCCTGGCGGAGGCGACGCGGGGGCTGCGCGAGCTGCCCGGCAGCGCCGCGAAGGCTCGGCCGCTGTACGCCGCGCGCCTCGTCATGCTGCTCATCACCAACGCCATCAACTGGGCCTTCGCGCTCTACGGGTAACACCATCGTTGCGTCGGCATAAATGTGTCCACTGTCGGACGTAAACCCTCTCTATCGTTACATCTTACTAATATAAATGCGAATGTTTGGATGTTTGTAACTCAATCATGGATTAACGGATTTGGATGTTTGGTGCGGAGATTGATTATAGTCTGGAATAGCTCATAGACTACTTTATATCTCGGTAAAATGTACGGTTCCGTGGGATGACAAAATTAGGAAGAAGCTAGTATAAAATATAGCATAGAAAACGTACAAACTAACATAAACAAGAACCGTAAAATGGGGCTATTTGGTAATCACGGGGCTATTTGGAACTAAGTAATCATAAGCTTTTAGTTGATATATTTTTTGTCATGGCTATGCTAGAACTGTAAAATTTGTTGTCAGGCTAAGTTTTTAGTTCTATTATTGCCATGACAAAAATATATCAACTAAAAGCTTATAATTACTTGGGTTCCAAATAGCCTCGTGGTTCCCAAATAGCCCCGTTTTACGGAATATAAAACTTAGATCTAACTCCGAGGTGACAAAATACTATGGTCCTAATTTTTGGAAGGCTGCCCCTAAACTACCAGAGCACGACATCTGTCAACCGATACCTTCCTTTTTCATTGTTTTAGACTAATTTTGCAACTACTACATTCAGACCTGATACTAATAAAATGGAAGTTACGAGATGCCTAGACAGACACAGGTAAACTTATAACCCCCGTTTTTGCGTCGAGGGTTAAAGTCGTTCGTCGTTTCTGCCGCAGGCTGCTGACGCAGGCGGCGGACTTCGCGTCGCATCTGCTGAACGTGCTGCTCGCCAACACGCTCGTGTACATGCTGTTCTACCTCACCATGAAGCTGCTCCACGGCGAGCGCCCGCGCTGGTCCGTGTACTACTACTACAAGCACTTCGCGACGTCTGAGATCACCTCGCTTGCGAATCATATTCATATATTATATCGCCAAATGGTTAATATGCCCGCGCATCGCGCCGCCCGTCGCCTCGCGCTTCGCGTCGCTTCTCATTAGCGATCTGTAACTGTAATCGTAGCAGTTACAATAACGAGCTTCTAGTGCAAAAGAGGCTCGCGAGCCGCGTACACATCACAATGTTACGTGCAACAGTTGATAAATATCAAACTCCAATATATCCTTGAAATTTGGTATACCAATTTAAAACTTAATTCGAACAAATTAAGTTTTAAATTCGTTTACAAAATTTCAAGGACATATTGGAATTTGATATTTATCAACTCAGGTAGGTACAGTTACGGCTCGCTAGTGAGTACCTACTCGGCTTAAGAATACGCCGAGTTCGCCGAGCGTCCAGAAGCGTCCTCATTGCTATTATTGTTTTATAATAAAATGGTTTAATGGATGGGTTTTTGGTGTACAAACGAGTACAGGTAGGTAGCAAAAGAATAAATATTGTACAGAATTTATAAATCTCCTCCTGTCCAGAAAGTTCCATGACAGCATCAGATGTTTTACAGTTTGTAATTATATATGTGCGTGCGCAGGTACGCATGGTGCTACTTGGCGGGCGCGGTGGTGGCGTGGGCGCCGGCGCTCTACTTCTTCATGTCGGGCAGCAGCGACTGGTCCACCACGCCGGCGCAGTCGCGCCACCGCAACCACGAGTGCATGGTGAGCTTCGGCATGAGCCAGTGGCGGTCTCTACATTATAAACCCCTGTTCTCTGTGAAATAACATATTAAGGGGCAGGGCATAAGTAGCCCGCTACCACCCGTTTCTATAGACTTTGAAGAGCATTATAATAGCACGGTATAAGGCCCGCTTCTCGCCGGGACACCATGGCAGCGCAACCAGTCGTCGCCCCCAACAAAATGTATACAGCTCCATGTAAGACACTCACCGGTGTCCACTTGGTTGCGCATCGCGTCATACATTTTTGTTGGTGGCGGCGACTGGTTGCGTTGCATGGTGTCCCGGTTTGAAGCGGGCCTAAATGACGTGCGGGTGCTCGTGCGCAGGTGCTGGAGTTCTACGACGCGCACGACCTGTGGCACCTGCTGTCGGCGGCGGCGCTGTACCTCTCCTTCGCCGCCATGATGACGTGGGACGACGGGCTGTCGGCCGTGCGCCGTACCGACATTGCCGTTTTCTGATACAGTACACACACACAAACACAATGCAGTCTTTTATTTAATTACCCTATTTTGAATTTTCCTGCAGAAACGAATACTTATACTGAAAGCAAGCCGAAAGTCCTCTAATGATCCCCTATCTCATTGAAAATTTAGGTTCCCGTTTGTAGACTAAGTCGACCTATAATTACCTACGTTAAAACCTAAGATTTGTTTTGTTTACTGAATACCTATATAAGCATATTTATAAAAAAATGTACACCGTCAAACCCGAGTTTGATATAATCATCGGTGCAAATAGATAATCATAGCGATACCGATAGCGATCGATTCGCGTAAGGCACCGGTACTAAATAAGCACAAGCGCTTAAATATCTGTCACGCTCTTATACCTCTTTTAATAAAGACGTGTCAGATAATTATGTTTGCGAGGAAGAAATGTTGGATAATATATATTATTGCTGATGACTGTACCTATTAAGGTACGCGAATTATAATTTGAAGTTATCGATATACACCGCGGTCTTACACTGGAGGTTAGGTTACATGCATACTGGGATTCATTTTATAATAGCATAGTTTGCATTTTTTTAAGACTGGGAAAAACTCAACGTATAAATAGATATAATTTATGCTAACTGTACCTTAATACTCGAATGCAGCTCAACGACTTTCTTTTATAATAAATGCATTCAGAAAGTATCATTTGGTGTAGTGGAACTGATGATGAAGACCACCGGAACTCTTCAACAGTACGTATTTCAAGGGTGGCGATAAGATGTCTCGATTAAGATATTTGAGCGACTACAACGAAGAACATTTAATTGTTTGAATATGACTATGACTTTCCCGCGGCGTTGCTTGCGGCAAGCTTGAAATGTCTTAATGTTTCATATCAACTAAAAAGTGGGACTACATAACAGCTTACTATGATCACTAAAAAGTATAATACAAAGTATAATAAATGTTTTAAAAAGCAATGAACCGCCTTCAAAAACGCAAAAATAACTTTTTGAAGGTGTGTTTTAGTTTTTTATTACAAAATACAGTTCGATTGTGTTGGCCACGTTTAATTACAATTGTTGGCTTAAGAATCAGAATTCAGGCCATTCACATGAATAAAAAAGTAATCAGATGACGTTAAAGGAGCGTTCAACAAAACGCAATTTTGTTTGTTATTATACGGCTTCACTTTGAATTACATTATTTATTTTGATAATCTTACTGACGTAATAAGTTTGTTTCTTATAAATATAAAATATTGCACAGCAAATATAATGCTTAATATTTTTTATTTTTAAAATGATGAAACTAAACGTAATTTAAATAAAACAAAACGAAATGTCAATGACGTCACGTTGGCGACAGTCGCGTTCTCATTATTTTTATTTCGCAACTTCCATAATATCTGGGTTAATTTAACGCACGCCGTAGCGAAATATTAAAAACGAAGCCCAAATAAACCTACGGAGCAATGGACAACCAGTACTACTATAAGCTGATGGCTAGCTATCTGTCTAAGCGGAACTGTGACGAGTCTTTCATGAGGTATTTCTTTGGTAAAAACACCTCTAAGAAGACACCAGAGGAGCTAGAGCGGGCTGATGAGCGCAAGCGACGACTGCAACGAGAGCGCTCGCGACGATACCGCGCGTTGAAGAATGCGCGCCGCCAGCACGAGGGCGACACGCCGCCCGCTGGCAGCCAGGCGCGCTCGGCGCCGGAGGACGAACTCAGCGACTGCGACGAGCCCCCCACGCTCTGCGGCCTGTCGTACGGTGATCCTGGCCTCTCGGACTGCGCCTCGGACGACAACTCTGCGCACTCGGCCGCCAGCTGCGAGCCTGCCGCGGCGGCCCCGGCCACGCCGCCCGCGCGCGGCCTGCGCGAGCTGCTCGCACAGCCAGACGCCGAACTTGACTACCCCACGGTGCACAGCCTCATGTTCCACTGGCTGCAGACGTAACCCGCTCCCTGACCTTGCCCCTGCATTGCCACACACCTGACATCCCTGAAGCTGATAGCTTTAGCTTGAAGCATATTCGTCTGATCAAAACATAATGTCTAACAAACTAATATCATTAGTAAAAGTGAACATGTATTTGTCCAGGGATTCTGGTAGTGGTAGTGATACACATATCAAATTCACGAGTTGCTGCTTATGTAGTATATCACATGTGAAGATGATTGAGCCGTCCTGATATAATTTTAACTTACTAGAGTATATGATAATTTCGTCATTAGCAAGTAGCGGTAGCTAGATCAGTGGTAAACAATCCTTGGAGAGCTAACACTTTCAAATTGGTTGCTTTTATTTACGGAGGTACGGTGGTACCGATTTCTTAAGAGGATTGTAAGGTGATGTTTAAATGTCATAGCTGCAAAAATAACCCATACAAATTTAGCTCTGATAATGTTTCTCACCCCCTAAATCAAGTCTGATTTCCATAACATTATTTATTATGTGAAAAAAGAGGCAGACGAGCAAGCAAGTCACCTGACGGTAATATTTGTTTCTTTACAAGAAATAATTTCTTTGAAATAAAATGTTATCGAATTTTGTATAAAAATATTTAACTTTACAACCCTCTTAACAGTTATTGCAGCTATTCATTTTTGATTGAAACACGAGTGACAAGTATACTGTCAGTTGCGAGTGCAAGTGTGATAGCCTTTGCCAGCTCAACTCTAGCGAGGAGTTCTGTAGTTTTATGTGCCACAGATAAAGATTGTGTGACCAACCAATCAAAGGTCAAAATTCGCATTTAATATGAATTTGAAGTAGGGACAGAAAGTGGTGCTGTTTTGCCATGATAAAAACTAAATTATGCTACAAACTTAACTTAGATAATAGGACATTCAGAATGTAGGTTAAATAAATGATATTATAATGGCACTGCTTTCCCACCCTGATGAGCAGCCTGGTGTGATGCTCTTGGTTGGTTACATGACGCATCATACGGCAATTTTCAGGTGCTGATGCCACTGAGTTCGGACTATTCCATTAGACAATAAGTTGTTATTAAGTTGCCATATCCTACTACTTAGATACTCAACTATTATATATGATATGAATAGAGAAGTATATAGTAACTATATGCCTATAGTTTGTGATACAAATGAATTTACAATTTGTGTGAAGTCTACAATCTTAGGTGTAGTATTGTATTGTAAGTGGTCTGGAATGAAGGGCACGGATTCTCCGAGATATACTTATTAAATCTGAACATTCCCAGATTGCGATAAGTTACAGCAGCTGGTTCACAAGTACATATCCTTTCACTGTTTGCCATTTTATACACACAAAAATTAAGTGCGTTTTACATTAGACAATAATTTATCAAATTGTCCTATAATTTTAGATATGTTAAGCATAGTATTTGATAGAATCATTGCGTGTATTTGCCGACTAACCCTGTAATAAGTTAATTAATTCTCTGTATTGTATTTAACAAAGCCCTTGCTTCTCAATTTAGCTCTCTTTGAATTTATAATTGTAATGGTATTTAAGTTTTCTAGGTACTTTTACAAGTAGATAACATAAGTATTAAGTTAGTATATTGAACCTGCATATACATCATTCTGACCTGGAAACAATTTCTGAAAAGTTTTTGGGATGCATGTAGTTATCTTGACTTTGATGGATTTTGTAGTTGGTTACAAGATGCGCTCCATCAGGCACAGCTGAGAAAAAATAGTTACTTAGAAGATAACTAACTTCTGGCAGTGACCCTTATGTTGTATGGCAGTTTTAATGTTTTCTCATTACTTTAGGTTTTAAATATTTTTTAGTAATGTATATTGTACAACTGACTTAAAGTTTACCAGTCTGGTAACTTGGTGACATGTCGCAACTATGATAATTTTTTTTATTAGATATTAGATGCTGGTCTATTAGCCATATTATTTTTACAGTATTTTGACATTTGATAATAGAATTTTAATTTGTAATCACTGGGGACATTGATACTAAGATAGTATAGATTGTGTTACTATCTGTCAGTCACTTTAGGCTTAAATATGCATTCTAATGTGAACTGTTGAACTCGTACTACCGATGTCATCACAACAAAGCCGGTTAATGCATTTTGTATTAGAATATGGTTGTCAACACCAGTGGCTCCAAAAGTTAATCACTAATGTTGTTAACGTGATGAAAACCGGATTTCCACTGCAGTGCACGGTCGAGCTACACAAGTGATTGATTAGGTATACATTCACTTTGTATCACTATACATATATATATTAGCACATGAAGACGCTACTACACACAAAATGGCATGCAATGAAAATAAATTATGTACATCATGTGGTGGAAAATTGGAGAGGCGTATGCATCATCAGGGCTCTTTAACGCTTTGGTAGTATGGAATCAATCTACCAGTACCACCGAGAAGACCATCATTGCAGAAGAGAAACATGACCAATGGATCCACGTAGATCACGTGTGTAGCATGTGCTTGCGCAGCAGTGAAATTCCGGTTTTAGAGACAGTCAGTAGGTACATCTCGGGCATTATAGGTTACTATAATGGCTGACTAAAGTATTAAAAATGTTGCTCTCCTATCTTACCGTATCGTAAATCACTGAGCTTCCCTCACAGCTGCGTAGTGCCATAGTCATTCCCAGTAGGTGTCGCAGAGTAAATTGTTAATTTAGTGACTGCCTAAACTTTCAATAGTTACTTATTCAAAGAAGATTCTTTAGGAAAAATGTGACTTAAATCAAGAATTATGAAAAATATGTTAGCAGTAAGTAGGTACCTACATGGGCCGTTTTCCCGTGGTCCTACTATATTTGTCCTAATGACAGGGCGGGGCTCCTGTTTCTGGGTGGTTTGCCCTTCGGGCATCTGAAGATACCTAACCTACCTACTTTTACAACCGAAATTAGTATTTGATGATCAAATCTAAGTGCACTTTTTGTGCAATAACATCATTTTGCTTCGATGTTTCACTTTGGTGGTGGCACTTCACATGTCATGACTCATGACTGTTTTGTCAAATGTTTCGTTGCATCTCTTTATTTCGGTAATACCTGTCAAATGTGAGGGACGCAAGACCAGTAAAGTGCCACCATTAACGATAATTTGTGGGTAAGGGTATGTCGCTGGTGCTTGTCATCTACCGATTGTAATAATTCAGATAGTTTAAGATGCTATTTATACCGCGGTTCTATAATTTTATCGAAGGGGTTGGACATGGGGCCGACCCCACCGATGTCCGGCGGGCGGCAAGTTGCCTTCGACGAGTGGTACATTTAATTTTAGTGTAAAGTAACGCGCAGGTACTGTAAGGTAGTGCCATATTAAAGAGCTTCCTATTTTTAACCTCTTCTTTTATTTATGTCCCCATTTTTTCAAGCAACGACAAATATGGGTTATTCCCACCCTTTACCACCAATTTGTTACCACTGGTATCAGCTGGGATTTTTTTTCCCACCTATTACCACTAAAGTACTCGGTGGTAACAAGTGGGAATATTTTTCCCATTAATAAATGGGAAAAATATATGCTGATAACTACACTTAAAACATTTGGTGGTAACAGCTGATTTTTTTATTCCCAGTAGATACCACTGGTAACAGGTGGGAAAAAAAACCCAGCTGTTACCAGTGGTAGGTGGTAACAGGTGGGAATAACCCAAAAATATTTAGCAGGTACTGTCGTCATCAAACTATTGAGGTACGAGATCCATTAACCATCTAAACACACGAGACTGATCCTGAACCGAAGGCCGTTGGGGCGGAAAGGTCCTACAGTGGAAACCACCACCAGCGCAAGACAGGCCGAAAATGGACAGACGATCTATAGCGGACGTGGGAAACTAGGGACGAGTAACACCAGAACCGACCACTTTTGAGATCTTTGGGGAATGCCTATATGCCCCACAGGAGACTTTGTTTAGGCTGACATGATGATAAAGATGGATGGCTCTACTAACGCCTGAGCAATAGACCGGAGTTCATTTAATGTATTTTTAAGTTATTTAATGTTATGATTTTCATTTCATTTGATTGTGACTGATGGGTAGGTTCAAGCATTTTGGAATGAAAAAACCGAAATAGATATGATCACATCTTTATTTATAATAATAATTCACACTACAAATTAGGTATTTATAATATAATAATCATACCTACCTCACACTGATTTTGATATCATTATAATCCCATTTATTATATTATTAAGGTATTATAATACCATATATTATATTATAATTATAACTTAATGTAATGGTTCATTCATTAACCCAGGACGCCACTACTATATGACAGTATTTAATTCGGTATGTGTATCGTGTACCCAAAGGTTAACCCTTTACCGGTTATTGACAACTGTCAAAGTATTCGCAAATAGAACCATACTGTTAGATCTTAAGATTCATATTACATTTATTATGGTGGGAAATATATTCCCTCTGCCTTATAAAGGGTAATGGAACCCTATTATTAAGACTCCGCTGTATGTCTGTCTGTCACCAGGCTATATCTCACGAACCATGATAACTAGACAATTGAAATTTTCACAGATGGTGTATTTCTGTTGCCGCTATAACACCAATTTCTAAAAACAGACCAAAATTAATATTTAAGGGGGGCATACAACAGGCCTTCGTGCGCGAGTTCGACTCGCACTTGACCGGTTTTTAGTGTATTTTTTTCTATTGAAACCATAGTAGGTACTTACATCATTTTGTTTCTTGTGTAAAAAGTTAAAGTTTCCGAGCTTTACAATCATTAGATAGGATAGGTACCTACATTACATCTGATCAGTCAGCTTCAATACATTATGTAGTCCGCATATCACGTACTTAGTTCTGTACCTATGGTTTCTTGGCATAGCTCTTCTTAGTCAGCGTATCGGAGTTGACACGGAACGCAACGGCCTCGGCCGCCGGGCTCTCAATGTCAGTGAGATCAATATGGTTCCTCACACGGACTGTGAGTAGGTAGCGAGGTAAACGACACGTGGGTTGCTTGGCATGCATAATACATTAGGTATACACCAGTGCTTGTTGGCCACTCGGAATAACAACTTATCTCCATTTCATATTTACGCAAACAATACAACTTCAGATGTTCTTCCAATGTGTACACCCTATTATTCACGAACTTAAAATGTACTGCATATCTACCCCAAGTCTTATTTTTACCTTCGTTAAAGCTTTGACATCATAACAAGTAATTTATTTTACGATATTTTACACAGCCTCATTTAAAATCACAAACATACATAATTATACCTAAACTAAACCCAACAGCAGCAATGCTCTTGAACTTTCAGCTTAGTCGCAGTGCGACGTTGGTCAACTGCTAAGGACAAGACATGCACAACGTGTAGTTTGTACGCGCTGAAGGATCACTCGATGTCTTCCTCGACAAGCGTCCCAGAGAGTTTATTAAGGATGGATAGGCCGGCCTTGGCGGCCATTCATATTAAACGGGAAAACAATAAAGTTACCTAACGATATTTTAATGGCAGCATGCAGTTTCGTTCGCTCAGTGCAAGTGAATTATCATATCGACACGCGCGGGGAGGCGCGGCCAGTCGCGCGGAAATATTTGCTGTAAACGAAACAGTAAAGCAACATTCTCATTTTTTTCTAACCGTAAAAGTTAATAAGTCAGTATAATGATCGCAGCGCAGCACGCGCGCGGTTCTGTGCGGGCGAGCAGCGCGGCCCTCGCCCCTGCCGGGCTCCGCCGAGTGCGTGGGCGCTCCGCCGCGGCCCCGGCCGCCGGCCGCCGGCCACTGCCTCGTCGTCGCCCGCGCGACGCGACTCCGCATTATGAAATCCAGTGCAATGTATAAAATAACTTACGTGGCTAGGAAGAAGCAGGTAACAATTCTTAAAAATAAATGCACAATTAAATGCATGCAATGCGGTTATATCACGAAAAGGTAGTACGAATGGATGCGGAGGGCTCTCTTGATGGTGGTCACGAGCGGGAAGGAGGCGAATGAGTGGGTCCGGCGGGAGGGCGCGCATTCGCCGCGGTAGTCGTCAGCGTTGAGCGAGTAGATCATGGCTCCGCGGAGGCCGAGCTGCGTGATGAGAGCAGCCTTGCGCGCCACGCTCTGCTCGTCGTCGAACGACAGCCACTCGGAGCCGCGCCACACGTACGGCGCGGCGGCGGCGGGGTCGCGCACCAGCACGGCGCCCGGCTGCCGCGCGAACGCGCACACGTCCGGGTAGTCGACGAAGCCGCGCGCGCCCAGCGAGCCGAAGCCCGCAGCTGGAGCGCCGGGCGCCGTGTTGCGCTCAGTCACGAGCCGGAACGAGTGCCCGTAGGTCGGCACGCCCACCACCACCTTGTCGCGTGACAGCCCAAGTGCCAAGTACATATGCACCGTGGAGTTGATATTCAATGTGCTCAGGTACCCACCTTGCCCAGGTTCTGCATACAGTGGAGAGTTGAAGCCAGTAAAAGGAGTTATTTCACTGTAGAAATGGTAATCATATGTCATAATGTTTACAAAGTCCGTGTATAAATTCAGCTGGTCCACATCATATGCAGCTTTTACAATAACTTCAGGGGCGGCTACCGCAACAGTGAGTAAGTAATCACGTTTCTCTCTCACATATTCGGCTCGTATCTCCCGGAGCAGCTGGGAGAAATGTTGCCGCTCCCTACCACCCTTCTTAACTTGAAAATTGTGCACAGCAGGGAACTCCCAATCTAAATCTATTCCATCCAGAGAATAGGTTTTCAGGAAGCTTTTGACAGATTTGATGAATACCTTACGTGACGCATGATCAGCCACCATCTCAGAGAATCCTTGGGAGCCGGCACCGCCCACAGACAGCAGCACTTTGAGATCTGGGTTCCAGTCCTTAAGGCGCACAACCTCGCGCAGCGCCTCCCGCTGCGGCGCGTCGAGGTGCAGCGCCTTGTCCTGCACGCGCGCGAAGGCCACGTTGATGTGCGTGCACAGGTGCGGCGCGATGTCGGTGGGACGCAGCGCGCCTGGTGTGCTGTAGTAGCAGGCCAGCACGGGCGCACGCTCAGGCGGCCCGGCCGGCAGCACCAGGCGCCGCAGCCAGCCCTCAGGCAGCGCCCCCGCAATCAGCAGCCCCGTCGTCAGCGCCGCCGTCAGAACCGCCACGCCGCGCAGCGTATGATATCTCGAGCGGGCCTCGGCCGAGCGACTACTTTTTATCAACTCCACACGGTCGCTCTCAGACTCCACCCAGCATTGATCTAGCTTTTTGCTATCCATACTGGTGGTTAAGTTAACTTTGAACTTACAATTGCACCTGGAGCACGATATTCAACTTTGACATGTTCCACTACTATTCGTTGAACAAAACCAAAGTAACGTTTTAAGCACTGTGTAATCACTGATCAGTAATGAATAATATATTAAACAAAGGGTAAGGTCTGAATATAGAAAACATCAATATGTTGTGATGATAATGATAACGCTCGCTGGCTCGCTCAATAACAGCGGTGACATTTCATTCTACGTAAACAGTTTTACAAAAAACGTCACATTTATAAAGTATTTGTTTAACATTACACGTAACGTTTAATAAAAAACCAAATGTGTTTTGCACTAATACTATAAACAATGTTTTATCATCATATCAAAAGTAACTAAAAGTAACTTTATTCCAATGCCGTTATTTACGTGGTGAGGACCGTAGTACTGTTTATAAGGCTGGTCTTACTGCTGTTACCTTCATAAGATTTCTCTCATAATTATACACATAGGGATTAACCCTGAACAGCTGAGATAACAAAAATTTATACGTAAGAAGTTAATTTTTCGTAAATTTTGCTCTTCATTCATAGTAAGTATTTCAACAAGTTCGTTTTATTGCCTTATGTAATTTGGATTATGGGTAGCCAGATTTGTAAATGTTGTGGTTTTCAAAGTCACTGACGTTTAATTGACACTGACAATAATATGACAGCGAAATGGATAAGGAAGGACGTGACATATTTGATAGTAAACTATTTCTTCGTATTTAATTTATTTATTATAATGAGTATCTAAATTCAATTATTTCAATTTCACAATCATAGACGTTATGCGTGCTTTAAACGAGTTTGGTTTGTAACTATGGATGAAGCTCGTATGAATCACTACGAAAAACAGTTGTACACAGTGTTTAAAACGTTCGACGTCGATAACGAGGAGGCGCTCGATAGAGCAGCCGTGCTTCAGCTTTGTGACGCCTTGCAGCTGGAGGCGCGGGGCGCCGCGCTCGCAGACTCACTGTTCGAGCGGCGCACCGAGCGGGTCACCTTCGCCACGTTCCGCAACGGGCTGCTGAGCGTGCTCGGCGCCAGCCCCGCCGCTCCCGCGGCCGCCGCGCCCGCGCACAGCGACGACGACTCCTCTGGCCGTGAGGTCGCGCCAAAGTTCGTCTTCGGCTCGAAGAAATACGGGCGGCGCTCGCGGCCCTCCCGCGGCGGCGACGAGCCCGCCGCGCCGCGCGCCGCGTCCGCCTCACGCGTCGACGCCGACGCCGACGCCGCGCGCCGCCCGCGCATGAGATACAAGCGCAGCGCCTCGGCCATGGAAGGCCGCGCCGGCGTGGATTGCCTCGACCACGACCGCCGCATCGATTGCGCGGAGGCCGTGACGCTGTGTCGCGATCTGCAGATGGACGGCATCGACCCTCGGCTCGTGGAACGTATATTCGAAGACGCACCCAACGATATGACAACGGTCGGCGAGTTCTTCGATCGCCTCAACGCGGCGCTGACATGCATCGCGTCGACGGGAGACGGCTCGACCCCGCCCTCGCCGGCTGCCGCAGCGCCGCCCGACGACGACGAGGCCGAGGGCCCGGTGCCCGGCGAGGCGGTCGTCGAGGCCTGGGAGCACGCCGGCGTGCGCCGCCCGCGCCGCCTGCTGACCGAACTCGGGTTCTCCGGCGCGGCGCTGCGCCCGCCCGAGCTCGAGCGCACTCTCGACGACGAGCTGCGCGCCCTGGGCCCGCCGCCCGAGGAGCAACTCGACGCGCGCCCGCTTCTGCAGCTGGCGGCGCTCGCCTTGACCCGGCTGCGCCTCGGCCGCTCCCGAGCCAGCGCCGCTGCCGCCGTCGCCGAACGTGATAAATTACGCGCCGATCTAGCAGAAGCTAACCGACGCGCACAGCTCCTCGCTCAGGACGTCGACGAAAACCACGCGCGGCTCGAGGCCGAGCGACAGGCAGCGATGCGACAGCTGGAGGCGAAGCACGCGGAGGCCGCGCGGGCGGCCGCCGACGAGTGGGCGGCGGAGCGCGAGCGGGCGGCCGCGACGCGTGCCGCACTCGAGGCGGAAGCCACGCGGCGGCAAGAGGCGGAAACACGATTGCGAGCAGAGCTGGCGACTCTGTGCTCGCGCATTGAAGAGCACGAAAGGAACGCCACCGCGGCTGAAGAACGTGCGGCAGCAGCTGAACGCGAGCGCGCCCGCGCCGAGGATGAGTCTCGCGCGGCGGCGGCGCGGGACGGGTGCGCGGCGCGGCAGGAGCGCGCGGCGGCGCTGGTTCTGGCCGAGCAGGTGCGCGAGCTGCGCGAGGAGAACGCGCGGCTCCGGGACCGCGCCGACGAGCTGCACGCCGCCCTCGAGGCGCGCGCGGCGGGCGCGCCGGTGCCCACGCCACCCGCCGACACCTCCTGGCGCGATGAAGCGGAATTGGAGACGGACGCGCCTTTGTCTTCTGATCAGATTGAGGTAATTATGAACATCAATTGATGAACATTCTTATGTATGTATACAGGATGTTTCAATCGGGTGTGTAGGGGTTTTAAGAGATGATAGATGGGGTGATTTTGAACACTTGAGACCATTTACTATTATGCAAAGCTGCACGGTCTTTGAGATATTGTACATACACATACATAAACTCACGCCTTCATTCCCAGAGTGGGGTAGGCAGAGCTAAAGAATTACCGAAAAGTCTTAAAACTTCTTGATAATTCTATAACCACATGCATTTTCTTAGGCAATGGGCTTGCCACCTGTCACTAATACACTGGGAAACATCTGAGCCTACTTGAGCAAAATGAGATATTGTATTTTTGTAATTCTTGAAATAATGCTATGTTCACCAGAAAAACAATTATTAAACGCCCTGTACAGCCAGTATTAAATATGTTTTTAGTGTTTTACCTTCGCAATACCTTGGTTCTCCAAAAGAAATTCAAATTGAAGCCTGCTAATGCTTGACTGATAATTAATAGTTTTTCCTGAAAACAGCATTTTACCAAAAAATAAAAAAAAACAATATCTTTAAAAACCGTGCAACTCATCATAATAGTAAATGTGGTTAAAAGTGTTCAGAATAACCCTAACTATCATCCCTTAAAACCACTACACCGGACTGCCAAACACCCGGTATATGATAACAATTATAAGAATGGTTCTAGACGTAGCAAAAATGGACAGAGTTGAAGGTGTTATCCTCGTTATTGTTGGTATTGCAGGATTGTGACTCATCTCCCGCCAGTATCGAGCAGAAGGTAATGAGTCAACTCCAACAGCAAAGCCAGCCCGCAGGCAGCGGGTGCGACCCGGGCGGCGCGCCACGCCCTGACGTGGCCACACAGACCGAGGGCCCGAGCGAGACGGAGTCCCTGCGCGCGCAGATCGACGAGCTTTGCCGGAAGCATGAAGCTGAGAAAGTCGATTTGAACAACTTGATCACGTAAGTACCACAAGAGGTCATACTAAGGTTACTGAACTCGGGACCTTGATAGTTGAGTCTGGTGAAAGAAAGGATAAATCGGTAGAGATAACCTGTTATCAAAATAAGCAGCCCCTATTCCTTTCCGGCATTCTGAGCTGTCCACCTATTACCTAGTTTCCAGCCTTCGCAACAATGCACTAGTGGAGTGTTAGCCCGTGTGATGTCCGCAGCGAGCTGGAGGGCGCGCTGGAGGCGCTGCGCGAGGAGCTGGAGCGCGGCGAGGAGTACTGGGCGGCCAAGCTGGCGGCCGAGCGCGCCGCCGCGGCCGAGGACGCCGCCGCGGCCGACGAGCGGCTGGCCGAGCTGCTGCGCCGCGTGCGCGAGTACGAGCGCGCCTTCCGTCCGCGCCTGCCGCCGCTGCAGGAGGCCGCGCTCGAGCCGCAGTACCGCCAGCTCGAACAGGTCAAACCGCTTCCTATTACCGCCCCGCCGACTACTGTTTGAATCTCAGTAATTTTGTAAAAGTAATTTGACTTGCGCTGAAAATAGATTATTGTTGCACCAAGACGGTATTAGTAAAATACTGTCTGTATTTTACTAGTACCTACTGTACTGTAGTGCGAGCCCGGCCCTCGGTGAGAACTCTAAAATCACGAGTTCAATAATAAATAACTAACTACACCAAGCACACTTTTTTCAGACGAGTTCCTCGGTTAATTAATGAACGTTTGTATGATGCTGACCCATTTGTGAGTTCCCTTGGTACCCTCGAAAAAATTGTCAGGCGACATTTTATACAAGATTAGTTCTGAACCTTCATTCATCTACTTACTTAGTTTATGCAATTACTTACTGCAGCAGTTTATTGTTGTACAAAATATATTATTGTTCACATTTAATTGACTTACGTGGCATTACTTTGTTATAACCTTTAGTACCTATTACTTATTTTTTATGAACCTCAAGGTCTTAATATTGTTTCTGGTGGTTCACTAATGTTTCACCGAAATACGTTTGGCCGAATGAGTCGTTTGGCAACTGTTTCATTTCCTAACCCGCTTATATTGCTGTAACTGTAAATATTTCAGATTTTTTTAAAAAAAGCTAACCTAACCTAACCTATAGAGTACACAATGGTACAAAAATAAATCCTGAAATATTCACAGTTACAGAAATATATGCGGGTTGGGAAATGAAACAGTTGCCAAACGACTCATTCAGCCAAACGTATTTCGGTCAAATGAACGGACCCCGTTTCTGGTTCACCTGTGTTTAATATAATATACGACTGTATGTGTTCTTAAAATAAATAAATAAATTAGAACAGAAAGGTAATAAACTTAATCGATTTTTGAATGAATTAATAACATCAAGCAAGCTTTAGCCATCAAAAACAAATCAAAATCCCAAATTGATCGAATTGTTTGGATGTGTCCCATTACAAAATTACATAGGAATCCATGACGACTTTTTCAAAAAGTGACATTTGTCTTCTTGATTTCCAAAGTCTACAAAGTAAATGACCCATATTATATTCCGGCGATAAGTTCTGTTACTGAGATTTATTACAATTTAAAAAATATCTTAAAGTTTTGCATACACCTGTATATTAATCAAAACTTTACTAGAAATACTAAAATGCAGAAAATTTCTTGCTTCGTAAGTTGGAATAAAGTCATGTTGAGAAATATAATTTTTGTCTCTAAACATACACAGAGATAGGATTTTTTTTTATATTATACAAAGTTCTTTGGTAAACAAAGACTAACGTTTAAGCTTTTTCATACAGTGAAATTTCCTGAAAAGTCAAGCCTCATTTCATCCGGCAATGAATGTTAAAATATCGTGTCGGAAATTGCGGCGACAAACAAGAATCATTATTTGTTCTTCAAAATGTACATTAGTTAAGCTTTGAATTTTTATACATATTGAAATTTAAAAAAAAGTTAGTTTTATTTGACTCAATGTCTTGTAACAGAACTTATTAACCAACTAGGTACATTATCTTATCAACAAAACCCAAATGTTGTACAGTACACTCTTTGTCCTGCGACAAGAAAACAAAACAGTGCAGTCATTGATTTCGTATGAAACTATTCATCTTGGCTAGAGTAGTAAAAATCCGCTTTGTTCTTAGAAATGTAAGGTATCGAACATGTTTTAATTATTCATGTAGCCTCGAAAAATTATGTATCGTAAACCGGGTTTTCTTTGATTTACGGGGTGACTTTGATAGCAACTATTTACCATTGGACACAAAAATGTATTTTTTGAAGAGTTGGAATACGCCTCCATAATATTTATTTCGCCACTGGTAGCGGCGATAGTGGCTCCTTCAGAAAGTTAAAGTAGTGCGCGTGTTACTATCTATTTTCTTATAAAACAAAATATCAATAGATAGTGTGCTTTTTTGTCTTATTTTTTTTTATAATTTTAATTAAATTAGTGACATCGAAAAAGAACAACATCTATTCTATACTTCTTTAGATTTTAAGTGATTTTCAGCTTACTTGAGATATTTATTCAGATGTTTAGTTTTTCCAAAGTAACGCCATTCGTAGTTTAAATTTGATCATGGTGTTTTTCATTTGTTCACGGGAAACTAAAGGTTTCAATTTATTCTAATAAATCTAGTTGTAAAAAAAACGATTATTGCATATTTTTATTTAATTATTTTGTCTTTTAGTTTCTATAAAAACTCTTGTTTCACTTTGAATTTGATCAAGAAAGCTATCCCCAGTTACATTCTCCGGAACACAACAATACCAACACTGCTGCGTGGCGGTAGGTTAAAGGACAAGATGGCAGGGGACGAACCCTGCACACCACTAAATAATTATCACAATCATTCAACCACTAAATCCTTATCATAATAACTTTTGTTAATGTGAATGGTCCTCGGTCTGACGCGTCGGTGGTGTGGTTGCAGGAGTTCGAGGAGTTCAAGGCGGCGGCCGCGGGCGAGCTGGCGGCGGCGCGCTCGGCGGCCGCGCGGGACCTGGCGGCTGCGCGCCGGGACCTGGCCGCCGCGCGTGCCGCCGAGCGCCCTGCCAGCTGTTCCTGCCACCAGGTACCAGCTGAATAGACAAAACATCATCATCATCACATATTTATTTATCAGAGAGAAATGTGGAATGAAAGAAGATGTAGTGACTAAGATTGAAAAGGGCATGCTTCGATGGTTCGGTCATTTGGAAAGGATGGATGAAAGAAGATTGACAAAAGAGATATACAGATCGAAAATGAGTGGAAGCGTCGGAATGGGCCGCCCTAGGCGTACTTTTTCGTATCAAATCGGAGAAATACTGGAAAAGTGGCGAATCTTAAGTACCCGAAACCGACGTGCGTGCATGACTGTGCGTGTATGAATGTTGAAGAAGCGAAATAAATTTGTCAAGATCGTAGCAAGTGGAAAGAAGTGGTCTCTGCCTACCCCTCTGGGAAACAGGCGTGATTTAATGTATGTATGTATGTATTTTTTTATTACACACATCGTAAACATCATAATTCATTACATACATGTCGCTTTTCACCCATTAAAAACTCGTCAGTGGACAATGTACAATTAATAACAATAAAAACTAGCACAAATAAATTCATTACAAACGTAAAGTCAATAGCATTCAATTTAAATTAATGACTAGAACAACACGTCAAGGTCTCTACTACGCCAGAACCTATAACTAAAATAATTAACTGGAAAACAGGTTCCTGCTAGCGTAAACAGACCGGACCTCACGGACAGCACCTGTTCACGAGTGTGACACGTACCTACCTAAATTAAACAGAAAGCAGTAAATATGTTACATAATAAACAGTAGCGTCAAAACAAAAGATTAAGAAACAATAAAAGTAAAATATCGCACTTATAAATACATAACAAAGACCAATTAAGGATTTGTGTGGCAACACCCGATCAACACAACCGCTTCGTGTTGGATCGCTGCAAGTGCCGGCCAAATTAATTCGAAAGTATGGATTAATGTAATATTTTAAGGGCCCTGAAGTCCTACCAATTACCCTCAATCTGTAACTCTTAACTTTCTCTTGTTGTTGCAATATCACTGCTGTTCTTTACAAGCTGCCATCTCATTTCTTCTTCATTTTTGATTGAGAACATAGAACCTTCTAAACTTCTAAGTTTTGTTTAGATGTGTGTTTAGAGGTCATCTATACCATTATTAGAAATGATCCAGTCGCCGCATTGGAATTCCAGCGTTTTAGTCATGATAGCATGAGGCTGCAATATCAGTTTATTGATACGGGCCTTATTGTCCCGTATCAGGCCCGAGTTGTTTTAAATAATTTAAATAAATGCTGTTTAATATGTCAGATTACATTTACTTATCAACTTTGATCTAGGTACAAATTTACAATTGTAATGTCACAATTTAGTATAAAGAAAATAAAAATAAAAACAAATTAAATCACAAACATAATAAAACATATTTAATGGTGATTAATCACAAGGTCAAATTTCATAGAAAATCTTTTTATTTTCGAAACCGTTTTTTTTCCTGTATTTTTATAAACCAAACCTAACTTAACTTTCAGGTTCTCTAGGTAGATATCTCTTTACAAAAATAAAAAATATATAAGGTTCAGAAAACGAAGATCCATCACCTACTGTATGAAATATATTAGATACGATAAGACCGTCGTGTTTACCTGTATTATTTTTAATTGTGCTCCTTGTCTGTTATCTTTTTGTTTGGTGTACAATAAAGTATTTTTATTATATTGTATTATATATTTTATCCTTATAAGAGCATTGTTTTGTAATACTTTAATATAAGTTGGTGTCTGCAGCGGAGCGGGCGCGCGCGGCCCAGCGGCGGCGGCGAGCGCGGCGCGGACCACGTCGGTGAGTACTTTCATACTCTGCTGACACTGCACTCATCTCAAGTGTGATTTGGCGCTAGAGTAGGGTGACAATTGCATCGAAGAATAGCTCGCTCGAATCGCTTGCAGGAAGTTGTGGAATAGAAATACCTCACTAACTTCTTTGAGGTTTGGAATGACCTGGTGATGAACGAACTAAGTAACTTTCTGATAAGTATTGGTATTCCCCCAGTATCGGCGTAAAGTAGTACGCACAGTAGACGTCAGAGATGCGTCTACATTTTACACTTTTACACGTCTACATTTTTGCACATTATGTCTGTTTTTTTTTAAATAATCTTTAACGTTATTTATGTCATCATTAGTCCAAAAAGTACCCGAAACCGTGCGTGCATGCGTCAATGTATGAACATTGAAGAAGCGAAATAAATTTGTCAAGATCGAAGCAAGTGGAAAGAAGTGGTCTCTGCCTACCCCTCTGGGAAACAGGCGTGATTTAATGTCGATATGTAGTCCAAAAACTTATCAAGATAGATATTTTCAATGACCGAGGTTATGAAGAAGTTGTCACGACGATTTATGTAAGGAAATTATCGTGATGCAGAGACATAACCTTAAATAACAATACAATCAAGATAGTGTCCTGGAGATTTAAAGGTCATTGTAGTTTTTCATTACTTGAATATTTTGCAGTAACCTAACAAATCATCTGTGCAGTAGTATCGTACCTCTGACCGCCCTCTAGAGTTCACATATACATGAAGGCCCTAGACGCCCTCGGCAACTGAACGTTGAACACGGAAACTAATGGACATCGTGTGCCTTGGAGAGGCGCATGTACCTAAACACTGTCCCTCGAACCGAGGTGGGAAACAGAGTTCCCTAAAGACCCTCAGAGCTCAACTATCAATCCACCAGGTTTTGACACTGAGTAGCGTTCAAAACCCACAGCTTGACATAAGTTATGCCTTTACCTGTTGCCTTATTTGACGACGCGCTGGCCTAGTTGGTAGTGACCCTGCCTAGGAAGCTAGCGGTCCTGGGTTCGAATCCCGGTAAGGGCAGATATTTGTGTGATGAGCACGAATTGATTCTGAGTCACAACGGCTTCGCCGCGACAGACGTGTCATTTGTCCGGCTCTGTTTTGATACAACGATAAACTGTTTCAGGAGACGGTGACGGGCCAAGCGCGGTCCTGGTGCCGGCTGGCACGGCGGCGCCGGCCGGCCCGGGGGCCCCGCGTCGCGCCCCGCACCCCGCCCCGCACCCCGCCACGGTAAGCGCGAGGTTACTCACAGCTGAAAAGTATTCTAGTGATCGGGAATCACTGGCGACCCTACTATATGGATTTTAAGTTAAATCGTTTGAAAGTTTGGTTAGGTGGCAGGGTCTGTTTTTTTATAGGAGTCAATAGAAACGGCATACAACATGACATGATAAAAGCTTTATTTAAATTACTGTGTCAATAAAAAGCTTTTGAAAACATAATTTTATGAAGGCATTTTATACGAATTTACCTACTCAGCATTTTACAAACCAACGGCACTTTAAACTCTTATCTCTCATTGAATTATAGCTCAGAGCAGTGCGGATCAGGTTAAAAAACTGGCCAGCATGCACGCTGACCATTATTTATACTATTAAGTTCGAGACACTTAGATCACCTGTCTCAAAATTGAAAATCAATGGTATCGATTTGATTTATGCAAAAAAAAACGAAAAATAACATGTATTAAATTTAGTAATAAAGATGATGGCCAAGATGTTTTTGGAAAAAATCGTCATGGGGTATAATTTTCCGGTTTCCAGGGATGCCAATTCCGAAAATGATATGAAATGTAGCATTGAAAATGTCGGCCATGATGTTTTTGGAAAAAGTCGTCATGGGGTATAATTTTCCGGTTTCCAGGGATGCCAATTCCGAAAATGATATCAAATGTAGCATTGAAAATGTCGGCCATGATGTTTTTGGAGAAAGTCGACAGGGTATAATTTTTGAGTGTCCGATTCAGGTGCGAGGTGCGGAGGGGCGTGTTGAATTATTTTTTCATCTCACTAGCTCGGAAAGCCCTTTTGGTTTGTTTGATATCTATTGAGGAAATCGCTTTTTATACACAAGTGAGGGAAGAGTTTTGACATTTGAAGGCAGCTTAAGTGACATTTGACAGCTAACCAAACGTTAAACCTTACAAGTGCTGAATTTTTAACATCACAATTAATGAATTGCATCGAGTAAAAAACAATAAATACAGTCTTACTACTTTATTTTAATTCATAAATATCAGCATTCAAAATCAACCTTCATTCTTGTTTTAAACACGGATAAAATGTTCTGACAGTCCAAATAAGTCGATGTGCAAACAAAACGCATCCGAAATAATAAAAAAAAAAACTTACGTCAAAACTTTTCTATTACGTCAAAGCCGTCAACGTTAAATATTCGCATGTTTTTCTAGTTTGTTTTGTTATTAAAAATGAGTGATTCGAGTGATAAAGACGTATTAACACCCGTGGAATTACAGGAAACCGTGCAAAATGCGGAATTGAGCTTACAGTGCAAACCATTTTCTTAGTTTCCTCGCTGTAGTCAACGTTAAATATTCGCATGTTTTTCTAGTTTGTTTTGTTATTATAAATGAGTCATTCGAGTGATAAAGACGTATTAACACCTGTGGAATTACAGAAAACCGTGCAAAATGCGGAACTGAGCTTACAGTATAAACCCTTTTCTTAGTTTCCTCGCTGTAGTGAGGTGAAAAGTTTTGTGTTATACACGGGTGAAAAGTTATTTTACGTCTCGTGTCTTGAAACACTTGCTACGCTTAGGATTCTATTTTTGAACATAGCTGGTCAGTCATAGAATCCTTTCGCTAGCTCGTGTTTCAAATGAACACTCGCAGGTAAAATACAACTTTCACCACTTGTATAACAAATAACTATTTCAACTCCCTGACTGGTATTCAAAATTATCGAATTTTGAGCAGGTGTACAAACTTGAAAGGTGTCATGATATGTATCTACGAGCTATTTTAAGTTCAAGTGCAAGTAACTATTTCATCTCACTAGCTCGGAAAGCCCTTTCTGTTTGTTTGATATCTATTGAGAAAATCGCTTTTTATCCACATGTGAAGAAAGAGTTTTGACATTTAAGTCAGCTTAAGAGCTCGTTCCCACTATGCCGTGTGTCGGATTCCGATTTTAATCGGGAGACGGCGCCTCTGTTCACACTAGTCGGCTGTCGGCCACGGCTGCAGCTGGTGCCATTGGTTTGGTTGGATTCTGTACACAATGGAAGTCGACGAACCTTTTGTTGTGATGTACACCTAAAAATAGAAGATATTGGGTGCACCCAATTCTGAGGGAAAGATTTACTTTGGGAATATTTTAGAACTTAGTAACTGAACTAAGAAGTGACGACTTTAAGTTTTTCAATTATTTTAGAATGTCAATAACTACATTCAACGATCTATTGTCTCGAATATCAGGGAGCATAAACTATCCAAGATACAGAGATGGCGCGAGCGGGGTCGGCCCGACATCCGGCAAATGTAAACAGTGCCATATGCGATCATATGCGAGCGTTGATCCGACACGATTTTTGTCCGGACGTAAGGGCTGACAAAACACACGATATTTTTTGTCGGATACGACACAAAATCGTTGCCGGACGAGTGTGAATAGCTTCATATAAAATGTTCTGCCGCTACGACACACGATAAAAGATCGTCCCGACAGACGACAAAGTGGGAACGAGCTCTAAGTGATATTTGACAGCTAAACAAACGTAAAACGTTACAAGTGCTGAATTTTTAACATCACAATTTATTGAATTGCATCGAGTAAAAACCACTAAATACAGTCTTACAACCTTATTTTAATTCATAAATATAAGCATTCAAAATTAACCTTCATTCTTGTTTTAAAAACGGATAAAATGTTCTGACAGTCCAAAAAAGTCGATGTGCAAACAAAACGCATCCGATAAATAATTTTAAAAAAACATACGTCAATTTGACGTCGTCAAAACTTATCTATTAAGCCGTCACCGTTAAATATTCGCATGTTTTTCTAGTTTGTTTTGTTATTAGAAATGAGTGATTCGGGTGATGAAATTAACACCTGTGGAATTACGGGAAACCGTGCAAAATGCGGAATTGAGCTTATAGTACAAACCCTTTTCTTAGTTTCCTTGCAGTAGTGAGGTGAAAAGTTATTTTACGTCTCGTGTTTCAAATGAACACTCGCAGGTAAAATACAACTTTCCCCACTTGTATAACAAAGAACTAATTGATCTCTCGTGAGTCGTGACAATAACGCTTCAGAATCGCCACTCGCTTTCTGATTGGTCGCTTGTGTAGGTGTGTGCCTGCCAGGGCGCGGGCTGGGCGCTGCGCGCGCGCGCGGCCCACGCGGAGCGCGCGGCGGCGCGGCTGCTGGCGCGGCTGCACGCGGCCGACGCGCTCGTGGCCGAGCTGTACCGCGAGAACTGCTCGCTGCAGCACGCGCGCGCGCCGCGCCTGGCCTGACCCGCGCCGCCCGCCGGCCGCCCCGCCTGCGCCGCCTCGTGAACGTCGCGACCGTGAAGCCTAGTGAAGTGAGCCCGCCGCGACCTGAAGTGTATCGCGATACGAAGTGACTCATCGTATTAGTTTGTGAAACGTCATTCCGAGCTTAGTTAAGTGGAAGTAATTCGATTCGACAGGGTTTCGACCATCGAAATGTTCATGTTGAGTGAATAATATAGTGAGAAGTGTCCGCGTGCGACGTGAGTATATCGATAGTTATCCAGTTGTAGCTAAACTTTATCAATTATTGATGTTATGGTGATGCCCCCATTCCGATGCCGTGGCATTCCACTCTCGGGATTGGATCTCGGGCCTTTGGTCCAATCGAACACAGAGACTGAGTGGAAACCGATTAAATGAACTCCACTGATGTTGTTGCATCATAGACGCGGTAGGCGTGATAAACGACAAGGCATACTTAAAGACTTGTATGACAGCTTTTCTACAACTGTTCTACGACCTGACCCCAGTTAGATCAGAATAGGAGCTTTAGGTCTACATTTCATTAGGACTAGGTAGCAAATACGACCAGATCGCTTTTCGATTACATCTCGATCTTAGTTAACTTCAAAGTCTTCAAATGCACGAAGGGCAAATTGTCCAGGAATAGAAGCCCCGCTACGCGGGGCTCCTTCGATATTGCTAAGACAGACAGAAAAATTAACAAAAAATCATTCAGGTCAGGTCATTTAGCGACTCAGACTTTTTAAGAATTAGTCTGAAAGCGATCCTAGTCATATAGCAATCTAGGCACACAGCTATGAAGTCTAATCGAGATTTAGTCGCAATCGCAAAGTGATCTGGTCGTATTTTTGCTACCTCGTCGTATCGAGATGTGGACCTAACACTTCTTTACTGTTGAATCGTCACTTAAGTGCATCTATTCTATTCTTTAAATTGGTAACCAGTTCCTGGAATTGATATTTGACTGAGAATCATAGGATAGCCGTACCTACCTATATTCTCTATAATATAACGTTGTTTTTTCAAATGTACATACATATACAACTTTACTGGGTGCTTGGGTGGCCACGCCCACTCCTGTTCAAGTGCCTTCATCTGTGCAGCGCACAGTCACCGACCTAACGAATATACTGACTCCAAATAAAAGACTATTATACTTATTTGTACATAAATACATTTATGGCATGTGTTAACTCAAGAATATATTCGTATCATATGTTAAATAAATGCATTAAGTCAATTGTTAGTTCAAGCCAGGGTTCAACTGCGAAGAGCCTACATAGTCAGGGATTGTTTAATTTTAAGACAAATGTAAGTATACTTATTTTAAAAACTTTTGTGTTTTTCACTCATATTTAAGTTTAGAGTTTACCCTTTTCCAGGTATAGTACATTTCATCGACCACAGTACAAGCCTAGAGCTAAGTTTGGGACTAGAACAATTTGTGTGAGATTGCCTCCTTATATTTATTTATTTGTATAATAGTTCTAATATGCTGAGGCATTTGAATAACGCGAAAAATTATACATACAGCCATTTGGTGCAACTATACTCAATGCTTAGCCATAAAAAAGTTCAGATCTACAAATTGTTTAGGATTAAACTCTCACCAGTACCAACTGCTTACAATTACAGCTTTTCCCAAGTGCCTTAATATCACTCGACATACCTTAAAATCTGATATTAAACTAATATTTGTGTAAAGCCAGGATAGTCAATTAGCTTACATACCTGTGATCTGACCAAATTAGTTAGGTTTTACGAATAGTAAATTAATTTTTATATTGAAGCGTGAAATAAACATGTAAGAATTGTAAATAATGATTGGATGACACACAACGTTGCTAGTCGGATCTGTCTGGTAGCAGTTGACGCGGCTCCAGCTCGCAAGTCTGCTTTTCCAAGTATTCACCAGATCTGTGAAAAGCAGCTAAGCCTAGCGTGCTCAGGGAAAAAACCACATCGCACTGCTAGATCAAGGCTGTATCAACTCAAAATCATTGTTAGTTTTGTTTCAAGCTCATAGGCGTTGTATTAAAGTTGATTTTAAAATACAGTTGTGTTTTGAGTTACTACACTTTTGATCTGGCAGTGCGACCTCCTGTGGCGTACTACAGGGTGGCAGAGCGGGCACAATGCCACGGGCCCGAGGCCTGTGACGGTACCCCCGGAGGCCATGAGCGCAGGAGGAACCTAATATTTATTTATTTTTTATAAAAGTAAAAGGACAGGCCGTATCCCATTGGCACGAGCCTCGGTTTGTATAATTACGCCACTGGCCACATCCTCATCTATTGGTTGATTTTCTTTGCGAATAGAAGATTACTAAGATTACTGAGATTAAGATATCTTCAATTCTTCATTACTATTTCCTATAGCTCTGTAGTAACGCAGCCTAAGGCCCACTACATCTGGTGGCCCAATGTGGCTGTCTCTTTCTGACACGTATAAGTACGAGAGTGACGTATGCTTTATCCATAATTTGTCACACCATACTAGGCCCGCAGTTGATGCGACTGACATTCAATTTTGACCATTACCTTTACAATATTGTCCCGAATTAAGGCCGTTGGGCCTGGCATGGTTGTCGCGTTATGTTCTTCTGCTTGTGCGCCAAGGGTTACCAGTGGAGGAACAGTCACTATATATTTAATTATATTGTTATATTTAATTATTACTATCAAAAATACATTTAAAGGTCCTGCATTTTGATTCGCTTCAATATAGATTTTTGTAAAAATACTTTGAATTTTTCTACCTACATGCTATAAATGCATTGATATTCATAACAAGTTATGTTTCAACGAATTACTTTTGGTTTCAAGATGTTAAAAACTAGTTGAAACATGCAGATTAAATGTATTTCAGTTGAGAATCTGATATTGTTACTATGTTGTTATCTGAAGGCGAAGCCAGCCTTTGTGCGCGCGAGCAGGGTCTGTGCGAAATGCTCGGTTGGCTAGCAACCAGCTAACCATGCGGACATCCTAAGACTCTATTTCAATATGTATTACCCATCTGGGTTCAATATACCTATCATATTGTTGGCGTTACAGGTAGTCGCAGGTACTGTCAAGCGAATAAGAGCTTTAACATTAACGTATAGTTACGATATGGAAGCAAGATAAGCTTAAACAAATAGGAATAAACGCTCTGCCCAATAGCATATCATTGTACGTAGATGATGCACCGCCGACGGACCGCTCCGGGGAGGAATACAACTCTAACTCCAATCTGACTTTTGACGTCGAACGATATTCTAAACAAGACCTTATAATTGAGGCATTAATTCTAAGTTGTACAGTTGTACTCATTTCCTTAGAGCGGGCGCGGTGTTGCTAGATAGCTATTTAGATAATTTAATACGATACAAAAGACCTATTAAAGTGTTGATTGAACTTTTTCTTTGATTATCCTAATGATATGGTGATGTAATGAAAGTCATAAGTAACAGATCTGTAACATTTATTCAGAAATCACACCCGATGCTAGTCCTCTATGATACATTCTCGTATTGTGTTCTTAACCCACGAACGCGATCATTTACTGCTTTAGTATAGTATGGTATTTGCCTTTTGTATGTAAAGCCAAGAACTCACTAGCGAGCTGTTACTGCAACCGTAGCAGTGACAGTCACGGGCTCCTAGTGGAGAAAAGTACCCTTACCATGAGTTACAATTACGCTACGCTAGCGAGTGGAATGCACAGAGCATTCCACTGTACCCTCGCACTCTATAAGAATACTGTGAGGTCTGCGAGCGACAGAGCATTCTACTCGATAGCGAGTACGTCAATTGTAACTCATGGTAAGGGTACAGGCTCCCGAGCCGCGCACACATCACATCACGACGTTACGTGTGACAGGTCCGACCAGCGGACAGCGAGTGGTGAATTTTTCTCAAATTCTTAGAAACAAACTGCCACACTATGAGGACCTATCCAGTCGCTATGCATTTAGGGTCACCAGCTAGTGATATTTTGAATTTCCCGCCCGTTTTTCTGTCACCACGCGCTGGTCGGACTCTGAACAGTTGCGGCTCGCTAGTGAGTAGATCACAGATCACAGAAACAAGGGAGATATGTCATGAACGCCAATTCGTACAAGACCCGGTGTCGCCACTTTTAAACATGTGTGCGTCTTACGCTTACGCTCTATTAACTACTACAAAAACAACCTCCTCATAATTGGTTACAGCTTACGAACTAAAAACGCCGTAACATAGTTTTGATAGTAGCAGAAAATTAAGCTTTATACTAAGTTCTCAAGGTTGAAAAATGCTGAATGATCGTTTTTTTTCCATCGTAGTTCAGTCACTGAACGTAAGGTAGCGCTTACTCGTCACTTAGCTGCCATCTATGCGACGAGTAATTAATTAGTTCCTCAGAGCTAGATGGCGCCAAGGTAGTAGTCCCTATGTTCAGCAGGTTAAGGACTACCCACACACAGCGACATCTAGTTATACTTTTTTCAAGAGGTATGCGTTTCTCTCCTGTCGTCCACTTAGGGATGCCACAAGGAATGTTTCAAAATATATCGATAAACAATTCAAACTTGTTTGCAACGTTAATATAGGTACTATTCAATTTACAGGCAATAAGTACTATTTTTATTATTTTACTACTAGGTTAATACAATTACATCATTTAAACTTAATATATTATTGTTAGAATAGAATAATATTTTATTAGCAAGAATACGGTTTGCGTAAAATTGATACATAAGATTTTAAATTTGGAACGATACCTATAAAGAACGTAACAAAAAAATGGCCGAATTTCTTTGGTTAAATTTTCTGGAGCTGTTTAAGATTTTCGTTTTGATTAGTACATAAAGGTCTAAATTGTAAACTTGGACTTTATGATGTTAATACAAATATACTAATAAAATGGGTTCGGTTGAGTGTCACGTCACAAGATCTCAGTTTGGGACAAACCAGTAGTTTACCGACTTGATTATGTAAACTTTATTTCATAAATGGTACAAATTACTTAAAACAGAAAGATAGACTTAATACTTGGGGCAATCTCTACCATCCAACCTTTAGGCTTGAATCCTTTTAAGAGTGAGTCGGCGCGAGCTGTCAATCAGCGCTGTGTGCAAACACAGCTCAATACTGAGCCAGAGCCCTTTGCCTTTGTGGTTGGTTAATTTATTTTTATCTTAATTGTATGATTTGCCTACTTATATTTGAATTGCTAGTCCTTCGTCGTTCGTTAATATTGTAAAGAAAATTAAATTTTGTATAACGTGAAAATTTATTTATGTACAATCCAGTTAGATTTGTACACTGTATTTATGATAGTTGATGCTGGTAGTTCCAAGAGTGCAGAGAGAGAGAAATCTTGAGTTATTTTGAAGTAGTTTATTAAAGTTAGTTTATTACACAGTAGTATTTAAGTTTGGTTATTCCTTTCTCTTGTTGTTAATTGCACGATAGCTCTTGACGCACTGTCCGTTATGACTTATATAGTATATTATATTTTAGTGTCTCGATGCCTTAAGCAGGTCACGAGTAAGCATAAAATAAATGCACGGTATTGAGACCGTACATATTGGCAACCCTAGAAAAGGATAAATATAAATTAAGAGATAGGAAAACCAATCACAAAGTATGTAAGTAAAATAATCACATAATTAAATCAAAGCATTAAAATTAAATAGGGACTTAATCAAATCAAATTAATAAAGTCAACACTTAGTCAGAAGAAGGGTCAAAGTTAAAAGTAGGGTTGTCCACCGTTGTTGTATAGTTTTGATTCCGGCGTTCCTTCTCTCGTGGCGCTTTCTTTTTGCGGCGTATAGTTTGCATTTCGATGTCTTCAGGATGTACTGATAATGCCTTACGAGTAGGTGGGACTTGTCCGGAAAGCGTTAAAGTGCCACTGCACTTCCATTTTTCCGATCTCGTCAAAGAAGTCTGGTGATAAGATAACTTTAAATTCTTCAAACTCCTTCTGCAGTGTTCTTGATGCTCCTATGAAGTTGGTGCCACAATCCGAATACATATGTTTGGGTGTACCACGTCGCGAACACATCCTTTGAAAAGCAGCAATAAATGTTTCTGAGCTCAGGTCTGACACGAGTTCAATATGTACGGCCTTTGTAGCCATGCACACAAATATAGCGATGTACCCTTTCGATGTTTTTACACCTCTTCCCTTGTTTAACTTGATCTCCACATTGCCGGTAAAGTCCACACCGGTATGTGTGAATGGTCTGGACGGGGTAGTTCTTTGCCGCGGTAGATCACCCATTAGTTGGTAGTTTTCTGTTGGTTTGTGCCGATGGCACGGTACGCAGCGACGTAGTTGTTCTTTTACGGCTCTGTTTCCACCGATGATCCAATATCGTTGCCTTATGTAGGCTAAAGTCAGCCGAGCGCCTCCGTGCAGTGTCGACTTATGTGCGTAGTCGATTATAAGTTGAGTTAGACGACCCTTTTTTGTCAATATTACTGGGTTCTTCATTCCGGCAGGTAAGTTAGATTTATTAAGCCTACCACCAACCCGTATTATTCCCTTGGTGTCCATGTAAGGATTCAGCTTGAACATAGTTGATTTCTTTGACAAAGTTTCTTTTTTCATAAGTTGTATGTACTCTTGTTCGAAGTCAAGTCGCTGTGCGTGTGCAATGATAACTTCATTCGCTGCAGTTAATTCGTTTGTTGTTAGGTAGTCAGTTTCGCATTTCTTGCCGGTTTTGCGTGCATTTGCACTAAAGCGCAAGACCCGTGCAGTGACCCTGATTACTCGTGTTAACGAACTGTACTTTTCCATCAGTACATTTGTAAAATATTTATCGGTTTTTGTTGTTTCCAGGTCATTAGTCATGCCTATTCTAGCTGTAAATAAACAAGCTGGCGTTCTTGGTTCTTCTTGGGTTTTGTATGATGTTAGAAATTCTGGACCTTGCCACCATAATTTTAATTGGATTAGTTTGCTTGGATAAAGTCCTCTGGATGCGCAGTCAGCTGGGTTTTGTTCCGATTTAATATAATGCCATTGATCAGCTGGTAGTATTAGCTTAATTTTTTCGACCCGGTTCGCGATGTATTTCTCCCATTTAGTTGTATCGCCTTGCAGCCACGCCAGGACTACTTGTGAGTCACACCACGCCTGTATTGTCACTTCATACCCAGTTAGAGCTTCCTTTGACTTTTTAAAAAGTTGAGACAGTAATAATGCACCCGCGAGCTCGAGTCTTGGCAGAGACGTTTTATTAGAAAGTGGGGCTACCCTTGTTTTTGCTGCAAGTAAAGTAGTTGTGATTACTCCTTCCTTATTCGGTGCTCGACAATAAAGGACACAAGAAAACGCCTTTTCACTTGCGTCACAGAAGCCAAATAGTTCTATGGTTGTTGTAGTCGCGCCCAACCATCGGTTAAGTTTTATTTTTCTTATTTCAGGTAGTTCATTTTTTAGCCTTGTCCAATCGTTTCCAATATTATTGGGTAACTTTTCATCCCATCTCAGGTTGCTTAACCAGACTCTTTGAAAAAGCAGTTTGGCCATAACCGTTATTGGGGATAACCAACCCAAGGGGTCGTATAGTTTGGAGATTTCGGAAAGCATTATTCTTTTTGTTAGTTGTGGTTTTTCTGGCAGTTTCAAGTCCCAGTTAAACATAAATGTGTCCGCTGTTGGATTCCAACCGAGACCAAGTGTTTTTGTTGCTTCTTCTTGCTTGAAATCAAATGTTGATCTAGTTGATATCTGATCTTCCGTTAAGTTTTCTGTAAGTTCGGAGTGATTAGTTGACCACTTTCTTAAATTCATACCGCCGCCTTTAAGTAAATTAATAAGTGATAATTGAAGTTCCTTGGCTTCAACGAGTGAGTTGTGACCGCTAATTAGGTCGTCTACGTAGAACTCATTACGAAGGATGTTGGCAGCAGCTGGGTATTTATGCTCGTCGTCATCCGCTAGTTGTCTTAAAGTTCTCATTGCTAACCACGGCGCTGATTTAGTGCCGTAGGTAACAGTGCAAAGTTGGTATTCTTGCAGCGGTTCACATGGAGAGTCTCGCCATAGAATTTTTTGTAGTGGTTGTTGATCTTTTGAGATCCAAATACAGCGATACATTTTCTCAATATCGGCTGTATATGCGTATTTGTAGGACCTCCATTTTATGATAAGAGCCTGGATGTCCTTCTGAAGGTTGGGACCTTTTTCTTGCAGGCTATTTAAACTAAGCCCACTAGTAGTCTTTTGTGAAGCATTATAAACTACCCTGAGCTTTGTAGTTTCAGCGTTTTCACGTAAAACACCGTGGTGAGGCAGGAAACATTCAGGATATACAGTAGAGTCTGAAGGTTTCATATGATCAAGTTCAAAATATTCTTTAATGAATTCTTTGTACATATGAGCAAGTTGATTGTTCCTTTTTAGCCTTTTTTCTAGTTGTAAGTATTGAGAGACCGCCACAGACTTCGAGTTTCCAAGTTTTTCTTCGTAGTTAAGTAACATAGGCATTTTGACTATATATTTCGTTCCGTTGGCTGACTGTGCTTTCAGTTGAACCGTAGTTAAAAGGATTTCCGTTTCATTAGTTGATAGATGGCTGGAGGTTGGGAATTGGGTCAAAGTTGAGGGTCGCTGACCCGTTGAGTTATACTTGTTATTATATGTCTGCGTCATATTTCTCTTTACTGGATTGTGCAAGAGCGTATGATGTCGCATACTGCATTCTTTACAAGTTTTTGTTGACTTGCATTCACTGTTACCATGACTGAACAAGCAGTTTTTGCACACGCGCAGTTTTGTAATAGTTGTATTTCTTTGAGTTGGATCTAGGTCGATAAATTTAGGGCACTGCATCAATACGTGATTTCCGTCACATAGTATACAGTTGCCATAGAGCGTATGATATGCTTTCGGAAAAGCGCCCTTGTCATTAGGATATTGTTTCTTCATTGGGTAGAACTTGTTAAATTGCTTGTTGGATGCTGTTGGCTTGAAAGAGTTCATTAATTCTCTTTTTGGGTGTTTCATTGTTTCGTAAGCCATAAATCTTCCTTCCAAAAATAGTAAGAAATCATTCAAAATTGGCAAGTCTCTGTGATTTTGAAGCTCCTTTAGGTAATCATTGTAAGATGTTGTATCAAGTTTTTGTGACATCAGGTGCACTATAATCGGGTCCCACGTAGTTGTATCAATCCCGATGTTGCCTAGCCCGTTCAAGCATTCAGTAATGACATCATGCATCTTTTTAAGGTTAAAGGCATCCGGTTGTTGTAACACTGGAAGCTGTAGCATGGTGTTGAAATATGATGTAAATTGAAGGCGTTTGTTGTCATAACGTTGGACGAGTATCTCCCAACATGAGTTGTAGTTTTCAGCGCTAACTCCAAGATGTTGTACCAATCTTTCAGGTTCACCGCGTAGCTTCGTTTTGAGATGTTGCATTTTCTGCGCCTTGTTGATAGTAGGGTTGTTGTGAATTGTTTCCAGAAAAAGATCTTTGAAAGAAATCCACTGATTGTAGTTTCCTGAAAACTCAGGAACGTTGACCCTTGGTGCAGAATGTTGATAATGGGCAGTAGACCAAATCTTGCTGTTAAGTTTTCGTTTTAGCTCGTCATACTTATGCTCGATGTCGACAAATAAGGCATAATAATGTTCGTTAGAGCCCTTAAGTAGTGAGTCCAACTCCCAATGATATTTGTCAACTGACTCCCATTTCGACTTCAAAAGATGAAGATGATCTTCAAGTTCCCATTTCTCCATAGTACTGTTGATATCAATCTTTGACATAGCCCGGTCGATAGCTTTAAAGTTACACTCTTGTTTATTGAGCAATAATTTGGTAGTCCCAGCGTCATCAAGTACTATGTCTGAGAGGTTAAATTCAACATCACTATCTTGTTCATTTGAGTAACGTAATTGATTGAGTATCTCTGCCTTAGTAGCCTCAAACATAGCTTTAGTATTCTCAAATACATTCTCCGTGAAGTAGTTAATTTCTTTGTTTTCCACTTCCTTTAAAAGTTTTATGTGCCGGTTTTCAAAATCTTCCCATTGTTCAACCAGACTTGTTAGCCGTTTGTTTAAGTAGTCTTGAGTTTTCCTGGACACGCTGTCCTTCTTGTAGTTAACACACAAAGTTTTTATGCTTTCAAAGCAAGCTTGTTGTTTTTGAAGTTCCGTCATGTTGCTCAGATTGTCTTCAATTTATAAGTAGTTTGATGTTAGTTGCAGTTAATTCGTAGCTCAGCTGTTGAGTTCTGGTTCGTTGAAAATATTCACTTATGGTATTCAGTGCTCTTGCGCTCTAAATAGGTTAAGCACCTTCTCAATCCAACTGGTGAAACCCGCTTGTGGGAGGCCAGTCAAACCGATTGCCACCGCAATAGAGACACAAACACACACAACACCTGGTAGGTTCGAAGGACCATTAAATGTACAATCCAGTTAGATTTGTACACTGTATTTATGATAGTTGATGCTGGTAGTTCCAAGAGTGCAGAGAGAGAGAAATCTTGAGTTATTTTGAAGTAGTTTATTAAAGTTAGTTTATTACACAGTAGTATTTAAGTTTGGTTATTCCTTTCTCTTGTTGTTAATTGCACGATAGCTCTTGACGCACTGTCCGTTATGACTTATATAGTATATTATATTTTAGTGTCTCGATGCCTTAAGCAGGTCACGAGTAAGCATAAAATAAATGCACGGTATTGAGACCGTACAATTTAAATGATTTTTCTTCTGTTTTAAGCGTGTCGTGGTAGTGATAAATAACTAGAACTATTAACACATTGAATTCTATTGATAGCTGTAGAATAAGCCATTTATCGATAGTCGATAGAATTCACGTCAACACAACTTTCACAACCTTACGCTCTGAAATCCATTCAAATATAAAATATTCATTTAAAAATATAAATAATGCTTAAAAACAAAATTTGCCGGTGGTAAGTTATGCCCTTTGATTTTATATTAACGTTTGTATTTCGATTTTTGCACACTTTCACGCTACATACAGTCATTTTATCATTTAAACGGAGCTTCTATACTGACAGCGTTCAGTGAGTGACTGTGTCAACGCTTGACACGCCTCGTGCCGATATGGTCAATTTGACCATATCGAGGCGACACGAACCACGCCCCCATAACATATCTCCCTTGTTTCTGTGATCTGTGGAACTACCACATCACGGATTACAAACACTTCGGTAGTCGGCGACGGTAGAGCAGGACTCACGGGTAGACTTGGTCAACGGCGCGACGTGAACTCTTTGACGTCACTACGTGAGCCATATCATATCGATACTATCAATAGTGTCGTGCTATACACGCGGTTGTTGCTTCAGCACGGCTAGCACAACATGTAATTTCTCACCCGCCGCTCACCGCATCTCTTTAGTTACTTAGCTGGTCCAGAAGCCTTTCGGGGCAGTGGTTCAACTGCTTTGTCCAACTGATCAATAATTTCACGCGCGACGGAGCTACGCTATTCCGGAGCTCCTATTTCTGGGTGGTTTGGCCCTCCGGGCCAGCTGAAAAATTAACAACTTTAACCTACCTCATATTTATGATACTAATTTTGGTCAGTTGAACAGCTTAGTTGGACCGCTGCCCTGTAACTAGACGGAGGCCAGGCGCGTAGCTGTCAAAAACAATCTAATTTAGCTCCGGGTGATAACGTTTCAATGATAAAATCCGATTTCAATGATTCTTGAATATATTGTAGTAACAATGAAAAACAAGATTTGAACGGTCTCCATTTTTAAATTTGTTTCAATCCAAGAAAAGTGTTTTGGGAAGGAAAACGGACGTATGTATCTAGTTTTCTATAATATCTCCATCATATGCAAAAATCGTAAAAATTGGACTTGGTTTAAGGGGCCTTACAATTCTCTTAAGGCTCCGTCACACAGCCGGCAGCGTGGGACGTGTTCTTGGCGCGGAAATTAACAAGGAGTTGTGTGCAGGCCGTCACACAGGAGTAAATGATAATTGATACCTTATACCTACTTAACTTAAGAAAGGTTAGGAAGTGACATTAAATTAGGTACCTACATATGGATTATTGATATATGGTAAATAATAACTTATTTTTTAATTTTGCCTGGACCTGGAACTCAGAACTTCGCGGGCTGATTTTACAACAGTAAGCTTAACATTTCCGAGCTTGTGGTAGAACAAATATTTACCTATCTGGCAGCTCTTGCGACGCATAACATTGGTTTATTGCAGTTCCCTTACAGGTATGGAAGTTTCGAATAAAAGAGAAGATTTAGCACCTAGGGAAATACAGAGGCCCTAGCCAAGATTCAAACGCTACTAACGTTATTTTTTTCTATCACTCAGAATGTATGGGATGACAGTTGACCACGTGGTTTATCGCTACGCCCGAGAATGTCATCCCATCCCATACATTTTGAGTTGTAGGAAGAGATGTTAATAGAGAGATCTCTCTCCAGGCGGGTGTTATGCCTGGCGACCGAAGTCCTTTGGGATGAAGTTGGAAGTGGTATATATGTATGTCAACCGGCTGTCGAAACTTCGTTAGCGCGATGGAAGATCCTTAGTTCCGCTGTCTGACACTGGTGGCGCTAGCGAGTTGGTTGATACAATTTTCCGTTAGATGTCGCTAGTGATAGAATAGAAAAACGTTAGCAGCCTTTGCATTTTGGCTAAAGCCCCTGGGCAAAGAGACGGCAGCGAACGCGTTAAATTGTTAAAACATAGTCACTTATATTATTCATTCGACGCAATACATATGAAGCGTCCGCGGCACGAAACTCTGCGGTCTCTTCGACTGAGGCAGACGTTCCTAAGGTTAAAGAGATGGCAATGTTCTATCACGATTGCAGCCCATTAGCTGGTGGTGTTTCCGAGCGAGCCGCGCCTGGCCTGCTCCGCGGGTTAGAGGTACATCCCGTTGACGAGGTAGTCCGCGTCGTGCGCCAGCGCAGACTTGCCGCGGCCGCGGCGGCGGCGGGCGGCGCGCGCGCGGCAGCCCGCCATCAGCGCCAGCGCCGCCGTCATCAGCACGCCTGCAACACGCTGCGCTGGTACCGAGCGGAGCGAGCCGCGCCCGACCGGGCCCCAAGAGCCGTCAAGCCCGATTTACATTGGTCAAGGACAGGGGCAAGTACAGTGCCAAGAACAGTGAAATGAAGAAATACACCGTGTTTTTTTTTATTTACGATAACTTTAAAGAAACGTTATTTAGGTAAAATAAAGTTATTCTCCCAAAGACAGACAAATGATAACTGTTATGGTTTTAAAGATATTTAATTTTTAAATTTAATCAGTTAATCACGTTGAACTGGTGTAAAAGGCTCTTAATTGTGTGTGTATGTCGCGCCAACATTGACGTATTATTTGACACTGAGTATTAGTTAACTGTAAAGACCCTTTTAGAATGACCAAAGATACATTTAATTACTTTGTTCTAAACGGAAAAAAAATTGCAATAGGTGTTTACAAATCTAATCTCCCACTTAGTAATATTGGTAATATGCCGAAGTTATCGTAAATAAAAAAAAACGGCTCGGCGACTAGCGAGTATCTACCTATAGGCTTGGTAAGCGTCGGTGGCCTTGAGGTTGTCTCGTGATCGTAATTTACCGATGCTTCTACGGTTTAGGATAAACATCGTGAGCAAACCTGCTCATTTGAACAACTTACGGCCAAACCCTATATTCAATCCGCGGACAGATAGGCTTACTTCGGATTACTATTTGACACATTTTGTATGGGCAAATGTCAAATTTCAACCCGAGCTAAGCCTTATCTATCCTCGGATTGAATATAGGGTTCGGCCGTTAGTGTGTAAGAGGGTAATTGCACAAAAGATCCCAAAGTGGATCCAAAAAGGCCCTTAATGTGTGAGATAAGGTAAGATGGGCGTGTGTAACGCAGAGCGCAGCGAGCGGGTCGCCGGGCGAGTGTGTGTGTGTGTGTGTACCGAGCACGAGCAGCAGCACGGCGGCGGGCGGGCGGTCGCTGAGCCCGTCGCGCTCGTCGCCGAGCTGGTGCGGCGCGTGCGCCGGCGCCGGCCCGCGCCGCACCTCGATGTCCGCCTCCGCGCGCGCCGCCGGCGGCACCACCGCCTGCTGCACCAAACAAATAGTTCGCTGTACTCACGAACGCTGAGCGCTGTTCACCCCATAGAACGGGTGTCACAGTGACATTATAAAACAATTTGTTTGACACTTCTTACAACTTGAGTCATACCGTCACTGTGGCACAGTTCTATGGTGGGTCAGGGTTCCATTGGACTGAGAGTACCTACAAGTTCTTATGATATAGAGGAACAAAATGTCTCGTCGAGGGCGACTTATTAAATCCCAAACGGAACAAAGAATTCTTTAGTAAAACCCGAGCACAGCGAAAATTTTTAAAGTACCTAGGTAGAAGATGAGAGGATTGTTTTAGCAACATCGCCTAAGATGAAGATAGTTTTGCCTCGAAGTGATAATAACAACGTAGGTATATAGCTACCGCGTTTAACTGCACGTATGAATAAACTCTCTAGCCCCGCCAGCTTCGGCAATGAGGTAGGAGAAAACAACGAATATACTTATGTTATGAGGAAACTACCCAATTAAAATGTAGCTATAGGTACCAATAAGCAATTGCATAACTTTTTGGAAAATTTAACACATAATTTTGTTTAGACTAAACTTTCTTAGTAGTAACTAATAAAAGGCGTGAAAGCCGTTAATTAAACCTAAAAAATCTGCGCTCTAAAATAGTTCTTGACCAACCTCCTGCTTGGCGGTGACTGGTTGCTCCGGAGGCGCGCGGGTGGCGGGCGGCGGGGAGGGCGCGCGCGCGGGGGGCCCCTTCTTGGGCGCGTCGCGCAGCGTGTGCGCACCGCCGTAGGCGAGCGGCAGCTCCGGCATCGTCTTCTGCGGGATGTACACCGGGATGTCCTGCGGCACGACACGTCACACTCAGTCCCACAACTAGATGGCTTCTAAACTTTTATGGCTGACCGCCCACTTAGCAATACATGTATGTTATTTACTTTTTTTTTGTTGGGGAGCGGTAGGAAACGTGTATCTTCCTATGATAAATGATAAATAGGTACTTGATATGACTAGAAGTCAAAAATAGTACCATAGATTGCTGTGAGCTATTGAAAAATCAATCATTTCAATGGAATTTCGGTTAAATTTATCAAGAATGAGTCAATAAGGCCTGCGCCCCCTGAAAACCTTCAGTACCCCATTTGTTTCTGGGAGCCTTACTGGGTATGGACCAAAAAGTTGGCAACGCTTACGTGACAATTCAATTTGCTATGAAACTTTTCCGTTGTGACACGAAACTTAGGTAGGGATAATTTTCGTCGCACAACGTCGTATGTTTAACTGCGCTAAACTGTGGTCCAACTTTTTGGTCCTAACCCTACTACCTTGAACGCCCACTGGGAGGCATGATAGGGTCCCCTTTGGGAACCACCCGTCTAACACGAGTTAAACAAGTTGGAAGTTGTCGGGATCACTGATAGCTATTAAGGGTTTTGAAAGATTGAAGGGTAAACCTGCCTAAAAGTTTGGATTCAGAATATCATGTGGGCCTAAACAAGTTGCATTATTGCACATAGACAATGGCATCAATGAAGCCCGGCTTGGTGGTGTGGTTTGATTATGCTATCATGTCTGAGGGTGGAAGCGTACCGGCTCGGGGCGCGGCGGCGGCACGGGCCAGGCGCGGCGCGGGTCGGGCTCGCCCCAGTCCGCGCGCGAGTACCCGCCCCACGCGTTGTCCATTACTGCAACCATAAATCCATTTACTTTGTACTTCTACGGGAATAGTAGAGTCGCGCTCGCGACGCACTGCTGGACACTGTGGTCTGGCCGTTACGCGTTATGGGGCGTCACTGCTCACTGATGCGTTCTGCCTACGCTTCCTCAAACAATTTAATGATATTAAGGACAGCAAAATAATATGCTGGAATTAGCCAAAGCGAGGCCTGTGTTCTATATCGCCGAACATTTAGGGCCACATTTGCCTTTTCTTACTATTCGGCTAATTCGGCACTACGATAATGTTTAGCATTTTAAACGCAATATGTTCAGAATGACTAAATAAATACACGTTATGCCTTAAAATTGAAGAAGGTGCAGCTGGGATCCAGTATGCAAGGTTCAGGTATGAACAGTGCATATTATAGTAGAAGAAAATGCTTCAGGCTCTGAAGAATTGAAGATGTAGGTAGAGATTAGAGATAGAGGTAGAGAGAGCTTTATTGCTAACAACAAGAACTTTACGACTATGTCTTATTATGCTATACTCCGTTTGTTTACCTACTTAAAAAAATGTAAACAATCCAAACCACGTGGCATTGTTGAACAGCCAATCAAAACTGTTTTATCGCACTTTGACGTATCAGCGCGGCTAGCACAAGTTGCCCGCGGCGTGTTTGTCGCTCAGATCTGTCTTTCTATCTAGTCAGTAACGATAGAGACGGGCCTCGAGGCCAAACTCGGTATAAAACAATATTATCAAAACGTTGACAATACGAAAACACGTCAAAAGCAATGAGGTGTAGAAGCTCAGCCGCTGTCGCAGTATAGTTACCGCTCTGCGGCTGTCCCCAGGGCGGGCGCGGCCAGGCGGGCTGCGGGTCGTAGGGGAAGGGCGCGGGGTCGGGGGGCTCCTGCAGCAGCCCGCCCTTGTGGCTGAAGATGTGCGGGCCCGCGGCCGCGCCGCGCCGCGGCTGCGCCTGCGCCAGCCGGTGCGGCCAGCGCTCGCCGCTCTCCTGCCGGACGCACACCAGCAATGGGATCATCAACATACATACATAAACTCACGCCTTCATTCCCAGAGTGGGGTAGGCAGAGCTAAAGAATTACCAACAAGTCTTAAAACTTCTTGATAATTCTGTAACCACATTTTGCACAAGTAAGCTGAGATGTTTCCCAGTGTATTAGTGACTGGTGGCAAGCCCATCGCCTAACAGTACTACAAGCCTACTATGGGATCATCAACATACAAAATAACAAAACTTGCACATTTACCTGCACACGAATCAAAGACTTAGTTTAGAATGATCCGGATGTTGACTCGTAAAGTTCAGAAAAATTACGGATCGGAAGATTGATTTTGAAGATTAGTTTTGTTTTTTCCCGATTGCGGAAGGAGGAAGGTAGTGTGTTTATCATGTGTGGCACTATAGAAACTAAACGCGTGTTCCGATTTTGATGGCAATAATCAAAATTCAAGATGTCAGCACGCAAACGTCATATATTTAAAAAAGAAAGACGGCGGACTATGACAAGTGGTGTATCATTGAATAGGAATTTAAAATCATCGTTAAGTTTCTTACAATATTGCCCTTTTGAACGAATGGTAACAGATGGGTTTTTCAGAGCTTGCTTTTGTTAGAAGTCTAGCGTTAGGTATGTTGTGCTGGTTGACGGTGACGGCGACCGACCTGGGGCACCTGCAGCGCCTGCAGCGAGTCCTGCTCGGGCGAGCGCGGGGGCGCGGGCGCGGGCGCGGGCGGCGCGGGCGGCGCGGCGGGCGGGCAGCCCAGCTCCGGCGCCTCGTCGCTGCCGTCCGCGCACTGCGCCACGCCGTCGCACGCGTTATACACCGCGATGCACTCGCCGCCGCTGTGGCACTCGAACTGGTAGCGGCTGCAGCGCCGTGCTAATACAACACACACAACTCAAATAGCGCTCGTCTCGCGTTCACATACATGTAGAGGCCGATCGGTTCAGACCGAACTGCGCCAATTCCTTCAGGAAGTTCTGGCGGCAAAACTGAGGCCCTACTTTGAAAATCGAAGTTCTAAGTTCTGTCCTGTGTCTCTGGTCATTAGAAACTAAATTGAGAGAAGTAGTCAGGCGGACTGATACGATATGCCTTAAGGCCACTCACACACGCGATGCTATTTTAAATGGTGTCTGTTAGAACTGAAGGCAAAGCGATCATGTATGGGGACCTTAAGACAGGGGTTCCCAAACGTATTACCTTAGCCGCATTAACTTAATAACCTTCTGGTGATGAACGTGAAAAGCTTAGATGAACGTAAGGGACTCACGTGGCGGCAGCAGCGGCGGCGGCGCGCGCGTGGTGGGCGGCGCGGGCGCGGGCGGTGCGGCGGTGCTTGTGCTGGCCGGCGGCGCGGTCGCACTCCTGCAACAGGCAACAGGTTCCGGTCAGACTGGCGACTGGTCAGAGTGGGAAAAGGTACGCGAGCCTGCGGAACGGTGTTTGCATGGATGTGACACATGAGGCATAAGCACTAAAGTATGCAGCTACTTATCAGGCTGATCACGAAGAGTGATCTAGCGCTACCATGGGCTATTTCTATTTAGTAAACTATGCATACCAACGCATTGCTGCGCATTTTATAGGAAACGTTATGTATAATTTGGGCGTCAGTACGACGAGGCTGGTATGTTGTCACGGTGTGTTTGTGTGGCACGACAGCACGCCGCTGCATTGTGTGTGCGTGTGTGTGTACCTGAGGCTGGCTAGTTGCTGCTCGTGCAGCGCCAGGCGCGCCCGGTCCTGCTGCTCGGCGCGGCGGCGCGCGACGTCCAGCACGCCACTGCTGAAGTTGCCGTGCGCAGTGAACTTGCAGCGGAAGTCTTCGGGCGGCCCGCACGCGAACAGGTAGCAGCTGCCCGGGCTCTGCGCACACGCACACATGATTAATTAAACAAAAAAATACTTAAGTCACTTGTCTCTCCGCCGTTGAGGAAGCGATTAGCTATCGACTATTTTGTCGCTCAAAAAACGAACAAAAAATATAGATCCCGTGTCAGTAAAGAGGCACAAAATTTTATATTAATAGACGGTCCCTGACTCTACTCGCTTATCGCTCTTCGTCGGCGGTAGGAAAAGGCCTATAATCCATATAAAAATAAATATTTCTAACTCGCACATCATGTCAGCCGAAAGACGTCCACTGCTGGACATAGGCCTCCCCGCCGCCCAGCGCTTTCCCGCGATCCTTACAAGGTCGTCACTCCATCTTGTTGGAGGCCTACCCACAGCTCGTGTCCCGGTCCGCGGACGCCACTCAAGAACCTTCTGACCCCATCGGCCATCAGTCCTGCGTGCGATGTGCCCCGCCCACTGCCACTTACGTTTAGCTATTCTTACTAGCTCGCTCGCTATGATAGATATGCGTGAAATATTATAAATATATCACCAGCTGGCCTAGTATGGCTGTGTCTATATCGCGTGTCAAATGTGAATAAACCATCCGTCACTCTCATTATTCACGTGTCAGAAGGTGACGGATGCCTTGTCCAAACTGTCACGCGATAGACGCAGCCATACTTGGCCCGGACTTTACTTTAATCATCCAAATCAGGAGGATATATCTACAGGTGTCCTGTATTTAGAGGTTCAAAATCAACGCGTATGTGACGACCCTTCGCGATTTATTTATTTATTTAACTTGTTTCTGAGTCTTGGGCGGTTTCTCTGCATTTAAGTATGTATTTCTCTATACGCAACTTTATCTTTATTACTTAGTGCTTAGTTTGGTCGCGATAGTGCTCAGTGTAGAGTTCCTAAGCCGTAACTTCACAAGAACTAATCTCATCATCTCATAAACTCACGCCTTCACTCCCAGAGTGGGGTAGGCAGAGCTACATAATTACCAACAACTCTAAAAAAATGTTGAAATTAAGTATGTAACCACATTTTGCACAATTAGGCTAAGATGTTGACCAGCGTATTAGTGACAGGTTGCAAGCCCGTCGCCTAACAGTACTTCAAGCCTTTATTCCCTTAGTCGCCTCTTACGACATCCACGGGAAGACATGGAGTGGCACTATTCTAACCCGGCAACCACACAGACAAAAACTTTCTCTTAAAAATACCAAATATGATCTAATTCTCTATTTACAGTCATTTGTTGCTTTTCACAATCTCACAATATTTTTGAAAGATCCAACAACACCCCACATTATGGGGTAAACGAGAAAATAAAATACATCCCCACGTAAAGGGGTCAGACAACAACAAAAAAAAATTGTTTCAAGATTTTATTTTATTACTTTGTTGGCGTGACTAATATGTATATTAAAGCCAAATTACATCTTTCTAGTACTAAGAGTCTCTGAGCTAGGCTGCGGACGGACGGACGGAAGAACGGACGGACGAAAGTTTGACTACGGAACCCTATAAACCGACCGAGTTCCAGGCGGACTGCAACCACTGCAGGATTCCGTACCGTTTTTGTTTGTTTGTATAACGACATTAACCTAACGGTTCAAGAGATACTGTAATTGTTACTAAGATCAAACAAATAACGCCCTAATTTGGCCACATGCGCCATAGGAATCATGGCATCACGTTGGGGGTCCTACTGTTTTATTTAATTATTATTTGGTTTTTTTTTTATGGCGTCGGAAGGCAGACGAGCACACAGGCCACCTGATGGTAAGTGGAAACTGTGACCCATAGACATTCGCATTCACAAGACTGCAAATGCGTTGCCAACCCTGAGGACTAAGATGGAATGCCTCTATGGTAGTCATTTCACCGGCTGTCTTATCCACAGAACTATATCGATATAGTTCTGTGGTCTTATCCCCAAACCGGAACACAACAATGCGAACACTGCTGCTTGGCGGTAGGTTAATGGATAAGATGGTGTTACCAACCCGGACGGACCCTGGACAAGGTCCTCCCACAAGTAGTTGTTGTTATAGTGGCAATAGTGTAGAGTGGACACTGAAAATTTCAACCTATTACGGTTCATGATTCATGAGATTCAGCCCGCTGACAGACAGACGGACGGATGGACAGCAGAGGCTTAGTAATAGGGTCCCGTTGACGTATGGGTGCTCAATAATAAATAATAATAAAATAATAAATATCAGGGGACAATGTCACACCAATTGACCTAGTCCCAAACTAAGCTCTAGGCTTGTACTATGGGTACTAGACAACGATATAAATACTTATATAGAGAAATAAATACTTAAATACATAGAAGACATCCATGACTCAGGAACAAATATTCGCACTCATCACACAAATATCTGCCCTGACCGGGATTTGAACCCAGGACCGCTCGCTCCGTAGGCAGGGTCACTACCAACTAGGCCAGCGCGTCGTCAAATGAACCTCGGCAGTCAATTAAAGCCGCCATCTCGGACTTGACTAAAAACTGGATCGATCTTTAAAACAATACCTGCATATGCTATGGTGAAAAAAAACTATAACAAATCACAACCTCGCGGCCTATTGGCTTAAAAAGGTCTACTGGTTATTGGGCTACGGGTTATTGAAGATTATAATATTTATAATACAGAAAAGTGAAATGAAATCCATAATTTATTTAAAAGGTTATGTCCAGTATAATGACAAAGGAGAGGTTTTGTATTCATTTACTAAATGATCTTACTTCAAGTGCTTCGATGTCATCATAATATAGTCATATTATTGTTTCTCCCCTTCATTCATTATTATGCAATGCATGGTCCTAAAATGGTCTTAAATGCACTTTCCCGGTTGGTAAATTGTCCAATAATAAATTTTCGTACCTATCTCGGAGGATTATTATTTATTTATTTATATATTAAAAACAAACAACACAGTACAATAATATTAAACGCCCTGCAAAACTGTTACAACAGTTTGACTGCAGGATATATACAGGGTGTCCCAAAATCGGTAAACCACATTGACACCGGAGGTAGGTCAGCTTAAGAGGTGCCGAACTAGCCTAACATGACCTCAGTAAAATGTGCACGGTTTTCGAGTTATTGCCAAATTAAAGGTTTTTATAAATTTTCACCTTTTTTAACACTGTTTGTGCTAGGATTCAGTCGGAAAGCTCTCGAACTTATTTTTTTTTAAATGTAGGGAGCCTGGGATAGTTTATTAAGATATCAAAAGTGTTATTTTGTCAATAACTAATGTAAATTTATGAAAAATATTGGATTAGTCTCGATTTAAATTATCAGTAAATCATTAATTTCAACTTTTGACACCTGCCGTGAAATTTTTTTACTAGAAACGAAACGAGCAAATGATGTTTAAAAATTGAGCATGTTATGCAGATTCAGAAATGGTACAATACAAGTATCTTACTGCGATAAGAAAAGCATTCAATAACACTTTTCCGATGCCGCAAACCGTCGCCGTCAGGTAAAAACAATGCCGTACGATGTGATATCGCATTTGAGGCCTAAACATCTTATTTTTTGCCAAATGCACGAGATCGAAAGAGATGGAAATAATGTGCATCTCGGGCTGGATGAAAGTTGATGACCAAAAAAAAACGGGTTTAACTTTCAATGATTTATTTTAATACTTAAAATTAGTTACAATAAATGTTCAAATTGTCTGCCTCGGACTCTAATACATAAACAGGGATCGGAAATTCGGATCGATATTTACCTATACTTTCGCGCCGGTTTTGTTGTTCAGTTGTATGGAGGTGGACTCAATCATATAATTCATATAAAATTTCCGGGATTTCAAAATAAATAAATTACACCGGCATTAATTCATAATTATTTATTTATATTAACTGTTTGAAGTTATTTTCCATGTATATGTTTAACCAAATGTTATTTAATTTACCTGTAACTTATTAACCTAACGAATTTATAGGAGCAAAACAGAACGTTTTATCCTACATGTAAAGTAATTATTATATTAACGTTTTGTAGAATCCCAAAATCCCAAAACTTAAATTATTAAAATAATATTTTTAAGAAGCCGACGCCATGTTTACCTATCTTTTTCCGGGATTTTGCCAACTTTAGGTAAATATCGATCCGAATTTCCGATCCATGTACATAAATAACACCGTCTCAAAAAATTTCGGCTCAATTTTCTTAAGGTAATTCCCGATATGGTCCGGGCTGCGTCGAATACACGCTGCCGCAATTCTTCTTCACATCTTATTGGTTTTGCATAAACTTTATCTTTCAAACATCCCCAATAAAAAAAATCCAATGGGTTTAGATCCGGGGAACGCGGTGGCCATAAAATTGGACCCAATCGCCCAATCCATCTCTCGGGGAATGTGTTGCTGAGGTGTTCGCGGACTAGTCGAGCGTAGTGTGCCGGGCAGCCATCTTGTTGGAACCACATCCTTTGTCTCATGAATAAATAAATAAATAAAGTACTGGAAGATCATTTTCCAAAAATTGAAGATAATTTGTTCCATTCAAAATAGCTGGCAGTTCGACCGGTCCTATTATTTGGCCGTTAAAAATGCCCGTCCACAAATTAATTTTGAATTGGTATTGGGACCGGTCTTCTCTTTGTTCATGTGGGTTTGACAGCTGCCAGCTATGGGTATTATGTAAATTTAGATATCCATCCCTTCTGCAGGCTGATTCGTCGCTCCACAGTACTTCATTGAAGAAATTAGGATTTTCCCTGTATTTCTGAGTCATCTTCCGACAAAATTCAACACGGTGTGCGTAGTCCGTTGCAAGTAGTGTTTGGACGCGTTGGATATGGTAGGGATGGTATTTATGACGATTTAAAATTCTTTGTGCCGATGATTTGGGGACTCCAGTGCGGCGTTCAATAATTCGCACTGAAGTTCCTGGCTCCGCTCGTACTTCTTCCAAAACCACGTCGTCGTTAACAGTCCGAGGTCTTCCTCCTTGGGTACTCGTTCCTGGTAGCCTGCCCTCGTGATAAGCGTTTAGGGCTCTTAAAATGACGTTATGAGTCGTTGGATTTCGACCTGGATATCGTTCCGAGTACAACCTTGTAGCCAATCTTGCGTTGTACAGTCAGCGTCAAAAGTAACTGATCACTTAAATACCTTGTCGCTTTACTGTCACATAAGCAATGTCAAACAAGATTGTCTAATGTGTTAATGCGATAAAGTACAAAAGTAGCTTGAAGTGACCAGTTACTTTTGACGCTGACTGTACGTAACATTGCCTCGACTTGAAACATGCCTAGTTTCACCGTAAATCAAGAGCATGTCAGCGTAGTCGCCATGAGTGTACTGGGGATCACGGTTTGCCATCGTTGTTGTCGTAGCAGTTCCACAAAGCAAATCAGAGTCCAATAGAGTGCCGAGTTGTCGTTTTCAGAGAAATCAGAGTCCAGAGAAAAGCCAAGTCGATAATAACACACAGATGGAACGCAGAGAACACGAACGAACACACAAACGCAAGGTAACGAACTGATTTGGTTCGAAGGCTACTGCTTATCGTGCTACTTGTAAATAAACGGACAAAGCACTCTATCCATCCCTTTCTTTAAACAATTGGTAAAGCAAGGCAGGTACAAAGCCCGAAGTGGAGGGGTCCAGGTAGAAATCCACACGTGCTATTAGTCACCGATATCCTTCAAAAGGGAGATGAACATTATTTCCATCTCTTTCGTTCCCGTGCATTTGGCAAAAAATGAGATGTTTAGGCCTCAAATGCGATATCACATCGTACGGCATTGTTTTTACCTGACGGCGACGGTTTGCGGCATCGGAAAAGTGTTATTGAATGCTTTTCTTATCGCAGTAAGATACTTGTATTGTACCATTTCTGAATCTGCATAACATGCTCAATTTTTAAACATCATTTGCTCGTTTCGTTTCTAGTAAAAAAAATTCACGGCAGGTGTCAAAAGTTGAAATTAATGATTTACTGATAATTTAAATCGAGACTAATCCAATATTTTTCATAAATTTACATTAGTTATTGACAAAATAACACTTTTGATATCTAAATAAACTATCTCAGGCTCCCTACATTTAAAAAAAAATAAGTTCGAGAGCTTTCCGACTGAATCCTGGCACAAACAGTGTTAAAAAAGGTGAAAATTTATAAAAACCTTTAATTTGGCAATAACTCGAAAACCGTGCACATTTTACTGAGGTCATGTTAGGCTAGTTCGGCACCTCTTAAGCTGACCTACCTCCGGTGTCAATGTGGTTTACCGATTTTGGGACACCCTGTATATCATGAATATTAAAACAATGACCCCCAAATGCCAATTAGCCCAAGTCCAATTTTAATAAACTTTATCCGTTTATCTTTTTCAATTTGTCTGTCCGTCGCATCAAGCGATAAGTTGGTAACATCTAGCGATAAATTTCGATAAGGAAGCCCGGGCAGTGCCGAGGGATTGTAGCTACCTATGAACTTTTTTTTTAACTTTATTATGTTATAGGTAATTCTTCAGGTCGGGATGTCGCCAGTGTACTCGTATTAAAACATATTTTTGCCCGATAGTGGCGATACAACCTGTGATAAGTATAAATAAACCAGTATAGCCAAGTTTTGTGGCGAGGTCGTATCATGTATGTATGATGCTTTGTTTGTACCTTCTCTTCATAAACGAAGACGTCGCAGGCGTCGGTCTCGCAGCAGAGGCGCAGGCACTCGGCGCGCGCGCCCACGTCCAGCTCGGTCAGGTAGCGCGCGCCCATGCCGCGCGACTCCTCCGTGCGGATGATCTTGTCACGTTGCACGTCGAAGCGCGTCGCGCACGCCGCGGGGTCCAGCTCCAAAGCCCCCGCGCGCGCCAGCGCCAACAGCGCGCACAGGGCCCAACGCGCTGCTGACATATCACTCTGTACACTCAACACGTTCAACCAGTCGTCTGTGTCTTGTTTGACAGCTGTGATACTTAACCTATTGCAGGCGACAATGGCCAGCGAGCGGCGCGCGGCTGCGGGCGCGGTCGATAGCTGGCGCGTGCGCGGCGCGGGGCGGCAGTGTCGGCGCGACGCCGGCCCGACCCGACGGCTCCGTCGCGCCCTCATGTCGCTGTTTTTCAAGTTCAGGAGTAATGTGAGTACTCTGCGCCCGGCGCCCCGGGCTCCGCCGCCGCCCGCCCGCGAGCTCCCGCGTGATCTTTAACAGATATTTTGGACCATTTTCCATTCATCCCGTTTACATATTTATAGTAAATCCAGGTTATATTCTCGTTAATGTGATCAGGGTGAGAGGAGCTCGCGGCTGCGGGTCTTCGGTCGATCTCGACGATTGTATGTGTTGCATGTTTATGTACAAACATCGTATTAAGATTTACTTTATTACATTATTTATTAATTGCGCTGAGCCTCCGACTGCGGCAACTTCAGTCGAGAGCGAGGTGGTTTGTGTTATAGGCACACTAGGCACAGTCTTTGTCGAGATGAGACGAGTTCCTATCGGTTCCGGAAGACAAATGCACTACGTACGTCCACGTAATTAAATATCCATTACCTACTTATACCATGTTATTTTAAGAACAAATATTCAACTATGAAATTAATGCTGAGACTTATCGACTTGAACATCGAATTGTTTGTCGTTATCTCATATAGGTATGCACAAAAATTCTTTCGTAAGATTTGGGAACACCCTACAATCTCAAATTAATCTTTCGTTGAAACTCCCGTCCCGTCTGCTCCGTTCGTGGTTGGTTGGTTGTCCCGTGTGGTTGTCGGGTTAGAATAGTACCACTCCATGTCTTCCCGTGGATGTCGTAAGAGGCGACTAAGGCAATGAAGCTGGGCTTTCAACCTGTCACTATTGAATACACCGGTAAACATCTTAACCTAATTGTGCAAAATGTGCTTACCTATACATAGAATAATCAACAAGTTTTTAGAGTTGTAGGTAATTCCGTAGTTCTGCCTACCCCGTCCCGCTTTGGGATCACGGGCGTGAAGGTACGTATCTTCGTTGAAACTAGAATAAAAATTTATTACATTCTTTAGCGCCCGTATTCATAAACTTTATAAATCTATACGGTCGTTCAATCGGTTATTAAGAGATAAATAAAGGAGGAGAGCTGTTAAGCATTTTTTTAAAGGTGTTTGAGGCACCGTGGGTAACTCGTAGAGTAGGTGCTTCTTTAATGATGTACAAAGAGGCAGACCTGACTGAACCTTTTAGTAATGGTCTAATGGGCAATATGCCTCAAGATTCCTTTTACACACAAAAAACACACTACGTTAAATATTATTAAGGAAGTACCTACAGTAAGTCTTCAAGTTTCCACGGCGCCTCAAACAACTACCTAGGTAGGTACCCAAGAAAGCTTAAGAGCTCTTCGACTATAGGATGATTTTCCTGCAACGGTTCAATTAAGGTTTTTAAGAGGTCTCGCGCACCGAGGGTTCCTCGCCGCCGCACAGCAGATATCGATTTCGAGTCGAACCAGGACGAGCCCAACTTAGATTATCGTAATTCCCCCAGAAAATTCGCAAATTTTCAAATTGAATATTTCCTAAACGGTCGCCCAAAATTAAAAATTGCTACGTAATAACATGTAGGTACTTAAATAATGATACCTTATACTATATCATATCGTAAAAATGCTTTAAAGAAAGAAAGAAATCGCGAACAAACGTACAGACGGATATGGCGAAACTATAAGGATTTAAAAAAAAAAAAAAGATTTATTGTCACAAATAAGAAAACATTAACACAGTTTAAATGTCAGCACTTTACATATACATTTTTGTGACAACAGGCTCAGGTCTCAGCATACCTTAACCGAATCTTAATAAATGACCAAGGGCCAATGCAAGCTTCCATCCCCATTTTTAGCCGACTTCAAAAAAAGGAGGAGGTTGTATGTTCCCCGATTTCTCAAAGACCACTGCTCCGATTTGGGTTTTTTTTCATAGAAGGTCACGCGCATTTGCTCTTGGAAAGCACTATTTGGTGAAGTAAAGTGGAACTCATGACGAAGGCCACATGGCCACCGGAACTCCTCAACGGTAAGTACCTAATTTCGAGGGTGGCGATAAGATATCTCGAGTAAGATAGTTGAGCGACTGTGACGAAGCGCATTGAAATGGTTTAAGTATCTGCACTAAGACCTTCCCGCCACGTTGCTTGAGGCGAGTTTCTTATTAAGTAATGTCCTATAGTTTCTTATTATTTGAGAATTGGGACTTCATAATAGCATAAGTAATATTATTATGATCACTAAAAACAGATAAAAATTAGTTTAAACTAACAAAAACCCGCCTTCAAACACGCAAAAAATAACATCATTTAAAATTTCGATTAGGTATATTTGTTTCCTCGGGTACTTTTAAATTTTCCGGGATGAAATGTCCGTCCAGACATTGCAGCGTGAAGGAGTAACAAACTAACACACACCCACACAAAGTTCCACATTTAATATTAGTAGGATGGTAATAGGCCAGTAAATCTGAAGTCGACGGGCGTCCCACAATATTTTCAACCAAAAGCAGACTTCAGTTTGAGGTAGCATTTTTAATAAATATTACCCAGGGTGCTGGAACCAGCGCGCTGCAGTCCCTGCAGCATTATAGAGTCAGCGTCTTTTCATCCCAAGACACGGCTCATTTATTAAGGTCAATGTGTCTAATTCCGTCTACGTGGTAACACCGTACACAAGCGTTTATGCCCAATCTAAGAACGGTACGCCGTTGCTACCTCTGTTGATAAAGCAGGGGAACTTTTTGGTTCAATCTCTTTAAAAGAGATGGCGCTATGTTGTCTACGATTGAAGAAAACAGTGTTTGAAATTTAGTTGTGCTCCGAACTCGAAACGCGAGTGTTGTGTGATGGTGTTTTCCCAAAGATATGTTTCAAACCGTACAAGTTATGACTTTGTGAGTGTGCTTAATATGTTCTTTAAGATGTGCGCCAACGGCTTCTTTTTTCTATTTTGCATGAATTTCAAGTGTTTTAGAATTATTTGCTGCGTAAAATTTGTAACCTCAGAATTGTCAAGTGGGAAATTCCGTCTAAAATTGAAGGGGCAACACCGTCATATGCCGGTAATTCCCCATTCCAGATATAGTCAACCTTTTTGATCAGCTGTTAAATTATTTAGCACTATGCTAGTTTTGAGTTTATTTACTTAGTTATATTCTGCTGATTATAATAAGTTATCTAAGAAAGAATCGTGCGTAGCAAGGAGAGTTGTTGGATTATGTCTTAACCAATCCCGTAGATTACGTGACTCGTCTACCAGTGACGCGATTAGTTTAAAAACGAAACGAATAGAAACGCTAGTTAGCGAAAAGCATCTTGGCTAGGGCCTCTGAAGTGGTTCTGGAAAGGAAAAATATTTGTTAACAAATATAGTATTATCTTTGAAGGATAAGAGTAGGTACTTTATTTGTTAAGTTTTTATTGTTTTTTATTTTTATTTTAGCCTTGTATCTTTGAGTTCAGTACAAATTATACCTAATTATGTAAGTATCGAAAATGTTTATTAACAGTTTTGGATTATCTTTAGAGTTTGATTTACAATAAATACTTAAAAAATTAAACCATTGATTTTTATTAATTAATTTTACATAATTTTATGAGATAATATTTATCAACAATGTTTATACATCAAATTATCCCAAGCAGCAAAGTAGTCCTATAATTTTATGCTTATATGATTTGAGATCTTTTAAGAGTTCGATAACCACAAATTACATGATTCAAGATCTTTTAAAAGTCGGATAACCGCAACTTATATAATGCTAACGTATAACAATCTTATAAAAGCGATTCTATTCTAATTAATCATATTATAGTGTTTTATCCGATCTTTAAACGACAGAATCATTAAGGCATGTAGAGAAGTCGCGTAGACGTTTACACGGTTGTTTTACGTAACGATCTAGTCGTATAAGGGATAGTGACATAACTGCATTTTTAATGCTTTTAAATGACACATGGGGCATGTAAAATCCTTTTATATGGCCTTTATTCGCCAATCAAAACAAATCAAATAAAAGTGTTATAGGTTGCTATTACAGGACATAAAAACAAAAGTGTAAAAACAACAAATATAACAAATTACTCAGCAATAATTGGCAATATTTTTGGTCATTTAAAAACACGACTAAACATCAACTCAAATCCTTATATTATATGTATAACGACTTTATATTTATTAAACATCGCCTATATAAGAAACCCTTATACAAATCTTAGTCGATTTATTGGTAGTGTAAAGTTCTTTTACTAAACTTTTATATGGCAGGTCGAGTAACGGTGTTGTAGTTCTTGTTAATCGAACATTAGTATCTATTAATCGCAATTATATGACTGAAATTTCATATTACTGTGGCCATCATTACTTTTAGTCAACGTTTTTCCTTAACTGCTTGAAGCAAATCATAAAAGTTATAGGAGGAAAGTGACAAAAAAGCATATAAGTACAATATCTAAGGTCGACACCATCGAATGTGCTCGTTTTGGTTCGGAAAGTTAAGTGACAAATGATATTGTGACAGAAAGTGGTTCAGTAGAAAATATTTTTTTAAATGAATTACAATACACAAGTGAAGAAGATAACGCTACTTCAAATTCTGTTACCACATCACTAGATACTAATTCAGAGCATAGTGATGATTTTAATGAACATCTCTGCAACTTAGAATGCCGCACTGAAATAACGAAATGGGCTTTGGATAATAATATTTCACATAGCGCGCTAAAAGAACTTAGCGACATATTGAATATAAGAATTCCACATATCATGCCTTCTGACCCAGAACACTCCTCTGTACAAACAGTGAAAAAATATGCGTAACTCCAGTAGATACTGGAAATTATTGGCACAATGGTCTTATAAACCAAATAAAGGAAATTTTACAAAACTCTAATGCCCTTATTAATAAACGTGGAGTATTAATAAGGGCATATACGCATAGGCTTAATTTACTACACTTACGCGTCACGTTACGCATATGCAGATTCGGTATGCCTACTAAATACATTAGTATGCACGCGAACTCAAAAATAATACCACCTAAATAATTTGATGAATGTCATGTACCTTTACATATGCTTTAATAGCTTCTAATTAGCCTCTAATTTCAAGAATATGCCGGAATAGCCCCGAAAAACGTTTTTCGCCGATAAAAGCTAAACTCGACTGTATATTTTACCCGATACAGAACAGATTTGATTAAAATCCTCTATATTTCTTTCCAAATTGGATATCATTTGAAATAACCGTCTGATTATCGAGATATTGCTACTAGCCGGATTTACCCCAAAACCTCGGGAAAATCCGTCTACTGACCATGTTTTAAAAAAATATTTTTAATTAAATATACAAGGTAATTACGCTTTTTCTGAAATATGATTTCAAAAGCCAACTAAATTCTTAGTCGATTCCATACACAAATTCTAATAATAGTTTAAAAAGACAGCAGTTTCCATCAATCAAAGTCAAACTAAAATGAACTATGCCGGTATTAGACACATTGGCCTTATATTATTATTTTTCTATTTTATATTTGGTATGGGTATTTTCTTGGTTTCTTCTTGTTTTAAACTTAATCTTTAATGTGTTGTGCTTTTATGGATGAATAAAGTGTTTATCCATCTACACTCTCGGTCAAATAATACGGGTCAGAGTGCGTTTTTCATACAAACGAGGCTATTTCGAAGCCTTGGTTCCTGGCCAGGGGTTGTTTTGAGTGAGGTTTCATAGTCGATACTTTGAGGTTCAATAGAGGAGGTCAGAAGTGCTTAAGATACCTAACTGATCGCACAATCAGTTAACACCACAGCGAGAGAGTTTGGATCAGCGTTTGGATTTCCTTACATTTTATTGCCATTTTAGATGTTTTTCTGAAGATGCACGATTCCGGCGTTAACCGCAGACTCAATCAGTTGGGTATCCTAGGCACTCTGGAAGTCCTGTATCGATGCTCTGGGTATCCATCATCAGATTTCACTAACAGCATCCCCTGGCGAGGAACCAAGGCTTCGAAATGGCCTCTTTAGTATGAAAAACGCACTCTGACCCGTATTATTTGACCGCGAGTGTATCTATATATTTAACTAGCGACCCGCCCGCGGCTTCGCCCGCGTGGAATGTATTATACACATAAACCTTCCTTAAGAATCACTCTATCTATTAAAAAAAACCGCATCAAAATCCGTTGCGTAGTTTTAAAGATTTAAGCATACATAGGGACAGACAGCGCTAGCGACTTTGTTTTATACTATGTAGTGATGAACAAGCACCAGTGATGGTCACTTGATCCTTATGGTACAGAAGATAAGGGTTATTCATTTATTTTGAGACAATCAATTAATAACCTTGGTCAGCTGATATGAAAAGCTTCCTCCTCCTCCGGGATCCTAGAGCTGGTGCTAACTCTCCCAAAGGATTGGGCTAGCTATCGAGAGAGGTAATGCAGCCAGTGTCATAGGAACCATGCCGCGAGCGGACCTGCTAGAGGGGGGTGTATATTTGAGTAGCTTAGTTTTATTTTAATTTGAGTAGCTATGTTTTATTTTAATTTAAATAAGTTTAGTTTTAACTTTTAATTGTAGTACCTATATTAATATATCTTATGATCGTCTAAATAAGAGTTAGGGGTCCATTATGGTATCTTCAGCTAAAGGTACTCAACACATTGGTGCCGTCTCCCTCCTACTCTCTACATTGCATGTTACTAGATACGAGATACGAGTATATTGATTTAGTAGCTTTCACAGACAGACGTTTCACGGTAGACCTCGAATAGTGATCTGCTATTGCAAGTCAGTCTGGGTCTCCAGACGGTAAAGGACCTAAGGGTCAACGACTGTGGCTGTGTAGGTAATTATCTTTTCCTGAGTGCGGTTGGATCGAGCATTTGGTTATGATATTATTTTTACTTGAGCGAATATTTACGTGAAAAGATAGAGATAAAATCTGTGTGAAATATCGTCGGTGATACGGCAAAACCGCGTAACTGTCAAATTTATGGTAGAGCGAAATAAACCTTACTGGATTATTAAAAAGGTGCATTTTGCTCCTTATTTAAAATGTTACTTACGCGGTTTAGCAGTTTCACCGACGATATAGTCATACGAGCTGGCTCACTCGACGGGTTAAGCGGGTAAACTGAGAATGCACGCCCAACGCTCTGAGGCTGGCTTTGAAAATCGAAGTTCGATTCGAATTTGGCGTTTCGCGGTAATCACCCTGGTGTTTACGCTCTAACGGGACAACTTGAACTAGCTGGTTAATATTTGGTACGTCGAGTTCAAGAACGACGAGAAGAGTCGTTAAGAGTATGACCTACGCGGGGTATTCCCGGGGGCGGTAGCGGCAGTGCGTGGTATCGGGTGGGACATTGGGTGGGTAGTGACTGAACAATACCCGGATACAGAAAAGTCAATCAATCAATCAAACGTTACTTTTGGACTTAAAGATATCTCTCTCTGTCTGTCAGCGGGACTATATCTCATGAACTGTATTAGAAAGACACTTCTTTTACAGTGTCTTTCTATTACTATTACCGCTACCAGGAGCAAAATTTGTATGTTTTTTTTGACAGCTAGGTTACCTACCAGGTTTAAGGAAACGGTTCACAATTCTCTTCGAGGCCCCTAATACTCCCCCATACAAGAAACGTAGGTAATATGTTTGTTTTTATTTGCTCGCGGTCAATTAATATGGATTTAATTTGTACTGAAATAGTAATTTAATTAGACACATAATTTGACCTATGTTCATATAGCATTATTTACTAATAATGTCGTCAAAAATACGTGGTTTAAATCTTTCGGTTAGAGGTTCTTTCGGGTTGTGGTTTTATGGCAATGATAACAAAGGTTAAAATTGCATAGGTCTGCGACCTGTATTGACGTAATTTTATTAGTACCTAAAACGTCGTAAGTGCATTATACGCGATAGATCTTACAAGTTTGAAAGTTTCAAACGAATTATCAGGCAAGTGGGTCATGATTCAGTTGGTTCGATTGTACTTATATTATAAGCTTACGTATTTATTTGCTAGGTAGGTATTATTATTTTTCTTGAATTGTTGTAGGTACGTTTAGCGATCCGTTGTTTTTATTCATCTCTCAATTTGGGTACGTATTGCAATGTCTAAAATTAAAAAAACTAACGTTAAATAACCTACGTTCAAAATACCTAAAATCTAACTACCTAATGGTGTTTTGACTTAAATTCAAAATATCGAAAGTTTAAAAGGGTGCCAATCATAATGTCTAAAATTAAAAACACTAACGTAAATTTACCTACGTCCAAAAGCACTAAAGTCAAAATACCTAATGATAAAATACCAAAAGCTGTAAAAAATCTTAAAATGCATAATGGTCATAATGGTTACGTATCAGAACGCCTAAAATTAATAAGCCTAATGTATCATAATCCCTAAAAGTTCTGATACGCACCCGGTCATAATGGGTACGTATTGCAATGTCTAAAAGCAATTTTTTCAGGACGTAAAAAAAAATAACCTCGAAAACTAAGGCGGGAGCGTCGCTTCGCTTCGCTCCCACCTTAGCCTTCTAACCTAACCTATCCGAGTCGCTTCTGCCAAGACCCATCTTACTCGCTCGCTACGCTCGCTCGCTTGCAAAATGCATGGGTACCTACCTATAATAAAATAATTATTTAATTCAGTATTGCCGTGTTTTGGTCACAATTGAACCTAACACGCTCCTCCTCGCTTCGCTCGTTGTTAGCAGCTCTCAGATTTATCATTTGTCAAATATTTCACCATAAGCGAGCGAGCGAAGCGAGCGAGTAAGATGGGTCTCGGCAGGTCGACTCGGATAGGTTAGGTTAGAAGGCTAAGGTGGGAGCGAAGCGAAGCGACGCTCCCGCCTTAGTCTTCGAGGTTATTTTTTTTTTCCGTCCTGTAAAACTTGCTTGCATGTATAGCATCATAATATTACGTGAAGTCATTTTTAACAAATAGCTCGCAAATGAATCATTTTAGGTATTTTGACCATTGGGTATTTCAAATGTTGGTGTATCAAATTTAGGTGACATAGCTTTTGGTATTTTAAACATTACATATTTAGTCCAAAAGGTTTTTTAAAATTAGGTAATTCGTAAGTAGGTGTTACTTGCTTAGGTATTTACAATCATTAGGTATTTAGATTTTAGGTATTTTGAACGTAGGTTATTTAACGTTAGTTTTTTTAATTTTAGACATTGCAATACGTACCCCTCAATTTTATTGCTAAACGGTTAACTGGAAGAGATCCCTTAAAGGGATAAGTTTGCCTTTGTAGATGTAAGTAGGTATACCTTTTGTGTTTCTGTTTCTTTTTTTGGTTTGATATTTTCTGTTTGTATAATAAAGAGTTTACATACATACCTACATAGCTACATACCTACCAGGCTAAATATTAAGAACGAAAAACTTAAAAAGTCCGTAACAGTATGGGATAGGCTCCGCGAGCTACCCCGAAAACTTTCTTTAACCCCCGCCCCGGTAGCCGATACTCTCACTGCTCTCTGGAGATAATTCCACGCCCCGGCCGCCGCTATCAGCTGAGCGCCGCCCCGGCCCCCGCGCCCCGCGCCCCGCCGCCATGTCCCCCCCCGGCCGGCCCGGCGTGTCCGCGGCCCGCACCGCGCCCGCCCCGCCCGCCCGCAGTCGAGGCTCATCCGCGCGCACGTATGTACGCGTCACGTTATTATTGCCATCCTTAGCGTTGCTGTGTCGTGCCCGCTCTCGGTTCACTGTGCGCTAGTAAACAACCGCGAGTGCGTTATATCAGAGGTGTCGGAGTTCATCAAGACGGGCGGAGAGCTGCACGCGGCCGCCGGGGCGCCGGGGGCACTGACCGCGGACTCCTCGGCCTTCGCTCCGGTGAGGAGATGAGCGCGACACGTCGCGCGTGACGCTCACAGCTCACGAGCGAGCCCCAGGCTATGCTCATTTGAATACCGACTAACGGTGCTCCTAATCAACAGACTAAACCCATTCTATTACTTTCCCATACACCGTCTAATTCACTTGTGGCTGTAGGTAGCTACAGCCATCGTCTCATCACAGATCTTAGTGTGTTGTCTCTGAGACGAAGGTGTTAACACTGTTTATCTATATTCCCTGCCATGAAATTCGACCAACCAACCAACTCGAGGAAGTAGTTAAGTGCTTTAGAACTGCATCAAAATTTAGATTGCATCTAGACAAGCAAGCGACGTCCTCGGCCCAAGGGCCGCAGAGCTCCGCTGCCACAGGTGATTAATCAGATTACAGCTTATCTAATTAGCAAGGTGCTTACTTAAGTAGGTACTATCGTATCCTAATAAGGTTTTTCATTTTGTGCAAAACATTCGGAAACTCCGCCGCCGTAATGAGCATGCTTATGTTATGACCTGAATGAACAGGAATCATGTGATGTGAGCATGTCTGTGTCATTACGTGGTTTGTTCACGGCGGCAGCCAGTTTGACCGGTGGTTAAGGTGTTAGGTAAACATTAAGCTGCAGCAGACGGAAGCCTGCTTGATAGGACACTAATTAGAGCCGTACCTACGTAGGTATTTTAGCTGCAGCATTTCCGCCTTCGCCTCGCTGATATGTAGTTATCTAGGCTAGGTACCTGCCTCGGAACACCTTGAAATTTCTAATCTCTTTTTTCCGAATATTCATTTGTCCGATTTTTTTCGAAAGCTATGATTCAATTGTCATATTACGTTCAGGGACCGGAAAACCCCTTTATTCGACTAAGTCTATCGATCGGGTAACTACATCATATGCTCTCCCAAACGTTAGCGTATCCCTATCGTTAGGCTTACCCTAATGAATGATTAACCATTGAGGTTACCAGTTTCGTAAGGGTTTCGGATTTAAGCACTTAGCATTACGTTAGTGTTACCCTATTAATTCTCCCTCTCCGTTGACTCTGTTTCGCAGATTCGTGTGATTGGTTGGTTTCAAGCCTGTGTGTGGATAGCCAATCAATTGCTAAGTAGTGCAAAAATAATTTGTATGGACTGCGCGTAGAGATTAAAATAGCTTGAAGCCGTTCAATAAACACTTCATAGGGAAAGCCTAACGAGGGTTTTAAGGAATTGGTAAGCGCTTAGTCGAATTAATTGTATCGTATGGGATAGCTCTTCATTGGGGTAAGTCGAAGATATGCTTATCGCATCGTTAGGGTTTGTAAAAACCAGTCAATTATATACCCTAACGAAAACCTTTTAAAGGGTAAGCGGTTCCGGTCCCTGATTACGTTACGTACGTAGGTTAGGTTAGGTTTGATTTAAGTATATATTAAGCCAAAAATAAAGAAATGAAAATTCGGATTTTTTATCAATTTAGAATTATGATTCTTCGGAATTAGGTATCTATGTAGCGTACTAGTGGTACCCGTACCTGCCTACTAACTTCTGTCAAGCCATACAAGCATCTTCGCGATGGTTGGGTTTTGCACTCCACTGTCCGCGGGCTAAGAAATTAAACCCCAAATTAGGTTTTTAAAGCAACGCGCTGGAAACACAAAGGTAATCGTGGTCAATGCCCCTGATGACGAATGTAAATCATATAATTCTCGGATACCTCCTCGGTGGCGTCGCGTCACGTTGCGTTCTCTCCTAAGGTTCAGTTCAGTGCGCAGGTACGCCCCGAGCCCGGTCCAAAAGGCCGTGCACACAGGAGCAACCTGATAAGTAATCATATTTATTTCAATTCTAATAAAAGTAAAATGAACCCCTATACTAGGTCTAAAGGACAGCGGAGACTTGGTAATATGTAATACCCATGTCCCCGCTGATACCCTTTAGGTACGGAACCCTAAAAACCACGTAAAATACCCAGGTAGGTACTAGGTACCTACCTATTGATTGCCCTAGGTATAGATCCACGTGGCTTTGTTTGTTTACCTACAGTTCGTTGGTACGTAATCAAATCGAGTGTAGTTTGGGACCGACGCCACACAGCCGACGCGCTGGCCTAGTTGGTACCTAGTGACCCTGCCTACATACCTACGTTCAAATCCCGGTAACGGCAGATATTTGTGTGATGAGCAGAGATCGGATATTCGGATCGATATTTACCTATACTTTAGCGCCGGCTTTGTTGTTCAGTTGTATGGAGGTGGACTCAATCATATAATTCATATAAAATTTCCGGGATTTCAAAATAAATAAATTACACCGGCATTAATTCATAATTATTTATTTATATTAACTGTTTGAAGTTATTTTCCATGTATATGTTTAACCAAATGTTATTTAATTTACCTGTAACTTATTAACCTAACGAATTTATAGGAGCAAAACAGAACGTTTTATCCTACATGTAAAGTAATTATTATATTAACGTTTTGTAGAATCCCAAAATCCCAGAACTTAAATTATTAAAATAATATTTTTAAGAAGCCGACGCCATGTTTACCTATCTTTTTCCGGGATTTTGCCAACTTTAGGTAAATATCGATCCGAATTTCCGATCCATGGTGATGAGCGCAAATATTTGTTCCTGAGTCATGGATGTTTTCTATGTATTTAAGTAATTATATTTCTCTTAATAAGTATTTATATCGTTGTCTAGTACCCATAGTACTAGCCTAGAGCTTAGTTTGGGACTAGGTCAATTGGTGTGGTGTGACATTGTCCCCTGATATTTAGGTATATTTATTTACTAGCGGCCCGCCAGCGGCTTCGCCCCGCTGCAAATTTCTGACTTCCCCGGTGAATTTTTCGATTATTTTCTTTCATACAAACCTTGTCCTGACAATGACGAACACTGCAAAAAAGAAATCAGCCAAATCGGTTCAGCCGTTCTCGAGTTTTAGCGAGACTAACGAACAGCAATTCATTTTTACCCGACTGCTTCATTATTTATATAGATATTTATCGTATTCTGTGTAACGTTACCATTCTCTTACTTTTCTGATTTAGTTAGGGTGCATCCGTCCAGGTTTCCCCGGATTTGTCCTGGTTTAGAGGGTGTCCGGGGTCCGGGGAGCGTCCGGGCGGGGTTTCATTTGTAGTCCGGCTTTAAATTTTAAAGGCCTGGACCGCCGCGTCGCCAGAGACCGGAAAACCCCTTTATTTGACTAAGTGTATCGATCGGGTAACTACATCATATGCTCTCCCAGACGTTAGCGTATCCCTATCGATAGGGTTACCCTATGATATGGAAACTGCTTCGAACTAGTTAACTACAACCAGTGAGGTTACCAGTTTCGTAAGGGTTTCGGATTTAAGCACTTAGCATTACGTTAGTGTTACCCTATCGATTCTCCCTCTCCGTTGATTCTGTATCGCAGATTCGTGTGATTGGTTGGTTTCAAGCTTGTGTGTGTGGATAGCCAATCAATTGCTAAGTAGTGCAAAAATATTTTGTATGGACTGCGCGTAGAGATTAAAATAGCTTGAAGCCGTTCAATAAACACTTTAAAGGGAAAGCCTAACGAGGGTTTTAAGGAAGTGGTAAGCGCTTAGTCGAATTAATTGTATCGTATGGGATAGCTTTTCATATGGGTAAGTCAAAGATACGCTTATCGCATCGTTAGGGTTTGGAAAAACCAGTCAATTATATACCCTAACGAAAACCCTTTAAAGGGTAAGCGGTTCCGGTCCGTGCGCGTCGCTGAATTACTAAGTTTCATTAAAACCTGTCGCCATATCCGGGTTCTGGGATCCAAAATTCGGGGTTTTCACGCGTCATGTCCTGGTGGCCAAATTTTGAGACCCTATATTTAGTTAAAACTTTAAAACATTAAAATCCTCCATTTACACTAAAAAATCAATAGTATGATGCAGGTATCGGAAATTCGGATCGATATTTACCTAAAGTTGGAATATCCCGGAAAAAGGTAGGCAAACATGGCGTCGGCTTCTTAAAAATATTATTTTAATAATTTAAGTTCTGGGATTCTGGGATTCTACAAAACGTTAATATAATAATTACTTTGCATGTAGGATAAAACATTCTGTTTTGCTCCTATACCTAAATTCGTTAGGTTAATAAGTTGCAGGTAAATTAAATAACATTTGGTTAAACATATACATGGAAAATAACTTGAAACAGTTAATATAAATTAATAATTATGAATTAATGCCAGTGTAATTTATTTATTTTGAAATCCCGGAAGTTTTGTTACGAATTATATGATTGAGTCCACCTCCATACAACTGAACAACAAAGGCGGCGCGAAAGTATAGGTAAATATCGATCCGAATTTCCGATCCCTGGATGTTACATATCGGGAAATGGATGAGCACAACGCGGCCTCAAGTTACATTAATGACCAGAAACGGTTATTTTAACCAATAAAGATTTTGAGGTTATAAAAGTGTTTACTAACAAGACAAGTAAAGGTTGAATTGGTTTTATTTAACATACATACATACATTAAATCACGCCTGTTTCCCAGAGGGGTAGGCAGAGACCACAATCGTGAATAAATGACCTATATAGTATAATTACCCAGAAACATTTCTAAATTATTATGACAATTAGGTACATTCATGCTAGGTGCCTTACCAACAATGCTAGCGAGTCAGATTCACGCGCGAAGGGTTTCGTACCTTTATCTATAAAAAAAACACGTTTGTTGTATGGGAGCAAGACATGTCCGGGTTCTGGGCTCCAAAACCCAGGGTTTTCACGCGTCTTGTCCTAGTTGCCAAATTTTAGAGATGGCAACCCTAGCTGAGAAGAGCGGTTTGTCTGTGTAACCCACTTGCCAGCCTACCGACATTCGTCAACTAAACATCTTGTTAGTATTATCCTCATAATGGCATACCTACGAATCCTACGATTATATTTAATAAGCTTCTAATCAAGATTGCGTAGACTTCTAAGATACAGTAAAATTATAAACACCGGAAAGGTTTGTTAGGTGTTGCCTAAGCTGGCCTCATATTATTTTTGTCGAGCTTGTTACCGTGTTTACCTTAGTGTCCTAGCAACTCCTAGCCAACATTGGCCTCGTAAATATCTAACACGTTCTAATGTCCAATTATGCATAAACGTGTCAGATATTTTCGATTAAATATTTATAGTCGGGATTTATCATGCCACTCGTGCCATAAACTGATTGTGCGAGATTCTATAATCGATAGCTACTGCCCTTCCAATTTCCATGCGTTTGATCCCCACCGCCAAGGCGTCAAATTATATCCAACTTATCGCCGCAGAGATATCGTCACACAACATGAGATATGACGGAGCCTCATAACAATTACGTATAATTTCATTTCTATACGGAATTACAGAATTAACAATTGGTGCTAACTAGCGCAATATTTACCGGAACCACACGAGTTTAAAGCTAGAGTTAGTACTTTCTAACTTTGGTATTACTGATTGTAAAACAATAAAACCGTTGATTGAGAAAGCAACCATTTACTGTTCTTCCTGAATCCTAAATTCTTACAAAACTTTGGTTCAGCAAATACTTTCATACATTTATGTGAAATGAAATAAAGTAATAAACTTTGATGTTTACTTTATTTCCCAACAATCGAGTAGAAAATCTAAGGCTGACAACCCTAATTCAAAATTAGACACCAAACGTCAATGCAGTTACCAGCCTCTAAAATTACTCGAAAATGTTGCTAGTTCTCAGAGTTTGGGTTTGTTCAAGTCATGATAAAAACGCAACGTTACAATTTGTATTCAGCGATGAAAGATGACCCTCGGTAGTCCGCTTGTAGGGAATGCAAATAACTCGTTATAACCGGTTTTAACCGGTTATTTTCATACAAAAACTGTTATTAACCGGTTAAATTGCACACCCTATCCGCTTGCTTATTCGCTCTTTCTACTATCACCCGAACTTCGCTCGCTCACACGGCTAGTTATGGAATGAATATTAATATACCTAAGGCAGGGTTGCCTCACCACATACCGCTCCGCTATTGCCAAATGGCCAGACCTAACGAAACGATAATGATCGGGCTCCGCAACCACTGGGAAGCCCCACCGTCTCGCTAATAACTCGTCATGCTTGGAAGCGGAAACAGTCTTGGCCTCTACTCCCGGCGGTTATAAGTTATAACGACATCGTCTTTGAACTGAGGGCCCTGCCAAGATGCACTACGCTAACTAGCGTTTCTATTCGTTTGGTTTTTAAACCAATCGCGTCGCTGGTAGATGACGTGATACGAAAAGTCACGTGATCTAGCAGTGACGCGATTGGTTTAAAAACGAAACGAATAGAAACGATAGTTAGCGTAGTGCATCTTGGCAAGGGCCTCTGTTATGGTGTTGTTTTGACGTCAGTCGCCATTACTGTCAAGTAAATAAGAGCTGTCAAAACGTTGACAATACGATAACAGGTCAAAGACGATATGGTTTCTACTTCCTAGAATACCGGGCTTGATTTCTTTCTCTGCTTTCAGTAAAACCTCTCGTTGCGATTATCTGCGCGATAATATTACTTAAAACACATCACAAGCAATGCACTGTTTTTTACGATAGAATTTTACAAATGTCCATTTGGAAACGCGGATGATATGTGACTGTAACCTGCTGATGGACCTGTCAAAGATCGACGCAGTAAACTCTAAAAAGAAACTCGTAGACTGTTAACCTTCCGCGAAAGTTCCTGACCCTCCAGCCCTCAGCCTCGGGGAGGCAGCCGAGTGTGCTCGCGGCTGCGCGCGCGTCACGCACCCCTGCCTCCGCGCCGCAACCATTATAACTTCCTATTATTCTCTCTTGTTGTCGTAAGTCGAGCACAGGTAAATTCGCGCGGGTTTGAAGTGCTCATGATTTGCGCAGGCGCGTTCCCACGCAGAATGGCCGGGTTTGTTGACCCACGAGCGGCATAAAGCCAAAGCGAATATTATCATCAAAGATTCAGAACTGTGACGCTAAGGATTTTCATTATGTGATTCGTCGTCTGGTTACTGCATCTTAGCGATTGCAGGCAGACAGCGTCCTGATTTGACCTGGTATGGTATTGCTTTTTACTCGGCTACCATTACTGTCAAGTAGATAAGAGCTGTCAAAACGTTGACAAAATAATAACAGGTCAAAGGACTTGACAGAAGCGCGTAGAGTTAACCCATGTGCTTCTGTTAAGTCCATTACAGGAAATACTCTTTTACCGATCGAACAGTTGTCCCTCGCGTGTGATATACATTGGCTTATTTCTCTAATAAGTCCATGGGAGTGTCTATAAATAACTTGACATTGGCGAAATACACCTTAACAGGAGTGAGAGCCATTAATCCGGTCCAAGACGATATGGTTTTCACCCTAGAATCTTGGCCGTTTTACAATCACATGTTAGATACGTAACTACCAGCTTACGGAACCATGAATACCAATAAGTAAAAGATAAAGATAAAGATAAAAGATGTTTATTCAGTAAGTAGGCCGCACGGGCACTTTTACACGTCAAAAATCTACCAGCGCTTCGGAAGAGACCACTGCTGAGAAGAAACGCCGCAAGAAACTCAACAGTAAGTCGTTTTTTAAATATTGCTAATGATATTATACATACAATAATAAACTTAACCTAGCATTATATAAAATAATGAATCTCACATAACACCAAAAATGTATTCGAATGCGTAGTTGAGCAGGAAAACGTGTCAAAACTCAGAATTGTCACAAAACTAATAAGCAACAGTAATATAAAAAATATATATATATAGAAAGTATACAACTTATACTTACCTGTGACGGTGCAAGACCACATGCATAAAAGTTTCGATGTTTCCTTTCCAGGGATTGACGTTTGGTCAGTCTCCTTTCACCTATTTTTAAGTAACGAATCCAGAATATCGGTCTCAAGAGCAGCAACACAACACAACGCATGCACGTTCGTCCAAGTAAAGAGATAACCCGCCGCGCCGGTAGAATCATCGCCCTTGAACTTATCAGTTAAAGTCGAAGCTATCTGTGGAATTGGAATGTCACCGAGGCACGCCGCCGGAGATAACCGATGCTCATAATTTCACTTGGTACTCGGTTTTAAGAGAGAAAAGTGTCTGGAACAGTTAATTAACTGGCGGAACATTCTCGTCGAGGGAGAGTTAATAGGTATGATGAGGATTCGGGAGGCAGGGAGGGAGGTGTCTCGCCGAGCGCTCTCGGCTCCGCCGCCGCCGCCCGGCGTGAGGTGAATGCTTCCGTCGAGAAGCGAGCTTTGTTCTAAACCTATTTCATACACTTCAGCGCTCCGTGCATTTGACTCTTTTAACTTTCCCCTTTCCGTGTTGTGTTGTTTAGAAATACCTACGCTTGCTTTACAACCTGCTACCGCGGGGTTCCTGACGACACCGGTATATTTACGAGGTGGTATATGAAAAATCAGCATTAACAAACAATTCCGGATTCGGAGCACAGTTGCTCAGTCTGAAGTGAAGGACTTCGAGTTACTATTACAAACACAGTCAAATAAATTAAACAAATACATTTGCTTTATCAATTGCAATTGACAACAATTCATTATGTGCTAAGGTAGTAAAATAAAATACCGTTTCTAGATTTTACACACACTGCTGATTACAGTAAAAATATCTTTGGATTTTTTTATGCAGTAGTTTTTTTTATATTTAGGAAAAACAGTAAATAAAGTTGGATTGTGAATGTTAGGGATACACTTATAGTGCCCTTAGTCCATTTATTACCGATTAGGAATTGAAAAAAATATGACATGACATGACAGTCGGTTCTGTTTCTGTTTGAAGTTACTTTATTTTTATTTTATATCATGCTAAGATCACGACATCAGTATTCCTAACTTTGTATATACGGTCTTTTTAATGACTATTTCTTTAATAAATTATTAACGACGAATTTAAGTTAAATATAGTAAAACCGAGAAATACGGGTAGTCTAATTTTTAACCAGCTATTATAAACGCGAACAAACAATAATGCTTTTTTTTTTGAAATGTTGTCAATTAATGACATGTCATATCTTAAGACTATACTTATTTTAAAGTGTTCGCTTCAGATTGTGCATAATCAGATTACCTAGTCCTACCTTATACTGTCCTGTGTTAGTATTACCAAAAGACCACAAAGACATTGAGAGACAGAGGCGAGCTATTGCCGTGCGGGCGAATATGCTAGCCAGAAGGTTCGCCAAGTGCAGCGAAGGTGTCAGAAGGCAGCTGTTTATAAGCTTCTGCACTAGCGTCTACACAGTGGAATTGTGGTCACATTTCACCTGCGCCGCGGCGAGGGATATGCGCGTACAGTACAACGACGCATGGCGCGCCATGTTCCGGCTGCCGCGCTGGTACAGCGCTAGCGCCATGTTCGCGGAGGGGCGCGCGCCAGGCTGTGCCCGCGCTACTGCGCGCGAGGAGCGCTACCGCCAGAAGGGCTATCTACGCCTCCTCCAACACTCTGCTTTCGGTGGTAAGGGAGTGGGACGCGAGTCCGCTTCACGAGCGTTGGAGGGGCTACCATAAGCCTGTCATCGCGGGATCCGTCCGGGTGACCCGTGGCGCCGCCCACGCTGCAAGCACTTTCTTTAGTTTAATTATGACATTATTGTATTTTTCTTTTCTTTTCTTTTGTGCTCTTTATGGAACCTGTTTTCCGGAATAAAACTATTTCATTTCATTTCATTTCATTACCCTGTACTGTCTTTTAATTCCAGTTTTCCAGTAATTTCTCGTTGTATAATAGTTAAACGCCTAACATAAACCTACATAATGGTCTGCATTGGTTTCTAAAATTAGGAAGCGGTAAAATTTCATGATTACACGGAGGTGCTGAAAATGACAAGCGTACAACAACGGTCCATACGTCGAGCGAGCGAGCGCCGCGCGCGCCGCGGGAGGCGCCGGCTCACGTATTACAACCGATATCGCCGGCCACGCATATAAATACATGAAAAAGATTTTGACAGCATTTTATTTAGGGCACCGCTGGATATTAATTTCCTCACAATTTAGTCACGATGACGTCACGTGGATTCTGAGGCGTCGACGGAAATAAAGCGGCACGGGCGCGTGCGCCGACCAAATGGTAAGGGCCGGTGCAGACGGACAGCATTTCAACTGCAACCCAGCTGCAAAGTGGCAGTTCCAGGGCTGTTCTGATGCAGTTGATGCAACTGCAAACCCATTGCAAACCAACTGCACGACACCTGCAAGCGGACTGCACAATGGGTTTGCAGTTTCGATGCAGTTGCACCAACTGCATCAGAACAGCCCTGGAACTGCCACTTTGCAGCTGGGTTGCAGTTGAAATGCTGTCCGTCTGTACCGGCCCTAACACCGTAATTGAAGCCGGATAATAACGATTGCGATTTAGGATTAAACAACAAGGTAAACCAGAGATAGTTTACCGCCCGCTAACCGGGTTGCGCGGCGCTCGTCTGCGCAACATCCGATAGCGCCGCGACTCGCTCGTCCATTTATCTAACGTTCCGAAACAGCTGTGTTTAATTTCTTACGAAACTCCTGAGACTTTGTCGACGAGGTCTAGGATGTACCAGCCTGGCTTCTCTGAAGTAACAGCATACAGATATGATGACGGGAATCTTTTAATATTTTGGTACAGAACCCTAAAATAAGTGACAACTGACGTGGAATTAGGTATAATAAATATAATAATTTAGGGTGACAAAGCTGACACTGAAATCTGAATCCATACAACTTTTGCACAAATATAGGATCATGTTGCCAATTTCGGCCCCTTTTATATCATTCATACCTTTTGGCAACTTTTATTTGTAAGTTCCCTGCGTATTTTTAGTGTTTTTAATTCTAAAAGTTGCAATCTACTACATATTTAATTGTAATTACATTGATACGACCGGGATCGTTGTTTAAATGCCAGGGCGCGACTTCAAGGATTGAACATACTAAAATAATATGGTCGCCCTCAATCAAGCCATTCGAGCCTCTAGGGTCGTTAATGGTGGTAGTGCCCTAAGTATGTTGTAATATTGGGTCTGGTGTTGCAGAGGGGCGGAGCGGGGGGCGGCGCGGCGGCTGCGCCGTGCGGCATGGAGGCCGGCGTGGCTGCGCCGGCGCCGGCCGCGGCGCGCACTCGCCCCGCGCCCGCCGAGCGCTCGCCGGCGCGCGCGGGCCTGCACGTCAACTTCAGCGACAAGGGCGAGGTAAGCCTGGCTGGATACACACTTAACAATCATTTATACTAGTTTAGTTCTAGGTGCCTAAGGACGGCCATTATAATTTTGTTTCTGAAAATAGATTCGAGATTCCATATACTTGTATTATGCATCACCAGCATCACACATACGTTTATTTTCGTTCGGAATAACGAGCCTCAGTTGGGTGAAGCTAGTCATCAAGTTCCGACATTCTGGCAGCGAATGTGGACTGCGACGACGATTCTCTGATCGCGATTGCAATTTTACTGGGTGTATCCCGGTGCATCCCCTGAACACTCAAAGGCTGTAAGATCTGCAAAAACAAGACCAAGTGCGGGTACCTCGAATAACTCACTCGTAACAACATCAGTTGCAACACGATCGAAACGTCGAGGATTATCAATATGAGATATTTGGGTAACTTAATCGCGGAGAAAAACACACAGTTCCCCCCATTATTAAAAAAAAAAAACGGACTGGAATAATAATAATCTGTATATTTCAGGAATGTACGGTAATAAAAGAATTGCTCACACTTATGGTTTGTTAAACAACTTAAAAAAGAAAGAGGTTCTCAATTCGACAACATGAACACTGTAACAGGGTAAACTTGAAAACTGCTAAGGTTGTTGAAGTTTACTCAAATTCCTATTTTTGTGCAATAAATATAAAATAAATAAATAAACAATCGAATGTGCACACAACCGTATAATGATATTCATGAATCGTGATCATGACATTCATGACTCCTGCGTACTTTTCAGATAGCGCTGTGACGAATACGAAATTATAATAGATAATATTTACGATTGCAACCGCCACGTGCGCGCGCGCCTGTTCGACTCCCTGATAAAGATAATAGAGTGTTACGAGCATGTATTTGTGCCACACGCTTCAAAATGCTTACAAAACGAATGATGCCATTCGACATTCGGCAAATGTTAAATTATCTGTGGGCATTAGGCACTTGTCTCACTGACCACGAGAAAGTGATTAGCTATCGACTATTTTCTCGCTCAAGAATTGAATCAAATTATCGTAGATCCCGTGTGAATAAAAGAGACAGATATATTAATGTTTGATCTCTGGCTCTACTCGCACTTAACATATGTATTTATTTTTATTTTCCTTGCCATGTGAAACACTTATGACGCCTATTAGTATTACGAGGAAGCTGAAAGTGCGTTATCTCCGCCAGCCGCTATCTCGAACGATATGAGCATGATATAAGTAGGTAGTATAGCGTTATCTTCTGGGTAGGATTAACTAGTAAGATTTTTATAAAGTAATCTTAATATAGGGCACATTATATCAAGACACTTATTAGTCGCAGAGTCGCTTCTCGGACGTATTCAGGCACAAGCAGTCACGCATCACATATCCTACCGCATAGCATGTACGAAGATATGCAATGACTTTTTAAAACATTTAAACAAAATACACAAAAAAATGTCAAAGCGCTTAAATTGGTCTTTGAATAAATAAATAAAATCACTAGTCAGAGAGAGACTGGTTGTCCAACTATGGGACCTACCGGTCTAACAGGTCAGAATCAGCTGCTTTTTAAGAAGTGTCAAAACAATAGCGTGTATGAAGATTTCTATGAAGTACTAGCGTGTTTTTTTTTTCATACGTCCTGACCATTAAGAACACAAAAATGTTTTTTTATTCCAATCGCTCGAGTTTTTGCGAGACTAACGAACGGTAATTGTTTTTTATATTTAAGAGAAGAAGAAGAAGCAGATATACATTATGACAGTTAAACAATCTTCAAGAACATTGTCCTGATATTTTCTCATGTTTGATGGGGTGGCTGCATTTAACTGTTAACTGAGTTAACGATACCTGGAACTTCGATTTCTTGAGCACATTCATGATTGTTCGAAGCGTAGACCCGGGATTAACTTGTGCCCAGTGCCTAACGCATTCGTATTCGCGATCGTTTTAGTTTTCGTACATGTTATTATCATTGGCAGTCTGAATAGGACCCGACTGTATACAGAAGTTCTTGACTTGTCAGAAGTTTACGAAGTCGGTTGAATCAACTTTGTACTCGATTGCGATTGCTATGGTAACGGGTTTAACTTAATCGTAAAGATGTATTACAACAGTCGCTAACGTTGACGCGTGCCCGGTTGCAGGTGAAGGAGCGGCGCGAGAAGTTCCTGACGGCGAAGTACGGCAGCCACCAGATGGCGCTGATCCGGAAGAGGCTCGCCGTCGAAATGTGGCTGTACGACGAGCTGCAGAAGCTCTACGACGTGCCCGTGAGTACTACCACAACTATCGGGCACAACGCAATAGCACCAGCACAACTTCAATGAATTAGCCCTAATGCAGACCTTTTTCTGTATGCCTGGTCGCGCACATCTTTTTCTGTTCTGTGGGCGTGCTTTAGTGGCTCCTGCAGGGGCCGATTTTTGACTTTCGAGCGCTCGAAAGTTTCACTCGGAAGTGAGCAAAATCTGTGAAACCGTATTTTTGAAATTACAAGCGATAGAAAATTTAAAGACGAGTGGTCAACACCATTTGTTTTCAATTCTCGTATTTCAAAAAATAGTTATTTGTTATACAAGTGGGGAAAGTTGTATTTTACCTGCGAGTGTTCATTTGAAACACGAGCTAGCGAAAGGATTCTATGATTGACCACGAGCGAAGCGAGTGGTTCAATAATAGAATCCTGAGCGTAGCAAGTGTTTCAAGACACGAGACGTAAAATAACTTTTCACCCGTGTATACCTAACACAAAACTTTTCACCTCACTACACCGAGGAAACTAAGAAAAGGGTTTGTACTGTAAGCTCAGTTCCGCATTTTGCACGGTTTCCTGTAATTCCACGGGTGTTAATACGTCTTTATCACTCGAATCACTCATTTTTAATAACAAAACAAACTAGAAAAACATGCGAATATTTAACGTTGACGGCTTAATAGAAAAGTTTTGACGTAAGTTTTTTTTTATTATTTCGGATGTGTTTTGTTTGCACATCGACTTATTTGGACTGTCAGAACATTTTATCCGTTTAAAAAAAAAAATGAAGGTTAATTTTGAATGCTGATATTTATGAATTGAAATAAAGTAGTAAGACTGTATTTAGTGTTTTTTACTCGATGCAATTCATTAATTGTGATGTTAAAAATTCAGCACTTGTATTACGTTTGGTTAGCTGTCAAATTTCACTTAAGCTGCCTTCAAATGTCAAAACTCTTTCTTCACTTGTGGATAAAAAGCGATTTTCTCAATAGATATCAAACAAACAAAAAGGGCTTTCCGAGCTAGTAAGATGAAAAGTTTTTTTCAGATTTTGCTCACTTCCGCGTGAAACTTTCGAGCGCTCGAAAGTCAAAAATCGGCCCCCTATTCACATCACATTGAGGCACTCGTCCCACCGCCAACGATGAGGGAAGCGAGTAGAGCCAGCGATCATCATCATGTCACTTCCACTGCTGGACATAGGCCCCCCCCAAGGCTCTCCACTCAGCCAGCGATCGACTACCTATATTTATAATATTATGTCTCTTTTACACAAGTTATACGATATTATTCATTTCATTTTCATTTTATCTTAATTACCTCATAGGGATTTTGTGCGTTTCTTACACATTTAGCTGGTGAAATGGTCAGGTTTTCTCACTACGTTTTTGATGGTAAAAGCATCGGTTGTCACACAAATTATTCAGGTTCAATAAACTCATTAGATACTTGGCGGCCACTGGGCTCCAACTCGGTAACTTGCGATCAGGACTCCTCACCTCAAGGTCTCACTTGGCCTCTTTCATAAATTTATAACCTAAAATAGTTACTAAAGATTTAGTTTAAAATAAATAAATAAATATCAGGGACAATGTCACACCAATTGACCTAGTCCCAAACTAAGCTCTAGGCTTGTGCTATGGGTAGGTACTAGACAACGATATAAATACTTATATAGAGAAATATGTATATTATACTTAAATACATAGAAAACATCCATGACTCAGGAACAAATATTCGCGCTCATCACACAAATATCTGCCCTTACCGGGATTTGAACCCAGGACCGCTAGCTTCGTAGGCAGGGTCACTACCAACAAGGCCGCAGCGCGTCGTCATAATACTTACACGTCGTCGTTATACATACATTTAACAGTAATATGTAAGGATGTTTGCGATATTCACGGAAAACAATCACCGTGTGCTGCCATGAGTCATGCACTGAAGACCAAAACAATTTGAGACGCTATTCCTCGTATTAGCGAGAGGGGTCTAATGAATAGAGCCACAAAACGACTAGGAGGTTCTTTCCTACCAACTACCTATAAAATATAATTCTTATGCCACAGTTAGAATCAGTTACTTAATGAATTTAATGACGTTTAAATCGTTCCTTAGTGACGATTGTTCTTACACTGTTGGATAAAAGAACCAGTTAATGTTAATTTTGTTGTGGACAAGGTAGCTTATAGTAATATACCGAGAACGGACTTTACGGTAAGTCTGCGGTTCCACTGAGGCGGAGACGAGCGGAGCGGAGCTGTGCCAATATTAACCAATAGAATCTAAACTAACGTGCGCAAGGCGCGCTCGACGTGACCGCATGCGCCTTCTATTGGTTAATATTGGCACAGCTCCGCTCCACTCGTCTCCGCCTCAGTGGAACCGCAGCCTTACCCCATGTACCTATGAGTTTTCTTACTTTGTCTTTATTTATTATATATTACGCGATGCTCTTACGGTTAAGGAAAGCGAACAGTTGAATGTGTAAGAGAAATGCACAAAGATTTGTTGGTAATTCTTTAGCTCTGCCTACCCCACTCTGGGAATGAAGCCGTGAGTTTATGTATGTATGTAAATGCACAAAGCTCCCACGGGGTCAGAGTGTGTCCGAAAATCCAAAAAAAATAGGATAAAAAAAGAGAGCGACTGGTCGATATCTGTTGTCTGTGCAGAAGGAGGCGGCGGGCAGCGCGGGCGCACAGGAGGTGGACGTTGACGTCGACGAGCTGCTCGACATGGACTCCGACGAGCTGCGGCGCGCGCACCTCGCGGTCAGTACCCACGCGGCCACGTGAGAGACACGCACACAAACACGCACACACTCACACACCGTATGCTCGCGCTTTTGGATCCTTTAAATTTAATTTAAATCATATAGTGCGGTCGCTTGCACAAAGAAATTCGTAAGTACATTGACTTACCATTACTTGTCTCTGTCCTGTCACTCGCGCACGACACTAGCTCACAATGATATTACCGTCGTACTAGCACGACGACGTCCGCCTGCATCACGGATTGTAAATTGTAAACCTTTTCCCTACGGCGACCTACAATAAAAGGTCAATGAACGAAATTTTTCGTCGTCGATTTCCGCGTTTTAGCTGCAGAACAATTTGACGTAACTTAACCCACGTACTACTTGTACTATCCTACTTAAGTTAAGACCTAAATTAGATTTATTTTTTTAGTGCAAGGCGTTTTAATGCAACCGCGTCAGATGTCGCAGGCGAGCTAGAGCTACCTACATTAAACCGCTGCTCCGTTATGACTTATTTATTCCTTCCTTTGCAGGCGTTACTAGCGGATGCCAAAAAGCCCCAAAAAGATGTACATGTGAGTATGCCTCCTTATCCTTGCGTTAAATATGCATACTTATCGATAAAATATACGAGAGAGATGGACATTCAAACGAAACGTGAGAAAAAGGGTTATTATTATTCATAACGGGTTCAATACTTTAGTAATGTAAGCAATTGCTTTGATATGAACAATTTTATAACGTTTTTATTCTTTTTCAGAAATTCATCAACGAATTGCTAGATAAAGCAAAAACTCTGTAGGTTAAGTGACAACGGAACCAAATCTCATGAAGCGGAGCGCCGCCTGCGAGCCGCGCGGTACTCTTAACGATACGATAACTAGTAGATAAGCATTTTAATGACCTCAGCTGATTTGGAGTAGATTAGTTTAAACCGAAGCTTGGTGAGCCGGCCGCTCGGGGCGCGTCCGGGCCGGAGGATACATATCACGGGTCCCGCCGCCGCGGCTCGGCTGCTCCGCCGACCGCGTCATAGTGTACAAGGTTATCGGGATAAGAAAAACCGTGGACATCTAGCAAGGATAGTAGGTACTTTTTGAGGCAATTGTGTTAATTTTTAAACTTGATGGTAGACCGTGTTTTTTTTTATGTAGCTACAGTACATAGCAATAAGAAAGAGCAATTTATAACTGTGAAAGAACTAGTTTGTGAAAATGTTTGATTGTACACGGAATTAATATTTGGTACATTGATGAATACATCAATCATCACATATATACGTAGGATAGATTTGACCCGGAAAAATACGTAACCTCCACGATTTTTTGTAATATAGGTACTATAGGTAATACAAAAAAAAACCATGATACAAAACAACTTTCGACGATTTTATAACTGGCTTAAGCATAAACTTTATGAAAAAGCGCACAGCTAAAGAATACACATTTCCAAACTGTTTCAGACAAAAATAATTATCGAAATTTAATCTTCAGGTCTCAGAGAGTAAGAGAAATGTATCTTAACTATATATCCCAAATCACTCGATGTTTTTCTCATCTCGATGTCCCCGCCCGGCGCGCGGGCTGCGCCAGCTGCGCGCGGCCCCCTCGAGTGCCGCAGCAGCGAGCCGAGCTCTCGCTGTCCCCGTATTGTTAATTAATATTTTGTAAAGGCGCGAGCGCCGCCGGCGGCCGCGCCCCGCTGAACACGCGCCTGCGCCGCCCGAGCATGCTTTCCGTTAAAATAAAATCCAGGGTTCGACACAGTCCGACTTGCGCGTAAACAACGCATCTCTTCTAGCATATTTCGCCACTGTTTTGTGATCTTGAAGGACGTGCTTATTAATTAGTCCTTTCTTCTCGGTCACCTGTGGTCGCGAATAGAGGCGGGTGTGCGGTCTCACGGGTGGTGCAGTGCACTTAGTAATAAGGATCGCAGAGTGATACATTATTTACTCTGTCTGGCAAAACCTGTAATTTAATACGCTGTTATTTGCCTTTGTGACTTTACTAGAAGTTAACTTTACATGCTTTCTCGTAGCTATTGCTATGATCAATTTTCGGGCTTGCCCCATTCGCTGCCCGCGCGGCAGTGTCCAGAGCTCGCCGCCGCCGTCCGCCGCGCTCGCCCACGCTGATAGACTTTTGTAATAAATCGATTTATTAGAAGGTTGTATTTTATTTCCGACTGAGGCCATACTTCCCTCCGTTTCACCAAAACGTCGGCTGAACCCGCTCGCGAGACTAAGGCGAACACACGCGTCTAGCCCAGCCCCTGGCGGCAGACCAAGAGAAGCGGTCGCTCCAGGCGCCCGCCAGGTACTTATCAGGGCTTGCCAAAATACCAATGTCTGTTAGTATTAGTTTGAAATTGAATAAAAGATACGCGCGTTGGACATAATGCGTATTAGACAATATGAAATATTTTTAATAAGTATTTGTCGGGTACCTAAATATGTATTTGCATACCTATTGAAAGTTAAAAGGGTTATTCCCACCTGTTACCACCAATTTGTTACCACTGGTAACATCTGGGATTTTTTTTCCCATCTGTCACCACTGGTAACTTCTGGGAATAAAAAATCCCAGCTGTTACGCTGCTGCCAGCTGCTGTTGTGATAAGTGTAGCTGTCACCAAATATTTTAATGGTAAGAAATGGGAAAAATATTCCCACTTGTTACCACCGAGTACTTAGTGGTAACAGTTGGGGAAAAAAATCCCAGCTGTTACCAGTGGTAACAAATTGGTGGTAACAGGTGGGAATAACCCAGTTACAAAAAGCGATGTTCAAAATATAGAAGTTACTGTTCCGAACGGTTATCAGGCCGATAAATGATATATCGAAAGTATTTGTTGGGTAGGTACGTATTTGAATACATATTAAAAGTTAAAATATCAACCATTTACCTATTTGGTTAATAAGTTCTGATACTAAAGTTGAGTCAAATAAAACTAACTTTTTTTTTTCAATGTGTATAAAAATTAAAACCTTAATTAATGTACATTTTGAAGAATAAAAATCATTTGCAGCTGACATGTTGATGATGAAATAATCATTCTTGTTTGTCGCCGCAATTTCCGACACGATCTTTAAACATTCACATCCGGCACCGATGAAATTACGCATGACTTTTCTGGAAATTTCAGTTTTCGAAGTAGTCTTTGTTTACCAAAGAACTTTGAATAATATAAAAACCTTCCTATCTCTGTGTATATTTAGAGCCACAAATTATATTTCTCAACATGACTTTATTCCAACTTATAAAGGATGAGATTTGCTGCTTTTTCGTATTTCTGCAAAATCATGTGAAATCGTAAAGTTGTGATTTGACATCAAGATTGACCGGTGCGGTGTACAAGCGGATCTTTATTTGCTTGGAATACGTTTGTATCAGAATTCAAAGCTACAAGTCTGTTCAATGTGTCACGCAAATTTGAACTCTCTACAAGAACGCTTACAAAAGTTGTGGCCGTTATCAGTATCATCGTCGTGCGTGATTTGAACTTAGGTATGATTTTCTCGCCCGAAATCGGAATACTTCAAGCTCGTACATCAAATAATTGCAATAGTTTAGAATACATTATTTTTATAAACGGTGACCCTCGACAATGGACAGTTACGCAACCTGACGACCTTCAAGCACATGACGCAGTTTCACAGCAAGCCAGACCAACCCGCACTGTGCACCACTAGCATTCTGTCATATCTTTATGCCTGGTGTCTACAGTGTGCAACCCTACTGACAATCAACAACGCGACTCACTGCGTCCTACAACGAGTACTTCACGAGCAGGTACACGACTCACGTACTCCACTCACACTCCTCTTCTCCTGCTACGCTCGCCAACGCGGCTCTGAGCACCATTGGAGACATCCACTTGGCACTTGCAAGCGGCAATTCGACGCACAGACTGCACGTCATCACATCACCATCAACCTCCGGTCTCAAAGGGGGGCTGATGTGGCGACCTAGCGACATCTAACGGAAACTTGTATCAACCAACTCACCAGTGTCAGACAGCCGGAACTAAGGATCCTACAACGCGCTAACGAAGTTTCTAAAGACAAAAGATAAAAAAAAAAGATAAAAGATGTTTATTCAGTAAGTAGGCCGCACGGGCACTTTTACACGTCAAAATAGTATATATAAGTCGGTTGACATATATACCACTTCCAACTTAATCCTAATGGACTTCGGTCCCCAGGCATAACACCCGCCTGGAGAGAGAGCTCTCTTTTGTCCTCCCTTCCTACATACGTTTTGATTAATTTATTTATAAATTGTCATAAATCTGTGACAGAACTTATTACCAGACTAGGTATTTAGTTACTATAGGGCCATTCCATGTGATTTCAACAAATCGAGTGTGCCGCATGACTTTTGATTTGAATATAAAAAATTGAGGATATACTTTATGGTGAGAGAAGTGCTGAACCACCACCATTTTTCTTTTATTATTTTTTTCAGAGTTTTACCCATTCGAAGTAAATAAAGGTCAAATTCCTGCTTGTATATAATACGCTCTAACTTTTTTTTTTGAAAAGATAACGAAATAATTGTTGCTGTGTTTGATTAGGTAAGAAATGTGGATGTCATACTGTATGATAAAAGTTATCTAAATTAACTACAAAAAAATGGTGTCCATTTGAAATGTTCAAGTAACTGGTAATTTTTGCAATTTTAATTCATTTTTGTGCAAACCCTGATGCATATTAGGGATAACTTTTTTCAGAAATATAAAGTACTAGTTTTGTTCATTCTGTAAAATAAATATTATCGTTTTAGAATTATAATTCTAACAGAAAAATAGTAGTGAAAATTGAGAATTTCGAAAAATGCTTATGTTTGACCCCCAAAAAACCCATGTGGAAGAATAATTAAAAATTTGAATTTATTCAGAAAATATAGTCCATGTCTTTGTTAATTAGATTCAGTTTAAAAAGTTTCGTTATTTTCCCTATTTTTGGATTTATGATTTTTTTAAACTGCTTATCTCGTGAATTTTCTCTCATTGTTTTTATATATGCATATTAAAATATTTTTGACTATAACTTTTAAATGTATGGTAATCAATTACCATACACTGAAAAATCAATAAATAAAAGCCAGACGGTTCAAATTTACTAAATATATTTAATAATACTTATACAAAAAAGAAAAAAAACATTACTTGCAAACCTTTGCTACTTCGAAATTTTCTGAAGTAGAGTAACGTCGCACTACTAATTCATTTTGAGAAATGGGAACGAAACTATGATAAGAACGTGTATTTTTTGTGGTTCTCATATTTTTAAATCGCTCTGATAAGTACAACTCAGCTACATCGACTTCTGATTTTGAGACGAAAAAGAACTTGATTCCAAGAATTTTGTTTACACAAAACTCGTACATAGCTTCAGGGGATAAAATGTTATCACTACCTGTGGTGCGTTGCAGACTAGCCTTTCTTACCAACCGCTTAATCGTGCCGCCAGCACCATCACAGGGGGATTTGCCGTGAGAGGTGGCAAAAAAGTTCCACTTCTTATCAACCAGTGGTATATAACGAACAATAACTATACATGAAAACAGGTTAAATAACACAAGCACTTCCTACAAAGAGTTTGCACCGCTTCATTATCTCACGGTCTCCTATATATAACAGAACTTCGATAAGGATTATAGTAGCACCTAAAAAAATATATTTCATAAACGAGCAAAAATAACAAAACTTTTTAAACTGAACCTTATTAACAAAGACATGGACTATATTTTCTGAATAAATTCTAATTTTTAATTATTCTTCCACATGGGTTTTTTGGGGGTTTCGGGGAAAATTTCGAAGTAGCAAAATTGGCAAGTAATGTTTTTTTTCGTTTTATATATAAGTATTATTAAATATATTTAGTAAATTTGAACCGTCTGGCTTTTATTTATTGATTTTTCAGTGTATGGTAATTGATTACCATACATTTAAAAGTTATAGTCAAAAATATTTTAATATGCATAGTATATAAAAACAATGAGAGAAAATTCACGAGATAAGCAGTTTAAAAAAATCATATATCCAAAAATAGGGAAAATAACGAAACTTTTTAAACTGAATCTAATTAACAAAGACATGGACTATATTTTCTGAATAAATTCAAATTTTTAATTATTCTTCCACATGGGTTTTTTGGGGGTCAAACATAAGCATTTTTCGAAATTCTCAATTTTCACTACTATTTTTCTGTTAGAATTATAATTCTAAAACGATAATATTTATTTTACAGAATGAACAAAACTAGTACTTTATATTTCTAAAAAAAGTTATCCCTAATATGCATCAGGGTTTGCACAAAAATGAATTAAAATTGCAAAAAATTACCAGTTACTTGAACATTTCAAATGGACACCATTTTTTTTGTAGTTAATTTAGATAACTTTTATCATACAGTATGACATCCACATTTCTTACCTAATCAAACACAGCAACAATTATTTCGTTATCTTTTAAAAAAAAAAAAGTTAGAGCGTATTATATACAAGCAGGAATTTGACCTTTATTTACTTCGAATGGGTAAAACTCGGAAAAAAAAAAATAAAAAAAAAAATTGGTGGTGGTTTAGCACTTCTCTCACCATAAAGTATATCCTCAATTTTTTTTATTCAAATCAAGTCATGCGGCACACTTTTTAATTCAAATTTGTTGAAATCATATGGAATGGCCCTATACCGAATAAGTTGAAAAAATTGAAAATTTGAATAGTTTAAAATTTGAAAAGTATTTTTACCGAATTATGGTCTGTGGTATGGTATGATAACTTCAGTAAGTAATTATAAAATTCGTTAGGTATAATATTCCTTATAGAAAATAAAAGCATTTGAGGGAGCCAAGTCAAGTCATAAAACTCATGAGAGAGAACAGAATTTGGCCAAATAAGATAGGTAGGTAGTGATGGTAGCTAGTGACGAATACAGAATAGGACGAGATAAGAATAAAAAAATGAGTTTAAAAACCAAAACCAGACTTCAATAAAAAACGAAACAAGTTTGAACCTCTGTAAGGTTTTACTCTATTTACCACCATGGTGGTATGAGCTATCTGATTTACAATAGAACTACTCCTAGTCCTTTTATATTAATGATTACTTTGAATCCGTATTTGTATCATTGTAGTTTATTATTATTAACGAATTACCCTAGTTAAAACAAATGGCAGATAAATTATGCAAAAACCATCACGCATCACGATGACAAGTAAAAATAAAAATAGCCTAAAAATAATTAAAATTAATTAATTTTTCAATAGCTTAATAATTGTCAAATGTGAAATGTCAGGAAAGAATAAACATTTTGATGTATTATGTTTTAGCGAAACGTTCATTAAAGCGGGAAGTGAAGGGAATGTACACATATCAGGATATCGTCTATCAGCTTCTTATTCGAGATCACACCAAAAAAGAGGTGGTGTTAGTATATTTTGTCCAAACGATATTGAAATACGCGAATTAACCTTCTTAAATGAATATTCGGAGGACTATGTGTTTGAATGCTGTGGCGTAGACATCACATCAATAAAATGCATAATTATATGTATTTATAGAACACCGACATCCGATTTACACCTCTTTTTGGAGAAGCTGGATCGTCTGGTAAGCAGACTAAAGCACAAAACCAAATATAAAATAGTTATCACTGGAGATTTTAACATAGACACCCTAAAGCCATCTATACATACAAAGGATTTTACACGAATTGCAATAAGTAATAATTTCGTATTACATATCCTTGGTCCTACTCGTAGAAATGCATGTCTTGATCAAATCATGTCCAATATTCCAGAAGCCCAAAGTGACATTTACAACTTAGGTTTATCAGACCATGAGACAGCACAAAGCATTACTTTCACTATCTTAAATAGAGCTAAACCTATGTGGTTTTGGTACCACTATAAAAGAGTCTACAGTGAAGAAAACATCTCCAAGTTTATTTCATGCCTCAATGCGTTGTCATGGTCTGACGTATACTTTGAAACAGATATGACTATTGCATTCAATAATTTTCATGAAAATTTTATTATTTTCTATAATTTATGTTTTCCAATGAATAAATTAAAACATACAGTTAGACCAAAAGATACAAAGTGGTTTACAAAGGGTATAAAAAAATCAGTAAAAACAAAGAGACAGCTACGCTTTCTGTTCTATAAAAACTCAAAAAATAAAAGTAATTATAAAAATAGGTATCAGTCCTACAGTAAAATGCTAAAAAGATGTATCAATGAAGCTCAAAAGTTAACTAATAACAAATACCTAACCCATTCTAAGAATATTTGCAAAGCGACTTGGGATGTTATCAAAAATACGACCGGAAGTAATCCTAATAATACCAATATTAATAAGTTAATTGTTAATAATGAAATAGTTAATAACCCCATTGACATTGCAAATGAATTTAATAATTATTACATAAAAATGACTAACTCGAACTCTGACACTGCTAACAAACAACAACTTGACATATCACTTGTGAAATCGAATACCTCTACCTTGTTTCTAGTCCCTACTGACGAGGATGAGATAATTAAAATTATTAATTATCTGAAAACTACGAGATCAACTGGTTACGATGACATACAAACACATATATTAAAGATTTGTAAATCACAAATTTCTGCCATACTTAGCTACCTGGTGAATTTGTCATTTACAAGTGGTATTTTCCCAGAATCACTAAAACTATCGCTGATAAAACCACTTCATAAAAAGGGAATCAAGGAAAGTCTTTTAAATTACAGACCAATTTCTCTAATACCTTTGTTCTCCAAGATATTTGAAAGAGCGATGCATGAACGTATTACAAGTTTTATAGGTAAATGTAACATAATAAAACCGAACCAATATGGCTTCCAAAAAGGAAAATCTACGTCATTGGCTGCCTTTTCTTTAATGAACTGTGTATCTCAGTACTTAGACAGAAGCGCATCAGTCACTGCCCTCTTTTTCGACATGAGCAAGGCTTTCGATTTCGTGTCCCATGAAGTACTTCTTGCCAAATGCGAACGGTATGGTATCAGAGGTATAGTGAATGAGTGGCTTCGAAGTTATCTACATGCGAGAACTCAATTAGTCGAAATAACAAAAATTTGTGATAATACAGTGACTTCATATAAGTCTGATATCAAAACAAACCGAGTAGGTGTACCTCAAGGTAGTATTTTGGGCCCTTTGTTGTTTTTGCTATACATAAATGATCTTCCAGACGTAACAGAGTTTGAATGCACACTGTTTGCTGACGATCTGTCAGTTGTTGTACCGTGCCGTGTTGGTAATGTTTATAATGAAGTAATAAATAATACGATTTATAAAATTATAACTTGGTTAAACAAAAATAATCTAAATATTAATATTGACAAAACAACATACATGCAATTCACAAATAGAAATGGTAGTAAACACTCGCTAAATGTAAACTATATAGGTCAAGTAATCAAAGAATCCTCCAAAACTACTTTTTTAGGCCTTATCATAGATAATAAATGTTCCTGGGATTATCACATACATGAGTTGTGCAGAAAAATGAATTCGTTTGCATACGCGTTATGGCGACTAACCAAAATTAGTTCCAAAAATGTTGCGATGCAAGCGTACCATGGGTATATATGTTCATTGCTTCGATACGGTATCCTGATATGGGGAAATTCTTGCCATGCGAATCGGGCCTTGATAGCACAGAAGCAGTGTATTAGAGCATTATGTAATGTAGACGTCTTGACCTCATGCAGACCACTATACAGGGATTTAAATTTATTAACTGTGCCCTCAATTTATATTTACGAAGTGTGCTTGTTTGTCAAAACCAACCCAGAGCTATTTAAAACATGCAAAGATGTTTGTAACTTCAGAACAAGGTTCCCTGATAGACTCGTTGTACCCCCTCAAAAGACGAAATTGTACAGCAGAGGCACATTTTGTATGTCTGTCAAAATTTTCAACAGACTGCAAAGTGACATTAAAAACTTGCCTCTAAAAATTTTCAAACGGAGACTCAAAAGCTGGTTGACACAGAACTGTTTTTATTCTGTTAACGAGTTTTTTGCTTATTTTAAGTAAGACTGTTATATCTTATAATTATAACAAAAAAAAAAAAACTTTGTAGTATATTAATAAAAAATTACATTAAATTAGTAGAATAGGATAACGAAATAATTTCGAAGATTAGTTTTGAGTCGGCAGATTGCTAATTTATGGTTATGGAACTGTTAATAACTTATTATTATTACCTATTAGAGATTTATTTAAATGTAAATTTTGCATGCCAGTTGCTGGTAAAATGTGTGATACCACTTACTGCAAACAACTTTTTTATACCACATTTTAAGCAAATAAATAATATTTGATTTGATTTGATTTGATTGGAATAGCCTTCCAACTGATATCAGGCAATCACAATCTGTTGCTTCACTTAGATCTAGGCTGAAGAGGTACTGGCTTGACTCTTGTTCCTGATCTAAGACTGTATGTCCTTTCTTCCTTTCATACTTATAAAAAATATTTATATATGTATATACAGTGGTGGACATATAATTAGAAACACTTGCGACGTATTTCACATTATACAAGGCACATTGCCGTAAAACTTTTGTTTTTGGAAATAAAACAACAAAATGCATAGAATACGTTCAACAACTTATAATTAATTAAAAAACAAATAAATATCCGAGTTTACAACTACCATTTAGATATTTAGTTACGTACAAACAACTAAACGACATTTGCAGTACCATCCGTCATGGACAAGTAATTAAAAACACTAAAGAAATGAGGTAAAAATCAAAGTTTTAACGTGTCAACGTCAACAATTTCAAATTATTTATGTAAAATAATGTTTGGTTTACTAAATTTCTTAACAATTAATATTTAGTTGCATAGCCTTTGTTATTAATGACGGCTCTGCAACGACGTGGCATTGATTGAAGTAATTTCATACATTTATCGAGTGGGATCGAGTTCCATGCTTCAACAAAGGCTTCGTAAAGTTCATTTTGACTGGAGTTACGTTTAACGGAGACTTTTTTTTTAACGACGTACCACAAATTTTCAATTGGATTTAAATCGGGACTATTTCAGGGCCAGTCTAACATGGTAACACGTTGCTCACTAAGAAAGGATTTAACACTGCGGGCCGTGTGTTTTGGGTCGTTATCGTGCTGAAAGATCCAGGTCACAGGCAAATGGTCGTCGGTGTAGGGAATCATTGTCTCTTCTAAGATGTTTTTGTATTGAAATTGATCCATTATACCTTCAATCTTACGGACGGGTCCAACTCCGCAACCAGAAAAACATCCCCATACTTTAATATTACCACCGCCGTGTTTGACTATACTCCTCGTGTATTTATAATCAAAAGCATGGTTTATTGGACGTCTAACGTAGCGTTTGCCGGCTGAATTCACCATATTTATTTTTGTTTCATCCTAGAATAACACTTTTTTCCATTCTCGTACGGTCCAGTTAAGATATTTCTTTGCAAATAATAATCGCTTCTCTCGGTGTTGCTTGGTAAGAAGCGGTACCTTTCGAGAAACCCTCCCGAACAATTTAGCTTCCACTAATCTGCGGCGTACCAGTTTCGAGGAAATGTTCCTTGGGTCATCAGGTGAAAAAACTTCATTCCTAATCTCTTTGGAGCCTTTGAACGGGTCTTGTTTAGCTACACGTATTATTTGCGAATCTTCCCGGGGAGATGTTTTCCTTGGACGAGCCTCTCTAACAACACTTTTAGTTTTATAATGAGCAATAGCGTTGAAAACTTTCTTCACAGAACATTCTAGATGTTTAGCAATTCTTCTACAAGTCCACTTTCGATCTAAATGTAATTTAACGATTAATTGCCTGGTTGACTCGTCACAACTCTTATTTTTACCTATTTTTACCCATTTTTACCAATACTTATTATTCACGTAATTTTCCAAATTGACGTTTAATTGCCGCCGAAACAAAAGAAAAAGCTTAAAAAGAGGTTTTTTTTTTATTTTCAAAAATGGAACGAACCATGGATCCCGTTTCTAATTAGTTGTCCAAGCGGCCAGTAATAGAAATTCAACTATCATGATTTTAAAAATCTTTTAATAATTAAAGATAGAACAGATTTACTTTTTTAAATATTTTATGAGTTTTTTAACTCATTGGCTATATTCTGGCATAGTCAATAGTGATTTAATCATTATAATTTTTACTCATAACGATAGTTCATTCTGTGTTTACCTAAGTTTTATGTACTGTTTCTAATTATATGTCCACCACTGTATATATGTATACATACAATGTATATATTTATTTATTTATCCTATTTAATATATATATTTATTATACCTACATATTTATTTGCTATTATTATTTTAATCTTCTGTATCTTTAATACATTGTACGTTTAGCCATCCGTTGTTTTTATTCTTCTCTCAATCGCTCAAAGGTTAACTGGAAGAGATCCCTTTAAGGGATAAGTTCGCCTTTGTACATACCTTTCTTGTTTCTGTTTTATTTTTGATCTGTTATTTTCTGTTTGTACAATAAAGAGTTTACATACATACATACATACAAGTTGTCATTAGGTAGCATTTTACCTTTATGAGAAACTGATAAGAAACTCAAAAATAATCGAAAAACACCAGATTCAAATTTGGATAAGTACAATAAATTAATCCTTATTTTGAGTCTGGTGATTTGGGAATATTTAAAGATTTTATTTTACCACTTTGTTGGCGTGACTAATATGTATATTTACTCCTCTTACCTACAGCTTTCTACTCTTTCTAGTACCAAGCAGTCTTTTTTAGGGTTCCGTACCGTAAGGAAAAAACGGAACCCTTATAGGATCAACTTGTTGTCCGTCCGCCCGTCTGCATGTCAAGACCCTTTATCTCGGGAACGCGTGGAGGTATCGAGGTGAAATTAAAAATATATACTCAGGTCTACAGAAAATATAAAGTTCTAAGTTAACAATTTAAAAAAATACGAACGTTTATACTGCCAAGTATATTTTGACACTGAACTCAGAAAAAAACGTTCGTTCTACTCGACACCATCCGGTGGTGTTGTTTGGAATTACTATTCCGTTTAATACCACCGACTATTAGTGATGTCACCGAATTATCATCACAATATAGGTAGGTATTCAATACTTAAATACCCGTACAAGCTGTTGACGTGTTTTCTCGTGGTTCCGTTGCACAAATAGTGTAAAAAGTGCATTTACCTTTGTGGCTGTTTTCTGTATTTGATCACCAAAAACTCATTCATCATGATTTATGATTGTAAAAGTAGGTAGGTTAGGTTCGTTAGGTATCTTCAGATGCCCGAAGGGCAAACTACCCAGAAGCAGGAGCCCCGCCAGGCGGAGCTCCGTCGGAAGCTAATGAGACAAATTTAATGGAACCACGAGAAAACAGCCAACTGTTGCCTGCGACTTCGCGTGATTTTGGCGGAAGGTATGAGACGGAATTAGTCTAATTTCAGTCTCCTTCCTTCTTTGCCCGTTACATCGTATGAAAAAAAAAAGTATGACTAACTCTAATAAAGTCACACTTCCCCATCACTAGGATAGTGTCGAACGTAATAGTGATTCCAAACTACACCACCGGTGGTGTCGTTCTGGTGGTGTGAAGTGGAACGAACGGGGAAAAGGAGCCCGTTGAACAGCAGTGGGTCCACGAGTCTGGTAAGTAGAGCTTCAGGTTTGGGTAAGAAAAATAAAGGCAAATGATTAAAAATATTTATTGAATAAAAATACATCTATCAGGTCTCTCTTGGTCCCAATCACTGACGCAAGAATCGCCAGTTTGAACTCTTTTGGTTTATTCTAAAATTGTAGTGATTCATGCATTGTATTTGTTCGTATTTATCTTGTTTTCTCAGTAGGCTTCACAGTTCTGGAGGCCTAGTGTATCTGAGACCTCTTGGTGATTGCCATTTCGTGGTAAAATTACAGCAACATTTTTAATGAACTGAACTGAGCTTACTAGCGAATCTAAACGTCTCTTCACAAGCTTATACTTAAGTTTAACAGTATGATTTCACTAACCCTTAGTGGAAAATATGGTGAACTACTGGACAACTGAATGTTACGTGGTCACTGGCTATCAACACTGGACTAGACTGACACTTGGCCAAAGCACTTAAGTATAAAAAATGTTCAAGACTAGCTGCGTTCACTGGTTTCATTCTAGTATTTGACTTTTTTGTCGCAGTCTCGCATTACCCAGGTCTTTTTTTAATTTGATTTACATTCGGATTAAATATTCACCACGAAGAGTTAGTTTTTTTTAAATCTTTTTTCTCACTTCCCTCCCTCTTCAACTAAATTCACCGTGAATTATGATTTGTTTCTGGTAAAAACAAAAGTAAGGGAATAATGTAGAGCGGTCGACCGCAGCGAGCCTCGTTCACGCGCGGTCCGTGTCCATGGGCTCGGGCGGCGCCTGCGCGAGCGGCGGCGCGACCAGGTCCCGCAGCGGCGGCGGCGGCGCGGCGCGGGGCGCGAGCGCGGCGCGCAGCTGCAGGAAGCGGCGCTTGAAGGCCAGCCCGCAGCCGCGCGAGCGCCGGAACTCCAGCAGCGTCAGCCCCGCCGTGTCCGCCGCGCACCCGTCCGCCGCCTGCGCGCGCACCGCCCACGCGCGCATGCGCACCGAGTCCCCGCAATCTATCGCGATCTGCGTATACATACAAATATTATTCCAGATTAAAACGCAATTCGTGATTCTCATTCGAGCAAACCCTAGCGAGCTGTAATCGACTGTTGCCCGTGACATGATGTGTCCCCCACTAGAACCTCGTCACTGTAACTACGGTAACAGTTACAGCTCGCTAGCGAGTACCCGAGTTAGCAGAAAGCCATTCCAGATTAATATTACTCGATCTCGCTCGATTGCACCGGGGCGTCGGATGTCAGGACAGAGTGTACTCACGAGATGAGGCGAGTAGGGCAGGCGGCGCCAGACGACGCCGAGCGAGTCGAGCACGCCGGTGAGCGCCGCGAGCGCGTGCGCCTCGTCCCCGCGCAGCCACACGCGCGTCATGCGGCGCACGAGGCGCGCCACGACGCCGGGCGCGCCCTGCGTGGGCTGCGTGCCCTGCGTGGGCTGCGTGCCCGGCGAGAGCAGCAGGTCGCGCAGCGCGCTGGGCTGCGAGTGCACGAGCAGCGCGAGCGCGGCGGCCGCGGGCGAGTCCGGCGAGTCGCCGCGAGGCTCCGCGCGCGCCGGCTGCGAGCACCACGCGCGCTCGCCGCCCTCTGGCGACACGAAAGCTTTATGTTAACATGCTCGATGCCGAGGACCAGATAAGACACGTAATTGAAGCTGGCGAATCCTTATTCATAATCGAGGTAGGGAAATAGTACGTAATTAAGGGACTTCCAAAAAACGTTACTGGCACCTAGTGACCAAAAAAAGTTTTATCCAACAAGCTTGCAAATATTAACCTTCCTTTTGTAAAAACAGTCCACAGAGTTCCGGGTTAGTAAAAAAAATAGTACATTGTGCATCAAGGGTAGTAAGAAGACTCGGGACACTCAAGTTAGTAAAGGCCTGTAATACACTCAATAATTTTCATCACATTTGCGAGGGGAAAAAAACAAGGACAAAATTTATAACTATTTAGATGGCAAAAAATCGTCATGAAGTAATTGAGCCGCATGTCTTAATTCCGGTGGTGTAGCTGTAATAACGAATCCTAATTCCAATTCATCGAATGAAGAAGCCATTTCTTATTTGTTTCTATTGTCTCTTAAACTTTAAAAACACTTTATAACCCGGCAAAATATAAAACAATAACTTCTCGCTAATGCAGATAACAATCTTTTTCTTGTGACATCTACCACAGATAATGCTAAGAATTGCGTTTAGTTTCGAACTGGAATAACTATACAGCCAGATTTAGCCAATATGTTAAAAATGAATTTACTTTAAATTAATGATAATTATTGATATAAACTTGAAATACAAAAATAATGAAGTTTAATGAAGCGTTTAGTTAGGTTTTAAGATGAAATTAGAACCCGTTCGAATTTTTGGCTGAACATGAAACCTTAGTCAAACATGATGTACGAAATAGTTGCAAATTTTAAAACGAGTAACTCGCCATAACTCCCGCGGGAACAATTTAGACCATCGTTCTTCTGTATACAGGCATGGAATAACGCCATTTACGAGCTAGTCTGATGAAAAAGTTATTATTTTCCTATGGCAACGGCCGCTAAAACATATGAAATTTCATTATATCCCGCGTTTTTAACTTTTAAACCCATATTTTGATTAGATAACTAACTCTGGCCAAACACTCGTATAACAGTTCTTCCATGTTTATTTTACTTTTTTAAATGTCATACACTAAGAATCTTACACTTTACATACTATGCTTTTACAAGTGGCGTTTACAGCGTATTTAAAAGTATATCAAACAGTACATTTTTTTACATTGCGTATATGAACAAATAAAATTGCCGAATTAACTTCAACGGGCAATAAAATTAATGTCATAATTATAACGCCAAGTTATTCAAATAAAAGTTGTTACATTTATATTTGTGATTTTATGTAACGGTATACGTATATTTCAGTGACATACTAACTTTTACATAATTATATCGAATGTATATAGAATAATGAGTAATGTCGATGGTGATAGCGTGGCGACAATTATGAATCATATCATCATGCACAAGTATTACATATTATCAATGATGAAAAAGGCATATGAATTGTGTAAAAGGAATGCACATAACATACAAATAATAAATAAGAGTAAATCTAGACTAGAACCTTCGATCGGTGCTTGACAAACATACATAACCTTATGGTATAAATTTAAAACATTATAATTAGTGGAGTCATTGAAGCATTATTGCTCCGATTTTTTTTACTGTGAACCGAATTGCATACAATTTTGGAATTAGGTTCATCTTACCCTTAACTTCAAAAGTGAAAATGATTTGAACTCCGCAACCACCCTGGGGGTGGTTGCCACCCCTTCTCGGGAGTGTATTTTTTTTTCAAATAACCTAGAATATCGATAGAAGGCCTAATTTTAAGCAAAAAATCGTCTATAAAGTTTTTCAAAAAATCCAATAAGTACTTTTCAAGTTATTGGCAATTGAAAATTCGCAATTTTTTCACGTTTTTCATCGGTTTTTCGCAAATATCTCCAAAAATATACGTTTTATCGAAAATTTTATAAAGAACAAAATTGTAGCAGGTAAAACAATGAACAATTTGGTTTTTTATAAAGTATTCTAAGTGCAATATTAAGCTAGATATTAAAGTTCAAAGCCGTTTTTTATTTTGTCTGAAATTTAATCGATGTGGTCAATGCCATCTAGCGGCAAGCAGGTGCATTTTATGCATTGTAATACAAAAGGGTTTTGTAGTGCTTGAAATAAGCTTTAAAATGAGCACTATTAAAAGTCTTTTGCACGTAAAATAAGTGAGCTGTATTGCAAATAAGGGGAGCATCTAATGTTTTTTCTTTTAAATCAATGGGTTTCATAAGTGCCATTTCCACCAAAATTAAAATTAATCGTATTCCGCCTAGAAATAACTTTATTATGAAGAGTTTGATAGATAGTATCAGTTTGGCTGCTTCAGGACACATCTTTTTCAAAAAAGTCACGATTAAAATAAAAATAAAATTTCAAATTTTTAAAACATCCACATTTTTTTCATAATATATCAAAAATGACGACAGATACGTATAAAAGTGTAGGGATAAAAAATTTAGGTATTTTTCTGACAAACAATTTGTTTTTTTTTGTTTTTTCCGTCAAACAAAAATTGACGGAGATATGATTGTTTAATGAGCGCGTGGCAGCGCAATCACAGCCTCTCTTAAGCCCTTTAACCCTTCACCGTTTTAGAAAAAGGTTTTTCACTATATATTGCAATGAAGGATGTTGTAGCTCTCTTAATTACCTTTTCCTACTCCTGTACTTTTATCTGTCATTTATATAGTCACGAACACTAATATAAGAATATAGATAATATGTCCGCAGAACATTCCGTAGAAAAGTCTATCTAGTCTATTCCCCTTAACAGCACTTGTGCTTTTTTGAGCCAAAACGATATGCCTAGCTGCCAAAGTTTACACCTAGGTTAATTTGACCAATCAAAATACTTCACCAAATTAAACCACCAATCACAATACACATTGACTGCCAATCGGAACGTTAGGTTCTTTTTGGTATGTAAACTCTTTTACTAATTTAACTCTTTAAAAAAAACATTTTATTTGGTATCAACCAACCAGAACGCAGCTATATTAAAATAGACCAATCAGGTAAAAGAATTCATTTCTCAAATCATTAGGTGTTTTTTAGTCCCTATTTCACAAGTTAAATCGATTGTGCAACTTTAAAAAAAAATATGAAACCTGGCAAGTGCACATCAATTTAAAAACAAAGTTAACCATAGACACATATTTTGTTGTTTTCGAATATTTCCCGCTCGTTTGTTGTTCTGTGCTTCGTTCGTTCGTATTCTAACCTAGGTATATTAATTTAATTTTGCATTTTATTTGAAACCTAGTCGTAGAAAAAGTATTGTATGCAACGGTGTATAACTAAGTCAAAAAATACTCGTGGCGTCTTGCTTTTTTAAACTACCAAAAATAACCACACCACTCGTCTTTTTTGACCTCTCTTATACAACTGTTGCATAAACTACTATTACAATGGTTTTTTATAAATTGTGATAGCATGAAAATTGAAGGAGTTATGGTCCAAAAACTTATCATATTTTTTTCTACTTAGTAACTGAAAATTTCGGAGTGTGAATATTTTGGAGCAATGTGAAAGTACGCAGTATAATAGAGACCCACAACTATTGTAATGTGTATATATATAGGTACATAATATGGCTCATATTATGTATATATATATACATAATATGGCACATATATTAATATACTGCAAAAAAGGATGTGGAGCGTCTTGCGGATGCAGAAAAGTTGGTCTGTTTTGTAATAGTACCTGTGGGTGCAGTGGAGATAACTGCCAAAATAGCCCTCCAATTCAGTCAGAAGATGTTGAATGTGACAGCGACTCCGACATTGAGTCATGAATAATAATATTATATTTTAATAATAATAGTACAATTTTATATAATTTGTAAATATTTTATTCAATAAATGGCAATTTTTTACTCTAAATTAAATTATTTTTAAATATGTAATCATGTATATTTACTGTTTTAATTTAGGGGTAGTTTTAAGGGTAGAAAAGCTTAAGAATATGATAATCATTTTCGAGTGTGGAATAATATTTAAATCCTTTTCATTTTATCAACAAAAAAAAATTAACATTTTTTTATCAAGGGGTACTTTTCAAGGGTTGAAAGGGGGTTAAAATTTGATATTTATTATAGAGAATATAAAATATTACTTACTCTATACTTACATCTTTTTATTTATTTATTTATTTATTTATTTATGGATCCATGGAAAACCAACAGCTTTACAAAAATTTAGAATTATGATTATTTATTTGGAATTATGTCATACCAAAGTATTTTTTTGTGATTTTTTCAATTTAGGGGTTGTTTGCAAGGGTTGTAAGATTTTCAAGGGGTTGAAAATGATTTTAATATGAGGTAATTATGTTAGAAAATACTTTACAATTTCACCACTTACTATTAGACATGTTTTCTAGCGATAAAATGGCTCAATGTAAATTTTTCCATTAAGGGGTTGTTTACACCCCTTAAAAATAATAGGCGGAGTTCAGATCATTTTCACTTTTGAAGTTAAGGGTAAGATGAGCCTAATTACAAAATTTCATGCAAATCGGTTCACAGTAAAAAAAAATCGGAGGTAAGACCGTATTTTTTGCTTCAATGACTGCACTAAATATACATATCGACCTTTCAATCGTGTTGCAACGGTCGTGGTCACTAGCAGACTGAGGTAAGCTGGTGTTTTTTTTATGTTGTGTTAGTTTTTTGAACTACCAGCACTAAACTTGATACAGTATGTGTGAATATCGCGACAGTTTAAAACAAACAAATATGATCTACACGTACAATATGTTATTTAAATACACAGAAGAAACAAGTATTCAATTTCATTTTATCAACAACAATTTCTTACCAATTCTTGCTCGCCTTTGTATGTGGTTTGGGCTGAATATGCGTGTACGCGGTGCTTTGGTAATCTAGCTTTATGAGTTATGTAGGTACGTCATGGAGCTAAATCGCCAAAGCGCCGCGCGACGCGGCGCGGCGCGGCGACGAGGCGGCGCGGCCGTGCTGAGGCACGAGGCGGCTCTGAGACCGGCACCACTCAGAGTCACCTAGTACCTGACACGACCCGCGCCGGGGCCTTCATCGTATTCTTGACTCTTCACGGCGGCCGCTGCGAACGCTACTCGATTTTCTGGCTGTAGATTTCCAATCCTCTTGAAATAAAACTCAGGTTCAATTTCTACTCCGTCGGGGACACCTCTGTAAGTCTACACTAAAAAAGTTTACAACGAAGCTATTAATAGTTTCGGAGAAGTGAAAGGGGCGATTGCAGAGCGTTCGGAACGGCGCAGAGGTGTCTGGGTAAGCGGTAGGTACCGTGCGCGCGCGGCGGCAGCTCGTCGTGCTCGCTCATCCAGGGGTGGCGCAGCAGCTCGGGCAGCGCGCGCGCGGCGCAGAGGTGTCTGGGTAAGCGGTAGGTACCGTGCGCGCGCGGCGGCAGCTCGTCGTGCTCGCTCATCCAGGGGTGGCGCAGCAGCTCGGGCAGCGCGCGCGCGGCGCAGAGGTGTCTGGGTAAGCGGTAGGTACCGTGCGCGCGCGGCGGCAGCTCGTCGTGCTCGCTCATCCAGGGGTGGCGCAGCAGCTCGGGCAGCGCGCGCGCGGCGCAGAGGTGTCTGGGTAAGCGGTAGGTACCGTGCGCGCGCGGCGGCAGCTCGTCGTGCTCGCTCATCCAGGGGTGGCGCAGCAGCTCGGGCAGCGCGCGCGCGGCGCAGAGGTGTCTGGGTAAGCGGTAGGTCCCGTGCGCGCGCGGCGGCAGCTCGTCGTGCTCGCTCATCCAGGGGTGGCGCAGCAGCTCGGGCAGCGCGGCGCGCGGCGCGGGCGCGGGCTGCAGCGCGGCGCCCAGCAGCGCGCGCGCGCCGCCGGACAGCTTGCGCCACGGCCCGGACGCGCCGGACAGCGGGCCGGCTGCGCCGGACAGCCGCCCGCCCGCCAGCCACGCCGCGTAGCGCGCGTCCTCCGGGTGCGCGCGCTCCCACGGCAGCTCTGAACACGTCACGCACTATTACATCTCTAAACTTGTAAATACCATTCGGTTACATCGCTCTGTCGAAACACTCCTCCGGTCCGTTTGCCCGGGCTGATCCATTGCAACGATGCCGGAGATACCGCGACACTCGATGCACAATTTGTTCTATATAACGCATTCCGAGTGACGCAATACTCATGTTTTGAGGGCGAAGAACTGGACAAGTGTTATTAAATTTAAGCAATACAAAAATGTTACAGTGGAGTTGGGCTGATGACGATTTGTGAAATAGAAGATAATAATATAATCATCACTCTCTATAGACTATAAGTATTTTACTATTACTATTTATCATTAATATGCAAAAAAAAACGCCTGTAATATAAAATTCTGCGTTTAGACCAAGCGAACATTATAAATATCTGATATCGAAAGTCGAAGAAAAGAAATAAAATTTAACTGTACAAAAGTATACTTCTAAATCGTCAACACTAACGTCGGTTAAGGACAACTGCCGCAATTCACACAATTAGTTTTACTGATAACTCGGTTTTTGGTGAAAATCGGTTTGGTGAGAACAAACATAATTTAGACTATGGCGTTCTTTCGTTTGGTCTAAACGTGTTCCGTTTAGAAATAACAAAACAATTAAAACAAGTACATGCAAAAAATTCAAAGAAAAAAAATGCGACAATTAGTAGGTATATAAATAAAAACTGAAAAAAAAAAACTGAAAACAACTATCAACAACAAAAAAAAAAGAAAATTCAAGCAAGTCGCAAATCTGGAACCTCACCAAGCGGCAGCATTTCGACGTTAGTCGCGCGACTCGTAACTTCGGTACCATAACTTTAGGGCTGAGCACGCCTACAGCTAGGATACCAAAGACAAGAGCCGCGCGCGGGCGGCGCGGGGAGGTGCGCCGCAGTCCTCTTCACCATCGTGTCCGGGGACAAATTGCGACAAAAAACGGTTTCCGGTTAGCTAATGTTAAAAAATACAGGTCATCGCAATAAATCAGTGAGTACAATCAAGTCCAGAAAGCATGGGATTAGATTTAAAATACTAACAGGCTTTAGGGAGGCACAAGAGCGTAGCAGAATGCTCAGTCATACATAGGAGTCAATGAGACTTTGCTCGCTTTTTGCGAGGCTTTTCGAAACCTGACCCAGGCCGTTATTTAACCCATTCATTGCCGAAGACGCGAATTCGCGTCCCATGTATGTGTAATCGTAATGCCGAGGACGCGATTTCGCGTCCTCGAGTTATTTGTTTTTTTTTGCTAGAAAACAACTGTACTTAAATGCTGATACCAAAATGTGACTTTATTTATGAAGGATAATGTTATACTGTTGCTGGTTTTCGGATTCAGTGCATTTGTAATTTTCATAATTCTTATCTCGGATGCCGAAGACGCGAATTCGCGTCCCATGTATGTGTAATCGTAATGCCGAGGACGCGATTTCGCGTCCTCGGCATTACGCCGGCACTGCGTGATGAGTAAAAATGTGAGGCGTCGGCAATGAATGGGTATGCTGATACCAAAATGTTACTTTATTTAAGAAGGATAATGTTATACTGTTGCTGGTTTTCGGATGCAGTGCATTTGTAATTTTCATAATTCTTATCTCGGATGCCGAAGACGCGAATTCGCGTCCCATGTATGTATAATCGTAATGCCGAGGACGCGATTTCGCGTCCTAGAGTTATTTGTTTTTTTTTTGCTAGAAAACAACTGTACTAAAATGCTGATACCAATATGTTACTTTATTTATGAAGGATAATATTATACTGTTGCTGGATTTTGGATTCAGTGCATTTGTAATTTTCATAATTCTTATCTCGGATGCCGAAGACGCGAATTCGCGTCCCATGTATGTGTAATCGTAATGCCGAGGACGCGATTTCGCGTCCTCGGCATTACGCCGGCACTGCGTGATGAGTAAAAATGTGAGGCGTCGGCAACGAATGGGTTAACATTATATTACCCGGTCTTGCTTCGATATCAATTGTTAACGTTATGACATGACTTATCCACTCCAGTGTGCAAATCACACAGGGGGCGGGCGCCGAGCATGTCGTTTTCATGGCGGGAGCCGCGCGGGTGGTTGTATTCACACAGAGCGCTGTTCATGTTAATTCACGGACTGCTCCACACGCACTCGCGCACACGCTCTGTGGGAATGGCTATCGGAAAATGCGGCCGCCCGCTGCGTGATGAGAGATCGGGTAAACCTCGGCGGTCTGGGGTAGTACCTCCGGCGAGCATGGCGAGCAGCACGAGCGCGGCGGCCCACAGGTCGGCGGGCGGCGCGCGGTAGGGCGCGGCGGCGGCGCGCAGCACCTCGGGCGCGGCGTAGGGCAGCGTGCCGCACACGCGCGCCAGCAGCCGCTCGCGCGACCCGTGCCTGCCAGCCCGGGCACGACGTTAGCAACGCAGTTGGGGAACAACCCCGCTTACTGATCTTGTGTCATATTTTATACAAATTCCAATTCCGGTAAGGGGAAATATTTGTAAAAAGGAATTGCGTGAGATTTTCTCTTGATAGAGCTGGTAGAAGACTATGACTAATTTAACATTTTGAACGCCACAGGCCTTTGTCATCAACAGAGTCGGGCCTCGGACGCCGCGAGCGTACGAACGCCTACGTCGAATACAAAATGTGTCACTCGCACGACAAACATGTTTGCTATGATACTAAATGCAATTGATACGAAACGTCTCTTTTAATCCTAACTTGTAATAGTTACAGACGGATTGGCGTGAGTGGAACGACTTTCAGGCGTTCAAAAAACTAAAGAACTAAGCTATGGCCAGTTTTGTGTAGGTGAACAAAGAAGTGCCGCGGCGCTCACCGGAAGACGGTGGCGAGGCCGAAGTCGGAGATCTTGATGTTATCGTGCGCGTCCAGCAGCAGGTTCTCGGGCTTGAGGTCGCGGTGCGCCACGCCGCGCTCGTGCAGGTAGCGCAGCCCGCGCAGCAGCCCGCGCCAGTAGCGGCGCGCCGCCGGCGCCGCCATGCCCACGTCCGGCTCGATGCGGTCGAACAACTCGCCGCCCTGAACAAGTACTCTTCTACACAACGACGAAGGGACAGCTCACAAACATTCATTATCGATTTGCGGACTCATTGCTAGAAGTACCTTCGTCCTTCCGTGCGCGCCTGTCGTTTTACGGGCATTTTAGGTCATTAATTTCAACTATAGATATTATTATAGATACACCTTAAAAAAAAGTTTTCTGTATTTTCAATTTTCAACGCATTTCTTCTCGAGTTTAATATCCACTAATAGAAAAAGGTCTTTTTAAATCCACTGAAGTGAGTGGAGTGAAATTTTACGTTAAAACACTGTCACTATCTGTTCCTATTTAGGAGTTTTGCTAAGAAAGCTTGCTATAAAATTGTTTTAATGGCGACGTAGAAATCGTAGGTGAAAGGCAGACTAAATAAAATAATTTCATTAGTTATTAAATTACACCACATAAACCATTGAATGACAAGGGTCCGCGTTAAGCAAACTCTGAAAACAGCTCACCCCTGCCGAGCTTTGTAAATTAGGCGACCGAACTACCGAAGTAGGCGGATAGATTATTATTGTAAAGACGACCGGAAGGGGGTGGAAGTATTTTGAAACAAGTTGCGGGACCGCATTAGGCGAATGAAGTGTCGTTACCTGCGCGTACTCGAGGAACATGTAGTGGTGCGGCGGCTGCGCGCGCGCGCCGAGGCAGCGCAGCACGTGCGGGTGGCGCAGCGCGCGGTGCAGCGCCGCCTCGCGCGCCGCGCCCGCGCCCGTCGCGCTGTTCACTAATGAAGTGTCGTTACCTGCGCGTACTCGAGGAACATGTAGTGGTGCGGCGGCTGCGCGCGCGCGCCGAGGCAGCGCAGCACGTGCGGGTGGCGCAGCGCGCGGTGCAGCGCCGCCTCGCGCGCCGCGCCCGCGCCCGTCGCGCTGTTCACTAATGAAGTGTCGTTACCTGCGCGTACTCGAGGAACATGTAGTGGTGCGGCGGCTGCGCGCGCGCGCCGAGGCAGCGCAGCACGTGCGGGTGGCGCAGCGCGCGGTGCAGCGCCGCCTCGCGCGCCGCGCCCGCGCCCGTCGCGCTGTTCACTAATGAAGTGTCGTTACCTGCGCGTACTCGAGGAACATGTAGTGGTGCGGCGGCTGCGCGCGCGCGCCGAGGCAGCGCAGCACGTGCGGGTGGCGCAGCGCGCGGTGCAGCGCCGCCTCGCGCGCCGCGCCCGCGCCCGTCGCGCTGTTCACTAATGAAGTGTCGTTACCTGCGCGTACTCGAGGAACATGTAGTGGTGCGGCGGCTGCGCGCGCGCGCCGAGGCAGCGCAGCACGTGCGGGTGGCGCAGCGCGCGGTGCAGCGCCGCCTCGCGCGCCGCGCCCGCGCCCGTCGCGCTGTTCACTAATGAAGTGTCGTTACCTGCGCGTACTCGAGGAACATGTAGTGGTGCGGCGGCTGCGCGCGCGCGCCGAGGCAGCGCAGCACGTGCGGGTGGCGCAGCGCGCGGTGCAGCGCCGCCTCGCGCGCCGCGCCCGCGCCCGTCGCGCTGTTCACTAATGAAGTGTCGTTACCTGCGCGTACTCGAGGAACATGTAGTGGTGCGGCGGCTGCGCGCGCGCGCCGAGGCAGCGCAGCACGTGCGGGTGGCGCAGCGCGCGGTGCAGCGCCGCCTCGCGCGCCGCGCCCGCGCCCGTCGCGCTGTTCACTAATGAAGTGTCGTTACCTGCGCGTACTCGAGGAACATGTAGTGGTGCGGCGGCTGCGCGCGCGCGCCGAGGCAGCGCAGCACGTGCGGGTGGCGCAGCGCGCGGTGCAGCGCCGCCTCGCGCGCCGCGCCCGCGCCCGTCGCGCTGTTCACTAATGAAGTGTCGTTACCTGCGCGTACTCGAGGAACATGTAGTGGTGCGGCGGCTGCGCGCGCGCGCCGAGGCAGCGCAGCACGTGCGGGTGGCGCAGCGCGCGGTGCAGCGCCGCCTCGCGCGCCGCGCCCGCGCCCGTCGCGCTGTTCACTAATGAAGTGTCGTTACCTGCGCGTACTCGAGGAACATGTAGTGGTGCGGCGGCTGCGCGCGCGCGCCGAGGCAGCGCAGCACGTGCGGGTGGCGCAGCGCGCGGTGCAGCGCCGCCTCGCGCGCCGCGCCCGCGCCCGTCGCGCTGTTCACTAATGAAGTGTCGTTACCTGCGCGTACTCGAGGAACATGTAGTGGTGCGGCGGCTGCGCGCGCGCGCCGAGGCAGCGCAGCACGTGCGGGTGGCGCAGCGCGCGGTGCAGCGCCGCCTCGCGCGCCGCGCCCGCGCCCGTCGCGCTGTTCACTAATGAAGTGTCGTTACCTGCGCGTACTCGAGGAACATGTAGTGGTGCGGCGGCTGCGCGCGCGCGCCGAGGCAGCGCAGCACGTGCGGGTGGCGCAGCGCGCGGTGCAGCGCCGCCTCGCGCGCCGCGCCCGCGCCCGTCGCGCTGTTCACTAATGAAGTGTCGTTACCTGCGCGTACTCGAGGAACATGTAGTGGTGCGGCGGCTGCGCGCGCGCGCCGAGGCAGCGCAGCACGTGCGGGTGGCGCAGCGCGCGGTGCAGCGCCGCCTCGCGCGCCGCGCCCGTCGCGCTGTTCACTAATGAAGTGTCGTTACCTGCGCGTACTCGAGGAACATGTAGTGGTGCGGCGGCTGCGCGCGCGCGCCGAGGCAGCGCAGCAAGTGCGGGTGGCGCAGCGCGCGGTGCAGCGCCGCCTCGCGCGCCGCGCCAGCGCCCGTCGCGCTGTTCACTAATGAAGTGTCGTTACCTGCGCGTACTCGAGGAACATGTAGTGGTGCGGCGGCTGCGCGCGCGCGCCGAGGCAGCGCAGCACGTGCGGGTGGCGCAGCGCGCGGTGCAGCGCCGCCTCGCGCGCCGCGCCCGCGCCCGTCGCGCTGTTCACTAATGAAGTGTCGTTACCTGCGCGTACTCGAGGAACATGTAGTGGTGCGGCGGCTGCGCGCGCGCGCCGAGGCAGCGCAGCACGTGCGGGTGGCGCAGCGCGCGGTGCAGCGCCGCCTCGCGCGCCGCGCCCGCGCCCGTCGCGCTGTTCACTAATGAAGTGTCGTTACCTGCGCGTACTCGAGGAACATGTAGTGGTGCGGCGGCTGCGCGCGCGCGCCGAGGCAGCGCAGCACGTGCGGGTGGCGCAGCGCGCGGTGCAGCGCCGCCTCGCGCGCCGCGCCCGCGCCCGTCGCGCTGTTCACTAATGAAGTGTCGTTACCTGCGCGTACTCGAGGAACATGTAGTGGTGCGGCGGCTGCGCGCGCGCGCCGAGGCAGCGCAGCACGTGCGGGTGGCGCAGCGCGCGGTGCAGCGCCGCCTCGCGCGCCGCGCCCGCGCCCGTCGCGCTGTTCACTAATGAAGTGTCGTTACCTGCGCGTACTCGAGGAACATGTAGTGGTGCGGCGGCTGCGCGCGCGCGCCGAGGCAGCGCAGCACGTGCGGGTGGCGCAGCGCGCGGTGCAGCGCCGCCTCGCGCGCCGCGCCCGCGCCCGTCGCGCTGTTCACTAATGAAGTGTCGTTACCTGCGCGTACTCGAGGAACATGTAGTGGTGCGGCGGCTGCGCGCGCGCGCCGAGGCAGCGCAGCACGTGCGGGTGGCGCAGCGCGCGGTGCAGCGCCGCCTCGCGCGCCGCGCCCGCGCCCGTCGCGCTGTTCACTAATGAAGTGTCGTTACCTGCGCGTACTCGAGGAACATGTAGTGGTGCGGCGGCTGCGCGCGCGCGCCGAGGCAGCGCAGCACGTGCGGGTGGCGCAGCGCGCGGTGCAGCGCCGCCTCGCGCGCCGCGCCCGCGCCCTCCGCGCGCACCGTCTTCAGCGCCACGCACGCGCCGGTCGCGCTGTTCACCAGCAGCCGCACCCTGCGCAACCCACTCGTTACCGTTCCATCCGAGAGGCGGCCCGGACGAACCAGAGGCCCCACTTTGAAAATCGAAGTTTGAAGTTTCGTTAGCGCCGCCCGTTCGTCTTCGATTTTCAAAGTAGGCCGTGCGAGTCCGCCCCGACCAGCAAACACAGGCAGTAGGAACCCAGTCAAACCCTACTTTCGATAGGTATACAGTTTTATTAACACCTGCATCTGTTTAACCAGTTCAGACGCAACCATCACTGTCGTCTCGAGAATTTAACCGCGTATTTATACACTCCTGTACCGGTACTGTTTATTTTATTTTTATTTATTTATTTATTCAACCACTCTTATGCAACTAATATTTCACTATTTATAAAATATATGTTAAGTTAATCCAGACAAATGTTTTAAGACTAGTGTGCAGTAACAGCCCAAAAAGACCGAGGCCTGTGACAGGGCTAGTTACATTTTTATGACAGTAATTTCAGAGAGCGATCGGTTTATTATTATAATATACTCCTTATACCTATATAACATGCAGAAAGTGTAATTCGGCTGCATCTAGTGCTATCAATGTGTAAATAATTTGAGATACTGTGTAGATACTAGTTAATCAATGCAGGAGAAGCCAATAATCTGATGATTACGGAAATATTTCCAAGTAGAAGTTGTTAAATTCAGAAAAAGTGAAGCTCAAGATGAATTTTTTACTTTTTTTATTTATAATATTTATTTTTTTTATATTCGAAGGCTTGTATTGCAATGACATTTTAGAGTTATTCAGCAATTCCATCAGCTCTTGCAATTCCCGAGGCAGTTTACCATAAAGTCTAGGCCCAATGTATGAGAAGTGTTTACGTGCTGATGCACTGTTCCTAAATGGAATCTTATATTTACATCGTGTATTTCTTAGGTTTTCCGGATTATTTCTTAACTCCATATCTTCAATGTGTCTTCCAAAGTACATTATTAATTGCCACACATATAACTGTCGTGGGGCCAACATTTGCGTCATTTCGTAAATTGCTTCCGTAGAAAAACGCCTTGGTTTTCTTTTAATTATTTTCAGAATTAATTTCTGCGCTATTTCTAATTTTGACATAAGTTGCAAACTGCATGCACCCCACGCTATAATTCCGTACAGTAACAGGGTCTGGGTCAACGCATAGTACACTGATTCAAGTGTTTTCTGATCCACAATGTTTCGTAGCTCCAAAAACACATATGCAGTTTGCCTAATCCTAGTCGCGATATACTGGCAATGAAGGTCCCATTTCAGGTTTTCGTCAATTTCAATACCTAGATATCTTATAGATTTTACCTTTTCAATCTCTGTACAGTTACAACTATTGTCAGTAGAGTTCAGGCATTTATGAATTTTTAAACGAATGTTTTGCTTTGGCTGCCCTGATTTGGTCAGAGAAAAGCATAAATAGTTCGTTTTAGAAACGTTTAGGGTCAATAGGTTCCGATCATACCAATATTGTGCCAATTTTAAACCCTCAGATGCTCGAGCTACCGCTTCATCCCATGACTCACCAACAAAACTAATTACAGTATCATCAGCAAAGCATATGCACCTGCAGGTGTCCGATTGCAATAGGGAGCAGAAGTCATTTAAATATATATTAAATAGTAATGGGCCCAGTACACTGCCCTGCGGCACACCAAAGTCAGTATGTTTCTCTTCACTAAGAATATCACCTATTCCTACCAGCTGCTTCCTATCAGACAGATAGCTTTCGAACCACTTCAACATCCTGCCAACGACACCGTATGTCTCCAATTTCTTTAGGAGTATTTTATGCGAAATGGTGTCGAATGCCTTCGCCAAGTCTATAAAAACAGACAACACCTTAGATCCCCCATCTGTATGATCTACAACAAAATTCGTCAACTGAGCAATTGCATCAGAAGTGCTAAGTCCCTTTCTAAATCCATATTGGTACTTTGAGAGTAAGTTATTTTTATCCATATAAGAACAAAGTCTGGCTTTGACAACCTTTTCAAAAATTTTTGAGACACATGATAGAAGAGATATCGGGCGGTAATTAGACAAACTTGTTGCATTCCCTTTTTTGAAAATCGGAATAACTTTCGCAGTTTTTAATGCTTTAGGAAACGTACCTGATTTTAAGCTTAAATTAATGACATATACCAGCGGTCGCACCAAGCATTCCGATACAGTTCTCAGTGTGATTCCTGTGAAGCCATCGAGTCCACTGGAATCGGTTTTCGAGTGACTTAATTATTGAATTTACTTCTTTTATACATGTAGGTTTGAAGTATAAAGATGTGTCCATTTGGTAGGTAAATTTTAGTTCATCCGACAATTGTGTTTCCGAAATTTTAAGATGCTTAAGATGTTCAGTAGCTAAGTTTCGACCTACGCTTGTGAAATAGGAATTGAAAACATTGGCAGCCGCAAGTGGTTGAACCGGCACCTTAATAATTTCACTCCCCACTAAGAGCTCCTGGATATTCTTATTATTGAAATTCTTCCTTCCTGTAGTCTCATTGATTGTAGACCAGATTAATTTGGAATTATTTTTTGCTTTTTCAAACTTGTCGCTATAGTATTTTGCTTTTACTTTTTTAATTAATAAGTTACAAATTCGTCTATACTGTATGTAATCATGCTTTAGTGTCAAATTATCCGAGTGTTTTCTGAAGTTTTTATATAATTTATCCCTTTTGCGAATACATGATATACTATCGTTACTAACAATAAGTTATTAAAATTATCCATTGCCAGGCTGTGATTTATGATTGTTTAATTGGGTACACTACATAAATACGAAAAACTAAATTCCGAGTATAGGAATCACGAATTTCATAATGCCGATTATTATAATTCCGAATGTTTTAAAACTCCGAATATAAGTATTCCGATTTTTCATTTTTCCGATATTTATAAATCCGAAATTTCAAAATGTCTAACGTTAACAATTACGATTTGCAAAATTCTGAATTTCAATACACCGAACAATAATAAGTCCGAATGAATAATAATCAGAAATATCAAAAATACGAAATCCGATTATTAAAATACCGATCATCAAAACTCCGAATATCATTACACCATATCATTTCTGGGTGGTTTGGCCCTCCGGGCCTGCTGCAAAACTAACATAACCTAAACCTACCTCATATTTATGATAGTTAGACCGGGAACACCCAAATACTCCGAAATATTTTATTCCGAATTTACTAATTCCGATTTATAAAACATAATTCCTAATAAATAAAATTCCGATTATTGAAAACACGAATTTCATTATCCCGAATATCAAATTTCCGAATTAGTAATAAAGTTTAGGAAAATTAATAATCGGAATCCATGAAAAAAAATGAGACGAATAAGTGAATGAGACAAAAATCGAAAGGGAATAAGAAAGAATGAGTCCTAGGAAGACCGTGACGAAAAACGAAAAAGACTTGTTAAGAAAGAGACAGGTTACATACCTAATTGTACTTAAAACGATAGGGACATATAGCGATCGAGACGAATAAAGAATGAGTGACGAACACAGAATGAGACGGACATAAGAAATGAACGAAAAACGAATGGGACGAATTACGCTGATACCGGTATTATTATGTTAACGATACAATATCATATTATTATGTAAAAAATTGTGCACTGCGAAAAATTACTATGTATTGTTTAGCATTACAACGATCATTGCCATAAATACCGGACCCGGAATTAAATAAAAAATAATTATTATTTTACCCGGATATAACTACGTTGTCCTTTAGCTAAATTTAATCAGCTCTGCCTATTCCGATCAGTGAAGATCAACTCCGTATCCGCCTAGTAGCAGTAGCCGGAGGGCAAGCAGCTCGCGCCGGGGGCATTGATCGCGCCGCGCGGCTCCGGCGCGTCGCGCGACCATGCGCCGAAATTCGCGACGGGGTGGATACACTCTCAAGGATGCGACCCACACAGGCTTGCGCTCTTTTATGCTTCTTTGGTGTGCAATACCTATTATTTAGTGAGGTGAAGTAATTACAGGTTATTCGAATCCTAATAGGTATTAAGTCCGTTCTAGGTATATCCGCTTCATACTCTATGGCAGGCATGCCAAGCTCGTTATTGGAGTGCCAAATACATAGACAGTAGAATTACGAGGGCCGCGAAACCCACCCATAACAAAAAAAGAGAGATAGAGGGAATCGTTACTTTAAATAATGCGGCATTAGGTACAATTATAAAATTATATTTTTTAGAAATTTGACGTCTTTTTTCTTAATTTAAATTATCAAGGGTAATTTCTGACAGCGGAAATTAATTTTAAAACTGTGTCGAAGTGCGCGGCGGTCAATCGCGATCTCGCGGGAGATTCGTTTCCTACTTTACGGAAAATAACTACTTGTACGAGCTTGCTAACATTTATATTATTGACACGCCTGCTCTATGGAGACCATTGGATGCAAGTAACCACCTAGAAGGATAGCATAAGTGACTTGATAAGGACGTCGATTATTTTGCTAAAAATGACCTTGACCTTAGAAGCCTGGTGGTTAAAGTCGAGATACATAAAATAACTTGAAATCTAGTCTCTAGTCATCTGTTCACAAAATTTCATTTTATTAAAAATTACAGAGTTGATTTTAAGGAATGTACCTACTATACGACTTCAAGGGTAACTTTCATAGACGCTCGTAGTTTTTAGGGTTCCGTACCCAAAGGGTAAAAATGGGACCCAATTACTAAGACTCGGCAGTCCGTCTGTCTGTCACCAGGTTGTATCTCACGAACCGTGATATTTTCACAGAAGATGTATTTCAACAACGAATTTTAAAATAAAATAGTACATTGTGTATTAAGGTCGGTAAGTAAAAAATTACGATCGAGGCTCTAGTAGAAGCCCGAAGTCGAAGACTGAGTGCTTTCTGAGTCGAGGTTCGTAATTCCCGTACCGCCCGTGAAACATACAATGTTTTTCATCACATTTGCGAGTAAATAAATACACAAGTCAGCACAACTATTATTACGAATTACTTGAACTTTTTTTTAGCGGATGGCGGGCGCCGCGGGCGGACTCCACAGATTATACAAATGTTTCGTTCAGAAACGTTAAGGGCAAATACTTACGTAGTTATACATACAGCCCTGAAGGAGTGTAAAAAAAAAACGACGTTTTGATACAGAAAACTATTAAAATCGGTTATTAAGAACATTAATTGAGTATTTAAGTAACATGTAGCGAGATTGCAATGAAATTCCTGTTTAAATAACATTTTAAGACAATTTTTCAATTGCGTGTAAACTCTTTGCTTGAACTTGCATGACCTGTGTGCGGTGCCATAAATTAAAAATATTACTTACCGACCTTGGGTTTCATGGTAAAAAGAAAGGTCGAGGGTTTTATATGGGGCATTGCGGCCAAGTTTACCTGTATGTTTAGATACTGTTTACGTGCAAGTGTGATGAAATAAATATTTAAGTAGGGCTCCCATACAACAAACGTGAATTTTTGCCGTTTTTTGCTAATGTTGTATAAATAATGGTACGGAACCTTTCATGCGCGAGTCCGACTCGCACTTGGCCGGTTTTATTAATTATGTATAAATACAAAACCTACTTAATCTTGATCAATAAAAATTATACAAGCGGGTCAAACAGCAAACAAGACTCGTGGATTATTGTTTTTGTTGATAATACGGACGGAAGTTTATTTATATTTTACGACGTGCTTATCTATAGATATCTTTTAGTTAAATTAAATGAAAAACTTGATTTCTTGAAATATTGCGTGTTTTTATGACACCAACAAATAGAACCGGCGGACTTATTTATAACAAAACTACTGAACAATTCTTTTTTGTGGTTCCGTCCCAAAATGGAGGATACCCTTATGGTGAGACTTACTTGTCTGTCCGTCTGTCCATCTGTCTGTATGTCACAGCAGGATTAGTCAGCATCGGTTTTTGGTAAAAAAAAAACTAATTTAAAAATATTTAAATTTAAAATATGTACCGTATAATTATTTATATTTTATGGGAAAAGTAAAATAAAGTGTATTTACAGTTTTAGAGAAATAACAAAAAAACTTTGAAATTCGGTTTAAAATGTAGGCTACTGGAAATGACCATATTGCATAGAAAATAAAGTCCATAACAAAATGAGTATTTTCCTTTGAGGTTACCAAACATATTATTTTAAATACGAAACCCCCGGTGTGCGAGTCTCTCACTGTTGACCGGGTTTTTTTTACCAATAGGAAGCTTCATTATCCCTGACTAATGATGGCTTTTTAGGGTTCCGCAGTCAAACTAGGAACCCTTACAGTTACACTATGTCAGTCTCATAAACAAATTAAGTCACAAGGTTGAAATTTTGTACACATATAGATATTAATATCACCTAGTAAGATCAATATTCAATAAAAATCAATTCTAATTATTAAATGAAATCTATGAGATTATTAAATAAAAAATGATAATTTCAGGGTATTACATGTATTGTGCGAGGTATTGTTAATCAATCTGTATGTTATTATTCTTTTAGGATTCAAGGATCGTTCAGGAAATACTGAACTCTAAAAGTATGATACATATTTTCTATTCTATTGTATTTTGAATCAATTGCTTTCACTCGTATTATGGTGAATTTCGGCAGAGTTATTCCATTTTATTTTCATTTTTTAATTACTTTTTTAACAGTTTAAGTAAAACAATATCGAATCCTAAAGAAATTCTTGAGAAAAGATCTGTCCAGAAGGCAAAAGCCCAATTTAGATGTTATATATGAAATCAGAGACTTGCATATTACAAACTAATACAGAGGCAGGATGCAAGCCACTTACTGCAAGTGTACACATTACCCCCTAAACATCGAGTTGTGTATGAAGGAACATATAAAAGGAATGTAACAACCTACATAGATGACACCTAATAGAATCGCTCATACCCAATAGACCAGTTATAAAAAAAAAACCATATTCCCATATATCTTTGACATGAAAATAAAATGAGTTTGAAGGAGTAACTAATTTCATAAAATGACATGATAGATACAATGTCCTTCCTCAAATGAGTTGAGGTAATGCTTGTATGCTGTTTGTCTTACTCTTATCTGGAGTAAGATTCTTGAACTTGGTTCCCGTAACTTTCATCTATTAGGCTAAGTTTTCTCTTGGTGTGGCATAAAGACTAGGGACATTTGAACAGTAACAAGTGTTGAGACAATGTATTTGAGGTGCCTCATGTAACCATGAGTAGCTCAACAGTACAATATCTTAAATCTGTGGTTTGGGAATTGATAAAAAGAGTAGTTTGGTATTAAGAAATTTTAGTAGGTAAAATGGGAATGAGCAATTAGATGAAACTGCTCTTATAAATCTATTAGGTGATCCAAATTTAAACTAACAATATTATAATAACTATCCATAGGGACACTATCATGCACGCATTCAAGTACCAATGCTACCTTCGTAAATTACCTAGACAAATATTGTTGACTAACCAATTAACTAATTGGAACATTGAAACTCATCAGAACGAAATCATATTAATTTAAAAACTCAAAATATCCTAAGCAGTCTTGCAGTATCACAATTTTCTAATAATCGATCGAATTCTCGAGACAGTCGGTAATAGGTATGCCTGCTGGCAAGTTGTTGATTTGGTAGGTATAAACAAGCAAAGCCGGCCGGCACTCACTCTCCGTAGGCGCCCTCGCCCAGCACCTGCGCCACCAGCCAGCCCTCGACGAACTCGCCGCCCCCGCCCGCCATTCACGCGTCAGCGCCAGCCGCGCCGCCTGCCGCGGCTACTGTAACAGACACGCTGCATCAGCAAGGCGCCGCATGCTTACCCGCCACACTGACCACGCTGCCGCTTGGCGCGCTCCGCGACACGCTCGCACGATTTTACCAATATTGAAAACCATATTTGGTAGCAAAATGTACGTAATTACACCCAGATCGGGGTTACAGACAGTCGTTCTAGTTCAGGAGCAGGTCTCGAGGCGTAAATCGAGAGATTCAATAATGGTAAATGGCGGAGGGCACGTGGAGATCGGCGAACAAAGCGAGCGCCGCCGTCGGCGACGTTACCTTACCACCTCGTCCGATAACCGTAATCGCTCGCTCGAAAACGTAGATAACTTCCTCTTTCCGACAAATAAATATCAATAAAACTACTGTAGAGAGATAAAGAAAAGTGAATGTTAGACACTAACCGTTTATCGACTACACCATTTTGCCTTTTTCCTCCGAGGATCGTTCGCCAATCGCTGACCGCGCCATCGTTCGAGCTCGATCGGCATTTTTTTGGACAAAAAGATCAATGGCCAGTGTTGCCAGTGGCATTTCGTCAAATGTAACACAAGTCAGGTCAAAAAGTAACATTTTCACGAGAAAAGTAACATTTAGTATATACCTTATTCTTATTAATGTGGAAAACGACACTAATACTAAATTATGGCACTTTATTTACACAAAAACTAAAAAAAAAGTATTCTGTCCCATTTCTTTCTTTCTTCGAAAAAAAATGTTTATTTAATTTTAAATTTATTTAATTTACTCGGCACCCTTCCTCACTCCTCTTTACTTTTAGTTAAAATAGACGCGAGTGAAATTATTACCAATAAAAGGTTGTTTTATTATTTTTGAGCACTGCACTTTCGCATATTTCAATTTAGATCACAGACATCTACGTAACCTACGAAAATACACAGAAACACAAACAACACAATAGTTAAGAGCAACAATCCACTCCAATTTACTCCATCCAATGTTTGTTTGTCCCCAACCCCAGTGTAGTTTTGGTGATCACAAAACTGGCCTTGAAAAAACGTATTACGCGGAGTGAGTAAGTAAAGGCAAAAGGCCGTCTCCTCTATTTATATGTCTTTCCGTATAAGTGCTTCTTTTTTACTCGTATTACTTTTTCGTGTCTGGTCTAGTCTCTCAGCTGTCAAAAGTTCAAAACAGAATCCAAGCCAAGCAAGCCACAAAAGCAAGTTCGCCAACTTGACGAATGACGAACAAAAACTTTCTTGGATGCGTTCCGTTTCACAATTATTTTTTGCTTGCTGGAAATTATTTTATAAATATTTATTTAAATATTTTATACTGACCTAAAAGTAACGTAAAAGTAACATTTTAATTCCTGTAACATAGGGGTAACATGAGAGGGTCAAAAGTAACGTAAAATGTTACAAAAGTAACATTCTGGCAACGCTGTCAATGGCTGACAAACGTTCTGAAGCCTGTCACTATTTTCACGTAAGCCGATAAATTACTGCGTTTACACGGATTAATTCACAATCAAAAGATTCTTAATAGGTTAAAACTCCATGCAAATATAGAATAAAGAAAGAAAAAAATACTTTTAGACGGGAAATGTGAAACACTATTACTTATAGGTGATTAGAGAAAACGTAGTAAAAGAAATTGGTTTCAAAACGTTTGTAAGACCAGAGACAATTGGCGTATATTTAAAGCACTACTACATTACACTATCCAACTTAGTTGAATTTTAAGGTGATCACTGACTGTGTCCAATTATCCACATCTCAATGTAGTCAAAATGGATGGACCACCAAACTGAGCCCACTTACCTTGTCAGTCCAATGTCTCCGCAAATGCAAATGGATGTGTCCGTTCCCATTCGTAATACCACAGCCAAAGCCCAAGGCGCAAGATTGCCGCATACTTATACATTCACGATCCGACAAATGACTTAAGCGGACATTACATTATACAAATTGCAGTGTGGCAGAGCACATACATTTGCACAAGATTGGATCACTAACTGGCTAGCTGTATAAAAATTAGTACGCTAGCTAACCTAGTGCTCTGTAATTTGTGTACTGTAATTCCCAGTTTATAACATTGTCATCAAGTTTATTTAAGATTTTAATGCCAGCACTACACGTCGTTCAACATCCAAATTCAGAATTATCCGCGATACCGTCAAACTTTAGTAATCTTTATGTCCGTGATAGACGGACGAGGGGCGGGCCATAAGTACGGCGTACTTACTCGCACGTCTATCTGAGACTTTATACGATCTATGACGATAACGCGAGCTACACTCAAGCTGAGTATATCGTAGACATATAATAGCGTAGACGCCGTGTAGCTAACCGGTATCAGGTTTTTGGGTATACCGAAAGCAAATACGACTAGGGCCTCTATTCTCAGCGGTTATAACGATATTATTTTTGACCTGTTATGGTATTGTTTTGACGTCAGCCGCCATTAATGTCAAGTAAATAAGATCTATCAAAACGTTGAAAAAACGATAACAGATCAAAGACTAAGGGAATAAAGGCTTGTAGTACTGTTAGGCGATGGGCTTGCTACCTGTCACTAATATACACTGTTAAACATCTTAGCCTAATTGTGCAAATTGTGGTTACAGAGTTATCAACAAGTTTTTGGAGTTGTTGGTAATTCTGTAGCTCTGCCTACCCCACTCTGGGAATGAAGGCGTGAAGGTATGTATGTATGTATGTAGATCAAAGACGATATTGTTTTAATTTAACCGCCTAGAATACCGGGTTAGATTGCTTTGCGACTACATCTCGATCTGACTACATCGCTTTGTGCCTAGATGGCAATACTTTCAGTGGCCTGTTTTATAAAGCTACAAATTACAATTTACAGGTTACAAGTTTCTATTTGACACAACCTCAACCAGTGACGACCAGTCATTTGAGCAGTGTTGCCAGTTTAGACCTGTAAAATTGTTACTTGTATCTTTATAAAACGTGCCCCAGATCGCAAAATAACCACTTGCGTTGCGTTACTAGGTAGGTAAGGTTCGTAAGATAACTTCAAATACCCGAAGGACAAATTCCCCAGGAATAGGAGCTCCACCGTGCGATGCTGCGTCGACATTGCTAAGACGGACTTAAGATAAAAAAAACAATGTGGTCATTTAGCGACTCGGACTTTTTGAGATGTAGTCACAAAGTGATCTGGAGGGCTAATATGGCTGCGCTGCGCTTATCACGTGTCAAAATGTGGCTAAAATATTTTTCACTTTTTGACAGGTATATAAGTACGAGAGAGACAGACGCTTTATCCTCATTATGTAATGCAATAAACGCAACCATACTTTGAATAAGTTACCTAGTCATATCGAGATGTGGACGGAGAGCATCTATCCCGGTCTTTGCCTCTATTAGGTACGTTTATGTACAACATAGCTGGCAGCCAGATGCCCGTTGTCTGGCAATGCCTGACATGTTAACCCTACCTAAATAAGACAGAGGAATAAGCAGCGAGTTAGATAATTAGGTAAAATGGTCACTTAATTTAGTCGCATTATTTTTGTTGTCTGCCCGTCACTCGGAGTTTGTACGATTTACTTGTATAACACGCTTTATAGGCAAGATCTTATTTAAATAGTTATAAGTAGGTAGTAGTTTGCAATTTGCGAATGGGGAGCAAAGAAAAATAACCTAGAGTTGCAAGCTATCACATTAAAATACACACATTATGTCCATTCATAACAGGATGTTCACTATGAAGCGATAAATTCGAAACTTCTGATTCCCCTCCCTTTCATTCCTCATTTGTGTCTAAGTCAAGAGAAAGAGATAGAGCTAACGTAACTTCGAACTTCGGTTTTCATAGTAGGGCCCTAGAAATAAAATAAAAAGGTACAATGCAAAAAAATGATATCAGTCATAGACTGACATAAACATACCCTTATAATCTGTGATAAACATGCATAAACCAAACATAAACGTGGTGATTTAAACCTACGAGTACTAAATAAGACAAGACACCTCTCTCTGTAAAATACAAAGGCAATAATAATGGATGTAAGTCATCTAATGTCTATCTGTGTAAGTAAATTTTAAGACCCGGACAGACAGGCGAGTAAGTACGCGTTCTCAAAGCTCGACGACCTTTTTCGCCCGTGTTTACTACCTTTAGAAGTTCGGGACTACTTTGAAAATCAAAGTTCGAAGTTACGTTAGCTTCATCTTAGACTCGAATGACGAGCTAAAGAGCCGAAATCCGAATTGAGCTCTTTGTGGTGACTATCCTGGTTGCTATATAGAGTAACAGATGCCAAATCGAATCTTCGCGAAAGCCCATAAATTTGGCTGCAGCGTTTGATTGTGTTTTTTGCTAGGGCAGCAGTTTAATACTTAATTACAATACTATGGCTGCTGACCTAAATAATAATGCGCAAAACACACAGCGGGCGGGCGCGGGTCGGGCGCCGCGAATGTCGTTGTATTCACACAGAGCGCCGAAACGTCGCGGGCCACGTGTGGGCTGGCGGGTAATCACGAACCGCGCCACACGCGCACGCGATCTGTGAGAAGGCCTGTTGGAGAATCCGTGTCTTACGATCAATTACGCCCGCGCCGTACCAGCCCCACCCGCGCGCTGTTTGTTATGGCGGACGACGGGCGCGGCTCCCACGTGGGTCCCGTGTGAATGCGTCCATATAACTCCATGTTTGAAAACCCGCCGAACTTCTGACCCGCTCGGCGCACGACCCGCGCCCAAGTTAAAAACCCACACTAAATCAGAGTTCTTAAATATGATCTTGTCGAGAATCCATTTTTGATATTAATATTGTGAACTAAAAATACCTGTTTTTTATGCCAAATAACAACAGCAGTAGAAAATAATGTATTACAACTGCCTGCATTATTTACGTGTTCTCCTTCAAACGCAGCCTTGTCGATCATGTCATCTCGTTCTTTACCATAGTGAATATCTTTTTTTTATTGTATTGTATTGTTGTTAAGAGCTGTTCTTGCTTAGGTACTAAGCGGACTAAACTAGCTTACGGAAGAGATTAGACGGTTACGGTAATCGAAACAAACGAGAATTAACAGGATTTTATTGATCATTTGCTTTCAATAATGGTAAATATTCTTAGGTCATCTTTAAATACTATTTCCAAGTAGATTCGAGACGAGTGAATCTTTTGTTTGTTTGTTCTAGGCCGGATACTCCGAAGACCAGTTGGCAGGTGAGTAATCACTTTGTTAATATAAGGCAATTTTCTGTTTTTTCTGTATTACTCGAGTGTAAGTTTCTAACAAATCTAAAGCCAAAGCTGGAGACTCGGACGTCTCGGCAGGCGCTCATGTCTGAGGTTTGTCGCCGTATGGTGACTCACGTCAATCAACGTCTCCGCAGAAAGGCTGTCGCAAGCGGGTGCCCTAGTTTCCTTATATGGTGCGTATTTTAAAGCGATTCTGGTGGGTCTGGGACGCTGGGTCGCCAGTCGCCAATCGCTCGCCGTCCGCCATGTTCATGTACGAGCCACCGTCGAAGTTACACCTGACCTCTGTAGAAGGTTCGTCACCTTTCCCACGCGCCGCAGCCTGCGAGACCGCCCGTGACCAGTGTGTCTGTTACAGAGTTCCAAGAGGCGTTCCAGCTCTTCGACTCCCGAGGAGACGGCAAGATCCATGTAGCGCAGGTGGGCGACGCGCTGCGCGCGCTGGGCCAGAACCCCACCGAGTCCGACGTCAAGAAGTGCACCCACCACCTCAAGCCTGACGAGCGCATCTCCTTCGAGGTCTTCCTGCCTATCTACCAGGTGACCATGAGCCCTTTGTCATTTCCTTTTGTTCCCTGTTATCTTCTAGTCTTTGTAGTCTACAAATGGAATTAGGTATAATACTCCGCATATCAAGTAGTTGCTGAAGGTTTCCTGTATTTCAACCAAACACCACATACATACATTTACTGGATAGTCCTACATGAGAAAATATGAAATAAGTAATAAAAGTTCATAGAAATGTGCAATTTCAATAAGTTTGAGTCCTCCTCTTAGGTATTTATGTTACTTAACACATTCAGTACGGCAGCCTATTTAGCTAACTTTTAGCTGGTTTCTTACCATCGGTTACTTTCGACCCGATGCCGTACTGAACGTGTTAACGCTTTCAGGCGCGGTGACGTCTATAGACGTTCAAGTAGTATCGCTAATTGATCTGTAATCACGGTACCGCACCCAAAAGGGTTAATTAGGAGAATTTGATATTATTAAAAGTTAAGGCCGTTTTTAACACTGAAACTACTAAAATAGTTTGATGATACAATAAAAGATAGAACATAATACATATGCTCATGCCTTCGGTCCCAGAGTGGGGCAGGCAGAGACTTACCTACGACTCTAAAATTGCACATTTTGCACAATCAAAAGATAGAACAAAATGACTGGATTTAACAAACCAAACTATATGAACAAGTACACAAAGGGTGTGATTATAGAACTCAATAAAAAGATAATCATACAAAAACATTATTACTTAATACTTGAAAAGATCAACTAATTAATTGAAAACAAATTTTCTTCACTGTCAGCATGGTTTTGGTATTATTGTAAACTAACAGAAATTATGCCAGGTTAGCATGTTATTTATGATAGCTTTTTTTAAATAATTTATACACAAGAAGTATTTTATGCATTAGAAGGAAAGTAGGTCACATTGACAGGTAAATAATAAATACGTATTAGGATGGTCCAAAATAGTATGAAGAGAAATAAAGTATATCAAATCATTTCTCCGCATATAATATAGCTTATTTTTGTTAACAATAAATTACTAAAAACGGATGTAGAATATTGTTTGCCTACTGTTGCAATTCAGTATACAGTGTCATGATCTGTCCAGACTCATTTGATATCTTTATTAGGGGAGCCTTTCGTTTCGTCAAAAAGTTTTTGCCAAACTGATTAATTTCCCAAACATATCATTTAACCAAACAGTTTTTTTTCTAAAACTGCAATTATCTAGATTTTTAAAAAACTTACCTATCTAACCCATAGAGTTCTACACGATGGTCCTGAAATAAATCCTGAAATATTTCCAGGATCAGGAAAAAATCAATCAAATAGCATATTTTCGTGTATTTTGAAGAAGAAACTTGTGGAGAAGCAATAATACGAGTACACACTTGTTTATTGGACCCCCCCCTAATAGTTATAATGTTAATACAGTCTATATATAAATGAAGCGTTAAAACATGCTTTTGCTGCCAACAGTATAATAGTTTCGTTCTCTCTATTGGTTGCTTGGCAGGAACAGCGTACTATCACTAGACAATAAACTTTTGATCTATAAAAGTGTCCTGAAACCGATTTGGACATATGGCATCCAACTGTGGGGTTCTGCATGTGACTCAAGTATTTTAATGATTCAAAGAGCCGAAGACTCTATCCTCAAACAAATCTGCAATGCTCCTTGGTTCATAAAAAAAAAAAACTCAGAAGTACACCACCATCTAAAAATTAACACAGCTAAGGAAGAAATACGGTCATTTGCAACAAATTATAAGAAACGGTTCCAGTGCCACCCTAACAAATTGGCAGTAAATCTGACCATCCCTGATCACCTGAAACGTCTGAAGAGAAAAAGAATAGATGAACTGGATAGCCAAATTTAAAAAACCAGTTACCGATGGAGTGGCTCCTATAGGGGAGTGGCTTCAACATGCCTAAAGACACCAAACACATCTGCTCATAGTCTCTCGACTGATTGCAAGATGCACAAGGAAAAAAAAAAAAAAAGAAAAAGTATAATAGCATAGTCAGTTCATCAGATCAGCTCTTACGTATCATATTATTCCATTGATATTGTGTTATGTATTCTCCACTAAATAAACTTTGCTAGTGGGATGCTCGCAGTGAAAGTATTAATTAGGTAAAAACCACAATAGAATGGCAGCCCCTATTCAACGCTGATAACAGCCTAAATCATTCTCATCAAACTTACCTACGAACAAACAGCAAACCGTTAACAGACCAACAGTGAGACTTTAGGGCAGAATGAACGGTTAACCGAATCGACTGCCCGCCTGCTTCGGCTGGGCGTCCCCACTTATCATCATCAACAGTGAGACTTACTGTATAGTGAACCATCATTTTGGGAGCAACAATGGAGCAGATAGACAGACACATATTAAACTTAACCCTTTATAAGGCAGAGGGAGTATATTTCCCACCATAATAAATGTAATATAAATCTTAAGAATTGACAGTTTGGTTCTATTTGCGAATACTATGACAGTTGTCAATAACCGGTAAAGGGTTAAAACACCCCTCTATGGGCCATTTGCAACGTTAAAAGATGGCGGACGTGTAATTTGTTTTAGACTTTAATTTTTGGGTAATTAGGTGTTCAAAGTTCTTTTCTGATAGTGATTTGTACTTTTTATGCCTTTGTGTCGCACAGTGATTGAAGACTTGGACTTATTTCGTGTATCTGGCATCTTTCTTCTCGTTTCAAGTGGACTCGCAGTGGTGCAGAGGTTAAAACTATCTTGACCTCTGACCTACTAATCACCGTACAACGTTGCCCCCAATCTTCCTATAGTCGAGTCCGGAATTAGGCGAACTAACTTGACAGTTCATTGTACACTAATGTTGCCACAGTTTGGCCAGTGCTGTTAATATCGATACTTAAAAAGTCTAGTTTATCATTATTATTGTGTTTGGAATCTAACTAATAATTATAACCTAGCAACAATACTTATTAGCGTATAAAATTAATTAAAATCGAACACAACGGATTTGGAATTATCATCGACGATACATAGCGTTTGTCTCTATCGCACTTTCATATTTGCCAGCAAGAAAGGAATGCATGCTATATGTATGGTACATGAAATGTACCGTACTAGCCCGACGGAAGCCCCCTAAAAGGATCACAATGGCCTGTTGTAATGTCAGCATTATTTTTGTATTATATTCCTAATTTGAGGAGTAAGTATCGTAAATATCCGCTTTAAGCCGTACATCCTTCAGATCATATTATATCGTAAAAATTGCTGTAGTTTTTCCCTATTTGGCAAGTATGTATGAGTGTGAAAGTTTCGACGACAATTACTTGATAAAATATAAATATAATCAGATTTATAGAAGGCAAAAGGTTATATCGACATATTTGTGTCGACATAAACCTATCACTATTTATTTTTTCCTATGTCTGGCAACATTTTCGGCTGTCAAGTTAGTTCGCCTAATTCCGGACTCGACTATAGAGAAGATTGGATTGTTTTATTGCTATATTGATTTATACAATATATATACTTGACACTGGCGAAATCACTCAACGTGGAAACGCCATTATCCCCGCGGTAGTAGCTGTTCAAGTCGCCGCGGGGGCAAAAGAAGGAGGAGGACCCCTCTATGGGCGTTGGAGGTTAAATTTTTTAACAAATGTTTGTAATGAATAAACTCAAACGACTGTCAAAAAGTCCAAAGTACCAATGTGCTACATTATCCCTGAGTAAAGCCTGACCAGTAAAATAAAAAACCTGTAATGGGGTCGCCACTAATGCTTTTTTTATCTGCGTTCGTGAATTGCAATAGAAGTGTCAGTTCATATAATATGGCGAGGTTTTTTTTTTTTTGGTCAGGCTTTGACATGGCTTCTTTTTAGCGGTCGAATTCGCTGGCAGAGTCAACTATAGCTATGTGTTAAAATAAAACACAGAAAAACTACACAGGGATTCAGTTGCCAATTACAAGCGATAGAGATGAGGTATTCGAAATAGCACTGCTTCATAGTCTTACACAGAATCAAATTTTATTTTCTTAACCTTTCAACAAACGCATTCAGACATTTTACAGATTCAGGTTCTTAACCGAGTACCTCCCACTCTTCATACGAGACTAAATTGAGAGAACGAGATAGAAATAACGTAACTATGAACTTCGATTATCGAAGAAGAGCACTAGAATCTTTGCTTATAAGGTGACGGCACCAATGATGGACACGTCACTCTTAATTCAAGTTTCACACCGTCCTAAATAGATTGTTGCAATACAAATGAATAACCCTTATGTTCTGTAAAATAAGAATCAAGTGTCCATTATTGGTTCCTTTTCCATTACTGGTTCCATCACCCTAGGCCTGCTGTTATCAAGTGCGCTTCAATTGACGCCGTAGTTTTTTTGGAATTAACATAAATACATATGATTATAATGTACCAACATGGCAGTGGTAGAATGTGCAGCTTTTTAAACAGTGGACTGCACCTATCATCAAGCTTTCGTGTCTTAGACTAACGTATCGAAGACGTGACTACTTTTTAGGGTTCCGTACCCAAAGGGTAAAAACGGGATCCTATTACTAAGACTCCGCTGTCCGTCTGTCTGTCTTTCGTTTACCAGGCTGTTTCTCATGAACCGTGATAGCTAGACAGTTTTTTCACAGATTTTCACAGATGATAATATATTTCTGTTGTTGCTATAACAAAAAAATCTAGAACAAAAAAATCATAATTAAGTGAGGCTCCCATACAATAAACGTCTTTTTTGCTCGATATTAATAACGGCTACTGGTATAGTGTCTAATGTTGTATAGATACGTAATGTTGTATGGAACCCTTCGTCCGACTCGCACTTGACCGGTTTTGTTATCACAAATGCCGACACCAGTGCTCCAGCTGTTTGTGTAAGGTTGTGTACTGTGGTTGCAGGCCATCAGCAAGGCGCGCTCGGGCGACACGGCGCACGACTTCATCGAGGGCCTGCGGCACTTCGACAAGGACGGCAACGGGTTCATATCCTCGGCCGAGCTGCGCCACCTGCTCGCCACTCTCGGCGAGAAGCTGGCAGATGACGAGGTGATCACTTGGAACCAATCCACGCCTTTACCCTAGCCTTTAGCCTTTTTTATTAAGTGGGAGTTGTTTGATCAGTTAGTTAGTCAGCTAGCGGTGGACTTCACAGGATGCATAACCTCCTAAGGCCTAACAAAAAATTCATCGTGTAGTCACCACGGCCCGTAGTCCTACCAGTAGTACTATTGTTTTATACTCATTCAGACCCAAGCACTTAAAATACAAAATGGCGGGTTTTCTATTAAGTCCTACTGGTAGGACCGTGGTACGCTACGACTACACAACAGCCGAAGGAGCTGGGTCTGAATAACAAAGTTCATAATTACTATGGGTAAGACCTTAGGAGGATATACCATAATGTTCACTTTTTATTTGTATTATGTCGCTAAAACACTTTGCTATTCTATGAGCGGCTGTCATAATCGTATGACAGCGCTAATTTGAATCTGACGCTTTTTATTTTAGGCAATTTTATACATTGTCAGCTTGACATTCTGGAATAGCAATAGTTAAATCTGCCGTCTAAACTATGTCGTAAAATTATACAATTTAGTTTTAGGCTATTTAAGCGATGTGCACGTAGAATCGGGTCCAATATAATAATAGCTTATATTAAAAGCGGAACTCTTTTTCCAATAGTATGTATTACTGGTATTACAAAGATACTTCCACTTGTATTACAAGTTACAAAGCTTGAAACAGATTTAACAATTGGTTACGATTTTTCAAAAATTAGTTCAGTTAACTACTGATCAAACAACTCGCCCTAAGGACTTTCGAACTGGTTTTAATTGATATACTGAAAAAAATGGGACCTGCTATGACTTATAACTCTTATAATTATCAAAAGTTTAATGCTTTCCATAATCCCTTAACAAGAATGATACAACATTAGATTGTACAATAAGATCATGAAACAGGCCATTTTATCCGAGACTTGTTATGCTAGTGGGTAATTTTAGTCGAGGATAAAAGAGGTTTTAAGACTGAGTTACACGCTCTGCTTTTCACTTCATACGCGTCATACTCGTGAACGGGTGATGTCTGTGGGATCCGGTCTGTTCACGCTTGCAAGGACCGGTTTTCCAATTTTGATGGTTTAATTATCGTTCCTGACGTAGAGACCTCGTCATGTTGTTCTCCTAGTCATTATTTTTAATTTTATCTTGCCACCTGTCACTAATACACTAGGAAACATCTTAGCCTACTTGTGCAAAACGTGGTTACAGAATTATCAAGAATTTTTAAGGCTTGTTGGTAATTCTTTAGCCCTGCCTACCCCACTCTGGGAATGAAGGCGTGAGTTTATGTATGTATGTATGTAATAATTGAAAAAAATTCCTTCTGCTGGAGTTTCTTGCGGCGTTTCTTCTTTTCAATGATGGTCTTGTCCGAAGCACTAGTAGATTCACTCCATATTACCGACGTGTAAAAGAGCCCTCATATGTGGCCACTTACTGAATAAATATTTTGAATTCTGATAAACATACTTATATAGAGAAATACTCACTTTAATACGTAGAAAACACTCAAGATACATAGAAATACTCGCACTCATCACACAAATATTTGCCCATTCCGGGTATTGAACCCAAGGCCGCTGGCTTCGTAGGCCGCCACAACCAACTAGGCTTAACGCTTCGACAGAAACTTGCTAACGTTTCTCAATCATCTGTGGAAGCAGTAGTCAGTATTTAGTGAATGTCTTTGCTGCCGTCCTACCAAAGAAGGCGGCTAACTGCATAGTAATAATATAAGCATTTCAAATTTAATCTGGTTACCAATAGGGTATACAATGCTTTAACTACATTGCAGTTAGCCGCCTTTTTTGGTAATGCGCCTATTACACCTTCCTTAGTCACTAACAAGAGATATAATTGAATTTTCTGTCACCTTAACGTAAAGCTATATTTTCTAAGAAAGATTCATCTTGTAAATAGCAATGTCATCAACGTACAACGTAAATTAATTTAATCAATTTCTTAGTAAATAATGCTTTAGGTATAGGTGACAAAGTTCAAATTAAATTAACTATGGTTTTTTTTTTTAATAATAAATATCTTGGAAATTATGCTTTATTGGACTACATGTTATATCACATTATATACTACAAATTGGCTCTAGAATCGATTTTTCAAATTTGTCGGGTTACTCGTTCCCACGGTGTATAATACGGCCATTGTAATAAAGATCTAGTGTAAAGAAAGTAAAGTGGAATTTCTTTTGTTTTTGTGACTTATGATCATACATACATACATACCTTCACGCCTGTAATCCCAGAGTGGGTTAGGCAGAGCTACAGAATTACAACTATTTACTTATGATCAGATTAGAAAATTGACGTTATTTCATTCACAATAGATTCGTATTCCATTTGACAAATTACGTTGTATGGTGGGTCTTAAGAGAGTATTGGTGTCTTCATGTGTGTGCGTGTGCGCAGGTGGAACAGCTGCTGCAGGGCCAGGAGGACTCGCAGGGGAACGTGAACTACGAGAACTTCGTGCACCTCGTCATGCAGGGCTAGCTGCCTCGCTCCCTCGCCGCGCGGGCCAGCGTCTCGCTCCCACCCGCAGCCAAGCGACGCGTAATCCCCCTATCGACATATTCCAAAATAATTATTATCATATAGTTTAATGTTAAGAGATTTATACGGTTATTGTATGTACAAATGTGATTTTAACAATAAAATGTACCTCTAAGTACTTACTAACAAAGTTGGCGTCTGTTCAATATTACCCCGGCTATACCCACGCGTCTTTACCAATTAACCTAAGAAAACCAACTGAATGATGGGAACATTGGCCTTCATATCCAAAACGAATCTCATGCATGCCAACCATGTGAAAGGCAGTTTCTTAACCTTAATTTTCTATGGCTATTTTTTTTACTCTTGTTTAAATCCCTGGGATTGGTGTTGATATGATCATACACCGGATTGACGGGGGCAAAACTGCCACTGCTAGTGATTCATTAAATATCGACCAAATTTATCGACAACTTTTGTCGTGACATATGGATCTTACATTTCTTGCAAAAGCAAGTCGTACCTTTATCTTCTATATCTGAATGATCAGCTTTCCATGAAGATAAACAATAAGAAGATAATCTTTTTTGTTCGAGGCATTTTTAACCGACTTAAAAAACAAAAAGGGTCTCAATTCGTCGGAATGCTAAAGAATATTGCTGTGAATGAATTGGTTATTCAACGTAATTTCAATGGTTGTCAAAAGTGACTCGAGTACAGGATCACTATCAGATACTAGTTGTTTAAAGTTGCGATAAGTATGAATAAAAGAGGTTTGCACATAATTAAAAGGTATTCAAACATGGTCATTTCTTATGATAATGATGGATGATTAAAAATTGTATTTTATCGATGTCGATAAACTAAGTCGACATTTAATGAATCACTAGCACAGGTACATTTTTGCCCCCGTCTAACCGGTGTTTGGTTATGTATGACATTTTAATCCAGTATTTTATCACTTACCGCGGCACTTGACATTTGTGACGATTGTGAAGCGCTCTAAAATTGCTAGCTGACAAAAAAAAAACATACAGATTTAGCTCCGGCCGTTAACGTTTCTATCCCCCTAAATCATACGTTGTAATTTTTTTTTTTTTCATACGTTGTAGTTATTATAAAGAAGTATTTTCGTGGAAAGGAGAACATACAGATATAGTTTTTCATGATATCTACAACATATTCAAAAATCGTAAAAATCGCACTAGTTTTAAGAGTAGATTTATTTATTTATTTATTTATTGAAAAGTATAAAGCATAGTTCACTTAGAACTGGCACGCGTTTAACATAAAATAAAAAATAAAAATGGTTCAAAAAATAAAAAACTGACAATCACAACTCAATGTCAATATGTTGAAGAGTCAATGCTAGAAATTCGGTTGATCTGACTTTTTGCGTTTATATATTATTGGTGATGGAAGTTGAACGGCGAAAATGTATTGTGAACAAATACGTGGAAAATCCCTCTTGGTCTGGGTCAATGATTGCTAAATCATTAAATTTCCCGAAAACTACTGTTTGTAGGGTCATAAAAAAATATAAGGACTCTCTGGCCTTCGATAGGAAGCCTCAAATCAACCGACGGTCTGGTACAACGGATAAAACTTTGGAGAAGAAAGTTTTAAGGTCAGTGGCACAGAATCCAGGGCTGTCGGATTATGATTTAGCTCGAAAATTAAAAAAAAACTGCAGCACTGTAAGACGGATTCGCCTTCGAGCAGGGTATAACAGCTATAGAGCCATTAAGCAGCCAAATCGAACAGTCAAACAAAACAAAACAGCTAAAACACGAGCTCGTCTGCTGTATGACCAAGTTCTGACTAAATTCAAAGGCTGCCTCTTGTTGGATAATGAGACATACGTAAAGCTCGACTTTAACCAACTACCAGGTTCAAAATTTTACAAGGCCGACGCTAGAGGGAATGTTGACGAAAAATACAAGTTTCACAAACTCGAGAAATTTGCAAAAAAACATGATTTGGCAGGGTATATGTAGTTGCGGTCTTAAGACTAAAGTTTTCGTCACTACGGCAACAATGACATCAGATGTTTATACGAAAGAGTGTCTGCAGAAACGAATTTTGCCTTTCATTCGAAGCCACAATGGTCCTGTCAAATTTTGGCCCGATTTGGCTAGCTGCCATTATTCAAAAAAGGTTTTGGAGTGGTATGCTGCAAATCACATTGATTTCATACCAAAAGAGATGAACCCACCTAATTGTCCCCAGTTTCGGCCAATTGAAAACTACTGGGCAATAATGAAAGGAAAATTAAATAAAACTGGCAAAATAGTCCAAGACATCAACTCGTTGCGGTCCACATGGAATCAACAGGCAAAAAAGGTGGACGGAGGTCTTGTTCAGAGGATGATGAATACTATTTCCAGAAGAGTCCGTAATTTTGTGCATAACCGTAGTGAATGATTGAAATTTATGTGACACGCCATAAATAAAGAAGTAATCTTTTATATTGTTTAATTTATAACATTGTTTTTCTTTTCATTTAAAAATTATATGACTTTCATCGCGTTCCAATTCTATATGAACTATGCTTTATTTACACAGCATTACAGAATTACACCAATACACTGAAACTAATATAAAATTAAACTAGACTTAGGGGTATACCTCATAGAGGAACACTAGAAGGCCTGTCAGCCATCTCCTCGCAAAACTCCCGACACACAGCCATCCATCGCCACGCAAAAACATCCCATTCCGGTGCTGACACCAAGAGCGCATTAAGCAGTGTAAGGGCACGAACAGACGGCGAGTTCCGGTGCGACACTACGTGCAACAGGCGCGTCCAACAGGCAACGCGTGCGGGTTCTAAGGGCAATCCTGTGAACCTGGGGAACACGCAGTCTCACAAGCTGCTCCACCAGCTCCAAACAATCGGACTCTCCCCGCAGAACACGACACACAAAGATCAGCAAGCTGAAATTGCGCCTCACCTCTAGTGAATTAAATCCCAAAGTTCCAAGTAGGAACTTTGTGGGATATAAGTAAGGGTAATGACCAAACATTTTGCGATAGAGCATTCTTAGAAAGGTTTTTTGGACCTTCTCTAAGAGTAAGCTGTAGGTTGACTCATGCGGGTTCCAAACAATTGCGGACGCTTCCAGTTTGCTTCGCACCAAGGCGTTATAGAGCACTTTTATAGCCCCAGGATCATGGAACAATCTGACACTACGAGTAACAAAGCCTAGTCTACGAAAACAGCGACAGAGAAACGTTATCGCATATCGTATGGATTGTTTTAGCTTTACAATCCTCTTAACTCGTTTCTTAGCCAGAGTACAGAATAAAAAGAATGAGTGGTTGTCTGCAGACTGCATTACCCATAAGCCCATAGATCTTCGATGCGCATGGTCCTGGGTCAGACAGAATACGCTAAGGAACGACCTAGCTAGGGGATTCAACAAGTACTTGGAGATTGTCACTCTATTCCAGTCAAATAAAAGTACAGACTCCACAATGGATTCGAAGAGATCTGTTCGTCAAACTCGATCGATAATGTCACGTAGCATTTTTTTCGGTGTCCTGCCGTTTGACCAAAAGTCATTTGGCAAAATTACACTTGACAAACAACGTTTTGCAAAAAAACATTAAGTCAATTTATCATTTTACCACTAGTCATTTTACAAATGACTTACTTTTCCAAATGATCAACAGTTAAATTTACATTTTACGAGGAAGACGAATCAGGGCATAACCGACTCGGATAGGTTAGGTTAGAAGGCAAAGGCGGGAGCTTGGCTCCCGCCTTGGCCTTCGAGGTTGTTTTTTTTTCTGCCCAGAAATAGGTAAACTAATTGCTAAATTATCAATTGCTAAGTGAGTTTTTGTAAGATGATACTTTTGTCAAATGTCTCGTTTGCCAAATGATCATTTGGTGAAACGTTGTTTGTCAAATGACCATTTGTCAATAATTTTTTGGTCAAACATTGGTGAACCATTTTTTTCAGTCACGTTTTTCTCAATTCTTTGTATTAGGTACATTATAGTATTTTCCGAGTCGCATGATTGCCTTTTTCAAATATCTATTATACGAGGGCAGAGTGAGAAGTCTGGTAAAAATCATATTAAAGGTATTTTCTTCACAAATTCATTAATGTCAATTTGTAATGCAGCCTTTTTGGAGGTAAATCGTATATTTTAAACATTATTAAGAATAAAGGTCCGTGAGATAGCTGATATTGTAAGCATTTCAGACGAACGGGTTCGTAATATCCTTCACACTTATTTGGATATGAAGAAGCTCTCCGCCCGTTGGGTGCCGCGATTGCTCACAGTAGATCAAAAACGCACTAGGGTGACCCTGTCAGAGGCATGTTTGGCGAAGTTTAGGTGTAATGAAAAGGACTTCTTGCGTCGTTTCATAACTGTTGACGAAACCTGGATTCATCATCATACACCAGAAACCAAGGAGCAGTCAAAACAATGGATTGCTTCAGGTGAACCTGCACCAAAGAAGGCCAAAGCAGTTTTATCGGCGAATAAAGTTATGGCTACTGGCTTCTGGGATGCTCGTGGTGTAATATATTTTGATTACCTTCAGAAAGGTAAAACGATTAACGGCGATTATTATGCCAACTTGTTACAGCGATTTCATGAAGTTTTAATGGAAAAACGACCCCATTTGGCGAAAAAGAAAATCATTTTTCACCAAGACAATGCCCGTCCACACTTGTGCAGTTGCTATGGCTAAAATCCACGAGTTGCGTTACGAATTGCTCCCGCATCCGCCTTATTCTCCAGATTTAGCCCCCTGCGTCTATTTTCTTTTCCCAAACTTAAAGAAATGGCTTGGTGGAAAAAGATTTGGTTCCAACGAAGAAATCATCGCAGAAACCAATGCGTATTTTGAAGGGTTGGAGAAATCGTACTATACGGAGGGAATCGAAAAGCTAGAAAAGCGATGGACCAAGTGTATTGAGTTACATGGGGAGTACGTTGAAAAATAAATATTTACTTGGACCAAAAAAATAAATGTTTAATTTTTTCCAGATTTTTCACTCTGCCCTCGTACAGTCGACAGCGCATACAGCTTTATAAAAAGTTTCTACGTCTGGGTGCTTTGGCAACACTTTGGCAATAAGGGTTTGTAGTAAAAAAAAAATTAAGCTGTTTATTTTCCGAAAGACTTAAAAAACTAAAACAGTCTTAGCTATGGTAATCTTTACTTTTAAGATTAATTTTAGTGGAGTTCTTCTTCTTCTTTTTTTATTAATGGCGGTCCACCGCGGTATTCCGCAGTGATTTCGCCAGTGTCAAGTGGGTAGAGTAAATCGGTAAACAGAATAAATCAAAAGTAAAATCCGGACATCTTTCAATCGGCCATCTTCCCTCCCCGAAGGTTACAGGAAGACCTTGTAGTGGAGTTAGGCGGTGGGTTAGCAACCTGTCACCTGTCACCTGTCACTAATACTTTTGTACACACCTGGATGCGTGCACCTTGATTTTGGTTGCTTAGGTGTTGTATTAGGGAGATAAATTATACTCCAAGTACATTTCATGCACAAATAATCGATGGTAACCAACCTATCACAAACGCGATTTTTTTTTGACCGAATTTCATTTGACCGAAAACGTTTCGTTTTTTATCGTTTCTCCGATGGCACGATTCGTCAATTTTTTATTTCACCATTTGACTTTAAGTAAATGGTTCGTTAGTCCAAGCAACTTTTCTCCTTGTTAGTCACGTCGCCCTATGTATTGTTACGTATTTTATTTCAAAGCCCATTTTTCATTACACCAATGCTACAACTAGCCTGTGGATCGTTTTGTATTTTGTTTCTTAACCCATTTTTCACTTCATCAATGTTACATATAGATTTCGCTACGTTACGTCAAATATTCATTTCGGCCAAAAAATCTTGCTTGTAATTAGTTTCAACTATCTACAAAATGCAACGAGCAAGACGAGTCAGGGCAGAACCGACTCAGATAGGTTAGGTTAGAAGGCCAAGGCGGGAGCTTTGCTCCCGCCTTGGCTTTCGAGGTTATTTTTTTTCTGCCCCGAAAAACGAATAAACCGAGCCGTAATATTGGGCAAAGGATAGGTACTAAGGTAAAATCAGAAATAGGAAAAAGACAAATAGACAAAGCATTACATTGGACAACTGTTGATACGCCGAAACCAGTAATGAGGTATAGATAATTTGTCAAATCGTTAAAAAACCAAAACAAGTAATGAATAAATAAAACTATTCGAAATGATCATTCGGCCAAACGTAAAAAAACCCAAACCATAATTGACGAAAAGTATTTGTCGAACCAAAATTCGGTCAAACATTTTTCGAAGTTGTGATAGGTAACCATAATCGATATTATAGAACGACGTGTTGTCGCTGCACTTGCTTAATGCCCGGTTTCTGAAGTACTTTTATCGGTGGTTTATCTGTCCGTAAACGCTATTGGTCCGTTAACTTTGACAACTGCGTTTCCGAACAACGACTCAAAGATAAACTCCGTTTTAACTAGGTTTAACTTAACTGACCAAAGTTTGCCGTTTATCGGCTCCATAACTATTTGACGTTTTGTACGATTGAAGTTTTTGTTTTTGAAGTATCAACTGTCAATTTTTGTTCATACAGCCACTGGCAAATAAACTAGGTATTTTAATTTTCGTTATCATTTATTTATTAATTACTATAAAGTGGCTAAGTTTTCTCAAATTATTATTTTTACAAAAATCAACCGGAATTGATGTTGAATTAAGGCATTAACAGCAGTCTACATATGACAAACTATTAAGATCCATCTAGCGGCAGCGGAAGGAACTATTTATCTGTCAATAGTTATCGAACTGTTCGTAGAGCACTCAGAAACGCACGAAGAGATAAACGTCGTTTAACCTAAACATAACTTTAACGGATCAATAGCTATTAAAGGTTTAACTAGTGACTTCAGAAACCGGGCATGAGTGCTCTACGAACAGTTCGATAACTATTGACAGATAAATAGTTCCTTCCGCTGCCGCTAGATGGATGTTAATAGTTTGTCATACGTAGACTGCTGTTAATGCCTTAATTCAACATCAATTCCGGTTGATTTTTGTAAAAATAATAATTTGAGAAAACTTAGCCACTTTACAGTAATTAATAAATAAATGATAACGAAAATTAAAATACCTAGTTTATTTGCCAGTGGCTGTATGAACAAAAATTGACAGTTGATACTTCAAATAGTTATGGAGCCGATAAACGGCAAACTTTGGTCAGTTAAGTTAAACCTAGTTTGAACGGAGTTTATCTTTGAGTCGTTGTTCGGAAACGCAGTTGTCAAAGTTAACGGACCAATAGCGTTTACGGACAGATAAACCACCGATAAAAGTACTTCAGAAACCGGGCATTAGTCTTATTGTGCAAAGTTTGGTTACAGAATTATCACCAAGTTTTAAGACTTGTTTGTAATTCTATAGCTCTGCCGACTCCACTCTAGGAATTAATTATTTTATTGAGAAATAAATAGGTAGTACTCAAATACATAGAAAACATCCATGACTCTGGAACAAATATTCGCGCTCATCACACAAATATCCTGCCCTTATCGGGTTTTGAACCCAGGGCTGCTAGCATCGTAGGCAGGGTCACTCCCAACTAGGCCAGCGCGTCATCAATGCGCAATCAATCGCCAGTATGTTTGGCCCTTCCAGCCTGCTGCAAAACGAATAAAGCCAGGGTTAAATCTTACCTAGGGAAAAGTACGACTGAAGCTTCGCGGAGTATTCGCGTTTTTTTTTGTATGGCAATGGAAGGCAAACGAGCTCACAGGCCACCTGATGGTAAGTGGAAACTGTGACTCATAGACATTCGCATTCACAAGATCGCAATCCTAAGACTGCAAATGCGTTGCCAACCCTAAGGACTAAGATGGAATGCCTCTATGCTAGTCATTTCACCGGCTGTCTTATCCCCAAACCGGAACACAACAATGCAAACACTGCTGCTTGGCGGTAGGTTAATGGATAAGATGGTGGTACCAACCCGGACGGACCCTGCTCAAGGTCCTCCCACAAGTAAACAGATTGGGGAACAGATCGATACCCTCTTCGTGTAGCCTTCTTGTTACGAGCCCTAACATGAGGGGTACACGAAAAGAACGTGTCCAGTTCTAAGTTCTAACTTAGTATTAGGGTTAGGACACTTAAGCGTTGCACAACGTGCGTGGGCGGCTGCGCGGGCGCGGCCGCGTGGACACTTCCGCCCGCGGCGCGTGCGCGCAGGGCCGCACTCGGACCTGCGGACCCAGCGCTGGCTCGTCAGAACGGACGCAGCTGAACATCGCAACAATAAAAGTTTTGAAAGTATTTCCATGACAATTTTCAGGAAATTACGATTGCATCGCATATACGAGTACACTCTTAGAACTTTTTGCTATCATGTATTTGCAGCTGTAGGTACTTGCACCATTTCATGATATGATGAGCCGTAGGTATGTGTGGCATCCGCCTCCCAAGCAGCGGGTCAACGGTTCGATCCACCTGTGGTCTTCGAAAGCTACATGTGCTGAATTGAATTTGTAATGTAACGAATTGCCTGTACGCTCGAACGAATCAGCGCTGTATTATTAGTAGATACGAGGCCCTTGCTTATCCGGAATATACCGTTGGACTGGGACACCGTGGATGGAGCTCGTCAAATGCCGTCGATCAATGAAATACTAAATACCAACGCTGCTGTGACTGACTTTGAACAGCTCTAGGCACATCTTTAAGGAATCGCATGGCGCGACACTTCGTTAAACATTGCTAATCCTTCTAAAATAGTCTTACTATTTATACAGCATATGTTACGTTATTTTCTTTGTTAGAACCTTCTTACTTAACGACTAATTCATACTATCATGCTCTTTATCTATGATCGCATAATTACAGGGTGGCCCAAAAATACGTTGACAAAGATTTTTAAGAAAATGTTTTTATTACTTACAAGACTTTCACAATATGACATTAAAAATTAAAAACTACAATCTTTTTAATTAAAAAAATCAATTATCTTCAAAATATCCACCTTTGGCTTTGATACACAGATGCAAACGTTTGTTAAAATTGTCAACGATATGCCGCAGCTCCTCCGAGGTTATTTTTGCCCACTCTTTGGTAAGTGTTGCTTTCAGAGCGTCTACACTTTTGTGTTTAGTGGCACAGGCCCTTGCCTCTAAGATTGACCACAAACTATAATCCATAGGATTAAGGTCAGCCGAGTAGGGTGGCCATTCTTTTGAGCTAATGAATCCGGGAAAATTGTCTCTACACCACTGCTGCACACTATGGGCCCTGTGAGATGGAGCCGAGTCCTGCTGGAATATCCACGGTTGGGTTTCAAAATGTTGTTGGCTCCAAGGAAGAACTACAGCTTCAAGGATATCTCTTCTGTATATTTCTTGATTAATTTTGACACCTTTTTCGATGAATATAAGGGGAGTTTTACCTGTGGAGCAAATACCACCCCAAACCATAACTGATTCCGGCTTTTGACGGTGAGGAACAATTGCGGCCGGTCCAGGACGACTAGAACAATACATTCTGTCATTTTGGTGATTATGGGCCTGTTCAACGCAAAAAAGTTTTTCATCTGAAAAAAGGATATTTTTCCACTTTTCAGTAGCGGCACGCTGCTTAATCAAACGGCATCTGTCGAGGCGAACTTTTTTATCTTTTTCTTCAAGAAGTTGTGCTTTACGCAGTTTGTTTGCTTTCAATTTGAGGTCATTAGCGACAATACGTTGCACCGTCGAACGACTTACACCCAGCTCCCTAGCCATTTTTCGCACTTTGGTCCGTGGATTGCGATCAAGCCGTTTCTTGATAATATTTCGGAGCCTGGGAGTCCTAACAGTCCTCTTTCTTCCTCTTCCTGGGCGGTCCGCGATATGCCCGAGCTCATTATATCGCTTAATAGTCTTGGACACTAGTTGACGACTGACATTTAGCGATCTAACTATCTCACACTGTCGTTTTCCAGATTCGTGTAAGGAAATTATTGCGTTGCGTTGCGAAGACATGACAAAAATCAATATTTAACTAAATAATTTTACACAAGCTATCTCTTCCAAATCGTCAACAAACTGTGTAAAAATGTAATAGAAAAACAAATGAACTCGTAGCGTGTTCCATTTTCAAAATTTTTACTTTTTAATTTTGTCAACGTATTATTGGGCCACGGTGTGGATCATTTGTTAGGTACGGCCCTGGGTCACAACAAACGTTTGTAGCTATTGGTGGAGCATTGTCCAAAACTTCTCCGATGCGGGTCTGGCGCGGGCCGAGGGGCAGGATTACTCACTGCGTAAATCCGTGGAGGTTAATGCGAGCAGGTCGGTCAGCAGTCGGTGCGAGGATGTGTCTGCCGGCGCCCGTGGTCGCGCTCGTGTTTGCGCTCGTGTTCGCGCTCGCGCCCGCGCGCGCGTCTCTGCTCCCGCTCCTGCCCGAGCGCCTGCGCGCCTCCGTCGGGGGCTTCGCCGTCATGAACTGCCACCTCGACTTCCCCTTCGGCAACGAGATTCCCTACCACCTACAGTGGGACAAAGATGTAAGTCACATTTTCTAGTGTTTAGAAAACTTTGTTATACTAGCGCATACGAGCATGCAGGTCATAATGATGGTAAGCAGTCGTCGATAATGCTTAATAGAAAGAAAGAAAGAAAGAAAAAACATTTATTCGTGACAAACAGACAAACAAAACTCAACAAAATACTGACATGGACAAAAAACCTGTTGTCACGAAATGGTTTCAACTCAGCATTATGCTGGCGTTACAACCAGGCTCTGGTCTTCCGTAAAAGGTAACAGGTACCTTGGGTTTGAAGTTAGGGGTAGCTAAGTACTTAATTTAAAATGTTGTTGATACAACTTAATGGCAATTGGAAAATAATACTGGGTACATACTAGTTACCTACGTGTCATATTTGCATAGTAGTGCAGTGCATTAAACTTGAAACCGACGTTGTTGGAACTCTATTTTTTGATGATTTTTAGGGTACCGTAGCCAACAAGTCCTTCCCTTTGGTATAGTTTTGCCATGTCCGTCTGTCCGCGGAAATCAGAGACTTGCAAAGCTCTAATTTGGCAAACTTAATTATACATTTAGATTACGCTGACAAAGTTGGACTTAAAAAAAAGAAAAATGATTTTGTAGGATATCTGATACTTCCCGTACATCATTGATTTTAGTGGGTTACCTATCTTAAGTTCGTAAAACTTTTGCCCGCTGTTTCGTTTGCCCGACATTTTCATTTGGCCGAAAATAATTTTTCTCTGAAACTTTCCTGGGATGTTATAAAACTAACCTAACCTAACCTACAGGTTCTGTAGGTATATCTTTTTAAACATTTTGAAAAGGTAATGGGTTCAGAGAAAAATGAATTTCGGCCAAATGAAAATGTCGAAAATCGAAACGTCGATTGGTTCCCATTTTAGTGCGCGGTATAAATATCTATGTGTACAAAAATTCAGTGTTGTTATTTTGATTGTGTCTGGAAAAAATGTGACAAACAGACAGACGGGTACGGCGAAACTAGCTGTAGTTTGCCTTCGGAACCCTAAAAACTGGGCAAAAGCATACCGGACCATGCTGTTTCGACGCCGTTATTACAAACACAAAAAGTCAAAAACCTATGACCTACTTTTCCTTGTAAATGTATTTGGTACTAGCTTAGATGATATTCAGTAGGTGTGAACATTTTAGTCATTTGTAACACAAGACCCAAATACATCTATATATTTCGTTACCTACATTATGTGTTTTCATTTAGAAGTGTGTATAATTGTTACTTCTTGTTCATTTTTTGGGAGGAATTCTACACGCACGAAAGTGCGGATATTCCTTAGTGCCGTATTAAGTCGGGGACTTACATACTTTCTAAATTCTATAGCATCATGTCAATATTTCCGGAATAATAAGTAGGTACCTAATCCAGCAATTAATACTATATATAATTATATTTTTTATTCAAATCAGTTCAGCCGATTCAGCGTGATTGAAAGTCAAACACCTAAACACCATCACATATCCTCACAAATATTCAGATTTATAAATACTAGCTTTTGCCCGAAAAACTGTAACGCAGGAGTTGTTATTCCTTAAGGAACTTCCTGATTCGTCGAAATAATATATTTGACATTGTTTTTTCAAGCGTTGATCCATGGTTTAACCGTGAAGAGGCAACCAACAAACAAAAACGCATTTGAATTTATTGTACCTATGCCTATTAGCTATTGCTAAATCATGGGAGAGCAGGATGTCCTGCCACAGGTATTCTTAAGTATACTTAAAAGGAGACCACCACCTTGTCTGTAGATATGTAAGAATAAATAAAATAAATAAATATCAGGGGACAATGTCACACCAATTGACCTAGTCCCAATTTAAGCTCTAGGCTTGTATTATGGGTACTAGACAACGATATAATTACTTATATAGAGAAATATATACTTAAATACATAGTAAACATCCATGAGTCAGGAACAAATATTCGCGCTCATCACACAAATATCTGCCCTTACCGGGATTTGAACCCAGGACCGCTAGCTTCGTAGGCAGGGTCACTACGAACTAGGCCAGTGCATCGTCAAAGAAATAAATTAACATTTCATCATAATATTTTTTTATCATTACGCGCGACTCCGCTCTTGTAACAGTCGTTTATAGCTAAAGCTAGTAAAAATGCAAATATTCGCGACCGGCAAGATACTTTAACTGTACGGGACCCTTCGCGCACCCGCCCTAGCTGCGCTTGACCCGTTCCCCCAGTAATCGCCAGCGGTTTCTTAGCTCAAATGTCCGGAATCCAGTTAACAGGACAAGTGGTCTCGTTAATAGGACCTCACAATAGCGGCGGACAATGCGGCCGGGAGGGGCCGCGGCGGCTCCTTGTCCCACGGCGCGCCACCGGCCGTAATTTAGTCTATTACTGTGTCTAATTGTCTAGAACACGGCGCGTTAAGTTAACTGGAAGATTGAGGAATAGAGTGCGATGAAGGCCTCGTACTCATTTACATCGGTGATGTGCTTATTGATGCACGATCCGGAGTTTCTTGCGGCGCTTCTTCTCCGCAATGATAGTCTTGTCCGAAGCGCTAGTAGATTCACTCTATATTACCGACGTGTAAAGGAGCCCTCATGTGGCCAATTTACTGAATAAATATTTTGAATTTTGAATTTGAATTTTGATGTAAGTGCAAAGATAAGCGGAATCAGGCGGAGTCTACAATGTTAATAAGCTTGCCACTTTACTTACAGGGTTTGTTATTCGATGCTTCATTTAATTAAAGGTCATGTGGATTTCCTAAATAAAATCGTTGTAGTTGTTTTTGAGACGAACATGCTCAAACATTTGGTGCCTATTCAAAGATACAAATAAGTCCTCTTTAAGCTTTAGATCTTGATCGTCGGTCTCTCTTACTCGCTCACGGGTGAAAAAAAAGTTTTTTTTTTTTTTTATAGCATGGGAATCAAACGAGCACACAGGCCACCTGATGGTAAGTGGAAACTGTGACCCATAAACATTCGCATTCACAAGACTGCAAATGCGTTGCCAACCCTGAGGACTAAGATGGAATGCCTCTATGCTAGTCATTTCACCGGCTGTCTTATCCCCAAACCGGAACACAACGATGCGAACACTGCTGCTTGGCGGTAGGTTAATGGATAAGATGGTGGTACCACCCCGGACGGACCCTGCACAAGGTCCTCCCACAAGTAAGTCTTGATACGTTTCAGTGTAGAACGGAACCCTAAATTAAAACGTGTTGGACACGCACTTGGCCGGTAATTTTAATTGAAAGGACGTGTTGTGGAGGTGTTACATTGTTTCATAATGGAGGTTGATGCAATCAGGGTGCGATGTCCTCTTTATGCTACGTCAGGAGTACTTTATGTATGCTATGAATTTACACTATGATTTTATGATTTTTTTTACAACAGTTCTTTATTTAAAAATCTAGGACCGTTATTATGATTAGTTTTTTCAGCATTAATAATTATTAATCAATACATTTTAGTCTAAGTTAGTGGTTTATACTCGTATACACCCGAATCGCGCAATAACAGGCGCCAAGTATAAAAAAATGAGATTGATCACCAGTGGCCATCATGACCTGTGAATCGCCAAACCCATCACTGAAATTATTCATGCGCTGCACCATGGTAATAACAATGCTATAATAACCATAAAAGAACTGTTATCACCATGGCAACTCATTATAGAACTGTTTTCACACTTCGGTTACGCTATAGGTGGTATTCTGATACCATTCACGATATCAAAATGCTAATAGTAGGTAGGTACGTGAGTAGAAATAATGCATTAATAGGAGCACACCCTGTTTCATTTCAATGAGCTCAACCGAGAACCAGCCAAAATAATTTACAGCAGGTCCACACGTACAGTTAAAGACTTAGATTTGTGACCCGCTAGGTCTAAAGTCAATCTGACATTCTACAGCAATAAGGTTGAGTTTCGTATAAGTTACAAATGATTTGGCATTTCTAAGGACTTCAAACCTTTTTTTTTTAAATGGGTCAATTTAACGTTTGTGACCGTACACGGACCGCGCTCATGCGCTGCCAGCACCGACCCTGCTTCCCCATTGTCTGGCACAATGAGGTCTCGCCCAGCTGGCATAATGGTCCGAGCCGTGGCCAAGGCCGGCGCACGCGCTTGCACGCGCCTGCGCCTCCTACTCGACGCCTGGGGCCCATTTGTCACAGTCTATTAGTCTAATAATATTATTGTTTTGCCTCGTAAATAAAACTACAAAAACCCGCCTTCAAAAACGCACCACGCACACGACCATTTTAATAGACGTTATTTTTTACGTTTATTAAAGGCGGTTTTTTGTTTTTTAAAACATTTTTTTTTAATTCTTTTTAGTGATCATAGTAAGCTGTTAGCTGTTATGTAGTCCCATACTTCTTAGTTGATATGAAACATTAAGACATTTCAAGCTCGCCGCTAGCAACACCGTGGGAAAGTCATAATAATATTTAAACAGTTAAAATGTTCTTCGGTGTAGTCGCTCAAACATCTCAATCGAGATATCTTATCGCAACCCTTGAAATAGGTACCGTTGAGGAGTTCCGGTGGCCATCAGTGGTCTTTATCATCAGTTCCACTTCAGGAAATGATATTTTCTGAATGCAAATGCGAGACTTGTTGCTAAAAATACTAAAATCGTTATATTTTATGTTTGCCTAAAATATTTGAGGAATTCCCTCAATTCCTCACTGATCATTAGATTCAGATTCAGATTTGGTGTTAATGGGAATACCTCAAAAATATACTCTATAAAAACAAAAAAGATTTTTTAAAATCGGTCCCCAATTAACAGAGAAATCAATGAACATACATTTAAAAAAAAACACAGGGTAACGTATAACCTCCTACTTTTTTGAAGTCAGTTAAAAATGAGACAAAACACTAATATTATTAGATTTATTAAACTAAAACTTTAACTCACACTAAAAATAATACTAGTCTATACGGTAAATTTTACTAGTAGTCTTGTAGAAAATTATTTTTATTATAAGTGATGGGCGGATGATGGATGCAAAATTACATCAAAATAATGTCGAAAGATTTCCGTAATATTTAAATGACTACAATTGATTAAAAAAAAAGAGAAAAAACTTATAGAATTTTAAAATAGTTTTCACCTCAGCAGCTCAAACAAGCAGGTTTTGCTGCTTAAAAACAGTGAGCAAAATTCAATTTTGCTGCGAGCGAGAGGCAAAGTAGCTTTTTAATTATTTTTTTTAAATGCCGTGAGCAGTGCTGGGGCTACTCACAACATTCGAAAAAATTGAACTTCACTTTGTTCTGTCACTTTCACTTCGATAGGAAAAAAGCGAGAGATAGAAACAACTTGATTCGAAGTTCGATTTTCAAATTCCACACATAGTAGGCCCAAAAAGAAACGCACGTTCGGATGCACACATAACCGTAAAATTGCAAATAAAACTATCTGTTAAAGTTTGAAATGTGTTTATTATAACTATTTTATACAGTAGGTACAATCATTTTTTTTATTTAATGTTTTGAAGACAAAATTAATGAAAAATAAGAAGTTTATCATGTATCTACATAATTTTGTTATCGTTTTAACAATCTTTAATTTCGTGACATAAACCGCGGGGGCAGTTTCAGAACGCATTTCAAAAATAGCGGGATTATTGTAGCCAATAGCCATAGACAAGGCCTAGTTAGGTTTTTTTAAAGCCACAGACTACATAAAGCTGTATAAAGTTGTGTTTGCACTACGGCATTATCAAGTTGAGTGACAGGTTTTGTCTGTTTCATGTTTATTTTTTCCACTTTTTATTTTATTAGTATTTTGCAAAAATGCTTGTGATTGATGCATATGCGATCGTGTCGTTATTTAGTCGTGTATTCACCAAATGATCACAACGGAAGACCTGCGTTGGCCCTACCAGCTTCACGCTGTGTTGTTCTCGCTGCTGAGGTGAAAAGTTGTATGTCTCACACGAGACCAAAGTTTTTTACGTCTCGTATCTTTGAATCCCTCGCTACGCTCAGGATTCTAACCTAGAATCACTCGCTGCGCTCGTGATTCAATAATAGAATCCTTCGCTTACTCGGGATTCAAAATCATCACTCGCAGCAAAAACCAACTTTGCTCTCTTGTTGAACAAATAACTATTTTTTTTTCTTAATAGGTATTTTTAGTAAATTCCTTTTATACACCGTGTCCAAAAAGTTCGAATACACATCTTTTTGCACTAACCCTAAAGACATACAGTCTACAGGCCATCGAATTATTATTTTAATTTATAAAGTATGTTGTCGTTAACAAAATACAATCGTTTCAAACGTCCAGCATTTGTAGTTTGCTTTTAATACACGATGAAACAGTTTCGTGAAACGATTATCAGAAAATATAGCAATGGCAGGCATATTTCACTTCTATACAAAGCGACAAAGTAGGTCCGATCAACACGTAAAAGTATTGAATACATATTAAATATATGTATAATGCTGACCGAACGCGCCTAAATAAACCATATTAACTCCTATTGAAAGTTCATTTTTCGTAGTTTACTGCGAACGTATAGTTATACCTACGTTTGCTCGCTCGAACGGTAGGGTTGTCAACACATCGAAAATATTAATATAAATTAACAGGTACACATTATGAGAAAAACAGTTACTTGAATAATCAAAATATAATATATATATATTTATATATATTTATTTGATTACACGCTTGATTGTTACTTTTACATTCTGTTTAAGATTAAATAACTATTAACTATAGGTTTTTTCCAATCAAAACTCGTTTGCAGAAATATTGAGGTTATGTGTCAAACAGTACTGATTTGTTTGTAAACAAATAATTTTATCATTTCTATTGACCCCGAATTTAGATAATTCAATATTTCTAACTTGATGAACACTGTTTCGTGTTGATTGATCACTTCAATATACTTAGGTATATCATCTTATATGTATAAATAAAAATAAATTGCAACTACTGACCTTTCCTCGTTCACCGGCAAAGAGAAAAACGTTTCCTTTTTACTATTTTTGGTTCTCTTGTGTAAACACCCACTCACACAGCAATAATGAGTCATTTTTTTAAATTATACATTCACCAAAATAATTCAAAGAAACAACAACATACCACACACATCTAACCGAACTTGACGTAATGACTAGAATGTACTACCACAGATTAAGTAAGAGTGTACTACTCGCCTACTTCATCTCGCTTGACGTGTCTCGACCATGTCTCGACACTCAAAAACCGGTCGAGCGAGTTGACATCGACGCGCGCGGGCATCCTTGATGTATTAGCATCGGCAACTATGTTCCGTCAGGCGGTGATTATCGGACGTACCTCGCTCAGATAAATATCTGTTACGTAGTAACTCTTACTTAATCTGTGGCAATGGCGACAGCCCAAGTGCTATTTTTAAGGCCTTAAAACCCCTTGGAATTAAACGCAATCTAGTTTACACCACAATCAAAAGGTATAAAGAGACCTCCTCAGTAGAAGACAGGAAAAGACCCGGTCGGCCACGTTCAGCTAGAACCGATAGTGTAGTAAAGATTGTGAGAGAGTGACATCGGCGGAAAAAACTCCGTTCTATCCGAAAATTGGCTGCTGAGCTGAAAATTTCAAAAGGATCGGTACACAATATTTTGAGGGTGGATCTTGGATGCCATGCCTACAAAAAACGAAAAGTTCATGGCATTTCCGAAGCGACCAAGAAAAAGGGAGTACAAAGATCCAACATAATACTTTCTTGGCACGCAGGGGATGAGTTTGTATTTTCTGACGAGAAACTGTTCGTGTTAGAATAGCCTCGTAACGCCCAAAATGATCGATTGTGGGCACCAATGATAGAAGACATTCCGGACAACCAGAAAAATGTTCCTAGGTTCCAGAGCTCACCATCGGTGATGGCGTGGGGTGCAGTTTGTAAGCGGGGTAAACTACCTCTAGTATTTATCGATAAAGGCGTTAAAATCAGTGCTCAATACTATAAATCTGAGGTTTCGGAGAAAATTGTTGCTCCAAATTTAAAAAGGATGTTTGAGAACGAATATTATGTTTTCCAACAAGACGGAGCTCCTTCACACACGGTAAACGCTGTTCAAGCTTGGTGTTAGGCTAATTTGACCGATTTTCTGCCGAAACATGAATGGCCACCCAGTTCTCCAGACTTGAACGTATTAGATTATTCAGTGTGGCCGTACATGCTCTCGAAACTACATGATTATAAAATCGCAAACCTGGATCATTTCAAAAAGGTTTTCGAGCATATTTGAAAAGAAAAACCGATGGAAGCGGTGCGTGCCGCGTGCGATTCATTTGAGAAGCGTTTGAAGCTAGTAAAAAAAGTTAGAGGTAGAGTTATTCCGAAATATTTGTTGTAAATATTGTACATAAGTGTGCCATTAATAACATATACTTTCATTGTACATATTAACTGTTCGTTCATTTATTTTATTGAAAATCTAAACTGTATGCAAACTTATTGGACACGGTGTAGTTTGCTAAATACTTATGTATACCTATAGGGAAATGACCTCTACACATCTACAAACGTAAGAGAGGCGTATTCGTAAAATGATACTTCAGTACTTTCTTATTATACAAAAATGTACTGATTTAAAACAAAAACTGCATAAATTTTCACACATAAATACCAAGTACTCAAAATTTAATAAAAATCTTATCCACCTTGTGCTTTCGTCACCATATTGCATCCGTCATCTGCCCATTAGTCTGGAGTGTTTCGAGGAATGGCCCCTGAAGGATCAATTTCATTCGTCAATAGCCCGCATATGCTCGTATGCTTGTAGCAATCCATTGACGAGTTGTTTTAACATTATTGTGCCGGAAGCTATTGCTGCCATGAAATGCAATGTATCACGAAATGCTTGCCGGTTATTGAGCAATGAAACTGACCCTTGAAGGTGGTGCGCGGCCCGGGCAGCGGTGGTTACAATAACACGGGCCATTTTTTAAGAAGTAGTGCCCGTTACCTATAGCTGTCTTAGTCTTATTTGGTGTAATAGAATGAGATGTCCGTACTGTTGATATTATAGTACATTGTTGCCTAGGCGCGGAAAGTAAGGGTTTTCCTGACGAGGTGGTTAGCAGGCCGAGCAACAGCGAGGCCTGCTAAAATACGAGTCAGGAAATCCTCGTTTCCGCCGAGGCATACATAATGCTTTTCTCAAACATGTGAGGAAATAATACAAGTACATTTCTAAAAAGCAAGTAATTTAATTTCCTTAGATTTAGCGGGAAGCAGGTTTTGCCTAACCGAGGCAGCTTCAGATTTTAATATAGGCCGTGTGGTACCTATTTCGTCGTTTTCGTTGCTTGAGCTCATTTTTTATAGTAAGTATTTCACACAACAAATAGTTTAATATTCGGTTTCACAATTATATTATGCAGAATGACTGTCAATTGTTTTTAAATAATAACCATAGACATTGGAATGCAAATTCAAAAAGAAACACACGCACTGTGCTAAAAAAGCGAGCAGTTACCTTGGCTGTTTGGAATTTTTGTCTTGGTCCTTTTGATTTTGTATGCAAATTGACAGCATTTTTAAGAAATATATGGACATGGACGGAAAGTGTTTTCATATGGTTTTTTTACTCCTAGGAGTAAAATGAGGCACTTTCCGTCCTTGTGTTTCAATCGGAAAACCGTTTTTTCCGAGCATGTTTGAGAAAAATATATTACTCAAACAATTTACCGTGTAACTTTGGAATGGATGGATTGTCATAGATTTGGAAAAGCGTATTAGAAGTAGCGAAATAATTTTTTAATTTATACTTAGCATTTCTAGTTAGGAAACAGGTTAGGTAAAAGTTGATCAGGCCCGAAGAATATATGGCCTTCTTTATTTTGCGTAAAATACAGAGTGTTTGGCGGATGGATGGACATACGTCTATAGGAGATAGGTGGGGCCATCTGCTACGCGGTCCACAAAAAAAATATATAGGCCCGTCATTTTTTTTTTTTGTTTGTTTTTTTGAAAATTTTCCATTTTCAAGATTTACTTAATAACTTTAAAAAAAATTATAAAACAGGCAACATTTTTACTTTTTTTTATCTGGGCTAATACCAGAATCTTACAAATTTAAAATTCGGTGCAAACGAAAGCTAAAAAAAAAAATACGGGCTCTCAAACCATAAAAGGAGTTAAAAAGAAATCTAAACAGCCAACTTTGCATTGCATTAAAAAAAAATAAAAAATTGACTACTTCTAATTATTCAAAAACATCTTCCTTTCGATCGGTACACAATAATCCCAATTTGTTTAAAAACAGCTATAAAGTTATTCGTCAACTTTAACAAGGCGGACATATTTATAACGAGACTAGTTTCGAGGAAAGTGATAATAACCTACAGGAAATAAAGAAAACACAGAAGTTGATCATTAACTATGTACTTAATTTATTTATAAAAATTGCTCAAACTGCTGCCCTCGATTATTTATGCATGCTCGGCATTGATTTCCCATTTCTACAGTCGTTACTTTGAGCAGCATCTCTGCTTTCATTACATCAAAGGCAGCATTTATCCGATTTATTAAATCTTCTCTGCTTTCTCGTGGTTGCTGGGTTAGAATTGTGCCACTCCATATCTTCCCGTGGATGTCGTAAGAGGCGACTAAGCGAATAAAGGCTGTCACTAATACGCTGGTAAACATCTTAGCCTAAATTGTGCAAAATGAGGTTACAGAATTAGCAACAAGTTTTTAGAGTTGTTGGTAATTCTGTAGCTCTGCCTACCCCACTATGGGAATGAAGGAGTGAGTTCATGTATGTGTGTATGTATGTATTAAATCGTCACGATTTTCTACTTCGGTTACTTACACCAACTCCTTAGCCCTTTCCGAAACGTAAAAATCGATCGGAGTGAGGTCTGGCGACCGCGGAGGCCAGGCAATTGGACCACCCGGCGTTATTTAGATGCTCCCTCACAGCAATGCTCCATTGCGCCGGGCAGCCGTCATGTTGGAAGACGATGGGTCTATCTTCTTGGAATACTTCTTCCAAAAATTCGGGTAGGTCGTTTTGTAAAAAAAATTTTTTTCCGGTTATTTAATGTTTATCAACCTTATCAGGGTAATTCTCGGGTCCATATTGGCGTATATAAACCTTTGTAGTCCGAATGTGTTGTAACTCATAATCATCGCAAGTCATAAATTGTTTCTTTTTCTGAAACGTTTTTTACTTCAGGGTTTTTATAAAACAAACCTAACCTTATTTACCAGCTAGATATTTCAAAAATCCTGAAATAATAGAAAAAAACACTTTAGGACTTGCGATGATTATATTATACATTTGGACTACAAAATTTTAGCGCTCCCGTAATTCTCTTATCGTTTCAACCGCTCGTCACAACCGTGGCTACAATTTTGACGATTTTCTGAGGAAAAATTACATACATACATAACTTCACGCCTGTCTCCCAATGGGGTAGGCAGAGACTATGGAACGCCAGGTGCATCGATCTAAACATACCACTTTCGCTTCCTCTACATTCATCAATCTCTTCATGCACGTACGTCGGTTTCGGGTGCTTTTTATTTGAAAAATTAAACAGTAAGAATTGTAAGCGGCGGTTGAATTCTACAAAATGGCATTAGAGTCTACAGGGATCCCATCAATAATGCGACCACGGTGGTTAGCAGTTAAAACGCTCGCGAGAAATACCCATCAGCAGACTTCAGCTGGCGTACGATGCTAGCGGTAACGGGGTCGATTCCCGGTATGGGCAATTTTTTGTGTGATGAGCGCGACTGTTCTGAGTCTTGGATATTGAGATTGTCCCCAGATATTAATTTTCAATAATTTAATATAATTATCTAGTAAGTTAAAGCGAGCTCACAGACCCGTGTCGACAACCCTGGCAACCTAGTGTCAACTGACCAAGGGCGCAGAGTCGCTGGCCGCTGCGAAGCGAGTAACACCCAGCGCGTCAGGTTCCCGGCCCCGGGTCGACCGCAACCGCGGCCAGCTCGCGTGTCGCCGCCGCCGTGCTCCTGCTGCATCAGCTGCTACGTTATGGCCTTCACTTGTAATTGCGCATTTCTGTATGTGTACCGGCATATTCAGCATTCGCAGTTTGACCTTATGACTTCGATTGCCCGAATTTTAATTGCCATAATGGTAACACTTGCCATAATATTCATTTGCCATTAAGGCATTTTTTCTGAAACCTTTACTCTTTCAAGTAATTTTTAAATGCCACCGTAGACAGCCCAATATGTTAGGTTAGTTTTATAAAAAATCTGAATAGTTCACGATGACAAAATGCCAATTCGGACAAACGATAGAGAACCCAGTTTGACTAATGCTGTAGGGCTTTTACCAACTAGGTATAGGTGCATGAATTCCAAAAGCACGTAAGAAATAAATTTGTTATTCAGAAAGAATATAAATATGAAGACGGCTTCTCTATTGTATACATGTATTCCCTATATCGACGGCGAAACTGCAAAACCGCGTAACTAACAAATTTATGATAGAGCAAAATAAACCTTACAATCTTATTTAAAAAGGTGCATTTTGCTCCTTACTTAAAATGTTACTTACGCGGTTTTGCAGTTTCACCGACGATGTGTTTCCTATGGTAAAACAATATTAGGGATCTACTTACGATCCTTACGATATAGCTCTTATTTACTTGACTGTAGGTACCTAATGGTGGCTGAGTTTAGAACAATGCCACAACACTCATACTTTATCATACTATCGTAAGTATTTGTGACGTTAGCAACTTTCTGTATGTAGAATCATTTCGTTTTTAACCGACGTCAAAAAAGGAGGAGGTCACCAAATCTGAAGCTGATAAGGGGATCAGTGAGGACTTGAGGCAGCTCCCCAAATATTGTAGGCAAATATGTAGCGATTTTAGTATTTTTAGCAATAAGTCTAGCATTTGCATTCAGAAAGTATCATTTGGTGAAGTGGAACTGATGATGAAGACCACAGATGGCCACTGGAACTGCTCAACGGCACTATTTCAAGGGTGGCGATGACATATCTTGATTAAGATAGTTGAGCGACTATAACAAAGAACATTTAATTGATTAAATATGACTATGACTTTCCCGCGGCGTTGCTTGCGGCGAGCTGAAATGTCTTAATGTTTCATATCAACTAAGAAGTGGCACTACATAACAGCTTATTATGATCACTAAAAAGTATAAAATAAAATAAATGATTATAAACAACAAAACGCCTACAAAATAGCTTCCTTTAAAATGGTAGGTAGGTATCTGTAGGTCAGTCAGGTCAGTCAAACTGAAGTAGGCGACTCACAATATTTTTACCAAAAACCGACTTCAGTTTGACTGAACTACACCTACCATTTTAATAGAAGTTATTGTTTGTGTTTTTGAAGGCGGTTTTTTGTTTCTTATTATTATTTTAATTTAACTTCTCTTACCTATAGGTAGGGAGCGGTTCCCACCGGTCGTCACGTTTCATTATAATGTCGATTTCTTTTAGATAAGAATCTGCGTGTTAGTTAAGTAAGTTAATCTTGCGTACATATGTATGAACTCTATCACTATGGACCCCTCCGGTAAAGCTACTAATGAAAATACCGCGACCGGACAGGCTTTTATTGTCAGGTAATTAATAAAACATATAAAAACCGACCGTGTCGAACTCGCGCTAACGCGGTTGTGTCCGTAGGTACTATTCTTGTACAGGGGGTCCTCTTTTTTATTATTTGTTGTTATAGCGGTCGGTAAACGAAATAAAAAGAAGTAATAATTTCAACTGTCTACCTATTATGGTTTATAAGATACAGTACAACCTACTGAAAAACAGACGGACGGACGGACAGCGGATGCTTAATAACACCCTTCCCTCTCCTTTGGCACCCTTTGGAAACCCTAAAAATGGCCTCCGCCGCATCACACTTAATAAGTAACAAATTAACAATCACTGGCAGCGATTGGCTTAAGACTTTGATGGACATCGAAATTGGAAACCCGTGCGACGGTCGCGTCGAGGCCGCGCGGCCTGCGCCCGCGCCGCGGGGATGCGCGAGGGCGGCCGACTATTAATAGCCACGCGATGCGCGATTACTAGACAATGCCGAGTGACCGCCGCTGCAGCTCCTGACCTTCATCCAGGGACCTCGATACAATCTTTGATCTACGACGTTCAAGAGGACTGTGAGGCGAAGCATACGTCGCGTAGGTTACGGGCGATAACGTTTACATACATACATACATACATACCTTCACGCCTTCATTCCCAGAGTGGGCTAGGCAGAGCTACAGAATTACCAACAACTCCAAAAACTTGTTGATAACTCTGTAACCACAATTTGCACAATTAGGCTAAGATGTTTAACAGCGCATTAGTGACAGGTTGCTAGCCCATCGCCTAACAGTACTACAAGCCCTTTATCCCTTAGTCGCCTCGTACGACATCCACGGGAAGACATGGATTGGCACTATTCTACCCCGGCAACCATACGGGGACGGCAACCATACGGGGAAAAATACGATAACGTTTATCACCTCCTAAATCAAGTTCGATTTCCTCGATGTTTCGTCCTCTTTTTTTATTATATTTTTTTAGGATACGAAAACGTACCAACAGAGCTTTTTCATAATATCTATGTACAACATCATACAACATACAGCATCAACATCGTAGAGTAAAAGGAAGGTCTGTAAAATTGAAAAATCTCCATTATGTTAGGGTGTTTGGCAGATGGATGGACATACGTATATAAGGGATAGGTGGGGTCATTTGATACGCGGTCCACTAAAATTTTTTTTATATATTTTTTTAGACTTTAAAAAAAAAAGTTTTTAATATTTAAAACCTCATAGATTCCGCTTTTAGCTACAATTTCTCAGCTTTGGTATTAATAACAAACTGCGTGTAGTCGCCAGTTCGCCATCGAACGATAATTTCTGCTGAAACCTTATTGATTAAACTTAAGCAACATAAACTGTTATGTAGGATAGTTTAGGTTAGACTTGTAACCACGAAACAATTACAACACCTGCACTGCTGCTTATCGATGAAATGATAATTCGGCCAAGTAAGACATTCTACGAAATGACCGGCTTAAGGGCTTCAAGGTCAAACCGATGACCAGTGCTCTATTGCGTTTTGTCCTCGGAAAAATAAAATAAGTTGCATCTTGAAGGAGTCAACACGCGCGTGGGAGCCGGCGGCGCAAGCGGGCGGTAATGGCGGCCGCCCGCGCGCTCATTAGCCCATTAGCACCTAACGAGACGTGTCGAGTGGCCCGGGAGCCGCGCCGGCGCACGGTCCCGCGCGATCTAGGCCGCGGGTGCTGATGCCTCCTTGTCGTACATGACAAGCGGCATTAAGTAATAAATCTAGGACCTGTTGATCTAGTTTCTGTCTCTTGACGTCAATCGCGCCTTTTTTTTACCGATGCAAAAGAGAGGTGTTAATAGTTTGATCACTATGTGTGTGTGTGTGTCTGTCTGTGGCACCTATTAAACGGCTGAACCGATTTGAATGCAGGTTCTAGCTGTGGTCCTAGCTAGATTTCATGAAAATTGGTAGGGCCGTTTACTTAAGAGATATCAGGTCTGAAAGAACCATTGCAAAGGGGGTTTTTCTCTAATAGTTATGTAGTTGTTGTGCCGTGTGGTTGCCGGGTTAGAATAGTGCCACTCCATGTCTTCCCGTGGATGTCGTAAGAGGCGACTAAGGGAATATAGGCTTGTAGTACTGTTAGGCGATGGGCTTGCCACCTGTCACTAATACACTGGGAAACATCTTAGCCTACTTGTGCAAAATGTGGTTACAGAATTATCAAGAAGTTTTAAGACTTGTTGGCAATTTTTTAGCTCAGCCTACCCCACTCTGGGAATGAAGGCGTGAGTTTATGTATGTGTATGTAGTTATGTATGGAATCCGGTTGTTGGAACCACTCTTGCTTTTCTGTAGAAAGCCTTACAGAATTGCAACAGGCTGCAATTTAGAATTTAGGCAAAATTTTATAATGGAAATGTGGCCTAACCACGAGATGTACAGTCACAACACGGGATTGTTGAGCCACTTGCCATGTACGTATTTTGGTCGTGTAATACAAATCGGGTTTAGTTTCGATCTTTGTCACCGTGTTTAACAGACGAGAAGTGCCATTTAGATTAGAATCACTTCTTCACCTTCTTTAAATTAATGGCGGTCCACCAAGTAATTTCGCCAGTGTCAGTGAGAGAGTATAATCAGTAAGTATATACAACAGTAAATCAAAATTAACAATTGTAAAAACCGGGCATTTTTCAATCGGCCATCTTCCCTCCCCGAAGGTTACCCGAGTCTAGAGTCACCTGATTCCTTCTTTCTTTGCCCCCGCGGCGACTTGAACAGCTACTATCGCGGGGATATGGCGTTTCCACGTGAAGTGATTTCGCCAGTGTCAAGTATATATAAGTATAAATCAATATAGCAATAAAACACAATCCAATCTTCTCTAGGAAGATTGGGGGCAACGTTGTACGGTGATTTGTAGGTATAGGATAGTTTTAACCTCTGCACCACTGCGAGTCCACTTGAAACGAGAAGAAAGATGCCAGATACACGAAATAAGTCCAAGTCTTCAATCACTGTGCGACACAAAGGCATAAAAAGTACAAATCACTATCAGAAAAGAACTTTGAACACCTAATTACCCAAAAATTAAAGTCTAAAACAAATTACACGTCCGCCATCTTTTAACGTTGCAAATGGCCCCCCGTCACCTGATTAAATGAACATTAAACGTTATATTTTCATGCAATTTATCTGTTGGCTAACCTGATGACCAAGCCTGCCAACCTGACATTAGAGTGATTACACCCAAAGCCAACCAATTACCAGGTCTTGAAATAGTAACCTAGCGACAATTGTTATAAAGTAACGATATTAACGGAAAAATCATGATTGGTCATACGACATCGGGACAACTCGACCTTACCGATGTGTCACATTATTTTTCACAGCCGATTTGATGGAAATACCGAATGACAAAGATAGAATACTCTTTCTGATGTAAGAATACTCGTATAGACATTTCATCATTCGTGATCACTTGTTCAAGACCATGTTACACGAGTATGCCTAAATTGCGGACAGTGGCAAGGTGACTGTACCAGCAAGCTCGAACTTCCCTATCCTGACGATGACCGACGTACGCGTTAATAGTTTGCGGATCGTAGTTACTGGTCTTATTTAGCCTTCATGGATTTCCCTCTAACATTGTATAATATTATATAAAGAGTTATTGGTAAGTCGACCTATTCCCCTCTAGGGGTTATGGGGGAGATCATTTGTTCGCGACTTCTTCCGGGCTGAACTCTGTATTTATTCCCTAGGGATTTATCCTGTTTTCCAAGTTCAAAAGTAAGTATCCTATATCGTCGGTGATACTGCCAAACCTCGTAGGTAACAAATTTTTGATAGAGCAAAATAAACCTTAAGTTCTTATTAAAAAGATGCATTTTGCTCCTTATTTGAAATGTTATTTACGCGGTTTTGCAGTTTCACCGACGAATCCTTATGGTGTTGGTACAGGTTCTCTATCGTTTGCCCGAATATCAATTGCCATAATTGTATCACTTGCCATAATATTCATTTGCCATAAAGGCATTTTTTTCTAAAACCGTGAACTATTCAGAATTGTTCAAAATCAAACCTAACCTAACCTAATGGGCTCTATACGATGGCATGTAAAATTTACCTGAAAGGTTTACAGTTTCAGAAAAAATGCCTTTATGGCAAATGAACATTATGGCAAGTGATACTATTATGGCAAATGAAATTCGGGCAAACAAAGTGATCCCGTTGGTACAAGATGCAAGTAGGTTGCGTGTATTGAGGCACTTGCGCAGGTTAAATGCATCGTGTTAACAACTGTATAAAGAAGTGTGCGGGTCCAGCGACTCGTGCATGGTGCATCAAGCTCGAGCATAAGTACTGTATACTTGCTCAAGCTACATCCACCATTATTGAGAACCCATATACTGTATTCCGCATTTTATCCAAATCCGTCCAGCAGCAGTGATTCAAAGATGAGTAGGTACATTCAAACTTTCTCTCCTTCTCCCTCTGTTAGACTACGCTGACGTTGCTTATATGGACCTCTCAGAACAGCTCTTTGATAAGCTTGAGCGACTCCAAAACGTGAACATTTTCGGCCTACGTAAATACGATCATGTCTCCCACTTCCGTGCATCCAAACTGGCTACCTATTAGTTTTCGCCGAATCGTTCACATCCTGTCGCTGCTTTTTTTACGCTTCTGACTCTTGCCTTGAAAACACCAAGGTTATTACTAAACCGCGATTAGAATACACTTCGGAAGTAACGTCAGCACGCTGTCATTGCATATAAATGACCAGGGGTCGGACAAAAAGTGCAGATGACGTCAAACCACTTATATGATGATTTCAAATAGTATTTTTGATTTTCATAAACAATTATCACTTATCATTTATCAACCTCTTTATTAAACGATATCGCCACTTGAAATGAGTAAGTACGGGTTTGACTGACATATTGTCAATCAGATGAACAATAAATTGACTTCGTTATTGTTTAGCTATTGTATCTTCACGATTATATTTAGCTAAAAAATATATTTACTAATGTATAAAAAACGCTGTAAAATGTCATCTTTACTCGAATATTGTGGCAATATATATATATATATATATATATATTCTACAACTGATATTTTAATATCCGTAGGAACGCAGACTACAGGACAAGGCAAAGATATCTCTACACAAACTGAGCAATCAAGTACTGCGATTGTTATGGATACCGCGAAATTGTTGGCTATTTTTTTTTCCCCCGGTCAACCAATTGTGAAAAAAGAATCATTCAAGCATATTTTAAGTCTGTGACAACAATAATAGACTTGTTAGAAATGCATAATTTCATTAAATAATAAGTATAATAAAATAACACCAAATTATCTTTATTTTTATTTTTACTTATCTTACCAACTGTTCCCACTTTTGAGTATTAAGTAAACCTATTTATCTGAGGTTCCCACAGACTTGTTCTAATTTCAAATAATTATACCTTATGGTAACAAGTTTATGTCACACCTGCCCATAAAGTCGCTTTTTACGCCCGCTACGCGTACGGGAAAACCCGCAAACATCTGCGATCTCGGACTTTCTTTGTTTTATCTCCCTAGTGGTGTAATATACTATTATTCACTACATCACCCTCTTTCTCTCATCATCACCTCTGTATTATCAATTGCATGGATAATTTTTTTACGATTATTTTGTTATGTTTCATTAATACTACTTTGTTACTACATGTCACACGGAAGTCTAAATACAAACTTAAACATCATCCTGTGTGCAAGATTACGTCATTTTTACGTCATCCGCACTTTTTGTCCGACCCCTGTAAATGACAATTACTAATGGCGGATATAATATGCAATGACAGCGTGCTGACGTTACTTCCGAAGTGTATTCTAATCGCGGTTTAGTAATATATGATTCCGGGATACAGAGCAGGGAGAGCATTCCAGACCTTCGCAATTAAAACTAAAAATTATACGCGTTTCGAAGCGAGTGGCGGGAGCTTGAATTTAATAGGGACGAATGCTGGAAAACACGGAAAGGCTCACCCAGCAGTCGAGAATTCACACAAGCAAAAAAACCTATCTATAGAATAGGCGAAATATTTTCGCAGCTGTAAATAAATATGCAAATTGGAATCACTTAACATAGTAGTTCAATGTTCGATGAAGAAACATTTCTCTGCGGCGTGGTTATCAGGCTCACGGAACAATGTATTTATTCAAAGAGTTGTTTTGCTGTAAGCGTGACCGTGACCGTTCACCCTTAGATAAATTAGCGACTGTAGTAGGTAGATAGCTATTTTGAGACGAGGGAGCCAAAAGCCACGTGTAGCGCTAGCGTTCTTAACAAGTACCTGTCATTAAAAACTTTAGTTATTTGTTATACAAGTGGGGAAAGTTGTATTTTACCTGCGAGTGTTCATTTGAAACACGAGCTAGTGAAAGGATTTTATGATTGACCACGAGCGAAGCGGTGGTTCAAAAATAGAATCCTGAGCGTAGCAAGTGTTTCAAGACACGAGACGTAAAATAACTTTTCACCCGTGTATAACACAAAACTTTTCACCTCACTACAGCGAGGAAACTAAGAAAAGGGTTTGTACTGTAAGCTCAGTTCCGCATTTTGCAAGGTTTCCTGTAATTCCACAGGTGTTACTACGTCTTTATCAAAGCTGTCAAATATCACTTAAGCTGCCTTCAAATGTCAAAACTATTTCTTCACTTGTGGATAAAAAGCGATTTTCTCAATAGATATCAAACAAACAAAAAGGGCTTTCCGAGCTAGTGAGATGAAAAATATATTTTAATTGAATAAGAGGCTGAGTTAACAGGACCGTATCCGTTCGCGATGCCGTCAGTTTATGGGTTTTTTGAAATATTAAGCTTTAAAGCGCTAATTTTTGTTAGAGTCACGTGTCCCCCCCCCCCCCCCCCCCCACTACAGCCATAACTACAAATACTAAAAATCAGAAAATATCTAGAATGTAAGCACATATAATGAATTTAATAGGACTCTATCACCAATAAGTAGACTTCAGTGGTTCTTGAGTTACAAACGGTTTAAATGTTTATACCTACCGAAAACTTATTTGCGGTAGTTATAAACTAGTACTTAGTTACTGGCACTGACCGTGACCTATGTCGATGTATGGGGATTACAGTTTTCCAACGGCAAAGTTAAGTTTGTCGGGAGGTCTAATTTCAGACATGCTCTTGCCCGGTTTTTCATTTTAATGTTGTTGGTTTCAGGTACACTAAACTTTTCAACAGTATTTAAATTTTCTATGTACCGAATGTAACATTGTCGGCAGGGCGAGATGGTGCTCTCGTGGCTGAGCGGGTGGGAGGAGGCGCGCGTGGGCCCGCGCTGGGCCGGGCGCGCGCGCCGCGTGGGCGGCCCGGGCGACGCCGCGCTGGGGGGCGGCTCGCTCAACGTGTCCGCCGTGCGCGAGACCGACGCGGGCCTGTTCCGCTGCCGCGTCAGCTTCCCCAACCGCTCCCCGCCCGCGCGCAACAACGGCACGCTCTACTACCTCGACGTCGACGGTTAGTGCTTGCGACGGCAGCTGAAGGCATCTCTACTTTGGAAATTGAAGTTAGAAGTTACGTTAGTTACGAATACGACGCGCTGGCCTAGTTGGTAGTGACCCTGCCTACGAAGCTAGCGGTCCCGGGTTCAAATCCCGGTAAGGGCAGATATTTGTGTGATGAGCGCAAATATTTGTCCCAGAGTCATGGATGTTTTCTATGTATTTAAGTATATATTTCTCTATATAAGTATTTATATCGTTGTCTAGTACCCGTAGTACAAGCCTAGAGCTTAGTTTGGGACTAGGTCAATTGGCGTGACATTGTCCGCTGATATATATAAATCTGGGCCCATGCCTCAAATGGCAATTTTGAGGATAATGTAAATAAATCATTGAAGCGCCTAGCGTTCCGTTGCCATAGCGCAGCGGGTCTATTCCGACTAGTTACATTGTTAGTTCCATTGATGTAACTAGATGGATTTTTTTTTCCTAGTAGTTACATTGAACGAAGATGGTTTCCGTAATGGAACTACATGGACTTTTTTTTCCGAGTAGTTACATTAATAATATGATAATAATTTTAATAATTAAAGTGCTGTCGTCAAGATTTGCTTTATTTCGGGTAAAATAGAAGATCCGGGGCTGCTGGGTCAGACTGTTTCGACAAAGACGGCCAAAGCTTATTGCAAGTTGTAGCCACTTGCACCAGGCGCGGATTGTCACGGAGGTTCGTTCCCGTGCCGTGATACCAACTAAATGATACCATCGTAGCAGAAAAACTCAGTATTGCTGTACTGAGGGAGAAAACGGTCGAGGACAGGACTCCTACTCAGAATAGTATTAGATATAAAATCTGATATCCTTCTCCTATGTTTATTTAACCACCGTGTAAATGTGCAGGTTTACTCTCGAAGTTTTTTCTTCACCGTAAGAGCATCGGGTACCTTAAGTCAGAAAAACTCATTGGTACATAGTGACCGCGGGGGTTCGAACTCGGTACCTTACGATCACGAGTCGACCCCCTTAGCCACTAGGCCACCGACGCTCTTGCGCGTAATTGCTTTGCATCAGTTTAAATTAGTTTGATGTGACCTAGGTACATCATCGCTTAGCCTCTCTTTGTACAAATTTGGTATTGGCTGGTTTTAACAGTTCACACGCAATCAAGCTCGTCGTCACGGAGGTGTGGCCGAGGCCATTTGTAATTATGTATTGAAACCTACAAGGGCGGTAGGTATTGTATTTTCAATCGACTAAGACGAACTTTTTTAACTTTTTTTAAAAACATTTACATGCACATAAGTAGGGTGCGTCATCGTGGATTATGGAAACTATATACTCGTTAAGGATCGCGTATCGTAACCGTATTTACGATTCGCGAATTTATCCACAGTTGAGACGATATTTGGAGAATGAGCGGAAGACTCATTATGATATCACTATGTCTTATTTTATTTTTGTCTATTCTTTTGTTTCAAAACTAAATACGCCTCCGCTACGCTTTAGGACTACGGCCTTTAGTATAAAAACGCACCGCAACACGCCGCTTCCGCTCTGCCTCGCCAACGGTATGCCGCTCGGCAGGCTCTATAATATGGTCTCCTATTTCCCGCACCTCTACGTCGACATTTGACGACGAGCTGGCCTAGTTGGTAGTGACCCTACGACGCTAGCGGTCCTGGGTTTAAATCCCGGTAAGGGCAGATATTTGTGTTGATGAGCGCGAATATTTGTTCCTGAGTCATGGATGTTTACTATGTATTTAAGTATATATTTCTCTATATAAGTATTTATATCGTTGTCTAGTACCCACAATACAAGCCTACATAGAGCTTAAATTGGGACTAGGTCAATTGGTGTGACATTGTCCCTTGATATTTATTTATTTATTTATCTAGTACAGCCTAGTAATGTACTGTTTCAGGAGGCACGGTGATAGCGAGCCCGCCGGTGAACGTGACGGTGGTGGAGGGCGAGCGCGCCGAGCTGGAGTGCGGGCCCAAGGAGCCGGAGGCGCGCGTGCAGTGGCTGCGCGAGGGGCAGCCGCTGGAGCCGACGGCGGAGCGCGCGCTGCCCGCCAACGGCTCGCTCGTGCTGCCGGCCGCCGCCGCCGCCGACGCCGGCCAGTACGAGTGCCGCGCGCAGTACGGCGAGCGCGCGCAGGCCGCCGCCGCCTACCTCGACGTGCAATGTAAGCTATACGAGTACAGTCTGTGACCACTCGGAAGGTGTTTCGGGTTTGTGCTTGAGTGAGAACTTGATCTTAATAAGTGCGTATGAGAGCAAGTGAGAGACAACTACAAACACGAAGCACCTTCTAAGAGCTATCGCCCTGATTTGATGTTGAATAAGTTTTAGCGAATGACGTTGGCGCCAGGAGAAACTAGTTTAGTCCGATGTAGAGAGTTTTAACGATTGTGATCCTAAAAATGACCATATCAAATGCGATAATGTTTCGCTTCCCTTAAACTTAGTTAGATTTTTACGATTTTTGAATGTTTTCCATTATAACTACAAACAAATTTAAACACGTTGTGGCTGAATGAGTCGTGAAGCCGAGTTCCTATAATGATTATAGTTATATATATACATATATATATATATATTATATATATATTATATTATATGTGTATTTTATATGTGGGTACCTAAGTTTATGTTACTTACCTAACTTGAGTACCTACTGGTTTATTCGTTTAGTTTTGCAAACTTGTATGTGTCCAACCCTATGCATTGTCCTTACTCATTAACTTCAGGGTTAGCTGGAAGAGATCCCATTTAGGGATAAGTTCGCCTTTGTACATTACTTTAATATTTATATTGTAATATTTATATTTTTGTGCAATAAAGAGTTTACATACATACATACATACAATATATTATGTAAATAACGTAGGAATCGGTTTCAAACTGTGGATAGACAAGGCGAAGGTGGTGTACGCGCCCGAGGAGCGGTTCCTGCCGCTGGGCAAGCCGGCCAGCCTGGACTGCCACTTCAGCGCCAACCCGCCGCTCACCAACCTGCGCTGGGAGAAGGACGGCTTCCTCTTCGACCCTTACAACGTGCCCGGCGTCTTCTACAGCCGCAACGGCAGTCTGCTGTTCAATAGGGTGGGTAACAATCTCAAACGTGTTTAAAAAAAAACTCACTGTTACTATAAACAAAAAACCGGTCAAAAGCGAGTTAGACTCGAAACAAAAGACTAATTTTGTTATTAACTTTATTTTCTATGCAATAAGGTCCAAATTGCCGTGTGGTTGCCGGCTTAGAATTGTGCCACTGCTTATGTCTTCCCGTGGAAGTCGTAAGAGGCGACTAAGGGAATAAAGGCTTGTAGTATTGTTAGGCGATAGGCTTGCCACCTGTCACTAATATACATTGTAAAACATCTTAGCCTTATTGTGCAAATTGTGGTTACAGAGTTATCAACAAGTTTTTAGAGTTGTTGGTAATTCTGTAGCTCTGCCTACCCCACTCTGGGAATGAAGGCGTGAATGTATGTATGTGTAAGGTCCAAACCGACAAATTGCCTAGTTTTTAGTACGTTTTTTGCTAGTGTTGCCAAAACTATAAAAGATAGCTGAATTTTATTTTTCGCGTAAAATATAAATAATTATCTTGCAGTCAGGATTTGTTTAGACTTTTTAGTCTATAAACTTGGGGAGGGACGGTCATTTTTTGTACATTTTAATTTATAAATCATAAAGTACGTCACAGAAAAATATAAAAACTAGTTTTCAAATGTTCAGTTTGAGTCCTTTCATATGACACCCCGTTTGTTATATGTAGTATAAATAATCAAATCATTTTCATTTTTTAACCCCTTGTGAAATAATTAGAAAAAAAAGATTTTTTTTTACTAAAATCAGATGCGTCCAGGAAAGTTATATAAGTACTTAACTAGTACGCCAAATTTCAGTTTGTTCTTCTAGTTTCAGAAAAAAAATGCTGTGGCATATGTACAGACAGATAGACCTATGACTCTAAATATTAAAGTAAAGAAACACGCAGTGGAAAAATAATAATAATATCTTTACTTGACTTTTATCCAACGTAAACAACTCCATAGAAACAGTTAATAATATAAGTACATATTTAATGCTTGCAGGAAACGCATAACATTACAATATGTCTCTTTACCAAACTCATTATAAGGGTTCCTTTTTTACTATTAAAAACCAAAAAGCCAAACCCCAAAGAGGGAAAGGATTATTATACGCGAGGCGCTTCCCCCGCTGCAGGTGGACGAGTCCCACGAGGGCCAGTACTCGTGCACGGCGTACAACGCGCTGGGCTCGCAGGGCGCGTCGCCGCGCGTGCGCGTGCGCGTGCAGCGGCCGCCCGCGCTGGCCACGCGCCCACAGCCGCTGTACCTGGCGCGCCTGGGCCAGCCGCTGGCGCTGCCGTGCGCGCCCACCGACCTGCCGCACCACGACCCGCCCGCTGTCGTCTGGACCCGGGTAAGGACCGTCCAATACTCACGCCACGGTTAAAACCCTATAGTCTTTGTTATAGTTGTAAGCTGCCCCTCATCTTTGGGTAAAGGGAGCGGTAATGGTCGAATTTGGATGTAGGTGAGGATAGTCGGGCATGGAGAACCAAAAAACTTTTCTAGACGGTTTACAAATTCTTGTTTAATATCAAAATGCAGGCAATTGATAAGAAGTCCTCTCAGTCGACAATCCATGGGCACATGCGAAAGTGCTAAGGCCAAATGCGAAACTCTTAGGGTCTCCCCAGACCTATCGACGCCGAATCGGCTTGAGCCGGTAAGAAAAAGTTCGGCTCGGCTCGGCTCGGCTCGATTCGGCGTTGCGAACGGAATGACGTCGTTTTCGCTCTTATTGCATGGACATATAACTTTTTCTTACCGGCTTAGGCTTAAGCAAGCAACTTATTAAGGGTGAGAAAGGAACTGGTTAAGTTGTGCGATGGCTCTGATGATAGAAGCGTTACAGGCATGCCGCGAGTCCGCTTCCTTTTCGGCATGATAAGTATTTGCGTGGAGATATAAACAGAGTCGTTCTGGTACTATTGCAGAAAGACGGCACGCCGCTGCCAGAGGACCGGTTCAGGCAGGAGGAGGGCAAGCTGAGCATCTCGGCGGTGGCGGAGGAAGACCGCGGCGTGCTGGTGTGCACGATCAGCAACGCCGCCGCCGACATCAGCGCCGAGACCGAGCTGCTGATCGAGAACCTGCCCCCGCGCGCCCCGTACAACCTGTCCGCGCGAGCCGCGGCGAACTCTATCCACGTGGCGTGGGCGCCGGGCCGGCGCGGCGAGCATGCCGAGTACACCGTGTGGTACCGCGAGCGCGCGGCGCACGAGTGGCGCACGCTGCGCATGTTGTCGCGCGGCGTCACCGAGGCCACGCTGAGCGGGCTGCGCGCCGCCACGCCGCACGAGCTGCGCGTGCTCGCGCAGGACAGCCTCGGCGACGGGCTGTTCAGCAAGCCGCTCGTCATCGCCACTCTCGGTAAAAACCCATAAATAATGAATCAGATCAGATCTTTGCCACGCTGTATTCTTCATTGTCACCATTATTATTTTACACAACAGCCTTGTCCCACTGCTAGGCAAAGGCCTCGCTTCCTTTCACGTAGCCCCACCAGTGTCCATTGCAGGCATCAAGCTCATCTTACTAACTTCGCATTGGTCTCCTTGACACCGGGTTCTATTGTGAAGGACCTCTATTTAGTTCTCACTGTAGCCCACAATTCCTCCGGCAAGATTCTAGATCTAGATTGGGTTTTTTTTTTAAAATATCGGTATTTTACCAAGCGGTGAAAAAAAACTTTCTATACTTCAAATAGTGTCGATATCCATATGGGTGTTTGGTCTTTTGATCAAAATAACATTTGGTTATGTAGGCAAAAGTATGATTTCAGTTCATTTCGCAATGAGATGAAATAAATAGATGCTGAAAAGGAATGAGACTAACGCGGAATGATGATAGAGTTTGCCAAATGATGGCTCGGTAGATCATATGAGCACCTTCAAAAGTGGAACCGGCCAGTCGAAGTGATTGACGAAGCAGACATTATAGAGCTGTCGGCAATGTGCCAGTTCTGGTAGGTTCATTATGATGTGTTTCCAGATCCAGATGTAGAAGATAGCGAAGCGGCGTTCGTAGCAGCGGTGACCGAGACTGCCGTAGCCACCGGGGTAGCGGAGCCCGAGGGAGGCGAGGAGGACGAGGACGCGGACGGGGAGGGGGCGGCGGAGGGTGCGCCCGCGCTGCAGGTGTCGGTGCGGCTGCTGGACGAAGGCGCGCTGGTGCGCTGGGCGCGCGCGGCGGGCGCGCCGGGCGAGCGCTGCGCCATGCGCTGGTACCGCGAGGACCCCGCGCGCCGCTTGCTCGCCACCGCCTACTCCCACCACGACCACATGCTCGGTGAGCTCACCTTTAGCTTCTAAATGTCGGATATGCAGCCATAATGCCTTATAAAATCTTTTAATATATAATTCCTTGCTGAAAATGTCATTTCCATACCTAGGGCGGAAAGCGGAAAGTGATTTTGAAAAAAAAAAAATGTTCTAACACTCAGCCATTTTGACTGATTTTTAGACCATGGTCGCGCTCTTTTTTGATACTCGTTTGTAAATTAGGTCAACACACTCATAGTTTCGTAAGAGAATAAATGCCTAAATACGAGTACAAAGTTCGTGACAATAACATACATTTTTGTTTACTTTCCTTCACAGTCGAAATTACCAATCGTGTCAAAAGTCGAAAAAAAGAGTGTTTTACTCAGGTGAAAGTATGAATTGCAGCCTCGAACTACCGGCGCACTGACTAGCACTCGTGTAGCCTAAATGTCTCGGGAGGTAACGGATCACTTTCATCCAATAACTATTTGATATCGACTATGAAGCAATTTGGTAATAAAACTTATAAAAGTAACATTCACGATTAGTTTCACGCTGAGTAGCAATGTGCTACTCACAGGTCCGTGTAGTAATTACTTTTCTGCCCTAAGGTTGACAAGCATCACTTTCAACCCGCTTTTAAGATAAATAATGGCCTACTTTCATATAGCATGAGACATTAAAAATATAAGTTTGATTTGGTGATTAAAAACGAACGAAAACACATAATTTTGTTACTAAGTAGGTGCGAGTATTTGTTGTTCGGTGCCCTTTATTTTCGCTCGGTCGACTATCCTCATTCTTTAAGGTTGGCGCAGACATAACCGCTCGACACCGGATCAGCTCAAAGACAGACATTGAACGGTGAGCTTTGAGTTGTGTTAGTACGATACATTTTGCAGTGGACGACTACTACTTAGCTTATGCTGAGGCGAGGCGGTGCCATTCGCATGCCGATAAGTGTGCGTTACAGTATGGAGTTTCATACAAGAATACTGAACGGCTCGAGTGGTGCCGATCCGGTGCCGAGCGGTTATGTGCGTCAACCTGTAAAAGAGGGGCATGATGTTTCTTTTGAAGTAGTTTTTGTGGATAGCGCGGGAACGCGGTGGATGCGAAAAGCACAAGACCGGTCTGAGTGGAGAGCCTTGGGGGAGGCCTATGTCCAGAAGTGGACGTCTTTCGGCTGAGGTGATGATGATGATGATGAGTTTTTGTTATCGATTGCAGTAAACTCCGTGGAGGAAGGCGCGCGGTACTGGGCGGCGGTGCGGTGCGCGGGCGGCGCGCGCGGCGGCGCGGGCGCGGAGGTGCCGCAGTACGCGCGCCTGCGCGGCGTGGCGGGCGGCGTGGCGGGCGCCGCGCTGCTGCTGGCGGCGCTGGCCGCGCTGCTGCTGCTCGCGCGCCGCCGCCTGCCGCCCTGCGCGCGCGCCGCGCCCGCCGCGCCGCTGCCGCCGCCGCCCCCGCCCAAGCGCCGCTACTGACCGAGTGCTCACCATAAACTTCCCGGTAGTTTTTATCAAGTTGACTGAATATGCGGGCCCACGAATAGTGTCAAAGGAGTTTCGAGTTCTTCCGATAAGCCCGGTCGCCGAGCCGACGAGCTCCAGAGGCTCCGAGAGGCCCCGCCCGAGTGTTTTCGGGAGTTGTAATTTGTTAAGACGATTTGTAAACCCCTGAGGGTAACCTATCGATGTTTCCGCTGTTTCGTTTGTCCGAACTTTTCATTTGTCTGAAAATCATTTTTCTATGAAGCTGACCCATTAAACTTATCAAAAGATTAGGTTAGGTTTATAACAACCCAAGAAAATGAAAATTTCGGACAAAGAAAACAACGTTCAAAAGTTTACCGTACCTAAGGTAGTCTTGGAGCTTGGTGTTGTGTGATTTGGGTGTCTGTTGGTATAGCAGAGATAGTGATCAATCAAGTTTTAGAAAATTTCGATAAATATTCCTCAAAAATAATAATTTATCCAGCAATAACGTACAATATATTTTACGGTTAGCACCAATACAGTTATCAGCAATAATATTAACATTAGGCGCAAATATGTATATATGACACGCTTTTATGCCTCTAGTAATAGAGGCGTCAGATATTTTCGACTCCATGTTAGTACCCCGAGATATTATTGATAAGATATGGTTTTTTGAATGTTACAGGGTGCATTTTAAAATAAAATAAATATCACCCCTCGTTTTTGAATCGGGTCGTGACACCCTTCACGAATAAAACGGCACTGATGCTCAAGCGCACCCGCACCACGCTACAAGCAGCGATAAATATAACTGACACGGCCGTCCCGCCACGCCACGGCAACAATTGTACCTATGAAACAAGCTGTTACATCATGTGTCATCCACATGTCGTTATGCACAGCTAGTGATATTTTAATGCCGCCATAGTTTTGTGTCACCCCCACTGGTCAGACTACCTCCATTCCAATTTTAGTTATCTTTCAACACATCTTGTTAAGAGTTTGATAGAAGCAAGATGGGCTGAAATAAAGTAGAACAGTGGCCTTGTTTGCTTGCGCCTGAACACAGTAGTCTGATCTAGCTAATGAATAAAATTAAGAGGCCACCTATGGTGCCACACCCCCACAAGAATAATAAGGGCTGGTTTAATTTATGGCGAATAGGTTGGCTGAACATCTTGAAAACAGCAACAGCACTTAAAAATGGTATAATAAAAATAAAAATTAAGAATGAACTTTAAAAAAACATGAAATTGCTTGTTTAATAGACGAATTACATACTAATCGATATTACTTACCATATTTTTGATACTTATAAAAAAAAAACGAATAAACAGCTGCGCTGGGCCAAAGTCGTCTCCTGCTCAGGTCTTAGACCATTATGGTTATGGAGAACCAGAATACGGAACACTATACAGACTTTATCAAAGGTGGCCTCTTAAACGTATTAAATTGTTTGTGTACTAACTAGTCACGCAGGCCACGCCGCGCGGCGCGGCGCCGCGAAGCAATATCAATTATGCATAGGTATGTAGAAAACCAAATGATATTTAATTGGAGATACCTATTTTGTTATTAATGTAAGTAAAGAGACGAACTGCTGACGCGCTGGTGTCGGTTAAATAATAAAATAAATTTAGTAACAAACGAACACTGAGTTTTGTTTCAATTTAATCCTTTGCTTATTCGAGCCCGACTGTGCGTAAGGAAATTGGGAATTTTAGAATATACAGTGTGGAAATTAAACTCAGGCCCTGGAGGGAAACTACTTTAAATCCTTAAGCTAGCTCATTTTACTTAAAGGAGACATTCCTTTATTTTTGAAAAGAAACAAATCTGCATTAAAAAAAAAATTAAACTCGCTTGCTTCGCCCGGGCCTCGAACCAACTAAAATTTAAAAAAATAAACACTCTTTATTTTATTATACTAATCGGTAGTATTAATATTCAGGATAAAGTTTCTCTAACAAACATTTGGTCTTAAAAATAAAAATAATCTAATAATTCTTGATACGCCACTATGAGATAATTTAATTACGTAAGGGAAGCAACACTACTTAAATAAAATCTGTTGATAAAAATCGTTCGAATTTTAAAATTATTGTCCCGCATTGCAAACAAAGTCAAACGTTCCATTTTTAAACTTCTCCACTGAACGCCTCGGATCATGTAAGAAGGAAATGTGCATAGAGGTATTACCACCATTGAACAATTTTCTTTTCTCAAACATGCTCGGAAAAAACGGTTTTCCGATTGAAACACAAGGACGGAAAGAGCCTCATTTTACTCCTAGGAGTAAAAAAACCATATGAAAACACTTTCCGTCCATGTCCATATATTTCTTAAAAATGCTGTCAATTTGCATACAAAATCAAAAGGACCAAGACAAAAATTCCAAACAGCCAAGGTAACTGCAAGCTTTTTTAGCACAGTGCTTGTGTTTCTTTTTGAATTTACATTCCAATGTCTATGGTTAGTATTTAAAAACGATTGACAGTCGGTAACATTCGTTCATTCTGCATAATATAATTGTGAAATCGAATATTAAACTATTTGTTGTGTGAAATACTTACTATAAAAAATGAGCTCAAGCGACGAAAGCGACGAAATAGGTACCACACCGCCTATACTAAAATCTGAAGCTGCCTCGGTTAGGCAAAACCTGCTTCCCGCTAAATCTAAGGAAAAATATAACCGAACTTATGACCAATTTATGCTGTGGAGGGCAAACAAAAATGTAAATTAAATTACTTGCTTTTTAGAAATGTATTATTTCCTCACATGTTTGAGAAAAGCATTATGTATGCCTCGGCGGAAACGAGGATTTCCTGACTCGTATTTTAGCAGGCCTTGCTGTTGCTCGGCCTAAAACACCCAGGAAAACCCTTACTTTCCGCGCCTAGGCAACAATGTACTATATCGAAGATTTCAACAAGGTACTTAACGATGAATTAGCAAGCGTGTACTTCATACGAAGTCTTTGAGTGTTGGAGAGATAACAGAACTGTTACGTGTCTTTTACTTGTTAAAAGTGAACAGTAACCAAACAGTAAAAAAATAATAAGTAGATTGATAACCGAGGGTGGAAAGTGACCCATTTCACCCAAGATATTTCTGGCGCTCGAACGAAGTGAGAGCGCCAATAGTTCGAGGGGAAATGGGCAATTTCACCCGAGTTAGACACTCTACTTTTCATTTCGACTGGGAGGAAAATATATTTAATCTTGTTTCCCGCTTTTTCTATTGCAAACTTTTTTTTCTATATTCAGAAAAAAGTTATAATACTCATACTGCCAACATTAGAAAAGTTTAATCGAGGTCACGACCAAGGATCCAGCAAGGAGGTTGAACGCCGCGCCGAACGAAAAAGTTTTACCTTTATTACGTATTTAAATATTCCATCTCTTTCTTTCATATTTCACAAATGACTTCCACCTCATTCTTACCCTAACTAAGGAAAGAGATGGAATATATTCGTGACGTAATAAATGTCAAATTTCTTGTTTCGAACGGATGTTCCGCGTTCAACCTCCGTGTTGTATCCTCCGTGTTGTGTTGTATTGCTCCTTGGTCGTGACCAACTCGATTATTTTTTCTAATGTTGGCTGTATGTGTATTTTCAAGATGGCCATGCCGAACCGTGAAAAAAAAATTGTCATGCTATGCTATCATGGCATTATGGCGGGCAGCAGAATATAAGAAGAATAATTTAAAATGTTGATTTTTTTGTAATTGCGAAAAGAAGAGACCAGTCGTAAAATGATTTTAATATGAACCTATATATCGTAATAAATACGTCGTTTAACGTATAGTCGAGTTAAGATATATGAATGATTTTAATATGACGTAGCTCAATTATCTTAGGGCCTGTTGTTTGATCAGTAGTTAACTCAACTAATTGTTAAAATTCGAAAAAGGAATGGAAAATTTGACACATTTCCTTGAGATTTAACCATTGGTTACGATTTTTAACAATTAGTTACTATAACTACTGATCAAACAACAGGCCCTTAGACTCCATGGCCAATCGTAACTATTAATAAAATAATAACTTTCCACCCTAGAGGGGAAAACGCAATTTTCCACCCGGCTATCTACCCATTCAAATTAAACTTTCCGAACAGGAGAGATGAAAAAACATTTTCATCACACTTGCACGTAAACAGTATCTAAACATACAGGTTAACTTGGCCGCAATGCCCCATATAAAACCCTCGACCTTTCTTTTTACTATGAAACCCAAGGTCGGTAAGTATTTTTTATTTATTTATGGCACCGCACACAGGTCATGCAAGTTCAAGCAAAGAGTTTACACGCAATTGAAAAATTGTCTTAAAATGTTATTTAAACAGGAATTTTATTGCAATCTCGCTACATGTTACTTAAAAAAACGACGACGCGCTGGCCTAGTTGGTAGTGACCTTGCCTACGAAGCTAGCGGTCCTGGGTTCAAATCCCGGTAAGGGCAGATATTTGTGTGATGAGCGCGAATATTTGTTTCTGAGTCATGGATGTTTTCTATGTATTTAAGTATATATTTCTCTATATAAGTATTTATATCGTTGTCTAGTACCCATAGTACAAGCCTAAAGCTTAGTTTGGGACTAGGTCAATTGGTGTGACATAGTCCCCTGAAATAATAAATACTCAATTAATGTTCTTAATAACCGATTTTAATAGTTTTCTGTATCAAAACGTCGTTTTTTTTTACACTCCTTCAGGGCTGTATGTATAACTACGTAAGTATTTGCCCTTAACGTTTCTGAACGAAACATTTGTATAATCTATGGAGTCCGCCAGCCACCGGCTTAAAAAAAGTTCAAGTAATTCGTAATAATAGTTGTGCTGACTTGTGTATTTATTTACTCGCAAATGTGATGAAAAACATTGTATGTTTCACGGGCGGTACGGGAATTACGATCCTCGACTCAGAAAGCCCTCAGTCTTCGACTTCGGGCTTCTACTAGAGCCTCGATCGTAATTCCTAACTTACCGACCTTAATACACAATGTACTATTGAAGGTTCTTAAGTCTAAGGCAGTAATAGTGATTTTCCGTATCTCCGGCGCTGTGGGAACAGCAGCCCTTCCGCCCTTGCATGACGACGCACGGTCACTTCGCTCGGCTCCGCAGCTTCGGCTTGTTGGTCGCCTTCGGCGACCAGCCCCAGCCGCTCGCCTCACTCGTTCCCGCGCTTCGTCATGGCGGGCGAGGGCTGCTCTCCCTCCGCGCCTCCGGCTCTATAAAAACACTCTAGGGCGCGCAGTGTCGGCGCGCGTCCTAACCAGCGAGAGCCCTAGATTCGGACTTGTGTGGAAATGTCCATTTAGGAGCCAATATCTCGGTAATGATCAATATTGTTGCGTCCTCTATACGATCGCATCATAAAAACTTCGTGTTATAATAACACCACTTCACTCAAACCCCAATATCTTGGTAAATATTGGTCGGAGAAAAAAAGTTTATATAACAAAAAAAACATGCTTATTTTACCATGTTTTATAGGATTTATTAACAAAAATGAGGGGTTATATTGACATCAATTACACGACTCCAAAAAGTCCCAGATCCCTTCAAAATGACTGACATTTAAACCCCAATATCTCGGTAAATATCAAGTTTAGAGAAAAGTTGCTCATACAAAACACGCTTATTTTAGCGTCTTCTATACGATAGTATCATAAAAAATAGGTGTTATAATGACACCACTTCCATCAAAAAATTATTAAGTCTTGCGCACCCTTTGCTATACCCCAACCCTAAAGGATAAAACCTTTTTATTCAATAAATTAATAAAGTTATACATTCATAAATCCTGTGTGGATTTCTGTAGCAACCGTACGATTCAGATAAACAAACGCCAACGATCAGGCCCAAAGGCCCTCACTAAGGGTCTCCCCAGACCTATCGACGCCGAATCGGCCTGAGCCGGTAAGAAAAAGTTTTATGTACATGCAATAAGAACGAAAACGACGTCGCTCGGCTCGGCTCGGCTCTAAGGTGACTGCCTGAGGCCCTAGCCAAATGCAAATACTACTAAAGTTTTTCTTTTCTACCACTCGTATGGGATGACAATGCAAAAAAAAACCCTCTGCTGTCTATAGCATTAATCGATCAAGGATGCATTTAAAATGCACGAGTAAAACATTCAGACGTCTATTTGAAATACTATTTACAAAATAAAAAATTACGTGACCTTGTCATGAAATTTTTGTAAATAAATTCTGATAACGTAACTATCCAAGATTTATTTTAGATAAATATAGTTTGATAAAGCATCTCTTGCCGCATGTTTTCTCTTTTTTATCTTTGGAAAAGCGCCTCTGGATACCGAGTAATTATGTTTTTTCACATATTCGCTTTTTTTTTCTCCCCTCCTCAAAAGTGCGTCTTGTGTCTAGCACAGAAAGATTGCACTTAACAAGGCCTATCACTGATAAAAAATCCACATTCCACTATCGCGGCTTTTGGAAGAAATTACATTTAAAAAATGGTGTTAGGGTTGTCACTCTATTTGATCTTAATTAATTTCATAGTTACGACCTAAATTTCTTTCTACATATATACCTAAGTAGTACAAAAAAATCTAACTGAGATATCTTGATTGTTTTTTTCGATGTAACGGGGAAAGAGGTCCCCCCTCGTTAGGCTTATGCTAAAACTAGTGTTGGTAAAGACTCAAGTCCTTGGAATCTTCAATGTCATCCCATATATTGTGAGTGAAAAGAAAAATGTAAAAGTAACGCCGACACTTGACTCGAAAAAAAAATTGCGCTTTAAACCTTAATATTTCATAAACAGATCCCTTAACAGTTAGATTTTTGACTTGGATAGTTGGACTACGGAACCCTAAAAATGGATACGAAATAGTTTATAACCACAATAACATTTTGACTAAATTCACATTGGATACACATACATACACACATACATACCTTCACGCCTGTAATCCCAGAGTGGGGTAGGCAGAGCTACAGAATTATCTACAACTTTAAAAACTTGGTGATAATTCTGTAACCACATTTTGCACAAATAGGCTAAGATGTTTACCAGCGTATTAGTGACAGGTTGCAAACCCATCGCCTAACAGTACTACAAGCCTTTATTCCCTTAGTCGCCTCTTACTACATCCACGGGAAGACATGGAGTGGCACTATTCTGACCCGGCAACTACACGGGATTGGATACTATTACTTTTTATCTGACTTGAGAATGGTAATTTCAAGTGGACGATTTTGATATCATCGGTAACTGTTGGTGGTCCTTATGGAACTGTCCTATTTTCCGGGATGAAATGTATTCTTTGTTTGCGGGACTTAAGCTATCTGCATATGAAAATGACAATGGTTATGAATATTATAAATTACAATAATTAATATTAAACTCATAATTAAACCAAATTGTATAACCACCTCCTGTCTTAATATTTGTAGGGTATGAATGTTACTGCAACAAAAAAGGACAGACGAAAATGACGAAAATAAATGGGTTTATTGTAAGCCTGCGAAACCCTAAAAACCTTAGATACTTCCAATGCTTGATAACATTTAATATACCTATAGGTTATTATAAGTAGGTTATAGGTTGTGGCGGGTTCATTTCCGCAACTCGACGACATAAAAATCCGCCTATTTTGCGTTGCCAACCCAGTTCCACCAGGAAGCCTAGCAAATCCTTAATGTTGCCGACGACTTCTGTTAGAGACCTCGGTTCTGGTCCGAGGTGTCGCGCCCGGTATGTTGCCGCCTCAGGATATTCCATGGGCAGCAAACTCATCTGCCATCATGCAGGCTCTGCACAGGAGGCTGTCTGTAACACCTCATGTTTGTAATTGTTTGCTAAATAAGGCAATGCCAGTTATTGCCCCAGGAACTAGTCTAATAATATATGTACATACATACATACATACATACCTTCACGCCTGTATTCCCAGAGTGGGGTAGGCAGAGCTACAGAATTATCTACAACTCTAAAAACATGTTGATAATTCAGTAACCACATTTTGCAAAAATAGGCTAACATGTTAACAAGCGTATTAGTGACAGGTAGCAAGCCCATCGCCTAACAGTACTAAAAGCCTACATTCCCTTAGTCGCCTCTTACGACATCCACGGGAATATATGGAGTGGTGCTATTCTAACCCGGCAACCACACATATATGTATATAATTATGTATTCAGCATAATATTATTACTTAGTCGGTCCTAAAGTTCTGTCACTGGCACATTATTTTTTAATTTAGAACACAATTTTAAGAAAATGTTTTTGTATTCCATTTTTGAATGTTTAAAAATTTTGTTAAAACAAAAAACAGTCATTTGCTGCGATTTCTCACGATGGAGTGGACATTGAAAGAAAACCGAATAGCTGTTTTAGCGTTGCACCGCTGTGGGCACTCGCCAAGTACCGTTTTCAAGTTGCTCAAAAAATTTAATATAACGCTTAGGTTTGTGTACCGTACTATTGATAGGTACAATGAAGTCTCTAGTGTTGAGGACAAAAAAAGAACTGGCCGTCCACGCTCCGTAAGAACACCAGCAGTGATCAAAGCGATCAAGGCCCGTATAGCAAGAAATCCTGTCCGAAAACAGAAGTTGATGGCTTTACAGATGGGTGTCAGTAGGAATACCGTCAAAAAGATTTTAAACGAAGATCTTAGTCTACGAGCATACAAAAAAAAGTGTGGACGCACATGCTTAATGCCCGTCTAAAAACAATCGGGATTAAAAGATCCCGAAAGTTGTTAAAACAGTACGCGAAAAATCGACACCGCGATATCCTATTTACAGACGAAAAAAATTTCGATATTGAAGAAAAGTATAATAAACAGAATGATAGAGTGTACGCTAAGAGCTCAGAAGAAGCAAAAAAAACCGCTCCGCGGGTGCAACATGGGCATCATCCATCATCAGTGATGGTTTGGTTGGGAGTATCTTATTAGGGGCCAACTGAGGTTCATTTTTGCGAAAAAGGGGTCAAAATCAGTGCAAAAATGTACCAAGAGACGGTTTTGGATCAGGTTGTCAAAGATCTGCAAAACACGCTATTTGCAGGACATCATTTTGTGTTCCAGCAGGATTCTGCACCTGCACACAAAGCCAAGACCACTCAAGCCTGGTTTGAGCGTCAAAAAATCGACTTTATAAGACACGAAGATTGGCGTTTCTCCAGTCCGGACCTTAATCCTTTGGACTACAAAATTTGGCAGGTCTTAGAGGAGAAGGTCTGTGCTAAACCACATACAAATTTGGAGAGCCTGAAGTCATCTATTAGAAAAGCAGTCGCTGAAATAGACATGAATATGGTGCGTGCTGCGATAGACGACTGGCCGCGGCGTTTATTGGCCTGTATTAAAAACAAGGGAAGTCATTGTGAATAATTTTAAGTTATATTAATTCTCTATTAAATGCTTTAAATTGGAATATAAATTATTAAAAACTGATTGGTACTTTTGTTTTTATCATTATTCTTATTTGTGACAGAACTTTAGGACCGACTAGGTATTTATATTTAGTTCAATCTTCAGGAAGTCATCAACTAGACCAGGGGTCTTCAAACTTTTTGACTCAAGGGGCACACTGCTCTTAATATATATTCGTGCCGGCCAAGACTTTGGTGTCATGGCTGGTCATGGGGTGATTATTACCCGGTGATACATTAGTATTAGTTAAGAAGTCTTAGGGCCCGTTTCACAATCGACGAGTAAATTTATCTGCCATTTATAGTTGGCTCTCTCCCTGTCTATGTTCAATTGTAAGAAAGAGAAAGGGCTAATTTATCTGTCAAATATGATTTCCTTGTCGATTGTGAAACAGGCGGTTAGTCTCCAGGAAGTACCTAGTCGACGCATATCTTTATCTTACCGTCAGGGGAAGATGCGAGAACGAGAAGAACGAGCCACCAATGTGCAAAGCGTACAGACCGCACGCTAGGTTCCTATCCTGTCCTGTCAGAACACGAATCGAGACGCAGTGGATAGGTTAGGTTAGGTTAGTTATTTAATTTTAATTTTATATTCGGTTTCCACTTGAGTTTTTTACTTACTTACTTTGAGTTACTTTCCTGCCAGTAGGTACACAGCACCCATCCCAACATATCTAACTTAAGTACGAACTCTTAAATAAATCCCAGTGAGGCGGTCTCATTTGTAGCTATAGCGGGCCGGATCGTGGGCTCTCCCGCTTTCTTTCCGCGGGCCGGGTTAGAAGGGCTGGCAGGCCGGACTCGACCCGCGGGCCGTAGTTTGGCGACCCCTGAACTAGACGATAAAGTTGAATACGATTATGATAACTACCACATAAAACTTCAAGGAAGTGTCAAAACAAATATATTTAAAAAAAGGTCAAGTACCTGTTGGCCTCGAGCACTGAGGGATTCGCACCTACGTATTATTTGTGTGAAATAATAGAAATCCAATACAATACAGCCCTATGTCTGCTGGCTGTCACATCACTGTTGCTGGGCTGTAGACAAGACACCCCACTATAAAACAAACTAGACGGCAACTACCTTAATGGAAATGACCTTATGACGGCCATGACAGCTAGCCTGACTGTCGTGATAGTAGAGCTGTTAAGTATTTTTGAGCACTTCATTCGATTACCGGTTAAGGTTAAGTTCAGTTTACGCGACAAAAAGACTGCACTCAGTCATTCGCACAGTCGGTCGACATGGCACTTCCAGTTAAGATTCGAGACAAGTGTGAATCCCAGGAGCCTACACTCCTTGCATATCGGCAAAGGACCGTCTGCCGCGTACCGAGGAAGGGAGATGGACCTGGGAACGCCTGAGAGAACCACGGTGTTGGATTTCGACAAGTTTAAAATCAAACCATTAGTGTACTTTGCACATTTTTACTCCCTGATGTCGTGTGGCACGTTCCTATGGGGTAATTGCAAGGATGCTAGCAGGGTGATGGTTGTTTTTCACCGTCTGATACGACACGTCATTTGCCTTCTGTCTTATTTGGGCTGAAGTAAGTAAGCCTAAGTTTTTCCTTTCTTCTTTTTCTTTGCCCTCCAAAATGTTCAAAAATAAATTGTCGTGCCCACAGAACTATGTGGTCGTGCCATATCAGGTGTCCTATCATCTTCTTTCATCTAAATTCTACACTTTAGTGTTAGGATGAATATATTATGGAAATTAAATCGCTATTGTTTTCACATTTATTTACTTTGTTTGTGTGACTAATATGTACATTTATGCAAAATTACAGCTATCTAGCACTAAGAGTCTCTGACCTAGGCTGCGGACGGACGGACGGACGGACATGGCGAAACTATAAGGGTAGTTTGACTACGAAACCCTAAAAAAGCGCATTTTAATTGTATTTCTGTGGCCTTTTGTAATTAATAAGGCTCTTAGTTTGTAAGTGTGCTTGTACATTATGTATGTAGCAGTGTAGGTACTTATTGTTGAAGGTCCTAATAAATAAATAAATAAATAAATAAAAAACCAAGTGCCGAGGGTTCCGCACCCAATTATTTTTTGTATGAGATATAAAAAAAAAAACAGTAAATTGGCCACATGAGGGCTCTTTTACACGTCGGTAATATGGAGCGAATTACTAGCGCTTCGCACAAGACTATCATTGCGGAGAAGAAACGCCGCAAGAAATTCCAGCAGAAGGTAATTTTTCAATGATTAAATTCAATAATACATTTAGTCATTATAATTAAAAATAATGTTTAGGAGAACAACATGACGAGGTCTCTAAGTCAGGAACGATAATTAAAATAACTAAATTGGAAAACAGGTCCTGTTGATGCTTACTGTGTGACGCCACGTAGGGTCCCTGCCGACGATAGTAGCGCTCCCTTCTTCTGATATATCAGACATTAAATAGCGTGTGGATGTTTTTAAATTATTCCATTGTCTGTGTCTCGAAAAAATTCCTAATAAAGTTAGCCTTCAAAATATGTCAGCTTCCGTTGCCGTGCAATACGAGCTCAAGGGCAGCGAAGACCACAGCCTTGCCGGGTCGGAAGCTGCCACCGGCCGCTCGTCTCCGCGATGGACAAATATAAACCGGCCATTCATAAGTCGGTCTCGTTAGACGCGATCATAACATTACCTTGTGCTAACGTAAGTTTGCGAGATCTCAATTATTGGCACCATTTGTGTTGTGTTGACACAGTAAATCTAACAAACATTTACTTGTTTAACACCACAGTTTAACACACATAAACAAATGCATAGAGGTCATTTCTTTTACAACACAACACATTAGATGGTTTAATGCTTAAAATTAACTAACTAATATCGATGAATGAAAAGTTTTATAGACGCGGGTACATATGGTTGATAGTTGGTGATCTGATTCTAGTTCAGGCTGTGAAGTGAGTTGTTATAAGTTGACTTAAATTAAGGACAATGCGACAGTTGGAAGTAGTTTACTTGGCGGTGTGCTGCTGGGTGTCGGCGGGTGCCGTGGACCACTCCAGGGTCGAGGAGGGGCTCTCCCACGGGTACCTCAGCTCATGTAAGTGCACAACTCTGCCCTCATAAGCTAGCAGTATCTCAAATTGAATAACCAAAGCAGTTTTAATTCTTTTCTGTTAGTAATAAGGTTGATTTGATATAGGAGTTTTATCTGATATACTGCCTATTGGATTAGCAGGGCAGAATTCCTAAACGCATTGCGACATCCAGTAAGATGATTATGATTCTGGTTTCCCAGTTGAATTGACATCATAGCGAACTTGTAATTTTTTTTCAAATTCTAAGTTTATAACTTTTCATATGGGTTCTGTTTTTTAATGTTGGTTTTTATGAGAGTCCTTCACCAAACATTACATTTTAATCTAATGGTAATAAAGACCTTATTACAATATACATTTACTTAACTTTAATTATTTTACCGTATACAGACCGGATAATTCAAATAATGGGATTTTGGGAAGATTTTGAGTTCAAATATCGTATATAGTTGGCTTAATTCGGCTTAGTTTTTGAGACATAATAGGTATATGGACAACGCTCTGGCCTAGTTGGCAGTGACCCTGCCTACGAAGCTAGCGGTCCCGGGTTCAAATCCCGTTGAGCACGAATATTTATTCCAGAGTCTTGGATGTTTTCTGAGTATTTAAGTACATATGTCTCTATATAAGTATTTATATCGTTATCTAGTACCCATAGTACAAGCCTAGAGCTTAGTTTGGGACTAGGTCAATTGGTGTGACGTTGGCCCCCTCTCCCCATATCATATCATACAATTTATTTTCTCAACTGTTTGGAAATATTGCCAAATCGGATCAGAGTATCGGATTTGGCGTCACTAAACTTCACGTTTACGGACTGGCCAAGAATGATGTCAAACCGTGAGAACCAATGAAAATCATCAATACATTTTTGTATTACTGCGAAATAAAATAAAAAAAAATGAAATCAATCAATAACATACTATTTTGTTTTGGATAACATTAGGTGTACATACCTTCACGCCTGTAATCGAGTGATTCCCATCTTCCAACCTAGCCATCCCACCCAGGTTGGATATTGGGAAATCTTAGTGCTATCTTCCAACCTATATTGGAGGTGGGAGGACCTTGTGCAGGGTCCGTCCGGGTTGGTACCACCATCTTATCCATTAACCTACCGCCAAGCAGCAGTGTTCGCATTGTTGTGTTCCGGTTTGGGGATAAGACAGCCGGTGAAATGACTAGCATAGAGGCATTCCATCTTCGGCCTCAGGGTTGGCAACGCATTTGCAGTCTTAGGATTGCGGTCTTGTGAATGCGAATGTCTATGGGTCACAGTTTCCACTTACCATCAGGTGGCCTGTGTGCTCGTTTGCCTTCCTATGATATAAAAAAAAAAAAAAAAAAAAAAAAACCTGCATCAGGTTGAATAATGGGAATAAAATGTATCATTAATTTTTCTTCCCATTATCCAACCTGTACGGAATAGGGTACAGTCGCAGCGAATATCCCGGCACCACTGTACTTTAGCCGGCAAAGCGAAGGTACTACAATCACGTCGCTCGTGTATTTAGATGATTATTTATAAATAGGTCTGTATATTTGTCTGTTTCTAGGTTTGTAGGTTTGCAACGTTGGCTTACTATTTTTTATATAAAAGGTACCTATTTTATCTATTAGCTCAATCAAAAAGAAAACCTAGAAATAATTGTTTCTTAAAAAATGCGTTGTGATTGTGACTTACGATAATGACCTAAAACACATTATGACTAAAAATAATTTTGGCGCGAACCCATATTTATAAAAAAAACATTAATGTACTTTGACGGGAGAACACATATTTATAAGCAATTTGAACATTTAATTGTTTTCTTTTTTTGTTATTGACTGTACAAAAGTATAGGTTGGAAAATGAGAAGAAAACCGAATACTTAATAATTTTTATTCCCACTATACAACCTGAGGCAGGTTGGAAGATGGCACTATGATGTCCCAATATCCAACCATTCCAACCTGGGTGGGATAGCTAGTTTGGAACATGGGAATCACTCCTGTAATCCCAGAGTGGGGTAGGCAGAGCTACAGAATCACGTACAACTTTAAAAACTTGTTAACAATTCAGTAACCACATTTTGCAAAAATAGGCTAAGTTGTTTACCAGCGCATTAGTGACAGGTTGCAAGCCTAATAGTGCAACTAAAAGCCTTTATTCCCTTAGTCGCCTCTTACGACATCCACGGGAAGACATGGAGTAGCACTATTTTATTCTAACCCGGCAACCACACGGGCATTATACGGGCATTATTAGGTGTATTTTTGCTAAAATAAAGGCAGACATAATGTCACTGTTTTTTAGGGTCCCGTACCAAAGTGGTAAAAAGGAACCCCTATGGTGAGACTTTGTCGTCTGTTTGTCTGTCTGTATGTCATAGCAGGTTTTTTAGCTACTATAAATGCTATCACCTTGATATTTCGCCAGTTGTGTAATTTGCTTGCCTATTCTTAGTAAAAATAATAATTTTATAAGTAAGTGTAGTATAGTATAAGTAGGGGTCTAGAGTAGTGGTTTGATTACAGCAGATGGGGTATCATTTATGAAAGGACTCAATTTGCACACATTTTTTTTGTACTTTCTGTTATGTACAGTCAGCTGCAGATAGATCGATTTATTTATTTTGATTTATAGCCAAAAACTTACAAAAAGTTATCTCCGAAGTTGAATAATAGAAAAAAACAAAAAAAAACTTGGCGTATATATAATTATATAAGTTTTAAGGGAAAAATAAAATTAAGTGTTAAATACTTACAGTTTTTGATACAGGGTGACTGGAAATTCGCTGTATTCCTTAAAAGGGGTTATTCTACAGCTCATTTGTAATGATTTAAGTCCAGTCAACCAGAGGTCAAAACTCATTGATCCCATTTTCCCATTTTTTATTATTTTTCGTAATCAGTAGTTCATAGGCTATTTGAAAAATGTTTTTTTTTTATTTCTAAATGACGAAATTTGTACACAATATCTAGTTTAAGGTCAACAAAAAACGTGAATAACTCGATAGCCAATGAGTTTTGACCCCTGGTTAACTGGACTTAAATCATTACAAATGAGCTGTAGAATAACCCCTTTCAAGGAATACGGCCAATTTCCAGTCACCCTATATGTTACTAATATTAATCTGCTCTCAGGTCCAGGTTCGTGGAAACCAGCCGTCATCAAACCAAAAACCCTGGAACAGATAACCATATCAGTGATGGGTCCGAAGGCTACCGGTGACAAGTTGACCCGCTACAACTACTATGATATAAGGAAGCTGGCGAAGCATCCTGCCATGGATTTCAAGAAGAAAACCTTCTTGTATGTGAGCGGGTACCTGGACTCCAACTCGATCCCGATCGGCTCCACATACGGCGCCCTGTTCCGCGAGCTGGGCTACAACGTGCTGCTCATGGAGGCCGTGGAGCTCATCGCCAGGGACTATCCTGTGTGAGTCACTTCTCTTCAACACAAACCGGTTGCTTTGAAGATCGTAATTCGAGGTTACGCCATTGCCATATCATCATCATCATCATGTCAGCCGAAAGACGTCCACTGCTGGACATAGGCCTCCCCCATTGCCATATCCATGTCTTTATTCACATTCTCTATTCGCGATTGAAAAAGCCTCTTTGTTTTCAACCAGCTTGCTTTCGTAACCCTATTGCTTTTTAACTATATTATTTATTATTTTATTTATTTAAGGGCCGAATCTTAAGTACCCGAAACTATTTTTTTTTTTTTTTATAGCATGGGAAGGCAAACGAGCACACAGGCCACCTGATGGTAAGTGGAAACTGTGACCCATAGACATTCGCATTCACAAGACTGCAAATGCACTGCCAGCCCTGAGGACTAAGATAGAATGCCTCTATGCTAGTCATTTCACCGGCTGTCTTATCCCCAAACCGGAACACAACGATGCGAACACTGCTGCTTGGCGGTAGGTCAATGGATAAGATAACTATGTATGATTGTGGAAGAAGCGAAATAAATTTGTCAAGATGGTAGCAAGGAAAGAAGTGGTCTCTGCCTACCCCTCTGGGAAACAGGCGTGATTTAAAGTATGTATGTATTATTTATTTAAGAGCCTGTAATGTCCCACTGCTGGTCACAGGCCTCCCTCCCTTCCTTCCACTTAGCTCTTTCTGGAACAGTCTCCCACCAGTCTCGATTGAAGGCATCAAACTCATCTCCTTGACCTGTTTTTTGCCTCGTGAAGCTGGTTTTCCTCGCAGCACTGGCGAATAGGGAGTAGGGCCCGCAGCTAGTTCAAAAAATGGTTGAATTTTGAAAAGCTTTATCTCGGTAAGCATTAGATCTATAGAGACCATTTTAGTCTCATTTTTTAGTAAATTTAGTCTTCTTTAAAAACTAAACTAAAAACACACACACAAACCTTCGCAATTATAATATTAGTAGGATAATAGGAAGTAGGATAGGGTTTAAGCTTATGATGAAACTGACTGTACCTGCTTACTTGAACACTGCGCTTGATGTCGTTTCTTTGAATACTTATGGTGAGTGTTCTAATTGCAGAGCGGTGCGCTACATGCGGCCCGTCGGTCTGCACGTGGCCGAGATGCTGGCGAACCTCACCCAGCTCGGCCTGGACCCCAAGAAGCTGGAGCTGGTGGGGCTCAGCCTCGGCGGGCAGACAATGAGCTTCATCGCCAAGAACTACCGCCGCATCACCGGGCGGAGCATCGCGGCGCTCACGGCGCTCGACGCCGCGGGGCCCTGCTTCCGGCACCTCGGCCCGGACCAGAGACTCGACGCCTCCGACGCTGATTTCGTCATGAACATAGTAACCAATATGCACGGCTTCGGCATAGGTGCGCCGGTCGGCAATGTAACTTTTTACGTCAACGGCGGAGAATACCAGCCTGGAGACATTCCGTGGCTGCCGTGCACCGTGCTATGCAGTCACATAAGGTCTGCTTTCCTTTGGCACGCCGCTTTGCAAAATCCCCATAAATTCATCGGTGTGCAGTGCGACTCCTTCCAACACGCGAGGGATGGAGACTGCTTCGACGGGGAGCCAATGGTCACAAACACAATGGATATGCACACGGACAGAAGCAAACAGGGCATTTTTTACTTACGGACTAGTAGCAGGTACCCGTATTTTCTCGCTGAAAATGGGTTGCTGAAAGTGTCACCACAATTTTGACATGAGCAAGTTAGAATATAGGTATTTGTGATTCCTCAGCGACTTCCATGAATTTCGGCACAGCTGGAGCCGGAAGTGGCCAGCTAGTGGGATCGACTCCTGGTGGAGGCGGTATTTGTGTGATGAGTGTCTTGGTTATTTTGATATCCATACTAATATTACAAAGGGATGCAATGCGAATCCCGGCCTACTATTGCGTTCACGCGTATTTGCGTGGAACTAATTAACTAATTAGAATAATGTTCAAGTATGCTACAATCATGTTAAAAATCTACGAGTAGTGGAACATAGGTAATGTTAAAAATTATGTAACATCTGTTCGTATGACCAATTTTTTTTTATTTTATAATCTAATTAACAAAATTTAGGGCAGGACATAAGGCACTTTATTCGGCGGCTCCCAAAGATATAGTACTCGAACGGAGTCGCGGGCAACAGCCTGTTTATTATAAAACTAGCTTCTGCCTGCGACTTCGTCCGCGTAGAACTCGTATTTTTGTCATCCCGCGGGAACCACTCATTTTCCCGGATTAAAAGTATGGTGGAATTTTTGAAATCAGTTCAGTAGTTTTCGTTACAAAAATACGAATCTTGCCTCTTTATAATGTTGGTGCTGAAGAGTTCATTTTCCTGCCTAGCGCAGGCCTGTCGGTCGGCCCGTCTGTTTCGTCTATTTTCCCCAATCTACTGAACCCTATGACGTAATACAGGAACTAACTTTTCTCAAACATGCTCGGAAAAAACGGTATTCCGATTGAAAGACAAGGACGGAAAGAGCCTCATTTTACTCCTAGGAGTAAAAAAACTATATGAAAACACTTTCCGTCCATGTCCATATATTTTTTAAAAATGCTGTCAATTTGCATACAAAATCAAAAGGACCAAGACAAAAATTCCAAACAGCCAAGGTAACTGCTCGCTTTTTTAGCACAGTGCGTGTGTTTCTTTTTGAATTTGCATTCCAATGTCTATGGTTAGTATTTAAAAACAATTGACAGTCGGTAACATTCGTTCATTCTGCATAATATAATTGTGAAACCGAATATTAAACTATTTGTTGTGTGAAATACTTACTATAAAAAATGAGCTCAAGCGACGAAAGCGACGAAATAGGTACCACACCGCCTATATTAAAATCTGAAGCTGCCTCGGTTAGGCAAAACCTGCTTCCCGCTAAATCTAAGTAAAAATATAACCGAACTTATGACCAATTTATGCTGTGGAGGGCAAACAAAAATGAAAATTAAATTACTTGCTTTTTAGAAATGTATTTGTATTATTTCCTCACATGTTTGAGAAAAGCATTATGTATGCCTCGGCGAAAACGAGGATTTCCTGACTCGTATTTTAGCACGCCTCGCTGTTGCTCGGCCTGCTAACCACCTCGTCAGGAAAACCCTTACTTTCCCCGCCTAGGCAACAATGTACTATTTTTTAATGTATTATGAAAACTTAGAAAAACTTGCTTTGTACATAAACGCACGCCTTCATTCCCAGATTGGGGTAGGCAGAGCTACAGAATTACCAACTAGTCTTAAAACTTCTTCATGATTGATTTATGTGGTGATTACTTGATTCAATTTCAATCAATTTATTTATTATATAAATCACTGTATACAAAAACATCAGTTTCCGGCGGATCCCGCACTAGGCTGACCTTGTATCTTGGGTATCATGAGCAGTTATACATAAAACATTCTTCATAGTGATTAGCAAAAACAAGTTTTAAATAATTTCCTATTATCAGCTTAAAGTTACACAGAAGTGGAATGGGTTAAGCACATTATTTAATAAAATAAAAGATAAGATAAGATAAGATAATCATTTATTGTCAAAACTGTGTACATAATATTATAATAAAATGTCATGCATAACAATAGTTCTAACAGTTTATCCGTTTCGGACGTACAATATAATAGTTTTAAATAATTTTACAAAGTTACAGAGAAATATTCATTCAGGTCATAAAAACTTTTGCTTAGCAACCATTCCTAAGTAAGTAATTCCTATCCTCAAGTAAGTAGGTACCTAATCATTATTGTACAGATGTAGTGCATAATTGTTTTCCTTCGTATTTGGTCGGAAACGTTCGTATCTGTCATGCTTCTTCAGTCAACCTCAGTACTTTTGTACTGTGACCAACTGAAATAGCAAGACACGTTCGTACGTTTCCGTGAAAATACGAAGGAAAACAATTATGCACTACATCTGTAAAGTGTTTAATATTGTCGTTGTGCAGTTAAACAACTTTATGAAGTTGTAGGTAATTCTGTGGCTCTGCCTACCCCGCTCTGGGATTACAGGCGTGAAGGTATGTGTATGTATGTATGAGCAGTTTAACCGTTATTGTATGTTATGTTGTAATTATTCGTGAGAACCTGTTGTTTAGTATTATTTATTTATTTTAAGTTAAGTACTAATTTGTTGTGTAACTGATTGTGTTTCGTTTCCAAGAACATGTCTGACCATAATCAGTGTAGAGTTCCGAAGCCGTTACTTCATAAAAACTATCTTAAAAAACATTAAGTATGAACTAATTCTCTATTTAAAGCCATTTGGTGCTGTCCTAGGCACTTTTAGTAGGTATAAACACTTCAGTCGCCCGTATCTCAGGAGCCAATCGTGTCTACTTAGGGCCTGTTGTTTGATCAGTAGTTAAACTCTTAGGCACCCTTGACTCTAACAAAAAATAGAGCTTTAAAGCTTATTATTTCTTAAATATAGCCCTTAATCAAGACCTATACAACGCCACCCCACACTATTGGGAAGACGAGCAAAAAATACATCCCCACGTTACGTGTAGGGTAGGGGGTACACTAACAAAAAAAAACAAGATTTTTTTTTAAAACTTTTTTGGCGAGACTAATGTATATTCATCCCAAATCACAGCTTTCTAGTACTGAGTCTCTGAGCCAGGCTGCGGACCGACGGACGGACGGACATGGCGACACTATAAGGATTCCTAGTTTGAAAATATTTATTTGGGTGTGGTCCGTTATGTAAGTATATGGTTCATATCGATATGGTTTTTACCGTGTTGAATAGAGGCCCAGTACTGTACAAACGATATACATACTTGCCCAACCCACTTAGCCGCCAAAGCTTTAACACATACTCCGTAACGGTTTAAACCAGACGTTTTCTACAACCTTGAGGTTTAAGTAATCTCTAACCGGAAGAGCGATTCATAATTCTTGTTATTCAAAAATGTTTGACGTAAATGATAGAGGATCGCCTTGGGTTTGACCTTATTGCACAGCCAGTGTCAGTTCAGCCAGCTCTGAGATTGTTCACGGTACAACCTTATTGTTTTTGACGTGTTTCTGTATTTTTATCGTTGTGATAGCACTATACTTGACAGTAATGGCGAGCGAGTTAAAAACAATCATACGTGTCATAACAGTTCAAGGACAATTATGGGGTTCAAGTCAAAAAGAGTTTCATTCTAGTATACTCCATTTATGTATAAAGTACGGGGAATGAGACAAGATAAATAACGTAAACAAACTAGGCATCTATTCAACACGGTACAAACCATATCGTTTGCAGCTGTTATCGTATTGTCAACGTTTTGATAGCTCTTATTTACTTGACAGTTGTGATGACTGAGGTCAAAAACGCGTCCATTACGGTTTGGAGTTTAGCACCTGCAATAGAGGCACTGACCGGTACTGAATTATTAGGTCCTTACCTATGAAATTTGCGTTTTATATGGAGAATTTTATGAAAACGGTGGTTTTCATACATTTCATTTTGCGGATTATTTAGTAACGTCAAATGCAAACCAAGCAAAATTCTGTCAGGAATATTGGACGCTTCTAAGCTATATTATACATATCTTAGTTACTTAAAAATAGTTCGCTTCATAAAACTGCGTAATTGAAACACTTGAACTTTCAGCACTTAAAAAGAGTTAAGTTCACACTTTAATTTTAAACATTAAGTAAGAAATTCAACCATATTATTTGTACCTTTGTTGCATAGTGTATTAATGAAATTTAAAAATATTTTGGAAGTTAAAATTGAAATAAATAAATTCCGTACGAAATAAAACACGTAAAAAAAACGCTAATTACATAGGTGTAAGGACCCAATATTAGCGATTATTATATCTGTCCTTATTTCTCGTACGCAAATTATGTTCAGTTGGTCGATGACGGCTGTCGTTGCGTGATTCATGGTACAGGAAAGCTGTTAGTACAGAAGTTGTCCACATTAGAGCCTCCATTTTGTGAAGTTCATACGGCGGTAAAATTGAAATCGTATCGTATTGTTTTTAACTCAGTCGCCGTAAATAAGAGCTATCAAAACTTTGACAATACGAAAACAGATCAAAAACCATAATAGGCTATTTGACAAGGTGAAAAAAAAACGTAATAATTATGTATATTCATATAAATTATGAGTTTTAAAATCGATTTAAGGTATTCTTACTTAAAAAAAAAGGATCTTTTATCCAAAAAACCACGATAAAACTTGATAATTTTTTATCTGTAGCCATTTTATCGAAAACGGCGCCGAATCCATGATGACGTCAAGGGTCGGTAAATATCACAGATTATAGGATGTCTGTATATCCTGTAATCTGTGATGTCTGTAAATATTGCATCTGTCGTTCATGTCGTTGTCGTTCTGTTCTTACGTTCATTGGTTCTTGCGGTTACCACAGACAGTTGACGTTTGTTTGTTTTTCTGGCTTTGCTATGATTAGCCAATGTCAGTTTGTTTATGTATTGACCACTGACGTCACTGATTCCTGTGCGACGCCATCTTGCCCAAGAAAAAGTTTTGGCGGCATATTTTAAAAGTGAATTTTTATTTCCTTTTTTTAGACGAAATACATAATAGTAGTTTATGCAACAGTTGTATAAGAGAGGTCAAAAAAGACAAGTGGTGTGGTTACGATGTGAGCCGCAGGCGAACATCGTAAAGCAAGACGCCACGAGTATTTTTACCCGACTGCGTCAGAAGGAGGGTTATGTTTTTTGATTTAGTTATACACCGTTGCATACAATACTTTTTCTACGACTAAGTTTCAAATAAAATGCAAAATTAAATTAACAAAATTTTATTTATAGATTTTTACTCTTTAATATACCTAGGTTAGAATACGAACGAACGAAGCACAGAACAACAAACGAGCGGGAAACATTCGAAAACAACAAAATATGTGTCTATGGTTAACTTTGTTTTTAAATTGATGTGCACTTGCCAGGTTTCATATTTTAAAAAAAAGTTACACAATCGATTTAACTTGTGAAATAGGGACTAAAAAACACCTAATGATTTGAGAAATGAATTCTTTTATCTGATTGGTCGATTTTAATATAGCTGCGTTCTGGTTGGTTGATACCAAATAAAATGTTTTTTTTAAAGAGTTAAATTAGTAAAAGAGTTTACATACCAAAAAGAACCTAACGTTCCGATTGACAGTCAATGTGTATTGTGATTGGTGGTTTAATTTGGTGAAGTATTTTGATTGGTCAAATTAACCTAGGTGTAAGCTTTGGCAGCTAGGCATATCGTTTTGGCTCAAAAAAGCACAAGTGCTGTTAAGGGGAATAGACTAGATAGACTTTTCTACGGAATGTTCTGCGGACATATTATCTATATTCTTATATTAGTGTTCGTGACTATATAAATGACAGATAAAAGTACAGGAGTAGGAAAAATAATTTAAAATTACCACTTTTGGAGTACTCAATAAACACCAACAAATAATCTGAGATGGTTTTCAAAAACCTGTCAAATAGCCTATTGTGTTTACCGCGGTGTATAGAGGCCCGTTTGGATTGCGTGCGAAGTGACACGATTGTTGAAAGCTTGTTTACATTCTTTATCTCGTTTCGTTGGCCTTACCTTATAGGTAAACTTTTTAGTACGAGTTAAGTCAATTTATACCCTTTTTCGATGGGTCCCCATAATATTGTTTTGAACAGAGGCCCAGGCTCCGCGCCAGCTGGGGTCCTGGGGCGCCTGGCGACGGTCGGGCCTGGCTCCGGGGCGGTCGCCACCTCCGCAGTGACGCACGATTTTAGTCTTAAAATCAGCGAGATTTCGATGTGCTATGCACTAATTTAGACAAAGTTCCGTCGTTTCGTTTTTGCACAGAGTAGTTCAGTTTTGCTTGTGTTTTATTGAGTTAAAAATAAATGAATCGTTAATTTTAAAATGTAAGGAACGTTTTTTTTTTAATTATTATGGTGAGACTGGTGTATGTCTGTCTGTCTGTATGTCACAGCAGGTTTTCTATGAAACTACCACCGTGAAATTAAGCTATCAACTTGAAATTTGTCATAGTTGTATAACATGCTTGCTCGCACCTATTTTTAGTAAAAACAATATGAATTATGTAGAAGTAGAAAAATGAAAGTGATTATTATAGTAACAGGATGTCATATTGAAAACAAGTGTAATTAATTTATTTTGAGACCATCAGCTAAAAGTGTCCAACATTGAGCCGTCACATCACATCACATGTTTTGTGATAGAATGCACGTAATCATAAAATATAGTATACATATATAGTACTAGTATCTAAGTATGTATTTTTACCTTGTTTTTGAGGAATAGTATTGAGCATAATTAGGAGGAAGTTCATTAGACATTCAACATTCCTGACCTCGAACTCGAGTCGTGCGACGGCCGCGGGGCGGGTCGGAGGGGGAGGACGCCCCGGTCAGTGACCTGCTACAGTCGAGCCAGAAACTCCTTTGCAACTTTTCGGCTCTACTTGTAAGGGTCTCCCCAGACCTATCGACTCCGAATCGGCTTGAGCCGGTAAGAAAAAGTTTTATGTCCATGCAATAAGAGCGAAAACGACGTCGCTCGGCTCGGCTCGGCTCGGCTCGGCGTTGCGAACGGAACGACGTCGTCTTCGCTCTACATAAAACATGGACATAAAACTTTTTCTTACCGGCTCAAGCCGATTCGGAGAACAACACGACACGATGCTACCTACAAAGAAATTGAGGAAGTTTATGTATATTGAAAATTGGTTTTTGAATGTTAGATATGTGTGCAGAGTGCGTCGAGCGCTTCATGTCAATTCCAAACATTTTGACAGTTTTCGATGATTGTTACCACTACGGTGCAGACAGACTTGAAATGAAATGAAATGTTTATTCACAATAACACATGGTAAGCAATAAGGGTCTCACGAATAGGTATAGGTATACATTGCTTTCCTATATATGTATATAGTCAGGCGTGTGAAAGCTAAAGTAAGCTATATTTATCTATGTCAACATGAATCAAAATAATACAATAAACATAATCGCTACAAAGAATTTAAAGTATATTTCAAGCAAGTAGTTATAAAATAGAAACTTATACTCATCTACAGATATCATTCAAGTCAAGTGAGCAATAAGATAGAAAAAAATACTAAATAAAAACAATGTCATAAATAAAAGCAAAATAAAATAAAATGTCGGTTTGGTATTTACACTTAAAACTTAAACATTAAAAATTCATTTATGCTGTAGAAACAATAGCTACTTAAGATTTTATGTAATTTAACTTTAAATCCATTACGACACAATCCTTTAAATGCTGCCGGGATTTTATAATAGATTTTTATACACATACTATATGCGCTTTTGTTCCCAAGTAGGTAACTAGTGTACTATTCGGTAATGCTATTCTATAAAGTATTTGCGGCCTCGTTGATTCCTTATTCAGCTGTAGTAAAGAGGTTTGAATGAAGTTTCTCAAAGACAGTTATTTCATAGATGTACAGGCAGGGCAAGGATAACAGATTGAGTTTTATAAACAGAGGCTAGCAAGATCCTCGTCTATCTACTCCACAAAGCGTTCTGATACAATTTTTTTTGTACCACCGAAGCACTGTCGGCGTGAACAGAGTTGCCCCACATGATAATGCCGTACATGCTTATTTCTAGCACGAAAGCATGCTATGCACGGGTGACCAGCGCTTGCTAGTACTTAATAAGCAAGCTCATTTTGAGGAGCGCGCGACCTCTGCAGCACTGGGTCGGAAACGGAACATCGGAGCGACGACGAATTCTTCATATTTCACTAAGTTTGAGGGAGTGGGGGTAAGGGGAGAGGATCAGGGACTATATGCATTTTAATTCATATATTCAGCTATTATTAAGAAAATTAAACTTAGATTACTTTGTACTTCAGAAATATCAAATATCAATAAATAAAAAAATATTAGATTTAGGTGTAGTTCATGATTCTAAGCTTCTTTTCGATAAGCACGTCGACGGTATTGTGAGCCGTGCCTGTAAAGCATTCGGTTTTATAATGCGTAATTCCGTCCATTTTAATCAAGCTAAGACTTTAATAGTTATTTGTTCAACAAGAGAGTAAAGTTGGTTTTTGCTGCGAGTGATGATTCAAAGATACGAGACGTAAAAAACTTTGGTCTCGTGTGACACATACAACTTTTCACCTCAGCAGCGAGAACAACACAGCGTGAAGCTGGTAGGGCCAACGCAGATCTTCCGTTGTGACCACACTGAAAAAAAGGATCAACCAAACTAGATTTGTTAGTTGAAAGTGTCGTTGTAGGGAAGTAAACTTTAGTTAAATATAAACAATCAGTTTAGTAATCGGTCCAAAACTAGATTTGTAGATTTATATTTGGTATTTAGTAACGTAAGTTTTTGTTATTGTTAACTGATTTTACGTAAACTAATTAGCGAGGTTGCAGCAACAAAACCAATTTCTACACACATCTAAACTTTGTGCTTAATATCAATCAACGTGTTTGATTAATTTTAACGAATTCGTAAAGTAAATAGTAATTAATCAAAACATATCAACAAAGTACAAAACTTTTGTTAAATATTTAATAACCAGTTTTTTTCATAACAACTCATTGATTTCGTCTATTAAAAACAACTGTTTTGTTCCTAATTGGCCACAAGTTGAGCAAAAAAGAACTATCAACCAAAGTAGTTTTGTTAGTTGAAAGTTTCGTTGTAGGGAAGTAAACTTTAGTTAAATATAAACAATCAGTTTAGTAATCGGTCCAAAACTAGATTTGTAGCTTTTTATTTGGTATGTAGTAACTTAAGCTTTTGTTATTTTTGTTAGGTAGTTGAAAATTTCGATGTAGGGAAGTAAACTTTAGTTAAATATAAACGATCAGTATAGAATCGGTCCAAAACTAGTTTTGTAGATTTATATTTGGTATGTAGTAACATAAGTTTTTGTTATTGTTAACTGATTTTACGTAAACTAATTAGCGAGGTTGCAGCAACAAAACCAATTTCTACACACATCTAAACTTTGTGCTTAATATCAATCAACGTGTTTGATTAATTTTAACGAATTCGTAAAGTAAATAGTAATTAATCAACACATATCAACAAAGTACAAAACTTTTGTTAAATGTTTAATAATCAGTTTTTTTCATAACAACTCATTGATTTCGTCTATTAATAACAACAGTTTTGTTCAGAATTGGCCACTAGTTAAGAAAAAAAGGACTATGCCGACAGTTTTGCAAATTTAACTAAACTTTCTTTATACGTAACGTAATGACTTTCAAAGTAATAAGCAATTATTTATTGCTACCAACGAAACAGATTGGTTATGCGTAACCCAGCCGGCGGGGGGGAGGGAGACCGCGGGCGGCGTGTGGCAAAGCAAGCAAGTTCATTCCTGTGAGTGAGCTGCTTTTATTCGTGTGTGTGGCGGGCAACTATAAACGGCTTGTCATTTTCTTTGAATTTATGGTGTTCGTTAAAAAAATAGTTCGCCAACGTGGTCAGATTTTTAATAATATGAGTGACTACGACCAGGCGTCGGCGGCGGAGCCGGTCGAAGCCAACTCCAGCGATTCAAGGGACCTGGAGGATTATCTAAACTCTTGGGGTCTTGGCATGTACATTGACAAAGGGTCTAGCAGGCTAAGCTAAGAAGAATGGCCCCCACGAGGGATTGTGTTCTACTTTTAGGTGGAGTAGTGGCAGGATCTAAGAACACTGTATGCCTGATATCAGCCTCCGATCTTCTTTTGTTTCAGATTTATTCACGAAAATGTTAAAAAGTCAAGGTAATTTTTAAACTGTAATTATAGCTAAACCTAGCCAGCGAGGGTAACCAAATAAAATCAGAATTGTGGAGGATATGATGGGGTTACTAATACATATTTTTACAGACCTTCATGTCCTTAAACTTAGATGAAAAAAAAAATTTTTTTGCCACTTCTCGCGGAGACACAACTACCAAAAAAATTACGTGACAAGCCACAATTGTCAACTACGTATACATTCAAAAACATTTTCAAATATCATGGTGCGTCATGTCAACAAAAATAAATAAACGAACGTATATTTACTATATCATGTCATATTAATAGAGTAGTAATAGCAAATGAGTATGTAAGTAGGTATAACATCCTCTTTCGTTCATTATAAAATAATTCAATGACATATGTCATATATTTACGACTACACAGATTCTAGCTATTTTTTATGTCGTTTCTTGCAATAATGTCTGAAAGCAGATGTAAATGTTGTAATAGATGTTTACGCAAAACGAAAGGCAACAAAAAATTGAAAGAATTGTATTGTTCTGTTTGCTCTTCTGAGTTATTTATCGATATGAAATGGTAGGTACTAACATTTTCTTCTGTCAATGAGCCTACAATAAATTCTTATTACTTATTATTTTTGACTTTCCTTATTTGTGTAGAATAAGAAAGAAAAAAAAACACATTTAGAATAATAGTACCATAGCTAATACATTTGATTTGCAGCTGACGACAAAATATACGTTCGTTTATTTATTTTTGTTGTCATGACGCACCATGATATTTGAAAATGTTTTTGAATGTATACGTAGTTGACAATTGTGGCTTGTCACGTAATTTTTTTGGTAGTTGTGTCTCCGCGAGAAGTGGCAAAAAAATTAATCGAAAAAAAAAACATTTTTTTTTTTCATCTAAGTTTAAGGACATGAAGGTCTGTAAAAAAATGTATTAGTAACCCCATTATATCCTCCACAATTCTGATTTTATTTGGTTACAAAATATACGTTCGTTTATTTATTTTTGTTGTCATGACGCACCATGATATTTGAAAATGTTTTTGAATGTATACGTAGTTGACAATTGTGGCTTGTCACGTAATTTTTTTGGTAGTTGTGTCTCCGCGAGAAGTGGCAAAAAAAATAATCGAAAAAAAAACATTTTTTTTTTTCATCTAAGTTTAAGGACATGAAGGTCTGTAAAAAAATGTATTAGTAACCCCATTATATCCTCCACAATTCTGATTTTATTTGGTTACCCTCGCTGGCTAGGTTTAGCTATAATTACAGTTTAAAAATTACCTTGACTTTTTAACATTTTCGTGAATAAATCTGAAACAAAAGAAGATCGGAGGCTGATATCAGGCATACAGTGTTCTTAGATCCTGCCACTACTCCACCTAAAAGTAGAACACAATCCCTCGTGGGGGCCATTCTTCTTAGCTTAGCCTGCTAGACCCTTTAAAGGTATGTAATTATATACGTTACAAATCAATCGAGGTGACTAATCGTTTGCGAAGTAAGAAATATATACTTATGTACTACTTACCTACTTAATTTTTCTAATTCCAGAACAGTGTGTGGACATAGACACGTTGCAAATTTTGTCTGTAGAAGATTTAAAAGAGTTGGTGCCAGTAATTGGTCACAGAGCTAAGCTAACTAGTCAAATTGCTATGCTAAAAGACATAATAACAGACGCATTTTCTGACAAAAGTACAGTAAGTACCTGCCTACTTTATTTAAGTACTCTAATTACCTACCATCTATCTAGCTTCTATTAACCGCTGGATCACATGTTATCCATGCACTTAACAATAGATTTTCTATTGTGCATTTATTCCGGGGCTATAGACAAAGGATACCTAACCTAGTTTTATTCTACTTCTATTTTGACTGATATATCTATCTACCCGTGGCGATATACCTTCCACGTACTTTGCTAACGATAATGCGGTTTTTTCAGGCAGAAGTCCAAACAGACCAACAAACAAAATATATTTAGTGCTACGATGAACAAGTAGGTGAAGAAAACCGGAGCTTACACAGAGTACCTCATATTAGGTACCTACCTACCTACCTATTTAACTTTAGATGGTATACTATTAGTGTGATGTTTTGATTTGTTTTAAAGCAGAATAAATCATTCGTTCATATTTTGTCATGTTCCGTATTATTTCTTTTACACCCTGTATACTTATCTAAGCAGTATAATACAGGATGTAAATGGCATGACAAAAACTGTACAGACGTGATTAGGCCATGCAACTCAACAACTATCCCTAAGGAAAGTATGACCGGAAACAGTGTTTAAGTTTCATACGTGCCATTTTGTGTGGGAGGGTCAAAAATGTTCACTTGTTTCCAGTCATATCTTCCTTGGGGAAAGTTGTTCGGTTTTATGTCCTAATCGCATCTATTAAGTTTTTGCCAAGCCGTCCCTATAACACCCTCTATTTTTGTTACTAATTAATTGACTGAGATTGGCTACTAATAACAAAACGGTTTTGTTATATACTAACAAACCAAACCTGTAGCCTGGAAGCAGACGGTAAAGTAAAACTGAATAAACAGTTTGGATACCAGCAAGCAAACAGTACAGACATCGGTAGCGAAACTTTTTGATTATTTAACGCAAAACCCTTTGTCGACTTTTTTACAAACAGGATTGTTATTTATAAACAACTAGTTTGACTAAAGAAAGTCATATTGTTAAGTTAATGTAACGAAAAAAGTTAGGCTGCAGGTTACACAACACAGTTAACTATTAATAACAAAACGGTTTTGCTATATACTAACAAACCGAACCTGTAGTCTGGAAGCAGACGGTAAAGTAAAACTGAATAAACAGTTTGGTTGCCAGGAAGCAAACAGTACAGACATCGGTAGCGAAACGTTTTGATTTATTTAAAGCAAAACCCTTTGTCTACTTTTTTATGAACAGGATTGTTATTTTAAAGAACTAGTTTGACTAGAGAAAGTCAAATTGTTAAGTTAATGTAACGAAAAAAGCTAGGCTGCAGGTTACACAACACAGTTAAATGAACCTGATTTTGTTACTGATAACCAGTAGTTCGCAAGTCCCTAGATTACGGCCTACTGGTAGCCAAATTTTGGTTACTGTTATCCAATTTTTTTTTTTCAGTGCATTTGGTGAATACACGATTAAATAACGACACGATCGCATATGCATCAATCACAATCATTTTTGCAAAATACTAATAAAACAAAAAGTGGAAAAAATAAACATGAAACAGATAAAACTTGTCACTCAACTTGATAATGCCGTAGTGCAAACACAACTTTATACAGCTTTATGTAGTCTGTGGCTTTAAAAAAAACCTAACTAGGCCTTGTCTCTGGATATTGGCTACAATAATCCCGCTATTTTTGAAATGCGTTCTGAAACTGCCCCCGCGGTTTATGTCACGAAATTAAATATTGTTAAAACGATAACAAAATTATGTAGATACATGAATTAAATCAATGAAAAATAAGAAGTTATTTTTCATTAATTTCGTCTTCAAAACATTAAATAAAAAAAATGATTGTACCTACTGTATAAAATAGTTATAATAAACACATTTCAAACTTTAACAGATAGTTTTATTTGCAATTTTACGGTTATGTGTGCATCCGAAGGTGCGTTTCTTTTTGGGCCTACTATGTGTGGAATTTGAAAATCGAACTTCGAATCAAGTTGTTTCTATCTCTCGCTTTTTTCCTATCGAAGTGAAAGTGACAGAACAAAGTGAAGTTCAATTTTTTCGAATGTTGTGAGTAGCCCCAGCACTGCTCACGGCATTTTTTTTATTTTATTAAAAAGCTACTTTGCCTCTCGCTCGCAGCAAAATTGAATTTTGCTCACTGTTTTTAAGCAGCAAAACCTTGTTTGAGCTGCTGAGGTGAAAAGGTGCTTTCTTGCTCATATGTTAGAAGTAAGCTTGAGTTTGCTTCTCAAATATCCATGCTATGCCACATATGTTGATAGAATTGAGCGTGTTCAGAAAACAATCGTAAAATATCCATGTTTTAGGCTTGAATGTCCAAGTTCGTTGTTTTACACTAATATTTGTATAAGACACCATTTGGTGCCCCCTACCCTACACCAACAACGCCGGGAAATAGCCGACATTAGGTACTTATATCCTAAATATTACTGGCGGCCTCGTCGACAGTCCTGAGTTGCTTTCTTACGTTTCGTTCAGTATTCCCACTCGGTCTAAAAGGAATTATCCCCCTATATCACTTAGATCTGCATCCTCTAGATACAGACAAAACAGTTTCTTGACGCGTGCTGGTAAAGGCTTGAATAATTGGGTGAATAAGCTGGTTTTTTTTTTATGGCATGGCAAGGCAAACGAGCACACAGGCGACCTGATGGTAAGTGGAAACTGTGACCCATAGACATTCGCATTCACAAGACTGCAAATGCACTGCCAACCCTGAGGACTAAGATGGAATGCTTCTATGCTAGTCATTTCACCGGCTGTCTTATCCCCAAACCGGAACACAACAATGCGAACACTGCTGCTTGGCGGTAGGTTAATGGATAAGATGGTGTTACCAACCCGGACAGACCCTGCACAAGGTCCTCCCACCAGTAAAACATGTTACCGTATTACGGCGCGTGTTGCAGGCCGCACTCCACCTCTGGCCAGTATTTAGCAGTAGATTTAATGTTACCTTTTATTTGCGCTAGTGTTTTTGTGTAAGTGCGTGTACCTTTGAAGTTTGTACTAAACTTTAAGTTTGCTACTCAGTCACTATACGTGAATTCCTTTAATTGGTTTTGTGTTTCCTATTCTTGTTTCATATGTTGTATTTGTAACAGTTGAATTTCCTACCAATAAAAAAAAACAAAAAAAACACATCGCCATCAATCATCAATTCATCATCCTCCGGTCTCAAAGGGGGGCCGATGTGGCGATCTAGCGACATCTAACGGCAACTTGTATCAACCAACTCGCTAGCGCCACCAGCGTCAGACAGCGGAACTAAGTGTTCTACATCGCGCTAACGAAATGACTACAGTCGGTTGAAATATATACCACTTCCCCCCCAGGTATCCAGGCGTAACACCCGCCTGGAGAGATCTCTCTATTTTCCTCTCTTCCTACATTATGTAAAACAATCGCTCTTAATATCTTTGTTTGAAATACAATTCAAAAACTTTTTTTTTTAAATTTAATTTCCATGGACATAATTATTTTTTCATCTCACTAGCTCGGAAAGCCTTTTTTGTTTGTTTGATATCTATTGAGAAAATCGCTTTTTATCCACAAGTGAGGGAAGAGTTTTGACATTTGAAGGCAGCTTAAGTGATATTTGACAGCTAACCAAACGTTAAACCTTACAAGTGCTGAATTTTTAACATCACAATTAATGAATTGCATCGAGTAAAAAACACTAAATACAGTCTTACAACTTTATTTTAATTCATAAATATCAGCATTCAAAATTAACCTTCATTCTTGTTTTAAAAACGCATAAAATGTTCTGACAGTCCAAATAAGTCGATGTGCAAACAAAACGCATCCGAAATAATAAAAAAAAAACTGACGTCAAAACTTTCCTATTAAGCCGTCAATGTTAAAATATTCGCATGTTTTTCTAGTTTGTTTTGTTATTAAAAATGAGTGATTCGAGTGATAAAGACGTATTAACACCTATGGAATTACAGGAAACCGTGCAAAATGCTGAATTGAGCTTACAGTACAAACCATTTTCTTAGTCTCCTCGCTGTAGTCAACGTTAAATATTCGCATGTTTTTCTAGTTTGTTTTGTAATTATAAATGAGTGATTCGAGTGATAAAGACGTATTAACACCTGTGGAATAACAGAAAATGCGGAACTGAGCTTACAGTACAAACCCTTTTCTCAGTTTCCTCGCTGTAGTGAGGTGAAAAGTTTTGTGTTATACACGGGTGAAAAGTTATTTTACGTCTCGTGTCTTGAAACACTTGCTACGCTCAGGATTCTATTTTTGAACCACTCGCTTCGCTCGTGGTCAATCATAGCATCCTTTCGCTAGCTCGTGTTTCAAATGAACACTCGCAGGTAAAATACAACTTTCCCCACTTGTATAACAAATAACTAAAATAATAATTCTGTGAAGATTCAATTCTACCAATTCCAATTCTTTACATAACTAAAGTAACTAAAACTCAAATAAAGATGATAAATTATAGAGATGGAGAAATGAAAAATTATCCTGTGTAGGTACTATTTTGCCCTATATTTTATTCTCAAAAACGTGTTTTTTTTTTCGTTCGTGTCGTTTGTTTTGTTTTAGTCCCTTGTTGAACAATCTGGAATAAACGTATTTGTATGTACCTAATTATTCTATTATAATATCTCAAATAATGAAATTATATTAAACCAGACCTGTAACACCATATCATAAATAGTATATACATCTCTTGTCAATTTAAAGAAAATCTTGGTCAGCTCTTATTTGGTCGAGTGTATGCGTACTACATTAGTGGCGAAGCGTCACGTAAATAAATAGGCAAGCCGGAGCAAAAAAAAGGTGTATGGCGTGTGGGCTTGTTTGCCCCTTCCGTGACATAAAAAAAACATACCTTAAAAAATGGATGTCGTCTTTCTAGTTCCCAAAAAGCAGTGCTGAAGTGTCGCGTGCGTTAACTGTTTCTACATGCCATCCTTGCAGTTAGTGTTCACCACCTTCGCCATACATGACATCACTGGTATTACATGAACAGTGTATGTCAAGTATGACAAAAGTGGCCTTTAAAAAGGCCGTTGCGTTCGCACACATTAAACACACAGACAGTATAATTTACGTTAGTTAGTTAGTAATCAAAACACACACACACACAGTAAAAATTAGCTTGCTTTGTTAGTACCCATCATGCAAAATAAAAACGTCCTTAGTTAAAAACAAAACAAAAATAAACCATATTAAATACATGCACTGCAGGTCTGCACACAGAAACCCAAAAAAAGACTTAATTAAACATAATATATACAAATTCGTCCAACAAAATCAACCAAATGAAGAAAACCCACGGCCCGCGGGCATGCGCCATCCGTACCTGTTAAGAAAACCACGACACGCATAAAGCGACGAACAATCCAAGTAAGCTTATGTTTATGCAAATAAATATAGAAACCGACTGAAAACTCAATATATACCTACACTTTACACTAATCACTTGAAATACGCTAGGTACAGTTCAATATTTATTTATATTCAAAACTAATTCTGCGTTTTTTTTTTTAAATGAGCTAAAACGTTATCATGGAAATTGCTTTTCTTTTGAATTTTAAGAAGTAAATGTTTTTCAATGGAAATTACCCCCAGATTTGACAGTCTTGCTTCATTTTGACTATTCCGTGTGTACGTATGAATTCGCTTCAAGGCCGAAAACGACCTTTCAGCGGAGGAAACCGACACAGGCAGAGTCAAAAATATCTGACTTAAAATCAAAACCTGAGGGAAAGTGCCACTCAAAGCAGAATTACTTAGATATAAGTAAAGATCGTATGCGTCCAAAGTGTTAATACTAGAAGAACTGTACAAAACTTTTAATTCGTTTTTTAAAGCAGTGTAATCAAACAAATTTGGAAATTCCGTCATTAAAGCGGTTATTTTGGCCTCGGGAAAACATGTGTTGTACTGAGCATATTTCGATTTATTTATCAAATCCAAGAAAGTTAAACGAAAGCTAAACGATGCATAGCGAGAATTAATTTGACTAATAACATTATCAATTATTTCAACAAACAAACATCTATGTTGAGTTTTCTATTCGATGTCCGTATTTAGTCGCCGGCGACGTCGCGGTGGCTCGCAATACTCCTGAATACTGCCGTAAATAGAATCAAATTGATTCAAAAACTCTTCAGAAAGCCGAGATCGAAATGAATCGCGACTATTATATATTTAATATATAATAGTCGCGATTATAATTGCGACTTCGAAGTCGACTTGTTTGCTTTGCAATAAAGCAAAAAGAATGTCAGTCCTAGCAAAAATATCGGAAAAAACATGCAAGAGAAAACAAAATTGCATGTCTTCTAACTTACTCACAAACGATTCGGACAATGAAATTGAATCGGCATCCCATGATTGTGGATCATCCAAAATATGATTGAAGGTCTCAATCATTTCTAACCTGCAATTAAATATTACATTAATAATACGCGAGTGATAATGCCACCGCGTTTCTGCCACTCCGGGCATGCGACGATCGGAAATCTGTTTTAATAGATTTGATCGCTTTGATGACTTGTTATAAAATCGAACAAGCCCATTTATATGACCAAAAAACGATTTTAATTCCGAAACATGTTCTAACGATCTGCTTAAAATCACAAATTGAGAACATGTGCATAACACGGAACGAAATACGCCCGGGGGCACTCATTACGAACGAACGCCTGAACCCCGCCGTGCTCGACCGACATGACGGCAGCACCGTCATACGATTGACCTATAAGTTTATCTTTGCACCGATATTGGTCAAGAATATCTTGCAATTTTGAAGCTAAAACGTTCGCGGTACGCTTCTCGCTAACGTCGAAAAAGCCAATAAATCTCTCCTCGAGCCCTGACTCTGTCAAATATCGAAATATAACACTCAACTGCTCTCTGCGACTAACATCTGGAGTTTCGTCAATCATGACGGACACGAATTTCGCCTTGTTGACCACACTCTTAATCTCATCTAAAATCACCGACGCTACGCAGTTTATAAGATCGTTCTGAATATCTCCTGATAGACCAGAAAAAACTGGATGTGAAGTGGACGAACTCTGTTCAAAATGAGATTCCATGACGGAGTCGTACTTACTCAAATATAACAATGTCTCTATATAATTACCACGATTATCCGAATCGTGTTTCTCAACATGGCCGCGGAAAGGCAATTCTTGCTTTCCAAGTAGTACGACAAACGTTTCAATAAATTTCGATTACGTTCCACTTTACGATTGTGTGCCTCAAAATTATTACCAAAAAAAGTTTCTATTCTACTGTTACCAAACTCATGTAATAATATACAACTCCGTATATGTTTCTCGCTTTGAGCATGTTTCCTAGCTGAATTATATAAATTGTTAATATCTGCAAAACCTGTTCGATTCCAAACACTGCTAGAATCGGATAACAGCAAACAAACATGAATAGCAAAATAATTTGTTTAATTTGCAGCTGCCAGTCAGCCAATTGTATTTATTTATTTATTTATTTATTTATTTATGGATCCATGGAAAACCAACAGCATTACAAAAATTTAGAATTAAGATTAACAACACATAGCCAATTACAGGTTCACACATTTAGCAATTAAGTATATTGAAAAAGAATGAGCCTTACTTACAACGATTACTTATACAGTGCAAATATGTTACAACTACTACAGATCACAAAAAAAAACTGTAAACTTAGACTATGCTAACCAACACCTCAACTACTACAGGTCGCAAAATATTTCTGTAAACTAAGACTATGCTAACCAACACCTCACTCAACCCCGCACCCGAAAGATCTATCACGAATTAAGATTGTTTACAAGATATTGAATTAATTTGTTTTTAATAGTATTAATATTACTTAATTAGCCTAATTGTGCAAATTGTGGTTACAGACAAGTTTTTTAGAGTTGTTGGTAATTCTGTAGCTCTGCCTACCCCACTCTGGGAATGAAGGCGTGAAGGTATGTATGTATGTATTACTTGCAAATATGTCAAAATCTAACACATTATTCATTAACACTTTATTCAAATTCCTACTAGCCCTACACAAAAAACTATTTTTCCTATAATTAGTTGAAGCTCGAGAAACAGAAATAGGACGATAGTTCCGCACACTCCTAGAGGGAATATTAAAAGAGACTCTGCCCAACAAATCAGGGCAATCAACATTGCCGTTGACGATATTTAATAGGTAAACTATATCAGCAACCTCACGGCGCCTTACAAGCGGTAACAGATGGTGATGCTTACACAGGTTAAAGTAATTAGTGGAACTATACTTTACTTTTAATTTGTAGCAGAGAAATTTCATAAATTTAATTTGCAAACGTTCAATCCTATCTATATAAACTTGATATTGGGGATTCCAGATCTGAGATGCATATTCCAACCTGCTCCTCACGTAAGCACAATTTAAGATTTTCAAGGTCTTATGATTCGCTGAGGAAATGTTTGAAGAATCCATCTCTACGCCTATAATCAATTTTTATGTCTGGGCGAGCGCGTCCTAACTTAATGACATGTTTCTTATTTTCAAAGGATAACTTTGAAAAACATGTTTGTTCATTAAGTAGGTACTAGGTAATCTGTAAGACAACACTCAATTTGAACCAATGCGGCCATTTCTACTTTGAGTACAGGCAAAAATATTTAAAAACCAAATCACGAATATAACCTAAATAGATCTAAGCAAAAATAACAATATTTAGGTACCTAACTAAATAGAAACAAACCTCCGTTGTCGCCACGAATCTGCAAATAACACAATCCAAACAGAAAAACAATCACAGAACACTTAGGTCACTTAGCAAGCTAAATTTCACTAGTTGAGTCTCATAAAACACAATAAGTTAAGTAATAACACAAATTAAACTATAAATCAAAACAAATTTTAGCGCGAGGACGCGAAAGTAATGGCTAGAGTTAGGACTTTTGGTGGCAAATCGTGGTTCTAGAATACATGGAGTCGCTATTTCCTATTTATTGTAATACATACCACTTTGATTTTGACCTTCAGTATTTTAATATTTCAAAATTAATTTATTAATCAAACCGCTAAACCAATTTAAATGAATTTTAGTATGGAGGATATCTCTGCTGTGAAAGCGTTACAAACTAGCAAATATTAGTAGGTATGGAAAAACCGAACTAAAAATGTATTTAGTTCATTTTGAAATATACTGAACTGAAGGTCAAAATCAAAGTGTCATGTATTATAATAATTAGGTAAAAGAGACTCCATGGATCCTAAAACCACGATTTGCCACCAAAATCCCAACCCTAGTAATGGCGTAATGAAAAAAGTAGTTGAAGGTCGTGAGCGACAGGGGACGGTTGAGTGTCCTTGGGAAAAGAAAGTTAACGCATGCACTTTAAGTTCAAAATTGGATGAAATAAGCTGAAATGCGACGTTCGGAGTTGCGAGCTTACTCCCACTCGTTTTTACCTTGGTGTCACGTGCCGCTGTGTCTGAGTGCGAGCGAGTGATAGATTTCGGCTTGGTAAATAAATAAATTTGAATTGCGGCGTTGTTAGTGCGTTTTGTTCATGCATCGTACTATGAAGCAAGGTACACCGGGTTACTTTCGGTTTTACGTTTTGTAGTTTGTAAGCCGCTCGGAATCGGGTTGTATGGACGCTTCGCTACTGTACTACATACAAGTGGTGTTTTAGTTACCGTTTCATTAAATTTTCCTTTAATTTGTACGGAATCCTAAAAAAATTGGCCCAGACTGCTTCCCTGGCTTACGACGCCATACGGCATTGCTGACATCCTAATAAAAATAAATAAAATAAATATCAGGGGACAATCTCACACAAATTGACCTAGCCCCAAACGAAGCTCTAGGCCTGTACTATGGGTATAGGTATCGCCACGGGAGTTGAGGTGAATGGTTACGCACTGCTACATAGAGTACTAATAGCAAAAAAGGTAGCGAATGAACGAATGAGTGAATGAAATTTAAGTGCACGATCGAATTATATATTTTCGAAAAATAGGTAAAACAAACAGCCAGAAAATAAAAATATGCTTTAATAGTTTTACTAGTCACTTGACATATCTTCTTCCGATTCATTTAGATTTATTTCAAGGGTATGGTTTTCGGACAAACCATCAATCTTATTTTCCATTGACCTGTATCTTTCTTCTTGTTCTTGAGTTTTTCTGAAAATACTGTGAAATGTCTCTTGATTAAGTGCTTCAATTTCTTCTTCTAATTTTCTCATGACGCTGTTAAATGTGAACTCAGTATTACTGGCCGCTACTCTTCCTTTTATGATTCCCCAACAAAGTTCAATGGGATTGAGATCGGGATGGTACGGTGGCAGACGTAATACCGAGTGCCCATATTCTTCCAGCATTTTATCCAGAACGTATTTCTTTTGTCGTGGCTTATGAAGCTGAATAATATCATATAAAACGGGCTTCGTGTTCTTTTCAGGGTATGTTATATTCTGCTTGTTGAGCCAGGCCAACATTTCTGCTTTGTTTGAGTTTTTCGTTGGACACTGTTCATACTGTACATTATGATAAGAAGCATTGTCTACAACTAAAACTGAATTTGGTTCTAGATTTGGCAAAAATTTCTCCGTGACCCATTTTCTGTAATTGGCAGAGTTCATAGACCCATGATAACCACCAGTTTTTTTATTTGACTTGAACATGATTAGTGCGTTCGATAAAAAACCATTTTTAGTACATGCATGCACAATAATACAACGTTAAACTTTAGATATGGGCACTTTACATCCTTTATTTGTTTTATCAGTCCAAGCCTTTGCTGTTGAATGCGAGCTATCAATGTAGGATTCATCGTGTACACGATAGGACGCCCCTGCTTATAGTGGAGCGCCTGGAGCATTCAAAACCGTAAAACCTCGGATTAGAGTTATAGTGAATGAATTGATATGATCGACGTAGGATATTGTTTTTTAAACTATAAATTGCAATGTTTACCCAAATTTTTTTTGTGCACTTCATTTTTTCATTGTTTAAACAAATTATTATAAAAAAATAATGTTTGACCATATATTTTCACTTTAAACAGTAGTTTTTTTTTATTTATATGTTAAATCTTACCTGAGTAGACATCTAGAAACATTTATCGAAGATACCTGTGTATAAAAATAGCAGTAGGAATCTCGAACAGGTAGAAAAACATGGAGGGGAGAGCGGAGCGACAGCTGCTATGTACAATGGAATTTCTCGGCCAGTTTAATTATAAATGAAACGTACTCTATTGTGTACATTTAAAAAAATAAGGTAATTTATTACGACTAATGAAAAGAAAAAAAAAATTAGTACAAAATCTGTTTATTTAAATATATTACATTGTTGTCTACATTAAATATTTTCTTCTACTTCATCTATCTGTATAATAGGTGAAGTATTCGCCGCTTTCAGAATATGAAATTCTTCTTCTTCTTTACTATTATATTTTTGATTGTACCAATTTTCTGTTAATACATCATGGTTAATTTTTTTAAAACATATAATGGTATTGGACCCAAATTTAGTTGAAATGATAATATCATCGTAAAAGCGTTCTATTAGTCGTTTTTTAATAGTTTTTTCATCCGGAATATGCTTTGTAGTGATGACGTTTTTCAACTCCTGCATGGTAAATTGGCAATCATCATTCTCTTCTATGTAGGTACTTGTATATTTGCTCCATTGCTGCATCTACCATCGAAATTCTCGGATTAATTTTTTTTTCAACATTACTGAGGTGAATTGAATTTTTCAGCAAATTATAACAATCCCAATGATATTTTGCTGCAAGTGTCTGTAAGTCGGTTATACCAGAAATCCTTTTATGGATATCTCGATAATAATCAGTTTTCTGGACGGCTATAAAATTCGTGATGGATTCATTTAAAGTTGGAGTGTTGATGTATGAAATGTGCCTACGCTGAGCTTTATTTAATTTTTTGTTCTTCTTTTGTTCTATCAGCTTCTTGTCCGCAAAGAAAACAGTTTTTTTCCCAATTAAAGTTATTGAAATTCATGCTACTTCGAAGTTTTTTTTTCGGAGGTGATAATGCGAGATTTTCACGGACCTTATTTTTATACATTCCAATATACTTTTTATTAATATATTTTTGTCGACAACTTGAATGAGCATAAACAAATTCAGTTTGTAGATGAGGTAACAATCCATCTTGTCGTTCGGTTGAAGCAGCTTGTAAAGAGGTTACTCCTCTACTAATTTTTATCACTTCACCTAAATTTGAATTTGTTTCGGAAGATGAACCCAGGTGCGTACATATTATGCAGCTATTTTCATCAGCCGTTGGTTTATCCATTGTTCGAAATCTAATAAAAAACAATTAATAATTAATTAATTGCATTTGATTCATTATTATCATATTTTTTTTTATTGAAACTGATCTTTAATTTTTGAATTCTGAATTCAATGTAATCACTTACCAAATTAAGCAATACAAAAGAATTTTTAATAGTTCAATATAAAAACGTCGTCTCCAATACACTTTCCAGTACAAAAGTATACACGAATTTTTCACTAAAAACCAAATTTTCACTGTTATAGAAGCACAATATTTACAGAACACGTGTTACTTGCAACTAACCTAGCCGAGAAATTCCATTGTACATAGCAGCTGTCGCTCCGCTCTCCCCTCCATGTTTTTCTACCGGTTCGAGATCCCTACTGCTATTTTATACACAGGTATCTTCGAAAAATGTTTCTAGATGTCTACTCAGGTAAGATTTAACATATAAATAAAAAAAAACTACTGTTTAAAGTGAAAATATATGGTCAAACATTAATTTTTTATAATAATTTGTTTAAACAATGAAAAAATAAAGTGCACAAAAAATTTTTGGGTAAACATTGCAATTTATAGTTTAAAAAACAATATCCCATATCAATCATATTAATTCATTCACTATAACTCTAATCCGAGGTGAAAACCCCCAGGCGCTCCACTATTATTATATTCCTCTAACTCGTTTAGATATAGCGTCCGTTTTAATCTAATGTCATGATTTTCAATAAGACAAGTTTGATTGCGATTTATTCCACCGAAAACCTAACTTACGTACCATTCTCCTTAATGAACGTTCCGATCCTGCGAAGTTCATGTCACGTTTTAAAACATCGTGATTTTTTTTTATTGTGGGCAATGTTTTGTGTACAAAATGGAAGTCATATATGCATCTTCTTATGACATCGTAATCGAATTTATCTAAATTGGTTTTTGGTGATAATCTTGGTCGCTTCAGTCCCGGTGCCGTGAACGTGGTTGGTTGAGGTAATGACGGAGTAGATTGTTCAGTTGATGATGGGCTGTTTGCTCTTGCAGTTTCCTTACACACTCCAGTTACGATTCGTTGAATGCTTGACTTTGATACACCAGTTACTTCTGCCGTAACATCATATAATTCGGTCATTGATAAATGTTGGCCGTTATTTTTTAAGTTATACCTAAAATGAGAGAATACTCTGAATATAATTTCCCGACTTTGACCATTTAATGTTTTCCCACGACCCATCTTTTCGCTAAAAAAGAACTTGTTTCCGTAGTTATTTAAAAGACCACCCGTTTTCTTACTCGTGGAAAATGCAAATGTCCATATATATGACAAAGATAAAACAAGTGCCACATAATGCAATAGATAATTGTCTGAAGAGGTTTGATAACGAAATGACGAAGTAATGAAAATGTATGTAAAAACAGCAAAATACATAAATACTTTTAAAGTAAAAAATAATTTACGATTAATAAAGATAAGATAAAGATAAAGACAAAGACATTTATTCAGTAAGTAGGCTGCACGGGCACTTTTACACGTCAAGAATCTACCAGCGCTTCACAAGAGGAGACCACTGCTGAGAAGAAGCGCCGCAAGAAACTCAGCAGTCAGTCATTTTTTTAAATATATTTTATATTACAACGGTACTACTTAGTCTAGCATTATATAAATCTATAAATAGCAAATTAAAAAATATTTCAAATATCCTGCGTAGTTTCCGCAGGAAAACACACCAAAATCTTAAGATAGAAAGAGAGAAAAGGAAAAAAGAACTCCTACGTATGTGTATATAAGACGGTGCAAGATGACCACATAAGATTGATATGTTTTCCTACATCAACGGTGTCCCCCAGACAAGATAAAGATTTTGAATTTGAAAAAAAATATATATTATTGATTAAGTTTCGGGTTAAAGCCAAGCATTTTTGTCTATTATATAGTCCTCGATCCTATAATACGCTTTAGACATTAACGACTTTTTCAAGTATTTTTTGTGTGCTGGGAAGGGTAACTTTAATACTACCTCAGGTAATTTATTATAGAAATGAATGCATTGACCAAAAAATGATTTATGTACTTTACGGACGCGGAATTTTCGAATAGCTATTTTATTTTTATTTCTAGTATTTAAATTATGTATATCAGAATTTTTTGTGAAAGAATCCAAATTTTTTATAACATAAATAATATTCTCATAAATACATTGTGACGCTACAGTTAAGATATTAATTTCCTTAAAAAAATCTCTTAAGGAGTCACGGGAATTTAAGTTGTAAATAGAACGAATGGCCCTTTTTTGTAACACAAATATAGTTTGTATGTCAGCTGCCTTACCCCAAACCAGAATACCGTACGACATAACACTATGGAAATAACTATAATAAACTAAGCGAGCTGTCTCAACATTGGTTAGTTGTCTAATTTTCCTAACTGCGTAAGCTGCCGAACTTAGTTTACCTGCCAGTACAGCTATATGGGGACTCCATTGCAAATTTTTATCTATTGTTATGCCTAGGAAAACTGCCTTATCTACGATTTGCAAACACTCGTCATTTAGAAAAATACTAGAATCTAACGGTTTAACATTAAGCAAAGCGAATCTAACACATTTAGTTTTCTTAGCATTTAGTAGCAAATTGTTGCTAGTAAACCAATTAAGTACTTTAACTAGTGTGGAGTTTATGCTACTGTAGTCTATGGATTTTCTGTCTACCTTGAAAATTAGTGAAGTATCATCAGCATAAAGTACAATATCACAAAGTTTATCTACTGATGGTGGCAAGTCATTTATGTAAACCAAAAATAGAAAAGGACCTAAAATAGAGCCTTGAGGCAGACCTATTTTCACTGTAGCTCCATCAGATTGTGTTTTGTTTACAACAACTGTTTGAGTTCTATCACTGAGATAAGAAGACATTAGACTTATAGCTTTATTAGACAATCCATAATGTTCTAATTTTAAAATAAGGGTCGTATGAACCACGCAATCAAAAGCTTTAGAAAGGTCACAAAATATTCCTACTGCATCGCAAGATTGCTCCCAACTGTTATATATATATTTAATGAGAACAGATGCCGCATCAATTGTTGATCGACCTCTGGTAAAGCCAAAATGGTTATTGTTAAGTAGTTTATTTATATTAAAGTGACCTAACATATCATTCAGAATTAGTTTCTCAAAGACTTTACTTAAAACTGGTAGTATGGAAATGGGACGGAAGTTCGTTATATCACTCATCTCACCCGATTTAAAAAGAGGTATGACTTTACTATATTTCATAAGATCTGGAAAGATCCCTTCTGAAATGCAATTATTGTAAATTAATGCTAGATGGGGTGCAATTACACCTATGATATGAAAAAGTACACTAACTGATGTGCCCCACAAATCCTCAGTCTTCTTTAAACTAAGCGTTTTAAATACTTTGACTATTGAAACTGAATTTATAGGGCTGAATTCAAAGTTTATATAAATATGTTCATCTGTCCTTTACCTATTCATTCAGATAAATATTCATTTAACTAAAACTATTTTAATTGGACAATGTTGCGACTCCGTCCGCGTACGAGGGCTGCCTTTTAAGTTGTGTCGTTTGCCAACCTCCCGCGATTATTTAAAAAAAAACATATGGCATTTTCATCCTTTTGAATTTAGAACTCGAAAACAAAAGAATGTTTTCAAATTGGTCGAATAGTTTTATTACAGCGTCTATTCAAAGGTGACAAGTCGGTTGTAAAAATGGAAATGTCTAAGGAAAATTTGCGTGCGGTAATTTTCTACAACTTTAAAAGGGGATTATCGCGACTTCAGTGCTTTGAGGAGATCACATCTGTGTTTGGTGATGCAGCACCGTGTCTTAGGACTGTAGAACGCTGGTACTTAGAATTTTTACGTGGGCACTCTAGCCTCAGTGATAAGCTTCGTGAAGGTCGTCCAAAAACCGCCATGACGCAAGAGAATATCGAAGCCGTGCGGCAGCTAATACTCGAAGATCGTCATGTGACATACCGTGAAATAGAGGCATCCGTGGGCATTTCAGGGACCACTGTCCAAAAAATCCTGCACGAAGAACTTGTTGTAAAAAAGTTGATCTCTCGTTGGATACCACATTTGCTTAGCGACGACCAAAAAACAGCCCGTGTAAGTTGGTGTCGCAAAACTCTGAAGCGATTCAGCCGAGGAGAGTCAAAACATGTTTATGATGTGGTTAGTGGTGACGAGTCTTGGATATATGCTTACGATCCAGATTCAAAACAGCAGTCAACTGTCTGGGTCTTCCAGGACGAGCCAAAACCGACCAAAGTCATACGCTCTCGGAGCACTTCAAAAAAAATGGTTGCCTCGTTTGTGGCAAAGGGTGGTCACGTCGCCACTATTGTACTAGAAGATCGCAAGACGGTTACCGCCGACTGGTATACCACTGTTTGTTTGCCACAAGTCATCACCGAATTTCGAAAAAACAACTCGGAACGTCGTATGATACTGCACCATGACAATGCAAGTTCGCACACCGCCCGCCAGACAAAGATGTTTTTGAACACCCAAAACGTGGAAATTTTAGATCACCCGCCTTACAGTCCTGACTTAAGCCCTAACGATTTTTTTACGTTCCCCAAAATTAAGCAAAGTCTTCGTGGTCAACGTTTCAGCTCACCCGAAGAAGCTGTTGACGCATACAAATCGGCCATTTTGACTACCCCCACTTCGGAGTGGAATAAATGTTTTAAAAACTGGTTTGAACGCATGCAAAAGTGTATTAAATATCGCGGCGAATTCTTTGAAAAACAATAAATGGTAATAATCTATTAGATTGTCTATACTTATTTCAAACGACACAACTTAAAAGGCAGCCCTCGTAGAAGTCGTTTATCGCTGTTCCTGAGGGAATAGTGTAGCCTATGTGTTATTCTGATGTATAAGCTCCATTATTGTAAAGTTTCATTAAAATCGTTCTAGCCGTTTAGACGTGAAGAGATAACAAACATACACACTCACAAACTTTCGCCTTTATAATATTAGTAGTATTATGATCTGTTTTAATTCAATCGGATATTTTTGTCTAAAAAATAATTGTAACTAAATAAATTGGAAAAATCTTAAGTCAATCTTGCAGTTTGCTATTTTGCTATCGGTACGAAAAAAGAACACTAATTTCAAAACCTCGCTATCATTACATGCAATGTTGAATGTGTGCGTGGCCTCAACTCTCGTGCCGATACCTATACTAGGCAACGATAAACATGCTTATATCAATAAATAAGCACTCACATACATAGCAAACACCCAAGACTCAGGAACAAACTCGCGCTCATCACACAAGTATTTTCTCGTACCGGGGATTGAACCCGGGACGGCTAGCTTCATAGGCAGGGTCACGTTTGCAAGGACTTATTGTTCAATTTATTATCCTAGTTATATGGCTTTTGACGTAGAGACCTCGTCGTGTTGTTCTGTAATGAGTATATTGCACTCACTTACGCTGACGGTCCACCTTTGTACTTATCTTAATGAACGGTCATAAGTTTGGACCGTCTTTCAATTTTAAGATACATTTGGACGGTATCTACGGATGACAAAATAAATGGGGGTAGGTTCGTGGCATTCGCGGAGTTGCACGAATGTCATACGGCCAATAAGGGAAATGAAATATTCCGGATCACGGAAATTGTAGTTTATATCATTAAGCTAACCATTAGGCAAATAGTTACGTGAGTGTGTATTAGCAAGGTGAAACGGGGTAAGTGCTAGTTTGTTAATAAAACTCAATGTGAGCAAGCATTAACACAGCCAGTGTCAGATGGTGTCAGTTTACTTCATAGGGCTTTTTGTTCACAGCCTCTGGTAACGCCCTGTTTCTGCACCGCCATTCATTTACGCATACAGACACGTAATTTCGGAACATTTAATTATTTTTGTTCGACGAGGGTCACCTCAAGTCGCTAACTACTGGGCCCTATTTCACGAATCTACAAGTCTACGGATTTACTAGTTACCAGTCACCAGTGTTACAATTACAAGTTCTAGTAAATCCTGTTTCACTATTACCTCTTATTAGACTTATGGAATCCTGTTTCTCAAAAGCTATCAGACTAGTATTACTATTCTATGGACTATTATTTTTCACTAGCTTGTAAGATTACGTTTCACAAATTACAATATTAATCTACCAGTTACTAGTCGCCAACTAGTAAATACTGGCTAATTTCACCATGGTAAACTGCTTTTTGTTTCACGAAAGTTAAAAATAATAAATACACTTGTTAATTACAAGCCTAAACCTACCAAGGTCGGAAGCTTTGTAAAAATTACAAGTTGAATTTACTCTTGTCAAAAATATCGATTTTAATGTGAAAATTGTTGTGTCTTGTCAATTTTAAGTGTATTGTGAAGTTTTTAAAGCAATGTGGACTGATTCCGACAGCAGCGATGAAGAAATCGTTATTATCCGTCGGCGCGGCGTCGAGTATTTCTTCCAAGAAATCAGTTTAGTTTACCATTAAAATCGCAACAAGTTTTTACACGCTTAATAATTAATACGATACTAAACAATAATTAATTAACCTAATTAGATCCGGCAACTCAAAATAATGTGTGCTCGACTCTCACTTGACTGATTCTTTGAATAAAAAATTTAGGTACCTAATTCAGCCTCGATAATAGCGTAAACAGCCATTCGATAACTAGTATTTTTAGTCTGTGCACCGCTACTAGCTACAAGTCTTGTAAAAAAAGTAATGAAACGTGATTTACCAAGACTTGTACATATTAACTAGTTACTACTAACTAGTAAAGCCGTATATTTGTAGATTCGAGAAACGTACACTAGTAATCCTAGTATTTACAATTTTACAAAGAAGTAACTAGTAACTTACAATTGTAGCTTGTTGAAACCCACAATTGTAAACTTGTACAAAATATTAGTCCATGGACGGGTATTACTAGACTAGTACCTATCGTGAAATAGGGCCCAGGGAGCGCGTGAAGTTGCGTAATGAGCTACGTTATTTACCTAAGATACGTCGTAGCCTAGGGGTAAAGCGCCGGGCTACTGACATTGAGTACACGAGATCGATCCTCGCAACGGGCGAAGTCTTTTTGTTTTATATTTTACTTTCGTTTCTGTTTAGTCTAAGTTTAGGTTTTGCATGATCTCTATTTGATAAGTGTTTTATTTTTACTTGAAGATTGTTTTCATATTAGATTAATTTTTGAAAAGAATTTATCTCATTCGATTTATTTATTAACTTATCAATTACCTTTATTATATATTATTTACAGAAGTGTCTAATCTTTTATTAATAGTTAACCCACGGTATCTCTTAGTCACCGTTGAATCGCAATCATCACAGTTCTCATAGTCATTATTTTTCTTTAATGTTTATTGACCTTACATTTTTAATAATTCAATTTTGCTAATTTAAGAATTTATTGTTTCTTACTTTATTACCTTATTATTACTTAATGTAACTTACTTTTAAGTATAATTATTTATGAAATGAAATGAAATGTATTTATTTGCGTTAGACATACGAGGGGCGTTCAATAAATTCTCGGTATGAGAAGGAAAACAAAAGCATACGATTAGTGTTTTATTTTTATTTTTCTATATATTCCCCCCCTATGTTTATACACTTATAAGATCTGTCAATTAGTTTTTTTAACCCCTCATAAAAATATTTTTTGTCTTTGGTGTCAAAATGCTCCAGCATCGCTGCCTTCAACGCTTCATCATTAGAAAATCGATGTCCACGAAGATCCTTTTTAAGGTTAGGAAACAAAAAGTAGTCGCTGTGGGCCAAGTCTGGACTGTACGGTGGGTGAGTAAGTGTTTCGAACCCAGATTCAAGAACAGCAGCCTTGGCAACATGAGCAGTATGCACAGGGGCGTTGTCATGAAGAAGCAGCACTCCTCTGGTCAATTTTCCCCTCCTCTTCTCTTTGATTGCTTCCCGTAATTGGCGTAAAATGTTAGCGTAGTACTCTCCTGTAATATTTAAACCCTTTTCTTTATAATCTATTAATTATATTCCTTCACAATCCCAGAATATTGTCGCCATGATCTTGCCAGCTGAGGGGACGACTTTGAATTTCTTGGGATGAGGTGTTCCTTTAACGTGCCACTGCATCGACTCTTGTTTGCTCTCAGGGTCATAGTGATGAACCCAAGTTTCATCTCCGGTAACAATTTTTTGGAGCAAACCATCAGGGTTTTCACCACACAGCTCAATGAAGTCGGAACAACAAGCAACACGCGTGTGCTTCTGAAACGGTGTCAACATTCGTGGTACCCATCTCGCACTAACTTTGGACATGTTAAGATGATCGTGGATAATATCATGTATTGTACCAATAGAAATGTTGGTTTTTTGTGCTATAGACCTAACCTTCACTCGACCATCTTCCAGTATAATTTTCTCCTCTTTTTGAATGTTTTCTGGTGAAGTAGCTTCAACAGGCCGACCAGGTCTAGGGTCATCTTCTATGCTCTCCCTCCCACGCTTAAATTCATTTGACCACTTTTGGACAGTAGATAATGAAGGAGCGGACTCACGGTAAACTATATCTATTTCTTCTTTAATACACTTTTGATTTTTTCCCTGTTTAGTCAAGAATTTTATCACGGCTCGATGCTCCAATTTAATTATCATTGTAAAATCGCTCATGGTGATCACGTTTGTTCAGCAGTAGCAGAAAAACAAAAGAACGTGTAGGCTTCAAATTTACTTTTTTTTACTGTCAATGAATAACTCTTTGCGGCCAGTATTAAGAAGTTTACTAAAAAGGTTTGCAAGATACCAATACCGAGAATTTATTGAACGCCCCTCGTAGTATACATATTATGTTGATCAAAAAATTAAAAATTAGAACCATACGTCTAGACTTAAATAAGTCATGCAAATATTTAATATGAAAGTGTTACTTATACTGATATCACTAAACTATACTAACCTATATAACATCATCATTTATAAACCTCTGTGTTGTTTCAAGAAAATCTTGAATATAGTATGTTTTTATTATTGAAAAAATGACCTTCTGCTGGAGTTTCTTGCGGCGCTTCTTCTCCGCAATGATGGTCTTGTCCGCCCGCATGTGGCCAATTTACTGAATCAATATTTTGAATTTTGAATTTGAACTACCAACTTAGGCTACCGCGTCGTCAAAAAAACAATCAATTCAATCAATCAATCAATTTGCAATGGAGACCATGGGACCTTGGTCAGCCGATATGAAAAGCTTTATTAAGGCCCTGCCATCCCGGCTCATAGATACCTCCGGAGATCCTAGAGCTGGTGCTTACCTCTCCCGAAGGATTGGGCTAGCTATCCAGAGAGGTAATGCAGCCAGAGTCATAGGGACCATGCCGCAAGCGGACCTGCTAGAGGGGGTGTTCTTTTTATAGTGGTGATTATTATTTACATCCTAACTTAATATTATAAATGCGAAAGTAACTCTGTCTGTCTGTCTGTCTCGCTTTCACGCTAAAACTACCTACTGAACCGATTTAAATGAAATTTGGTACACAGATAGTCCAGAGCCTGAGACAGGACACAGGCTACTTTTGATTGCGAAAAAAGGGTTGTAAATGGGTTAACATTTAAAAGATAAGCGGATTAGAAAAATTAGGCTGCCGTAATTAATAATTCCACGCGGACGGAGTCGCGGGCCAAAGCTAGTCTTTAATATTTGAGCAGCTTAGTTTAATTTTAATTTAAATAGGTATAGTTTTTACTTTTAATTGTTAACATCAATTAATCAATCAAATCAATTGGAAGTAGATACTGTTGTTAGACCTTAAGAAATTAAAAAAAGTCTAGGATCGCAAACTAATTAAGGCAGTTGGAGAGGCTCTATAGAGGCGCTGTTAGAGACGGTGTGAGGGGCGCGGAGCCCCACGACCGGGACGAGCGATCTTGGTGAGCGGTCGTCGGAACACGTGACACCACTTAATATTACTATATTAATTGGTCATATAAGTACCGTTCTTTGCAAGACGCGACCATTGAGTATCCTTAATTCGTACCTCTTGGTTGTTGTTTAACAAATGCAAAAACGTAGTCTTGGCCTTTGGCACGAAAAATATTAAACGAGCATGTTGAAACGACATATTTGGTTTTGGTGACACATACAATCAGTTCTTTACGTTGGGCGGGTGGTTAAGTGAGCCGTTACCTATTTATTAATTAAAATTAGAAAAAATGCAACAACTTCAGGTATTTTACTTGGTGGTGTACTGCTGGGTGTCGGCGTGCGCCGTCAACCACTCCCGCGTCGACGAGGGGTTCTCGCACGGGTTCCTGAGCTCATGTAAGTGAACAGAAGTAAACAAGTTGTGGTTCGCTTCGAGAAGGGTGACGCGGATTGTGCCTTCAAAAGGATAAAAAAAAACCGGGCTAAAGCATGTCAGACCATGCTCAGTGGCAGGTTCCGGCGCCGCGCCGTTACTACGTAAACACAAAATACTATCTCGAAAAACAACAGGCGTAAAATAATTTTTATTACGATTAATATTGATTTTCTACCCGTGGAACGTCACGTCATATACATATGTAATAAAATAGCAATCTTAGGACGGAAATAATAAATTCCAAATTCAAATAATCCAAAAAAAATTAACGTAGTATTTAGGACACTCGACGGGTTAATATTTTAACTAACTTTGCAAACACACATCCACATAACAGAATGCTAGAAATATGTCTTAAATCTGCCTTCAGGCCCGGGCTCGTCCAAACCAGCCATCATCAAACCAAAAATGCTGGAAAAGATTTCACTATCAGTGATGGGTGCGGGTGACACCATGCACGCCACGTGGACACTGTACAACTACTACAACATAAGGAAGCTGGCGAAGGACCCGTCCGTGGACTTCCGCAAGAAGACCATGTTGTACGTGAGCGGGTACCTGGACTCGAACGCCATCCCCGTCGGCCGCGTGTACGGCGCCGAGTACCGCGCGCGCGGCTACAACGTGCTGCTCATGCAGGCCGTCGCGCTCACCGCCAGGGACTTTCCTCTGTGAGTCACTTGTTATACTCTGTACATACTAGCGAGCGACTCGCCCCGGCTTCGCTTCACTTTATATGAGTTTTTCTGAAATACACGTCTACATCAACCATTACTGTGCGTTACAAGCAGTCAGTTATTTTAAATGATAGTATAAACCTGCATCAAAATCCATTTTGTAGTATAGAAGAAGTAAGCGGCCAAACGGACGGGTAATAACACTATTAACACGTTCACTGCGGGTTGAGGTAAAACCGCCTCAAGCTCGACATTACGTCGGTGCGGGGCTAAAAGTTGTGATATCTCTCTCGTGCGGGAGCTGTTGCCGCTTACTTACAAGGCGTATGATAAAGTCAAATATACATTTCTTTATGTTTCTCAAACGCTGACTCTTTTATACAGAAAAAAAGGTTTGAGGTCTAAATAAGCCTCAAACGCACTGGGCATATTTTTTTTCACACAGTGCGGGTTGAGGTTTATTTAGCCTCAAGGAAGTTGACCTCAACGCCGCACAGAGCGGGGGGCGGGCGACGCGGGAGTCGACAGCTTGACGTCAGTGCGGTGCTAGTTATCGATGCTACACCACGCGTGTTTTACGTAAATATTTTTAGTAGGTATTGAATACGTAAGTGATCGTAACCGATCGATAGTGTTTGCTAGATAATTATTGTTTATAAATGTGAATAATTGTGTTGTTATTGTGTTGTTATTTTATGTGTAGTGTGTTTTATAAAGGCATGTATTTAACGCGGCGACAAATTGATACCATTCCGGGTCTTAAAATAACTGAAAATGGATAGTAAATAATCTACTTTGGCGACTAATTTGAGGTAGCATCTTAACTAGAAACTAGAAAGCGGCGGCTTTTTAATGAGTTTTGAGGTTTTATTTAAATTTTATCTGGCAGTGATTTTCTTTTGTGGCAATTGAATTTCTTCTAAGGCAACAAATTATTGGCGGATAAAAAAGTTAAAATAGGCTTTCATAAATTCTAAAATGGGGTTGTCTATAAACTTGACCAAGGTCTGAAATAAATACAAACAAGATCTTAAAAAAAATACTTTTGGCTACATTTGTAGGGATCTAAATTAACCAAATTGTGACATGCTATAAAACTATTCTTGGTCTATTTTTTTTTGGTAGGTAGGTATTGTAAGGTAGAATTTCAAAAGGAATATTATTATTTTAAATAACGCTTACAAGATAGAAAATTATTAATCCGAATAATTTTCTCATTATTATAAAGAAACAAAATTTACTCTACACAAGTAAATCTGGACACAAGATATTTATCATACATATAACTATCTGCACTGTATAATGTTATAAATGAATGGGTTTTATTTACATAAACCAAAATTTATTTTCTTCCTGATAGAGCATTTATACAAACCTACCTCTAAACTAAACAAAGCTTGTACTATTGCTACTAAGCGGCAATTAACAAACGTATGTATAGATAAATAAATACTTATATAGATAAGCAACCATGACCCAGGAACAAATATTTGTTATAACACACAATTAAACGCCTTTAAAGATGTTCGATAAGATGATCATTCTTTTATCGATAATTTACCTATAAGTGCCATTCCCTGCTCTAGTCTCAGATAAAATTTAGTGCGATTTGAGGTCTAAAAGATCTCAAAAATTCTTTAGGTATTTTTTCTTAAGCCAGAGGTCAGAACCAAGGGCGAAGCTAAGTGTATTTAAAATATTTACTGAGCAATGACTACAACACAAAAAAAAACCCTGGTCCTATTCTTGGCAAAGTTATGAAGGATCTAAGTAACTACTGAAATTTGAGAGCGATTCGGCCTCACCCGCACTGTAAAAGAGTTCCAGTTTGGGCTGATTCGATCTCAACCGCACCAGCCAAAAGTCTTTCAATTTGAGCCCCGCAGCGAACGTGTTAACCTATTATGATAGAGATTAGAGAATCACGCTTTGGCCTGGCGGCGTAGTCCCTTTTACTTGTTTTGGACCATTATTATTTTTATAAAAAAGGGAGGCCATCCACCACCACCCATGAACATCGGCAACTGAAGGAAGGTTGTTGGTTCCGTCTCGGACTTTAATTACTAACGACGTAATCCATACTTTTACTTTAAATGTAAAAGTTAGTTATGCAAAGCGTTTAACCGATTTGATTGAATTTAACGAATAAGTTTAACAAATCGTTAAATATAAGTTCGTCCAAAAGTAAGTTTGTATGTTGCAGAGCGGTGCGCTACATGCGGCCCGTCGGCCTGCACGTGGCCGAGATGCTGGCGAACCTCACCCAGCTCGGCCTGGACCCCAAGAAGCTGGAGCTGGTGGGGCTGAGCCTCGGCGGGCAGACCATGAGCTTCATCGCCAAGAACTACCGCCGCATCACCGGGCGGAGCATCGCGGCGCTCACGGCGCTCGACGCCGCCGGGCCCTGCTTCCGGCACCTCGGCCCGGACCAGAGACTCGACGCCTCCGACGCTGACTTCGTCATGAACATAGTAACCAACATGCACGGCTTCGGCATGGATGCGCCGGTTGGACATATTAATTTTTACGTCAACGGCGGAGAATTCCAGCCTGGAGAGATTCCGTGGCTGCCGTGCACCGTGCTATGCAGTCACGGTAGAGTTATATTCCTTTGGCACGCCGCTTTGCAAAATCCCCATAAATTCATCGGTGTGCAGTGCGACTCCATCCAACACGCGAGGGATGGAGACTGCTTCGACGGGGAGCCAATGGTCACAAACACAATGGATATGCACACGGACAGAAGCAAACAGGGCATTTATTATATACGAACCACTGGGAAATTACCGTATTATTTGGGTGAAAAAGGATTGAGGAAAGGAAACACGCATTTTTAACTAGTTGAGTTTATTGTGATGAATTTTAATTAGATAAAATATCAAAAATCTTGATTTGTTGTATGGAATGAAAAAAATCATTTTTATATAATTAATTAATTATTAAACGCAACTGCCTTTCCCCGGTCCCTGCAGTAATGTACCTACTAATAAATAATGCAAAAAATGCATTTGAGACTATGTTGTGATCGAAAGCTGCCCGGGGAGGACAAACTTACTTATAGTTTATTGGTACATTATATTTAACTAAATGTACATTAAGGATTTGTACTTGTGTCTATATATTGTGTTTGTAACAAGGTTGCTACAACCACTTTTCGTTGTCGTTTCTGGCCACTCTTACGTTTCTTTGATTGATCTAAATCCTTCAAAATTCAAAGTTAAATATTATGATCGATTCAGATATCGATCGATATTCTCATTCTCTCAGCAACCTTCAGAGAAAACACGCAGAGATCTCGGGTTTCATGCTAACAACGTAATATTAATTTATTATTTAATTTATTAAGTGTGTTAACCTACATAATTAATAACAAAAATCAAGAAAAAAGTGATTTATTCCAGGACCTAACCAATACGTGTTCCAAGTTTCATCTCGATCCGTTCAGTGGTTGATGCGAGATGCGTGAAAGACGGTCGAACATACACACTTTCACAATGATAATATTAGTATGGATAAATAACCATCACCTATTAGGTAAAATTTATAAAATATAACATTAACTTAGGTCTAATATAGGTACCATTATTTCATTAACATTGGTGGTTCATACGATCCTTATTTTAAAATTAGAACATTATGGATTGTCCAATAAAGCTATAAGTCTCATGTCTTCTTATCTATGTGATAGAACTCAAACAGTTGTTGTAGACAAAATGCAATCTGATGGAGCTACAGTAAAAATAGGTGTGCCTCAAGGCTCTATTTTAGGTCTTTTTCTATTTTTAGTTTACATAAATGACTTTGTGAACTTTGTGTGTAAACTTTGTGATATTGTACTTTTTGCTAATGATACTTCACTTCACTAATTTTCAAGGTAGACAGAAAATCCATTGACTTGTGTCCTACTGTAGTAGGATAAACACCACCCTAGTTAAAATACTTAATTGGTTTACTAGCAACAATTTGCTACTAAATGCAAAGAAGACTAAATGTGTTAGGTTCGCTTTGCCTAATTTTAAACCGTTAGATTCTAGTATTTTTCTAAATGACGAGTGGTTGCAAATCGTAGATAAGGCAGTTTTCCTAGGCATAACAATAGATACAAATTCTCGCTAAGAGAACTTTTTAAGGAAATTAATATCTTAACTGTAGCGTCTCAATATATTTATGAGAATATTATTTATGTTATTAAACATTTAGATTCTTTTACAAAAAAATCTGATATACATAATTTAAATACTACAAAAAAAACGCTATTCGGAAATTCCGCGTCCGTAAAGTATATAAATCATTTGTTGGTCAATGCATTCATTTCTATAATAAATTACCTGACATAGTTTTAAAGCTACCCTTTCCAGCACTTAAAAAATACTTGAGAAAGTCGTTAATGTCTAAAGCGTATTATATGATCGAGGACTATGTAATAGACAAAAATGCTTGGCCTAAACCCGAAACTTAATATTTTCAGTAACTTTATCTTGTCTAGGGGACACCGTTGATTAAGGAAAACATATCAATCTTATATGGTCGTCTTATTTACTTACACCTAGGTAGGTGTTCCTTTTTTTTCCTTTTCTTCTTCTATCTCTCTCGCAAGATTTTGGCGTTTCTTCTCAGCAGTGGTCTCCTCTTGTGAAGCGCTGGTAGATTCTTGACTTGTAAAAGTGCCCGTGTGGCCTACTTACTGAATAAATGTCTTTATATTATCTTTATCTTTATCTTATCTGTATTGTTGTAATAGTGTTATAATTTGTTACTATTTCTTATACTTATATAAGCTTGAGCGCATTACCCTGTAATGTGTTTTCTAAATGTTTCTGTATTTTCTTTTTCTGTATTTTTTTCAAACACGAACGATCTGATGATTAACGAATCAGTGGTTTCAACTCTTCAGCACATGCAGCCATCATCATGGCCCATGTTTACACATCGCACTTCTGGATTAAGACTGTATCAACTCAAAAACATTGCTAGTCAAAAAAAAAAATCAAATTTCAAAATATTTATTCAGTAAATTGGCCACATGCGGGCACTTTTACACGTCGGTAATGTACAGTGAATCTACCAGTTTTGTTTCAAGGTCATAGGCGTTGTATTAAAGTTGATTTTAAAATACAGTTGTAGTTTGAGTTACTACACTTTGGATCTGGCAGTGCGATAAATCTTTTATCTTGCGGTAACGTCTGTTAAGCATTATTAAAAACATTTTCTTAGTGAGAAAACTTTTTCTTATACATTACTTGTGTTTGGTACTTTATCATCTTGGAATACATCAGCGGTTGGTGACTGGTCCCCTTATAAAAGCCTACACCAATACGGGACCTTCTATGGAGTGTATACCTACCTAATTAATAGGAAAATACTCTAAATGAATGGTGTTATGAGCTGCAATATATGCGACCATAACTATTAAATAATGATGAATGAAAGGTAATGGATCGCTCCCACTGTACATACCCACTATGTTTACATTCTCACCTCACCCGCCTCGTCATTCACCTCAACAACCACCATTTAATTTAAGTTCATTTTTATACGAACTTTCGATTTTTTTTTATGGATATTCTCATTCTCTCAGCAACCTTCAGAAAACACACAGGGATCTCGGGTTTCATGCTAACAACTTAGTATTAATTTATCATCTAATTTATTGTTGTCGCATGATTAATTATTAGGGTAATTATTAATTAAAAAAATACATAAGAATTAATTAGAACATGTAATTTGTAAATTTATTGTTAATTATGTATAAAAGGATAGGATGGTTGTTATTATTAATGAGGATCTATTTAGCACTGAGGAGCGTAATGCCGGTTCAAATGCCCCGAATGGGTTATTTTCAACAAAAACGGTTAGTAACCGTTTAAATTGCATTCCCTATTTACAACCACGCAACAAGCCGTTCCAACATCTCTGAGATACTTACCCTACACTGTCGTCAGATGTTAAAAAATGATTTATTAATATTAGGCATTCACGTCCTCCAAATCGGTCTACGCGATTGCAGTTTGACCCGCGGCCGTGACGCCAGCCGCGGCGGGGGTGAAGGATGCGACGGATATTAATTAGCATACAATGTATTAAATACTTAATGTAGTGCCTAGTCTACGGTAAATTCTGGTTAACGTTAAAACACCCAACTGCGAGTTACCGAACTGGCAGCGCAGGAACCATCCAGCGCACCAAGCTGAATATCGTTCGAGTTCAACATTTCCTAAAGAGTCCCCCAAATCTTAAAATTGGTAATAATATGTAAATAACGTTTTTTAAGAGATATCCAGTGGTACCTCTCTCGATGCTATAGCATCACCACTGTTAAAAATGATTGCTATAACGGTGCTTTAATCCGGTAGCTCCATAAGATAGGACTTTCACCGGCCACCTCTCGATCTACAAGAGCCTTATAAATGATATGCCTGAACTATACTATCCGCAAAATTAAGTGGCAAGTCCGGTCATAAGTCATCGGGATCAAGCTCTCTCTTTCGCACCTACACGGCCTTACGGAGCGGCCGTGCAACGATAGCGCAGGTAGCGGTGGGCACAAACGGGAATATCAAAAAACATAACTTCTTTTAAAATAGTCCAACTGAAATCGGCGTCTTACAATATTTTAACCAAAAGCAGACTACCATTTCAGAAGGCGATTTTTTGTTTTTATAATCATTTATTTTATTTTATACTTGTTAGTGATTATCATTATGTTGTTATGTAGTCTCATTTAATAAGAAACTATAGAACATTTCGATACCGCCGCAAGCAACGCCGTGGGAAAGTCATAGTCATATATTTAAACCTAAATATGCTTCGCCATAGTCGCTCAACTATCTTAATTGAAATACCTTATCGCCACCCTTGAAATATGTACCGTTTAAGAGTTCCGGGCGTTTAAGTGGAACTGATGATGAAGGAACTGATAGCCATATCAAACAAACACACAACAAACACTTCACCAAATATCGCTTCCCAAGAGCAAATACGCAAGTTGCAATGAAAAATAACAAAATCGCTATAGGTGTGCCTATAAATTTTGAAGAGTTTTGTCGATTCCTCATGGATTCCATCATCAGATCTTCATTTAATATTTTGAAGGCGGTTTTTTGTTTTGAGCACATACACGTTATTGCAAAATGAAAGTTTATAAAGTGATATGGTCTAAGATCCGAATAGGAGACCATGTTCACCGGGCTGTTTATTCGATAAAAAGTATTTTATATTATTGAAATACTTAATATCGAATAAACAGCCCGGTGAGGATTTCTCATATTCGGATCCCCTATTAATATAGTTTGTCAAATGATGATTTGGTAAAATATTAGTGAACCAGGCCAGGTGTACCTCTGACAAACGAATCTATTAAACAATCATTCATATTTATTATTATAAACGAAAATCTTTACCTTCCCGTCTTGATGGGTAATTGGGTAAAATAATGTAAACAAAGTAAAAAGTGAATGGTCTTTTACTGATACATATCCAATAATTAAATTTCATCAATCTTGAAAATATGTTTATTAGGTAAGTAATGTTAAAAGTTCAAACTATGTATGCCATTTCTTGTAATGATGATCTTGGTGATTTAAGCGATTGGATCTTGAATCTCCCCATGGTCTTCTTTTATCATATCAGCAGCCCTTTCGGCCACCATAATAGTGGTTCCGCAAGTCTTAGCATTAGGTAGAGAGGGAATAACACTATCATCCACCACGCGCAGTCTCGAAACTCCGAGTACTTTAAGGTCACTGCCAACGACTTTGCCAATAGCGCACGTGCCAGCAGGATGGTACACGGTCGTGCTCAATACTCTGACGTAACACTGCCAGTATTCTTCGCTCTGGTATGACAACGAGTCACAATCCGGTAGAGGAGGCCTGATGAAGCTGCCGCCAGCTTCCGAGAAGTACGACGCGTTAGACACTTCAACAAGCCGCTGCACAGCGGTCGAAAGCGTCTCCAAATCTGCAGCGTTGCTAAAGAACCCAGTTCTAATTATTGGTGGATCTGTGGGATCCGTACTGTTCAAGGTCACCGAACCTCGAGACTCGGGCTTGTTAAGGCAGGCGAGAATGAACATCTTCTCCCTTGAAGGTTGCGTCAGGAACCAAGCTAATGAAGCCTGGATATTCCAGTTGAAATTAACGAACATGAAGTAAAAGAAGATAGGAGAATAGGCACCAAACATTGCGCTTACGTGCTGAATGTTCGGCTGCTGTTGACCTACGGCAAAAGCACCACCTACAATAGGTGTAGGAAATGATGTCAAGCTGCCCAACGACAAAAAGGTATCAAGTGCTGTCGCTATGTTTTCCGCCCCACTAATCGTAATAGGAGCCAAAACATGGTCTTGTAAATTTCTCCCGACAGGCAAATCTACCTTCACCTCAATGCCAAGATTGTCCAAGTCCTCCTGGGGTCCGATTCCAGACAGCATCAGTAACTGCGGGGAGTTGAACGTGCCGGCAGAGATAATGACCTCTTTATTTGCATAAACGTCCATTTCGCCGTTTGCGGTCCTCACCGACACTCCAATGGCTTCCAGATCGTCATTGAAAATAATTTTAGTTGCCAATGTGTTTTTTAACAAGAAAAAGTTAGTCCGGTCCCTAATAGGTACTAAGTACGCCTGGGCAGCACTTGCTCTTCTCGAAGGCTTCTCCTCTATATTTAAGAAGACTTTAGAATTGCCGGTAATGTTTCCTGTTAGAGCATCATCTATTGTAGTGAAGCCGATCTCTTCATAAGCCTCTAGCATAATGTCATTCTTTGCTGAAAATATGTTGTTGACAGAGTGATTCTTGACGCTAAGCGGTCCCTCGGTGGAGTGGAATTCGGCGGTGTCCCCGGTCATAATTGATTCATCGAGCATGTTTTCCGCTTTCTTGAAGTATTTCAGTGCTGTCTCCCAGTTCCATCCTTCGGCTCCGGCGATCTCCCACTCATCATAGTCCATTTCAGAACCTCTGAAAAATAAATAGCATTGTCACTAATCGTGCCCCAAAAGTTTCTTAAGTGTATAAAGTTGACAAACCGCAGGTTGACAGGTCAAGCAATATTGTTGTACCGAGTAGAATAGAGCTCTTGGGCAAACATTTACGAAATTGTAACATAATTAAGTTCGGATGCATTAATCCGTTTCCCCAACCCAACTCGCAGTGATTTTTCCCATTCGTTATTTTACCCAATCGCTTTTTCACCTTTCATATTTATTCAGATCGCATATTTTCATTTTTCATATTTTATCCTGATTGCTTATTTTTTAGTCAGTTTTTTTTCCCGTCACAAATTCTCCCATTGTAATTAGGCCGAAATATTCAGGTAGTTAAATTACTGGAATTATTTCTGCTGAGAAAAAAATCTTCGGCAAAATATGCTATTGATAAACTTATTTCCAATACAGAATTCAACAATAATGCAATTAATAAAGAATATACATATAATCAATAATTGATAAAAATAAAGATTGGTAGCGAATGGAAAAATTGCTACAAGAAAAAAAGATTTTGGGAAAAATATCGCCATACTCGTTGAATTGTAATCTCCTGCAGTATTAACTTCATTAGTCTTATCCATTTTACTTTTATATTAAAATATTTAATGTTAAAATCCTAATCTATAGAAAATTCAATAAATATGTAAATACTAATAATAGTTTTTAAAGTTGTAGGTAATTCTGTAGCTCTGCCTACCCCACTCTGGGATTACAGGCGTGAAGGCATGTATGTATGTAATAATAGTTTTGACTGACCTTTCATATATAAGGTGGTTTAACGATGAACTCCCGCCCAGCATCTTGCCCCTGGTGTGGGAGACTTTCTTGCTATTCAGAGCTTGGGAGGAGAACCCGTCGTCTTGGGAGTAGTAGTCCCAATCATAGGAGGTATGGGTGAAGAGTTGCCACGCTCCGGGAAGCTGTAAACATATAATAACCACTAAGTTATTGCCATTGCTCTGGACCCCAGAAATATCGAGAAAAACTGAAGTTGTGGCTCGCCAGTCATACTGACTAAGTTTAACTGGTTTCGGAAAATATGATGATGATTTTATTTCCGGACTCTGCCGGCTCCGTTTTGTGTTAACTTGCATCATCAACCCATTTTATATTGTTATGTATGTTAGTCTGTAAGGTATTTGTATGGGCCTTGTAGGCTGGAATAAAGTTATTGTATTGTATTCTATTCTATTCTAAAAGAACTTTTCAAAATACGTCCTTTATTATGCGTTAGAAAACTGTCAAAACGCGGTAAGTCGCATGAGACTTGCCAAAACATCATGACTGCAATTGTGATGTTTTATTCGGAAACCGTTAATGCCGCCTGGTCACCACAGACCGCTGTAAGTAGGTACACATGGCCACTACCTCGGAACGAGGAGCGGACCGCTTGCAGCGTTGGCCTACTCTGCATCACCATCAATTTAACACGCCGCAACAGAGTGAAAAGTATAGGTACTTAATATCTAGCGTGAAACTTAAAAACCTCTAAACGCGTTTTTCTCGAAGCTAGGGTTTTAGACTTGCAGCATTTTGCCGTTGGACAGCGGCCGGTCCTTGTCTATGTTGGACCCCCTACTATAAGTTTAACGTGTGTGTCTGTGTGTCTGTTGAGGCATATCTTCCATACGGATGGACCGATCCCGACGCGTGTTTTTTAACTTGTTCTATCGGAATCGGTTCTGCTGATTTTGAAATATCAGCTCTGAATAGCGATGTACTAGTTGCAGAACATTCTCAACAGTTATGATATCTTCCCGAGAAATTACAGAGAATATTAACAGAAACAAATGGGAGCATTGTAAATGTTCTCTTTTCACACCCAATTTAAGAATATTCTTAGAAATTTTCACAATTTGAGAAAAGTCAAATTAATAAATGGCCTTACTGTACTGAATATTGGAGGGTCTCCCCCTGCCTCGATGAGCAGCACCCTCCAGTCGGACACCTCGGTCAGCCGGTTGGCCAGCACCGAGCCCGCCGTGCCGCCGCCCACGATGATCACATCGAAGCTGTCACCGTCTGAAAATGATAATTACCTTGGGCGGATTCGAACAAACGAGGATAAAATTTATTCTTAGAATAAATCGCCGGTCAATCATAATTATCAACTCATTTTTTTTTAAAGGACGTTCACCAGCGCCTTTCCACCGCGCCGGGAACAAAGTTAGTTTTATTGTAAGGATTTAGATTGGAGCGTGGAACTGACCAGCGACCGGGCTGTGCGCCGGCCAGGAGACGCTGAAGTAGGCGTACACGGCCAGCGCCAGCTCCAGCAGCTGGGCCACGGCCCCCAGCGTCACGTCGGGCGCCAGGTACTGCAGCGCCCCGGCGTACAACTCCACCATTTGCTCCATGTCTCCTAAACATCAACTATAAACAATTTCGCAATCATAACCCATTAGTACCTCATTGTTATGACGAAGCGGTAGCCTAGTCGGTAGTGACCCTGCCTACGAAGCTAGCGGTCCTGGGTTCGATCCCTGTGCGGGCAAATATTCGTGTGATGAGCGCGAGTATTTGTTCCTGAGTCTCGTGTGATTTCTATGTGTTTAAGTATGTATTTATCTATATAAGTAAGTTTATCGTTGCCTAGTATCCATAGTAAAAGCCTAGAGCTTAGTTTAGGGCTTGGTCAATTTGTGTGAGATTGTCCCCTGATATTTATTATTTTTTTATGTTTGATTATTATAATCTACGGTTCCCTTGTTTCGCCGACAGAAATTTCATAGAATTTCGTTTCGCAGAAAAAATTTCGTATAATATTTGGTCCTTGTATTTTTGTTTACATTATTATTGTTTTAACGACTATACATACATACATACATAAACTCACGCCTTCATTCCCAGAGTGGGGTAGGCAGAGCTACAGAATTACCAAGCACTCTTAAATAAGTTGTTGTTGTTTAACGACTATTTACTTGAATTAAACATGTTTCAGTAGTTAAAGCAGTACTTTTATTTTAAACGAATATTATTTGCTTGGTAGACTACCAGAAAAACTCCTCAACGGTTTACAGTAGCTACCTTGTGTTTGGACTTAATTTATTTCTATTGTTGAGTACTTTGCACCTATATGGGTTATAAGTGCCATTGCAGGTCTGATGATGGAGACCATGGACAGTCGAGGGAACTCCTCAACGGTTTTACAGCAGTTACTTTTTGTTGGGCTTACTGCATACGGTTCAATATGCCAAAATTGTTAGTTGGTACGAAATTATTACCTAATTAAGATTGAATAATAAATTGATAATAAAATAAAGTTAATATTAGATGTTACGATCATTTTTATTTTTAACACCAAATGTTTGTCAGATAAATTTTATCCTGAATAATAATCCTATCGATTAGTATACTAAAATAGCGAGGGTTTGCTTTTTTAATTTTAGTTGGTTCGAGTCCCGGGAGAGGCAAGCGAGTTTAAGAAAATCTTTGAATGCAATTTTGTTTCTTTTTAAAAATTAAGGAATGTCTCTTTTAAGTAAAATGAGCCAACTCAAGGATTTAAGGTAGTTTCCCTCCAGGGCCTGACAGATTTTTCTACTGTATAATGTATTTCATTAAAAATTATGTCCAAATATTGACAATCTCGGTAACCTGTTGAAGTATATAAAATCAATAATAGTTACTTAGATACCACCAAAATTTAAACCCCATTTTAATATAAAATCTTAACCAGACATTGACCACCTCGTTATTCTGATAAAGTAGCTACATAAACCAAAACCCTGTTGATGAACACCAAAATAAAATTCAAATTTATATATAAATAAACGTATAACTTTACCAGAGGTTAGCAGGAGGGAGATAGATGAAATCCCTGTGGCAGTTGATTTTCAAATGTAATTAAATGTTTACATAATAGTGTATATATACTAAAAACCACGCTAACTTTAGTACTATCTAATAATCAGTGTGCCGATAGCATCTCTGCACACCTAGTCTTAAAAAAACCGGGCAAGAGCATGTCGGAGCATGCTCAGTGCAGGGTTCGGAAGCCGTTACTGCAAACAAATTAGACTTCGCGACAAACTTAACTTTGCTGTTGGAAAACTGTAATCCCCATACATCGACATAGGTCACGGTCAGTTTACCAACACCACAAATAAGTTTTCGGTAGGTATAAACATTTAAACCGTTTGTAACTCAAGAACCACTGAAGTCTATGTATATGTGCTTATTTAAGTTATTTTTCAGATTTTTAGTTTTTGGAGTTTTGGCTGTAGCTACGTATAACAAAAATTAGCGCTTTAAAGCTTAACATTTCATTAAGGGATAGGTACCTTAATACATTGTCTCCACAAACCCCCGTTTGACGACGAGAAAAAAAAACACATCCTCAAATTATGTGACGGGGAGGTACACTAAAAGAGTTTTTTTTTTCAAGATTTTATTTTACCTCTTTGTTGGCGTGACTAATTTGTATATTTATGCTAAATTACAGCTTTCTAGTACTAAGACTCTCTGAGCCAGGCTGCGGACGGACGGACGGACGGACGGATATGGCGAAACTATAAGGGATCCTACGGAACCCTAAAAATGACGGACGGTAGATAACCTTGATGATATTAGCTGAGGATACATCTTAGTGATCGTTATCAATGTGCTGGATTGGTATCAACACAAGTATTTTAAACGTAATGTATTTCACAAATTATGAGATTTATCTACATACTAACTGACCCGGCAAACGTTGTTTGGCCATGTATGTAAAATTTAGGGGTGGACCACCCATAACATTTAGGGGGAGGAAAAATAGATTTTGTCCGATTCGCAGATCTAACCGATATGCTCACATTTCACGAAAATCGGTCGAGCCATTTCGGAGGAGTTTAATTACACACACCGTGACACGAGAATTTATATATTAGAATTTATAATCACTTATCCAAATTATACTGAATAAACGACTAAAATTTGTTCAACATATCTGGCTGCCAGTCGTTCACGTCGATTAGAAGAAAACCATTTTAAATTACTAAATGACCTTCTACGTCACAGTCGCGGGGAGGTAAATTAAGTCTTTAAAATAGTGCACGCAATTTTTATTGACGCCCTCCGGCGTCTCCACCTCTGTGCCCTCCATCAGCGGCTGCACGAATGCAATGCAAGCCGGAGACAATGTTTAATGATGTTTTAAGTTATAGTTTTTGATCCACCAGAAATTGAAATAACCTGGCGATAATGTTGAATTTATTTTATAATTTAGAATTTATTTTATAATAAAAGAAAAAAAAATATACTTGAATATCCACTTTTATATTCAAATGTATTTTGTTTTTCCGCCAACCATACCCTTTGCTACGAAAAGTGCACGTTGATAAGGAGCACTACATCATTAATTATCAAGATAGATCGAAGATCTGTCGATTATTTATTTATTTATTTATTTAATACAACGATAAGTAGCTTTCCGAATGTTGATATTGCTGAAAATTCGTTTGTTCTCTGTAATAATGGCAGAGGATACTAATCCTTATGGTCACCCTATTCAACATTCGATGGTCGCCAAGAGGCCTCCTTTCCCCGTTTTTCTTCTTTTATATTTATTTGCGTTAAATTGTATGCACATATACATGTGTTGGTATAATATTCTAGATATACAATAGACTCAATACAATTTTACCAGTTCGGTGTAGTACGAGGGGCGGCTGAAAAGTTCTAAGCCTAAGGTAGAAAAAAAATGTTCAGATTTTTTTTACTATTTTTATTTTTCAATATAATCTCCCTCTAATTCAATGCATTTATTACATTTTTTAAATAATGCTTTTAGACCGTTAAAAAAATAAGTTTTATTTTGGCTGTCGAAATGTTCCTGTACAGCCGCCTTCATCTCTTCATCACTGCCAAATCGCTTTCCCCTTAAATCTTTCTTCAAATTGCTGAATAGAAAATAATCACTAGGGGCCAGATCTGGACTGTAAGGTGGATGATCAATTTCCTCGAAGCCAGTTTCCTTCAGAGCAAGCTTGGCAACACGAGCGGTGTGAACGGGGGCGTTGTCTTGCAAAAACAAAATGCCTTTGCTCAGTTTGCCCCTTCGTTTCTCGACTATGGCTTGTCGCACTTTTCTTAATAGCTCAGCATAATAAACTGCATTTATTGTAGAGCCTTTTGCCAAATAGTCTATTAAAAGAATGCCATCGCAATCCCAGAACACGGTGGCCATTAGCTTAGACGCCGATCTTTGAACCTTGAATTTCTTTGGCGGCCTTTCACCCTTTTCGATCCACTGCATAGATTCAGACTTCGACTCTGGATCATACTGTCTGATCCATGTTTCATCAACAGTTACTATGCGGGAACAAACTTCATCTAAACCTTCTTCACATAATTCTAAAAATGCCTGAGAAGTTTGAACACGACGTTCTCTATCGAAAGCTGTGAGCATTTTCGGCACCCAACGAGCACTTACTTTTGTCATATGCAAATGTTGATGCAAAATCTCTCCAACTCTTTCCTTACTAATACCTAAGGCTTCAGCTATTTGCCAAACCTTAATTCTCCGATCCTCTAATACTAACTTTTTGACTTTTTCACAACCTTTGTCACAACCGATATTGGCCTTCCTGAGCGAGGATCGTCTTCGATCGACTCCCGTCCAAGTTTAAAAAGTCGACTCCATTTTCTAACAGTGGCATGAGAAGGGCCAGATTCACCGTAAATACTAGACATTTCTTCAAAAATTCTTTTCGGCGATTTATCACTTTTCGTGAGGAACTTAATGACTGCACGGTGCTCAATTTTCGTGATATGCGTTGATAATTCACACATGATGACCTTTAGCGTCGGATATCTCGAGATGTAATAAACAAAAGACGACATTTTTTTCTTTTATTTATTAACTTTTTAAATGGTCTTTTTAGTGGCCAGTATCGCTAACGCATATGCAACTTCAAAATACCTTACTGTCGCACGCAGAGACGTCAATTAAATTTAATGCTTGTTTAGTAACGTGTTGTCTTATTCTATTGCTATAGCAAATAATGTGACAGCAGCAACTTTAATCAATCATTAAATTTAATTGACGTCTCTGAGTGCAGTTATTAGGCTTAGAACTTTTCAGCCGCCCCTCGTATGTTAAGTATACTTGAAAAAAAAAAAACAAAACAAACAACATTATTATAATAAGTATACAGTTTCAACCATACTCTTCTGCGTTATAAAATTCGCTTAAATTATTTGGACTTAATTTAATAAGGTACCTTTTCCAGGAAACCAGGAATTAAGTATTCTGTAAGGAGTTAATTTCAAATGGAAGCGCATTATACACCTTCACAGCGACGTGCCTGTGGCATCTCAGCAACGCTGCAGCTTTACTGCAAGGGGCCCTAGCGTCACGCGCAAATAGGGTACTCAGTCTATGACTGTTAAAATTGGTTTTTGGGGGATATATATCTTAACCTGGTGCTGGATGCTGTACCTTATCAACATCAGTTTAATGCGAGGCCCTAATTCTTCATGTATGGTTCGTATTGATTGTTGACTCGTCTTGACGACCGTTGCAGGCGTTGTAAGCTCTGCACCTTCATCTATCAAACCACGCCCATGAATTTCATCCAAACTCCTATGGCGCTCCAAAAAATGTGCTTCCTTAATGGCGTGATTTACATCTGCGACCACAAATGTCATTTGGAAAGGATGGATGAAAGAAGATTGACGAAAGAGATATACAGATCGAAAGTGAGTGGAAGGGTCGGAAGGGGCCGCCCTAGGCGTAATTTTTCGAATCAAATCGGAGAAATACTGAAAAAGGGCCGAATCACCCGAAACCGACGTGCGTGCATGACTCTTTGTATGGATGTTGTTGAAGCGAAAGAAATTGGTCAAGATCGTAGCAAGTGGAAAGAAATGGTCTCTGCCTACCCCACTGGGAAACAGGCGTGATTCAATGTATGTATGTATGTAACTCTTTTTCGCCATACGTCTTAATTTCTGTGCTGTTAGCGGCATACAACTTATATTTGCCATCTACTAGCGATTTAAAATACGCTCTTGCCTATAACTGAAGTCGTTGCTCCAGTATCTACCAAAAACTTCCTCCTCCCTCCGCGTTACAATTAGTTTCCCTGCAGCTGAGCGGGTAAAATGTACCCAAGCACAAAGATGTAAAGTCGGAGTTAAAGATACTCATCTTACATTTCCATGCCTGTTCACGGTATACGCAGAGGCTTTGCAATAACGACGCTAATTTGATATACTCCTTCTCTGGCCAACTTTGATATTACCGAATTAAACTTGGGCGCCCGCGCCGCCGCCCGGACCGGCCCCGCTCCCCGCGCACCGCGGCCCCGTGCCTGCCCACAGGCCGACGAACATTAAAAATAAGTTAGGTAATGGTGTAATAAATATAATTCATCAAAATATACAAGGATTTTCTAGTAAGGAACTAGAAACTAGTTTGTTTATAGATAGTGCTAATGTACACGTTTTATGTGTTACTGAGCATTGGCTAAAAGGGCATGAGTGTATGTTTCATTTTAATAATCATGACATTGTTAGCATGTTTGCTAGGCAATCTTGCAGTCGGGGTGGATCCCTGATTATGGTAAAAAGAAACATTAAATGTAAGGAGCGTAAAGATATTGTTGCGAAATCAGTTGAACGTCATATTGAACTTGCGTGTGTTGAATTGGAACAATATATTATTATCTGCGTATACAGACCCCCTACGGCGGATTATAGGCTTTTTGCGAGCGTTTTGGAGAATGTTCTTAGTTGTGTTTTTAATTCTTAAAAGTGTATTATTGTGTGTGGTGATTTTAATGTTAATCTGCTAGACGAATCACCCATGTCTATTAACTTACTGAGTGCTTTTAAATCTTTCAATTTAGTCAATCTGTTCTATGAGACAACTAGAATTACGGCAACTAGCGCTACTTGTATTGATAATATATTTAGTAATTTTGACCCTATTCAGAAATCCGTAATCAATAACTTAAGTTCAGATCACTGTGGCCAGCAAGCTTCCTTTAAGGGGAAGACTGATTATTATGCGCCCCAAGAGTTTATACTTAGACAAATAACTGAAAATCGATTAGAATTATTTAATAATAAGGTCACTAACCAACTAAATTATATGACGTGTGCTGGGAAAGATCCAGACAGTTTATGTACTTCTTTATTTAATTGTATTATTAAGGAATTTGATGCCTGCTTTAGTCTGAAAAAGGTAAAAGTCAAGCAATGTACGAAATTTAGTGATTGGGCTACACCGGAGATTCATGAAAAGAGATACAAATTATGAGTTGTATGCTATAAGAGCTGTCGATCATAGGCCTGAGTTTCTAGAGTACGTTAAAAAATATTCTAAGGAATTTAAGCAGATTTGTGCTGCCGCGAAGTCCGAGTATTATTCGAATAAAATTTGCAAATCTGACAACAAGATCAAAACCGTCTGGAATGTAATTAACACTGAACTGGTAGAACTAGAATTAGAGACCCGCACTACAGCCTGCAAGTTGACGATACTCTGGTAAACTCTGACCTTGATGTAGCTAAAGAATTCGAGCGGTTTTTTACGAACATTCCTTTAGAGACCACTAAATCTCTACTATCATCTCCTAATAAGGCTGAAATCTTATTAAAATCTAATGTTAAGGAATGCACGAATGTTTTCAAATTTTATCATGTCTCCTCTAAAGTTGTGATCAAAACCTTTAGGTCTCTTAATATCAAAAAGACTGAAGATCTTTGGGGCCTCTCTGTTACAGTACTTCAGTCCATTTTAGAGTCAACTGCGCCTTACCTACCTAGCTACTATTTTTAACAAGTGTGTCGACATTGGAGTATTCCCTGATCTGATGAAACATAGTAAGATCATACCCATATTTAAGTCGGGGACAAAATCAGACCCCACAAATTTTAGACCAATTTCAATACTACCAGCTCTAAGTAAAGTTTTTGAGAAATTAATTCTTTATCAAATATCCTCACACTTTAATCAGAATAAGCTACTTCATAGCAGTCAATTTGGATTTACCAAGGGACGATCAACTACTGATGAACAAAACATATCAACACTTTAATAAAACATATCTTTGATGCCTGGGAAAAATCACTAGATGTAATTGGAGTTTTTTGTGATCTGTCCAAGGCATTTGATTGTGTTGATCATGTTACGTTAGTGCGGAAGTTAAGCCACTATGGCATCAAAAACAGTGCACTTGATCTTATTGCTTCCTACCTCGCGCACAGAACTCAGAGGGTAGACATTAACAGAACACAATCCTCTGGGTCATCTGTAGCTATGGGAGTGCCCCAAGGATCTATTCTAGGTCCGTTTTTATTTTTGATCTATATTAACGATCTCCCGTATGTAGTGCGCGATAAACATGAAACAGTCTTGTTTGCTGACGATACCTCACTAATATTCAAAGCGGATAGGAAACAGGATAATATTAATGGCATCAATGTTGCGTTGTCTACAATTGTTGACTGGTTTACAGCCAACAACTTACTTTTAAATGCCAAAAAAAACAAGTGCATTAAATTTTCTTTGTCCAACGTTAGGAGTATGAATGCGGATAGAATAAGACTGAAGGATGAGACACTGGAACTTGAAGATAGAACAGTATTTTTAGGTGTAACTCTAGACTCGAAACTGCAATGGAGTGCGCATATATCCACACTTGCAAGTAAACTAAGTTCAGCGGCTTATGCGGTAAAGCGAATCCGACAACTTACTAACGTTGAGACAGCGAGACTTGTCTACTATAGTTATTTCCATAGTGTTATGACTTACGGAGTTTTACTGTGGGGAAGAGCGGCTGACATCCAAACCATCTTTGTATTACAGAAGCGGGCTGTACCTGCTATTTACCAATTGGGGTCTCGTGTTTCGCTGAGGGATACATTTAAAGAAATTAATATTCTTACAGTCGCGTCTCAATATATCTTTGAGAATATCATGTATGTACGCAAAAACCTACATGAGTTTAGGCATAACCGCGACGTTCATAATTTAAATACTAGAAATAGGGATAAGCTCGCAATTCCAGGTCACCGTCTCCGTAAGGTGAGCACTTCGTTTGCGGGGAACTGTATACGTTTTTACAACAAGATACCATCTGATATCGTCAATATGCCGTTCAATAAATTTAAGTCTCACATCAAGCGCTGCTTGTTGGGTAGGGCATATTACACTGTAAATAACTTCATTGGTGACCAAGATGTATTTTAGTAGTTTCAATGTGACATAGCCTTCAAGCCAATTGTGCATTCAAGTCACAATTGTGATTGAATTGTGATTCAGTAAGTCGACTGTGATTTACTATTTGTATTTTGTATCTTTTCTAGTCTTGTATGTACGGTCAGCTGCAAAATTGCATGGACACCTTAATGTCTATAATCCTGTGAACACGTGAGGTGACGTTCGTAAGAAACCACCTAGATGGCGTTGTTATCTGAGCTAGTTCAAAATTGTTGTTTGCTACAACTTTATGACGTTTCAGTATTACAATCGATAATTTCGCCAGTTAAATTAAAGGATCGTTGGCCGAGTTAGTTGACAACTTGCTACTCCGACGGGGCTACTCCGTAAGTCGGGAGATCGGGTCTGCCTATTGCCACCTGTTTCTTTTTTTAATTAATTTTGTTTCACATAATATATTAATGTGTTATATTTTTAAATAATTATCATTTTCAAGAAATGAAACAACTTTTGTTATTTGAAATGAAAAAACTTTATTTCTCATAATAACATTTTAATTTAGTCTACCTAACATATTATTGAGGTAATAACTTAAGTATTCGTTTCCGAAATCGGAAAGAGATTGAAGTTTCACCACAATAACAAAGTAATTATTAACAAACAAAAATTAAACTAGAGATTGGGTTACCTTAGTAGTCAATTATGTTAACTATGTTATACAGTTTTGATCTCTTAGGGCCTGTTAAACAATCGACAAGTAAATTTATCCGCCATTAAAAGTTGTCTCTCCTTGTCTATTTAAAGTGCAAGAAAGAGAAAGGGCTAAATTTATGTGTCTAATATGCTTGCCGATAGTGAAACAGGCGGTTATATTTATATGTAGATAAAAAATTAAAATTCGTGTATAAATGGTGTAATTTGTTTGACCGTAAATTTTTAAAATAAGACAATTATGTATGGTCACAAAATAGTATAGACACGCAAAAAGAGCGAAAATAATATTCAATTTTGTAATAATTACTTACTTACGTTAACCCGATCTCCAGTCGTCCACTCGAGTTACTTATATACTAAACTTTAATAACGAGTATATCTCCCACTCTGTTCGATTACAGTTTGCATTCGAGCACGCATTGAACCGATAATATTCTGACACAGATTGGAACCACGAATACTATCCCAAATGTTTAAACAGTGGTCTTCTAAGGCTTTCGGCGTTCGCTCATTCTGGTGGTCCCAACGTCGGACAATAATATCCCATAAATTTTCGATTGGATTTAAATCCGGTGACCTTGAAGGCCAGGAATAACCCTAATATTATTCTGCCCTGCAGAGCCTAAACCGCAGTAAGTGCAAAAAGTTCATTTCGAGAAAACGTAAAAAATGTCTATGAAAAGTAATTTTTCTACCTTTCTAATGTTTCTTGTGTTAATGATTGAAAGTCAATCATTAAATCAAAAAACATTAGAAAGGTAGAAAAATTACTTTTCATAGACATTTTTTACGTTTTCTCGAAATGAACTTTTTGCACTTACTGCGGTTTAGGCTCTGCAGGGCAGTATTGTGCTGACCAAAACCACTCCCTCACACTTCGTGAACGGTGTATGGGACAGTTATCTTGCACAAACGTTATCATCGGTAACTCCTCCTCTGGATACACATTGCGAACGGTGGGCAACATGGTGTCCTCCAGCATTTGTACATAATGAACACTGTTCGCTCGACTGGGAAGTCTAACCAGTTCTCCTGGGTCAGCCGCACTCATCCATCCCCACATATTTACGGTTATACGACCAGATTCCATGTTGGGCACTACATGATTGCCATTATACCGAGTATTATTTCGGCGCCACAAGCTTAGTCGTCCGTGTTGGCTCGATTTAAAAGTCTTTTCATCTGTAAAGATGACATTACTCCAGTCAAAATTTAAATACTCCAAAGCGAACCTTGCTCTTTTATGGCTTTCTGTTAGCAAGGGTTTGACAGCATGCCTACGATACGATGATGCAGACCCTCGACAGAACACGACGAATAGTATGCGCACTCGTATTGAATAAACCAGCGTAGTGGGTTGTTGGTTTAAATCCATCTTCCTCATACTCCCTCACCATGGCTTGACGCTGGGGTGTGCTTATGAGTCGTGGTCTACCCGTTCCTTGCCGGGGTAGCAAAGATCCCTCCTCTTCAAACCGCCGTACCCATAAAACAACAGTTTTCCTCTAAAAAAAAAACAGACATTTATAATAACAATTAAAGATATAAAATAAAATAAATAAAGACTAAATCCAAATTATTTTATAAAAAGTTGACCAAAAAAATTACTACTTACGTTAACTAGTTAGCGATTTCTGACAAATTTCTGCCTTCACTGTGCAAAGCAATTATTTGCGATCTTTTGACTAGGTCAATATTGCAACGAGAAGTCATTTTTTAAGGAAATTTCAACGAAAGTAAATCTACACAACAAAGGCAATTGATTAAGCAGCTAACGAACGAACGAGCGTAAGTCTTTGTAATAATCAGTCTGGTATTTATAAATCTTTAGTCTACCCTCCTAGTAGTAATACTTAACGTGTTTCTGTGTCATGCGAAAATAAGCAAATCATAATAAACTGGTAATTAATTTCGACCCAATAATAAATGGTTTGATGGCCCGATGGCATAAGGCCGCCAACGTTCAGAACCCCGAGTGTCCCGGGTTCGATTCCACATCGTGGATGAAATGTTTTTGATCAATTTAACCTCATAGTTTGGAATTGACTAATACGTCTTTGAAACTACTTAAATCATCTATTATACTAAAAAATAAAATCTATGAAATAAAGAAAAAAAATGGTTGGTTGATGTAATTATGCGGTTTTTTTTCTTCATATTTTTAGATCATTATCTGCAACAACGCCATCTAGTAAGATCTTGTTGAACTACTACGAGCAGATAGATAGCGTCAGTTTGCCTCAGAGCATTATCTTTCCGAACTGTCCATGCACTTTTGCAGCCCACTGTACAAGAAGTTTTTAAATGAGAACACACTGTGATGTTTCTCGCCGGCAGCTGTTTTCCACAATATTACTCTTACTTATTGTCCGGCAGCTTGAGCATGTCATGCTCGCTCAAAGGTCTTTGCTTACGGCGGCGTCGTTGATCGGGTCGCCACTTTCCCGATCACATGGTTGAGAGAGGCGATGGCTGAGATACGCGTCATACTCGTGAACGGGTGCTGTTTGTGGGGTCCGGTCTGTTCACGCTTGCAAGGACTTTTTGTTCAACTTTTTGTTCAATTTATTATCCTAGTTATATGGCTTTTGACGTAGAGACCTCGTCGTGTTGTTCTCATAGTCATTATTTTATTTTATGTTAATGTTTATTGTAATAATTTTGTAATAATTTTATTTTTGCTAGTTTTAAGAATTTATTGTTTATTACCTTATTACCTTATTATTACTTAATGTAACTTACTTTTAAGTATAATTATGTTTTTTATGATTGAAAAAATGACCTTCTGCTGGAGTTTCTTGCGGCGCTTCTTCTCCGCAATGATGGTCTTGTCCGAAGCGCTGGTAGATTCACTGTAAATTACCGACGTGTAAAAGTGCCCGCATGTGGCCAATTTACTGAATAAATATTTTGAATTTTGAATTTTATGAAATTTTATTTTAGGTATTATTTATTTGGCTCCTCAATGACCTGTTTTTAGTGTTGTTTTTAATTTTATATTGTTTTATCTTATTTTACTGACATGAAATATTGTAATCATTTCTTAAGTTTTTTTTTAACTCTGCCAATGTGTATAATTTGATGTTATTCAAATGTATTATTTTCAAATAAAATAAATTGTACCGACATATTAAAAACTGTTATAATTATCCTATTGGGTGAAATTGACGTGTCTACCTAAGTAAGTTATTTGGTTTAAACTCAATGTACCTATACTATTGTGAATGTATATGGGTTTATCTACGTTACACGTTTTATTGAGTTTGTAGGTTGAAGTTAGGTTAATACATTTTTTCCTGCCAGACGAACTCAACGAGCTTGTATGAATTCACATCAAATTTTGAGGATAAAAAAACATCTACCGTACAATTTTGTACCATTTTACCACCTCAGAAGTAGTTTTTCCTGAATCGCAGAAAGTAATATTATTTAATGTGTTTTTTGCCATTTTATACATATAGGTAGATTATTTGAATTGAATAGCATTTCTACCAAGTTTCAAGTAAATCCTTACTAATATTATAAACACGAAAGTTTGTATGTATGGATGTAACGCAGCAACGGTTGGACGGAATTGGATGGAACGGAGATAGGTTATAGGTACATGGGATTTAAACATAGGCTACTTTTTATCACAGAACATTTAATAGTTCCTAAGGGAATAACGATAATGTATGTATGTATGTATGTAAACTCTTTATTGTACAAACAGAAAATAAAAAATAAAAAATAAACAGAAACAAAAAAGGTATGTACAAAGGCGAACTTATCCCTATAAGGGATCTCTTCCAGCTAACCTTTGAGCGATTGAGAGAAGAATAAAAACAACGGATGGCTAAACGTACAACGTATTAAAGATACAGAAGATTAAAATAATAATAGCAAATAAATATGTAGGTATAATAAATATATATATATTAAATAGGATAAATAAATAAACATATACATTGTATGTATATATATATATATATATATATATATATATACATATATAAATAATATATATAAGTATGAAAGGAAGAAAGGACATACAGTCTTAGATCAGGAACAAGAGTCAAGCCAGTACCTCTTCAGCCTAGATCTAAGTGAAGCAACAGATTGTGATTGCCTGATATCAGTTGGAAGGCTATTCCATAAACGAACAGAATGTACCGAGAAGGATTTAGAGTAAGATTTGGATAATCGATATCTACGCGGATGAAGTCGTGGGCAGCAGCTAGTCAGACCATAAAAATATTTTGCAACCCCCTTTCATCCCTCTAGGGGTCGAATTTTAGTAATCGCTGAAATATATGTCTCATTATTTTTATTCAAAAGCATTTCTACCAAGTTTCAAGAAAACTTGAACATAAAAATATTTTTCCGATACAAACTTTGCAACGCCCTGTCATCTCTCTAGGCGTTGAATTTTAGTAATCGCTAATATACATATCTTTCATTATTTTCATTACGGATCATTCTAACAAAATATGTTTTCCGATACAGACGCAGTTTCCCTTTAGGGGTTAAATCTCGAGAAATCCCTCCTTAGTGGATCTTTACGTCACAAAAGATAAAAAAAAAAGATAAAAGATGTTTATTTAATTATGCACGGGCACTTTTACTCGTCAAAAATCTACCAGCGCTTCGTAAGAGACCGCTGCTGAGAAGAAGCGCCGCAAGAAACACAACAGTAAGTCGTTTTTTAAATATTGCTAATGATATTATACAATAATAAACTTAACCTAGCATTATATAAAACAATGAATCTCACATAACACCAACATTTTATATATTCATGCGTAGTTGAGCAGGAAAATGTGTCAAAACTCAGAATTGTCACAAAACTAATAAGCAAAAGTAATATAAAAAATATATATAGAAAGTATACATGTTATACTTACCTGTGACGGTGCAAGACAACATGCATAAAAGTTTCGATACATTCTCCTACAGAAACCGTGTCCCCTAGACAATATACAATATTTACATATTTTTTATGACTAAGTTATTATTAAATTATTTAGGTGTTGGCCAAGCATTTTTATCTGTTAGATAGTCTTCGACCCTATAGTAAGCTTTAGACATCAACGACTTTTTCAAGTAAGTTTTAAGTACTGGAAATGGTAACTTTAAAACAACGTCAGGTAATTTATTAAAGAAAAGGATGCATTGACCTACAAATGATTTATAAACCTTACGGACACGAATTTTTTTAATAGAAATTTTATTTTTATTTCTTGTATTCAAATTATGTACATCACAATTCTTAACAAAAGAGTCTTGATTTTTAATGACATAAATAATATTCTCATAAATAAATTGTGATGCTACTGTCAAAATATTAATTTCTTTAAATAGTACTCTTAAGGAATCACGGGAGTTTAGATTATAAATAGAACGAATGGCTCTTTTTTGCAACACGAATATAGCCTGTATGTCAGCAGCTTTTCCCCAAACCAGAATACCGTACGACATAACACTATGAAAATAACTATAATAAACTAAGCGAGCTGTCTCAACATTAGTAAGTTGCCTGATTTTCCTAACAGCATAAGCTGCCGAACTTAATTTACCTGATAGTACTGCTATATGGGGACTCCATTGCAAGTTTTTATCTATAGTTATCCCTAAGAAAAGCGCCTTATCTACCATTTCCAATCTCTCATTATTAAGAAATATACTAGATTCTACCGGTCTAACATTAGGCAAAGCGAACCTAACACATTTAGTTTTCTTAGCATTGAGTAGCAAATTGTTACTAGTAAACCAATTAAGTACTTTACCTAGTATGGTATTTATCCTACTGTAATCGACGGATTTTCGGTCTACCTTGAAAATTAATGATGTATCATCAGCGAATAGCACAATATCACAAAGATTATCTACTGTGGGTGGTAAGTCATTAATATAAACCAAAAATAAGAAAGGACCTAATATAGAGCCCTGAGGCACACCTAACTTAACAGCGGCTCCAATAGACTGTGTTTGGTTTACAACAACCGTTTGTGTTCTATCACTAAGATATGAAGACATAAGATTTAGAGAATTATTTGACAGTCCATAATGTTCTAATTTTAATATAAGAGTCGCATGATCTACGCAATCGAAGGCTTTGGAAAGGTCACAAAAAATTCCTATAGCATCACAAGATTTCTCCCAAATATTGTATATATATTTAATGAGCACACATGCTGCATCAGTTGTGGATCGTCCTCTGGTGAAGCCAAACTGATTACTGTTAAGCAGTACTGTCCATGTTTCATATTTCTAACATTAGTAGTTTCGGCTGGGCGATGACGAATCAGTCAGGACAGGCCTCTTTATATATATATAGATAGAAATATAGATAGATGATAACAATGTAGATAGATTACGCGATTTTTGCACATGGCGTTAGATCTACAGTTACGGTCCGATTGTGATAAATGAAATGACATGTCATTGGATTCGTCTCATGCTCGAGACTTGAATAAAACTTTTCTTTATTTAATTTATTTATGACTAGATGACCCGGTGAACCTCGTATCACTTACCTCTTAATATAAACCATATTTATTTAAACTATATGTATTTTAGAGCCGGTAACTTTATAAAGGCATCATCAGATAGTCTTAAGTATCGGCTCCATAGGGGGTGGAAAAACTGGGCAAATCACGCAGACATGTCCATGTTGCATTGCATGTCACATTATAGATTATAGACACTTATGTTAACAAATAAGGTACCAGCCTTTTTTTCAGTTGTATCGATTTCGCCACATTACTAAACGTAATAGTAGTTTAGTAACCTGGCAACACTATCAGTGTCACTGTCACCAACTTTCAAAGAAAATATTGTTGATATTTCAAAACTATTTTCCAGAAGACTTGATGGGGAGGGAAGATGGCCGATTGAACATGTCTAGCTTTTACTTTTGTTAATTTGATTTACTGTTCTATTTACTGATTATACTCTCTCACTGACACTGACGAAATTACTTGGTAGACTGCCATTAATTTAAAGAAGAAGAAGAAGATGGCAGATTGAAAAATCTCCAGCTTTTACTTTTGATTTCTCTTTACTGATTACACTCTAACTCACTGGACATTGGCGAAATTACGGCGGAACCGCGGTAGACCGCCATTAATATAAAAGAAGAAGAAGTATTTTCCAGAAGTTATAATTAACTTTTAACAATGCATTGTCCCTTTTGTAATAAGTGGATGGAACGGCAGAATAACAGAAGTACCTGTCCTAGTTGCACAAAAAAATTGTTAAGATGCGACGAATGTTTCACAATAATCGCTGATACCTTCAAGTATACGAATTAATAGGGCTAAGGAACAAAAAAATCGAGTGAAACAACAGCTGTTATTAAAACCGAAGTTCGTCGCAACAATCATGCCAGCAGCATCATCTGAGGGAATATTTGCAGAACTTAATTTAACTCCGGAAGAAGTAAAGGATTTGGATAAGATTGAAGAAAGTCAGCAGCTCATCATCGGCAATATTCTGGTTCAACCAGACTTATCAGAGTCGCCGAGGATTCCCGCCACGCCGTCAAGTCCTGGCGAGCCAAGTGGAGACATCATCAGCAAGCCGGAGTCGCCTTTGTTGTTAAATTAATTATATGTTGCCGTTTCAAGTGTCAATCGTGGAAATTTTAGAAAATAATGGTGATTAATATATTTTAAATAAAAAAAAATGAATTGTATCAAATTGAATTTTGTTTCAGACAATTATATTTTAGTTACAACATATATATCCAAATATACACGTATACATTTTCAGTCATTTATATCTTACATGGCTTAAATTTGGTTTGGTTATTAACACGTTCACAGTCCCCATACAAAATATTTAAAATTTCTTGGATGTTCAAGCAAATTACTTCCATCACACGTCCATGTTCCATGTTGGGGTCACTGTGAAATACAGTATTGGTTCATAGGAGCATTGCGTCTGCGCAATCGATGATATTAATTTTCCCATGCTCGCTGCTGGTGTGATCGATGTCCCCGAACTCGTTCCATTCTCTGCCTATCCACTTCATTGTTATCAGTCTCTCGCTGGTCATCAGTGCGGTTAGAGCGTGAGGTAGCTCGTCGCACATTTGATCGACTTCGACGACCTATGTTAGGTCGTTTTCTCCTCGGCATTGTAAACAGTATCAGATACTTAATAATGGTTTCGTGCACTAATAATGGTAACTATAATGACAAAACACAGACAGAATGACAAATCAAGTTTAAATAAAAAAGCGCTTGACTGACAAATATGGACTCAATGTTGCCAACTCGAAACTTGAATTTATGCCCTTAATATTAGGTCTACCTAATGCGAACTTAAATCTTTAAAAGTATATTTCTGAACGCACCGAACACAGCAACAAAGTGTCATTATATTGTCATTATTTTACATTTTTTATAATGTAAATACGGGATAATCCGACTATTATGGATATATGTTGTCGACTCGAAACCCTTATTTAATCTATAACTACATGTTTAATTGTAATTATTTCAAAATACCGAACTGATGGGCAAATGTTTGACAGGTACCAACAGTTTGTATGGGAAAACAAAATGGTCGATTTAAGTATTTTCCTCGCACATTTTCTATATTTTCTCACCGTTTAAACCTTCCCTGGACTTCCACGAATATTTCAAGACTAAAATTAGCCAAATCGGTTCAGCCGTTCTCGAGTTTAAGCGAGACTAACGAACGGCGATTTATTTTTATTTATATAGATAGATAGATAGATAGATTTTAGCCTTTAGAACTTAGAAGGTTTTAGAACGTATAAAATAGAAGCTGTAACGAACGTGTGAGGAGTTTGCCGTCAGCAGTGGCCTGAAATATAATGTATTTGAAAGTGAAGTTATGGTGTTCGCGGCCATTGGTAAGTGCCCATCTAGCGAGCCTCCGCTTAAGCTACGAGTACATTATATGTACGCCACGAGTAGGTATTGATGGCGGTAGCATGTTCTATTTAAACAAGTTGTACCACAACCGTGACTAAATGTAAGGCTACGGTGACAAAGTAGTGACACGGCTAGATAGTAGGTGCCGCGGCCGCGACTAGGTCAATACTATCTAGCTACCGGTGGTTAGGGCTGCAGACAGAGGAACCTTCTCACAACATCAACATCCCACATTGTGGTCACTTCGTGAGCCAAGTCAAGGCACTTGCTGAGCTTATCCTTCTCGGCCTTCAGGACAGGAGGTTCTCGACGTTCTCGTCATGCGGGATGGTGACGTCGACAAGCACTGCCCGGCGTTGAGATCGATCTGTCAACACGATATCAGGCTTATTTGCGACAATAGTCCTGTCCGTGATGACAGATATTATTATTATTAATTTGTAGATTAAATTAGAAGATTAGATTTGTCTTTAATAAAAATAAGTTTTTTTTTTAAAGATCGATATTCTTTTACTTAAAACAAAATAAGGGCCACTTAGATATTTCTGTTTTATCTAATACCTTTAAACGAGCACCTCTTGTATATACATATACTATACTCGTATACAGGGTGTAAGGGACGGCTCACCGAAAACTGAAACCATAGCTTCAGACCATTGTACTGAACTGAAATCCAGTGGAAAATTTCCCGGGAAAACGAAAATTTTCTCGTTTTTTACGTGAAAATGCCGTTTTCACCGTTTTTTTTTACATAATGAGCTTCAGTAAGTCATAATATGTTGTCCTAGATCGGTTTATATGCAAAAACATGGAAAAAAAAACGAAGAAATTTTCGTTTTCCCGGGAAATTTTCCACTGGATTTCAGTTCAGTGCAATGGTCTGAAGCTATGGTTTCAGTTTTCGGTGAGCCGTCCCTTACACCCTGTATACAGAATGTAAAGCTGAGATGGAGCCATAAGGGCAGCTACTAGATAGGGATATAGCAAGGGTCTGCTACGCAAACATACTCCTAGGAGACCTTTATTAACTTTTTAAGTTATAACAATCTACATTCACAGATTATTGATAAAATATACAGTCAACGAGAGAAACGACAGATTTTAGTTTTTTTTAATGCCAGTCGGTCCCATTTCTATTAAGGATTAAAACATCTTTGAGGCCAACTAAGGTTAGATTAGAGTACTAGAACACCCACAAAGCAAAGAAAACGTTTTCCATACAGTTCGTTTCGTAGGGTAATTAACAACAAAGTGATTTTCTTTATCTTAAAAATCATCAAATATGAAGACAAAAACTACAATTAGAATATTTAGAAATGAAATAAATCGATATAATTGTATATAAAAATAACTAGACTGTGCGGAAAGCGCACTCTAAATACTCGACGAACATTGCGCTTCCCAGATAGAGCCGGCCGTCATGGATGCAGCAGGTTAATAATTAAAAATAATGTAAATACTGAATTTAAATATTGGATATAGAGCGATGACGATCTCATGCTGAATTTGAATTTCAGTTTTTAGCCGTCTTCAAATAGGAGGTTATACATTCCACTGTATGATTTTTTTATATACAGGGTGGAAAGTTGAAATGGGGCATTAAGGGCAGCTACGAGGGGCGGCTGAAAAGTTCTAAGCCTAAGGTATTTTGAGGTTGCATATGCGTTAGCGATACTGGCCACTAAAAAGACCATTTAAAAAGTTAATAAATAAAAGAAAAAAATGTCGTCTTTTGTTTATTACATCTCAAGATATCCGACGCTAAAGGTCATCATGTTCATCATCATCATCAACGCATATCACGAAAATTGAGCACCGTGCAGTCATTAAGTTCCTCTCGAAAAGTGACAAATCGCCGAAAAGAATTTTTGAAGAAATGTCTAGTATTTACGGTGAATCTGGCCCTTCTCATGCCACTGTTAAAAAATGGAGTCGACTTTTTAAACTTGGACGGGAGTCGATCGAAGACGATCCTCGCTCAGGAAGGCCAATATCGGTTGTGACAAAGGTTGTGAAAAAGTCAAGATCGGAGAATTAAGGTTTGGCAAATAGCTGAAGCCTTAGGTATTTAGTAAGGAAAGAGTTGGAGAGATTTTGCATCAACATTTGCATATGACAAAAGTAAGTGCTCGTTGGGTGCCGAAAATGCTTACAGCTTTCGATAGAGAACGTCGTGTTCAAACTTCTCAGGCATTTTTAGAATTATGTGAAGAAGGTTTAGATGAAGTTTGTTCCCGCAAAGTAACTGTTGATAAAACATGGATCAGACAGTATGATCCAGAGTCGAAGTTTGAATCTATGCAGTGGATCGAAAAGGGTGAAAGGCCGCCAAAGAAATTCAAGGTTCAAAGATCGGCGTCTAAGCTAATGGCCACCGTGTTCTGGGATTGCGATGGCATTCTTTTAATAGACTATTTGGCGAAAGGCTCTACAATAAATGCAGTTTATTATGCTGAGCTATTAAGAAAAGTGCGACAAGCCATAGTCGAGAAACGAAGGGGCAAACTGAGCAAAGGCATTTTGTTTTTGCAAGACAACGCCCCCGTTCACACCGCTCGTGTTGCCAAGCTTGCTCTGAAGGAAACTGGCTTCGAGGAAATTGATCATCCACCTTACAGTCCAGATCTGGCCCCTAATGATTATTTTCTATTCAGCAATTTGAAGAAAGATTTAAGGGGAAAGCGATTTGGCAGTGATGAAGAGATGAAGGCGGCTGTACAGGAACATTTCGACAGCCAAAATAAAACTTATTTTTTTAACGGTCTAAAAGCATTATTTAAAAAATGTAATAAATGCATTGAATTAGAGGGAGATTATATTGAAAAATAAAAATAGTAAAAAAAATCTGAACATTTTTTTTCTACCTTAGGCTTAGAACTTTTCAGCCGCCCCTCGTACCAGAACCCTTGCTGCCACGCGAAAATGATCTTAGGAGACCTCACCCAACTTTTTGAGTGATGACAATCGACATTCACAGATTTTTAATAAAAGGTACAGTCAGCGAGAAAATCGTCAGAAATGAGTTTTTTTTTTAAATGCCAATCGATCCCATTTCTCATAAGGATTAAAACATTCTTTGAGACCAACTGAGGTTAGAGTACTAGAACACTCACAAATCAAAGAAAACGTTAACGTTAACGAAAACGAAAAATGGGATCGATTGGCATTAACAAAAATACTCATTTCTGACGATTTTCTCGCTGACTGTACCTTTTATCAAAAATCTGTAAATGTCGATTGTCATCACTCAAAAAGTTGGGTGAGGTCTCCTAAGATCATTTTCGCGTGGCAGCAAGGGTTCTGGTAGCTGCCCTTAATGCCCCATCTCAACTTTCCACCCTGTATATACAGGGTTATTGGTAAGTCAACCTATTCCCCTCTAGGGGTAATGTGAGAGGTCATTTGCAATAATTTTGGTCCCCTAATACCCTATGCAAAAGTGAACCATTTCTGAGATAATTTAAATTTAAGTATTTTGCTAAAAAAGTCAGTGAGGAACGCATCTTCAAAAAAAAAAAAAACACAAAAAAAAAAAAATAGCTTTTGTACAAGTTAAAATTGCTGTCCTTATGCAATATTAACACGTTTGGCCTAGCAACGTCTTATAACGATATTTTCATAAAATTATAATAATTAACACTACGTCTAATGACGTCTTAAGAAAATTTGGTTTTATTTGCACTACGTCGTATAACGCCGGGAGCCCATATTATATTCCTAATAGCACATCCCTGCGCCGCAACACTTTAAAATGTTCAACGTCTAGAGCCGCATCGTATCTTGGCGGTATTTTGTGAACGTCCTTTACTCACGCACACTTACGTACATGCACAAACACAACGTTTGTATTTCATGCAAAAATGCTAACCGAATATGGCACAACGTTATTTAACGTTGACGTCTTTCGACCCTTTTCTCTGCAGCTGACTGTACCTCTGACAAACGAATCTATTAAACCAACATTCATATTTATTATTATAAACAAAAATCATACTGACACAAATCCAATAATTAAATAAAACATAAATAAAAACACATTTTTTTTAACATAAATTGTTTATTAGGTAATGTTAAATGTTCAAACTATGTATGCCATTTCTTGTAATGATGATCTTGGTGATTTAAGCGATTGGATCTTGAATCTCCCCATGGTCTTCTTTTATCATATCAGCAGCCCTTTCGGCCACCATAATAGTGGTTCCGCAAGTCTTAGCATTAGGTAGAGAGGGAATAACACTATCATCCACCACGCGCAGTCTCGAAACTCCGAGTACTTTAAGGTCACTGCCAACGACTTTGCCAATAGCGCACGTGCCAGCAGGATGGTACACGGTCGAGCTCAATACTCTGACGTAACACTGCCAGTATTCTTCGCTCTGGTATGACAACGAGTCACAATCCGGTAGAGGAGGCCTGATGAAGCTGCCGCCAGCTTCCGAGAAGTACGACGCGTTAGACACTTCAACAAGCCGCTGCACAGCGGTCGAAAGCGTCTCCAAATCTGCAGCGTTGCTAAAGAACCCAGTTCTAATTATTGGTGGATCTGTGGGATCCGTACTGTTCAAGGTCACCGAACCTCGAGACTCGGGCTTGTTCAGGCAGGTGAGAATGAACATCTTCTCCCTTGAAGGTTGCGTCAGGAACCAAGCTAATGAAGCCTGGATATTCCAGTTGAAATTAACGAACATGAAGTATAAGAAGATAGGAGAATAGGCACCAAATAATAAGCTTACGTGCTGAATGTTGGGCTGCTGTTGACCTACGGCAAAAGCACCACCTATAATAGGTGCAGGAAATGATGTCATGCTACCCAACGACAAAAAGGTATCAAGTGCTGTCGCTACGTTTTTCGCCCCACTAATCGCAATAGGAGCCAAAACATGGTCTTGTAAATTTCTTCCGACAGGCAAATCTACCTTCACCTCAATGCCAAGATTGTCCAAGTCCTCCTGGGGTCCGATTCCAGACAGCATCAGTAACTGCGGGGAGTTGAACGTGCCTGCAGAGATAATGACCTCTTTATTTGCATAAACGTCCATTTCGCCGTTTGCGGTGCTCACCGACACTCCAATGGCTTCCAGATCGTCATTGAAAATAATTTTAGTTGCCAATGTGTTTTTTAACAAGAAAAAGTTAGTCCGGTCCCTAATAGGTACTAAGTACGCCTGGGCAGCACTTGCTCTTCTCGAAGGCTTCTCCTCTATATTTAAGAAGACTTTAGAATTGCCGGTAATGTTTCCTGTTAGAGCATCATCTATTGTAGTGAAGCCGATCTCTTCATAAGCCTCTAGCATAATGTCATTCTTTGCTGAAAATATGTTGTTGACAGAGTGATTCTTGACGCTGAGCGGTCCCTCGGTGGAGTGGAACTCGGCGGTGTCCCCGTTCATGATTGATTCATCGAGCATGTTTTCCGCTTTCTTGAAGTATTTCAGTGCTGTCTCCCAGTTCCATCCTTCGGCTCCGGCGGTCTCCCACTCATCATAGTCCATTTCAGAACCTCTGAAAAATAAATAGCATTGTCACTAATCGTGCCCCAAAAGTTTCTTAAGTGTATAAAGTTGACAAACCGCGCGGTAGCAGGTCAAGCAATATTGTTGTACCGAGTAGAATAGAGCTCTTGGGCAAGCATTTAAGAAATTGTAACATAATTAAGTTCGGATGCATTAATCCGTTTCCCCAACCCAACTCGCAGTGATTTTTCCCATTCGTTATTTTACCCAATTGCTTTTTCACCTTTCATATTTATTCAGATCGTATATTTTCATTTTTCATATTTTATCTTGATTGCTTATTTTTTATTCAGTTTTTTTTCCCGTCACAAATTCTCCCATTGTAATTAGGCCGAAATATTCAGGTAGAGTTAGGCTGAGAAAAAAATCTGCGGCAAAATATGCTATTGATAAACTTATTTCCAATACAGAATTTAACAATAATGCAATTAATAAAGAATATTTAATAAATAATTGATAAAAATAAAGATTAGTAAAATTTGCGAATGGAAAAACTGCTACAAGAAAAAAAAATGGGAAAAATATCGCCATACTCGTTGAATTGTAATCTCCTGCAATATTAACTTCTTTAGTCTTATCCATTTTACTTTAATATTAAAATATTTAATGTTAAAATCCTAATCTATAGAAAATTCAATAAATATATAAATAATAATAATAATGTTGACTGACCTTTCATATATGAGGTGGTTTAACGATGAGCTCCCGCCCAGCATCTTGCCCCTGGTGTGGGAGACTTTCTTGCTGTTCAGAGCTTGGGAGGAGAACCCGTCGTCTTGGGAGTAGTAGTCCCAATCATAGGAGGTATGAGTGAAGAGTTGCCACGCTCCGGGAAGCTGTACACACATAATAGCCACTAAGTGGTTGCCATTGCTCTGGACCCCAGAAATATCGAGAATAAAGTGAAAGTGTGGCTCGCCAGTCATACGAACTAATTTTAACTGGTTTCGGAAAATAAGATTTTAATTCCGGAATCTGCCGGCTCCGTTTTGTGTTAATTTGCATCAAACGATTCCTCATGAGTTAGTAGCACTCATGAGGAGTCGTACCATACCTACAGAACCTATTTTATGTTATATATTTTTATGTATGTTAGTCTGTAAGGTATTTGTATGGGGCTTGTAGCCTGAAAGAAAGTTATTGTATTGTATTATGTTTTTTTTTTTTTATGGCATAGACAAGACAAACTAGCACACAGGCCACCTGATGGTAAGTGGAAACTGTGACCCATAGACATTTGCATTCACAAGACTGCAATGCAATCCTAAGACTTTAAATGCGTTGCCAACCCTGAGGACTAAGATTGAATGCCTCTATGCTAGTCATTTACCCGGATGTCTTATCCCCAAACCAGAACACAACAATGCGAACACTGCTGTTTGGCGGTAGGTTAATGGATAAGATGGTGGTAGCGATCCGGACGGACCCTGCACAAGAACTTTTAAAAATACGTCCTAGATTATGCGTTAGATAACTTTCACAATTTGAGAAGTTCCCTTTCGGTACAATCTACTTAATAGTTATTTAGATAAAAGTCAAGGGGCAAATCAATCAAAATTAAAAATGGCCGTACTGTACTGAATATTGGAGGGTCTCCCCCCGCCTCGATGAGCAGCACCTTCCAGTCGGACACCTCGGTCAGCCGGTTGGCCAGCACCGACCCCGCCGTGCCGCCGCCCACGATGATCACATCGAAGCTGTCACCATCTGAAAATGATAATTATCTTGGGCGGATTTGAACAAACGAGGGTAAAATTAATTCTTAGAATAAATCGCCGGTTACATAATATCAACGCATAAAAAAGTTAAAAAGGACGTTCACCAGCGCCTTTCCACCGCGCCGGGAACAAAGTTAGTTTTGTTGTAAGGATTTAGATTGGAGCGTGGAACTGACCAGCGACCGAGCTGTGCGCCGGCCAGGAGACGCTGAAGTAGGCGTACACGGCCAGCGCCAGCTCCAGCAGCTGGGCCACGGCCCCCAGCGTCACGTCGGGCGCCAGGTACTGCAGCGCCCCGGCGTACAACTCCACCATTTGCTCCATGTCTCCTAAACATCAACTATATACAATTTCGCAATCATAACCCATTAGTACCTCATTGTTATGACGAAGCGGTAGCCTAGTCGGTACTGACACTGCCTACGAAGCTAGCAGTCCTGGGTTCGATCCCCGTACCGGCAAATATTCGTGTGATGAGCGCGAGTATTTGTTCCTGAGTCTTGGGTGATTTCTATGTGTTTAAGTATGTATTTATCTATATACTTAAGTAAGTTTATCGTTGTCTAGTACCCATAGTAAAAGCCTAGAGCTTAGTTAAGGGCTTGGTCAATCTGCGTGAGCTTGTCCACTGATATTTATTATTTATTATGTTTGATTATTGTAATCTACGGTTCCCTTGTTTCGCCGACAGAAATTTCATAGAATTTCGTTTCGCAGAAAATATTTCGTATAATATTTGGTCCTTGTATTTTTGTTTACATTATTATTGTTTTAACGACTATTTACTTGAATTAAACATGTTTCAGTAGTTAAAGCAGTACTTTTATTTTTAAACGAATATTATTTGTTTGGTAGAGTACCACAAAAGTAGGTTCGGTTAGAACTGCGACCCCGTCAACAATGAGCTGTTAACAGAAAAGGTAAAAAAAAACGGTTCATGCGAACGGAACCGAAATGAAAAGGGTTTGCGTCACGTACGTAATAACTGTTTAAAAATTTAACCGGCATTGAAAAAAATAATGCATAATTACCAGTGATGGGAAATAGGTGAGCTAAAATACCTATTCTATGCGAGAGGATATAATATGGAGTGGTTACAACCGGATAAAAGTATATATTTTTTGGATTCCGGGTATTTGATATTTATCCGGGCACTGCGAATACTAGCCGTAATGTTGAACATACATTCCTTTCCTTATAGAATGTTTGTAAAGTTTGTAGTAAAAATGGTAACATTCCTGCCATAAAGTTAAAATAATAAGTAATCCGAAAATGTGAACGCCCATTTGCAAGTCATAAACAAACAATGCGTGGGAAAACCCATATTATTAGTCCTGCTACTACTTTTTAGAAATCTTGTACATTCCTTCTTTTCTCTAGCCCTTTTTACTAAAAACTAACATTAAACATGCCGTACTTTAAACAAAACATGTCATGTTTTACATTACGATAATTACCCGAATAAATATCGAATACCCGGAACAGAAAAAAAAAAAAAATTATCCGGTTGTAACCACTCTATATTATGTCCTCTCGCGAAGAATAGGTATTTTAGCTCAACTATTTCCCATCACTGATAATTACCGACGAAGAGCAGAGGATATATTACTGATTAAATTATTCGTACATATTTGAATGGCCCACATCAAACAACAGGAGAACAGCCAACTGTTCTAAGTTTATTGCAGCCGAACAAAAGATGACGTAGGTATATGATCGCTTAGTGCAGAACGATAATCAAGTCCAAATTCTCACCGATAAGATGATAGGAGAATTGCGATGTGATAACGGTAATGTTAAATGTTGTAATTAGCATAATAAGTGAATTGGTATGCACTGTAGACCCGTTGCTGTGTAATAAATAAATTAAGAAAGAGTATATAAATGTGAGAGCTTTTCAGTTTACAAAAGAGAAGGGAATAATAAAATAATAAAAACTTTGTCTATGCACATGAACTTGATGGAGCTGCGGAAAGGTATACCCGATAATTAATGGATATGGGGAGATGACTTTTATCAGAAGCATAAGTTGAAAGAAAATATTGACTAGAAATAATTTAATCAGCTTATTTATACCGACAGTACGTTTAACTGTAAGCATAGCATACCAGCAAATCAGGAAGCGGCCAAAGATAATTTTTTAACAGATTTCAAAAAAGGATTTTTTTTTGTGTGTAACCGATTTTGTTTGATGATAATTTTTTTGTTGATATCCCAAGAGTGGTACCATGATAAGGAAACAAGTATCTGAAGATAACGACCCAGAGAAATTGAGGGGAACCCTCGAAAATCGTAGTGGCGACTAGTGCGTTTGTTATTTTTTTTCATTAAGTCGTCGTGTGGTTGCTGGCTTAGAATTGTGCCACTCCATGTCTTCCCGTGGAAGTCGTAAGAGGCGACTAAGGGAATAAAGGCTTGTAGTACTGTTAGGCGATGGGCTTGCTACCTGTCACTAATATACACTGTTAACATCTTATAGTGGAAGATCCGAACCTAAATCGACCTTCACCGAGCTGATAATAGAACGAAACATATTTTATCATGAATTTAGTATATTAGAAAACATATTAAAAGTGGGTTCGCTAAAAAAAATTTGGGCAGACTATTTTTAATTATTTTTCAAAAAATGATTTTTAATTAAATGTTGCAACATCAGGATAATAAAAAAAAATTGTCCTGACTGAAAGTATAAAACATATAGAATGTGCAGCCGTTGGGTTGTCCACTATTTACCGGGGCGAACTACTGGGTTGTCAGGTATAAACAGGTATATCGATGCCAGTTACTTTCACTGGATTGGATAATTAAAAAAAAATTATATCATCATAAGCGCTGTTTTATTGCGAACACGTTGATATAGGGTTGTCTGCGAAAATTCCGGTCCTATTAGGGGTTTGCGAATTTTAAAGATTTTAATTTCAACGCGCGTGGAAATGTGTGACAGAGAGATCCGAGGTAAGTATACTGTGTAATAATAAAGGACCCAACATCGCAGTCGCTTGTGATGGGACCTTGAATAGTAGAAAGTGCGCATGCTCGGTGTGTAAACTATGGAGGGTAGAAGTACCTCTACTACCCTTCATATAGTAAACAGTGCGTGTTATTTTGGAGCAACTGATATTTCAGTTGCAAAAAAAATAATTAATTAATTACATAATAATTAAATATATTTAATATAAAACAATATAATATCAATATATTGAGTTATAACCATAATAATATATCTATAATCTATAATAGACAATAAAAATATCAATTACTTACTTTGAAGTATTTTTGCTCTTTCTGGAAATAGAAACAGTAGACAGCCGAAAATTCAAATTAAAAAATAACAAAAAAGATAGACTAGACATCTTATATTACGCTTTAAAATTTTATTACAAAACAGTATAAATACAAAAATAACATTAATGAAAAATATATTCTAATAAATATTTTCTATTCAATATCTGATTCATCAGAAGTATCATTTTGACTCTCGAATTCGTCTGATTCATTAGATTCCTCCTCAAATCTTTAAAATTCGCAAACCCCTAATAGGACCGGAATTTTCGCAGACAACCCTATATCAACGTGTTCGCAATAAAACAGCGCTTATGATGATATAATTTTTTTTTAATTATCCAATCCAGTGAAAGTAACTGGCATCGATATACCTGTTTATACCTGACAACCCAGTAGTTCGCCCAGGTAAATAGTGGACAACCCAACGGCTGCACATTCTATATGTTTTATACTTTCAGTCAGGACAATTTTTTTTTATTATCCTGATGTTGCAACATTTAATTAAAAATCATTTTTTGAAAAATAATTAAAAATAGTCTGCCCAGGATTTTTTTAGCGAACCCACTTTTAATATGTTTTCTAATATACTAAATTCATGATAAAATATGTTTCGTTCTATTATCAGCTCGGTGAAGGTCGATTTAGGTTCGGATCTTAGACTATTAGCCTAATTGTGCAAATTGTGGTTACAGAGTTATCAACAAGTTTTTGGAGTTGTTGGTAATTCTGTAGCTCTGCCTACCCCACTCTGGGAATGAAGGCGTGAAGGTATGTATGTATGTGTATGTAAGTATTTTAAATCACTACTATTTAATAAAGCTCTGGAGTCGATCTGATGATGGAGCCGAAAGACAGTCGTTACCTAGTGTTCATGAGAATTTTACACCTGGATGGGTTGTCACTGTCGTTAGGGTCTGATGAAGAAGGCGAAGGACAGTAGAGGGATCTCCTCAACGGTTTACTGTAGCTACCTTGTGTTTGGACTTAATTCATGCCTATTGATGGGAACTTTGCACGTTTATGGTTATAAGAGCCAGTACAGGTCTGATGATGGAGACCATAGACAGTCGAGGGAACTCCTCAACGGTTTACTGCAGTTACTTTTTGTTAGGCTTACTGCATAGGGTTCAATATGCCAAAATTGTTAGAAGTTGCTACGAAATTAATACCTAATTAAGATTGAAATTTTTCATAGGAATATCACTACTAGGGAATGCAACTTCACCGGTTATTAACCGATTTTGTATGCAAATAACCGGTTAAAACCGGTTTTAACCGGTTAAATTGCATTCCCTAGTCACTACCTACTAGGTTGCTGATGCATCAATTTGACACTGAATTTAAGTTGCGTAATTGTGTCATCTGTAGCAATGCTTTTTCGTCGTGTGGCCAACGCAATAGCAATTTCAGTATTTTTAGTAAAAACTCCAACATTTGCATTCAGAAAGTATCATTTGGTGAAGTGGAACTGATGATGAAGTCCACAGATGGCCACTGGAACTGCTCAACGGTATCTATTTTAAGGGCGATAAGATATCTCGATTAAGATAGTTGAGCGACTATAACACAGAACATTTAATTGTTTAAATATGACTATGACTTTCCCTTGGCGTTACTTGCGGTGAAGTTGAAATGTCTTAAAGTTTCATAATCAACTAAGAAGTGGGACTACATAACAGCTTATTACTCGTATGATCACTAAAAATAATAAAATAAAATAATTGTTCTAAAAAACCAAAAACCGCCTTCAATGACGAAAAAGAAATACTTATTTTAAAATGGTAGGTACCTGTGGGAATGACCGGAGGACGGATCGACCGCCCGCTTGATTCGGCCGGGCGTACTCAATCATCGTCATCATCACCAATAGGTCAGTCAAACTGAAGTCGGCTTTTGGTTAACAATATTGTGAGTCGCCGACTTCAGTTCGACTGACCTCTTGGTGATGATAATGATGATTTACCTACCTACCATTTTTCTTTCTGTGTTGCACACAGACAGACAGCTTTCACGGGCAGATACGATAGACGTGGCGAAGTTATAATGGTTTCTAGTTTTAGGTACTAGGGGACCATTTTTTTACTGTTCCAATTTAAATAGCATATTATGTTAAACGGACTACCAGATATAGTTATAATAACACACAGACCTTCGATTACTAAAGATAGTAAATGACCACTAAAACATATAATGTACTTCATTAAAAAGGATGTCCAAATATTGACAATCTCGGTAACCTGTTGAAGTATATAAAACCAAAAATAGTTACCTAAAAACCACCAAAATTTAAACCCTCGTTATTCTGATAAAGTAGCTACATAAACCAAAACCCTGTTGATGAACACCAAAATGTAATTCAAATTTTATATATAAATAAACGTATAACTTTACCAGAGGTTAGCAGGAGGGAGATAGATGAAATCCCTGTGGCAGTTGATTTTCAAATGTAATTAAATCTTTACATAATAGCGTTTATATACTAAAAACCACGCTAACTTTAGTACTATCTAATAATTAGTGTGCCGATAGCATCTCTGCCTAACTAGTCTAAACAAAACCAGCCAGGAGCATGTCGGACCATGCTCAGTGTAGGGTTCCGAAGCCGTTACTACAAACAAATTAGGCCTCGCGACAAACTCAACTCTGCCGTTGGAAAACTGTAATCCCCATACATCGACATAGCTCGCGGTCAGTTTACCAACACCGCAAATTAGTTTTTGGTAGGTATAAACATTTAAACCGTTTGTAACTCAAAAACCACCGAAGTCTTCTTAGTAGTGATAAATTTCCTATTAAATTAATTATATTATGTTAAGTTCTTTCATTTAAGATATTTTTCAGATTTTTTTGAAATCGTAGTTTTGCCTGTAGGAGGGGGGGGGGGCACACACACTCTTGACTCTAACAAAAATTAGCGCTTTAAAGCTTAACATTTAATTAAGGGATACCTTAATCGATACATTGTTTCCACAAACCCGCAATATTTTTTAAAGACCTAGGTATCCATCGTCACCCCACACTAAGGGGCGGACGAGAAAAAAAAACACATCCTCAAATTAGGTATGTGTAGGGGAGGTACACTAAGAGTTATTTTTTCAAGATTTTATTTTATTACTTTGTTGGCGTGACTAGGTAATATGTACATTTACTCTCTGAGCCAGGCTGCGGACGGACATGGTGAAACTACAAGGGATCCTCCGGAACCCTAAAAATGACGGACGGTAGATAACCTTGATGATATTGGGCTATTAGCCGAGGATACATCTTAGTGATCGGTATCAACGTGCTGGATTGGAATCAAAGTATGGTTGACCAAAACAAATACGCAAGTATTTTAAACGTAATGTATTTTTCAAATTATGAGATTTATATACATATTTATAATTACTTATCCAAATTATACTGAATAAGAGACTAAAATTTGTTCAACATATTTGGCTGCCAGTCGTTCACGTCGATTAGAAGAAAACCATTTAAATTACTAAATGACCTTTCTACGTCACAGGTCACGGGAAGGTAAATTAAGTCTTTAAAATAGTGCACGCAATTTATACTGACGCCCTCCGGCGTCTCCACCTCTTCGCCTTCCATCAGCGGCTGCACGACTTTTACAGTAGGTACTCTAATCGGGGGGTTTCTTCAGGACATGTTTTAGTTTAAAATTAACTTCTTTACCCGTGGGATATAATCTCAACTTGGCTGATTTTTTTATCAAGCCGGAGACAATGTTTAATGAACTTTTAAGTTATAGTTTTGGATCAACCAGAAATTGAAATAACTTGGCGATAATATTGAATTTATTTAATAAAATAAAAAACCAAATCTAACCAAATCATATATTCACTTTTTATATTAAAATGTATTTGGTTTTTCGGCCAACCATACCCTTTGCTACGACAAGTGCACGTTGATAACGATCATAAATTATCAAGATAGGCCGAAGATCCGTCGATTATTTATTTATTTATTTACGCTAATACTTTATTGCACAAAAAATCAAGTATTGTACAATACTTAATGCTACAAGCATTCTCTACCAGGCAACCTACAAACTACAGTCCACACACATTACAGCAGGATAAACGCCGCGCTACGTAAAGTACTTCATAGGTTTACATTTCTAAATGATGTTATCCCTAAGAAAACGCCTTATCCACCGTTACCAAACAACGGTGGATAAGGCGTTTTCTTAGGGATAACTATAGAAAAAAACTTCTAATGGAGTCCCCATATAGCAGTATTTAGGTACTAGCAGGTAAATTAAGTTCGGCAGCTTATGCTATTTTGAAAATCAGGCAAATTACTAATGTTGAGACAGTTCGCATAGTTTATTATAGTTATTTTTATAGTGTTATGTCGTACGGTATTCTGGTTTGGGGAAGAGCTGCTCTGACATACAGACTATATTCGTGTTATAAAAAAGAGCCATTCGTTCTATACATAACCTAAATTCCCATGATTCCTTAAAATTACTATTTAATGAAGTTAGTATTTTGACAGTAGCGTCACAATTTATTTATGAGAATATTATTTATGTGATCTGAGGCAACTAAACAATCGTGTAAACAAACACGAAATCCAGATCCCTGAAGATTGCATCCATGACCCTCAGGAAGTCTGCGCTGCGTTACGCAATCCAAGAGGAAATTGGAAAAACCGAAACGGGATAATGATCGCCGTCTTCTCTACATCTGCCACTGGAATACAACGATAAGTAGCTTTCCGAATGTCGATATTGCTGAAAATTCGTTGGTTCTCTGTAATAATGGCAGAGGATACTAATCCTTATGGTCACCCAGGTCACCTTATTCAACATTCGATGGTCGCCAAGAGGCCTCCATTCTCCGGTTTTCTTCTTAATCTGGTGTAGCGGGCTTGCTAGTACTATGGGTACCAGACAACGATAAACATAGGTACTTATGATAGAGATATAAATACTTATATTCATAGAAAACACCCAAGCCTCAGCTACAAATACTCGCGCTCATCACAGGAATTTGCCCTTACTGAGAATCGAACCCGGGACCGATAGCTTCCTAGGCTGTCACTACCAACTAGGCTATCGCGTCGTCAATGAAAATATAACTATATGTAAGACTAAATACCTACTATTGAGAAAAAGCTTCGTTTTGGTTTCGTATTCTTTGCAATTCTTCCAATGCTGATTTGTCATGTCATGAGTAGGGTTAGGACTTTTGGCGGCATATCGTGGTTCTAGAATCCATGGAGTCGCTATTTCCTAATTATTAAAAACATACCACTTTGATTTTGGCCTTCAATATTGTCATATTTCAAATTAAACTAAATACATTTTTACCGTTACGTTTTGATACCATGTGGTTGCCGGGTTAGAATAGTGCCACTCCTTGCACTGGCTTGTAGTACTGTTAGGCGATGGGCTTGCCACCTGTCACTAATACACTTGGAAACATCTTACGAGTAGCCTACTTGTGCAAAATGTGGTTACAGAATTATCAAGAAGTTTTAAGACAAGAAGTTGGGGCGGGGGCGGGGCCAAATCAACGTTAGTTTGCGACCGGTCGCCAGGTGATATGGATCCGTCCCTATGTCAATCTACTTGTCCGGTAGTTGACATGGCTAGCGGCCGAGGGTGGAGCTCACAGTTGCGTTGATACCTAAGGCAAGACTGGTTGTGCTCCTTCCCGAGGTTGCTGCCTGTTAACTACTCGGTTTCCACGGATTAAACGAGTAGAACCGAAATAACTAGTCAAACTCCTGATCATCCTTCATTCACCCTTCCATGTTTCCTGTAACTCCTTTCCAATAAGCTGCAAGCGATGTCGTGGCATGTCGCAGCGGGCCTCCCATCCAACAGTATAGGATGGGTAGCGGTAAAATGCCACCCGCGTGTTTGTGCCGTGCGCGGGGACCCGTACGGGTGGAGAACGAGATCCTGGTAGGTTGAGTTTGAAGAGGGTCGGAGTCGTTACCCTCCGATAACAACACGCCACTTTGGCTCGAGATTCATCTCACACGGGAGGTTCTGGCCCAGCCAGTCAGAATCAATCGGCTGTTGCGTCTACAGTAGTCTGGCCGCAGGCGAGTGTTCTGGGGTGATGAGGTCAGTAGCCGGCGGTGTACGGCCCCGAGTCGCCGTGGTAGGTGACGGAGGGCTTGACACCGTGCGGGCTCACTCGACAGCTCACCTTGGGATGCTATATCCGGCTCGTATCCCTGATGCGTCAAAGCATCCCCAGTAGGAGGGCTCCAAGGAGGGTGGGGAACGAGTGGGACGAATTTTTAGGTGTGATTTTATGGATAAAAAAATACCAAAATCGACGAAGGCTGAACCCTCCGCAAGGAGTGAGGCAAAGGCGCTTAGCGCATTGACGGACTGTGAGGTGAGACGCCGACCTGTCGCAGACAGGGACGCGGGATCCGGTAACAGTCGAGTTCGAGGGCCCGTAGGGGCAGATAGGGCGCTTCACGCCAAGGGCAACAGTCGAAGTGTCGCCGAACACCCCAAAGGCACGAGCCGACCTCTCTCCTCGGGGCTGACGGAAGGACGCGCTGGCCTCCCTACCAAGGGAGCGACCGGCGTAGGTGCTGGAAGGGCAGACGGCGTAGCGGAGGCAGGTTGCAGCAAGGAGGGCCTCCCTACTCCTCTGGATCTAGCATCCCCGAAACCACCCCCTGCAAGCTTCCAGCCGGAAGGGGGTGTGAAGAAAGGGAGCAGGAGACAGAGGAAGAGGGAAGCGCAGGCTGCGGCGCTTCAGCGTCTGGATGCCGGCCCAACAAGGGACGTCACCGCTGAAGCGAACGCAGCTAACAGGGCACTGAAAAGGCCGTTGGTATCACCGAAAACCAGTGGTGACTCCAAAAGGACGAGGGTAGGGTCGTATGCGGAGGCACTTTCCAGTGTAAAGGTGGCGGTGATACCAACGACCTTCCCAACCAAGAAGATCTTGGGGTGTCATATGGCGGCCATTCAGGGGGTGGTAATCCAGCGCCTCCTGATCATCCCCAAGCCACTTCCCGACATCAACTTCGGGAACATTGTGGGAGGTGCCCTTCACATCAGTTGCGGTGACAAGGCATCTTCCACGTGGCTCAGCTCCCTCATAAGTGAGGGAGATATTGCGGGGATGAGCCTCAAGGTCGTGGATGCCAAGGATCTTCCAAAACCAGTAAAGATGGCCTGGAAGACGAAGATCATTGGCATCCCCGACGCAAGGGTGGTGTTCAGACTGCTCCAACGTGTCAACGAGCGGCTGAACACCGACCAATGGAAGGTAGTCGACACCTCGGAGTCGGCCGCTGGCACCCGGCGCATCATACTGATGGACCGGGAGTCAGCGGACGTGATCCGAGAGGCCGGCTACACTCTCAAATCGGGGATCGACGTCAGCACTTTTAAGCTCTTGGACGATGCCGAGAAGAGGAGTGCTGAAGTCGATCCTGAAGAGGCTCCCTGCGCTGTCGAGGCTGCAGAGGTGGTAGCGGACGAGGAGTCGGTGGGAGCGGACGAGGTCGACAAGGTTGGAGTGGACGAAGGGCCGCGTGGGTGTCGGGAGCCGTCACCGGTATCGGTGACGACATCCGAGAACACGCGCCTCCTTGAAGCCCTCTACCTTGGGAACCCCTCTTCGCCCATGTCCGAGGACTCCGAGTCGCCGGCGGAGGCTGCTGACCTCAGCAAGCCGAAGCCAAAGATATAAGAAAGAGCCATGGGAGGCATAAGGTGCGTACAAATTAATTTGCAACACAATAAAGCTGCCACAGCCCTTCTGGCAAAGCAGCTAAAGAACGATAAATTCGATGTAGCCCTGATTCAAGAACCATATATATACAAGGGCGAGATCAGGGGACTAAATGGCACGGGAGGGGTTATCTATTATCTCTGCCCCGAGAATAACATGAGGACTTGTGTGTATGTCAAAAATGGCATAAATGCCATTCCTTATAATGCTTGCTGTTCCAGGGATCTTACCACTGTTAAGATCCAGGAGAAGAGGTTAGGCAAGACTCTCATCATCTCGTCTGCCTACCTCCCTTACGAGGCGACGGACCCCATCACACCTCAACTCCGGAGTCTGGTCGCGACTGGCAGTCAGGTGAACACCGACCTGATCATCGGCTGCGACGCCAATGCACACCACGTCATCTGGGGCAGCTCGGATGTTAACAAGCGGGGAGAGAAGTTACTGGATTTTCTGGTGAGCTCTTCTTTACAATTAGTTAATAAAGGGAACAGCCCAACCTTCGTCAATGCTAGACGCGGAGAAGTAATTGACATAACGGTGGCGTCCAACCACATGTATGAAGATATTCACTCTTGGCATGTTTCCAATGAAATCTCACTTTCAGATCATAGGTACATATGCTTTAGGTACAGGACTGACATACCAATTGAAACTGTGCACAAAAGAAACCCTAGGAACACCGACTGGTCATCTTTCAAACGGGACTTAAAGGTAGAACTAGGGGATCCAAAAGGTAAGCTCAATTCTATTATTGACATTGAATTTGAAGCGGACAATATGGTACGAGCGTTACATACCGCGTGGACCAATAATTGCCCGGAAAAACGGGTGCTAGCCAAGAAGATACCCTGGTGGAACCCTGAGATAACCAAAATCAGAAGCGAAACAAGGGCGATCTTCAATGATGCGAAGGCGACGAATGACTTTAGCATGTACGCTCATAAGCTCACAGAGTACAACAAAGCTGTAAGGAAAGCAAAAAGGAGTGCGTGGCGGAACCACTGCAACCAAATAGGCTCGATACCAGAAGGTATGAGGCTCACAAAGGCACTAGCAGTAGCAAGGTCAACTCCGTTAACATCAATAAAAGATGACAAGGGAAGTATGACTGTAACGGGTTTAGATACCCTGAAAGTTATGTGTAGCACACATTTTCCCGGCTCCATTATACGTGAAAGCGAAATAGACAGTGTACCAATCTGTTTGTCAGAGCAGACAGCACGCACAACAAGACACAATTGGGACACTGCCAAAAAGGTAGTAGACGATTGCAAGATACGGTGGGCACTATCCACTTTCCAACCGTACAAAGCACCGGGCCCGGACGAGATATACCCAATCCTACTACAAGAAAGCGCAAATATAATTGTAACGCATTTAAGCAGGCTGTATAGAGCGTGCTTAGCCTTTGGGCACGTTCCACGCGTTTGGAGGCGTGTAAAAGTGATTTACCTGCCAAAACCTGGCAAAGCAGATTACAGCGATCCCAAATCATACAGGCCAATAAGTCTATCATCATTCTTCCTAAAAACAATGGAGAAGCTGGTAGACAGGCACATAAGAGATGGACCTCTAAGGCGGTATCCGCTGCATAAAATGCAATGCGCGTATCAACCGGGTAAATCCACAGATACTGCAATTCATTTTGTAGTGAATAAAGCTGAAAACGCACTAGAGAACAAAGAGATATGTCTTGCGGCATTTCTCGATGTGGAGGGTGCATTTGATAAGACTACGTTTGAAGCCATAAGCACAGCAGCTGCTAGGCATGGCATTGAACCAACCATTTGCAAATGGATAGGCAACATGCTAAACAGTAGACTTATAAAGTCAAGTCTTTTGGGCGATGTCCTATTCGCCACAACGACAAAAGGGTGTCCCCAGGGGGGGGTTCTCTCACCGACTCTATGGAGTCTGGTGGTAAACTCACTCCTAGAGGAACTCAACACAGGCCCACTACACACGGTTGGGTATGCAGATGATCTCGTGATACTTATCAACGGGAAGTTCCCGGGAACAGTATCGGAAATCATGGGAAATGCTCTGGAAAAGGTGGAAAGATGGTGTATTAGTCATCAACTATCCATCAATCCCAGCAAAACTGTAGTAATTCCATTTACTAAGAAAAGAGACCTCAAACACATTAAACACCTCAAGCTGTTTGGTAAGGTACTAGAATTGTCAAGTGAGGTAAAATATCTAGGCATAATACTAGATAAAGAGCTCACTTGGAAGAAGCACGTGGACAACGCTATAACAAAAGCGTTGAGAGTGTTCGGAATGTGCAGATCAGCATATGGTAAGACATGGGGCCTTAACCCTAAAGTACTGAAGTGGATCTATACCATGATGGTAAGGCCCATAATCATGTACGGCTGCTTGGCCTGGTGGCCAAGAACAATTTTAAAAACATGCAGAGACTCTCTGACCAAGGTGCAGAGGGTGGCCTGCATGGCTATAACAGGGGCGTTCAGAACGACGCCAACGGCGGCAATGGAGGTTCTACTAAACCTACCACCACTGCATATCGCCATACAGTCTGAGGCGTGCAAGTCGCTGCAGAGGTTGAAAGAGACGGGCCTATGCAACGATGCAGCGCTTAGAACCAGACACACCAAAATGGCACACAATGGTTCTCTAGACAGAATACTGACGATGGGTTGCGACAAAATGCAGCCTAAGTATGTATTCCGAAGGAACTTCAATGTCCACATTCCGACAAGGGATGAATGGATGGATGGGTTGCACCTATTAGAGGATGACGACGCGATATGGTATACGGATGGCTCAAAAATGTGCTCCGGTACGGGGGCGGGTATTCACGCCAAGGACTATAACAGCAGCATAAGTATGGGCAACTACGCAACGGTCTTCCAAGCGGAGCTATATGCGATAATTGCCTGTACGCAAGAGAATATAAGTAGGACTCCGCAGGGTAGAACTATTTATATTCTAAGTGACAGCCAAGCGGCACTTAAGGCGCTGACAGCGCCTAAAGTAGACTCGAAACTAGTCTACAATGGCATCCAGGCCTTAAACAGGCTTGGTAGGAAGAACAAAGTGAAACTGATGTGGATTCCAGGACACGAAGGCTATCCCGGAAATGAGGCCGCGGACGAGCTGGCAAGGGAAGGGTCCAAGGGCGCATACGTCGGACCTGAACCATTTGTGGCACCGTCACCGGGCACCATAAAAGCAGCCCTGAACAATAACACCCTAGTAAACCACCAAAAAGAGTGGAAAAATACTGTAGGCTTAGGGCATGCGAAGCTCTTCATAGAAAGAGTGGATCAGAGCTGGACCAAAAAACTTTGGAAACTCAGCAGAAGACAACTCCGATATATTGTCGGAGTGTTCACCGGGCACTTTGGGGTCAAACATCTCCTAGCAAAGATGGGCCTTTATGACAATACAGATTGTAGAATGTGCGGCGAAGAGGCGGAAACAGTGAAACACTTAGTGTGCGAATGTGATGCCCTCGCCGGAGTAAGAATGAAAATCCTCGGTTGTGGCTACCCGGAACCAAGCGATTTCAAAGCCTTGCCATTGCACTCCACTATCCGGTTTCTGGAAGGGGTGGAGGCTGCATTGGATTAAGCGCTAAAAGAGGGGTAATTACACAAAAGATCCCATAGGGTCGAAGTGTATCCGCAAGGACCCCACATACAAGATAAGATAAGATAAGACTTGTTGGTAATTCTTTAGCTCTGCCTACCCCACTCTGGGAATGAAGGCGTGAGTTTATGTATGTAGGTATGTATGTACATTTTTAGTTCGGTTTATAATATTTGTCCATTTGTACGGCTCCCCGCGGGGATATCCTCTTTACCATAATTTATTTTAGCTGGTTTAGCGATTTAACGAATGAATGAACTTTGACTTTGACTATAAATTTTGAAACGTGACAATACTGAAGGTCAAAATCAAAGCCGTCTGTCAATGATAATTTGGAAATAGCGACTCCATGGATTCTATAACCACGATATGCCACCAAAAGTCCTAACCCTAGTCATGAGAATAATTGAGGAACATAGTTTTCTTTAATCCAATTCACAAATTGCAACACCTTGTAAACTTGTCACACGACCCATAGCCTCACAAGCCTGGCCTTTTGCAAAAGTTTATTTGCCTAAATATACACCAGCGTATTTTATAATACGACAAAGTCCTTCCAGTTTAAGGCGCTGAACAAAAAAATTACAAAGTAAACATTATTCATGGCTTTAAAGAGACGTTGCTAGCTGTAGTCGTATTGTTAATTTAGAGAAGTTTAAAAACCGTGCAATAATCCATGTGAACAGACGCCGCAATCCAATATTTAAAGTTAACTCTTTTTCGCCATGCGTCTTGATTTCTGTGTAAGTATACAACTACTATTTGCCATCTACTGGCGAAACTGATGTCGTTGACCCCGTATCCACCAAAAACTTTCTCCTCCCTCGCCTCTGCGCTAGAATTCGTTTCCCTGCTGCTGACCACGTTTAAAATCTACCCAAGCACGAAGATTTAGAGTCGAAGTTAAACATACTCATCTTACATTTCCTTCCATGTCTTTTCACGGTATACGCACAGGCTTTGCAATAACGTCGCTAATTTGCTGAAGTTCTTCTTTGGCCAACTTTTATATTACCGAATTAAACTTACGACTAAACTTACTTTTATATAAACGAAAGTCGTCATCCGGTTTCTGCGGCGCGACTATCGCCTCAAACTGGGTGAAACATGAGCCTGGAAGGTCCCCCGAAAGTTCAGGAATACGAGATAATCACAGCGGTTGACGTAACTTCCAACAAATCTGTACTCGTACTCGCGACAGTCTTCGGGGGTGACATTGCACTAAATCAATAATTTGCGGTTCTGGATATCTCCTATTTATTTGTTGGGTAATTTTCCTCCTGCTTCTTTGTATTGATTGCTGGTTCATGCGGCAGGACGACGGCGTCAATGTTGCTGGTCGGGGTCACCACTTTATCAGAGGTTCGCAGGAGGGAGATAATGAAGTAATCACTGTTGCAGTTGATTATCACGTGTAATTAAATGATAACGGTGCAAATATACTAAAAAACCGATACTATATCGGCACGCACTAAGAAACATGTCGTTTTAGCTTCATTTTAAAATATTATTACATTGATCTAAAATGTGATTGATTATACTAAAATAAAGTGACTGTAGGTAAATACAACGCTAGATATCTACCATATAACGAAATAGTCGATTTTATAGGTAAAGTAACGCAACCGTGCTTTCATCCAACCTAAACTTCGGCCAGTCCAGTCAACAGTGAAAACCGCTGCCAAAAAACTTGTCATCCTCTTTAAGGTTCGGCGGCACTTCACGCCGGAACAGTTGCTCCACTTATATCAAGCTCAAGTTCGTTCGTGTGTGGAGTACCTACTGCTGCCACCTGTGGGACGGCTCTGCCACATATCAGCTGGACGCGCTGAGCTCGGTGGACCGGTGAGCTAGGAGACTCATCGGTGACGATTCACTCGCCAATACCAAGCTATTCTCGATTAACTTAATTAAACGACTATGACGAAGCAAATTTAAATGATTTACTTACATACATACCTACATACATACATTAAATCACGCCTGTTTCCCAGAGGGGTAGGCAGAGACCACTTCTTTCCACTTGCTACGATCTTGACAATTTTTTTTCGCTTCTTCAACATTCATACATCGAGTCATGCACCGCATGCACGCACGTCGTCGGTTTCGGATACTTACTTAAGATTCGTCCCTTTTCCAGTAGTTCTCCGATGATGAAACATGTCTTGTAATTGTTTATGTGCAATAAAGAGTTTACATACATACATACATACATGATTTACTTAAATATACAATTTGCGGCAAGGTTGAAATATCCTAAAGTTTCTTATTGAATGATAAGTAGGTTTACATAAAACATACCTAACAACATTATTAAGATTATATAAATGTAGAAAAATATAATACCTACATCCAAACTGCCAGCCATTTAAGATTTAAATACTATTCTTTAGTGACTGGCAGTTTTTATGTTTGTATTTTTTTCCTCCTAAAAGTAGATACCTATATAGGTCAGTGAGCTGAAGTCGGCGTCCCACCCACCATTTTATAGCAATTCTAAAAGTCTGCACCTCGAGCTTTGTGTTTTATAATACAAAACCGTAATAACTAAAACACATGCTCATTTAGAGCAAATCGTTATAATTAAATATCGTGGGGCTCTAATAGATCGGTACCTATCTCACATGGCCTAACCGTATTTTCTTATTAACTTTTATTTATTATGTTACAATAATAGGTTGACAGCATAGACCGTAACACCAAAATTTATACCAAAAAAATTGAAGATACAATACTAAACATGTATTGATAAATATATCCATAAATGATCAATGTATACAGCTGTCATACTCAGAGAATGACAGCTGTATACATCACTGGCTGTAATTCTCAGGTTCCATAAGAAACCTAAAGAAACAGTCATTACTTTATCCAGGTCTACGCTGGGCTCCGCCTAAAACTATATGTAGAAAAAAAAAAAAACTTACCGGTAAATTTATAGCAAACCGAACAAAGAGCTCTGCTTGCGTAAGGTAAATAGTCCCACTTTGCTTCAAAATTGACCCTACTTTATATAAAATGTGTTGTATTATATAATAGTAGTTTATGAAATTGTTGCATAAAGAGGGGTATTAAAACACGAGTGTGTGTTTAAGAACCGAGCCGCTAGGCGAGGTTTTTAATAGTTTCACACGAGTGTTTTAATACCTAGTTATGTGCAGTTTCATACACTACTTTATCTACTCTCATACATTGCGATTCAACCTACTAAATAAAAGCTCAAAGGTAATAAAGTAACTACAGCAAAACGTATTCAATGAATGGCGCCAAAACCTAGCACATCACCGCGCATGCGTTAAAGCGGGCGCTGTCACAGACAAGTAAAAATTGGAATGAAAACTTTTTGTAATTCAGTAAAAATGACGCGAACCGCATGTGCGTTCCATTATAAAAAAATAAAAAATATGGAACCTCGTTGGTGACATTAACTTTTTGGATTAACTTGTATCGTAATGGTACAAAAATTACTTTATAACATTATTTTGTTAGAGAAATAATGTTATAAAGTGTTTTTTTTAATTTTTTTCGGTATTGTGTTTATACAGTATGCCAATATAAATTCGTTTTGAATTTTATAATTCGTACTTTACGATATGAGAGTAGATAAAATACGTAAATATGCAGCTAGGTATATGGTACTCGTTATTATTTTATCATAGCAAAACTGTTTGACTTTCTTCTAACTCGCATGTTGTTGTCATTTTAGATTTCACTGTTTTTTGAACAAAGTACTGTGTATGCAGAAGGATAACTTTATTCCAAGAGAAAAACGTCTAGGATTCACACCTATTTCTCACTTTGCGAGTATACTCGTAACCAGAGTGCTCGGAAACGGTGTTATTTTTTAACCAGCTCGTCAGAACCATACATTTCAAGTAGAACATTTTCATTTCGGTTCCACTCGAACAGAATCCATATTATTTCGGTTGATCAAAGAGCAAAATAAAACTCTTCCTGCTCAAAATAACGGTTAATTTCGCTCACTGTTTTGTTCGTACCGCCAGGGTTTTATTTTATTTCATTTTACTTTATTTGGGCACAAACGGTACAATAAACTTACAAATGAAACACTTTGAACAAATAAAGTAGCCGCTAGTTACTGCCAACTATATTAGACTAGTTTTCTCGTCGTTCCTACCCTAATAGCTACCGTAAAACCTGGTAACTATGGTCCAAAATCTTGCAACTATGGTCCAAATTCAATGACCAAAAGTACAAGTTCCCATTATCTTTAGTTAAGCAAACGTGTTGTTTTATATACATTTCTTGCTAACTAAAGGTTTAAAATGCTTATACTTAAGTCATCTATGAGGAATTAAAGAAATTAGACTTGGACCACAGTTGAAGTACTGGACCATAGTTACCAGGTTTTACGGTATCTCTTTAGTAACATTTTCACTAGCTCAGCTTAAAGTCGGTTTACTTTATCATTTTAGCCGCCACGCGATATAACTGCAGGACCAAAAACCATTAGTCCCAGGCTACCGCCAGCGGCCAGTGGTCGCGGATCGATGCCGCTCCGAGAGAGCGTCTTCGAAAAACCTGGTTAAAAACGATAATTTAACCGGTATTTTTCAAACCGTTCCCAAACCCTTCTCGTAACGTAACTTTTACAATCAAAATATTTAAACTGTTGATAGTTAATGCAACCGAAGCCGCAATTAAAGATTAAATTTTATTTTTCAGTTTCAATTCATAAAAGACACATACATTAAGCTTCTAAATAATGAATAAAGTTAATAGTGGTCAAAGGCAAACAGTATTGTGAACTAATAAACTACTTACTTAAAAGGCACACAACGCAATACTATTGAATACAACTTAAAAATAATACATACACTCGTACTTTCGAATTTAAAAAACCGGGCAAGAGCATGTCTGACCAGGCCCAGTGCGCAGTGTGAGGTCCCTAAGCCGATACTACACAAAAACTTCTATCTATCTCAAAAAACTACAAGTAATACTCTTGAACGAATACTCTTTTAAAGTTATTTTATTTGGTGCTGTCTTAGATGAACTTAAGTAGTAGGTACCAGTATAAACACTAGTCGCCTGGTAGGCCGGGGTATTTAGATCGAAAAATAGGCCAGCCTTGCATGAATTAAAATCAGCATTTTCTTTCATTAGTTGTGTACAGTACAGACAGGGGAGTGTATTAAGTTGTATCCAGCGAAAAGTTCACCACCGCGCATGCGTTTTTTCAAAGCAATTATGTTTTTATCAATTTTACTTGATGGAAAAAAATTGCAGGCATATTTGTAAGGAGTATTTGTAGAAGAGATTAAGTATTATCAGTAGGCCAGTAAATTAAACATTAGTCGTCCGCGCAATAACGTTTTTTTTTTAAATCTTATAATTTCACTTTGTACTTGAAGCAAACATATCAACAGGACCAAAAATGTTAAGTGGGTTTTATTTCATATATTTAACTAATGTAAAGAAAATTTAACTGATGTGACTTTCCATTTCAGAGATATCAAAAAAATTCAAATAGTGGTTCAAGCAAAAATGTAACAGAACTGATAGTACCTAGTTGTTGAACAATATGGAAAATATTTAAGCCCAGACCGGAATTTCTCAGAATTAAACTCAGAATAAAGTAAGACAAACCTTGTAAATAAGTAATATAAAGCCTATAAATGAAACCGACTTTGTTTATTTGGATGGTTTGAATATTTATTTTATCAACCGTCTCTATATCGATGTTTGTATTTTATATTATGCAACAATGAGATCGATTTTTTCCTTTGAAATCTCTGCGAAATGTCAATATAGCGTAGGTATCAAAACTTCTTGATTAAATATAAGTACGTAACCTCATTAATCTTACGAGATGCGACAACCTTATATATATACCTACCTATTTGCAACTGCAGACTGCAGGTCACATTGACAGAGAGCGGAATCCCTCGCAGTTCTTTATAATAGTGTTTGTTTAATATTGGCGTCGAGTTTATTGCTTAAAACAAATAATATCTCTGAGTACAATAACATCGATATTTAGATAGCCGATAAAATAAACATTCAATCCCTACAACAAACCGACGTCAGTGCCTCGAGATAACGGGGTCTACCGTAAAATGGGGTTAGATTGATTAATTTTAAAAACAAATCTTCTGTAGCTCCCGCATTTAATCGTTAAATAAATTATTAAAAATATCATATTAGCGACTACTTATTTGGAGTAACTTAAAGCAGCTTGAGGCAGACTACGGTAGACGGCTTATTAGAAAAAAATAATTACGCAGCCTAAAATCTTGTTTCTTGAAATGGGGCTACTTTGATTATCCTTGTGTTTATATCACAATATCAAAGTCACCCCTGAAGCATGCCAAATATTAGGGGTTTTTTGTTTCAAAGTTTTAAAATCCAAATTGTCTGAAAATAGTTCAACTTTCAACATTTTGCGCTCTCATATGAGACAACCCTATGCATTGTCCTTACTCATTAACTTCAGGGTTAGCTGGAAGAGATCCCATTTAGGGATAAGTTCGCCTTTGTACATTACTTTAATATTTATATTGTAATATTTATATTTTCGTGCAATAAAGAGTTTACATACATACATATGAAAGTAATTGCGCGAAAGAGCTAAATAATAACTTAGCAATTCCACAAAATCGACGATTAAAAAAATTATCAAAGTTGCCCCGCGTTTCTAAAGTCACCCCATTTTACGGTACTTATAATATACAATGCATGAATCCCTTCTTCTTGAATCCATCTATCAATTGGTGAAATCCGCATTAATATCCGTTTTGTATGTTTAAAGATCTAAGCGAACAGATCGGGTCCCGGACGGCGGGAAGTGACTTTCTTTTATTTATGGTGTCGTCCCCTTGTTTTACAGACTGAAAAATTACAGAATTTTGTTTCACATAAACTATTTGGTCCTTGTATTTTTGCTTCGTATATATTTTTTTTAAAACTATTTACTTGAAAGAAACAAATTCGACAGAAAATCAATTCAATGAATTTTGTAATTTTATTTTTTCATTACACAAACTTATCAAACAATATAATTATTTTTCAACGAATATTGTTTGGTCAGTGTACTTTTTCATACTCACTCAAAACTCTTTAGAAACTCATTAACGTACAACCTATAAATATGAGTGAGCGAGCAAGACCTCTCTGGGCAGAACCGACTTGAATAGGTTAGGTTAGAAGGCTATGGCGGGAGCGAAGCGAAGCAAGCTCCCGCCTTAGCCTTCGAGGTTATTTTTTTTTATATCCCTTGAATAAGCTATGCGATATAATTTGATTGTAAATCAAATAATATGAGAACAAAGAATATTTAATTTGCTATTCTATGATATGAAAAAAGAAACATTGAATTTTATTTGAAATAAAAAACGATAATTTAAATGTCTTCAAAGTAATTATTCTACATATTGATTATTCTATGAAATGATAATACGAGTTTTTTTTTCTATGAAATGAAATTCTAAACAACTTCAGTCTGTAAAATAACGTACAACCTTTATTTATACCATGTCAAGATGAAAGCACATCTAACGAACGTATTAAAAGGAAAACATCACGACTAAGTAAAAAATATTTTTATTTTTAAGAAAATGTTGTGACTGTTTAATATTGTCAACAAACAACAACAAAGAACTACTAAATAAACAATACGAAAGAAATAACTGGGGAAGACTAACAAGAACCATCTAAAAGAAGAAAAAAGACAGAATGTAGCTTGGACTGTAGACCGTCGCACTGGCAATATAGAATAGAATAGAATAATTTATTCGGCTATTAAATAAACACAAAAAAATACACACACATTTGAGAAAATAAAATAAAATTACAAAATCTATTTAACTAATTAAAAATAAAATAGCCGAAACGGAGTACCAGCTCAGCGTGGTGCTGTGGCACGGAGCCGCAGCGCTGATTTTCAGCTGGACCCGCATGAGAAAGATGGCCAAAACAAGAAAAGAAATAGAACATTTAAAAGAAACACAGCATAAAAGTTAGTCTACAAATAATAAAAATACTACAATTTAAATTAACAATTATAAAATATTAAACATAACAACAAAGTGAGATCTAGCGTCCTAAGCGCATTAATTACACATATTATAATCTAAGTTAAAACTACACATTAACAAAAAAAAAAAAAACAACCAAATTATTAAAAAAAGTGATCTGTGCAACTGTCCATTTGTAACGTCAAAGCTAGCTCTTTCAGTTTGATCAGCAAAATGACAATAGCGCCTAGATGACATATTTAAAAGGTTAGCCTGGTTGATGTACGGGGACACGTGGTTTCTAGCCGGTATCCTAAAACAGAATCGTGCACAAGCATTTTGAACCCTCTGAATTAAAGATTTTGTTCTAGCTAAAAGCCGCGGACCATAAACTGTGTCTCCATAGTTGAATCTTGACAAAATAAGAGATTCAACCAATCTTATTCGCATGTCTACGCTGAGGTAATCTCTCATCTTGTAAAGAGTTTTAAGACGATAGAAGCAGTTTGTAGCAACTTCCAAAATATGAGATTCAAATCGCAGTTCACTGTCCATTATTAATCCTAAATTGCGTGCTTGTTCGGTTTCCGGTATATAATCTCCCTTTAAAGCAATCTGTGGTTTATGAGATTTTATTTTCCCTATTTGACGCTTGGAGCCCAGTATGATAAACTTAGATTTAGCAGGATTAAGCATTAACGAATTGCAGCGCGACCACTGGTTGATCCTCTCTAAATCCTCATTTATCATCTTTACGGCTGAATTGACATCACAAGGTTTACACGACAAGTATAGTTGCAGGTCGTCTGCATAAAGGTGATATCTAGAATTTATTATATTAGTTGAAATATCAGCGATATACAAAATAAAAAGTAATGGTCCTAGGATTGAACCTTGAGGTACACCTTTAGAAAAGTTAGCCAGTGGGGAAGATGACGTAGAACCATCGCTTTTATATATTTCGACATATTGGGAACGGCCACGGAGGTAAATATCAAACCATTTTACTGTAGGAGCGTCAAAACCATAATAAACCAGCTTAGACAGAAGTACGGAGATGTCGATAGTGTCAAAAGCACGAGAAAAATCTAGTAAAACAAGTATCGTTCCCATACCCGCATCCTGCGCTTCTAATATGTTTCCTGTGACATCAAGTAGCGATGTAGCTGTACTGTGGCTTTTCCTGAAACCTGACTGGCTCTTGGGAAGTAAAACATTAGATTCTAAGTAATCCGTAAGTTGCTGGCTTACGACTCTCTCTAATACCTTCGATAAGCAAGGGAGGATACTAATTGGCCGAAGATCTTTAAACGATAAGGGATTAGAATTTTTAGCTAGGGGACGCACAATAGCTATTTTCCACATATCAGGGAAAATTCCTGTAGTTATAGACAAATTTACAATATATGTTATACAATCTAGACTATGCGGCAACGTCAACAGTAACATATCTAAGGATATCATATCAACCCCTTTAGCATTTGAGTTGAGACTGCGAACAATCGGTGAAATATCTTTGGCACTAATGTTTTTGAGACTAAAAGTAGAAGTTCCAGCCCTGTGGGTCTCATAATAGGTTAACATTGATTTATCTACGTTGGACTCTGGTACGTTAAGAAAATGTTTATTAATCTCCGCAGCGGAGCAGAGGTGAGAAGGAAGATCATGCTCTATTGAAGGAGGCAGTAAATTGGTTTTCAGATTTTTCCACAGTTTAACAGGATTATTTATATTGTTATTAATATGGTGCTTAAAGTACGCTGCTTTTTCATTTTCGATTGCTGAATTTACAAGGTTTTTAAACTGCCTGTAATAGTCTAAATTTGCCGTCTTCTTGGTTTTATGATACTTTGTGTGAGCCTCGTTTCTGAACCTCATCATAAGTTTAACGTTGTCTGTTATCCAAGGATATGATTGACCTTTAACCAAAACGGACTTGATTGGTGCATGAATATCAAATATCTTTATAATAAAGTTAGTCAAACCAGATACTATTTCATTTACGTTAAGTAAATCTAAAAGACTTTGCCACGGTAGAGCCATTACGTCTTTTTCAAATCGCTCAATTAATATATCTTTTAGAGGCCGATATAAGATGCGCTTTGGAGGAATTTTAGACTTTTTTAAATTAAGTTCACATGTTACCAAAGCGTGATTATATGTTTTGGTACCAATTATTTCGTTTTGCACGCTTCGAACACGGGCATCATATTGAAACCAATCAAGTTACAGCGAGCGATCGGCCATCTCTCGGAGTTCGGCCTTTTTAATTTTTCCTGTGGCTGTTTTTGGCAAGGACTCAACGAACTGCACACCTCCTTCTAAATTAATTGATTTTTTATTTTGCTGGTCGATAAAATTCATTAAATCGTTTTCTGTCACCTGAAACAAAAAGATTTATGATTGTATAAGGTTGTTTGTACTATTTATAAATAGCATCAAAATAATGCCTTTAAATATTTATATATTTATTAAGAGGCCTTAGAATCTTGAACGTTCTGCGGTTCGACAAAATCATGCTCTATAGATGGCGTTAGCGCTCACCGTGTTGGCGCGCTTACATAGAGTTGCGTTGATATTAACCGTTTTAGAGATCCCTCGTGAGGAGACGATCCTGGATCATCATTTCAGCTACAAGTACAGTCAGCAAACATATCTAGCACGTCTCTATTACTTAATGCATGCATAGGAGCGAGTCAGATATAATATATTTGAGCTCAATATTGGATTATATATTATTGCTGATGACTGAACATCGGCTGACACCAATAGGCAGTTTGAATTATTCCATCCAGGGAATTTAAACAATATAATGTGGCCCAAACTACCTATATATCACTTAAACATAATATTTATATAAAAAATCCAAACGTATCTTGCAGTGGTAGTTGCACTGTACGCCTTTTCCGATAGTTTTCCATTTATAAAACAACACACGCGCTGAGCTCAAGACAAACCGAAATACTTCCTCCCTCTGTACGCGCTCGGCGCAGAATGAACGAACGGTTGCAGCGAGAATTAGGGTGAAGACACATATATCAGCATCGAATCGCATTTAGCTGGATGATTTTGGACACACTATACGCATCGGAAGTTAAAGTATGCTGTTACATGTGTTCAGGTGCTAAAGGGAGCTAACGCACGTTTTTAAAGCTGAAAGTATCATTTTGCATGCTTTCATCCGCTAAAGCATGCGATCGCATGCTATTGAATTGAATCGCATACGTTATGCCGCAGTTGAAGTTGAAAACCGTTATGGATAGGTCAACTATAAACGTAAGTAAGTAATTATTGCAATGTAAACACCTGCATTTACTTGTGGGAGGACCTTGTGCAGGGTCCGTCCGGATTGGTACCACCATCTTATCCATTAACCTACCGCCAAGCAGCAGTGTTCGCATTGTTGTGTTCCGGTTTGGGGATAAGACAGCCGGTGAAATGACTAGCATAGAGGCGTTCCATCTTAGGCCTCAGGGTTAGCAGTGCATGTGCAGTCTTGTGAATGCGAATGTCTATGGGTCACAGTTTCACTTACCATCAGGTGATCTGTGTGCTCGTTTAACTTCTCTATGATATAAAAAAAAAACCAAACTAGTGCACTTCGCTAGATGGACACGTTGTGATAAGATAATGACGCGGTCCTCCACCTGCACTCTGTGAATACCATGCTTAAGCAGCCTTTCTTGTTCGCAAGCTTCCCGGCTCACGCTCAAGCAGCCTTTATCAATCGCAAGCGTCATGTCTCACGCGTAATCAAGTATTCTCATTCGCAAGCATCTACTTTCACGTCTTAAGCAGCCGTCCTCGTGCTTTATCATGAATAAGCATTCTTAAGTATGTTAAATGGATAGCTACACTTATACGCATTTAATGCTGAAGCTGAATCGATGCGGAAGGGTGAATTGATGCGGACGCATCTCCATACAATATTGCGTATTTGTACTACAAAATGCGATTCGATGCTGATATAGTGTCTTCACCCTTATAGGTAATCTTTAAAATATCATGTCCAATTTAAATGCAACCCGATAGAACCTGTTTTTTTTTCTGAACATAAATATTAGGTAACTTTAATTTTAACCACAGATACGAACACGTAAGACAATTAATCAAATCATGCGTGTAAAAGCACACACAAAAAAAGTTATGGGTCTTCAAATGGCATATTTTGGGTAATTCGGGATAAACTAATAAAAAATCGTACCTCCACGACCGCGACTCTTATAACCCAGAGTCCAAGGGTGGTATTTTTTTATACTGTAAAAAAACTTTATAAAAACTAAAAATAAACCCTTATGGTGAGACTTCGGTGTTTATCTGTCTGTCTGTCTGTATGCCACAGCGGTTTTTCTCAGAAACTATAGAAGCTATCAACTGGAATAGTTTTATAACTTGCTTGTCTGTATCTGTTTTAGTAAAACAATATTAAATTATTTTTCTAAATAAATAGAGGGTTGAAAAATTAATGCGATTTGATTGTAACAAACGTTGTGTCATATAAAATCTAGGCATCTAAGCTCAATTAACACGTGCACAGTGCTGACATGGACCCAGAGCGCCACATTCTGCTTGGTAGAAAAATGTACTCTTAAATCCTTTAAAAATATTGATGAAATTCAGAAAATTACATTAAGATGGGGGTGTTTAACCACAAACGCGAATGGCATCTCAAATCCTGCTTCGGACACCTTCACGACGACCGCCGCTTCTAGAACCCCAGGGTGGTCGTGGACCACGTGCTCGATGGCGGTCGAAGACAGCTCCCCCGCCGCGGACCGAATCAAATCCTTCAGCCTGTCCGTGAAAAAGATGTCGCCGTCTGCGTCGTAGTAGCCGTAATCTCCTGTGCGGAGAAACCCTGAAAATGTAATCATTTTATTACTTATTTCTTTTAACTAGCAGTCGGAGCCGACAGTTTAAAGCTGTACATGCGCTGTGCTTTTCAACTACAACAAAAACCGAAGGATTTGCTGCCAAAAATGCAATCAGCGTGCAGTCGATCGTTGTGGTTGACTCCGACTGCGCGCACTGTTACTGTTTGGGCTCAACTGCTCCAGGCAGTCTGTCTGTCGAGGCCTTCACCTTCCTCATCAAAGGCTTCTGCTGTCGCTTCGGGATTATTGTAGTATCTGATCATTTGAGTAGGACCCTTGAGGCAGAATTGTCCTTTTTGATTAGGTTTTTTTATTTTGGTTCCATCATTATCAATCACTTTTAATTCAACATTTTGAAAAAGAATGCCGCTAGATCCTGGTTTCTTGTAGGCACATGTTGTCATAGCAAATTGACTACACATTTCAGTCATTCCTGAAAATCATAAATCGTTTTATTTTTGTATTATTAAACAACAAATAGATTTAATACATTATATCTGAAAACCAACCATAAATATACATTATTTGTGCATTGAGAAACCACTCCGACAGTTGCTTTAATACCTTGTCCGAGGCTGCCCCCGCCCCGACCCTCACGTATCTTACTGTAGAAACGTCGGAGTACATAAGGTGTGGGGCATACTTAAAGATTTGTGCAAAAGTCGTTGTCGGTATTGTTAGCCATTGTACCTGCAAGCATTAACATCGGGTCTATAATTAAATATTGTTTTGCCTTAAATCATTATCATGCTCTTAACTTAGACAATACGATTTCATTATGATCTCAACTCGTTAACCACTTCACTTCATCGATTGTATTATTCCATCGAATTTAATGTCATCGAGCGCTATTTCCTGGTGAAACCATGATGCTCTCAAGATATCTTAAACATTTGAATTTTGAATTCATTACGAAGGTTGGGTTAGGTTAGATTGACTAGGATGACGGAGCGCCGACTGCGGGACAGGTGGAAAGCCGACCTGGAGGATTCCCCTTATGGTGTTTATACCATAGGGGCGATCCTCCCGTCGGTGGACCTTTGGTTGGATAGGGCAGTCGGCGCTACGTCGTTTCGGCTTGTGCAGGTAATGACCGGACACGGGTGCTTCGGTCATTACCTGCACAAAATTGGGAGGGAGCCTACCCCGCAGTGCCATGAGTGCGGGGATCCGGATGACACGGCTCAGCACACCCTCGCGGTGTGCAGTCGTTGGAGTCCGGAGCGCCGCACCATGGCACTAGCCATACAGCGGGAGGACCTCTCACTCTACAGCATTGTTTGCGGCAATGCTCTACAGTGAGAGGTCTTGGGAGGCAGTGGCCTCCTTTTGCGAATATGTCATTTCGCAGAAGGAGGCCTCGGAGCGTGAGCGCGAGGAGTCTCCTCTTGCGCATCCGCTCCGGCGCAGACGGCAGGGGTTCAGGCGGCGGCGTTTTGCCGGCCGCCTGAACCCTTAGTGACTGCGGGTGGGGGATAGGAGTCCCCTGCCCGCCGTAGGCTAGTCACTGGGCGGTCTGGGAGGGGGGCCACGCGTGTCCGGCCCCTCTCTCCTTTGGCGCGGGTAGCCCCGGCAATAGCTGGGGCAGCCGGTGGGGCACCTTGGCCAAGGCTTAGGCAGGCACCAGGGTGCCTCACCAACCGGCAGGAGGGTACGCCAGGGTGGTTTTTAGTGGGTTGCGCTCCCTTGCCCCCTCTCATTCTGAGGGGGGGTGACGGGGTGAGTCCCACATATCCCCTCACCACTCCTATGGTGAGGGGAATCCATAGAGGATTTTCCACCCTGTCAAAAAAAAAAAAAAAAAGGTTAGATTGACTACAAAAATGTTTTAAAAATTCTGCGTAATCATACGTTCGTTGAAAGGTGTTTCGATATAAAAATAAGTACCCTCTAACTCACGTGAAACATTAATTTGCTCTTAACCTTATTTTACATAGGTATCTGTCATATTTTAAATTCAAAATCTAACATTCAAAATCTGTAAAATCATTTTATAATAAATCTTACTTTAAATGAAAAAAACCTAGCTTAAAAAACAATGACTTGAAAATCTAGGATAATCGACTATCTAGTAAAAAAAAAGGTTTAAAAACTTCCAAAAACTGCTTGCTATTTTGCAAAGCTAGCCTCATTTAAACTTACATCAACTTACTCTTTATTTTTTATTATACAGTGTGGACAAATAAGTCGGGCCCTGCCCTGGAGGGAAACTACCTTAAATCCTTGAGTTGGCTAATTTTACTTAAAGGAGACATTTCTTTATTGTTAAAAAGAAACAAAATTACATTCAAAAAAATTCTAAAACTCGCTTGCCTTGCCCGGGACTCGAACCAAGTAAAATTATAAAAAACAAACACTCCCTATTTTATTATATTAATCGATAGGATTATTATCCAGGATACAATTTCTCTTACAAACATTTGGCTTTACTCTCGTCTGTCATACAAGATAGCCATGAAGAATACCTATTTAGTACACAAGTTCTTTAATGAACATTACCTACTTACTGTTCATTTTTAACAGTTAAAGACACGTAACAGTTCTCTTCTCTCCAATAGTTATAGACTTCGTATGAAGTACACGCTTGCTAATTTATCTCAAAGGGCCCGTCGTTTGATCAGTAGTTAACTCAACTAATTGTAAAAATTCATAAAATGAATCGAAAATTTTACACATTTCCTTGGGATTTAACCATTTGTAACGGTTTTTTAATGATTAGCTAGTTTAACTACTGATCAAACAACAGGCCCTAAGTACCTTGTTGAAATTGTTTAATGGTAAGTAATAATACGTCTGCACATTTCCTTCTTGCATAATACGAGGCATTTTGTGGCCAGACCTCACGCCCATGGACTTTTTCAACAAAAATGTTATGAAACCGCGCAAGGGTTTCGGTAGAAAATGTTTTTAGGGACATACATCGCAACACTTTGCTGAAGGCTACTCGAAATGAATTTCAACTGAGACTAAATCTATGTATCCGGAACGGGGGTGCACATTTCGAACGATTTATCAGTTAAATAATTTAAGTGTAACAAATTGATAATAAAAAAAAGTTAATGTTAGATTTTACGATCATTTCAATTTTTAGGACCAAATGTTTGTTAGAGAAATCTTATCCTGAATAATAATCACCCCTAATGAGTCCCGGGCGAGGCAAGCGAGTTTTAGAAAATCTTTGAATACAGTTTATTTTTATTTTTATAAAGTAATGTCTCCTTTAAGTTAAATGAGCCAACTCAAGGATTTAAGGTAGTTTACCTCCAGGGCCCGACTTATTTTTCCACACTGTATATGAAATCATAATTTGTAACCCTTATTTATTCTCATGGTCATGACTTCATATATAGTCAAAATATATTATAATGAAAAGAGAGATGAAAGTTTATATGAGGCTAGCTTTGCTGTTTCGCATACCTCGAAGTGGAGATTATTGAGATGTAGACTATAGGGAAATATATACTGGGAATAAATAACGAGCGAATGGAACAGCATGTTAGATATGATGGCTGCATTCGTCACATGTGTTGCCGCGTCATAGCGTCGCCTCACAACGACACGTAATCAGCGCATCATCGTGCATCGTCGACGTCACTCGCGTCACCGCATCACCGATCATTGAAGTTGGGCAACCGCCCTGTCCAATGTAATAAAACCAAGGGACGCCCGGCGCCGGTGCCTTTTCGACGCCTAACACCGGGTCTTAGGACAACGCGAGAACTTTCGTGTATTTTCTTATTAATTAAATAGTTATTCACCTCACCTCGTATATCATTAATCTCCTCCGCTGCTGCCCCCACTATAATTGGCGCAGTCGAGAGTTGAGCCTAGTCGGTACGCGAAATCTAATATCGATATCCGTCCTGATCACGCATCTACGTGCATCGTTGGCTCTTCAAGGAACCTGAGCAGCACAGACGAGGAGATATATAATCCAGGGAGGCGAAATGTGGTGGTGAGTACACACATTGTGGTTGGTTGCATCCTTTCCTTTGTGTTCCCCGCCGCCAAAATTTTTCACCCACGCTCATCTCGATTGGGAGATTGTCACCGGACATCTCAACGTAACGCGCTTAGTGATAGCAATAGAAGTCTAGGTAGTATTGTAGAAGACGCTATGGCGAATGTAAATTTAGAACCTATTTTTCAAGCACTAAAAGCAGTGCCTGAATTTGATGGTAATCCTAATGTTTTAGTTAGATTTTTGAATATTTGTGACCAATTAGTTGCAACATATGTAAGGACAGATTCTGGAAATGAATTAAATAATTTAACTGTTTTGAACGGAATTCTAAATAAAATAACTGGTCCGGCAGGACGAACCCTTGCCAGGAATGGTATTCCCACCAGCTGGACAGCGGTTAGAGAATCCCTAAAAAATATTTTTTCTGATCATAGAAATGAAACTGCCCTTCATACTGATTTATCTATAATGACTCAGGGTAGTGATACTCCTCAAGTTTTTTATGAGAAATGTCAACATATGCTTAGTACTATTATGACCTATGTGCATTTGCATGAAACCCTGGCAACTACAATAGCAGCAAAACTTGTATTGTATAAAAATCTCGCTTTACAGACTTACTTAAGAGGCCTTTTGGAACCCTTAGGGTCTCGCATTCGCTGTATGAGACCAAACTCACTGGAACAAGCTCTCGAGTTTGCTCAAGATGAACTCAATGTAATTTACATGCAAAACAGAAACAGGAAATCCGTAATTGCGCATAAACCTTATTTTAACTACTTGCAACAACCTACTAATTCACAGAAACCTTTTAGTTTATCCCATAATTATCAGCAACAGAATCCCAATAATATTTACAATAAAAACAATGATAATTATTCTCAACCTCAAAACGCATTTCAGCACGCTGGCCCATCTAAGACCCAGCAGATGTTTCGATCTTTACCACGTTCAAATATGTCCACAGGCTTCAAAATTCCCCAGAGGCCCCAAGTACCTCAACATCAAAATTACCCCAAACCTATGAGTGGTATAAGTCACCCCGTAGCTCGCACTCTAGCACCGACTAGAAATAACTGGACCCATACTAATAATTATACACCCCGTAATACGACTGAAATGAATGTGAACGAGTTAGATTTTCAAGAGCAATATGACCCCGACTATCAAAACCAATATGACTATACTGATAACGACTACTCTTATTATAACAACGCCCCGGAGCAATTACAGTTAGAATATTGTGACCATTTACAGCAGAATCAGGAGACTGAAATTGAAACTCAGGAGTACCAAAATTTTCAACAGAATTCTACGAAAAACATACCGAGATAGAGATCAATTTGCAAAATCAGCAACAATTACCCTATATACAGATTAAAAACCCACCGCTCAAGTTACTTATCGATACAGGAGCTAATAAGTCTTTTATCAGCCCTAAGGCTGTAAATGAATTCTATCCTCAATACCCATTACAATACGATCCATTTGTTGTGACTAACATACATGCTTCTACACTTAACGAATACTCTGTGACAGTACCATCTTTCCAGGAATTTAACTGCGACAAACCATTAAAACTGTTTGTTTACAAGTTTCATAATTATTTCGATGGACTCATTGGCTGTGATTTACTCGATCAATGGCAGGCTGAAATTAACTACGGAGCCCGACTATTTAAAACCCCGCACGCAATGAATCCTATAAACATGTATAATTCCGGAAATGTAAATTTACTAGAAACTCTTATACCGGCAAATTCTTCCAAATTAATCGAAACCCCGGTAGACATACAAAATGGAGATATATTTGTAGAGAAGCAATTACTTTGCAATTGTATCATAAGTAATTGCATAAGTACCGCAGTTAACAATATAAGTACATTGGAAATTTCCAATCCGTTCCCACGCGACATTATTTTCACATTAACCCAGCCTGTGAGCGCTGAGATATTGAATTCCGAGACCAGCAGGTGTCATCGCGGAAATGACTCACGACAGTCATCGCGCGTCGATCACGTATTATCACGTTTGCGCACAGAGCACTTAAATACAGAGGAGACACTCAATTTAAAAAATCTTTGTACGGAATTTGCAGATGTATTCTATGTAGAAAACGAGCCGTTAACTTTTACAAACAAAATAAAGCATACCATTAAAACTAATGACGACACCCCTATTCATAGCAAAACTTACAGATATCCGCACATTCATAGACAAGAAGTTAAAACACAAATAGCTAAAATGTTAGAACAGGAAATTATTCAACCATCTACTTCAGCTTGGAGTGCACCTATTTGGATAGTCCCAAAGAAAAGTGACGCGTCCGGAAAAGTAAAATGGAGGTTAGTGATTGACTTTAGGAAGCTCAATGAGAAAACAATTGATGATAAATATCCAATCCCTAATATCACAGACATCCTAGACAAATTGGGAAAATGTCAATACTTCACGACTCTAGATTTAGCCAGTGGTTTCTACCAAGTGGAAATGGATCCATCTGACATTCATAAAACAGGGTTCAATGTTGAGAACGGCCATTACGAATTTTTGCGTATGCCTATGGGCTTAAAAAATTCCCCGTCAACATTCCAACGTGTAATGGACAACGTACTTCAAGGTTTGCAAAATTCTATTTGTTTAGTATATCTGGACGATATTCTAGTCTTCTCCACATCTCTTCAAGAACACATAATTAATCTACGCAAAATTTTTCAACGATTACGCGAATCGAATTTTAAAATACAGATGGATAAGTCTGAATTTATGAAACAGGAGACCCCTTATCTAGGACACATAATTACACCGAATGGCGTAAAACCAAACCCAGATAAGATTTCAGCTATAGAAAAATACCCACTACCTAGGACATCAAAACAAATAAAACAATTTCTAGGCCTATTAGGATATTATCGAAAATTCATACCGGATTTTGCACGTATAACAAAACCTTTTACACAATGCTTAAAAAAGGGTAGAAGTGTCAATATTAATCAAGAATACGTAAACTGTTTCGAAAAGTGTAAGACACTACTCACCAACGATCCCATCTTGCAGTATCCAGATTTTTCTAAGGAGTTTATACTCACTACTGATGCATCTAACGTGGCCCTTGGAGCTGTACTCTCGCAAGGACCCATAGGATCTGATAAACCCATTTCTTACGCATCCCGTACTCTAAATGACAGTGAACAGAATTATAGCACGATTGAAAAAGAATTATTATCAATAGTATGGGCAACACAATATTTCAGACCCTATATCTTCGGCCGTAAATTCAAAATTGTTACCGATCATAGACCCTTACAATGGGTAATGAACCTAAAGGAACCGAATTCTAGATTAACTAGATGGAGCCTTAAACTATCCGAATACGATTTCACAGTTATATATAAAAAAGGTAAATCAAACACAAATGCCGATGCGTTATCGCGCATTGAAATACATAATAACGATGTTAGTTCTATAATAGTAAATTCATCGGAAATCCCTAACGTAGACGACCTAGATGACGGACAAACCAATACAGATCATACTAGTAATGAGAACCCTTTATTAGAAATCCCGATTTCCGACGAGCCTCTGAATAAGTTCACAAAACAAATTATTTTCCGTATTCTTAACCGTAAACCACGTTGTAATGCAACTCTTACTAAACCTTTTGAAACACACTTAAAAACTTTCATAGAAATTTTTGAAGACAACCTTGAAGAAGAAATAATAAATTCAATAGTTAAGCATGTTGACCTAAAACTGCGTACAGCGATACTAGTTCAACCTATAGAGAAAATGTATAAAATAGTACCAATAATACAAAACACGTTTAAAAATTCTTCTATGAAGCTAGTGTTGGTAAAACGTGAAGTACAGAATGTATGTACTTACGAACAACAACAAGATATTATACGGAAATATCACGAGGGCAAAACGAATCATCGAGGTATTAATGAATCATACTTAGCATTGTCCCACAGGTACTTCTGGCCAAAGATGCGCAATAGCATTACGAAATTCATTAATGAATGCACAGTGTGCGGTCGTGCAAAGTATGAACGAAATCCGATTCATCCACAGCTGCAAGTAGTGCCACCTCCGGCAAAACCATTTGAAATCATACATGCCGATACATTCACTGTTGAAAAACAAAAATATTTAACGATGGTTGATTCATTTTCCAAATACGCACAAGCTTACCGATTACCTGACGCAACAGCTCCTAGTATTGTAAAAGCTCTCTTGAAATTTAGTACACACCATGGCTTGCCTTTAACTCTCATAACAGATCAAGGCACAGAGTTTACCAATCAGTTAGTGGCAGAATTCTTAAGGATTCATAGAGTTAACCATCACAAAATTGCTGTAAACGCTCCTAATGAAAATGGAATAGTGGAAAGATTCCATAGCACCCTCCTAGAACACCTGCGAATTTTAAAAATAGGAAATGGTAACGAACACATTAAAAATCTAGTACCTTACGCATTATTAGCATACAATAGTTCGATACATAGTTTAACAAAATGTAGACCTGTAGACCTAATAACCGGACACTTTGACCCTAGAGACCCGACTGACACTGACGTTACAGAAGTCTTGCTACAGAAATATATTGACGATCATCGCAGTAGAATGAAAACAGTATACGACTTAGTACATGACTCCTGTTTGACTCAAAGAGAAACAATAATGGAAAGAATTAATAGAAATAGAGACCCAGGCGTAAACTACTCTTCCGACCAAGAAATCTATGTTCAAAACCCTGCGGCAGTCAGACAAAAGACAGCCCCGAGATATACTCATGATACGATAACTAAAAATCTTCCTATCCATATATACACCTCTAGAAAACGCGGCCCCGTTCCAAAGTCTAGACTGAAAAAAGTTCGTAAATCTCAATTGTTACAGGAGCCTCATATCGGCGTGGACTCTAACGAACCTGGCCCTAGCACAAGACATCCAACTTGACAATTTTGATGACGGACCCGGACTATTGCCTTTTAAGTTGGGACCAACGAAAGTGGTTTCACATTTCCATACATTTTTACAAAGCATAGACTTAGATGGAGTTCATAGTAGCATTGACCTCATTAGAAATCAACTAGCCACGGCGTCCAATTCTTGTAGTAACGATACAAATCATATTTTCAACTATCACCTGAAATACTTGTATTCTAAAATAAACAAGGTTTCAGCCCAATTAAGTACTTTTTCAAGCAAAAGAGTTCGACGAGGACTCATTGATCCATTGGGTTCTGTCATTAAAAGCATTAGCGGTAATTTAGATTATAAGGATGCAGTGAAATATGACCATGCTATCAAAATTCTTGAAATTAATGACATTAAATTATCTAAAAGTTTTAATCAGCACATTAGTTTATGTAAACAATGGTTTTCGGAACAAAAGACAATATTATCCAGGCTTAACGGTAACCAACAAAGATTGAATCAAGAACTATTAATGTTAAAAAATAGTACTGTTGAAAACAATAATATGCTTTTGAATTATGCACATTCGGCTCAATTGTTTAACATGATAAGCGAAAATATTGATGATTTATATAACGAATTGATACGCATCGAAAACATACTAGCATTTAGTAGAGTAAGTAACGTGCACCACTCTATTTTAAGCATTAGTAACCTTAAAGATATTATTGATAAATTGCACCAAATGTATGATAAGGATCAGATTTTAGAATTAGACATAAGAGATTATTATAGTTTTATTAACATAGGTTCGTATTTTTCTAGGAATAATTTAGTTGTTGTCCTAAAAGTACCTATAATACATAAGGAATCATTTGAGTTATATAAACTTTGCCCTTTGCCGAATAAGTACAATTATATCCTTATCCCACCTTATCCCTTTATTGCAACCAACCCACAGGAATATGTGTATATGGAGGTTGAATGCCCCAAGTCCGGCGATTGGTACATATGCGAGCAAAAGCTGAGCCACCAAATACGCACCGAGCAAGACTGCATACAGAGGCTCATCCACTTACAGGAGGTAGATGAAACGTGCAAATCCACGCCTATCTCTCTGTCCAAGGAAGCTCTACTGGAGCTTGATGACCAACATTACGCCATCACATTTCCGAACTCTACTAAAGTACAAGTAAACTGCCAACAAGAACAACATGTTATTTTAAAAGGAAGCTACATTGCAACTATACCACAACTCTGCACTTTAAAGACGCCTCAATTCACCATCGTCAATATTAACAATAAACTCCGTGGTCAACCACTGAAAATAATGTCAATACCCACAGGGACGCTTAACACTAGACAAGGAGCTAAAAACATTCTCAAAATGAACTCTATTAACCTGAGCAGTCTGGAAAACATCGAACAGCAGTTATCTATGGAAAAACCCGTTGAAATTGACTCTCTCCAATCTACAAACTTCTATCATACATCGATACTCCTCTACATACTTATCTTACTTAGTGCAGGCGCACTCATCTTTATACTATACCGCAAACGTCGGATCACTGCGAAAGTGGAGATAAATAAACAAGAAGACATCGAAATGAAGAAGGACGCAATATTTGCACTAAACCTAGCAAATAGTTGCTCGACTTAGAGGGGAGGTGTTAGATATGATGGCTGCATTCGTCACATGTGTTGCCGCGTCATCGCGTCGCCTCACAACGACACGTAATCAGCGCATCATCGTGCATCGTCGACGTCACTCGCGTCACCGCATCACCGATCATTGAAGTTGGGCAACCGCCCTGTCCAATGTAATAAAACCAAGGGACGCCCGGCGCCGGTGCCTTTTCGACGCCTAACACCGGGTCTTAGGACAACGCGAGAACTTTCGTGTATTTTCTTATTAATTAAATAGTTATTCACCTCACCTCGTATATCATTAATCTCCTCCGCTGCTGCCCCCACTATAATTAGCAATAGTATTAAACAGGAAATGGGGAAATTCTGTAGAGAATACAATACACTATAGGGATCGTATAACCGTCGTTAACATAAGACTGAACCCGTAGATACAACAATTGTTCCGGTTTACATGCCTACTGGAAGCTACGGGGATGAACGTAAAGAAGACATATAATAACGACGATTTAGACTCAATATTAGAAGCAGTAAAAGAAAAAAGACAATCTTATAGTGATGGGTGATTTTAATTGAGTTATTGGGAAAGGAATATGGTAGGTAAATTTGGACTAGGAAAGAGAAATACTACAGGAGACAGAATAATACAATTTTGCAGAGAAACAACTTGGATGTTATCAATACATATTTTGAACTCCCAAAACGAAGGGTTTGCACATGAAAAACGCCAGGGGACATGGGACGATGTCAATTAGACTACATACTAGTAAGATCAATCTACAGAAAACAAATACGATCATGTAAAGCCCTTCCGGGAGCGGACCTTAACACAGAGTATAACCTATTGTTAAGCTAACATTGCAAACGAACCCACGCTCCGTCTTCCTGGTTTGTAGGTTTTTTCTTTACAATTGTACTGGTATCAAACAATATGAATCAAAGCAGATCAATGTTTCTTCCACTAACCTTGTAACGCCTAATGAGATCAAATGTGTGTTCATCAGCGGACGTGACACCTTGGATGATCGTTGTTCCAGACAGTATTGCATTTGGACCGTACACCAGTTCACTAATCCAAAACGACTTATTAGTGGATATACTAGGATTCCCTCTGCCTATTGGCGTGGCCAAAGAAACTGCTCTGCTGAGGGCTCCATAAGAATGCAAAGCCCCTTTAGGTTTTCCGCCGCTCGTCCCGGAGGAGAATATCATCGCAGCCGGCTGGCCCGGGGACTCCACAGGCGCACATTTAAAACTTCTTACTTCTTCGACATTTATTGTCGATAAAATTTCGTCAAAGGCCATTATATCTTCAGTTTTTTCAAAACAAATTAGCGTGATATTTATGTTTGACTTAGCAAATATTTTCTGGATATACATGCCGTTATCTTTACCGACGAAAATAATTTTAGGATTCAGCAATTTAACAATTTTTATTATATTATCTGAAAAAAAATCCATTCAGAATATCCACGAATTTGAAATAAATCCATACTTCCTAAGACACTAAATTGTTTCTCGTTTTTAATTGATCAACTTTGACTCTTGATAGGGTGAATAGATATTGGCAGGGTGAATAGGAATACAATTTAAGTTAGTTATAACTTGTTACCAATAAAAACAATAATTAATTCACAAGTCTATTGAAAAATTAGATTTAAATCTGAGCCTCATAATTAGTAGAATATGCTATATTTAAGGCTGCACTTCTATTCACCCCATATTACGGCACTAAATAAAATTTGCTCTAGAGTTTGGATTAAGGTGGCAAGTATTACTTAATTTGGCCACAAACAAAATTACAGCTGGTTTTCTTCCGCGACCTGATCACGGTTAGACGCACCCATGCCAAAATTCTCTGAGTTTGAATTAAGTACCTAGACAGTTCTGATCGATGTAAATAAACGCTGTTTAATATAACTTGACTAATAAAAGTAAAACGTTGCAAGGGAGCCGAATGTGTCCCGCAAGATAGCGCTTCACTAACACCTTAATAACACCTAAGCTGATTACTATATAATATTGGAACGTTAAAACTATTATCTGGATCGGAAGGAAAGGGCTTTCTTATGGCGCAACATTTACCTGGCACTTCTCGGGTGCCCTATGCGCACATAGAGATACTGCATTGTGTCTGCATCGGGGACTATGGTGCGCGGTGCGTAGTCTGCAGCAGCAGAGGCTGCGCGCGAGCGCGGGTCAGGGCGCACGCGCGGGGGGGCGAGCCAGAGTCAAGGGACAGGTTGCGAACTAATTTAGTCAATACTCCAATACTTAGCCATTGTAAAATCTGCTGTTTGACAACATATCTCCAAGCAGTGTCATAAGAAAGCTATTAAGGTAAATGGCCTATTACTGGCCTGGCCACCCTCCAGTAACTGGCTACTCGCAATAATTAGTGTAGGAGTAAAAGATATGCTTACATTATTGCGATAAAACTAGAATACCTAGATCCAGAATTACTATCCGGAATACCGTCAAACTGCCTTTACTATATAAAGGCGTCAATACTCGTATATACAGGGTGTCTGGAAAACCTTCGGAGAAATTTTAACTGTAGATAGGGTGGATGATTTGGATCATCCCTATATTGGTAACTTTTGTTTAAGTTAATATTTGACTGAGTTACAGACAGATTTATCATCGACTTTCCTGACGATGCTCTCAGTGTGCCCCATCTTAACTGATTCATTCATAATATCGTCGGTGATACTGCAAAACCGCGTAAGTAACAAATTTATGATAGAGCAAAATAAACCTTACGGTCTTATTAAAAAGGTGCATTTTGCTCCTTATTTAAAATGTCACTTGCGCGGTTTTGCAGTTTCACCGACGATATGTGTCACAACGTAATGTAAATAAACAAGTTGTTCCTTATGAACAATGTTTCCAATCATGGTCAAAAGCTCCATGGAGTTTAGAAAACTGACACATTATCCTGTAATGTGAATGAAAAGACGGTGTCTGATAAGGGCTATTATGTGAAATAATCTAAAACTGAAACTTACGATTATGATTTTTACTCACACTTTTCTCACACTCACACGGCTAAAATAGCACTTGCACTCGTAGGCACATTACTTCTTTTACGAGATCATGAATCATGGCTGTATTTCATTGATTTGTACCACTATCAGGGCTTCCGACGAATAAAAAACACAATAATTAATTATTGACAATTTGAAATATTATTTTTTTAAATCTTGGACCATTAAAACTCTTTATGAAAAGAAATTTTTTTTTCTTCCCCGTTCGGGGTATGGCAATCTATGGGATTTGCCAATGTCGAGTAGGTGAGTATTAGGTTTCATTTCATTTGTAAACAAAAAATCCTACCTACACGTTACGTTTTATCAAAATTACATTTAAAGCTGGCATCATACATGTTGTTGCTAGATATTCGTATCATAGAAGAAAGAGAAAAATAGGATCGCTTTGTAAGAAGAGGTCGACGTGATTACACTCTGTGGTAAAAACCCTTAAAAGAAAAAGGCCACTAAAGCCGGCTACTCACACACCTGCTGCAGGGGCAATATGGGAATTGGACCCTTGATTGCCTCCTTAATTGTGATGTGTGTAGGCAAGCAGGAGCAATTTTTAGATTGGGCCTGCGGCAGGGCGGCAGGGGCGCAAGACCTTCCTAGCTCCCTAGATTGTGTCTACCGCCCTGCAAGGTTGCTGCGTGTGTAGTAGGATTGGGGCAATTCCAGTCAGTTCATTGGTGACAACCGAGCGGAGTGGACAAAAATGGAAAAAATGGTGTTACCATAGCCAGGAGCTCTTCAAAAGAATCAATATCCATTCGCAAAAAGTTTCTAAGATCATCTACTTCCAATTCTTTCATAATATTCATGTGGCACAATTTGCTTCGTTTCTGCAACCAATTCTTCACCCAATATCTTCTCTTCCTTTTTTTTTGGTAGCACCACAGAAAGTGCCAGGGCGATACCAATCCTCTGGTGTTTCGACAATACAGGAGGCTTTCTCGTGGACGTGCGTTCAGCGGGACTATCAGTTACACACTGAACGGCAGGCTAGTGTGTAGAGAACAGCCTAAAATTGGTCCAACCGCCGTGCGACCGGTATTGCCCCTGCAGCAGGTGTGTGAGTAGCCGGCTTAAGAAACACCCAGAAAATATAAAACGTGGACTACAATCACAATCAGTCAAGGAAGCGATGTCACAAGCGAAGCGATGTTTGGTTTGGAGTTTGTTTTGTTTACTTGCATGTGATGTGACTTCACATCACACTCACAGGTTATAAAGTATTTCTAACATCACATAGCGTTTTTGCCACAGATTAAATTTAAAAAAAAATCCTTATTATTTCGTGTAATTTCCAAAAAAATAGACATAATTTAATGTGAAATAAAGTGAAATACGTTATTTTACGCTAGTATCAGATAGGATGACCACAATTTGTAGTATATTTTCAATGTTGACAATTATAGCCTTTTATAATCAATTATGCGACGACCTTTATATCCATCGACAAAATGTTTTGCACTTGGACTTTTGGCTACTGTATTTGTATACCATGCGGATCAAAAGGAAAGAATCAGCAGCCAGCAGCGCTTTCTCCCCGTCTGGTTGCCCTGAAAATCAGCGCGTGCAGCGTCACGGCATGTCTGACACTATGATGCTGAGTAGCACCCAATTTGGTGCATTATTATTTTATAAAATAGTTTTAAGGTTTTGTTTTAAATTATTTTCTCACTGTATTTAATTTGATTATTATTTTTCTGTGGTTTGCACCAATAAACGATTTTCTTTTTCTCCTTTTTCTTCTTCAATACGGAGAGCAATAATCGGATCGTTCAATCCGTCTATTTGAACTTTGAGAAGTCTATGAATTTATGGCTGTCATTAAATGTCAGTGTTAAATTATGTTATTTTCAATATTCACGTCTTCAATATTTTTGCTGTAAATCAGTTATATGGGCTACTTTAGAGCAGAAAACAATGGTAAATGGTTAAATCTCGACAGTAAAAGACGGACGATATGATCAGTCTCGGCAAAACATGAACAAGAGACCTAGTGATTTCACATTTAAAACCAATTAGTGTTCAAATTGCAAAAACGAAAATACAGTAAGTTGCACTAAAATTACTCATTTATTTTTATTATAATGCTACCTTGATTTTTGTTTACATGGAGCGAACTGTTTGTTTACGTGGAGCGAACTGTTTGTTTACATACCATGTGACAACGTATGGTCTCAGGTCATTGACCTCGGACATTGAATTTTGACGTAATATACTACGAACTGTTGGAATAGTATACTATCAACGTCAAAATGTCAAGGTCGAGATATCGGCTGCGATACATCAAGTAACAAAATGAATATAATTAATCCTTCTTTTTTTTTTACATTAACAGAAACAAAAATGAACCATACCCCCGTGATCAGAATCGTGCCAACTATTACCCCCCCAAATTTCTCCGAAGGTTTTCCAGACACCCTGTATACATAATTCATGGCCAGTAATATTTGTAAGTAATATTTCATAAGTTGCCAGTTATTGACGATCTACCCTACGCTACGACTCTCAGTTTTTCAATTTTTTTTGACGTCAAGAGACTAACAACCTGTAAAATCTATTATTACAAAACCACTTGTGTTACCTTCATTAAAGTCATCTCGCCACGGATTCGCGATGGCTCCAATAAACAAGGAGCTCAATATAGGTATCATGTGATTGAGGTTTTTCCCAGTGCAGAGACTCCCGACTAGTGATGGGCGGCTTGTAAATTTCAAAAGTGAAACTTTCACTTTAATTTCTGCAATATTCTGAAAGTTTCAAAAGCGAAACTTTCACCTAAAATTTCATGCAATATTCTGAAAGTTACCAAAGTAAAATCGATTAATTTCTGAAAATTACTAAAGTTTTGTAATGTAACGTAAGTAATGGAAACTTTTCATGAAATTTAAATGAAATTTACTTGTGTCAGAATCATTTCCACCTAATTCTGTAACTTTCAGAAGCTGTAATTTTCGCAGTTAAGGAAAGTTTTGTAATGTTTCAGAAATCGCCCATCACTACCTCCCGACGTCCCCGGGCTGGACTCTCTGCCGCCGCAGCCACAGCGCGCACCGCACGCTGCGGTCGGCCATGCTTCCATAACTATCCTCTGGTCCAGTTTTTGAATCAATCTGCAAATATACCTACTTAATGAAATTTAAAATTGAAAAGCTCAAGTTTTCGAAACGTGGCGTAAATAAATAATAACTAAGGTTGCCCTTAATGGCGCTGAAACGACCGATCTTTCCTTTAACAACCTAATACAAAGTAATAATTTTTACAGACATTATTTCATTTATATAAAAATACTGATACAGAAAAATAAATGTTTGAAGGCGGTGAGTGAATGTGTGGCAGTGAATGTTATATATTTTCTCATTCATTGAGAAGTGGGACAACATAACAGCATAAATAGGATCACTAAAAAGTATTAAGTAAGTAAAAGTAAAAAAAATACAAAAAACCGCCTCTAAAAACGCTAATAATAACTGGTTTTAAATGGTAGGCAGGTCTGTCTAACTGAAGTCAGCGTCCCACAATATTTTTAACCAAAAGCCGACATAAATACACACCGCCGCTCTTCTTCACACTCCACGAGTCTTGCTGCGTTACAGGGGTTGGACCATAGGTTATTTTTCGTGACGCACCAACTCTGCACCGGCTGAGCATTTTTTATAAACAAGAGTTTGAAATGGTCGCAATGGGGCTCCGCTAGCAGGCTAAGTAGGTCATGGGACAAGAAGCTCTACTTTTTACCTAGGTTTTGCAGGGCTTGAGCTTCTGCCCGCGACTTTGTCCGCATAGAATTAATAATTCTGTCGTCCCACGGGAACCGTGGTTTATTTCGGGATTCAAGGTAGCCTAAATGTTAATCCAGTGTATAACAAACTCTATTCCAAAATGTATCCAACCAAATTCGTCCATCCGTTTTAGCGAAAAAGTAAGAAACTCACGCACACATAACCTTTCGCATTGATAATTCATAATGACAGCGTCAAGTCACGAGAAAAAAAACACGTCTAAATTAATCGATTAAATTTACTGGCTCTCTGCGACTAGCTCCCATCGAAGGTCAAGCGTTGTTGACTGTATTTCAATTTCAAACCAAACCATAATTGTAAATGAATTAATTTATAAATTTTATACAATACGATGTGTGAGTTAGAAAAGCAATAAATTTAAAAATACCAAATCCAATCCTTTCTGCAAGGTAGAACATTCCCCCAACCCATTGCCGTCGAATTTCCGTGAAGACTGTGAAGTTCTTCAAAAGTTCACGTTTTTGTACAGGCTACCTGTTTTACAAACGAGTCGTTTCCAAAGCTAATTGAAAAGAACTCCACGTGAACACAAAAGCTTTTTTTGCGACATTACTGAACTTTGGTACGCTTTGTTTAGCGGGTTTCGTAAGGCAATTATAGAATTTTGAAAGCTTTGCTCAGCGGCGCAACGTGACCGCGGCCCGAGAGGCGGCTCCTGACGCACAGGCGGTTAAAGTGTTCATACTTGCTAAACATCATCTCAAACGGCACCCAATCAATCAATCAATTTCAATTTCAATTTAAACGACGCGTTGGCCTAGTCGGCAGTGACGCTGCCTTCGAAGCTAGCAGTCCTGGGTTCAAATCCCGGTAAGGGCAGATATTTGTGTGATGAGCGCGAATATTTGTTCCCAAGTCATGGGTGTTTTCTATGTATTTAAGTATGCATTTCTCTATATAAGTATGTTTATCGTTGTCTAGTAACCATAGTACAAGCCTAGAGCTTAGTTTGGGACTCGGTCAATTTGTGTGAGATTGTTTCCTGATATTTATTTATTTATTTATTTAATCACTGCACATTCAGAGTCGGGAACATTGATTGTATCAGATGTTCGTATTCAATAGATTTGACAACCGTGTCTCAGGCACACAATACAAATCCTGTTTCGACCATTATATCATCAATTAGTGGAAATGGTTGTAATTCAGGATGCAAAATTGTATTTAAACCAAGAAAATCTACACATAATTTTGATCTCCTCCCCTCTTCTTATATGCTCGTGTTACCGGAGCGGCAAAAGGACTATACATTTATATGACCCCGCGATTAATTATCTTTGTAGTAACCATTTCCTCTATTTCTTTCATATTCTCAATAGTGCACGTATATGGGCTATTACTCAAACATTTATTTTTAAATAAATCAATATGTAGTTCATAGCATTCTTCAGTGCCTACGTTACATTTATCTTTAGAAAAATATGAGTTGTAATAACAAATCAATTATTTTATATTTGTTACTGTTTCTGCAAGTCTAGATGATTTTCTGAAACTTTAAAGTTGTATGTTTTCATTATTATTTATTTTATATATTTTCAAGATTTTTTAAGACTTGTTGGTAATTCTTTAGCTCTGCCTACACTGGGAATGAAGGCGTGAGTTTATGTATGTATGTATGTATAATGCATTAGTTTTATTTTTAGTTTTCTAAACGAGGTGTTTTCATCTCCTTTTTATAATCTTTACATGCCGTGTGGTGGCCGGCTTAGAATTGTGCCACTCCATGTCTTCCCGTGGAAGTCGTAAGAGGCGACTAAGGGAATAAAGGCTTGTAGTACTATCCTAGGTTGGTTATAGCCGCTAGGTATTCAGGAGATAGGAAAACACAGGTTACGGAGCTAACGTATATTGCAAACTGGCAGTCAAGTCCTCCCTACCCTCCATCTTCACAATCCATAATCTACCTACATTACACTCCTTCACGCTTAATTAAGTCTTAGCCTTACGTGAATATAGTACTTAATATTAATTGAACCTAGGGCCTATATTTAGGAGGGTTAATTAATCTACATTGACGCACGTGGCGTGCAAGGCGTTCCGGGCGAACATGGGGCGGCGTAGGCGTCGTCGGCGGCGCGGCCGGGCTACTAGGCTGCGTTTCCTCGCGGCCGGCGTCGTACCACGTCTCCTCGGCCTCTTCCTCTTCCGTTCGCGAAGCCGTAGGCTCCCGCTTCATACTCTGCCCCTCAGAAATGGTACTCTCCACTGGTACCTGCTCTTGGGTTTCCCTACTATCGGGGATCACCAGGGAACCTCTCCCGCTCCTCCGCCTTAACTGATCGATGTGCCGGTGCACCTCGTTACCGCTTTTATCTACCACCTTGAAATTGGTACAACCTAACCGTTCCGATACTACCCCCGGGACCCACTTTTCCCCATGTAAGTACTGCCTATACCAGATTTGATTCCCCGGGTCAACAGTCCTAAGTGCCCCTCCAGAAGCTTCCGCTTGTCGCGCTTGTGCCGTGTGGGCTTTTGCTCCCCTGTCCGGCTTTAGTGCATCCAGCCGAGTACGCAGCCTACGATTCATTAGCAACATAGCGGGGCTCTCGCTCGTTGTTGAATGCTCAGTATTACGATAATACATCAGGAACTTATTAATGGACTCAAAAACCGGTTTACCCTCGGACATCGCTTTTTTAATAACCCTCTTTATCGTTTTTACTGCGTTCTCCGCTGCACCATTAGATGCCGGGTGGTAGGGAGCCGTTAGTATGTGCTCAATACGGTTTGCCTCAAGAAAAACGTTAAATTCTCGACTAGTAAAGGGGGGCCCATTATCTGTGACAACCTGTTTTGGCAACCCGAACCTACCCCACAGCTCCATAAGTGCGCCTATGGTTCCCTGAGCCGCCGTACTCGCAACTCTAAACACCTCGATCCATTTCGACATGGCGTCCAATACGACCAGATACAAATTCCCGTTAATGGGACCCAAGAAGTCCAAATGGAGCCTGAGCCACGGACGCGCGGGCCAGGGCCAGGCGCGCGGCGCATGGCGGGGCGGCTGGTCCGCGTGCGCGGCGCAGGCGGCGCACGCGCGGCACGTCGCTTCCACCGCCTCGTCCACGCCGGGCCACCACACGTAGCTTCGCGCCAAAGCTTTTGATTTTACTATGCCCATGTGCGGCTCATGGATAAACTCTAAAACTTTGGTCCTACAACCCTCCGGGATTACCACTCGGTGACCCCACATTAAGCAACCTAGTTCCTCATATAGTTCCTGTTTCCTATTGAAATAGGGTTTTAAATTACTTATTTCACATTCTGTAGGCCACCCGTCCCTTACGTAACTTAATACCCTACTAAGCATTGGATCTTTGACCGTCATACGTTTAACAACGTTATAATCTAACATCAGGGCGTCCTGCGCGAAGTGTAAGTACGTCTGCTCCGGTATCGCAACGTCTTCTGTACTCTTAACGGTCGGTAACCGAGATAACCCGTCCGCACAATTATCGCTCGTTTTAACATATTCGATGTCGTAATTATAAGCTGACAAGATAACGGCCCAGCGTTGTATTCTACTGGCCGTCATCTGTGGGATACCCTTGTTCGGTCCAAATATGGAAACTAAGGGCTTATGGTCCGTGCGCAAAGTAAACCGACGCCCATACAAGTATTGATGAAATTTCTTCAGACCGAATATGATACCTAATGCTTCCCGGTGTATTTGAGAATAATTTTTCTCCGCGTCATTTAGCGTGCGCGAGGCGAAGGCGACCGGCCGCTCCGCGCCCCCCCTCCGCTGGAGGAGCACCGCCCCGACCCCCCGGGGGCTGGCGTCACACGTCATCACCAGCGGCCCGTCAGGGTCGTAATGCGCTAGAACCTCCGCACCCATAAGCAACTGTTTCACCTGCTGAAATGATTGTTCGCATTCTTTGTCCCAAACCCAACTGACGTCTTTACGCAATAAGTTATATAACGGCGCTAAAATTGAACTCATATTTTTAACGAATTTTGCAAAAAAGTTGACCATACCTAGAAATGACCGTATTTCCGATACATTCTGAGGACGTTGCATTTTTAAAATTGCCTCTATTTTAGATGTGTCTGCGCTGATGCCGTTTCTAGAAACGACATACCCTAAATATGTTACCTCATGTGCCAAGAACACGCACTTACTCTGCTTTAATTTTAAGCCATGGCTAACGAGGCGCTGTAAAACTACATCGAGAGCTCGAACATGCTCCTCCTTGGACTTCCCACCTATTATCACGTCATCCAGGAAAACTTGAACGTTAGGTACATCCTGGAACAGGCTTGTCATGATTCGCTGAAAGATACCTACACTCGAAGCTAGCCCGTACACCAACCGGTTATATCTAAATAATCCCCGATGGGTATTTATCACTGTATATCTCTTTGAATCGTCTAACTCAATTTGATTGTATGCCTGTGATAAATCCATCTTACTAAAATATTGACTACCATTTAAGTTGACTAGCACATCTTCTATTTTCGGTAAAGGATAGCGATCGATCAGTAAGGCGGGGTTTAAAGTAGATTTATAGTCCGCACAAAGTCTTAAAGTACCGTCGGGCTTATTAATAGGTACCAGTGGCGAGGCCCAGTCTGAATTGTCGACGGGCTCAATGACGCCGGCGCGCAGCATGGCGTCTAATTCGGCTTCCACCCGCTCGCGCAGCGCGTACGGCAGCGGCCGCGCGCGGTGGAACACCGGCGCTGCGCCCTCGCGAACGCGCAGAGTAGCCCGGCCGCCCGTGTACCGCCCAAGCCCGCCGCTAAACAGCTCCTTATATCTGTCGAGTAATTTTACAATTTCGTGGTCAACATGTTTCAACTCGCTATTAACAAAATTACATTGCAATGTTGGCACCTCAATACCCAATTCCGCCAACCACTGCCTGCCCAACAACGATGTAGTGCCCCTCTCTATCACAAACAATTCGAGAACTTTCTCTTTGTGCCCGTACCGTACATTTGGCATTATAATACCAAGTGGTTTAATTTTGCTACCATCATAAAACTTCAACACTGTACTGTTAGGTTCTAAGGTTAAGTGCGAAAAATGTAACTCGTAAGTATTTCTACTTATGCACGATATAGCTGTGCCAGTATCGACTTCCATTTTAAACATTTTACTGTCTATAAACACGGAAACACTTACTGGTTTATAATTGTTTAAGCACAGGTGATGTAAGTCTTGCTCAATGTCGTAGACCTCCTCCTCCTCTTCGGTTTCCTTTGCCTCCCCGAAATGCAGCCTGCCCGTGTCGGAGATACGCCACTCCGGGCACACTCGGCGCAAGTGGCCCGTACGTTGGCACTTACTGCACACGAAATTCCGGTAGCGACACAAACCCACGTCATGATTCTGTGCTCCACAAGCACCACAATTGGAAGAACGTTGCCGCGCGGGCCCCGCATGCTGTTGGCCGACTCGCGCTGAGCCTGCTCCGCCACTCCCGCGCTGCTGATAGGCTCGCGCCGAGCCCGTCCCGCCGCCCACGCGTTGCTTGCTAGCTCGGGCCGAGCCCGCTCCGCCAGCCGTCCGCCCCGGCCCGCCGGCTCCCGACGCGATCGCGTGCACCGCGTTCGCCTCCCCGCCGCTGCCGCTGCCTCCCGGCTCCTGCGCGTGACCCGACTCCACCGCCGCAGAATCTCTTTCCGCCGCCTCCAGTGACGTTGCGACCTTGACCGCTTGCGCATAGGTCACGTCGTCACTCTCGGCAAACAACCGCTGACGTATTAGATCACTTTTTAATCCACATACAAATTGATCTCGTAAATTGTCATTCAATTTGTCTCCGAACTTGCAATATTTTGACAGTCTTTTTAGCTCCGTCACATACCCAGCTATGTTTTCCCCTGCTAATTGCCTCCTTTGCCTAAAACGATACCTTTCCGCCAAGGCCGATGGCGCCGGTTGTAGATGCTGACTCATGCACTCGACCGCTTTCGCAAAGGTTAAATCCGCCGGCTTGTCGGGGCTAGCTAAATTCACTAGTAGTTCATACGCCTCATCCCCGATTGAAGCAATCATAACAGGTAGCTTCATTTCATCCGTAATTTTATTCACTTTGAAAAACATAGTTAAGCGGTCTACGTAAGATGACCATACCCCGCACTTAACGTCGAACTCACTCAATTTACCGATCGACATGGCAATAGTTTATTATTTAATGTTAATGTCCACTGCACGCACTGTTGGTATATTAATTCTCGTCGCCACTGTAATATCCTAGGTTGGTTATAGCCGCTAGGTATTCAGGAGATAGGAAAACACAGGTTACGGAGCTAACGTATATTGCAAACTGGCAGTCAAGTCCTCCCTACCCTCCATCTTCACAATCCATAATCTACCTACATTACAGTACTGTTAGGCGATGGGCTTGCAACCTGTCACTAATATACACTGTTAAACATCTTAGCCTAATTGTGCAAATTGTGGTTACAGAGTTATCAACAACTTTTTAGAGTTGTTGGTAATTCTGTAGCTCTGCCCACCCCACTCTGGGAATGAAGGCGTGAAGGTATGTATGTATGTACTCGTACATAGTATAAAACAACGTCGTTTCCGCCGTCTGTTCGCTGAGATCTTCTAAACTGCGCTACGGATTTTAATGCGGCTTTCGTCAATAGGTAGAGTGGTTCATGAGGAAGGTTTTTATGTGTAATACATTCTGGTTTACGTACCGATGTGTGTTACAGAGAACTCACATAAAGCAAAGCGAAGTGACGGCGGGCGCCAGTCGTTTATATTTACCTGAAAAGTCGGAAATTATTGTTGCATTTTTAGGGTTTATTTTTTGTTTACTACCGACCTAAATTAATTCTTGGGGGTTGGGAAAATATCTAAATTCTCATCATAGCCGAAAAAAACTGACTGCTGGTAGATTTTTACGTGTAAAAGTGCCCGTGCGGCCCCTACTTACTGCATCAACATTTTTTGTCTTTAGTCGGGACAATAATATCGAATTCATTTAAGAAATTTTCCGTGTAGTTGCTGGGTTAGAATTGTGCCACTCCATGTCTTCCCGTGGATGTCGTAAGAGGCGACTAAGGGAATAAAGGTTTGTAGTACTGTTAGGCGATGGGCTTGCCACCTGTCACTAATACACTGGGAAACATCTTAGCCTACTTGTGAAAAATGTGGTTAAAGAGTTATCAACAAGTTTTTAGAGTTGTTGGTAATTCTGTAGCTCTGCCTATCCCACTCTGGGATTGAAGGCGTGAAGGTATGTATGTATGTCATTTAAGAAAGATTCGCAGATAATTTAATTTTGATTAATAGCGGAACAAGGTTTTTTTTGTATATATTTAATTTAATTGTGTTTCTATTCCAGAATTGTTAACGCTTCATCTTTATAGACCAACATAAAGGGTGATAGCAGTTTCCTTAATTTTCTTTAATTATTAACTATAAATATATTTTCAAAACTGTCTATCTTTTTACCAAATTCTTTTATTCACATATTAATATTCTTAACGTGTGATATTATTAAATAAGTCTTCAGTTTCTTTTAAATTGTTCCGATTAATTTTATTCTCTATAAGATTTGGTAACCCTTTAGCAAGTAAATCAATTAAGGCGGGTTTATCTAGTGATTTATGTATCTCTACTAATAGTATTTTTTTAAAGCGTGTTCTCGCCATGCGCCTTGTCGCCTTCTATAATATTACATAAGTACTTTTTTCAGGAATTCTTGGTAGGTGTCCTAATAAGTTGGGTGGACACCGCTACCTGGTTCATCAGTTTTTTTTATTCAGAAACTTATCGAATATGTCATCAAATGACAAAATGAAAAATGAAATGAAATGATGAATGATTGACGACGTGACAGCCTAGTCGGTAGTGGCCCTGCCTACGAAGCTAGCGGTCCCGGGTTCGATCCCGGCAAATATTTGTGTGATGAGCGCGAGTATTTGTTCCTGAGTGTTAGGTGTTTTCTATGTATTTAAGTATGTAGTTATCTATATAAGAAAGTTTATCGTTACCTAGTACCCGTAGGCCAAACCTAGAGCTTAGTTTTGGGTTAGTTTCATTTTTCTGAGATTGTCCCATGATTTTTATTTTATTGAAGGAGCTCCATGAGCTGTTTCCAAAAACATATCACACCATTACATTTCAGCCAAATGTTTCATAAAAAATAAAAATCATATTTAAAACCTCCCTAGTTTAGGCTTTAAATAGGATTTTTCTTTCAGGAATGTGTATTAGGTGTCCTAGGAAGTATTTTAGACTTGGGTTAACATCCGCCACCTGGTCAATTTTCCAGCTACGACGTCATCAAAGATGGCGGCCGCCCGATCATATGCCATCTATATAGTTCTAAAATGTATAATGACAATGATATAACTTATTTTAAACTATTATACATATGATATGTTTATGTAGAAAAATGAGTGTTTGGTGGCATTTCTCAACATAACAGTGATTCACTTTTCTTTTTCTTATCAGTGTTTATGGTTCTCTGCCCTTTGGCAGAATTATGTTCGGCAAAATGTATCGTTTCATTTGCCACCCAGCTTTTTTCTGTAACTGTAAATATTTCAGGATGTTTATAAAAACTAACCTAACCTATAGGGTTCAACACTATGGTACTGAAATAAATCCCGGAATATTTACAAGGCTATCAGTACTCCTAGGTTTAATTCCCGGTAACGGGAAATATTTGTTTGGTTTACATTTTTTCTATAATTTTTATGATCTCATCAGAACTGACATTATTAAACGTTAGTTAGAAGTCGGATTGTACTTTGTGGACTGGTCAGATAACCGCGGACTAAATAGTCCCATTATCACGACACAAATGCGATGGATACATTTTCCATCTTGTTTCGAGCCTCATGGTTTGATTTAAATGTAAGTCCCAACTGCATTACGTGTTTATTACTTTTACAGAAAAATAGCGGATGTTAATAACACACATGTGAAACTGCCTTGATGACTTAAGTTGGATGGCAAACTTTTAATACTTCAAATATTGCGTTGTTTCTGATGGTCTTAGACCAGTAGATAGATAGATGGTGGGCAGATATTAATACAATATGGCTGATAATACTCGCAGTGATTGCAGTTTCCTAGAAAAACAGCCCTTTCAATGTTATTATTTCCTGGTCCTATCCTATATGCTGAATGCTACAAATGAATCTGTTTTGACTGTTCTGTTGCCACTGTCGTCCGATATCTCGGTTCGGTTCGCTTGCGTGTCCAGTGTGCCATAGTACTGGCGCCAGGGAAAAAAGTTTTGGCATTGTTCTCGCGCAGGGGTGGTCGGTGCTTCTACCCGTATAAATACAGCGCAGCCCCATCGGCCGCTCCACTCTGCGCCGAGGGCTGCAGGGAGGCTGCCGTCTCGTCGTGCGCGGTCCGTGTCGGGTAAGTTACTAAAACATAACACATCTTGTGGGGCAGATCAGTTAAAGTAATCTTTCATATCATAGATGTAATTGCACCCCATCTGGCATTAATTTAAAATAATTGCATATCACAGGGGATCTTTCCAGATCTAATGAAATATTGTTAAGTCATACCTCTTTTGAAATCGGGCGAGATGACCGATTCAACGAACTTCCTTCCCGTTTCCATACTACCAGTTTTGAGTAAAGTCTTTGAGAAACTAATGCTGCATGATATGTTAGGTCACTTTAATGGAAATAAACTGCTTAGCAATAATCATTTCGTCTTTACAAGCGGTCGATTAACAATTGATGCGGCATCTGTACTCATTATTTCCAGAAATCTTGCGATGCAGTAGGAATATTTTGTGATCTTTCTAAAGCTTTTGATTGCATGGATCAAACGACCGTTATTTTAAAATTAGAAAATTAAGAATTGTCTAATAAAGCTTTAAGTCTTATGTCTTCTTATCGAAGTGATAGAACTCTTAAAGTTGTTGTACACAAAATGCAATCTGTTGGAGCTACAGTGAAAATAGGTGTGCCTCAAGGCTCAAGGCACGGGAAGGCTTTATATATTGACTTACCACCAATAACAAACTTTGTGATATTTTATTTTTTGCTGATCATACTTCACTAATTTTCAAGGTAGATAGAAAGTCCGTAGACTACAGTAGGATAAACGCCTCGCTAGTTAAAGTAGCTGTACTTAATTGGTTTACTGGCTACAATTTGCTACTAAATACTAAGAAAACTAAATGTGTTTTGTCCAATTCGCCTATTGTTAAACCGGTGGATTCTAGATACAAATAGTGTGCAAATGGTAGATAAAATTCGCTGCCGCGAAGACACACTTACTTGTTCATTGCTGTTTTCTGTTGGGTGAATAATAGTTATTTGTTATACAAGTGGGGAAAGTTGTATTTTACCTGCGAGTGTTCATTTGAAACACGAGCTAGCGAAAGGATTCTATGATTGACCACGAGCGAAGCGAGTGGTTCAAAAATAGAATCCTGAGCGTAGCAAGTGTTTCAAGACACGAGACGTAAAATAACTTTTCACCCGTGTATAACACAAAACTTTTCACCTCACTATAGCGAGGAAACTAAGAAAAGAGTTTGTACTGTAAGCTCAGTTCCGCATTTTGCACGGTTTTCTGTAATTCCACAGGTGTTAATACGTCTTTATCACTCGAATCACTCATTTATAATAACAAAACAAACTAGAAAAACATGCGAATATTTAACGTTGACTACTACAGCGAGGAAACTAAGAAAATGGTTTGTACTGTAAGCTCAATTCCGCATTTTGCACGGTTTCCTGTAATTCCACGGGTGTTAATACGTCTTTATCACTCGAATCACTCATTTTTAATAACAAAACAAACTAGAAAAACATGCGAATATTTTAACGTTGACGGCTTAATAGAAAAGTTTTGACGTACTTAAGTTTTTTTTTTATTATTTCGGATGCGTTTTGTTTGCACATCGACTTATTTGGACTGTCAGAACATTTTATCCGTTTTTAAAACAAGAATGAAGGTTAATTTTGAATGCTGATATAAATGAATTAAAATAAAGTAGTAAGACTGTATTTAGTGTTTTTTACTCGATGCAATTCATTAATTGTGATGTTAAAAATTCAGCACTTGTAAGGTTTTACGTTTGGTTAGCTGTCAAATATCACTTAAGCTGCCTTCAAATGTCAAAACTCTTCCCTCACTTGTGGATAAAAAGCGATTTTCTCAATAGATATCAAACAAACAAAAAAGGCTTTCCGAGCTAGTGAGATGAAAATGTATTTTTCTTTAAAAATGTGCGCACAGCTACCCCAAGTACGCAGCCCTTGGATAAAATAACAGTAATATTCAACAACTGCCATTTTCAATCGGATTATACATAATGTATGTATATAATATGGATAAGTTCGAAAATTTTTTGACCGCTGTTTCGTTTTTCCGAAAATATAATTTGGCCGAAAATAATTTTTCTCTGAAACCGTTTAAGTTTCATGGATTTTTATAAAACGAACCTAACCTAACCTACAGGTCTTTAAATATATTTTAAAAAGTTAATGGATTCAGAGAAAAATGATTTTCGGACAGATACATTTTCGGACAAACGAAATAGCGGACAAAAGTTTTTCGAAACATCGATAAATACCATATTATGTCCGCGACCGGACATGACGTGCGCTTATGCGACCTCTTAGTAAAACCCTATCATCTAACCCATTGATTTCTATGCGATTAAGATATCTATACACCTCTTTTACATAAGCATCAGTATCTCTTATATATAAACTTGCCAACTTCAAGTGATAGGTTGCCAAAGCGAACAGAATCAAATCTTCGTTGGTCAGCCTTGGAAAGTCATTTACCCTATTGGCGTCCAGTCTTTGAAATGTGCTACCCTGTGGCGATTTAGGTTGTTCTCGTTTACGTAGTCGGCCAGCAGGTAGGGCTTAGTTATAAATAGTTTGTGTTGCAACTCACATAGGTATTTTTTTCAGGAGAGCTGATTAAAGTTTACTATTATTTTTAATTGTTGTAACTACCTATTGCACTTTTCTTGGTGAAAATTAAATAAAAACGTGGAAAAGTTATTGTAATATTTATTTAACAAACACGTGTTTTGTCTTTATCAATTGCGTGAAATAAAACTATCAAAAAATACAAAAAAATCAAAGAATCTCCGACATACTTCAGAATATCTTTGGTAATCTTATGACGTATTTCGTAATGATAAATAAAATGTAACATTTTTTTAAAATCTTCAATGATGCTTTTTGCAATAACTGCATAAACATTACAATTGCTCTATAGAATAATGTCACTCTTTGGGTTAAGACATTCGTATTATTATAGTTACAGTACTCTTATTATTACAGACGTAACACGAACTCGGCCATTATTTAACAAAAAAATGCAGCAAAACGCAACATAGAATAAAGATATACAATCTCACTTTAAGTCTTACTATGACGGATAAAATATCCCTAGAAGAAGAGCTAAGACTGGAGAACAGGATATTTGTGTTAACTTCGGTAGATATCATTCTGAGATGTAATGTTCATGAGGAGACTTGTAGAGACGCAGTAGGTACCGCTGTCAATAAAATAATCATTTTTTACAAAATTAAATAGAAAATAAAACAACTCCAATATCTAAAAAATCTAATTAATTATCTCAATTGTTCGACGATGCGCAAGCCTAGTTGGTGGTGACCCTGCCTACGAAGCTAGCGGTTTTGGGTTCAAATCCCGGTAAGGGCAGATATTTGTGTGATGAGCGCGAATGTTCCAGAGTCATGAATGTTTTCTATGTATCACTACATAGTATAAAACAAGGTCGCTTGCGCTGTCTGTCCCTATGTATGCTTAAATCTTTAAAACTACGCAACGGATTTTGATGCGGTTTTTTTTAATAGATAGAGTGATTCTTAAGGAAGGTTTATATGTATAATACATTCCACGCGGGCGAAGCCGCGGGCGGGTCGCTAGTTTAAGTATATATTTCTCTATATAAGTATTTATATCATTGTCTAGTACCCATAGTGCAAGCCTAAGGCTTATTTTGGGACTAGGTCAATTGGTGTGACATTGTCTCCTGATATTGATTTATTTTATGGCATAAGAAGGCAATCGAGCACACAGGCCACCTGATGGTAAGTGGAAACTGTGACCCATAGACATTCGCATTCACAAGACTGAAAATGCACTGCCAACCCTGAGAACTAAGATGGAATGCCTCTATGCTAGTCATTTCACCGACACCAGTTAAACCTGACACTCCTCCCGCTGCGCTCGTCGTCGTACCTAACTTTCTAGTTTTATAATAATACGTCGCAGATGCGAAATAGGGCGTTAAAATGTACTGTTGTTGAAACGTATTATCAAATATAGTAACACAGGTGAAACGATTTTCTATGTAGTAAGAATTTTGAGTACTGAAACTTACGTTAGACCAAAATTATAGTAAAAGCCATTCGATGAACGACTATATCGTTGAACAAATAAAATAATGAAGTAGAATTCGATAAATTGATTCTTCCGTAAAAGGCAATTCGAGGAAACGCATGAGCGATTTAACGGAGTTCGATAAATTATTCTTATGTTGTAATACAATTCTGCGAATAGTGTTATGGGAAACGATAATCGATGAAATGATTTTCGATAAAATGATGGATTACCATCGTGGGGACATCCAACTCATAACTGATGGTGACTGACTTTGGGGAAACTCAATGAACATTGAAGCCCGAACTTACGAGTATAATTACTAGAATCGGGTAGTATTTATTAGTTTAGTTTAGTTTTGTTTATTTTTTCATCAATGTAATATTACAATATAAATTGCATTGCATGTCAAAAAATACGAAATTACAATAAACAAAACATTTTTTTTATTTTATTAATTACATTTGAAGTACTTGTTGAGTACGCGGTACGGAACTTCTGAATTAGTGTTAGTAAAAATTCGATCAGAATCGTGTTTAAGTATATAAAATCGTCGCCAATAGCAGTTGACTAAGTAAATACTAAGCAATGTCTATGCTAATTTCTGAGGATAGACATAATTAAGTAACTGTGAGTTTTTTTTGTGTTTAAAATATGGTAACTTTGTGTTATACTGCATGGTTTAAGATGAGTTATGTAAAAGTTACTAAACTTAGAGTTTTAAAAAAAACTGCAGATACCTCAACTCAATGTTGTGGTTGCCGGGTTAGAATAGTGTCACTCCATGTCTTCCCGTGGATTTCGTAAGAGGCGACTAAGGGAAAAATAAAGGCTTCTAGTACTCTTAGGCGATGGGCTTGCAACCTGTCACTAATACACTGGTAAACATCTTAGCCTATTTGTGCAAATTGTGGTTACTGAATTATCAACAACTTTTTAAAGTTGTAATTCTATAGCTCTGCCTAGCCCACTTTGGGATTGCAGGCGTGAAGATATGTAAATATGTATGTAATTTTAAAACCATCATATAATATAAATTTTGAGGAACATTATGACGTTAGAACTGCACCCGGCAAACAAGTACACCCGCCTATTTTTTTTTTTTTAATTATTATCGACATTCCTAATATACTCATAGCAACTATTCAAGGTATGAACATAAATTGTCTGTGTAGATTTGTAACGTATCAGTCAAAGTCAAACTTCTTTCACTTCTCTTACAATGAAGTGTTCTCGTAATATTTTGCTGCATCTACATCAGAGTATTAAAACATAATCGCAGTGTACAATGCACGCAGTATGCACGCGGAGTGCCTATTGAAATAGAATATCAATTTATTAAAAAGAGACTAAGATCTAGGTAGGCGCTTTATTAAAAAAAAGTACACCAGCGAAAGAGCGTGTCATCATGGCACTTACGGTTCGTTTATTGTTTGTTTGTTCGTTTTGTAAGAAACGCAGTCTTTCGGTAATATAATAACTCAACAAAATAATAAATAATAAGAGCCGTTGTAACTTTTGCATGTTTTTGGACTTAAGGTTCCGAAGATAATTATAAGAGGGGGCACAATGTATGCTACTTTCGGAGCGATTTTCACATTCACTTAATAAAAAAACGACGGAACCCTAAAAAGTGGTGTTTGTGGTAAGGCCTCCCCCAAGGCTCTTCACTCAGACCGGTCTTGTGCTTTTCGCATCCACCGCATTCCCGCGATCCTTACAAGGTCGTAATTCCATCTTGTTGGAGGCCTACCTACAGTTCGTCTCCCGGTCCGGGACGCCACTCAAGAACCTTATTACCCCATCGGCCATCAGTCCTGCGAGCGATGTGTTCCGTCCACTGCCACTGAAGTTTAGCTATTCTTCGGGCTATGTCGGTAACCTCACGGTTCTAACGCGGATATCATCATCACGCAGAGAAACCCCGAGCATAGCCCTTTCCATAGCCCTCTGAGTGACTTTGAACTTCCTTATGAGGCCCATTGTTAGCGCCCACGTCTCAGATCCGAAAGTCATCACTGGCAACACACACTGGTCAAAGACTTTTGACTTAAAACACTGCGGTAATTTGGACGAAACGGTGCAGTATGTAATTACTCTAAGTCACCAGTAAATTTGTGCGAAATATGAAATTGGAGAAAATAATCGTTTTAAGGTTTAATTTATAGTAAGTTGTAGCCCCTTGCCACTCATCGCCATATCTATTTATTTAGATATTTTACGTGTATTATTATTATAGTTAGTATTAAGGTATATTTATATTTTATATACCCGCATGTTGTATATACAGGGTATCGTGCATCGTTAGAAAAATTAAAATGGCGAATTGGCTTAGCCACTATCTTTTTTTTTTTTAATTCATTTCTAACCGTGGCAGCTCTTAGAACTATTTAAAAAATGCATTAAAAAATCCGTGCGGAGAAAATATGTTTTGGGGCCCGACAAAGATAGCAAATAACCATGATCCGGCATTTTAATTTCACAAACGATGCACCAACCATCCTGTATTTTATGGAAACAATTTTTTCAACGCATCTTTTCTTCGCACCGACGACTGTTGTTTTTTCTGTTTCGCCTACTGGTTGACTGGTAGAGAATACCATGGGGCATTATGTCCGCTTTTTGTACTTAATTGTTTTTTGTGCAAATAAATAATAAATAAATAAACAGACAACTAGTGACTAGTTAATATCAAATCTTTTTTTGTAATAGATTCTCAAGATGGACCACGGAATGGAGCCATTTGTCATTGAATCGGAGACTGAAGAACATCTCACCGTAAAAGAATCCTTAAAAAGAAAACACGTTGACGATTTCGACGAGTTTGAAGCAGGAAACATGTACACGCCGTTCGACATGATGTCTACTTGTGCAACAGACGCGACCGAAGACGAAGAGTACTATGAACCACCGGCTGTAAAACAAGCTCTGTTATCAAATGAAAAGTCCCTAATATCAGAAGTTTGCGAGCCGGCAATGGCGATCGCGAATATCTTTAAAATACCTGAAAACAAAAGCGCTCCAAGGAAGATTGTAATGCCTAAAAACACTACATCAACAATAACGTCGCCTTCGCCTTGCGTCGTACTTTCTACCTTAGCGGAGTCCTCCTCAGCGGCTCCTTCCTCAGCGGTTTCATCCTCGGCGGCTTCTTCCACAGCAGTCTCTTCCTTAGCGGTTTCTTCCTCAGCGGTTTCATCCTCGGCGGCTTCTTCCACAGCAGTCTCTTCCTCAGCGGGTTCTTCCTCAGCGGTTTCTTGTTCAGCGGTGTCGCCCCCCATGCAGGTCGTGCGGCCCGTGGTCGACCACTACCCGCAGCTACCGACGATGTACGCGGCCCCGATGTATTACCCGGAGACTACGCGCGTCCCTCAACCACAAACAGTCCTTGATCGTGAAAATGAAAGAAATAAATGGAAAAATTTCTTGGCATGGGAAAATAAATATAATTATTATGGAGCCCTGTATACTAAACGAGAAGATCAAAATTAAATGTTTAAAAAAAATCATTAAATCTTTTTGGAGGCGGTTCATTGGTTTTAGGGTTCCGTACCCAAAAGAGTGCCAACCCTATTCGCTGGCCGTCTCTTCGCTTGTCTGTCTGGCTGTCAACGGGCTGTATCTTTAAATGTATCTTCTCGTGAAGCGATATAGATAAATAAATATATTTTTTAGGATATGCATTTCAATTGCCGCCATTACGACAGATAATAGATATAAAAGTAAATTAAAAATGAAAGGAGCCCTCATAAAAACTTTTGTTTTCGCTAGATCTCAATTGTCGCCGTATGTTTTTCGTTTACGTAGTCAAAATATGGACCTTAGTATATTAATAAATATCAGAAGAACAGCTCAAGGCAAAGGCGCTGCTCAATTGCTCATCACACAAATATTTGGTGTAGACTAAGTTAACCGCGTTGTCAAAGAAATCTAAATGCGAGTACCATCTTCAACGGAATCTACTGCTATATCCAAAATAAAATCTCCCGGTCAAAAAATGCACCCTGATAGCAATACGATAACGACTCTATTTACGAATAGGAATGATTCTTAATTGTGATCAAAAGTTTAAAATGTTTTAATAAAAAAGGATTTGTCACGAACGAGGTCACTGTTGCAAAAATACAAGGCTTCGACCACTGTGAGCCATCCTGGACGCGTCTGTATAAAAGCCGTCGTCTGACGGCTGTGGCCCTGCGTCGCTATGCCTTCGGACTGTCAAAATGAAAACGATTGCGATTGCAAGTGGTGGTTAAGCAATAGGCCCTCTGGTCCCGACAAGATGTTTTGCAAGAACGTTATCGTGATTGTATAGGACTGACGTAAGCTGACAGCCGGTCGCATCAAACGATTATGTCAATTCCATACGTTTTGACAGGTACGATTACGATAGCGTTTTGCATCTGTCTTTTGAATCCCACTCGTCCAGGAAGGCTCACTCACTAGTCTCTGCAGTATTGTCCAGTACTTCTTAATAGCTTTCGGCTGGCTATCGCTATCACGCTTGCACTCGCAACTGACAGTATATTTGTCACTCGTGTGTCATACAAAAATGCAAAATTGTCGATCGTTCAGAAAATGGTAGCACTGTACAATTTTATTGTGATTCTATTTAATGATATCATCATCATCATCATCATCATTATCAGCCGCAAGACGTCCACTGCTGGACAAAGGCCTTAAAGATATATTTTAGTTTAATACTAAGTCGTGCCTGTTTAGAATGTCTATGGAATTATGAGTTTTGTGGATGATGGTGACAACATTATTTTTTTAGGTAATTTTGTGTGTTTAATACTATTAACAATTGAGCTATATTTTCTCGCATTTTTGGAGAAAAGGACCACACGAGCCTCGGCCGGGAAGGGCGGTTGCTGGACTCGTATAAGAGCTTATATTTACTCGTCCTGCAACGGACTGGTCCCGGTTTCTGAAGTAATGTACTATTTGTTCACCACAGTGCTTTAAAGTTCGACCAAGCTTATTGTCAAGATTGTAACTTTGACATAGATTGTAGAGAAAAATAAAGGTTCCTTAAATTTGTAGTGACACATTATAGCGCAACTAAAAGTATTAATTTATAAAATTAGTTAAATCTCTTAAAAATGGCAAAAAACTGGATCATGATGCGATTTTTTTTTTTTTTTAATTACTAGTGGAGTGGCACTATTCTAACCTGGCCACCACACGTGAAAATGCAAAATGTGGTTACAGAATTATTAACAAGTTTTTAAAGTTGTAGGTAATTCTGTTGCTCTGCCTCCCCCACTCTGGGATTACAGGCGTGAAGGTATGTGTGTGTGTGTGTATGTGTTTTAAATTACGATTATCTCGTAAACCGAAATTATAATTTAATTGGATCCATGTTAGATTTGTGACATGACGTTATCACGTTACCGTATTGTTTTAACTTGGTCGCCATTATCGTCGAGTTATTAAACGCCGCGGTCGTGACGTTTACGATACGGTAACATGTCAAAACAAAATGATTATACCTGTTTAAATATAGCCCCTTATTTATCTGTGTGGTCACCGGGTTAGAATAGTGCCACTCCATGTCTTCTCGTGGATGTTGTAAGAGGCGACTAAGGGAATAATAAAGGCTTCTAGTACTCTTAGGCGATGGGCTTGCAACTTGTCACTAATACACTGGTAAACATCTTAGCCTGATTGTGCAAAACGTGGTTACAGAATTATCAACAACTTATTTAAGAGTGCTTGGTAATTCTGTAGCTCTGCCTACCCCACTCTGGGAATGAAGGCGTGAGCTTATGTATGTATGTATGTATGTAAATATAGCCCTCGGTTGATTTTGGACCTCTAAACATATTTAGAGGGACACCAGTACGCATTGCCTACAATAACAATTTGACTAAGTAATACTTAATTGATCAAGAAAAACAAAAACGTTCAACTTTGCCACCACATTTTTCGTAAGACGGAATAGTTATAAAGAAAGTACTTAGTTATAATAACCAAAGATAATATCATTATGAATGATCTCAGTATTAATGCCCCATTATTTTGTAAAATACCAACTCAAGTATAACAATATCCCGGACTTGAGATTGTCTGTGGTTTTGAATTAGGTCTGTATTGTGCTAAAAGTGCAGATGAAGTTGAGGTGTATACTCGTTTATTCAATGAAGACAGAATTCCAAAAAAATCGTGTATTTATTTCTAAAGTTATTGTTTATACCTAAATCCTAATACTGATTTTTTTAAACGGAACAGATTCAAATCTACTTTAGGTATTCAACGTAGAAACCAGGTCATCGGTGCCGAGAAAAACGTACACTGCTTTGCTCGCGTTTTGAATCAACCTTCAGGTTTTATTAACGTTATACATATAGAAAGAAAGAAAGAAAAAATATATTCAGCCAGAACAAATATTTATAAATAAAACACGACAAACAATTATACAAAAAAGGCGGTCAAAAGGCTCCGCTCCGCAACATGTGACGAATAACTTTGCGACGCTGATGTTCTGCCAGGTGCTGAAAATCTTAAGCTGATTTACCTAAAGCGACAGTGGGATGGGGTCGGAGTTAAGGTCAAGCGACATTGGTTACAAACATTTTTCAGTCTTATTCATTAAGGTGTACCATTTTGCAGTGCAAGATAATGCATTATTAAATTATTTTTAAATAGTATTTAGACTTTTTGAATCTAATAGGTGGATTCCAATACTTTCTTGTCTGGTTGCGAAAAGTTCCATACAAAGTCATGGAGAGGTGGGACAGGGATACAAGAATACAGCTGCAAAATCTAGCCTGTCCCATATCTAAGCTATTTGTCCAAACAAGCGTACTAAACAAATCATCATCATCATCAGCTTATATTAGTCCTATGCAGGACGTAGGCCTTTCCCGATTCTCCCATTGCTCGCCAACGAGCACGATTCGTGGGAACTCTCATCCAGCTCTTGTCAGCCACCTTGCGAAGATCGTCTCTCCACCTAGTCTGAGGGCGTCCTACACTACGTTTGCCTATTCGCGGTTTCCACTCAAGAATACGATAACTCCAGCGATTATCAGTACTACGACACAAATGCCCGGCCCACTGCCACTTCAAGCTGCTAATTCGATGGGCTACGTCGATAACCTTAGTTCTCTGTCGGATCACCTCATCCTGGATCCGATCCTCCACAGAAACTCCCAACAAAGCCCTCTCCATAGCTCGCTGAGTGACTTTATATTAGTGAACCAGCCCTATCATAAGTGTCCACGTCCACTAAACAAATAATACCGGGTTAAGGCAACACATTAAAGTTGTAGCTGGCAGTTTGCTTGGTAGGTACTTCATCAATGGGTAACTTAAGACCCGGCGAGCTGACTTTGTACACGGTAGTAAGAGGGTTCGAAACTAAATAAATAACCAAGTCTCAGAGGACCCACCCAACGTATCCTAGTTCCAAACTAAGCTAAGTTTGAACTATGGGTACAAGGAAACGATTAACATTTCCTCTAAAATTGCCGCGAAATTCGACTCGATAGGATTACTTTGTATTTATGCAATATTATTTAACGTGTATACTTACTCGATTGTGTCCAGTCCTACCGTCTAGTTCCCGGGGTCCTGACGGATGAACTTGGGCTCCGAGGGATCTGTCGTGTGACTTCCCCGGAAGTAAGGACTCGTACACGTGTAACTACTGACTTTTATCGACTACGAGCTTTTAACTGTGGCTTCAATTTTTCATCACTTAGGTCGGGTTTTAATTTCGACAGCATAAAAATGGTAACTACTGCGGATTATAGGTACATTTATATATTCCACCAAATATACTTTGCTCAAACACAGAGGGGTTGTGATTCTATGAATCTACTTACATTCATCTAACTGCAACATTAATAACTGGAACACAGCCAATATCCATTTACAGTCTCCCGGAGCATCATTTAATATAAAGAAGGGCGCCCAACAAGGTGATCCGCTATCGCCTAAGCTGTTAAATGCCATTCTCGAGCAGATCTTTGAAAAATTGACGATTGGATGAGTTAGGCAGAGTATTGAACTCTGCAAAAAGAGGTTGACAAATCTGTTTTGCCGATGACATCGTCCTTATCTTATTGAGTGCAGTGCGATGAGCGACCGGAGACGGACGTGTCACATTGCACAGTTGCAATTGTAATTCGCGAACTGCGCGGCTTTAGCCGCTGCCCGGACTTTTGCTATGGGTGGGTGTTTCTTCGAGAAGGACTGTTTTTGCCTCATTCATCTGCCTTTTTTGAATGTTGATTATAGAAACGGTACAACAGGTAAAACATAAATAAAATACCATACTTAAAAACATACAGGGTGTATACGGAGGGGTGGATCAAACGAAGGTCAAAGGTAGGGGACCTCAAGGGCTACCGAATTGACCCCCATGTATGTTCAGCGATTTTCATTTGTTTCAGAGTTACGAGCTTTTTTGTGAAAATTTCAGAAATGTCGGATTTCCGGTATAATTCCTTTGTGGTAGCTAAACTATTCGACCTATCACTGTGTTTTTTTTTTGAGAGTAGTCAGATAGCGGACCTAACAAATAACAATGCCATTTTGAGTCATGGCATCATACATTTTACAATAAAAAATAAAACTCTCAATAATTTGAGCACATTGAAATTTTCCATGAACATTCACAGGTCAAAATTTTTAAATTATCACATAACTTTTTTTTTTGCAAAGTACTTTATTAACTACCTTGGTTTATGGAGAATTAGCACTGTAATTTTTTTTTAGATAGTCTCACGGCATCCCCTTGAAAATAGTATGGAAAGGGAATAAGTAGTAAAAATCACTTTTTAAATATCCAAGTAAAATATTTTTTAAATGGAAAATGAAAACGGAAAATCATATTTAAAGAGAATGTAAGATTAAAACACCACCTTAAATGTAACGCCTTTATTCCTTAATTGTAATTAATTAAAGTAAATGTTCAAAATGTCCACCATTATTTGCTATACACGCCCTGCACCTTTTAAAAAAATTACTTTTATGTTTGCGGAATGCCTCTACGTTTTCACTGATAGTTCTTTGGGCTTGTGTTAGTTTTACGCGTAATTCTTCAATTGAATTAAACTCAGATTTGTAAACTACCTCCTTGTAAAATCCCCAGATAAAAAAATCTACAGGATTTAGGTCCGGAGATCTTGGAGCCCAAGCTATCGGTCCTCCGCGACCTATCCATCTCTGTGGAAATTCTTGATCGAGATATTGTCTCACAATTCGAGCAAAATGGCACGGTGCTCCATCACACTGAAAGTACATTCTCCTGCGTGTTTCCAAATTAACATCATCTAACATGGAACTGAGGTTCTGTTGTAAAAACGATAAAAAATTATTTCCATTCATTCGACTTGGCAACTCATAAGGTCCCATCAGTTGTCCGTTAAATACTCCTGTCCACAAGTTAATACTAAATTGGTGCTGGAAACTGTGACGTCGGACCAAATGAGGATTTTGGTACGTCCGAGAATGGTAATTATGCATGTTAAAAATACCTGATCGAGTAAAACATGACTCGTCTGTCCACATTACATTGTTAAAAAAATCAGGATCAGCCTCATATCTGCTTATCATATCTTGACAAAAAGCAACTCGTCGTGCGTAATCAGCCGGTAATAAATCTTGCACCTTTTTGTAGTGGTAGGGATGCATGCCCTCTGAACGTAAAATTTTATGGACAGCTCCATGCGAGAGACCAATATTACGACCAATTACCCTCGTGCTTGTTGATGGATCGCGGTGCACTTCTTCTAAAACGTTGGATATTTGATCTGGGTCTATCGTTGGCACTCCTTCAGATTGAGCAGTTCCAGGTATACGACCTTCTAAATACGCGTTATGGACGCGTATGAAGACGCGATAGTCAGGATAAGAACGGATTCGCTCTCCTCTTCGTGTAAGTTGTTCCTGGTACATCCTGGCAGCTGCACGAGCGTTTCCTTGAGCTGCACCGTAGCAATAATGCATTTCTGCATACTCTCGTGGGGTCATAACTCATTACCCTTTAAATGTAATCACTCAGTTAATTAAATGTGTTATTTTTAACAAGATGCATTAGCTTAATTACGCAATGAATGACAAAGAATTATTTTTTCTATTGTTTTCAATTATTATTTTTTTGCTAACCCAGTAACATTTAAAAAAAAAAACTCTTAAATCAACCTTACAAACCAGTGTAGGCATTTTTAATTCGTGGATATTTATTTAGATCATTATTATTGTTGTAATTTTGATTAATGTTAAAATTATTACTATTTTTTTTAATAATAAAAATGTATTTTGATGTACTAGTCCTATTTAAAAAATATTTTACTTGAATATTTAAAAAGTGATTTTTACTACTTATTCCCTTTCCATACTATTTTCAAGGTGATGCCGTGAGACTATTTAAAAAAAAAATTACCGGGCTAATTCTCCATAAACCAAGGTAGTTTATAAAGTACTTTGCAAAAAAAAAAGTTATGTGATAATTTAAAAATTTTGACCTGTGAATGTTCATGGAAAATTTCAATGTGCTCAAATTATTGAGAGTTTTATTTTTTATTGTAAAATGTATGATGCCATGACTCAAAATGGCATTGTTATTTGTTAGGTCCGCTATCTGACTACTCCCAAAAAAAAAAACACAGTGATAGGTCGAATAGTTTAGCTACCACAAAGGAATTATACCGGAAATCCGACATTTCTGAAATTTTCACAAAAAAGCTCGTAACTCTGAAACAAATGAAAATCGCTGAACATACATGGGGGTCAATTCGGTAGCCCTTGAGGTCCCCTACCTTTGACCTTCGTTTGATCCACCCCTCCGTATACACCCTGTATATCGTGGGCCCTGTATAGCTGCATTTTTTTTGTCTGATATATTGCTCAGACTAATGAGTGTATCTGATGAATGAGAACTACGCCAGAATAATGAGGAATCACAAACATATGAATGAGATTCTGGTCAGCTTAATTAGATTTATCGTATAATTTTTTTTTTTTTTTTTTATGGTATAGGAGGCAAACGAGCAGACGGATCGCCTGATGGAAAGCGATTACCGTCACCCATAGACACCCGCAGCACCAGAGGAGTCACAGGTGCGTTGCCGGCCTTTCAAATGAGAGTACGCTCTTTTCTTGAAGGTTTGAAGGTCGTAACGGTCCGGAAATACCGCAGGCGACAGACCATTCCACAGTTTAGTTGTGCGAGGCAGGAAATTCCGTGTGAAACGCACAGTTGTGGACTGCCAACCATCTAGATGATGGTGGTGGAATTTCTGTCGCGTAGGACGAAGGCGGAAGGATGCGGCAGGAATTAATCCGAACAGCTCCTCGGAGCACTCCCCGTTGTACAAGCGATAGAGAATGCAGAGTGAGGCTACATCTCTACGCAGCGCCAAGGAGTCAAGCCGACCAGAAGTACGCTGGCAGCCGACAATTCGAGCGGCTCTCCGCTGGATGCGGTCCAGAGGGAGAAGCTGGTTTTGGGGAGCCCCAGCCCACAGATGAGAGCAGTATTCCATATGTGGCCGTATCTGCGCCTTGTACAGCTGCAGGCGGTGGGCCGGAGTGAAATACTGTCTCGATCTGTTGAGCACACCGAGCTTCTTCGAGGCCAATTTGGCCTTACCCTCTAAATGACCGCGGAACTGGACGTCACTCGAAATGTTGACACCGAGGATTCCGATACTGGCTGAGGCAGTGAGGGGAGTGCTCTCAAAACGAGGAGATGCATCGAACGCCAACTTCTTAGCGGTGAACGCGCAAACTTGAGTCTTTGTGGGGTTAAAACGGACTAAATTAAGTCGACCCCATTCTGAAACTTTTTTAAGAGAAGTCTCAATTTTAGACACAAGTTTGTTTCGGCTCTCGACGACGTTGTCCCGAGAAATATTGGCGCGGCCGGTGTAGAAGGTATCGCCTGTGCTATCATCCGCATAACAGTGAATGCCGCAGACTTGCAACATGTCATTGATATGCAGAAGGAACAGCGTGGGTGATAGTACACAGCCTTGAGGGACACCAGCATTAACAGAGATGGAGTCAGAGCATGCACCGTCAACTAAGACTTTTATGCTTCTATCTGCTAGGAAGCTGGTAACCCACTCGCATAATCTCTCGGGAAGCCCATAAAGCGGAAGCTTAGAAAGTAGTGCTTTGTGCCAAACCCGATCAAAAGCCTTCGCAATGTCCAAACTAACTGCCAATGCTTCGCCCTTAGTCTCGATCGCCTGTGCCCATCGATGTGTGAGGTAAACTAGAAGATCACCAGCCGAGCGGCCCCTACGGAAACCGTATTGTCGGTCAATAAGCAGCTGGTGGTCCTCTAGGTACCTTAACCCTTAATTTGGCAAAAATAAAAAAAGTCGGGAATTCAAACCCTTTTTGATTTTGAATCAGCAAAAAAATAAAAAAACATTCCAAACATTAAAAGTGAACATTATAGTATGTTCACTGTGATGTACACTGCCAAATTAAGGGTTAAAAGCTGGCAGTTGATGATGGACTCCATTATCTTCGAGAACAGGGAAGTTATGGCTATTGGCCTGTAGTTGGACGGGTTTGAGCGGTCGCCTTTTTTAGGGATCGGGTGCACCAAAGCTGACTTCCATGAAGTCGGGACTACGCCAGAGGAGTACGAAAGTCGAAAAAGACGCGTTAAAACCGGTGCCAGCTCTGGAGCACATGTCTTCAACACAATAGGAGGGACTCCATCGGGCCCACTCGACTTATGAATGTTGAGGGAAAAAAGTGCTTTACGCACCGAGCTTTGATGGAACCGGACATCCGGCATGCTGCTCTCGCGCATTTATAGTTTGAATAATTTTAAACCCAATTAATAACGTATTTCATACATTATATACATTAGAAATGGAAATAAATAAAAGGAATTTAAGTTATAATAATTTTAATTGGACAAAAAATGGTAATTGGAACAATATAATAATTTTCGTAGCTAAACAAAAAAATAACATGATTTTTTTCTTATTAGAGTGAATAGGTAGTAATAATTTTAACTGATGGATGTTTTTATTTCGAGATTAAAATAACAGCCATTAAACACAAAAAAAACTAACTATCACAGATTCAGAAGTAATAGAAATTAGCCTTTTAATTAAACACTTATCAAAATAATAAGAAGTAAAGATCTATAAAAAAACAGTGAAATTATTAACAATTGAGATCTTTACACCTTAACTATAATATAAATGCGCAACAAATTAGGAACAAAATCTTCAAAAAATTATAGCATCTAAGATCTGTACCAAATAAAGTACGAGTACAAAATAAAAATAGGCCTTCTCATTTTTTCTGTCTGAGAATATTACCAATTGAGATCTATAAACATTGGCTATAAACCTATAGCCCTATATTCTTAACAAATAAGAAAAAAATCTTATAACAATCTTATAACAGCCTCTGTGATCTGTAACAATAATTTGTCAAGTAGGTAGGTCAAAGTTAACATTGTCCTTCTAATAAACTATCTAGTAGTATACAAAATGTATAAACAGTATGAAAATATCTATTGCGATCTTTAAAAATTCTCTATAAAATACCTATAAGTTTAACAAATTAAGGAAAAAAAATAGTGGTGTTCTCATTACTTAGACTTAAGTAATATGATCTGAAATTATTTCTCCATTTCTTCCTTTGCAGTCTTTGTTCTCGGGGATTCATTTCCTCAATCGATAGCTGTTTTTTTTCTTGTTTTCTTCGTAAATAGGATTTTCTGTACTTTTCTTGTTTCTCTTTCCACAAGTCTTCGTTTTCTTTAATACGTTGATACCTTTTTTTCTCAGCTAATCTCTTTTTCCGTAGTCGTTCTTCTTTTCCTTGTTTCTTTGGTTTTGCCATGTTGCATGCTACGATATCTAAATAAAAAATAAAAATAATTAACACCAACTAATCATTAATCAGCACTTTACTAATTCATCTGGCTAAACGAGCCAGATGAAACCATACAAATTAGAACCAGACTAATGAGAATTTTTCGTTAAAACGGTCCTCAGTCTTCGAAATATTATTATTACTATTTAAATACAATTTTACCTAAAAGGCTTACACTTAGCACATATTTATCAATAAAATATAGATTTTAAACCTTAAAAATAGTGGCATAAAGCATGACAGATGAATTATACTACTAAACTTACAAAGTCCAGATTACACACTTTCGTAATAATTTGCGTCGCTCGGAGAACACTCAAACCAATGACACTCTCACTCGATGGCTTGTTGCCGCCTGGCCCGCGCGGCCGTTAACTAGTCATTCAACTAATCGCACACTATAACACGGTACACAAATTGTTGGATGCGCCCAGATGAATTATATTTTTGGGTGTGGACATTTTTTTCATGCAATTATTTGAGACATCAAATGTTATTTGTATATGTATTAATATTAAAATAGACACACCTTTTATTAAGGTATTGATTTAGGTGTATAAATAAGTCGAAATACTATTGAAAATTAACCTTATCATAATGTAAGTACCAAAATCTGGAAATAGGACGCGCCAGACTAATTAGTTTTAGCTATTATCTGTCTGAAATAAAATATGTTTTTGATATTATAGACTCACATATTAATGTATGCCTCGATAGATATTCTAATTTTACATATAACGTATTCGTGAGATAAATTTTAAACCACTATTTAGACCATTCTTTCGTAAAAAACTGCCAAGAATGGAGTTTCGGAGAAATGCCCGGGTACTCAACAACTCGTAGTGAATGAACTGTTGGCGGTTGATTAAAAATGCCATCAACCAAGCAGCCATGGCTGACGTTAGCATCGTACAGATCTGTAAATCCAGCTTTACAGAGGATGAGATTTGCAGTGGCAAGGTGCTACTTTACCAGTCTGCGGGCAAGGCCGAACAGATGCCGTCCCGACGGAGGGATGGGGGAGCGAAAAGTCTGCAGGACATTATCTCGGTGTTCAGGGTGGCCCTTCCGGAGGATATGCCTGCGTTTGTGGCAATGCAGCTGGATAAGTTGCCTCCTGTCAGTTTCGACCATGTCGACGTTACCAGACTGTTAAAGGATATTGTGGCCCTAAAAGCAAGCCTGGCTGAGATTGCTGAAAAATTCGATGCGTCGCAGGTAACTATTACCGAGATGCGTAATGAAATTACCTGCTTGCGCAAGTCTGCCTCGGTAATTAGGTCAACGGCTGATACATCGAATGTCATTGTCAATGAACAAACTTGTGTCGATACGTCAGTCTCAAGTTTCGCGCCCGCTCTGACTCAGCTTGAGAAGCCAGCGTCTCGTTTGCCGCGTGCTGAGCTGCAAAGCTGAGACCGAGGGACCCAACGAGGGTAAGGGTGACGACACACAAAAGTGCGCTATATTATACAAACTGTCACGCGATGGCTATAAAGGTCTTCAATCATTTGCCTGAGTGTCTAAGACAAATCACAGCGATTGCAAAGTTTAAATACGAGTTACATGTTTGGTTAAAAGAAAAGTGTTTCTACTCCATTCAAGAGTTTTTTAACCTTGACACAAAATTGTTGACTTGAATAATAAATACTAAAGGATAAAATAATAATTATACACCACTAGTGCTTGATATATTTATATAATCTTAGATTAAAGAATTAAAAATGGTAACAATTTTAGAATTTTTAAAGCTTAAGAATTTGCATGCTAGATATAGCTAAGTGAGTGCTCTAGTATCTATAATAATAAGACCAATGTATTCCACACTTATTGCAAATAAATATTATTTTATTTCATTTCATTTCATTAATAAATAAATAATAGCCATTAAGAATAGTAAATTATCCATTAAAAGATGGGGTGAAGAATATTTTGTAAAGAAATTCAATGCATAGTACAATAATACATACCACCCACATGATAGCTAAAAAAAAGAAACAAGTGCTAAGCGTTATTAAACTCAGAGGCGCTATATCCCCTTTCGCGTCCGGGCCGTCCGCGCGCAGCTCCCGCTCCCGCCGCGCGGCGTCAGCTTCGTCGTTAAGCAGCCGCTGGAAGAGGCCGGCGGCCGCGGCGCGCCGCTCCAGCCGCGTCGCCGCTGCCGCGCCGCCCCAGTGCGGCCGCGCGGTCAGCGTCAAGGGTTGGAGCATGACTGGTTCCTTCAAACGTTGCAGTGATGGGTAGGCCTTCAATCTCACCCAGTCAGAAATCAAAAGGAAACGTTTTCCCTGGATCATTTCAGTGAGGTGAGACAGTGCCACGAAATAATCTAATACTTTATACTTTTCACCCAGGGATGTTCCGTTAACGTATGGGACGAACAGTTTGGTTCCACCGTACCCGTCCACGGATGGCACCGCGCCATCTAATGTCTCCAGAGGCGGCTCCAGCAACTTCGTCTGCAGCCCGCGTACCAGCTCTCCTTGGTAAATGATGCTCACGACGAGACAAAACCAAATCCACATCACAAATATCGCGTTCGTCAACGGTGATTTAGAAACGTAGTTGGCTGTCTGCCCCAGAAATATTGCGAACGTTTGAAATATTATTTCCGGGCTTTTCTTCTTTTTACAGGGCTCAAACCTATGAATTATTTTCAAAATGATGACAACCGCTATGAAGGAGGCCAATAGAAGAGCGCTTATGTTGCTTATCAGAGGCACGATGACCTTCGCCCACGCGTATATCTCACGCCGCGGCGGCCCGCACCAAACGATCGAACTGAAGTAATGCACGGTTGTCAATTGAGTTAGCCGGAGGAAACTCTCCGTGACATAAGTTATGGACATATCTATTTCCTTTTTCTTCAATAATTCTAAACGGCCTTCGCTCGTCATTCTGGATTGCGAACAGATTACAACCAAGGATGCATTTAATTTTGTTGCGATGAGAGTGACAGTGTCTCCAAAGATACCACTGATAAATTGAGATCTTCCGTTTACACATTCTAAGATAGTGATTGGTGGATTACTGTTGGCTTGCATCTTTAATGGACATCTGTTGAAATCATTAAACTTTGGTGGAAAAAAGTTCACGCTATTGGGGTCAACCGCGACGGCAGAAGTACAACCACACGGTTTATTGATATTGTATGGGTAATATGTAAATATTTCGACAATTTGACCTGCATCATCTAAACTCATTAAAATAATATCAGTGATGTCATTATCCCACGCAGCCTGTGTAATAATGCTTAAATTTTGCGGTTTTTTGTTTGTTTCCGTAAATAAAACTATTACTTTGCTTGGAATGATAATACTAGTATCAATTTTAGTCAAAAAGTACGAGAACTCCTTGGTTGAGGAGATAAAGAGAACAGCTTGCCTAAAGGTGATGGTTTTAGTAAGTTTCAGCGTTTCGACGTCGATTGTATTCACGGAACCTTGATACTCAACAAGGAAATCTGTGACTTCGTTTGGATCGCTCTGCCACCAAACCACTGAAGTTGATAAATTATGTTCAAACTGTGAATTTGCGATATTAGCCGCCAAGTTTGGCAATTTAGACGATTCACTTTTAGCAGAAGGTATCTCGACTATAAATAGTAGCAAGTATAGTTTTCTCATTTTAGAAGGATAACTCCTCGAGCGGTGCTTGCGACCTAGCGTTGATGGCACTCATCGGAAGCATGACAAAGTAAAGTAGCTGTTATACGCACTCCAACGCAGTCATCATAAATCACTCTGTACCCTTCAATTATGTACGTGCTGAGAATTGGCTTTAGGGTTGAGGTGATCTGGGTACAGGAATATTTACTTGATGTAGCACAATCCGGACGGCAGCTCTTTACAAATAATAGTACATTATTGCCTAGGCAGTGAAGCAGGCAATTGCGAATTGCAAGCTCGTCCGATTAAAAATGCGAGGCCCGCAATTGCCATTCCTGCCGAGGCATATATAGTGCTTTTCTCAAAAATCGCAAGTTACAAATCGCATATAAACAGAAACTTCGAGTGTAATAACATCACTCTTTACCGCCTTTATGTTTATGACAAGGCGAAACGCAAGCTTTTTTAGAAAAAAAAAACTCAAGCTATTCCAGACACAGATAAAAAAGTTACGTTTTGAATAAAATATGGATTTGTAAGACTTGTTTTATTATGGCCGTTTTCACTTTTTTTAAAGTTACAAACTAGATAACAATGAAATTTGTATGCAACATTGCGAGCTTGTGTAGCGAGCACGCAATGTAATTTTTTTTTATTTGGAAACTGTCTGTAAACTATGTACTTCGCGTCTCAGTATGGAGTTAGTAATGTCAACTTTTCCGGTCATTTTTGAGAAAAAGTATTTTCCTTAATTTTGATATTACATACATACATACATACCTTCACGCCTTCATTCCCAGAGTGGGGTAGGCAGAGCTACAGAATTATCAACAACTAATTTTATATTAATTAACAGAAAATAGTATTCATATTGAAGTGCAGTAGGTAATTAGGTATATACAATATTTTACAAGTCGAATACAAATGATAGGTTTATTTTGTTTATGGACACGAGAGTAAGTGATTATCGAAAGATAAGTATTTTAAGCTTTCAATAATCTATGAATTGGGCGAGCTAGGTCGGGCCTGACACGGCTGCGTGTATCGCGTGACCGGGGTGGCCAGGCATCCGTCACCTTCTGACACGTAAACAAGAGAGATGCATTCATACTAGGCCCGCTGAACTATAAGATTAGAATAGAAGAGTAGCACAAGAGGCCTTTCTCTAGCATCTGAGTTACTGTGTGCGGCGCGTAACTAGCTACATTCCGTTCCCCTTCAGACTGCCGACTGACTTGTAGTTTAAGGTTTCTTTGTTAAGGTTTAGTGTTTTTTAACCTACTTCAAAAAAGGAGGAGGTTCTATGTTCGACTGTATGTATATATTTTTTATGTATGGTCACCGATTTGTCTGTGAATTGTGGTCCGTTTTTTATTTTTTTTTGGTTTATAGCACCACCACCTCGAAAGTAAACCACTTTCGACGTGGTCCCATTGTCACCAAAACTGAATTTGATGAGGGGATCGGTGAGGAAATGAGGGAACTCCTCAAATATTATAGGCATACAGCGATTTTAGTATTTTTAGTAAGAAATACATACATACATACATAAACTCACGCCTTCATTCCCAGAGTGGGGTAGGCAGAGCTAAAGAATACCACTTGAAGACAATTCTGTAACCACATTTTGCACAAGTAGGCTAATGTTTCCCAGTGTATTAAGAATTGTAGTAAGAAATTTAGCAATTTAATTCAGAAAATATCTTTTAGTGAAGTGGAACTGATGATGGAGACTACAGACGACCACCCGAAGTCCTTAACGGGACCTATTAAGATAGTTGAGCGAGTATATCGAAGAACATACCTATTTTAATAGTTTAAATATGACTACGACTTTCGGCGAGCTTGAAATGTCTTAAAGTTTCATATCACCTAAGAAGTGGGACTACGTAACCGTTTATTATGATCACTAAAAAGTATATAATAAAATAAATGTTTTAAAAACAAAAAACCGCCTTCAGCAACGCGAAAAATAACTTTTTTTTAAATGGTAGGTAATATGTCAGTCTAACTGAAGTCGGACACTCACAATATTTTCAACAAAAAGCTGACTTGGACTTTGGACTAAAAAAAAAAACTATTCCAATCGGTCCCGTTTTTATCAAAGATTAAAACACTCTTTGAGACCAACTAATGTTTAGAGTACACCCACAAATGAAAGAAACCTTTTCCCACCCAGTTGGCAGGGTAATTACAAAGTGAAACTTTGGCATATTGTTTTGTACGCTTCTGAGTCCTTTATGCTTAAAGAAAATTTAAATAAATCTTGAATTTTAAATTTAACACTGGGTTAGTAAACGTCAATTAGTATCTTAACCCAGTATTACATTTTTGGCGCTAATCCGCCTAAAAGAACGTTTCTGAGAAAAACGAAAATTCAAAAAAAGCATGAAGTCGTCGCCGTTCTTATTTCGAAATTTAAATTCAGTATCTGCATTCTTTTTTAATAATCAACCTGTGTCATCCATGACTGCCGGCTTTATCTGTGAAGCACACGTTAAGTAGCATTTGACAGCAAAATGCTTCAAAACTCCATACAGGAAGCGTTTTTTTTGTCGACGTTTCATAATATTATGTTTATGTGAAACAATAAAAAAAATGTTGACAAAAAATAACGTTTCTTATATGGTAAATCATACAACTGTAAAATTTTATATGACTACATTAAACACCCAAAAAACAAAACAATTAATACTTACTAGAAAAGGGTCAAGTGTGAGTTGGGTCGCGCTGATTCAATTTGAAATCGAATTTAAATTGGAATATTTTAGTGCCTACTGTGCGCTAGTCCGGAACCCTCCGTGCGCTAATCCGACAACCGGCTATCGAGCGTTGGGCCGCCGGGGCGTTCTCATGCCGACAGACACTGTAATTTGAACCAAGCTCTTGACGTGTTGACCGCCACAATTTGCCTGACGTTTCCTTCGAACCCACTAATTAGTTTAAGTTCAGTGACTAACGACGTGTCAATCATCGAGTATTATTCGTGGTTTTTTGGACATTTTGGTTTTCGATCGCCCAATTCGCCCCTCCGATAAACGTTGGATTTAAAATGAACTAGTGGGCTGCGACTTCGTGAATTGGAGGCGTTGTACCATAATTAAAAATTGGGTCAACCCGTTCGAGTGGGGTATCGTTGTTTAGAACTCATTGAATAGATAAAAATAAATACTGCTTTTCAACCGACTGCGGCGAAGGTCTAAATCAGGGTTATGTGTTTGACAAGTATGTTATGTATGTCCGTTTTCATGACCCTCGTAACGACCGATGTTGCCAAATGGTTTGCCATTAGAGTCGGCTTGATGCCGCCAGTGCCACTGGCACATGAAATTCATTTAAAAAAAACAATCGGGTTGGGCGTTTTCACTAAAAAGTGTACCCAATTAAGGACTGAAATTAAGGAACTTTAACTTTGTCAGTTTTGTGACGAAAATTAGCTATATATTGACGGCCGCAATGTATGGCTAATTTTCGTCACAAAACTGACAAAGTTAAAGTTCCTTAATTTCAGTCCTTAATTGGGTACACTTTTTAGTGAAAACGCCCGGTTATGTGTTTTTGTTTTTAATATAGATACCTATATTGATGATAGTATCGAACCTCTAGTGGTTGCCGGGTTAGAATAGTGCCACCCCATGTCTTCCCGTGGAAGTACCTAGTTAGTAACTAAACAACCCTGGCAAGAACGTGTCGAACCACGCTCAGTGTAGGATTCAAAACCCTCTACAACAAACTTTTGCGTTTTGTATATATTTTTGTAAGTTATTTGGCGTTGTCTCAGATGATTTTTAATAAGTACATTTTGGCCGCCTGCAGGATCTGATCAAGTCTACTTATTCGAGATTATTTCCTTTTAAGTTCGTTTTATGGTGATATTCGATTTGAAGATATTTGACAGATTTTTCAGATTTTAATGACGACAACGACACGTAAGTTAGGAAAAATAACTCTTTTCGAAATCATTATTTAAAAATTGATAATAGCACATAGATATGTAGATACATACCATGTTTCTTTACTGTCATGTTTTTTTACCTCACTCAATGTTGTAATGTAAAAAAATATGCGATTGAGTTTAGATTTTTGCGTTGCAGTATCAACGATGCAAGCCTGTACGAACTTGCCCAGTTATTTTGCATCGAATGTTGCATTGTTGGCACCATTTATAAAAAAAGTGATTGCCTTAAGTGATTGATGTACCTCGATAGTCCAATTATTTTGTATACGAATAACATTGCTAACATTATCTACCTATAATAGTAACTGGTCCAAAATAAATTTACTATTCGCAACTTAGTAAAAGTAGAGATTTCAAAATTTATATTTTTTTATTTTGTTTTTGAGATGAAGTTGTGAGAGCAGCTTCAGTTCTCTCCGTGAAGATGAGCGGCAGGCCCCCGCGCACGGCCTGCACGACGGAGGAGCGCGGGTCGACGCGCGGGCGGCGCGGCGCGCCCGGCGCCGGCGCCACCGAGAACCGCGCCAGCAGCGCCGCCAGCCCCGCCAGCGACTGCATCATCCCGAGCCGCTCGCCTGGAACATGCCGCCATACATTGGACACGGATACCAACTATTGCACGCCCGATTCGAATGTAGGAAATTGGGAGGTATAATGGCAAATATTTCAGTGCTGATGTATCTTAAACGGCCAAGCCTAGAGGATCACCGTCCAACGTTCCCTTATGATTTTTTTGATATGTAAATGTGAAGATTGACGCAAGAGATATACAGATCGAAAGTGAGTGGAAGGGTCGGAAGAGGCCGCCCTAGGCGTACTTTTTCGAATCAAATCGGAGAAATACTGGAATAGGGCCGAATCTTAAGTACCCGAAACCGACGTGCGTGCATGACTGGATGTATGAATGTTGAAGAAGCGAAGCCTACTCCTCAGGGAAACGTGCATGATTTAATTTATGTATGTATGTAAATGTAAAATATAAACTTGACATTGGCAGAAATGGTTGCTCGCCGGTTGCCATTCAATAAATAATAATAATAATAATTCCAATTAAACCAGTGTCTTCTCGTGTCCATTAATGGTGCCTGTCAGCTAAAATTGTCCATCATTGGTGCCGTCACCAACAAGGAACATCAAAGAAGATTATAAAAAAATTGATTTAAAATGTGCGGATTGAGCCCTTAAATGTGAGTACCACTGACTGACTCAGTATGCTTAGTCCTTATCTTTCAATGTGACATTTCAGTTTGACGCAATGTAGCACAGGGTTTTCAGGGTTGCAACTTTGGTGTTAACTACTCTCAAGAGACCTAACAACATTTAAAAAAAAACGTAGTTACATCGCGGTTGCGTTTGCCGTTTTCTGTGTTGATATGGACTGGCCAAGTTAGCCTAGTTCGGGTTTCGCAGTCACGTGAGATCGAACTGAATAAGATGATCGCTCCACTGTGATTAACTTGAAGTAGAGTTTGCACAGAGAGAGGCAATAAATTTACGGAGAAGATTCATCAAGTGACTATATTACTTATCATTTATTAAAAGTTTTGTAATCATTACTCGATTTAATGGGGAATTCTAGATCATTTTACTAACCGAAATCTAAAGTATAGCAACCGAACCATGGTGTAAGTATTTGTATACCTAACATTAAACATCAAATAAAATTGAATAATCTAATAATAAGTTGATAATTTATAAAACTGAAATGTAATTTAATCATAATATAATTCTTTTGTTTTAAATATAATGCTTCGAGCAATTAGCCAACTTCATAACGAAGTCAGTCAACGTTAGCGTAGGTACATTAGTGGTGGATCTAAAGGCCGACCTGAATACACATAGAGCCAACAATAGCACTCGCACGCATGCGTTTACAGGCTGCGTCAATAAAATATTACTAATTACCTACCCGATTCAAACGTAATTGGTATTTAAATAAGCCGATGACAACATCAAGGTGACAAGATGTTATGTTGAAACGTAAACATCGTTACCGTCCTGCGTCATGCGCAGTGTCAGGTGCGAATTTTGTAATGAACAGTCGGGATCAAGACCACAACAAAACGTTTCCTTTCTAGGAGTCCCGTAGATAAAACAAGGCGGGGCCAAGATTCAACCATACAACCATATCGTTTAAGACCTGTTATCGCTAAGATTCTAGCCGGTACAACCATATCGTTTAAGACCTGTTATCGCTAAGATTCTAGCCGGTACAACCATATCGTTTAAGACCTGTTATCGCCAAGATTCTAGCCGGTACAACCATATCGTTTAAGACCTGTTATCGCCAAGATTCTAGCCGGTACAACCATATCGTTTAAGACCTGTTGTCGCCAAGATTCTAGCCGGTACAACCATATCGTTTAAGACCTGTTATCGCTAAGATTCTAGCCGGTACAACCATATCGTTTAAGACCTGTTATCGCCAAGATTCTAGCCGGTACAACCATATCGTTTAAGACCTGTTATCGCCAAGATTCTAGCCGGTACAACCATATCGTTTAAGACCTGTTGTCGCCAAGATTCTAGCCGGTACAACCATATCGTTTAAGACCTGTTATCGCTAAGATTCTAGCCGGTACAACCATATCGTTTAAGACCTGTTATCGCCAAGATTCTAGCCGGTACAACCATATCGTTTAAGACCTGTTGTCGCCAAGATTCTAGCCGGTACAACCATATCGTTTAAGACCTGTTATCGCCAAGATTCTAGCCGGTACAACCATATCGTTTAAGACCTGTTGTCGCCAAGATTCTAGCCGGTACAACCATATCGTTTAAGACCTGTTGTCGCCAAGACTCTAGCCGGTACAACCATATCGTTTAAGACCTGTTATCGCTAAGATTCTAGCCGGTACAACCATATCGTTTAAGACCTGTTGTCGCCAAGACTCTAGCCGGTACAACCATATCGTTTAAGACCTGTTATCGCTAAGATTCTAGCCGGTACAACCATATCGTTTAAGACCTGTTATCGCTAAGATTCTAGCCGGTACAACCATATCGTTTAAGACCTGTTATCGCTAAGATTCTAGCCGGTACAACCATATCGTTTAAGACCTGTTGTCGCTAAGATTCTAGCCGGTACAACCATATCGTTTAAGACCTGTTGTCGTATTATCAGCGATTTGATAGCTCTTATTTACTCCATATTAATGGCAATGAGTTAAAAAAATCCTAACATTTCAAAGACGATACTGAGTTTACCACCTAGAAAAGAGGCCCTTGATGTTTATACAAATATAGATATTTTCACCAGGCACAAGGCCCAGCACACGTTTACAAACAGGGCGTCCTGCGTTTAGACACCCAACAATAATCTATTAGACGGGCCTTTGCTCTGTCTAAAGAACCTAAAAGGGGTTTCGTGAAAGTCTTACCTGCTTACAGTCATAGCTGGGCATTAACTCGTTAATCCGTTAATCGTTAATTAACGAAGTTAACATTTTGATTCACGGATTAACTTTTAAGTTAACTTTCAAAAATGTTAACGGACACGTTAACTTCCGTTAATAATGCAGAAGTCCGTTAATCGTTAATCCAATGCCTACTATTTACCGCACGGCACCGGCGCGAAAAACAGGTTCGGACAAGTATGCCAACTTGCCGCGGCATTTCAACCAAAGTTCCGGTTGATATGGAGTTTAAGTGGCGGAGGGAGCAATGCGAGTAACAACGATGATGACGAGGAAGACTTTTTCCTGTCACTCAGTCTATAGAAAAACCAAAGAGCTCCAACCACAGACCTTAATCTAACTAGATGCCGCGAGTGTACGTACTTCGCGTGTCAAAAAGCAGTATAAATGTCTGCTTTCTACGCGGCTTCATTTAGTACGCGTTCGACCGTTACCGCCGCCGGACCTCACCGATATCTAGAAAAATGACTGGTTGTTCCGTATTAAGTTGTAAAAACTGTACAGGAAAAGCTGACCCAAATAATGGACATGTTTCCTTCCATAAGTAAGTAAATTTCTTCTATAATTACGTTTAATCTATTTAAAAATAATTTATTTTGGTTTGTCGTGGTTTTACTATGAAAAATAATACTGTGTGGGATTACTTCATGTTCATGATACATTGCCTGCTTTACTTGCAAAGTTGTAGGCCCTGTCTATATTAACGCGCAATGGAAATTTAACGGTCGATCTTTAGCTTGTGTCGCTTGGATTCTTGGTACGAGTACTTTTATCATTTTTCTGTCAAATTAAGCAAATAGTGATGTACACCTTCCGATTGTTTACGATTCTAACCGATTATTGAAACAGGAATGATAATACGCTTAGGTATTAGGTAAATTATATTTTTTGCAACAATATGTATGTCTGAATAACATAATTATAAATTACAGGTTTCCAAGTAATCCAAGCTTAAAAAAGGAATGGATGGAAGCGACCGGGCAAAGAAATTGGTTTCCAACAAAAAATAGTCGAATTTGCTCTATACATTTTAATGATAGCAGCTTTAAGGAAACAAAAAAATATCGTCGCCTGATTCCAGAAGCAATACCAACCATTGATGTACTGAAAACATCAACATGTGAAACAGTTAGTAGATATAGTTCTCGATAGTCTTGATTCACTTGCATTGTTCTCTAACACCTAAAATTACAATATCTGACAGTTAACGTAGACGTTATAAACGTTGCTTAGAACCGATACAATTAGAACAGAAGTTTCAATGTTAAAAGAAGTCATGCCATATTTTAAAAAAATGCACCTAAATCAAAATCATACAGCTTTAATCCATGTTTTTATACCTTTTTCCTGTCTAGAATTTTTTTTTTTGCAGAATATAAACGAAATAGCGGACAACCTTCCAATGAACAATACGTCGAGAAAAAGAAAATTAGGACATGTACCTGTATTATTGTTCTGCAAGAATCTAGGTACTATCAATCAATGAGGATGTATTGAGAGGATTATTTTATTAATGTGTTACAGGATATCAAGCAACCGTCTAAATCAAATGAGGAGACACCATTAAATATACCAAAGAAAAAAAAAATATTACACAAATTAAATCAAGCTCAACAAAAAATTCAACAGCAAAACAAGCAAATAAAAAGATTGAGGGAACAGAATCGTCGTAAAGGCCTAAAAATATTCACGCTAGTGGCTTTGTTAGAGTGTTTAAAAAAGCAGTCTTTTATAAATGAAGAGCAAGCGAATTTGTTAAATTCGTCCAATGTCACAATCAAAGAACTTTATTCTAGACAGATAAAGAATGCTAACGTAGTCAGTACATCAAAGTATTCGCCGGCACTTCGGAGTTTTGCTCTAACATTACACTATTATTCGAGCAAAGCTTACAACTATGTGAGAAAGGTTTTTAATTTGTGCTTACCACATCCTCATACTATTGAAAAGTGGTTTAAATGTATAAATGGCAGACCTGGTTTTACCACCGAATCTTTAAATGCTTTGATATTAATAGCGAATAAATCGAAAAGACCCTTGTACTGTTGCCTTATGATTGACGAAATGGCTATAAAGAAAAAAATTGAATGGGACGGAAAAAAAATCCATGGATATGTAGATTTCGGTAGTGGTTTGGATTCTGATGAGGTTCCTGAAGCTAAAGAAGCACTGGTGTTTCTAGTCACTGGAATAAATGCGAATTGGAAGGTTACCATTTATTCTTGTCAATTATATTGTGTAAATGTGTGTATTGTATTGGCTGTCATATGTGCATTTAAATGCTTTGATTATATTTCAGGTTCCTGTTGGATACTTTTTAATAGACGGGGCAAATGGTCAACAAAAAGCGGATCTGGTCTTACAATGTTTGAAGCATTTGAGCGAATCGAATATAATAGTTGTCGGCCTTACCTTTGACGGTTGTCCTTCGAATTTAAGTATGGCAAAAAAATTGGGCTGCAGATTAGATCCAAATGAAGAGTTGAAAACAACATTTGAACATCCTGTTACAAAACAACCGGTGGCGGTTTTTTTAGATGCTTGCCATATGGTAAAATTAGTAAGGAATTGTCTTCAGTCTTATGCAAATATTGTTGATAGTAATGGTAATCGAGTATCATGGGCATATTTCGAACTTTTGCACAGGCTGCAAAGTACAGAATATTTCCATTTAGCTAACAAGTTACGAAACAGCCATGTCAAATTTCAAAATCAAAAGATGAAAGTTAAGTTGGCGACTCAACTCCTCAGTGAAAGTGTTGCAAAATCTCTTGATTTTTGTAGAGATACATTAAAAATTCCGGATTTTGAAGGATCGTTAGCTACAGCTGAATTTATACGCATTTTCAACGATTTGTTCGATGTGCTCAACTCTAGGAACTTAAAACAATTTGGTTTCAAGCAGCCTCTTAACATGAACAACAAGACAAGAATAACGGAATTTTTGGATAAGGCGGAAAATTACATTAGAGGACTGAGGACTACACAAGGAGATCTATTGATTAAAAGTGGCAGAAAGACAGGGTTCGTTGGTCTGTTGGTCTGTATCAAAAGCACAAAGGAATTGTTTCAGAAGTTGATAGAAGAAGAAAAAATAAAGTTCATGTCGATGTATAGATTTAGTCAAGACCATCTGGAATTATTCTTTTGCAATGTACGGGCACACGGTGGTTGTAACAATAATCCCACGTCAAGACAATTTGAATCTTTTTACAAAAAAATGTTAAATCACGTTGAAATAAAACATTGCAACGGTGGCAATTGTGTTGAATTGGAACAAATTTCAGTACTTAATTGTTCTTCGGCGGTACAAACAATAAATTCTACAACTACAGGAGCCACACTCGCTGATGACGAGGTAGATAGTACAGAATTCAGTTTCAGCAGTATCCGTGATTTTGACAGTTTTTGCTCTACATTGCCTCAATTGTCTGAATTTAGTGAGCAGATTGTAACATATACCGCTGGATATGTTGTAAGAGCACTTGAAAAAATAATCAAATGCGATGAATGTTGTGGTGCACTACCTTCACCAAAGGCGAACATTGGTCATGCATTTGAGTTCATCGCTTTCAAGGATAAAGGTGGTCTCGTTTACCCCTCAAAGGATGTTGTTCAAATATGCAAGGTAGCAGAATTAGAAATACGACAAATAATTGACAAGTCACAAAAATTCTGCATTAAGCCGTCATCGAGTAAGCCCCTGTTAATAAATAAGATTCTGCGGGTTTTTGTAAATAGTAACATTTTTAGTAGCATTGCTATTCATCAATTTGACCAATCACCAACGGAGAACCATTTGGTACAATTAATTAAGGCAGTCGCAAATACATATATCGACGTGCGTTTTCATTATTTAACTAAGCACGTGAAACCTGCAGTGTCCAAAAGACAATTATACAACAAGCTGATTTTATTCCAGGGGCAATAATATCTATCAAAACGTAAAAGAAACTACGTAACATTTTTTATTATAGTTGTTTATTGAGCAAATCAGATTTACTTAAGTCATAATAATTGTACTTAAACTAATTCCTGTACGAAATAAATTTAGAAACTCCTACTAACTTGTTTTAATAATTTTCTTATTAGCAATTGCTATTAAATAGAAAGTAAGGTGGCCTTTTTTATGCCTTCTTTTTACTATAAACAATTTTCAAAATTATGTTAATATTGAATAATCAACAAATAAAAAACAAAAACTTATTTTATAATTAACAACTTATAAATCTTATATTTGGTTCAGTATAGTCATATTTGTAGTTATCTTCTTAATTTCTCAATTGAGTTTATATAAAATTATCAATATAACAAAAAACAGTGTTTTATTGTTATTTAACAACTAAAAATATTTAAAGATTGTTTGGAAGATAGGTGCAGACTTGTATTTTTGAGATAGGGACCATTTAATTATTAATATTTGTTAAAAGTAACCAGTTTCATAGTATGGTCATAAGGAAAAAGTACTTTAATAATAAAATGGTCAAAAAAATCGTCTGCCATCCCTGAAAGTCTGCACTTAGCTTCCAAACACCCTGCCTTTATTTGTTTCTTCGGGTATCTACTTAATTTCTATTATTGAATAAAAGCTACAACTTGCCTTTCAAATTAGGAACTTAATCAGTCTTTTCATTAATCAACTTATCAGATCTTAGTATAATTTGAGAAAACAATTATTTTAAAATATAATGATTAATTTTCAAATTCTTTAAAATCTTTAGTGATGTCAAGTGAAGAACAGTTGTATTTCCAACCTACGTTAGTTGTACGTGATCTAAAAAGCTGCTTCAAGTCATAGTTAACCTTTACGTCGGAGAGTATTGTAATTTTTGGTTTTCTGTCATTCGGTAAGCTATGCGATGTGACATCGTTGCTACATGATGGCTCTAATGGATCCGTTTCAAAAGTTTCAGCTTCGACCAGAGGCTTGTCCTCGTCCTCATTTTCATTAATATTTACACTTTGTATTTCTTTCTGTTTCTTCTTACGTAGGTAGTATGCTTTGGAATTCTGACGCCACTTCTCTCGCTGTTTTTGCTGTTCTATAACGCTTTTCATCCTTATATCCGTCACCTGCCTATTTTTCTTTTTCTTTAAGTAATTTTCCTTATCTTTTTCTTTTCTAAGTTGACTGAGTTCTGGATCTGATTTTATTTTATCATAACGTAATTTACTAGCTTTTCTTTTCGCAGATAAAATTTCTTCTCTGGTTTTTTTATTTGGCTTAGACATAATTTCCTACAACAAAGTAACGAGAATCATTACAAACCATAAGAAAACATTTTAATTAAATCCAACTGAAAATGACTGCCATTACCTAAGAGTAAGATAAGATTTATCATTTTTCTGTCCTTTTATCATTCCTCTGGCAAATCGATTGAAAAATCGATATGTGAAATTCACGGACACATAAATTCGCGCTTGTAATTGCTTCGATCGCTTGCTACAATTTTGTAAGTGTTCTAGTAAATATTTCTATGGCAATAGTGTGTATATCTATCTATCTCTTTGTTGTCAAACAATTACGTACTTACGGTCACTTTCATTTAATCGAAAAGATCTAGTAACTATACACATTTTTTTACGTAGGTATATGACATTATAACTTACCTGAAGAGCGGTCAAATTATCAACTTCCAAGCCACGCAGACACGGCGACAAGGCGCAACACGCGCGCGACCTCTCACTACAAAGACTGACCTCGTACTGACTGCAGACTGATTGATACGAGCCGCACGGCGCGGGCGGCGGCGCCTTTGAATCGATTTCGCGCGGACAACGGGGAATTCACATCACTATTTTTTCTTGTGACGTCACAGCAGGTAGAAAAAAAGTGACACGGTTGGTTTTCATACAAATTGAGGTGTTTGCGTTATCTAGTTAGATTAAGGTCTGTGGCTCCAACTCTTTAAAGAGTAAAGCGCAAAGTCTCGTTAAAATGTCGCTGGACATGACATCAAAAGACTCGTTCAACGATGTTGCATTCCTCGGGGAACAGATATTCATAAATCTATTCATTAAATACAATACTGCTATACCCTCAAGCGCTGAAGTTGAACGTCTGTTTTCTACGGGTAAAGACATTTTAGCACCAAAACGAGCCTCGCTTTCAGACGAGAACTTCAACGTGTTAATGTTCACCAAGGCGAATTAAACATCTTATGCACCTTATGCCCGATGATTAAATTACACATTTTAATTATACAAGTATTTTGTTTTGTTCCTATCCTGTTAACTTCCAGAACCTAAATCAACAGGTTTTATAAGTTCACTAACGCAACGATATAAAAATGCATTTTTTTACACATATTAACTGATTAACGATTAACGTTAACTTGCGTTAATTCTTCCTAAATATAACGCTTTAACGTTTAACGAAGCTAACTTTCTTTGTAGCGGATTGACGATTAACGGAGTTAACTATTTGATTAACGGTGCCCAGCTATGCTTACAGTTTTTGAAATCATCTTATTGGTGCTTATAATATTTTGTCAATTCCTTCAAAAAAATAACCTTTTACATACTGGATTAGCTATAGCTGATTGTTGTGTTTTGTATTACAAGATATGTAAAGAAAAGGGCACCTATTAACAACCCCGTCAAAATTGGCACCCAGTAGAGTAGAATCACTTGCTAAGAAAAAAATGTAACATTAACGAAGCAAATAAGCGTATTTTGTTTGAATCGAATAAACAGCTTGCAAGCCGCAATTATTCGCGACGAACCGTGCATCGTTAGTTACATTTAGTATCAATAGATGACGCTATTACCAACATACGGCAAAAACCCTGCATTTTAATTTTTCAGTCATCATCATCATGTCAGCCGAAAGACGTCCACTGCTGGACATAGGCCTCCACCAAGGCTCTCCACTCAGACCGGTCTTGTGCTTTTCGCATCCACCGCGTTCCCGCGATCCTTACAAGGTCGTCACTCCATCTTGTTGGAGGCCTACCTACAGCTCGTCTCCCGGTCCGCGAACGCCACTCAAGAACCTTCTGACCCCATCGGCCATCAGTCCTGCGAGCTATGTGGCCCGCCCACTGCCACTTACGTTTAGCTATTCTTCGGGCTATGTCGGTAACCTTAGTTCTACTGCGGATATGATCTGGACCTGTTTCTCAAAGTTGGACCTACCTAACTGGACCGTTTGTTCCAGGTAAATATAGTCGTCAATAACTTCGAGCGCAGTTCTCTGACTATCACGGGAGTTGGCGCGACATGGACATTGGACATGACTTCCGTCTTGTCCATGTTCACTCTCAAGCCAACTCGGTCAGCATTGCACTGAGGTCCTCCATGGTCTCAGCCATGGCTACGATATCGTCAGCGAATCGAAGGTGAGTGATGTACTCACCATTTATGTTGATGCCTCGTCCTTTCATGTCCTGAACCTTAAAAGCATCCTCCAATGCAGCGGTGAGCAGCTTTAGAGAGATCACATCTCCTTGATTGACTCCCCGCTGCAGAGGAATAGGCTTCGTGCTCCGGTCTTGTAGTCGGACGGACATAGTGGCGTTTTCGTACAGACACTTCAACACTTCGATATATCGGTAGTCAACTTGGCACCGCTGGAGAGACTGCAGCACAGCCCATGTCTCGATCGAATCGAAGGCTTACTCGTAGTCCACAAATGCAAGGCAAAGGGGGAGGTTATACTCTTCGGTCTTCTGTATAACCTGCCGCAACGCATGTATGTGGTCTACGGTACTATAGCCTTTCCGAAAACCGGCTTGTTCGGGAGGCTGGAAATCGTCAAACCTGCGCGCGAGACGATTTGTGAATTTTTCAGTATGTATGTCTATTGCCGCTTTGATAACAATAACAAGAGGGCTCCTTTGACTCCCTTAACTTACTCCACGAAACGATTTTCGTTTCATAGCAAAAAGTGTAGGAGAGGCTCAAAAAAAACTGTCCATAATAGTTCATTTTAGGAATCCGTACCCAGAGGGTGCCAAACGGGACCGTTATATCTATCATCGTTGTTTGTCCCTTCCATCATAGATAGCCGGTACATTTTTTACAGATTATGTGGAATATGTGGAATAATTGCGGATTTCTACAAAATAAATATTTTAAAAAACAAAAACCCTCCTTCAAAGCCAGTCAGTCTAACTTGAATCCGGCTTTTGGTTAAAAATATTGTGGGACGCTGACTCCAGTTGGACTGACCTAACGGGTTGGCTTAAAGTAATGAGAATTACAAAAACTGTTTTATTTTTTATTTTTTCACTTGTTAGGGTCATTGATGTGTTTAACATTAATACGCTGACACTAAGACGTACTTTAATAAACATTTACTTTGAGTGAGCGTGCCCCTCTCCTTAATCTTAATCTTACCTTCTCTCAGCTTTCCAATAGGTAATCCTTACCCTGCCACCTTCTTTGTACCCTTTCTCCTCAGTAGGTAGTATCTAAGCTAAGTATTTGTACTAATTGTATTTGGTTGATATTGTTAATCCTAAGTCAGTGCACCAATGTGGGCTTTATGCGACGTAATTATTATTGATACGATATTTCTATCGGTGAGAACCTGTAATTGGCTTTTTGAATTTATGTATGTTTCTAATGTATTTAGCATAGCTGTTGGTTTTCCTTAAATTAAATAAAATAAATAAATATAGATTTTTAGCTGTACTGGCAGGTAAACTAAGTTCGGCAGCTTACGCAGTTAGGAAAATTAGACAACTAACCAATGTTGAGACAGCTCGCTTAGTTTATTATAGTTATTTCCATAGTGTTATGTCGTACGGTATTCTGGTTTGGGGTAAGGCAGCTGACATACAAACTATATTTGTGTTACAAAAAAGGGCCATTCGTTCTATTTACAACTTAAATTCCCGTGACTCCTTAAGAGATCTTTTTAAGGAAATTAATATCTTAACTGTAGCGTCACAATTTATTTATGAGAATATTATTTATGTTATAAAAAATTTGGATTCTTTCACAAAAAATTCTGATATACATAATTTAAATACTAGAAATAAAAATAAAATAGCTATTCGAAAATTCCGCGTCCGTAAAGTACATAAATCATTTGTTGGTCAATGCATTCATTTCTATAATAAATTACCTGAGGTAGTATTAAAGTTACCCTTTCCAGCACTCAAAAATTACTTGAAAAAGTCGTTAATGTCTAAAGCGTATTATAGGATCGAGGACTATTTAATAGACAAACATGCTTGGCCTAAACCCGAAACTTAATCAATAATATATTTTTTATTTGTTTTTTTTTTCAAATTCAAAATCTTTATCTTGTCTGGGGGACACCGTTGATGTAGGAAAACATATCAATCTTATGTGGTCATCTTGCACCGTCTTATATACACATACGTAGGAGTTCTTTTTTTCCTTTTCTCTCTTTCTATCTTAAGATTTTGGTGTGTTTTCCTGCGGAAACTACGCATGATATTTGAAATATTTTTTAATTTGCTATTTATAGATTTATATAATGCTAGACTAAGTAGTACCATTGTAATATTAAATATATTAAAAAAAATGACTGACTGCTGAGTTTCTTGCGGCGCTTCTTCTCAGCAGTGGTCTCCTCTTGTGAAGCGCTGGTAGATTCTTGACGTGTAAAAGTGCCCGTGCGGCCTACTTACTGAATAAATGTCTTTATCTTTATCTTTATTACATAAAAACGAACTAAAACCAATATGATAATCAATCATTCTTATACAGCAAAAAGTCCCGCATCTTAAATTTTTCGTAGCTTTCTTCTTACCGTTTTCATCATACGTTGGACAACATCTATTTTTACATTTTTTAGTTAATTAGTTGTTTTTGTACCTTGCGCTTCAACTGAGTCTGTAATTTTGCTTCCCGCCCATCACTGTAAACTAGTCTACTGAGAATTACCAAATAATCCTCTATTGGACGAGCTATAGGGACGTTCGGATGGTTTGAATCCTTCGGTACGAAGTGAACGTCACGCTCTTTTAGTCAATTCTGGCTGGGAGCTGCATAGGGAGCTGCATAGTGATACTTTCTCAGCAACTTCCTGCACTTCTTTGGAATATCTTCAAGCTGTTTGTTGGAATATTTGGTTATTTTTTGACACTTTTAACTGTTCAACATTGTATTTCTGTAAAATATTCCTTATTCGCCCACGAAAAACATCATATTTTACAGCTAACTTATCTGGGACTGACCCACTTTGTTTTGTACAAACTTTGTCACCTACTTGCGGTCTCGATCATTAAAAATGGGAGGTCTTCCCGTTTTTGGTGAATCTTTAGTCCTAATACCAAGTTCCCACCGCTGGATCAAACATTATATTGTATGAAGTAGGTACATTTTCAAATTTGTGATGAGAGACCACTTCAGATTTTTCACACCGTCCAAGTAGGCGATAGACACGTTCACGTCATAACTTCCTCGCGGACATTTTTTATTAAACCAGTTAATCTTTTTTTGCCTTATTAACAAAATTTACATATTTTCTATTAATTATATCTGTCAAAATCCTTTTTGTATTTTTTTATTGCCTGCTATTGTTAATTGAATACATTTTCATTACTTTAAGCCAACCCGTTATTAGTGTTATTACACATCATTATAATAAATTGCTTTTGAACGCAAGTTTTTGTTTTTTTGTAACATTTAAGTACTTATTTACTTTATACTTTTTAGTGGTCATAATTATACTATTATGTGGTCCCACTTTTAAATTAATGAGAAACCTACTCGTAAATGTGCTCCGTAGCAACTCAACTTTTTTAATCGAGATATCTAATCGGCACCCTTAAAATAGGTATCGTTGAGGAGTTCCGCGCAGGCCCTAAAACTAAGGTTTTTTCGAATTTTTCAGTTGAATATTGAATTTAAACGGCACGCTGTAAGGAACACGGTGATCTAACCTAAAGTTTAATCCAATGATTACACGATAAAAGAACCGATTTGTTAAAGCAGTAAACTCAACATAGCGAGTCTAAATACGCTGTTTTACTAACTAAAATACAGTGACAGCAGTTAGGTACGTCTGCAACGACCCGTCGCTTTACCGGGTTATACGCAGTAAATATCTTTATGACAACAAAAGAAATGTAATCTTCAGCTTGAAAAATTGTTAAACATGTAAACTAAAACGCAGTAAGTACTCTTTGAGCCAAAAATGTTGTACTGTATAGTTGATCACTTATTTATTTCCTAGGAACTACAGATTAAAATGCAGCATCTTGCTTGAATATAGTATTTTATTTAGTGTTAGTCAAGTAGGTTCATATAGTGAAAACCAACTAAAGTGTAACAAAGTTAAAACATATTTCTACCACTATTTCTATTTACTTTTGTCGCAGTATAACTTTTGAATCGGACAATTTGAATGTAATACGTTCATAATTTACCGCAGTATATTCATTCAGTCTCGTTCTTCAAAATGCAAGTTAAATTTACTTGTGCAGGGTCCGTCCGGGTTGGTACCACCATCTTACCCATTAACCTACCGCCTAGCAGCAGTGTTCGCATTGTTGTGTTCCGGTCTGGGGATAAGACAGCCGGTGAAATGACTAGCATAGAGGCATTCCATCTTAGTCCTCAGGGTTGGCAGCGCCTTTGCAGTCTTGTGAATGCGAATGTCTATGGGTCACAGTTTCCACTTACCATCCGGTGGCCTATGTGCTCGTTTGCCTTCCTATGCCATAAAAAAAATGCAGCAAAGAAAGTCTTATACCGCAAAGTAGCTAAAAAATCAGATGTTTTTGTAGTAACAAGTATTTTCACCGCATTTTAATATGCATATGTATACCTTTTGGTGTGTAGCAACTGCCAATATATACTTATGAATTTTTACCATAATATCCTAAATTTAATAATTTCTTTGTAAATTAATTCTCGGTCGTCGAGTCGTCGTGGCAATAAAAACATCCATGATACAAATTAATTATGAATAATACGAGTCTCGGTGTCTGATTAATCCGGGAACATACATTAAAAAACCTGATGAATTGAGAACCTCCCCTTTTTTGAAGTCGGTTATAAAAGTATTCCAATATCAGGAACCGGTTGTAATTAAAATGTTTTTTTCTGAAGAACCATGCTTTCGCAAAATTAGGATACGGAGGTAAATTAAAGTTTGACAAAAACAAGAACGAGCGACAAAACTCACCAACGCAAGCCCGCGGGCCCTCGCCGAAGGGCAGGTACACTTTCCTCTGAATGGAATTTAACTTGTCAGGGTGAAATCGCTCCGGCCGGAACTCCTCCGGCTTGTCCCAATACAGCGGGTCGTTGTGGAGCGCCTGCAGCGGTATCAGTATCCTGACCCGCTCGTCCAGGTGCAAGTCCAACTCCGGAATTGTATACTTCCTCGTGCACTCCCTGGCAAGAAACCCTAGCGAGGGGAACATCCGCATACCCTCCTTAAACGCCCATTCCAAAGAAGTCATTTCATTAACAGCCTCGTAACTCAATTTGTTGTCATGCTTTGCTAAAACTTTGTCGATGTCATTTTGCACGTTCTTCTGCACTTCAGGGTGAAACGCGAGCTGGTGCAGCGTGTAGCTTGTGGCCGAAGACGAGGTCTCAAACCCAGCGGCGAAGAATATGAATACTTGCGCAGCCATCAGGGCCATGTCCAGTTCCACCGAAACCTGCTCGGGCGTTCCATCCGGTTTATACTTTTCTATTGACTCTCCAACCATAGTCCCCTTTTTTTTAACATCCAACAGCAAATCAATAAAATCATTCCTTCCTGATGGTTCGTAGTTCCTTTGTTTTTGTATTTCACTTACAAGATCTATAAAATCCTTTTCTATTTTACCCAAATATTTTAAATGCGCACAGGCTTGCGGAAATAATTCTTTAAGTATAGCAACCACCTCGTCTTGGAAGCGCACGTTAAAAATATGGGCTCCTAATTTCCGGAATGCGGATGTTTCGTTGTTTATTGTATCTGGATCGAGCCCGAAGCCACAGGCGCTGATGAAGTCGATGGTGTACCTTACCATGAGGTCGCGCGCGTTGATGACGTGCTTCCCATCGGCGGCAACTAGCACCCGCTCCTGGAGCCGCTCGGCGCGCTCCGCGATCAGAGGGAACATCGCCTTCAGCTTGCCGCTGGTGAACGCCGGCGTGATCCTTTGCCGCAGCAGCCGCCACATGTCGCCGTCCACAAAAAACAAATTGCGCATCATTGGCTCTACAATAGTTCGATGCATATTAAATCCGCGCCGATGGAAATGGTAAAAGTCAACGGTCAGAATCCTTCTTACGATGTCCGGGTCCCTGATCACCAGCTCGGGGCGCATCGACCTGAAGAACCCTACGACTTTCTCGTTTGGGTACTTCCAGTACAGTTCCTCAGCTATTTCGGACATACTTTTCTGTTTAAGGTACTTTCGCATGTTATTCCCGACAAGGAAAGCTGGTTTGTCATATTTCACGCCTCGTTCTTTCCAGTAATGGAAAGTTCTCGTGTTGTAGTAGTAGAACGCGGCAAGCGCGAGGACAAGTAGTACCGCTGCGACTATCATCGTGGGTCCGCGCCGAGAGAGGTGCGAGTGACGACTAGCGTCTCGCACTCGTTATGACGAAGTTTGCGACTCAACACCTAACACTTCGGTAAACAACTCTCTATGGTAGCATACTTCCTAAAAGGGTCAGAAAAAAAAGAAAGAACATTCAATTAATATAATTTATTTTATAACTCAAACAGAAGTAAAGATTTTAATAGGTACGTCATTCTAGTACATATAAATATTTATTTGAAACTTTCTTTTTAGAGGCAGAGGCGTATTTTGTTCTCAATATTGGGATAACAGACCAAATATATAAACTAATTTCGTTTGCCGTATGAAGAAAAGTTAAAGAAATATTTTCTTAATTTCATAAAATATGAACTGTAATTGGTATTGTAACATAAAATATAAACTGTTTATTGTCGTCATAACAACTGAAGTCACAAGTATTTCTTAAAACCGATTATTATTACTAGTGATCGTTATCAACGTGCAATTTTCGTGGCAAGGTGTATGGTTGACAGGAAAAGCAAATATTCACTTATTAATTTTCTAGTTTTACACAATCACTATAAAACAAATAAGTACTTGCCTACATAAGCTGTTTGAAATTTCTAAGTTTTTTTGCGATACAGGCCTAAGGATTACATCTCTAGATAATAAATCTACACTGTACAAAACCTTTCCCGTCATAACATAAACAATTTACGTCAAAATGACATTAATTTGTCATACATACACTGCAGCTGAACATTCGATAACATTACGCGAAGTGCTTATTTTAATCTAAACAAAGGCACGTCGTATCTCGAGTTGATGATAAGCAAGTATTTCAGGTGCTGGATGAGAAGAGCACTGGACCGAGATGAGTGGCGAGCAATGCAGGATGCCTACACTCAGCATTGGGTGGCTATAGGCTGATCAAGAAGAAGAAGAAGAAGTATTTCAGGTGGAATCTTAGTAAAGTGCACATTATGGTAATAGTATTTACATTCACAATATGGAGTTAACACAATATCCGGATATTATAACGACGGATGTAGGCATGCGATGTACAATTTGTAATGTCAATATAAAAAATAAAAAATACAATATAAATAAGCATATAAAGCCGAAATCTCATCAAAATAAAATAAGTGATTCGTACTCACATTCGAAGCTACAACAAAGCCTAAAAGACAACCCTGATTCTGAAGTCAAAGAAAGAACGTTATTTTGTAAATTGTGTGATTCGTCATTACATCTCTCTTTATTCAGTTTGGACCGGCATGTAAAAACTGATTTACACCAAAAACATTATCGCCAAATCAATTAAATTGCTGGAGGATCCAAAACTAGAACTAAAATGTTCATTAAAAATTGTGTCTGACTTGATAAAAAGAATAGCAAAGTTGCGATTGCATCCCACGGGCAAAGAAATTTATTTTAAATTAAAAAATGTTCTGAATAAAAACCCCGGTTACAGTACTATAAAAGTCGTGCAGCAGCTTATAGAAGGCAGAGAGATAAATATGCCCGAGGGCGGCAATAAAAGTCGCGTGCAAATTTTTAACAGCTTAAGTTACCTTCCAGTGACTTCTGTCAACGTCGAAAGGTCATTTAGTTATTTAAAATGGATTTTTTCAAATCGTCGTCAAAGACTGACGGCAAAATCTGTCGAACAAATTTTAGTTGTTTATTCAGCATAATTGCAGAAGTGAAATATGTATATAAATGTTATAATTTTTGAAATATAATAATATTTAAAATACTTGAGTATTTGTTTTTTTGCCAACCATACTTTGCCACAAATTCAGCACGTTGATAACGATGACTAATTATTACCTACTACGAGTAGAATAATTGTTCCCAATTCTACAGGTTTCTATTACAGATTTCCAATTCTACAGATTTCCAATTCTACAGATTTCTAATTCTACAGATTTCCAATTGTACAGATTCCCAATTCTACAGATTTCCAATTGTACAGATTTCCAATTCCACAGATTTCCAATTCTACAGATTTCCAATTCTACAGATTCCCAATTCTACAGATTTCCAATTCAACAGATTTACAATTCTACGGATTACCTATTCTACGGATTACCAATTCTACGGATTACCAATTCTACGGATTACCAATTCTACGGATTACCAGTCTTTCGGATTCCTAATTCTACAGATTCTTAGCCTTATAGATTTCTAGTCCTACGGACTTCCAGTTCTACATATTTCTAATTCTACAGTCTTCCAATTCTAGTCTATTTATCGCAAAATATAGACACATACTTAGATACACATAATGAGAACATTTATGAAAATCAGAGCTTGTACCTTTTTTCCGAGGAGATAATAGTACATTACTACAGACGCCGGGAAGTAGGTGGTTGCAGGCCGAGTTCATATAGACGGCCGAGCGAAGCGAGGTCGGATAGTTACGAGGCTGGCAACCCCTTTTCACGGCGAGGTATGTATAGTGCTTTTCTCAAACATATGCAATAAAATAAAATAAAAACATCACTCAAAAAACATTTGTGTAATAGGCATTAACGCGGATATTTTTGGTCCGAACCACACAGATACAAAAAAAAAACGATTTTCAGCTATTCAGCCTGTTCATAAAACCAGCTGTCATGGCCATATTAAAATTAAAAAAAAATTACTTCCCGGCCTAGGCCTTCAATTTTGTATGAAATTCCTTTACAGTTCTCTCGAGTTGTTCCGTCGGGAACGTGGCACTTTGAAGCCTAAAATAACTAACATAACGCCGACATTACATAGCATGTTTGAGAAAAACCTATTCCTCTGGATTAATAATTACTGGTTGGTTATCGTATTTTATCTCGAGTGCTCATTGTCATCTTTTCAATGTAAATGTCACATTGTTGACGCTTAGAAGCCGCAATACTGGGACTTTGCTTGATTTAGGTAAATATGGATGAAAATGAAGAATTGGTGTTTATAAATACCTAGTGAAAAATGGAAAAAGGTTTTAATTACAGGACCAAATAAATATTATTTCAATGTTAAGAATAAAAGCGGGACCACCAATTGGCGGTGCTACATAACTACAGAATGTAGTGCGTCTGTTACATTGAGTGCAGACAACCAAATACTTCGGAAACGAATACATGCGTGTTTATCGGATGCTTTTGAGGTTCAACAACGAAAAAATGAACAATTTATGCAAATTTGTAAAAATAAGGTGTGTGAATCCATGGCTCTAATCTGGAATTACTAAACCAATCTGATGTCTCTGAAAGCAGCATGAGTAATCTTTTCACCCCAGAATTTTCGGCGTGCAAAAGTACATTATATCAAACAAAAATTTTGCCTCTAGCAAGTTTGTACATATTTAAACTCTGTTTGTTCTGTAGAGCGCACCCAGGATTCTTTAGCCAATGTCATGAAGTCTTTAGTAGAAACCCTAGGAATCAATACAAGCATCTGCTACATAAACCCTTATGTCGCACAGATATGTACAAAAGGAACGCATTTAATATGTGCATTAGGGTATACAACGCCCTTCCTATAGAAATAATAATGCTTCAGGGCAAAAAATTCAAAATTGAGTTACTGAGATGGCTCCTTGGCAATTGTTTCTACAAAGTGAATGAGTATATTAATCGTAATTAACCGTCTTATAACCTCCAATATGTATTTCATTATGTGTTATATTTTGATATTAAATTAATAATTGTAGCCTGATATTGTAATTTGTAAATTGTTATGTGGACATCAATAATTGGATAGATTTTAAGTTGACTTTAAGTACCTAACCTAAATTTGCATGTCGTTTTATCGACTGAATGCCTGTTCTAACTAATTATCTGAGACCTATGTATCGCATTCTAGCAAATAAACATTCATTTCATTTCACAAAATATCGTTATCTTGATGTGTCAAAATCAAAATTTCAAAATATTGACGAAATGGAAATAGGTACCTAAAGTTTTTGCGGATGATTTTTTAATATACAACGGTACCAAATCTGACAAAATATTAGTATTTGCAACTCCTTTAGCGGTTAAGAGCCTCAAAACAATCGACTCAATATTCTGCGAAGGGACATTTAAAGTTATGCCAAAACCATTTTATCAAGTTTTTAGTTGTCATGGCAACTTTGTGGAAAACGAAGAGGAGAACAGAATTGTTCCATTAATGTACGGACTGCTCCCAGACAAGACTCGGGCAACATATTACAGGTTTTTTGCAATTTTGAAGGAAAATTTAGGATTATCAATAAAAAAATTAAGTGTGATTTCGAAGTGGCGACTATAAACGCAGCTAAAATGGTATATCCAAATTTAAAAATCAGCGGTTGTTATTACCATTATCAAAAGGCGTTATGGGCTAAAGCTGGTGAACTCTCAATCGACAATACAACAGAAGAGAAGAAAATTATTCAAATGTACTGCTTGCTGGCTTTACTACCTGCACAGTTTATAGCAGAAGGGCACATAGGAATCGTCATTGACGTCCTGACAATCATTCGAATCTAGTCAACTTTACTAAATTTGACGACTACTTTCTTAAATTCTGGATAAAACGCATAACGGCAGATGTATTTAGTTGTGCCGATGACAGTTATCGCACCAATAACAGCGTAGAAGGCTGGCATCACAGATTAAATGTGAACATCAATAGAAACCCATCACTTTATTTATTTATAAAGGCTCTTAGAAATGAAGCAGCTTTTCAAGATAGAACGATACAGCAGAGTGAAATTTACATGCCTGCGAAAAAACGCAGAGCATACGATATAAAAAGAAACCTTCAAATAAAAAAAATCAAACAGGACTGTACAACAGAAAAGATTAATGTCAAAGAGTGTATAAACCGTTTAACATTAGTAAATTAAGTTATATTTTTGCTACGGCGTGAAACAAAATTATATTTTATTTTTATGAAGAGGTCTCGTTAAGTTTACAATGGTTTTACTTAAGTAATTAGCTCTTTGCTGCAAGATAAAAGTAAGCAAAATTTGGTTATTTTTAAGAATGGTATCTGTAGAGTTAAGAATCTGAATAAAGAATTGGTACAGCTGAGAATCTGTCTGTATTGTTCGGAATCTGTTTAATTAAGAATCAGTAGAAATATGTTCCTGTTAAGATGAGAATCTGTACACATGGGAATCTGTAGACATGGGAAACTGTAGAATTGGGAATCTGTAGACATGGGAATCTGTGGAATTGGGAATCTGTACACATGAGAATCTGTAGAATTGGGAATCTGTAGACATGAAAATCTGTAGAATTGGGAATCTGTAGACATGAGAATCTGTAGAATTGGGAATCTGTAGACATGAAAATCTGTAGAATTGGGAATCTGTAGACATGAAAATCTGTAGAATTGGGAATCTGTAGACATGAAAATCTGTAGAATTAGGAATCTGTAGACATGAGAATCTGTAGAATTGGGAATCTGTAGACATGAGAATCTGTAGAATTGGGAATCTGTAGACATGAGAATCTGTAGAATTGGGAATCTGAAGACATGAAAATCTGTAGAATTGGGAATCTGTAGACATGAAAATCTGTAGAATTGGGAATCTGTAGACATGAAAATCTGTAGAATTGGGAATCTGTAGACATGGGCCTAAAGGAAATATCGTATGTGCATAAAATTTAAAAAAAAAAGATAATAATAATTTCCACCAAAAATTATAGGCTGATTTGACTTCCTTGTGTTGAAATGACCGAAACAGAACTGGATAAAATAGTATTATTGCCCTATAATATTAAATTGCTATTGCTAGATATCATTGACCTCCGCGTAATTTGGCATACATTTAAATTACTTCGACAAAGTACTTCACACGTAAAACCAATTTAATGCAATTTGGAATCCACAGAAGCCGCACTTATAATTTAAACATAGAGTATAAAAATGAACGTGTTAAAGAAGTTGAAACTACAAAATTTCTGGGAATTGTTATTGATAATTGTTGTTCCTGGAAAGCGCACGTCCATGAAATTTGTGCTACACTTAATAAGTTTGTTTTCGCTCTAAGAAGGTTAAGTAGTACCTGCTCGAAAGAAGTTGCACTTACGGCTTACCACGGTTTTGTGGCTTCTAAGCTTAGTTACGGGTTGTTGATATGGGGCAATTCCGTAGATGTAAAGAAAGCATTTGTAGCCCAAAAGAGGTGTATAAAAGCTGTATGTAATACTCACTTTCTCACTCCATGTAAACCTCTATTTCAAGCCACGGGAGTACTGCCTCTGCCGTGCATGTATATTAAGCAGATTGCATTATTTGCTAGGAAAAATCCTATTATGTTTGCTACTCATGCTGAAGTTTTCACAAGATCCACTAGAAACAAAGATAAACTGTACTTGCCTCGGTCAAAATGTAATATTTTCAAAATTAATTCTTACTCTATGGCAATTAAAATTTACAATCATTAACGAAATGTAATACAAAAATGCTCCTTTAATCAATTTGACCATTCAATCACAAGGCGGCTATTGGAAAAAGGTTTTTACTCTGTTCGGGAGTTCCTTGATGAAAAACGATCTGCATTATAACATTGCATGCCTAATTAAGGTCGAACATAAGCACATCCTGTTCCACGAAGATCTGTAAATTACTATGTTCTGGCAATAAATGTCTTTGTCTTTGTCTTTGAAGATAATACGTCCAATTACTTATTTTACACAAGTTAGGTGTCAAAGGGTAGCTCTTAAAAAAATGTTATTTACATGACATTATCAATGTTTGGTATCGGGGTTGGTACCCCTGAATTCTGAAAATATTGAACTCGAAAAGTGCTATTTTTGGTAGAGTTGCGAGTCGTCGCGCCCCGCCCTCAGCCAAAACTACAAGTAATTAAAAGTAATTAAAATTAAAAATATATATACAACGTGTCCCAAAACTCAACGATAAGCCGGCACCAGAGGATGGAGCTGCTTATGATTAGTCGAGAAAAAATAAGGAAAAAAATATATCTCAATTATTTTAGAAATTACAGAAAAAAAATGAAATTCATCGAAAATCGACATCCCTAATGGTATTTTTAACGACCATGTCTACAAATATTCAAATATTACTGTTTTTTTTTTGTTTTTGGAAACTTAAGTAGCCCTGCTATCTAACACAGTTCTTAAAAATACCATAATACATGTAGTTTTTACACAAAAAATAATCAAAATTCATTTTGTCCCTACAATTTTGAAAGATTTTTTCTTACAGTCCACTTTCAATCATCATGGTGTAAAAAAATAGTATTGACACTACTATGGCAATTATTTTCAAAAGTTGACGCAACTAACCAAGATTCCAAAATGGTATAATACTTTAGGAAACCTAGTCACAAAAAAAACAACGAATTTTTAAACAAGAATCGACATTATTTAATGTTGGCGGTAATCACTTTTACTGTACCCAAAAAAGGATTTTTGTTGTTGAAAAATGTTGAATAAATGCAAAGAAATCGTACAATTTTTTTTCATTTTATTAAATTCATTCTCTACATTATTAATACTACAGTAAATGTTCAAATTGCCTGCCACCGGCATTAATACAGACCTGACATCGCCTTAGAAATGATCGTTTTATCCGTCGTGCATATCTTCTACCATTGATATGATCCGCAGCTTGTGTGATTTTTTGGCGAAGCTCGTCCAATGTTGCTATGGGTTTTGAGTAGACTTTGTCTTTAAGACAGCCCCAGTAGAAGAAGTCCAGGGGGTTCAGGTCGGGGTGGCCACAAGATAGGACCAAGTCGCCCGATCCAACGCCCTGGATACTCTTGGTTTAAGTATTCTCGCACTGCACGGGCATAGTGAGCTGGGCAACCATCATTTTGAAACCACATGTTTTGTAAATCACGTAAAGGCACGTCTTCTAATAATTCAGGCAAGTCGTTTTGTAAAAAGTTCAAATAGCCATCACCATTAAGGTTTCCTTGTAACTCAAAGGGTCCAATTACATTTCCATTTAAGATGCCCGTCCATAAGTTAACCTTGAATTGATACTGAGATTTGTCTTCTCTCATCAGGTGCGGATTTTCATTGCTCCAACTATGTAAGTTGTGTAGATTTGAATAGCCATCTTTCTTGCAGGTTGATTCATCCTACCATAGAACTTTGTCTAAGAATTGGGGATCTTCCCTGAGCTTTTGCAGCATTGCACAGCAAAATGCGACCCGATGTGGATAATCCCGCGGTTCTAACGTCTGCACACGCCTGTAGTGATATGGGTGAAGTCTGTGACGTTTTAGAACTCGATGTGCAGAACTTTTTGGTATTCCCGTAGCTAGTTCTATGGCACGTACCGAGGTAGTTGAATCGTTTTCTATTTCATTGAGAACTTCTTCATCGCGTTCCAATCTAGGTCTTCCAGTGTGTCTCCTGTCAAATGGTAAACGACCTTCCGCAAAGGCTAGATGTACATTAATAAACACTCGATAATCCGGATGTCTTTGAACATTTGGGTACCTTTCTCGATACAATCTGCTAGCAGCGTTAGCATTGCATCGGCATTCTCCATAAATGAGATGCATATTAGCGTATTCCAACGGTGTGTACGGTAGCGGCATGATAAACGCTAAACAATCCAGAATACGGAAAAAGTCCAATACACAAAACACAATCACAGTCCAAAATAATGCCAGGTCAGTACAGTTTGCAGATCACCAGTCCAAAAAGCAAAGCCAAGAGTTGTTAGTATGAGAGCCACATCAATTAATACGGAACGGTGCACAGCGAACAAAGGATAATTGTATTAACTACCCACATTTTCCATTGAAATTTTAAAACTTGCAACAACAACCCTTTTCAAAAGTGATTAATATCAACATTTAACAATGTCGGTTCTTGTTTAAAAATTCGTTGTTTTTTGTTGTGACTAGGTTTCCCAAAGTATTATATCATTTTGGAATCTTGGTTAGTTGCGTCAACTTTTGAAAATAATTGCCATAGTGGTGTCAATACTATTTTTTTACACCATGATGATTGAAAGTGGACTGTAAGAAAAAATCTTTCAAAATTGTAGGGACAAAATGAATTTTGATTATTTTTTGTGTAAAAACTACATGTATTATGGTATTTTTAAGAACTGTGTTAGATAGCAGGGCTACTTAAGTTTCCAAAAACAAAAAAAAAACAGTATTATTTGAATATTTGTAGACATGGTCGTTAAAAATACCATTAGGGATGTCGATTTTCGATGAATTTCATTTTTTTTCTGTAATTTCTAAAATAATTGAGATATATTTTTTTCCTTATTTTTTCTCGACTAATCATAAGCAGCTCCATCCTCTGGTGCCGGCTTATCGTTGAGTTTTGGGACACGTTGTATACAGGGTTATTGGTTATTGTATACATTCCCGTTAAGGGGTTATAGGGGAGGTCATTTGCAGTCATTTTGACCCTATAATGCATTATGCAAAAGTGAACCATTTTTGAGTTATCGCGTTTTTTAGTTTTTTTTTAAATTAGTCAGAAATTCAACTTGAAAAATTTATTACAAAAAAAAGTATAAATTTAAATCGTATTTTTTTTTCTGATTTACAGAAACGATTAAACACTGGTTATTTCTCAATATTAAAACAGTAATTATCGGTCCAAATTTAAAAAAGCGAGACGGAAAACGAAAATTTTTCAATATTTTTTTGCGATCGCTTTTCACTAAAATGTCTTAAAAACAAAAAAAACGTTATGAAACTTGGCTTGCAGATTATTTTAAAAACTTAACTGTTTTCTTAGCTCTCTAAAAATGCATAACAACTAGGAACTTATTTAAAAAAAAACGGAAAAAAATGATCACAAAGGAAGCGGGCGGAAATTCGTATTCGAACTAAAGTCTAAACTAAAGTCAGAAATGCAACTTGAAAAATTAAAATAAAAAAAAAATCCAAATTTAAATCAACTTTTTGTATTTGCTTTTGTACAAGATGAAATTGTTGTTCTTATGCAATATAAAAAAAATATTATCTGTACACGTTTGAGAATGCGAGGCCGAAAACTAAAAAATACATGTTTTTTACCAAACTCCAACCTAAATTATACAAAAACAGAAAAATTTACCAATACATTTGGCGTGCAGATTACACATAAAACATTTTTCCAGCTTTCTAACGAGCTATTAAAACTAATATGAATTTTGTTAAAGATTGCTTGAAAAAATTGACCACAAAAGAAGCAACAAGGAAGTCACTTCCGAACATAACTTAAGATTAACTTAATAAATTTATCAAAAATAACTGTTATACTCGTAAACACAAAGAACATCAATAACTTATGTAAAAAGTAACAAATTTAGGAGTTTGATAAAAAAATATGTATTTTTTAGTTTTCGGCCTCGCATTCTCAAACGTGTACAGATAATATTATTTTTAATATTGCATAAGAACAACAATTTCATCTTGTACAAAAGCAAATAAAATAAGTGGATTTAAATTTGGTATTTTTTTTTATTTTAATTTTTGAAGTTGAATTTCTGACTTTAGTTTAGTTCGAATACGAATTTCCGCCCGCTTCCATTGTGATCATTTTTTTTCAGTTTTTTTTTTAATAATTTCCTAGTTGTTATGCATTTTTGGAGAGCTAAGAAAACAGTTAAGTTTTTAAAATAATCTGCAAGCCAAGTTTCATAACGTTTTTTTTGTTTTTAAGGCATTTTAGTGGAAAGCGACCGCAAAAAAATATTGAAAAATTTTCGTTTTCCGTCTCGCTTTTTTAAATTTAGACCGATAATTACTGTTTTAATATTGAGAAATAACCAGTGTTTAATCGTTTCTGTAAATCAGAAAACAAAATACGATTTAAATTGATACTTTTTTTGTAATAAAGTTTTCAAGTTGAATTTCGGACTAATTAAAAAAAAAACTAAAAAACGCGATAACTCAAAAATGGTTCACTTTTGCATAATGCATTATAGGGTCAAAATGACTGCAATAACCAATAACCCTGTATATATACTTTTTTATTTTTTTTATTCATGTTATTACAATAATTACAGTTATATTTTAACAGCGGGCGAAAACTACACAAAGTTTATCTGCCGCCGATATCACTCAGTTATTTATTACTATTATTTATACCCACTTAATACTACTTATGTATAATATTTATTTAATTAATGCGTGTTTTTTAAACATTTTTGCGAACCACCTAAGTAAGAAGCTTTCATTATGTTAAAGCAACGGTGCGGGTTTTTACATATTTTTTCACATGTGTCTAAAGATAACTCATTCAATATTTTTGGTAACATATAATCCCAGGTACGCTTGCCATAATAGTTTGTACACTTAGGGAGGGTATATCTTGACAGGTAAGATAATGTTCTAAGCTGTGTAGGTCTGACATTTAATTTCAAATCGTTTATCTTATCAATTTCACTACTAGCTATAGACATATTAATTTTATTGTAAACACTAATCACTTTGCAATATTTTAAAAGTTTAACATCATTATTACATATTTTTTTCCTTATTGTCTTTGGCACGATTTCCTTTAATAAACTTAGCTGTAACCTATAAATATTATCAATATACGTTTTGAACGTTCTGCCGTAACTACTTAAGCTATAGTCAATAACTGACTGTCCTAGTGAAAGATATAACATTCTGAGAATGTTATAAGGTAATTTAAATTTCAGCAATGTTAATTTCGATAAGATGGACCTTAACTTGTTACAAACATGGTTGATGTGGGGTTTCCAATTAAATTTATTGTCAATAATTAATCCAAGGTACGTATGCTCACTAACTGATTCCAGGTAATCACAATTGCATATGCTACATTGGTTGTGGAGGCATTGGTGTGTGTGCGCTTGTATCCTGATGTCAGTTGTGGTTTTAAGATGCGCAGAGTGTATGTGCATTAATTTGGTCTTGGAAAAATTAACTACTAGTCCTACGTCATGAGCCCACTTACATAACAAATCGAAATTGCCTTGAATTTGTATTTCAGCTTTCTTTATATCTCTGTCAGCCATTAGTAAACAGGTATCGTCAGCAAACTGGTACACTGAGCCCTCCGTGAATATGTTGCACATGTCATTCACGTACAACAAGTACTCAGTTGGCCCGATTATAGAACCTTGGGCCGTGCCTTGTTCAGTCGGGATCATATCACTGTGCTCATTGTTAATTTTGACAGTTGTGAAGCGATTGAGATGATAATTTTTGAAGAAATCTAGAAGAGGACCCTGTATACCATTCTGCATCAGTTTTTCATACATAGTATTGTATTTTAAAGTATCAAATGCCCAACTGAAATCAATAAAAATAACTAGTACATGTTTTTTGTCATTTAAGAATTTGTTAACCTCATTAGTAAATTTACATACGAGCTGTGAAGTGTTTTTTTTTCTTTGAAATCCATATTGCCTATTATGTATTATGTTTTTTTTGTTTAGGTATGTACTAATTTCTTGGCTGAGATAAGTTTCAATTATTTTATCAATGCAGGATAGGATAGTAATTGGCCTATAATTATGAATGTCACTGTGTCTGCCTTTTTTGTATATAGGTCGTATTGTACCTATTTTTAATTTATCTGGATAACTAGATTTTTTTAAACATAAATTAATCAGATGTGTAATAATAGGCGTAATTTTGGAGTTTATGCACTTTATATCAGAGGCACGTATTCCATCAATCCCAGGACTTTTTTTATCGTTTAATTGTTTAATTATGGAGAAAATTACATCATCTTTGGCTTTTGGTAGTCTCATTGATAGCCCTGGATTTGAAGTATACGATCCGCAATCTAATAGTTGGATATTGCAACTAGTGCTTATGTTTTGGACATTATCTTTAAACCCCTTGGCAAAGGCATTTGCGATTTCTTTTAAGCTCATTTTGTTGAATGCTTTTATTATAACATCATCAATAGACTTAGTTAATCTACCACATAAGCCATTTATAATTTGCCGTACCCTCCTAGAATCTCTAAAATTGTTGATTATCTCGTTTTTAATGTTATTATTTTTCAAATTATTAATATAAGCATTTGTTTTGTTTCTATTATGTGTTATATAAAAGCCTGTTTTTAGCGTTACTAACATCCTTAAGCCAAATCTTAAATAATTTATCCCTCGTTTTACACATATATTTTACTTTATGGTTTGCCCATTTACATGATTTTCTTTTACTAGCATTTATTTTAATTTCATACTGACACTTCTCATACACCTCATTGAAACGATTCATTATAAAATTAAGTACATCATCCGAATTATTAAACAGTAGACCTTGGTTCCAGTCAATGGCAAGCTACTCATTTTGCACCTTGTTATGAAAGCGCGAAATTAAAAGATAAGCTATCACATTGAGATACCGGCGACTGAAGTATTAATATCTACTAAACATATTTAAGACATCACCAAGTAAAGGAGATAGGCGAAAGTGGGCCTAACCGTTACAGGAATCTAACTAAAACAATAATTAATGATGTATTTTTTAACTACTCTTTGTGAAGTATCAGTTTTATTTTCTATGGGATTTAAAATGTAACAAAAATTAATAACATTGTTGATTTCTGATACCGTAATAATGTCGTAGTAGGACATTAAAAACAAATTGAGGGTAGAAATACCCTCCATAACATAATATTATAAATGTCAGTGGCATTCACTTCGTTTCGCGTTCCCCACATTGCTGTGATTTTTGATTTCTGGTGGATTAATCGAACTCTGGCAAGATGGAACAACATTGTGTAAACTGTGGAATTAATATTTCTCGCAATAATGCTATAGGCACGCATATTTTGGACGACGAGGCAATCCACACACTTGTACAACAGTGGGTTGCTCCTCTTTCTGGAGTTTCTTGCGGCGCTTCTTCTCCGCAATGATGAGCTTGTCCGAAGCGCTAGTAGATTCACTCCATGTTACCGACGTGTAAAAAAGCCCTCATGTGGCCAATTTACTGAATAAATATTTTGAATTTTGAATTTGTGGTAAATACTATGTTTATTTGATTAGCACAATTACACTAATTATTTTGTATGAAAGAAACAAATACAATTACTGTGCCTGAAATCGCTAAAAAACAGCCTGTTTTTCACCATTAACTTTGACCTAAATGAGATTGATTATTTATTGGAAATATGTAATTATGAGCATGATGATTATTTACAAGTCACTCATTCTAATCATCTCTTCTTCATCTTCTTAACATCTATACCATGCTTATTTTATGCTTCTTTAAATATAACTTATCAGAGTAGTCATCGAGTTCTTTTTTATCTACTTACTGTGGTTGACATGGAGAACCGTCCATATCTCTGCTTCTCCAAAGGCCAGGCCTATAATTTTTATACTGAAAATATTCTGCATAGTGATCTACAAAACGGCCTAAAAATCATTAGTGTAATGGTTGGGCCCAAGACTCTATGGATGTTCGCCGATTTCCTTTAAATACTTGTTTTTTCAGTTTGTAATAACTGCCTGATATGCTCTTGCCCGTTTCTTTAGTATTTGGTACGGTACTGGGTTACGCTCGACTAATGCAGCAAACTACATACATACATACATACCTTCACGCCTTCATTCCCAGAGTGGGGTAGGCAGAGCTACAGAATTACCAACAACTCTAAAAACTTGTTGATAACTCTGTAACCACAATTTGCACAATTAGGCTAAGATGTTTAACAGTGTATAAATATTAGTGACAGGTAGCAAGCCTATCGCCTAACAGTACTACTACAAGCCTTTATTCCCTTAGTCGCCTCTTACGACTTCCACGGGAAGACATGGAGTGGCACAATTCTAAGCCGGCAACCACACGGCATGCAGCAAACCAATATGAATGAAATGATATTTTAATTAAAGCGCTTACTTTGCACCTGGTAATTATTTCGAGCCAACGACATTGAAAGCCCGCAACCTCCACGAGGCGCCGCCGCGTATCGTGTTTGAACAGAGCCCGTATTGTACAAGGTAAGACCGCATTGTCTTTGACATGTCGTCGTATTTTTTTATCTAAGCTCAACCTTCAGCTATCGTAGTGTTGACAATTACCATAAAATACCGTCACATGGTAAATACAATATTATGGTTTTAACCAGTTGTACCCAAAATAATAGAGTACCAGGTTTCGCTGACACCCGCAGCAATTGGTTCATAGATGAACCTCGTAGTTCTATAACATTACCGAAACCGTTACTTTTATCGAGTTGGATATTGGCTCTATTTGTATTGTAAATTACTTTTCACACCACCTGCTCGACAATGCCAAATTACATATCATGCAAACCTTACGCAAACCAAGTCATTAAAGCCCTTGGCTTTAGCCGGGGTGTAATGTTGTACTGAATCTCATTATAACCCGCTGGGTTGTAATATTTTCACTTTTCATAGTTCTTATTACAATGGCCTTAAAGTCTAATTTCGTAATAAAAGATCAACTAATACTCGAAGGCCGGGCGCGGCGCCGCTGCCACCGCCGCGTCGAACCTAATTTGAAAATCGAACATTTTCTAAAATCGAGCTGGCCACGGCAAGCTGAATGGAACACATTTGAAATTAAAAAAAAGCCGCGAGTATTGTAAGACGCTGCAATAAAATACATTGGTGATAACTGCAAAGTTTTAAATAATATACAGGGTGTATACGGAGGGGTGGATCAAACGAAGGTCAAGGGTAGGGGACCTCAAGGGCTACCGAATTGACCCCCATGTATGTTCAGCGATTTTCATTTGTTTCAGAGTTACGAGCTTTTTTGTGAAAATTTCAGAAATGTCGGATTTCCGGTATAATTCCTTTGTGGTAGCTAAACTATTCGACCTATCACTGTGTTTTTTTTTTTGGGAGTTGTCAGATAGCGGACCTAACAAATAACAATGCCATTTTGAGTCATGGCATCATACATTTTACAATAAAAAATAAAACTCTCAATAATTTGAGCACATTGAAATTTTCCATGAACATTCACAGGTCAAAATTTTTAAATTATCACATAACTTTTTTTTTTGCAAAGTACTTTATAAACTACTTTGGTTTATGGAGAATTAGCCCTGTATTTTTTTTTTAGATAGTCTCACGGCATCACCTTGAAAATAGTATGGAAAGGGAATAAGTAGTAAAAATCACTTTTTAAATATCCAAGTAAAATATTTTTTAAATAGGACTATTACATCAAAATACATTTTTATTATTAAAAAAAATAGTAATCATGAAATGATTACTATTTTTTACATTAATCAAATTTACATTAATCAAAATTACAACAATAATAATGATCTAAATAAATATCCACGAATTAAAAATGCCTACATTGGTTTGTAAGGTTGATTTAAGAGTTTTTTTTTAATGTTACTGGCCATTAATACCGGGTAAGCAAAAAAATAATAATTGAAAACAATTGAAAAAATAATTCTTTGTCATTCCTTGCGTAAGTAAGCTAATGCATCTTGTTAAAAATAACACATTTAATTAACTGAGTGATTACATTTAAAGGGTAATGAGTTATACCCCACGAGAGTATGCAGAAATGCATTATTGCTACGGTGCAGCTCAAGGAAACGCTCGTGCAGCTGCCAGGATGTACCAGGAACAACTTACACGAAGAGGAGAGCGAATCCGTTCTTATCCTGACTATCGCGTCTTCATACGCGTCCATAACGCGTATTTAGAAGGTCGTATACCTGGAACTGCTCAATCTGAAGGAGTGCCAACGATAGACCCTGATCAAATATCCAACGTTTTAGAAGAAGTGCACCGCGATCCATCAACAAGCACGAGGGTAATTGGTCGTAATATTGGTCTCTCGCATGGAGCTGTCCATAAAATTTTACGTTCAGAGGGCATGCATCCCTACCACTACAAAAAGGTGCAAGATTTATTACCGGCTGATTACGCACGACGAGTTGCTTTTTGTCAAGATATGATAAGCAGATATGAGGCTGATCCTGATTTTTTTAACAATGTAATGTGGACAGACGAGTCATGTTTTACTCGATCAGGTATTTTTAACATGCATAATTAACATTCTTGGACGTACCAAAATCCTGATTTGGTCCGACGTCACAGTTTCCAGCACCAATTTAGTATTAACTTGTGGACAGGAGTATTTAACGGACAACTGATGGGACCTTATGAGTTGCCAAGTCGAATGAATGGAAATAATTTTTTATCGTTTTTACAACAGAACCTCAGTTCCATGTTAGATGATGTTAATTTGGAAACACGCAGGAGAATGTACTTTCAGTGTGATGGAGCACCGTGCCATTTTGCTCGAATTGTGAGACAATATCTCGATCAAGAATTTCCACAGAGATGGATAGGTCGCGGAGGACCGATAGCTTGGGCTCCAAGATCTCCGGACCTAAATCCTGTAGATTTTTTTATCTGGGGATTTTACAAGGAGGTAGTTTACAAATCTGAGTTTAATTCAATTGAAGAATTACGCGTAAAACTAACACAAGCCCAAAGAACTATCAGTAAAACGTGGAGGCATTCCGCAAACTTAAAAGTAATTTTTTTAAAAGGTGCAGGGCGTGTATAGCAAATAATGGTGGACATTTTGAACATTTACTTTAATTAATTACAATTAAGGAATAAAGGCGTTACATTTAAGGTATTTTGGTGTTTTAATCTTACATTCTCTTTTAATATGATTTTCCGTTTTCATTTTCCATTTAAAAAATATTTTACTTGGATATTTAAAAAGTGATTTTTACTACTTATTCCCTTTCCATACTATTTTCAAGGTGATGCCGTGAGACTATCTAAAAAAAAATTACAGGGCTAATTCTCCATAAACTAAGGTAGTTTATAAAGTACTTTGCAAAAAAAAAAGTTATGTGATAATTTAAAAATTTTGACCTGTGAATGTTCATGGAAAATTTCAATGTGCTCAAATTATTGAGAGTTTTATTTTTTATTGTAAAATGTATGATGCCATGACTCAAAATGGCATTGTTATTTGTTAGGTCCGCTATCTGACAACTCCCAAATAAAAAAACACAGTGATAGGTCGAATAGTTTAGCTACCACAAAGGAATTATACCGGAAATCCGACATTTCTGAAATTTTCCCAAAAAAGCTCATAACTCTGAAACAAATGAAAATCGCTGAACATACATGGGGGTCAATTCGATAGCCCTGGAGGTCCCCTACCTTTGACCTTCGTTTGATCCACCCCTCCGTATACACCCTGTATATACAAATATCAATTTTCACTTTTAATTTTAATTTACTATAATAAAACGCTGTTTTCAGTAGACTCGCTTTTTTATTGTCTCGCAAAAGTTGAGAAAAGTAGAGTACACTCCTCGGGGATAAAGCTGTTTTCGTCTTGGGCGCGCTTGAACCCCTCATTGCGCTCAGGACTCTTCTTAATTCCCTCGCTTCGCTCGGGAATTAATTCGTAACACCCTCGCTGCGCTCGGGATTTAAATCTGGAGTCCTTCGTTACGTTCAGGATTCAATATCGCGCCCATGACATAAAACTCTGCTTTATCCCCGAGGTGTATAATCTACTATTTCTCAAAAATGACCGGAAAAGTTGACATTACTAACTCCATACTGAGACGCGAAGGACATAGTTTACAAAAAGTTCCCAAATTTAAAAAAAAATACATTGCGTGCTCGCTACACAAGCCCGCAATGTTGCATACAAATTTTATTGTTATCTAGTTTGTAACTTCTTAAAAAGTGAAAACGGCCATAATAAAATGAGGGCACAGGTCTTATACATCCATATTTTATTCGGAACGTAACTTTTTTATCTGTGTCTGGAATAGCTTGAGTTTTTTTCTTCTAAAAAAGCTTGCGTTTCTCCTTGTCATAAACATAAAGGCGGTAAAGAGTGATGTTATTTCACGTGAAGTTTCTGTTTATATGCGATTTGTATCTTGCGATTTTTGAGAAAAGCACTAGCAAGCTCGTCCGTTTATACCAATACTCCGCCCGCAATTGCCTGCTTCACTGCCTAAACAATAATGTACTATTATCTACACGCATATCACACGCAATAGAGGATTCTATTATACGTTCAAAACCCGTAGGAAATGACCAGCATTATGACAACCAATTTAACTATGAGAATTTTCTCATCTGTGGTAGTACTGTAATGTTAAAATTACAGTACTAAATTCTGTAAGGTTATGAGTTTAAATTTGGAATAGCTGTCAAAACTCAAGAGGGTCTCTATTCTAGTATTCATAGATATTAAAACAGTTATTGATAAGAAACGTCAATTCAATATGTTTTTTTAACATAAACTGCACGACATTTGATCTCGAGTGACATGAGAATAGGGACTTCATTCATTTGTCTATGATTTAAAAAAAAACATTCTTTTTGACGGAGGATCGAATTGCCGCCATTATTGTTGTTGTTTGATTGTTGTCATTTGCTTGAATTGTTTGTTGGTTTTTATTGTTACGAAAGTAGGATTGTGAAAAGCTGTTTGTGTTGTTTTAGTTAAAAATATGAGTAGTAGTGACTCCGAGAACGATATTATGCACACTCCGCCGGATATAATATATGCAGCCACGATTGTAACAAATAACTTGTTGCCAGAAAAATCAAGAGCCAAGTACGAAAAGGCGTACAAAGATTTTTTAGATTGGAGTTTGAACAAACGCACGACTTCGATGTCCGAGAATGTACCATTAGCGTACTTTGAAGATTTATCAAAGAAATTCAGTTCTGCCAGCCTGTGGACCATTTATTCAATGGTCAGAAGCACGCTAAACATCAAGCACCAAGTGGATATTTCAAAATATTTTAAATTGACTACTTTTTCTTAAACAGAAATTGGAGGGATATAAAGCGAAAAAAGCTAAAACATTTTCACCCGAAGATATAGATAATTTTTTAAAAGAGGCACCGGATCAATTATGTCTGCAGTCAAAGATTGAATGGAATTTAAAAGAATTTGATTTCATGCATGTTCGAAGTTTCCTATACTATATACATACATAATAATATTTAAATCTTAGCACATTGAGATCTAATAACACTTTGATTTTGTTTCAGGTGGCACTAAAATTTGGAGTTATGGGTGCCTGCCGCCGACAAGAACCTTATAATCTACAGTTTAGTGATGTCCAATTTTTTGATAAAACCGTTTTAGTAACTGTCCGCAATACAAAAACAAAAACGAACCGTGCTTTCATAGTAACTGGAAGTTACTGTGACATGTGTAAAAAATAGATGGAATTGCGTCCGAAAACCTGCTCAACATCCTTTTTTTTTTATAAAATACTCAGCTGGGAAATGCACTGAGCAAAATATTGGCATCAATAAGTTTGGAGCGTTGGGAAAAACCATAGCAAATTATTTGAATCTTGAGGATCCTGAGATGTACACGGGACACTGCTTACGCAGGACATTAGCCCACTTTGCTGATCGATGCAGGCGGTGATATAACGAGTTTAAAACGCCACGGGAGCTGGAAGTCGACTGCAGTTTCCGAAGGTTATATTGATGAATCAATGAAAAATATGGTTAACGTGTCAAACCAGATACTAAATTCAATTCAAAATAGAGAAATCATAAATATAAACATGCCATCAAGCTCTTCAACTTCAAACCAAGACCGTCCCACTACAATACAACCAGGACCATTAAATATATCCCATTGTTCCAATGTAAATGTCAATTACAACTACTAGGTACAATAAATAATTTGTTTCTGTATTTGTTCAAATTTATTTTTTATTGCATTATCAATATCTATAGTCTATCTATAGCTATACTTTACAGGTAGCACTGGTAGCATTGCAGGTCATTTCTCTACGGGTTCTGAACCCATCTTAGAGTACTTATGATATGTGTGTAGATAAAGTAGTGTATGCAACTGTATATAATTAGGCCTTAAAACACTCGTGTGATCCTATTATGAAACTCGCTGACGCTCGTTTCATAAAACCACACTCCTGTTTTAAGCCCTCTCATTATGCATCAGTTGCATAAACTACTATATTATTTCGAAATAAAGATGTAAATTCATTACAATCCAGTGCAAAGGCATCAGTAATAAAAAGCTTGGGTAATCGTTTAGTATTCTACTAATAAAAGTACAACAGATATAATAAAATAGGAAAATAAAAGTAAAATTATTTAAATACATAAATATTTAAATACCTGTGATAATATTCTGGTTCGCACTCGACACAGCGCGGATGACTGTAGGTTGGGTAGGTACTCCTGATGTTTATGCTCTCCTAGTACACTCGACGTCAAAAAAATCGCACCTTTTGGTATGTTGACTTCAAGCAGCTATAAACCCTATTTAATCTAAGATAAGGTATGAGTGTGGGGCCTCATTTTAAAGGTTATTGAATCCTTTAATTAATAAAAACGTAATAATGATTACTAAGCTAAAAAAAAATGTTTTTATGAAAAGAGGAAAAACATTTATTCACGCCAAAATTACACAATCTAAAAACATAACAAAATTAAAAAATACAGTAAAACAAATTCCTAAAACTAAACTGAAAACCTAGTGTTACCTCCCCTAGCCCTAATTACAGCCTCCTTGCGATCCTTCATTGACCTCACCAACGTCACGATGCGTTCTTGAGGAATGTCACTCCACTCCTCGACGACGGCGTCCCGAAGCTGTTCAAGGGTTGCAGGGGCAGTATCACGAGACCGCACCCGGCGTTTCAGATCATCCCAAAGCTCTATGGGGTTCAGGTCAGGACTTCTCGCTGGCCACTGCATCACGGGGATCCCAACCTGATCCAGGTAGTCCCGAACAATCAACGCCGTATGAGAGCGGGCGTTGTCGTGCATGAATGTGAATTCAGACCGATGAGCAGTCAGGGACCCCTGGCCACGTCCACCTCCAGTGCGGGAGATGCACACAAGGTCGGTTTTGCCCTGGATTGAAATTCCGCCCCAGAACATGCAGGATCCTCCTCCGTAGCTGACGGTTTCTTCAAAGCACAGCAAGTGAGTACCCTTCTCTCTGCCTCCTGTACACTCTTCTACGCCTATCGTAGCAGAAAAGGCATACCCTCGTCTCGTCGGAGAAGAGGACAGACTTCCATTGTTCGAACGTCCAATCCACGTGGTCTCGGGCAAACTGAAGTCTGACTCGCCTATGCTCTGCTGTCAATTTGGGACCCGTAGCAGCCCTACGAGGCAGGATTTTCTTCTTCTTACTGTGGAGACGCTCACCGACGTCCTCCGAGCTGTTCGGAGCTGCTGTTGCACCTCAACAGCGTTGGAAATCGGTTACGCAAACACGTCGACACAATATAGCGGTCGTCTCTGTCGGAAGTGCAACGTCGTCTCCCAGATCCATGCTTCCTGATGTAGCCTCCAGTTCTTCTGGAACCGCTGGGATACTCGTTTCACCCGGAAACGGCTTATGTTGAGTGGTTGAGCAACATCAACCTGCCGTAGTCCTGATTGCAGTAGTGCTACCACTTGAGCTGCTTCTTCTGCCGTGGTATCCATGTTTCAGAGTTTTCTCTTACTGGAGCTGTTCAGGTGTGACTTCTGTGATGTCTGGATAGCAAATGACCCATAATTCATTTTTACCCCCCCCTTTTATTCGTTTTCAGGGTGGCACAAGTAGTGAGTCCTCTAATGAGATTTTCATCACTTTTTTTTAAAGACCCTAACGTGTCGTGATCATTGTTTTTACGAAAAAGAACGATTCGCGTTTTTAAAGTTTATTAACTGTGCTTTCAAATGATACTATATTGGTAGGGTACAATAAATAAGTTAAGAGCTTTATTCGCTTGAAGTCAAAATTTCAAAAGGTGCGATTTTTTTGACGCCGAGTGTATTTGACGATATAATTTTGGTTTTAATAATTTTATTAAAATTTAAGTAATTTCGGTCAGAATGTGTTCACACGTTAAGCTCACTTCAGAGGTCCGGGGGCATGAGGACATACACACACTCATACACAGATACAATATTTTTTTCAAATTTATTAAAAAAGCGTCGTTTGGTGCACGTGCGGAACTGCCATTTTCACTCCTCCCGAATCTTGTCCTTCGCTTTATAATGACAATTTCCGCACCTGTATCAAAATGTAGGTACTATTATTATGTTTAATTGTTTTAGTGATTAGTGTTTAGTGAGAGTTTTGCTCGCATTTTTTTTGATTTTAATGCCATCTTAGCTTTTGTTTAAAATCTTTATTTTAGGAGCTTTGTCGCTCGGCGATAATGCCGCTCCGTAATTATCACACTACACATAACGAGTAATCAAGAAGGACAATTATAAACTATTCTGAATAGTTCTCCAGGCCTTTCCGAAAGTGGATAGGCTAAAGAGCTATTACATCCACCAACATCATATACATTTCGATTCGCTCTGGAGCTCACAAAATTCAAAATTCAAAATATTTATTCAGTAATTTGGCCACATGAGGGCTCTTTTACACGTCAGTAACATGGGAGTGAATCTACTAGCGCTTCGGAAAAGACCATCATTGCGGAGAAGAAGCGCCGCAAGAAACTCCAGCAGAAGGTCATTTTTTCAATTATTAAATACAATAATACTTAAAAGTAAGTTACATTACAAGGTATAATAGTAATAAAATATTATTATTTTAAACTAACACAAATAAGATCATTACAAATGTAAGGTCAATAAAAATAAAAGGTAAAATGACTAGGAGAATAGACCGGACTCCACAGACAGCACCCGTTCACGAGTATTTCGCGTATCTCAGCCATCGCCTCCCTCAACCATGTGTTCGGGAAGGTGGCGACCCGATCAACGACGCCGCCGTAAGCAAAGACATTAAAGTGAGCATGACATGCTCATGCTGCCGGACAAAGATAACAGTAAAAAAGTATCTGTCCATCATAATGTGTTCTCAATTCTAGAATGTCTTGTGCACACAAGAATCGATAACAAAAAATACGAAAAAGACACAAGGTAAATTTAAATTGTAAAGTGTACATCATTGGCTTAAAGGCATTTTGCAATAAGCGCTGCCCAGTTCTCAGCTATAATTACAAAAAAAAAGACAAAATAACCCAAAATAATAAAGCTAGTAGTAACTACTTAAAAACGTCTTTATAATTTAGGAAGTCATGAACAGTATAATATGCTTTGCCCAGCAAGCAGCACTTAATGCGAGACTTGAATTTATTGAACGGCATATTTACGTCGAACACACTCCGTCAAGGTATGGCACACGCCATCGACTACACCAACTACACCGCACGTGGTACAACTAGGTGGCGGCGCCTTGTCCACGGGGCACGCTAGCTAGTTTGACGGAACGTGTCCGGAACAAAAGGTAATTTTAAGGGACCAATTTCATTAATTTTGTATTTCATTCAATAGTTTTGTTTAAATATGTTTCTTTATATAGCAGACATTTTATGGACGACATGATTATTTTAAATTTGGGTTGGCATTTTCTAATAAATTACAACAATTAAATTATATCTAATGATAAAAAGGGATTTTAATAATGTAATAAAACATACTATTTCAAACGGTTCTCGCCCAACCCGCAAGATACACCTAGGAGGGCTTCAAGCGAAAAACGAAAGTCAAACAAAGGTCAAATATACTTTTGTCGAAATGTCCGAAATATATAAATATTTCAAAAACTTAATAATGCTGAACGGTTTTAAAACGCTATTCCTCGAAATGGTTTTCAAATTAGAGTAATTTAAAAAATATGAACCGTCTCAATTGGTCGCCTGGACATGTTGCCACGATCGAACCGGGGAGATGTGGGGGGTTCTGGTTGGATCGTTCGATACCATATTCCCTTCTCTCGTGACCGTTCGTCAAAGAACTCCTTCCAGAGGTCTCGACATTGCATGTTAGCCAGCCGAACACAATGTGATGCCCATGTGAGGTGGTATCCATTGTAATGTGATGGATTTAGATGTAGATCGAAGCAGTCCAATGTGATCCAGAATAGTGTGAGCTATCGGTGCGCCTCGACGGTTGAGGTGCGCCGAGCCAAGTGCTGTTCTTTGAATCGGTCAATATTACAAACCTATTACTATCCGTCGTTTTAATATAGGAAAGAGCTTCCATTATTGCAAAAAGCTCTGCGTACATGATCGAAATAATATTTACATGGCTGCTCTAAATTTTGAATCTCATACCGAGGTCTTGTTGGATATCAAAGAAGGCAGCTCCGCTCCGAACCCATCTTAGACCCATCCGTAAAAAAATTGTAACAATAAAATTGTCATGTATTTTTAGATGTTCTTCACATATCCCTCGCAGCACATTCCTGTTATATTGACTTTTTGGGTTTTGTGCGTTCCTAATCTCGCTCGAAACCACTTCGGCCGTATTGTAACCGCTGAACCATGACCTTAGGGAGAGCATGTCCAATCACTTGCTACAGTGTATAGGGATGGAGTCAAGAGCAATTTGAATTCTAACTAGTAAGGGTTTTTTCTTTCTATTCCAGTAACTGACTGTTGCATAACCTCTCTAATACTACTACTACTTGGCCTCCTCTGATTATGATCTTTTCCCGAACCTAAAAAAACAATTGGCAGGACGGAAATTTTCGACGGATATTGAGGTATAAGAAGCTGTGACTGAATATTTCGAACACCTTGAAGATTTTTTTTTTCACAAGGAATAATGAAGTTAGAAGCAAGGTGGCAAAAGTCTATAGACCGTTTTGGAGACTATGTAGAGAAATAAAATTATTATAAAAACTATTTTTTTTGTTTTACAGGTTAGGCTCAAAACTTTTCAATTCACCCTCATATAATCTGCTTGATTACGATTTTACGATACTTTCCTACCGAGATTTTGTTTTAAGACAAAATTTACACGCTAGATAAAACCTGCGTATGTACAACGGTTGGATAAATAGCTCGCTCTCCATGACATCAACTGGAGTACTTTTACACGCAGTGCCTGGTTTTGAGCTTTATCTAGTTTTACTAAATGAGTTTTCGCAGGATTGTCGTAAAGAAAACTGCCGTATTCAAAACGACTACGTATGATTGAAATGTATAAACGTCTTAAATGCTTAGGATGAATGCCCCAACCTGAGCCAGCTAAAACTTTTAAAATTTGAAGATTTTTTTTACATTATCTCTAGCCTCATTAATATGTTTCCCGCAACGCAGGGAACGATCCAACCACAACCACAATCCAACGTTGTCTACAATTTGCAACGGATTGTCATTAAAGCAGAAAATTACATCAATGGTTTGTCATACATAATTGTCAGTCTGACATAGAAATATCCAGACCCAGTTTCCGCAAAACGTAAAAAGCGCTTCTTGTAGTTCAATCTTAGCTTTATCAATATTTTACCGGGACCGGTATAGTACAAGGTCATCAGCGTATTGAGAAATGCATACGTCTACGTCTGCATATGTCTACTGTACCCACATTAAATAGCAGAGGAGACAAAGGATCTCCTTGAGCTAGACCTCTCCCAGTACTTCTAGAATCAGCTGCATCACCTACTCCCAACTTTGACCTAAACTCAACTTAGCTTAGGAAATTCCATAAATAATGGCATAGTTTCTTACCAACGCCTAAGCTTTCTAATGAATTTAATAAGCTTCTTAGGTCAACACTGTTATACGCATTGTCGATATCTACAAAGCAACCAAGTGTGACTAGGCTCTGAAAATCCTGATTGAATTTCAGACACTATATGGCTTAGAATGTCCAGGCATGACTTTGAGTTTCTGTAACCAACCATTTCGAACGGGAAGATTCTATTCTTCTCAAGATACCACTATAACAGCTTATTTAAAATAGAGTGGAATATCTTACACAAACATGACATAAGGGAGATTGGCCGAAGTGATGAAGCTGTAGAACCAGCCCATGTTTAGAGATTTTCCGCCACTGCTCAGGTATGATAACTTTTGAAACGATCCTATTGTACAAGGCCAGTATGAGTTTACCTATTCTAGGCAGATTCTTAATCATCGAAAATTATATTTGGTCGGCACCCGGGCACGTATCTTTAGGTTTAATTGAAGCTTCAAGCTCTGATAACAATACTTCGGCCCCTAACTTTGAGTTATTCGATATAAAAAACGGGCGAGTAGGTTCCACGAAATCAGAGGTTAGTAATTTTAACAATATATTTGCTTTGCATTTCTCAATCTGTAAACCTTGGGATCTTTTGTCCTTCATCCAAGCCATTTTTCTCCAAATATTCCTAGGGCAAGTAGTGTTCTCGATTGAACTACAAAAATCCCGCCAGCTGCTGGCACTTGCTTTCCTTATTTCAATCGGCGCTTCCTGTATTCTCGGTTGCAGAGTATCCAAATTTTGTGGCGTAGGATTAAGTCTAAAATTAGCAAGGGCTAGTCTACGTAAGGCTACAAGTTTTGATAGATTAGGATTCCAGTAAGACTTCGGCTTAAATTTACTTTTGGGATCTGGACATATTTTTATATATAGGTGTTACAGACAGCCCCCTATGCAGCCTGTATGACGGCGGAGAAATCCGCAGCTCACGTCATCATGGAATGCCCTGAGGTGGCAACATACCGGGCACGTCCCCTCGGAACACCGAGGTCGCCACCAGGAGCCATCGGCCACATTCAATTTCAATTGCCAAATGATCACTTCCTAATGTTTCGTTCATAACAGTCCGATTAAACGTTAGAGCCAAATGCGATGAAACAATGGATATATCAGGCAAGGATATCTGTAACACACCATTTCCCAATCTCATCCAGGTATTACTCCCGTCATTTAGCGTTTATTTATTTATTTATTTTATTACAAACGTTTGGTATATTACTTTGTTTGTCATAGGTTTAATTTTATAAAAGCTTTTGTATAGAATCGCCATTACGTTTTAAAAGATTTAGTGCTTTTTAGGACGGGAGGACGGACAGACGGACGGATGGACGGACAGACGGACGGCTGGACGTACAGACGGAAAGGCGGACGGATGGAAAGGCAGACGGACAGACGGAATAGGCTCAGTAATAGGATCCCTTTAATTCCTTTAATAGGCATTCCTTCAGGTAGATTAACCATAAAATGTGTGTTATTTAGGGAAGATACTCGTAAATAATACACCAATAAGTAATTACTCGGATACATTGTTTTAATAATCATACAGAGATGTAATCAACTTGTTACTATTATTATTATTATGATTGATCAATATAGAAATACGAGTATACATAGGTCAACAAATAAATAAATAGGTTGTAAACAAAACGAAATCTGATGGAGCTACCAAGAAAATAGGTGTGCCTCAAGGCTCTATTTTAGTTCCCTTTTTTTTGGTTTACATAAATGACTTACGAGTGTTTGCAAATGGTAGATAAGGCAGTTTTATATGGAGTCAGCCTTCCTTGTCCTCTTCTTCCATTCTGCACGATTTAGTGCCAGGTGTGCGTCATTTATCCCTTACTCTCACGGGCTTTTCTCCACCGTCGTAAACCAAGTGGCAGGTGGTTTCCCGCGTCCTCGCGTCGCATCGCTAAGGCTAGATTGTCCATACGTTCTGGAGGTCGTCTTTGAATGCCCGAACCACCGTAGACGTTTCTCGACAATTTTATCTGTTATCGGTGCGACTTTGAAACTGCCCCTGATGTACTGGTTACTAATCTTATCCAGCAGAGTGATACCTGCAGACCAACGCAGCAGCGCATCTCTGTGGCGTGAAGTTTATTTAGATGGCACTTGTTCGTGGACGTTAAAGTACTGCAGGTCTTATGGCAGTTTTGTAGATGTTTCCCTTTACTTTTATGGGCTTTCGTTGGTTGTGACCCCCTGTGAGTTCTCGCTATTTTAGCCATCCGGTATTAGTCCTATTGTGTGTGATCAGCATCGAATTTTCCGTTGTTGCTTGTAACAGACCCAAGATATTTAAATTGTTCCACAATGAGCAAGGTAATGATTCTGATTGTTATCTTGACATCTTTTCGGTTTATGGAATCATCAAATATGCAGAACATGTGCTCTGTACATACGTACATACATTAAATCATGCCTGTTTCCTAGAGGGGTAGGCAGAGACAACTTCTTTCCACTTGCTACGATCTTGACATGTGCTCTGTCTTTTTAAGTAAAATTTTACAACGTAAAGGAATGGGTTTTCATACGTTTATTTTAAGTTAAACCTAGGAAGAAAATAGGTCTCTTTCCGTCTACGTTTTTCAAAAGAAAAGCTATCCTTTCCGAGCATGTTCGAGAAAAAATATTTTTCACTTCTACTCTAAAATGACCCATAAAAACCAATGTATAGGCAGGTTAATGTAATATATTTTGCCCCCCGGGGGTGAATTCACTTTATTTGGTTAATTACCGCGAAAAGTCATAAATAACCAGCTACACGTTAGTCATTGAATGGAGGAGGTGCAGCCGGCCGTGTAGCTCCGTCGGGCAGCGTGCTCTTCCAGGGCCCCCTTCGACGACGTGGCAACATGCAGCTGACTAGCAGGGCGTGGCGTGTCGCCGCCTCGGAAGTTTCATGTTTATGCACCATATCGGTTAGATCTGAGAGCCTGCCGTTTGGCCGAAATAGGTTTGCCAGAATTTGTGATTTCCCAACCTTTTCATTTGCCGACCCAATATTTTTCCAGTAACTGTGAATATTTTAGGACCTATTTCAGTACGATCATGTAGAACGTTATAGGTTAGGTAAGGTTAGTTTTTAAAAGAATCTAAAAAATTAACGGTTACAGAAAACAAAGTGGGTTGGCAAATGAAACGGTTGGGAACAAATACAATTAGGCAAACATATTTCGCCGAACCAAAGGCAACCCGTTAGATTCTTTAGGAAACCCCAAAATCAACTGTGTAGTTGTCTCTTTCTGAATTTGAGTGACGGGTAGAAGGGAAAAAATATAACGCTATACGTTGTAGACTCAAGACCCCTTTCACCTTTCGCCTTTGTGCATCCCTGTTACATTTTTGTCTTCTTTACAATGGTTATCTCTTTTGTGTGACCCCGTGTGGTTGCCTTATTAAAATAGTGCTACTCCATGTCTTCCCGTGGATGTCGTAAGAGGCGACTAAGGGACTGGACTGTACTGTTAGGCGAAGTGCTTGCAACTTGTCACTAATAAGCTGGTAAAAATGTTAATGTTTGGCTAATTATGCAAAAGTTTTTAGAGTTGTTGGGAAATTCTGTAGCTCCGCCTGCCGCACTAATAGCAATAGGCTAGGCTATAATGACACTATAGCCACACTTGTCCTTGCTTCGCTCAGCTGGCTAAACACCTCTTCTTAATGATGGCTTATATTAGACCCTTTACAATTATACATCTATTATTTCAGTGGTGAATTAAAATATTAGCTCAGCCGTAATACTGTAATATTTTATAATTACACAAAGTATATGTTTTCGTATTCTATTTTCGTATGGAGATTACACAGAAAATTAAATATTTTTGTTTATGTCATGGCATGTCATATCATATGCAGATATCCAGGTTTCTTAGCTATTTGGCGGCGTCGGTGGTGAGGAGAATGAATTCGTCAGGGGACCAGGGGCCCCAGACAAGATGCATTACGCCAACTCGCTTTTCTATTCGTTTCGTTTTTAAACCAATCGCGTCAGTGCTAGATCACGTGACTTTTCGTATCACGTCATCTACAAGTGAAGCGATTGGTTTAAAAACGAAACGAATAGAAAAGCGAGTTGGCGTAATGCATCTTGTCTAGGGCCTCAGGATAGGACCGCGGTGGGCATCCTCGCGTGATATGCTCGATATATTCTATTTTGTTATACAATAGCCATTTATAGATTATGCCACAGGCTGTATCAGGCTCTGCGCATAAGCTCTCGTGCCGCGCGGCGGGTGTCGTCGTGTTCCGATTGTAATTAGATTTCAAATCGAATCAGCGCGAGCCCAACTCACACTTGACCTTTTTTGGTATTTGTTGTTTTTCATCAGGGCTGGTACATCATGTAATCGTACCAAATTTGACGCTTGTATATTTTAAGGATTTCACGATACGCCAAAAATAAAAATACGTTGAAAATAACGTTTATTGTATGGGACCGGCATAATTTCTTTTTTTTTTTATTTGTTGTTAAATCCGCAGTATCGACATATATTCTGGAGAGAAAAAACCCTCTATATAGTGAGGACGTACGGGCGGACGGCTGACGGCCCATTCCACTCGATCGTATGGAACCCCAAAACTGGATAAAGTTGCATCAAAAACTCAAAAACGAATTGATGTAGAAAGAATGCTAAAACGATTTTATTGTTGTGTAAAGACTAAGTAAAGGAATATTTTAAAATACGCAACTCATTTAACATTATGAACAATATCGGTGGTTAAAAATTAAAATGTAGAGCTGCTCCTTTTTTTTGCGGTTATTACAGATATTTGTGTGATGAGCCCTAATATTTGTTCCTGATCCAGGGATTATATCTATGTATTTAAGTATATATTTCTCTATACAAATATTTATATATCGCTGTCTAGTGACCATAGTACAAGCCTAGAGCTTAGTTTGGGACTCGGTCAACTTGTGTGACATTGTTCCCCTGATATTTATTATTTATTTAATATATACTCGTAAAGAGTATTTGAAATGTTGTTTAAGAAACGAGTCTAGGAATGTATAGTACTTTCTCAGTTACAATGCTTTTGTATTGTTTAAAGTGTGGAAACCAAATGATCATACTTCATGTAGGTATAGCCTTAATGAGTAAAGTACCTACATAATTCCTAAGAGTCACAATTCCGAACTTTTATAATTGCGAATGCAGTTTTGATAAATGACTTTATTCTTTTGTATTCGTTATACATAAATCAAACCTTAAGTAACCTACAATAACTGGTAAAAAAATAACATACGAACAAATGAAGATACAGACAAAAATCTAAATTTCAAGGCGTTCCCAGCCTTCATTTAAAACCACGCTTTTATTTGTTTAGTTTAAATGAAATTTAAATGAAACCTCAGTACATTTGGTTTTTTGTTCATTACTTTATTTGCAAATTCAAAGTTTAACGGAAACTTACATACTCTATTTTAGGTAGGTATCAACAGATGAAGGTTTAAAAAATATTTTACCGAAGCATCAAGCTACTTTGTGTTTATCGCGCGGGCCAGAGGGAGCCACTTCATCACTGCACGGTTCATCCTTTGCCACGCCGTCCAGTTTTGAAGGAGATCTGAAAAATAATCAATCTTTAGAAAATCTAATTAAAATTGTACATTATTTAACCAACTCTTGTTCAGCAGACACACTTTGAATACTTGCAGCACCAATTCAGAGCTCTCTTAAGCCCTACTTCTCCTAAACGTAGTTCAAATATTTCAAAATAAGTTACGTGTAAACTTATTACTGTCAAATATTTATTTCAGAGAAAACATAATCAAATAACATTAAGGAAGACTCAATAAGGTCAGGTGGGGTAAGAGCGTCAACGGGGTAAGTGCGACCAACCATATATTTTTTAGGAGATTAATGTTGGTTAGAAAGACGCCCCGTGAAAGCATTTGCCCCTTCATGTGGGGTAAGAGCGTCAACGGGGTAAGTGCGACAAACCATATATTTTTTAGGAGATAAATGTTATTAGAAAGACGCCTCGTGAAAGCATTTGCCCCTTCATGTGGGGTAAGAGCGTCAACGGGGTAAGTGCGACAAACCATATATATTTTTAGGAGATAAATGTTGGTTAGAAAGACGCCCCGTAAAAGTACTTGCCCCTTCATGTGGGGTAAGAGCGTCAACGGGGTAAGTGCTACAAACCATATATTTGTTAGGAGATTAATGTTGGTTAGAACGACGCCCCGTAAAAGCACTTGCCCCTTCATGTGGGGCTCTAAGCGTCAACGGGGTAAGTGCCACAAACCATATATTTTTTAGGAGATTATTGCTGGTTGGACGAACTTGCCCCGTAGACGCACTTGCCCCACCTTACCTTATCTAGTCAAAATAACTCAAGTGATGCATTGTTTTTAGTATTGACCGAAAATAAATCCATTCGCAATAATTTTCGTACACCTTCCAAACGCCTGGAGTGATATATCTATACCATACACTCGTTTAGAATGGGTCAGTTCTAATTCTGCCTTCCCTAATAAAGAACAACATATCGTTTTTGCTCAGAGTTGTTTGAAGTTACTTGGTGGACAGGTAGGGTAGGGCCAGGTTGAGCAGCGGCGCCTCCACCAGCAGCCACGTGACCAGGCTCAGCGCCAGCGACACCGCCAGCACCCCGCACTGCTCCACCGCCTGTCGGAGGTCCACCACTATACTCACACCAGCACTGACTAGAGTGTGCCCCGTTCTCAAGAATTCTCCAGAACTGCACATCACTAGCTCTCTCGTGTAAGTGAATCCAATACACAATCTCAAAAAAACCGGGCAAGAGCATGTCGGACCATGCTCAGTGTAGGGTTCTGAAACCGTTACTACAAACTGACCTTTGCCGTTGGAGAACTGTTAGATATCCCGACATACGTCGCGGTCAGATTACCAACACCGCAAATAAGTATTCGGTAGGTTTAAACATTTAAACCGATTGTAACTCAAAAACCCTTGAAGTCTACTTAGTAGTGATAGTTTTCCTATTAAATTCATTATATGTGCTTTAATTTAAAATATTTTTCAGAATTTTAGTATTTCTAGTTAATATTTTTGAAAGACCTATCCAACGACACATAAATGTTTTTTTCAAGATTTTATTTTACCGCTTTGTTGGCGTGATTAATGTGTACAGGGTTGGGCAGATTAAGTGTCCTAGTTAAAAAGAGCCATAAAATTAAAACAAGACAGTTTTTTTTTTAATTTATCACGTTTTTATTTTTAGCGTACTCTATACTTAAAAAAACTAATTCATAAGTTCAAATCGCTCGCCATCAGCTTTAATAACTTGACGCATTCTTCCATAGAATGCATTGCACGCGGCACGCACTACCTCGTCTGGTATTTCATCCCATATCTTGACTAATCGATGCTTGAATGAGTTTAGATTCATGCCCTGTGTGCTCCCAATCTTGCTCAGCATGTAACCCATATCGAAAAGTCCAAAGCATTCAAATCCGGCGATGATACAGGCCATTCTTGCTAAGGTATAAAATCTGTCAAATTTGTTCTACACCAATCTTGAGTGCGTTTAGCTTTGTGAGATGGGGCACTATCTTGTTGGAAGCAGTAATAGTCGTTTCCATATAATTTTTGAGCATTTTCTAGCAAATGACCCTGTAACACGTTCTGGATGTAATAGTCTTGGTTAATTTTGACACCTCGATCAATAAACAGCAGCGGTAACTTGCCTCTAGGCGATATCGCACCCCATACCATGACAGCTGATGCACTCTGGAACCCGTTGTACGGCTAATTTGTCCACAGGAATATCCTTCAATGAAGCACCATAGACACGATCGTTTTGTTGGTTGTGACTGTCTTGTAACTGGAATATCTTTACATCGGAAAAAATAATATCATCGCCGTCGTGCCAAGCTAGCTATTCCCTACATTTTTTCACTCTAGCTTTTTTCTGGGCATCTGTTAAGCCATGATTTTTTTGTTTTTTGTAGGCATTTAGCCCAAGATCATATTTTAAAATACGACTCATTGTTCGACGGGATATTTTCATATCTTTAGCAAGTTTGCTTGCACTTCGAGCTGGATTTCATCTAATACGCTCACGAATATTTTTAATGATGTTTTTGGTGCGAACAGATGGCTTTCTCCCAGGTTTGGGCCTGATTTGTGAAGATCCCGTTTCTTTGAATCGCTTGACGGTCCGCGATATAAACCTTATATTGATATTTAAATGTTTCAGCGTCTTCAATATCTCACACGGTCGGTATTTTTTCTGGTACAAATCGCACACGAGCTGGCGTTTCGCGTCCATTGTTGAAAACAATATAAAAACAAAATATATCAAGCTGACGTGTAGAAATCATAAAGAAGATTAAATTGTCAACAAAAAAAAAACGAAGTGAATAAGAAGTTAAGTTATATTTAAGTAAAAAAGCCATACACAACTAGGACACTTAATCTGCCCAACCCTGTATATTAATGCCAAATTACAGCTTTCTAGCACTAAGACGAGCGAGTCTGAGCTAGGCTGCGGACGGACGGACGGACGGACATGGCGAAACTATAAGTGTTCCTTGTTTGACTACGGAACCCTAAAAAGGGTTCGCTACGCAGTATACGCGTTACCTTTAATATCGGTCGCTTTGTACGGCCGTTTTTTGTGCTGGACAAATATCCATTCATGTTAATCGCCTTTTTTACGTTAGCTATAGATATCGAGCTATCTAAGTCAGTCTTTAGGATTTGACTATTATGAAGTATATTCACATTTGCAATATTCGTAATATTTTGTCCGCTGGTGGCGGCGGTAAATGAAAGCACTTTATAATGAATTTAATAGGAAAGCTATCACTACTAAGTAGACTTCAGTAGTTATTGAGTTTAAATGTTTATACCTACCGAAAACTTATTTGCGGTGTTGGTAATCTGACCGCGACCTTTGTCGGGATATCTAACAGTTTTCCAACGGCAAAGTTAAGTTGCTCGCGAAGTCTAATTTGTTTGTATAGTAACGGCTTCGGCACCCTACACTGAGCATGGTCCGATATGCTGTTGCCCGGTTTTTTTGTGCGGCGTGCTGCAGTCCCCACAACGTGATTGTTTCATTTTATTTTGTATAACTAGTATAATAGGGTTCAAATTACTTTATGAGTGTCCGATAAACAATATGCTCCCAATTCCCATTGCACTAGTATTATGGTTACTTTGTAAGTAAGCAGATAGATGGCGCCACCTGTCTCCTTCAAACGGATAAGTTACCATGAAGGAATCCTATGGTGTTCCATCACGGCGATAGATGGTGCTGCCGACACATTAACTCGCGCAAGCGTTTGGTTCCCTCAGATCGCATATCACCTTTATGTTTTTTTTGTTTAATATAGACCTTAACTACTTACTGGTTGTTTTATTGGAACCTAAAGGAAGTCCATTGGATCTATAGATAGATGTACAATGAGTTAATTAAAATTTTAGAGAATATAGTGTTGAGAACGATGAACACAACAACTAGCAACTAGTTGCTGAATCTGAAAATCTGAATCTGTTACGGACGACGAATTAATGGAATGGGTTAACATTTTCTTTTACTCATAACCTTAAATTACTAAACACATACATACATACATACCTTCACGCCTGTAATCCCAGAGCGGGGTAGGCAGAGCTACAGAATTACAACTTCAAAAAGTTGTTGACAATTCAGTAACCACAATTTGCACAAATAGGCTAAGATGTTTACCAGCGTATTAGTGACAGGTTGCAAGCCCATCGCCTAACAGTACCACAAGCCTATATTCCCCCAGTCGCCTCTTACGACATCCACGGGAAGACATGGAGTGGCACTATTCTAACCCGGCAACCACAGAGGGGAAAATACCAAACGTTTTATATTTTTTTGGTTTTATGTTGTTGTTGAGAGAAAGGGTATAACTGCTATAGTTCTGTCTCTTTCTCTTAACCTAAACTGAAGTGCTTTAGTTTGTCACGATAATCCCCCAGAGTTTTCATTTTAACGTTAGTGTTTGCTTCCGTGACTGAATTTATAAAATAAATTAAAGTGTGAACTCACATAGCCAACGGAGTTTATCGTCGAGTAACTTTTTACCGACATTTTCAATTCCATTAAGACAAGGCTGTGGATGAGGTAGACGCCATAGGTGAGGCGACTGAGCGGCGCCAATGCCGGCAAGCCCAGCAGCGACTGGATCAGAGCTGCAAGAAGGCCTCATTCAAATATCAAAACACATTAATTCTACCCGGCCTCCCACAGAGGAACCCTTATACATTTTTATTTCCTTCGAGACATCTATAATCAAAACGACTTCACGAATACCGGAGTTTTAGTGTATACTTTTCCATTACAAAACGGATATAAGAGGCAAGAGCAAATGGGGATGTTGGAAGAGGAAAGCCAAAGCGAACGTTCCACGAACAGATCGGGGACGTTTTAAGGAAGCGCCAGGTCAGGAGTACCTGTAACCGAAGCACGTGTAGGGAGAGGCTTATGAGAGTGGAGGAAACCAGGAAAGTTGGTTTGGGGTCATAGCAAATGGATGACATTGGTCTCTGCCTACACCTACGAGAAAGAGGCGTAATTTTATGTATGTATTTTAGCATAATCCCCCTCATTTGTGAAACCAGCTGTTACTGCTTCTGCCAAAGAGTGTGACAAAACTCTTTTTTTAATTTGGAAAAAATATACACGGTGCCCGTGAGCATTGCGAGACATTTTAACAGCATATTCCTGACCACATTTTAAGTTAAAAATGTTAATTAACGTCTGCTGAATTCGGCTCGGTTTTAGAGATATTTCGATTTTTGTGTAAAAATGTTGTAATGAAATCTCCAGTATGAAACACTTCTATGATTGCGACGTTGCAAGACTTCACCATCTAATTTGACTATGCTATGAGTGTTTAGCATGACATAAAATAACATTCATTCAATGTCAAGGGTAATCCCCATAATACATAAGAAATGGAGGAAAAAGCGTTGCCAGCTCGTCCTAAAGCATTGTTTCACTAGAGAAGCGAAAATAGTTGATTTATTTTGTATGAAAAATCGAAAACTTAAAGAGTTTGAATTGGACCTAGGTTCATCCAACATTTATTACCCCTTATGACCTCAGGAATGCGTGGTTAAAATCTGTCGCAATGCTCACGGGCACCGTGTACCTATAGCATGACGTGTAGTGGTTCACAAAAGGCCTGAATCAAGGGAAAATATAAAATTGTAAATTATTAAGGAATAACAATCGTCTACGAAATTAAAAGTTTGCTTTTACTTCATGATGTTGAAACCCTTTTAGCAATGAAGGGTAAAACATATTTTAATCATTATCTGCTTATCAAAACCAATCGAATGAGTGAGATGCGATGGTCTACGTTAAGTATAGCATCCGCATCTCCTTGAAATCTTGCCTATGTCTTTTAAAGCGCTGGGTTCCAGTAAAATCTCTTTCATACAATAAAAAAAAACTAAATATAAACTTTAAACAGAAAACCCGTGGATAACAGTACAGTACAGTTCGATTATGTTGGGCTTTCTTAAGCAGGATCTCCTGAGAACCAATATAAAATATACTTAGTGATGCGAATAGTACAGCTTTCGGGTCATATAAGTCGGCGTAGCCAAAGAGCTAACGCTGCTAAAGTCTGTTTTATATCGTCTCGAAATGTATAAGTTGACATAAGCATTAACGCAATCCATCATCGTCTTACGTCATTCCTATACATTTAGTCGATTTTGCTAAAACCGCTAACTCAGCGTTATGCATCTTGCTTCTCACAACTCTATTGTCTACGAGTAGACAGGTGCACAATGGATAGAAAGAATTCTACTGTTATACAATGCGACAGTTTGTACGTATATCGCGACGCAGAAAATATTATTGAAACCGATTTTAATTAATTAAGCATATAGAGATAGCTTTATTACTTTAAGTACTTGTCACCAAATCGGTACGGGTCACTTTTTATAAATGAAAAATTGTATTCATGTAGGTATCTCTACGTTGAAGGTGATGAAAACTATATCTTAAATTTTCAACTGACTCTCCACAGACGAAGTGGCAGGCAGAGTACTATCAAATATTCATCGAAATTTTTATGTTACGAGTACGTAGACGTAATGTTTATTTTGTAAAAATATTGGTAGGGCGATCATCACTAAGACATTGTTTCCTTAATCTGCATAAATGTAGCCAGGCCCACAGGGAGGACTCAATGGCGAAGTTATAGTAATTGACAGGGAAACAGAACTCACGGACGTCGCCGTAGGTGCAGAACACGACGAGCCCCAGTGTGCCGGCCGCGAAGGTGGTTCTGTTGAAGAGCACGAACACGCAGGCCAGCGGGCCGCGCACGTCGTAACTCAGGCAGAACGCGCCGGCCAACTGCACGCCCGCCGACACGCACAGCGACCCGACCACACCCAAGTATGAGATGGTCTGAAAAAAAGTGTGTCTCAAAATAGTACATTACTGCAAAGGCCTTGAAGTCAGGGATTTAAGGACGAGTTCGGGGTGGACTGCCGAGTCGTAGACGAGGCCGGATAGAACGAGTCCTTCCACCCCTAATCTGGTCGAGGATTGTATAGTGCTTTTCTCAAGTAACGGTAGTAATCTCAAGATTGCAATCGTAAGATGGCAATCTCAAGACTGAAATCTTACGATGGCAATCTCAAGACTGCAATCTTACATGGCAATCTCAAGACAGTGCAATCTTACGATGGCAATCTCAGCACTGATATCTTACGACGGTAATCTCAAAACTGCACGTAAAATATAGTACCATAGATTTTGTTTTTTTTTTAATGTTGCAAAATATGGTTACAGAGTCAAGTGGTGGTTGGCAGTATGTATTTTTCCTTAGTCAGGTTAATGTTGCCGAGCATGTTTGAGAAAATGCTATTTCAAGTCTCCATAGCGTCAGAAAGAAGAGAAAAAACAAAAAAGGCACTCTTTTTCACTGACCGGTGATTACACCATCTCGTCTCCATCCCTCAGCGGAACAGACTTATCATATATAACTATAGTGACATGTAATGACCCAGGCATAAAGGAAAGCGTATTAACATTGTACAAATTGCTAATTGTACAGTTATTTCACATTTACTGGACAGTTATTAATTAAATCCATTTTGCCCTGAAGTGTTCTGAGCTCCAGGAAAGAACAAAGGATATTTTTTGCCTTGGAAAATATGAAAGTTCTTGAAAGTAACACGATGAACAAATTATACGCTAACACTTCACAACAACTATCAATCTCAACGTTGTTTACAGACGACACACAAAATAAACGTTCACAGAACTTACCTTAGGCCACACTTTCTTGTTTTCTTTGGGCTTGTAAATGGACATGACGTACCCAACAAGCAAACCCACGGCAAAGGGGCCAATCCTGTTGTGCGTCTTTATGTATCTGTAAAGGTATGTCCTGGTGCCGACTCTGAACGTCTCCGGTATACTGAAAATATTCACCATTATTGATAGAATTTGCGAATGTTCGAAAACCAGTTAGCGCCCATCGAGCAGACACAAAGTTAGCATTATGGGGCAGTGGCCTCGTACCGTCTATACTCTATGTTGTTTCTCTCTCCCTCTATCTCTCTATTATATTGTTTTTAACGGCCGTCATTACCGTCTAGTAAATACGAGTAAGAGCTGTCAGATCGTTGGTATTGCGACAACTGTCATCTACGTTGGCATGACAATTGAGGCTTAAGGCTAAGGTTATTAATAAACCTTGTGCTAGCTTGTAAAAGACTTTTTCAAGCACAATGTATATTGTTTCTGAAATAAACTTTAATTTATTATAGGTACAACAATTAAAAGTTAAAATTAAACTAAACACTGGCTGCATTACCTCTCTGGATAGCTAGCCCAATCCTTTGTTGAACTGAATTGTCTCGCAGAGAGCCCAGAAAGTCCAAAGCAGTAAGTTGTTGGCTTTGGCTGTTAAATATAATTTATTATTATACTGAACAGATGGATACTGTTCAAGATTTTGTTCAAGGGGACATAGAAGCTGAAATATATAATATGACTCAACCACCTTTATTATGATCAAGGAGATGAAGTTTGTAAACTTAACAACTCTATTTACGGATTGAAACAAGCCAGTCGACAATGGAAATTGAAGCTCTCATCTGTTTCGAAAGAGCTAGGATTTAGAGGTACATCGGCTGATCCATGCGTGTATGTATTATGATATTAATTATAAAAACAAATCTGACTGTTGAGTTTCTTGCGGCGTTTCTTCTCAGCAGTGGTCTCTTAAATAGATAAATAAATAAAATATTTTCATACATATCTATGTTGATGATCTGCTGTTATTTTATAATACTTAACAAGGAAAAAACTGAACAATTAAAATATCACCTAAAAATATGAAATGGAAGGACTTGGGCCTGAGGGTCATTTCATTGGTTGGAAAACAAAGCATGACATGGAAAACATAAAAAATTGCGCTGACAAAATGGCCCTTATTAAAAAAAGGAGAGATTAAAAATTACAGATTGTAATCCAGTTTACTCCCCATGTGACGCAAGTGCTAAATTAACTAGCACAGGAGAAGATTAGAAGTTTGCTATATTTACCTATCACAAAGAACCAGGCCTGATATAAATAATATTGTAAATAGAATGAGTAGTTTTAATAACAAACCGGAGTAGCAAAACTGGATGGCAGTTGATATGGTGCTGCGGTGCGGAAAGAAGAACTGAGTGTTTGAATTTATGATTTTGACTGAGCGCCAGATGTCTACACCCGGAGATCATGCTCTGGATACACATTTCTGTTTCTGGGTCTAACAACATCGTGGTGCTCTAAACAATCAAGTACAGTCGCATTGTCAACTATGGAAGATGAATATTATGTCAATGGCCACAGCTTTACAAAACCATGTGGTCGAGACGCCGGAGTCCGAGCTACGCTGTAGTGACGTCGGTCTTACACCCACAGTTATCTGTTGCGATAATCAACGTGCCATTAGATTTGCACGTACTGACTCTTTCCCTGCCCACGGCAAACATATCGACATTTGATACTATTTCCTTCGTGAGAAAGTTGCCATGAAGGAGATTGAAGTTAACAATGATGGAACTCAAAAAATGGTGGCCGACATCCTAACCGTCTTCAGAATACCAGCGTCACGGCTTGCCGCGGCACAATGCTGAAAGGGGCCCTTTTTAACATAAATGTATGTTCGTACAGTTTTATATGTTTCTGTTGTTATTTGTTTTTGCTTTTCATGATTTTGTATAAACGGTCAAGAACGTTAATTTGGGACACATTCAAAAAAGTGAAGTCGTCAATGTCATTAGAGATGCCAACGCATTCGTTACTTATGAGAAACTTAATGTTACTGTCGTAGAATGTTAGATAATGTAATGATAGAATGTAAGGTAGTATTTAGTAGGTTTATATCAAAAGCGTGCGCCAATTCTATGGGTTGGCACTTTCAGGGTGGATGTTTAGATTCGGTTTAGGCTGGTATATTAACTGAACATTACCGACGTGTAAAAGCGCCCGCAAGTGGCTAATTTACTGAATAAATATTTTGAATTTTAAAATACAATTTATGTGCAAACGGAAAGCAACCGTAATTTAGTTTACCTACTCTCATATCGTAAAGTTTGAATTATAAACTGTAAAACTAATTTATATTGGCATACTTTATAAACACAATACCGTTTTTTTTTTGGCGCCAATACTGAGGATTACACTCGTGTGATGTGTGATACTATTCAAATCCTCGTCTATCGGCTCGGTTCTTAAACACACACTCGTGTTTTAATCTGTACTATTCTCAAGTACCTATCAGAAAACTGCCTGGTCGTTTTGTCTTGTAACTTGCTTCGTTTTGTTAAATTATCTCCTCAGATTACCGTAAACAAGCTTATATTTTACCATGATCCTTTAGCCACCTTTTATTGTAGTAGGATGACATGATGACAATGACCAAAGAGCGGAATTCTTCATAGCAAAAATCAAACTGTCAGAGGGATTGACCTAACTGTTTTATCGACTTATCGATAAATATTTGTCACTTAACGAAACAAAGTTAAAGTAATGAAATCAGGCTTTTGGATATACATACAAACAAATTAACGGTGGCCCTAATTAGCTGACCGCCACTGTATTTTAGTATAATAGTAAAAAATAAAACAGAAAATACTTTTTTTTTAATTTTCTATATGAAACTTATCATTAAAAATTAAAAACAAATATTGCTAAGAGTAGGTAACTAATCTTCATTCAAAATAACAAAGTCGAAATCTAAATCTGTACTAAATATGTTTTCTTCATCTTCCCTGTAGTAAAAAATATTTTTTCAACATTGTCACCTTTCAAATTACTCCTATTTTCATTGTAGATCCATTTATAAGATGAAAACGAGCGTTCTACCTCAGTTGACGTAACAGGAGCATATTTGTAGTACTCGATAACGGTGTTTTGGCTGTAATCACTTTTTTCTATAAAATCAGCATATCAGGTCAAATGTTACAGAATAATCTTTTAAGTTGATTATGGATACCTAATGCGATATTATTCCGTAACATCGATAAGTCGATAAAACAGTTAGGTCAATCCCTCTGGCAGTTTGATTTTTGCTATGAATAATTCCGCTCTTTGACAATGACACAAACTTGCAGTGCTAGCACGCAAATCCCTTATTTCTCACATTTTTTCCTGGCTCACGATTGCGGGCAGGTCATAGAGGTAGGTGGTGAGGGGCGGCGCCAGCAGCCCCGCGAGCAGCGCCAGCGCGGCCGCCCGCCGGCCTGCGCGCGCGCCCCTCCGGTACACGAACAGGAGCACCAGGGTCACCACGTGCATGTGGAAGTCACAATACACGTACCACACTGGTGAATTGCACTGGAAAATGTTTTAAATTGACATGATTCGTTTAGCATAAGTAAAAGTTAGAGTAAAGGACTGACATTTTAACATTTTGGATAGCAGAAAAATAAACATATTATATTTTGCGCGTAAATTGGTAGTACGAGTATGCTAAAATATAAAATTGACGTTCACAGCGTATGCCTCCCCTTCAATTGGTTAGTTAGTCCATACGAATAATACTACAAACATACTTTGTATTATAAATGGCGAGAGATGGCGCAGTAACGGGGGCGCGGATCTGACAAGCTTCGGGTCGCAGCCAACAAATAAAGTAAGTAAATAAAGTATTTTAGATAAAATAAAAAATCGTATGTTATAGGTAATAATTAATGGACTGGGGCATAAATGTGGACTCAGAGGGTCATGTGTGACCGCAGGCCCGAGGCGGTCGGTCTCGCCGCCTGACAGTCCGAAATCAATAGACCGCCTTAGCAGGATTACTACTTTTACTTAGGTTACTCGTTACGTGAAGGGTACAATAAAAAAAATCTTTAATTTTTTTATTTTACTACTTTGTTGCTGTGACTAATATGGTATACTTATTTACAGCTTTATAGTACCTACAAAGAGTCTCTGAGCTAGGCTGCGGACGGACGGACGGACGGACATAGCGAAACTATTAGGGTTCCTAGTTTGACTACGGAGCCCTCAAAAGGAACGTATCCTTACAACAATGACATTTTTTTTTTTTACTATTGTTTTTGCCGTAATAGAAATATCAAAATATCAACTGTCTACATATAGGTAAGGTTAGGTGAGACTTTGTACTAGGGCAGAAATAGCCAAGGCTCCAGTTTTCCTGCGCCGGGAGAGAAATATGAAGGCTCGCTACCTGAAGCGTGCTGGCTGCATCGTCAGCATTATTTGAATTTAGATCTTGATGTTAATGTTCGTGGAGTCGTTTGTAAAAAAATGTGAGTCGTGAATGTACGCGAGAATCCTTCATTATTGATGAGTTTTACTTAAGTGAGTTCGGAAAAGAAATAATTGAGATTTATAAATAATTGGGTTTACTTCAGTCAGCTGGGTGGACGTACACAATCAAAATGATAGATAAGAAAACTCTAATTATAATAAACAGGGCGTTCTCATCGCGGTTTGATATAATTAAACCGTGACCGATATATCCAAAAGTTCAAATTGGTCACCACGTACTATTTGGGAGGTGTTGAAGTAGTTCCCGAGCATCAGCCAGCCCAGCCAGGAGCTGTGCGCGCAGGCGCGCTGCTGCAGCGCGGCCGCGCGCGCGAACAGCGGCCCGCCGCCGCGCCACGCCAGCACGTGCTCTATGTACGCGGACGTCACCGCGACCATGCCGATGAGTCTGTTCAATAAATCATTTTCGCTAAGTCTTAATCTTAGTTCGTACCTCCGGTGGCCTGAAGAAGGATCCCGATAAATCGCAATATTGTAATTCCATTAGGCGCAGAGCTGACACGCTAATCTCGTTCTAATCGTACCACGACCACGAGGTAACGTGTGTAGAAGTGGGACACAAGGAACAAGCTCCCTCCCCACGGAAGGTTGGAGATGTTTACTCGGACACTTAAAATTACCGTGTTTTTATTTATTTTGTCATGTCGTACCGTCTCAATATTTACTTATAATCATACATAATTTATAGTGATTTATATTGTTTATCGATCTGTCATTCGGATCAAGGGTTTGCTTCATGTCAAATTGTTTTGTTTTTAGGGCTCGCAATGTAAGTGGATATAAGCTCTAGTAGGCAGGTACCTGTTGATAATATGGAGTCGAAGATAAGCAGGTAATTTAATTCCGAAAGCAAAATTAAAAAAGATATTGACTAAAAAACTCATTCGCCATGCTCATCGAGTGTTCCCTCGAGGCCTTTATTCAAGGGCTGAAAAAAATCAAGGGCTGTTAAATGCAGGCAGACAAGCTTCCGAAAAGTGTTTTTCAAAAAGTGCATGCAGTTGAGAACTAAAATCGACACGACAATTAGTCATACATTTATATACTCGTCCTGCCCTCATACGCCGTTAGGTGTATCTCACATTCATACCCGAAGCAGTTTCAATCCTCATTCGTTTGTAAAACAGATGTATTTGTTACAGGAGTTTTGCTCGAGAGGCCACTATTTTGTCTTATAGCAGTATAATTAACTGTCGTGACTTAATGGAACAAGTTACCGACGTTAATTCTTCTCTTTATGATTAAAGTGTGATAAACACATACTACGAACAAAATCCGAAAACCTACTCACGATCGTCCTAACGATGATATCAAAATAATTGTGATGGTTTAGTGCGTTATTAATTTATTAATGTTATTATCATTCTGTCAAAGTTATTCAGAAACTGTCGGGAGAGAAGATGGCCGATTGAGAAATCTTCGGTTTATACTCTTGATTCATTTTATTTACTGATCACATTTTCACACACTTGACACTAGTGAAAATGACAAAACGCATGGATATAACAAATCTGGCACTAAAACTGAGCAATATAAAAATAAATAAAAAGGCGTAACCAATATTTAAATTGGTACATAAATATCGAGTGGAAAAAATACTGAGTTGCGTATAGGCAGTCGACAAATCGGAATTGGACGGTAAGAAAAATAATTATATTTAGTTTTACAAAAAGGTTTCCACAGGTTTCCGTAGTGCGTGCCAAGGCTAAGGCTGCATTCAAATCACACTCCCGCCAAAATGGTGTTTACGCCACTTGAATTGAAGGTATCGATATAATGAAATATAATGCAGTAATTACCAGACTTAGATAAGGTTCTGCCACGCCCATAACAGACATTTTGATGAAATTTAAGTTCTTATAACTCAGTCAAAACTGAATGTATATTTATGAAAAAATATATTATGGTTATCCTCATATATTAATAATTGATACTGTTGAACACAATTTCAAAATAAACCATGGTTTTTTTTTTATTATTATTAAAAACATGTCTATAAACACACAAAATTGGATATAACTTTTTCATCTTGGCGTCAATTGATATGGAAACTAGATCTTAATATTGTTTATTGATGTAGGTATCTAATAAATAATTTATGGTGTTATTTCTAAAGTGATGAAGTAAGTTCTAAAGTGTCATTTTGGAGTAAAAATGTCAAAGTTTGATAGCATAAATCTCGATATCAGTGATCTGTTAAAGAAAAATTGAGATGGCAGCTAGTTTAGAACAGCAGTGTTACTGTAAATAGGTTTTAACAACAACTGAAAGCTTAGAGCTTCGGGTCGAAGGTCACCTGCCCGTGGTGATGGTAGCCCCTTAATGAAAACCTGATGAACGCATCACGGACAATATCTCTCTACATACATACATACATACATTAAATCACGCCTGTTTCCCAGAGGGGTAGGCAGACACTCTTTAATTAAAAAAGTTTGTACTCACCTTAAGTACCGTTTAAGTATGTTTTTCATCAAGTTCTTTAGATTTGTTAAATCTATGGCGCCGTGAGATTTGGCCAGAAGGAGCGCGGACATGGCGAAAAAACTGTCCACGTACAGGTCGCGGTGAGTCCATAGCTGAAGGGGACGCCCCAGGAGTGTAGTCGTCTGGAATCAAACAAGGTCATGTCAATGGTCTCAATCTAGGAAGATGCGCTTCGTCACTAAATGGTGACCTGGCGCAGTTTTGTAAATGTACGTCAAATAAAGAAGTGGGACGTTCGGTTTTGTGGTGGAAGGGTCATTGGTCATCATCTTTAACGGCCATACTCAGAATAGCAAGTTTTTGCAAATGTGGCCCAATATTTCTCCCTAAACACGGTCAGAAATAACTGCATTATATTTCTGTTACATAAATAATGCTTCTATCTGAAGGTATTCTAAAGATCATATATTTAGGTCATATATTTAATTACCATAGCCATTGCTTTTTGAAGGTCTCATCCCCACACATATTTTTTCATTAAGCATGAATCGCGAGCTGAGGGTTCTGCCCCGGTACTCAAACTATGTGAACGTATTAGGTTCGTCCTATTTTGCCACAGTGCAAGTAAGTGTCTCTAATTACCGTAACTTTGGTTTACATATTTTCTAATTCCCGTATGCTTTTTTAGGGTTCTGTACCAAAATGGTAAAAAAGGAACCTTTACGGTGAGACTTCGTTGTCCGTCGGTCTGTATGTCACAGCAGGATTTCTCAGCAAACGACAAAAACTATCAACTTGAAATTTGGCATAGTTACACAACTTGCTTGTCCGCTTCTGTTTTTAGTAAAAAAATAAGAAATTCATTTTATAAAAAAATTAAAAGGGGTCTAGAGCGGGGGGTTGAAAAATGAAAGTGGTTTGAATATAGGAATCAGGATGTCATATGTAAGGGCTTCAAATCAGAAAAAAATATGATTTAAGTAAATATAAATATATATATTTTATGCGATGAATAAAATAAAGTTCTCAAATTTTTCAGTTTTGGAAAAGTTATCAAAAAACTTTAAAAATTTATTAGCATCGGCAAGGCAAGCGTCATAGTGTCCAGTTCATAATTATCCTAATGGTACATGCATATATCCTAAATATCCTAATAGCACAATATGGCATAATAAAAATCCGTATCATCTCAGCTCCATAGTCTATGAGCGCGAGTATTTATTAAAGATAAAGATAAAGATAAAGACATTTATTCAGTAAGTAGGCCGCACGGGCACTTTTACACGTCAAGAATCTACCAGCGCTTCACAAGAGGAGACCACTGCATTTGTTCTAGAGTCTTGGATGTTTTCTATGTATTTAAGTAATTATTTCTATATACAATGTATATACATTTATAGTTGTGTAGGACCCATTTTTAAATGACTTCAAAAAGGAGGAGGTTCTCAATTGATTACTGTTTTTTTTTATATCTCAGAATTTTTGACTGGATGAACCGATTTTGTTTTTTTTTTTGGATGCTTTTTATTTGTTCCTATTTTTATCAAAATGAATCTTGTGATGGAATCCATGAGGAACCGGAGGAACTCTTCAAAATTTATAGGCACACCTGATTTCGGTATTTTTCATTGTAACTTGCGTATTTGCTCTTGGAAAGCACTATTTGGTGAAGTGGAACGATGACACAGATGGCCAAGCATAAGCGGTAGGTATATATTTCAAGCGTGGCGACAAGATATTTCGATTAAGATAGTTGATCGACTATGACGAAGCATATTTAGGTTTAAATATATGACTATGACTTTACCACGGCATTGCTTGCGGCGAGATTGAAATGTTATAGTTTCTTATTAATTGAGAAGTCGGAATACATAACAGCATAATTATGATCACTAAAAAGTATAAAATAAAATAAAATATTCTAAAAATAAAAACCCGCCATCAAAAAGCAAAAAATAACTTCTTTTAAAATGGTAGGTAACAGCCTAGGTCAGTCCAACTGAAGTCCTACAATATTTTAACCAAAATTAAGCGGTTGGACTGACCTGACATACCATTTTAAAAGAAGTTATTTTTTTCCTACTTGTAGGCGGGTTTTTGTTTATTAAACATTTATTTTTTGCCAGTAAAAGTAAATTTTAACTATACATACGTTATTATTTTTTTATTTCAATGTCGATAAAAATCATTGAGAAACAGTAACAATTAAAAATTTATATTATTAAGTTTATGTTTTATAAATTATTAGCGAATAAATATCTACTTACTTTCTTTTCTAAAATTTATTTTCTAATTACCGTATCCATCTCAAAAAAAAAAAGTCGGATTACCGTTCCCATGAAATATTTGAATCTCTATGACTCGAAAACTGTTTTGTATAATAACTATTCTGATGCCATTTCGAAATATTGCTTATTTAGCTTCCTGTTGTTTATATTCTTATGTTACTCTCTGGTTGATGCTCCGGTAATTGGCCAGCACCCAATCATAAGAACGGCCGTTAACCTGCCACCATCAGCAGTGTCCGCAATGCTGTGTTCCGGTGCGGGGGTAAAACCACCGATATAGGTAACTAAATGAAAAGCAAGCTTTAAAACCCCGACTGCGTATTTTATTATCGTCGCCGATGTACCCACCTATGTTAATATTTGACCCACCTATGTTAATATTTGACGATTTGCCATTGTTTAGGTATCTGAAGTCACCCGGGATGGTGTACGGTTTCTAGCGATACCACGGACATCTAAATCGGATCAGGCGTTTAGATACTACTAGTGTTCCAAAGGACTCGAGCCTTTTAGCTCTCTTTTTTAAGCCTGGCTTCGATTTTGACGCCTAGAGAGAGTAGAGAGCTAAAAGCCTATAAAGCTCTTTAGCCCACAAGCCTTGTTATATTCGGCAGCCTTGACTCTCGGAGCTCGTAACCTTAATAAAAGGCTATATATTTTTAGACTTAAAGTCCTTGTCAAAATATTGAAACTTAAAAATATTTTGGCCTCTAAGCTTCTTTAGGCTCGGAGGCTAAAATATTTTTGAGTTTATAAAAATATGTTTTAATAATTTTTTTGAGTTTAATTATTTGTTGCATAGTGGTAACAGAAATACACAACTGATTTTTACTAATATGATCCGAACCGCGACTGCATTCATAAAAGTTAAACATTTTGTAAGGCTAAGCTCGGCTCAAGTTAGCGGCTACAACCTTAAAAAAAGGGTTAAGCCTTTAAAAAAGCTAAAACCCTAAAAAAAAGGCTAGCCTTTTTTAAGACTACGGTCTTATTAAAATCACTAGCTCTTTGAAACCCATTCCATTAAGCCAGCTCTAAAAAGACCTCCGGAGCTTTAAAATTCGGGCTAAAAAGGCTTGAGTCCTATGGAACACTAGATACTACTTAAGGTAAAAAAACCCTGAAAACATTACATTTCTGTTTTTGGGCAGTCGTGCACAGCGCAGCGGCACGCCACCCAACGTGTCAGGGCAATGTATTTTGCAGTCACCAATTCAAATGTCCTCGAGATTGTAAATGTAAATGTGCTTTGAAGTCCACTAACCACCAGGTTGCATCCTCCATGCCCTAGAAAAACTGGTAAGTCGATATTATCAGATATTTAACGAGTCGGAAATATTTTTATGTTTATCTATCGGCAATTTTAGGTTTGTAACCTACTTTAAAAAGAAGAGGTTCTCAGCTTGTCAATTTTTTAAAAGAATGTTGCCCGATTACTCGAATACAGCTAGAATTGGAATTCAATAATCAGTTTAAAAGAAACATAAAACGCGAGATCTTTGTTCTCAAATGAATGTAAAATATTGTTTATTTATATATATATAATGACACACCTGGGGCCCTAGACAAGATGCATTACGCCGAGTCGCTTTTCTGTTCGTTTCGTTTTTAAACCAATCGCGTCACTGCTAGATCACGTGACTTTTCGTATTACGTGATCTAGCAGTGACGCGATTGGTTTAAAAACGAAACGAACAGAAAAGCGACTCGGCGTAATGCATCTTGTCTAGGGCCCCTGGCCCCTATTTCACCAAGCTTGACAAGTGCTACAATTGTCAAGAACACATGACAATAGTAAATTGTGAAACAGGCATTGTCGAAGTAAGATGACAATTGTAAATATGTCAGGACAATTGTTGTTTCTTATCTTTTTCACCGTATGTCGGTTGTTGACAGGCGTCCACCATTGCAAGATTTATAATACCTATGATCAACCAATTCGATTCCTAAGCCAATATGGACTATGTCAAAATCAAAAATCAAAATCAAAATCATTTATTCTGTAAGTAGGCCCTGTAGGCACTTTTACAAGTCTGAATCTACCATCTACCAGCGCTTCAAGAGACCATTGTTGAGAAGAAGCACCGCAAGAAACTCAACAGTAAGCCATTTTTTTAAATAAATAACTTATTACAATACTAAACTTAAGCTATCTAATTTAAATGTCACAGGGATGTACAGGTCCCAGTAGTAATAATAATTAAATTAATAAAAATGTCAGGTTAAAATAATACAATTCCGGAGATGTAAAGAGTCTCCAAATGTCAAATTAAAATTAAATATAGGTAAGTAGGTAATAAAACAAAAAAACAAAACAACAAAAAAAAACAACAAACACAAACAAGGGAGATGTAGAAAGTCTCCACGGTCAATTTTGGAGATGTAAAGAGTCTCCAGATGTCAAATTAAAATAATAAGCATACAATGAGATGTATATAGTCTCCACGGTCATTAATAATTGTAATACAAATAATTCAGTCCCAAGCATTGTCATCATTCATATAATCTTTAATACTATAATACGCTTTAGAAATTAGTTGACGTTTAACGTAACTCTTAAATTTATTTACTGATAAATGAGTAACACTACTTGGGAGCTTATTATAGAACCTTATACAATTACCCATGAAAGAGTTTTTTATTTTGTGAAGCCGTGTAAAGGGCACTGCGAGCTTATGTTTATTCCTGGTATTACAGGGCGAACGATATGAAGTGTTACCAAATTCAAAAGGCTACGATTTTTTTTTGTTGTCACAAATTATTCATTATTAAGAAAAAAATGAGAAAAAGATATCAGATTTCTAAGATTACTTTATTTTAACTCGATATGACCACCTTTTGCTGTCTATGGCCTTCAGACGGTAGAAAAATGAGTTGCACGCTGCACGAATGTGATCCTGCGGTATGCAATGGCAATTACGTACGATCGCTTTCTTCAGTGCATCCACACTGGCATGTTTTCTTCTCCTCACCTTGCTCTCCACAATGGACCAGATAGAAAAGTCCATCGGGTTCGCGATTGGGGAATTCGAAAGACATTGTGTGGACGAAATAAAATGTGGAACGCGTTGTTCAGCCACTCTTGGCTCACACGAGCTTTATGAGCCGGGGCCGAGTCTTGTTGTTATGTCCACGGTCTACTACCGAAATGTTTGCGTGCCCAAGGCTCCAACGCAGCTTCCAAAACATTTTCCCGCTAGTAAGTCGCATTTACTTTGACACCAGGCTCGAATTTGTGAATTTGGTAACACTTCATATCGTTCGCCATGTAACATTATGTATGTCACAGTTCTTCCTAAAACTACCGATGTGTTTATGAACATGCATAATATTTTCATAAATATATTGACTGTATACGGTTAAAATATTCGTTTCTTTGAACTTATCTCTAAGCGAGTCTCTATGACCCATCTTGTAAACAGCACGAATAGCCCTCTTCTGTAGAACAAAGATGCTGTTTACGTCAGCACCACTACCCCATAGTAAAATACCATATGACATAATACTATGGAAGTAACTAAAATAAACTAATCGAGCGGTTTTCAAGTATATTATATTCCGAATTTTATTAACTGCAAAAACTGCAGAACTTAGTCTATTCGCTAATTTAGCCAGATGAGGACCCCATTGGAGTTTGGAGTCTAACGTTATTCCAAGAAATACTGTATCATTAACTAGGTCTAATCTATAATTTTTTATAGTTACAGTAGTTTGTCTATTTTTCACATTTGTAGTCATAAATTTAATACATTTAGTCTTTTTCTCATTCAGTAATAAATTATTAACACTGAACCAATCTACTACTTTTGATATAGCATTGTTTACATCGATATTAAACTCCTGTTGTCGTTTGACTTTAAATACGAGTGAGGTATCATCAGCAAACAATACTATATCATGTTTGTCCTTTATAAGGTATGGTAAATCATTTATGTAAATGAGGAATAAAAAAGGACCCAAAATTGAGCCCTGTGGTACGCCCATTTTGACCAAAGACCCAGGTGATCGTTTTCCATTCACGTCTACCCTTTGTATTCTCCCGTATAAGTACGTTTTTATTAAGTTTAGCGCAGTACTTCTAACTCCATAATGGTGTAGCTTCCTGACCAATGTGTCATGGTTAACGCAATCGAAGGCCTTGGACAAATCACAGAAAATACCTAAGGCATCATGTGACCCCTCCCAGGCTTCAAAAATATGTTTAATTAACTCAACACCAGCTTCGGTTGTCGAGCGACCCCGAGTAAAACCAAATTGTTTGGTGTGTAATATATTATTATATTGAAAAAGTGACGTTGTCACCCAAAACATAAGATACTTCTTTTAATTTGCTTTACAACGTCTAGTTGACATAGTCCACAGTGGCTTGTTGATCAAATTGGTTGACTGAACCTTTTGCGGGAAGGACAAGACGACTTACAAATAAGGCCGACAGTATCTTACCATTTATTAATTCACACACACGTCACTTATTAAGTAATATTCAGCAAACCTATTCATAATTTATAAAAAAACCTTTGATTTAAAAATAAATAATTATTGCTTGGCTCTACACCAAATGTACCTACTTATTATAATGTTAATTCCCTTTGCTTGGCTCCAAGCGTAAGATTTTTAAAATTTTACATTTACAACGAAAAATAAAGAGGTAATTATCGTATTGTTTTTTTTAATACGGATAATTTTAAGAAGCCTATTTTATCGCCGGTATTAGTTAATCGATTATTTATGAAAAAATAGAATTTGACTAGTACTTACTTAGGCATTGTATGAAGACATGACTAAAGGAAATAACTTTTATTTTATTTTATTGTGCCTGTAAATGTCAAAGGTATCACTGGCTAAATAGGATTTTCCTTTAACTTATTTAAAACTACTCAATTAATTACCGCGTTTTAAACACAAACCATTTTTAATTCCTTCCACCAATAATGACAACACACAAACGAGCGTTTCGATTTTATAGTACATTGTGTATTAAGGTCGGTAAGTAAGGAATTACGATCGAGGCTCTAGTAGAAGCCCGAAGTCGAAGACTGAGGGCTTTCTGAGTCGAGGTACGTAATTCCTGTACCGCCCGTGAAACATACAATGTTTTTCATCACATTTGCGAGTAAATAAATAAAATTATAGAGCAGAAAAAACTTATAATACACAAGTCAGCACAACTATTATTTTATTACGAATTACTTGAACTTTTTTTAAGCTGATGACGGGCGGACTCCACAGATTATACAAATGTTTCGTTCAGAAACGTTAAGGGCAAATACTTACGAAGGTATACATACAGCCCTGAAGGAGTGTAAAAAAAAACGACGTTTTGATACAGAAAAATATTAAAATCGATTATTAAGAACATTAATTGAGTATTTAAGTAACATGTAGCGAGATTGCAATGAAGTTCCTGTTTAAATAACATTTTAAGACAATTTTTCAATTGCGTGTAAACTCTTTGCTTGAACTTGCATGACCTGTGTGCTGTGCTATAAATTAAAAAAAAATTACTTACCGACCTTGGGTTTCATGGTAAAAAAAAAGGTCGAGGATTTTATATGGGGCATTGCGGCCAAGTTAACCTGTATGTTTAGATACTGTTTACGTGCAAGTGTGATGAAAAAACAATAACAGTGGATATGACCAAGAAATTACGATATTGAATTTAATTTCGGAAAATAACGTAACATTTGATATGAAGATCAAAAACTGGAAGGAAATTGCTCAGAAATCACATGTAGACATACGATATATATCTCTCTATATAAAATACCGTAAAACTACACAACTATGGTCCTGGCCTGCAACAATAATCCAATTTTACTTATCACATTATTCTAAAAATATGATAGCTTTAGCTATAGCTAGAGTTTAGAGCAATTGATTTTAGGCCAAACAGTACATATACCCAGCAATAATGGCAGTAAGGTATCATATTTTAGAATAATTTTATGAGGAAAATTGGACTATTGTTGCAGGTTGTATGCATAGTTGTGTAGTTTTACGGTACCTAAGACATATCACATGGCAAAATTGGCGAAAGAGGACAATAGTAAGTAGAGTTAAAAAATTTAATACCCCCTACCCCCTAGCAATTGTTGAGTTAATTTGTAATTAGTACTTTTGAATTTTGTAGCATATACATTAAATTGGTAATTCTGTAGCTCTGCCTACCCCACTCTGGGAATGAAGGCGTGAAGGTATGTATGTATGTATGTATGTATACATTAAATTTCCGTATAGTGTTTTACTTAGTTGCATTTCACCGCGATCGATGTACAGCAGAACAGCTACTACCGCAGGGATATGGCTTCCACGTGAAGTGATTTCGCCAGTGTCAAGGTTTATATGAGTATAAAACACAATCCAATCTTCTCTAGGAAGATTGGGAGCAACGTTGTACGGTGATTTGTAGGTCAGAGGTCAAGATAGTTTTAACCTCTGCACCACTGCGAGTCCACTTGAAACGAGAAGAAAGATGCCAGATACACGAAATAAGTCCAAGTCTTCAATCACTGTGCGACACTAAGGCATAAAAAGTACAAATCACTATCAGAAAAGAACTTTGAACACCTAATTACCCAAAAATTAAAGTCTAAAACAAATTACACGTCCGCCATCTTTTAACGTTGCAAATGGCCCCCGCGATCGATGTATGTTTGGAACGCTATTATATTTGACGTATTAATTGACGTTTGCAGTAAAATTCTGTAGGTATCGGCAACAGCGTTCAGGCCACTCACACACAACATTGAAACATGTCATATATGTAATGACCGCGAGATATTGAAGTTACTGTTTTTTTTTTCTTTGGGATATCAAATTCATCTCATTGGAATATTGTCTTTGTTACTAATATAAAAGACAAATGTGACTAAATTATTAGCGGCAAAAGAAACGAAAGAGACAAAAAGTTATACTTTTAATAATTATACAGTTGAGGTGAAATGCGATTAAGTGAAACGTTATAATAATTTTATGCCTTTGAGGTGATACCTCTCACCTTAATAATTACAATTTTAACGCTAGGCTGACACAGCCTCGATCTCATGTCAATAATTACCGACAAATCTACAAATATGTCGAGTCGGAAAAATTATTCTTGTTTCACAAGATAATTGTCATTTTATTAAGATTATGACAATTTTAACAAAATGTTAGTAATGTTTATACGCATACGTCGCATTTCTATACAAAATTATTTACGAAATTGTCAGTTTGTTACACCTTTAAGTATATTATTGTGATTACAGCTGTGTGTATGTAACTTGACAGAAGTTCTGTCCACACTTGGTGTTGGGCCGTGGCTGATTGACTTATTGAGGGTCGTGGATTCTTGAGCTAGTTCAAGATGAAAACAACTTACAACAGTATTAATGCACACAAAATTTGGTGCAGTAATTTAAAGAGTTAAGAAAGAAAAGGGCGCCATCTGTTTTAATCTAAACCAACAGAAAGATGGAGATAGTGTGCCAAATGTACCTTGTAAATTCTATTTAGTTAGAGAAGAATGTAAAGTAAACAAAGAAACCTTGTCAACAGAGTTTATTTTCCGTTACTATAATAAAAAGTACAATACCTCTTATCAGTTAAGATTTATGAAACGTCATTTAGACAGATACTACTGCACATTTACAGGGTTATTAAAATCATACCTCTCTACGGTGTGTCATGCGTTCCTTACACACTAAAGCGCTGTGACTGTGACAGTGCACTTAAATCATACTTCCCTAAACAAGCGTTGTTCCTTACATACTAAAGCGCTGTGACTGTAACAGTACATTTAAATCATACTTCCCTACGTTTATCGAGCGTTGTTCCTTACACACTAAAGCGCTGTAACAGTGACAGTGCACTTACATCATACTTCCCTAATTCGAGCGTTGTTCCTTGAGTAAAGTGAAGGTATAAGTAGTATGAAACGAGTTCACCTGAAGATAAATATGAAGATGAAGATGAAGAAGCACACCGCGCATTCTCCAGGCAGCGTGGCAAGAACACCCAGTAGAAGCAGGCAAGTGCAGACACGTGCACGGAGACGGGCAGACACGTGCTCAGAGCAGACAGACAGTCACGCAGTCAGAGAGCATGTCATGATAGGGGGCCCAGAGAGCACAGACATCCATACACCCAGAGAGCAGAGAGCACAGCAGAGCACAGAGCAGAGCATAGCATAGCATAGCATAGCATAGCACCGGCTGTTTTGGCTGCAAAGATTGTTGGCATTAGAATTATTGCATAAACACCCGTTTTATACCTGCGAATAGGAAGTTTGAGCAAACGAGAGACACAAAGTAATCGACACGCTTCGTAAAACAAGACCTGGGGCCCTTAGATAGGCAAAGCACACTTACCCGGTTATAGAAGTTCTAAAGCTGCGGCGACTTTACCATGCGTTAAACGATGTTCGCCTTAAGTTTAGTAAACGTCCCCTCTTAGATTTCACATGTTCCTTCTACAACAAGGAAAAACCATAAATCACAAAAATAAAAGCACCTGACGACAATGTAGACCAAGTCTTAGCACTCACGAAATACTCACATGAAAAATCACCAGATATCACAAGGATGCATTGCGCATTAAGAAGCTAAGTTAAAAGATGGCCATACGGCCGTAGCGTGACTCCCACACACAGAGTAAGTTCTACGTGCTTACATATCTGTAGCGGTTGCGAGAGTGACAAGCCAAATCCAAGTCGCTCCTACTATAGACATGCGTCCATAACCAAACCTAGAGTTAAACATATCGATTGATGATTCGATCAGATGTTTAGATTAAGTTAAATTAGAAGAAACAGATTTTAACAATATCTAACAATAAATAATATCGCTAGAAACGATTTCCTAAAGATAAAACAAACATTTAATAAAATGCAGAAGAAATAGTTCACTAAATCGAAGTGTTACCTCCTGTTGTCCAAAGATGTCGCCACTGGTACTAAAATAACAGTATTAGAGATTAATCTGTAACAAGTTGTCACCTGTCGCTTGATCAATTGTCAGCGAGATATGTCGTATTGTCAGCAGACATATGTCATTGACAATTGTAACTTGGTGAAATAGGGGCCAGCAAGTCATGCCTTCTGTGCCAGTCCTTCAGAACAGAACAGCAGCTCGCGCTCAGTATAAATCGTATTATGAAATAGGGTAATTCTTTAGCTCGGCCTACCCCACAATGTAACAATGTACAGAATTGTCTAGACTGGTTACGGAGGGGACTAACATTGTAAGGGTGAAGTACAGGTCACCTTATCGTGTCAATGCGTCCGGGGTACCTCAGGGAAGTAATTTGGGACCTCTATTGTTTTTATTATATATAAATGACCTTCCCCAAGCTACCGTGCAAAAGTGTATACTTTTTGCTGACGACACTACCTTAATAGTAAGGGGAACTGACAAAAATATGTACGAAACAAATATAAATAAAGCATTAGTAGATATCAATACCTGGACATGTAATAATAACCTTAATATTAATCTTGATAAAAGTTTATTTATACAATTTCATTCTTATAAATCAAGCCCCATAAATTTAATTGTTAATCATAATTGCATTCCCGTCAACGAAGCTCACAGTGTAAAATTCTTAGGTTTATTTATTGATAATCATCTGAACTGGAAGCTCCATGTTGAATCAGTCTGTTCTAAATTAGCCAGGTTTGTTTTTGCTTTAAGAGAACTTAGAAAATCAGTTTCTACTGGGGCAGCGCTAACTGCCTACCACGGGTATGTGGCATCTACCCTTAATTACGGACTTTTGCTATGGGGCAAATCTGTTGATGTAGAGAGGGCATTTATAATGCAGAAAAAATGTCTGCGTGCAGTAGGTTGTGCTCGGTTTGATGAATGCTGTAGACCACTTTTCCATAAGTTTAAAGTTCTCCCCTTGGCGTCTATGTATATATTGAAAGCATGTCTCTTCACTGATAACCATCCAGAATATTTTAAAAAACGTGAAAAACTGTTCGGTGGAAAATCAAGAAGTCAATATCAATACCTGCTCCATCAACCATGTTGTAGGTCTGACATCTTTAAAAGAAACGCCTGTAACATGTGCGTAGTTTTATTTAACAGCCTTCCCAAAGAATTGAGGGTGTTACGTGGCAGGGCGCTCAGGGCTAAGTTGACTGTATGGCTACAGGAACACTGTTTTTATAGCGTTAAAGATTTTGTCAACTTTAATAGAGCATAACAACGCTGATGCATGCTATTTAGCTATTTTTTTTTTTTTTTTATCGTAACCAACATGTCAATTATTGTGTCCTATCTAATATTTTGCATGTCGATTTTAATGTCGGCTGAATACTGATTCTGTTATTTATTTTATGATCTTATTGTAACGTATTCTAGCAAATAAACATTTCTATTTCTATTTCTATTTCTATTTCCACTCTGGGAATGAAGGCGTGAGTTTATGTGTGTGTGTGAAATAGGGTCTCTATTGACTGCCATAAAGTTAAAGTTTCGATTATTGTTTGCCAAGTCGTTTTACATTATACGTATTAATAGTCATAATGTTTTTAGTCATAATTTTGATGATTATATATCGGAATGTAAATAATTGCGGGTCTTTCTGTTGGAAGTCATACAATTCATAGTCATGCCAATTTATATCATAATAATTTAAGTTCATAATGCCAAAACTTGTAGGTCATAACAGTACAACAAATACAATTTGAAGTAACTCACTTTTTTTTAAAACATTCGTACAAAGTCCATGTCCAAATACTATTGTCTCAATGTTCAAACAAAATATAGACATGTATGATGTGACGGGGTCGAAGGAGCTCCGCTCCGCGGAGCTCCTATTTCTGGATAGTTAAGGCCTTCGGCCTTGACGCAATACTAACCTAACCTAACCTATTAATCTAGATTTATCGTCTATAGTACGGGTATTTTGGTTAGGCAGGGGGCTCTGCCCCCCGTAACCCCCTCCGTTACCACAAGTGTAGCCTTTTAATGATTTCCATAATTGTAGATATAAGAATATTAAATGCAAGAGGTATGTTGAGTTGCAGTGTATTTGTCATTCAATAATAATTAATTTTTCTTTAAATTATAGTGTTTAATATTTTCGTTATATAAAAAAGTTGTAATTAACGTTTGGTAGAAAAACCGTATGAATTAAAATAATTGATAGTATTAAAGTATGTCCTAAAATATTTCTGACTCATTTTTAACATGCCTTTGAATGTTATAGGGTTTTAGGTACTTATGACTTTTGTATATATAATTTTTACATTATGGATAGTTAACGTTCGAATTATAAAGAGTTATGACGAAAAATTGTTATGACTTCCGATAGTTATATGAACATAAACGATATTACAAATGTCTGACTTTTAATAATAGAAACTATAAATGTATGGCAGTCAAAGGGATCCCTATGAAATAACGTTACCTTTTCTGTATCCAACGCGTTGATAATAGGAATCCTTGAATTAATCATGCCAGTATGGGCATCGATTTCCATTATAATGATTAAGATTCTGATTCCATACAAAGTTGTAAGATCGTCCTTTTCTTTGAACACTGCCATCCAGTTGCGACGGACACAGAAAGATTTTGCGACGTGATTTGCTGAAAAAATAGACGCTAACGTTCCATCATTATGAAGCAACAATACACAAGATGACAAACGGACAGGAGCATGTCGGACCATGCTCAGTGTAGGGTTCCGACGTAGTTATTACAAACACTTTAAAACCGGGCGAGGGCATGTCGAACCAAGCTCAGTGTAGGGTTCTGACGCAGTTATTACAAACACGCACAAACCGGGCGAGGGCATGTCGAACCAAGCTCAGTGTAGGGTTCTGACGCAGTTATTACAAACACGCACAAACCGGGCAAGAGCATGTCGGACCATGGTCAGTTTAGGGTTCCGACGCAGTAATGACGAACACATAAAAACCGGGCAAGAGCAGGTCGGACCAAGCTCAGTTTAGGGTTCCGACGCAGTTATTACGAACACATAAAAACCGGGCAAGAGCATGTCGGACCATGCTCAGTGTAGGGTTCCGACGCAGTTATTACAAACACGCACAAACCGGGCAAGAGCATGTCGGACCATGGTCAGTTTAGGGTTCCGACGCAGTTATTACAAACACGCACAAACCGGGCAAGAGCATGTCGGACCATGGTCAGTTTAGGGTTCCGACGCAGTAATGACGAACACATAAAAACCGGGCAAGAGCAGGTCGGACCAAGCTCAGTTTAGGGTTCCGACGCAGTTATTACGAACACATAAAAACCGGGCAAGAGCATGTCGGACCATGCTCAGTGTAGGGTTCCGACGCAGTTATTACAAACACGCACAAACCGGGCAAGAGCATGTCGGACCATGGTCAGTTTAGGGTTCCGACGCAGTTATGACGAACACATAAAAACCGGGCAAGAGCAGGTCGGACCAAGCTCAGTTTAGGGTTCTGACGCAGTTATTACGAACACATAAAAACCGGGCAAGAGCATGTCGGACCATGGTCAGTTTAGGGTTCCGACGCAGTTATTACGAACATATAAAAACCGGGCAAGAGCAGGTCGGACCAAGCTCAGTTTAGGGTTTCGACGCAGTTATTACAAACACATAAAAACCGGGCAAGAGCATATCGGACCAAGCTCAGTGTAGGGTTCCGACGCAGTAATTACAAACACATAAAAACCGGGCAAGAGCATGTCGGACCGCCATGTACGCCCGCTGTGTGCATTGCGCATTTACGGGAATGGACGCAATAACTAACAACCCTGCGACCAACCGGCGGCTTACGTCAATCCAATACATTACCGATAACTGTAACGGTCTCACAGCGCATCGTGTCAGGGCCACAGGTGTGACAAGGTCTTAATTAACCTTCGTCATTTTGTGACGACGTTTTGTGTTAGCTAAACAATTGAGTTAAAAGCAAAACCCGCTGCCAAAAACTTGACATCCTTTTTAAGGTTCGGCGGCTCTTCACACCGGAACAGTTGCTCCACTTAGATCAAGCACAAGTTCGTTCGTGTATGGAGTACTGATTGATGGGTCTGCCGTCTATCAGCTGGACGCGATGAACTCCGTGGACCGATAAGGTAAGAGACTCTTGGGCAACGACTCGCTCACCAAAATTAAACTTCGAAGTTTGGAACATCGGCGTAAAGTAGCTTGTCTATCGGTTTTTTACAAGGTGTATCATGTTGAGTGAGCCCAGGGACTGCGTGACCACACCATACCCTCCACTTTGTCGCATCGGTCGTCCAGACGCCGGGAGGACAAGTAGCCAAATTTCCAACGGCTCGCACGCAGCGGCGAGTGAATATGCTTTTTTTCTGGTTAAGCGCGTACCACCCTCGACCTCGTCGTCAATTAGCATCACGTGAGAGACCGAGGTCAACCGCAAACCCATCTTGTTTTTTTTTAAATCGACGTCAGTGGTCACGTGACTTATTATTTGTATCGACCTCAACTCGGAGCGCCCGCGACGCACGCGCACCCCGGCGCGGGTGTGTCAACGAAACGATGCGATCATCATCGGCTACATAGCTGATATACCCGGCCCGCCAAGACTTTTCTCAGAGTTCTACGGGTCGTTCTAAAAAAAGTGGCACCGTAACCTGTCAATGAGTTTTTGAATACAAAGTGTGTTAAATGTTTGTTTTTCAGAAAAAACTAAAAACGTTCATAGATAAGCACCGACCATTTGCATCGAGGCCAAGGCACTTTTTAAAAAAAAAAACATTAAATTTGTTAAAAAAAAATGGTAGGCACCATTTTTTACTATAACCTGTCTTGTCCAAATGCGACTTGCTTCCAGTTTTTAAGGTCTTTGAACTATTTGTGTATATTTTATTATATATGTTTTATAATATATTTCAAGAAGAATATTATGACATTCAATAGTTATGATATGGTTTTAAAAATATATGCATATCCATCAATTTTAACACACGACAGTTTGTCCAGTGATATTTTAACTGTAACCTGTGTGTCGGTGATATTGTATCTCACTCACATACGAAAAATAATAGGCACACCATATTTCTCGGTAAACATTCGGCCTGTGTTTGGCTCTCCACTATACGAAACGGTTGGAGGCTATCTGTCATAGTTTTGTGGAAATTAGTGATCAAATGCGGTAATCTGGAGTTTGTAACGGGTATGTTAACTTTATCTTATCTCGATTATTTAATGTTAACGGTATGGGACATAATCAAATAATCATTTGAACGTGGTATTCTGATGTATCTACTTATATTACTAAGAGTGGAACATTCATATTTTCGTCGGTTTAAGAGTAAATGTCTTGTAAACATACTTTTAACTCTAACCTGTGTAACTTTTACCTGTAACTTGGTTAGATAAGGTTAGGCACAGGTTAATGTAACTCTTGACAGGTTAAAGAGACATTGTGCAGGTTAGTGTGACTATTGGCAAGCTAAAGTGAATGAATATTTTAAATATTTTTAATTTAATAACTTACATATAATTTCCCTGAAAAACTGTACAGATGCTTTATGAAGCAGTACCCATTAACAGTGCTCTACCAAAGTAAATGTAGGGAATTTCTTTTTTATAGTAATTTGTATTTTAATATAACTCTCTTTAACCTGGAACCTTTTCTCTTCTAACCTGTCTAATAACACTTTCACCTGCATCTCCATATTTCAACAAGCCATAATTCTTTTATTTTCATGAATATTCCGTTCCCTTTTATAAATATGTAACAATTGGAACACCAAGAAGCTTATTCTAAGCAAAGAAGGTAAAAAACCACTACTTTTTTTTTGGAGAAACTTTAACCTGTCTGTGCCACTTTTATTAGAATTACCCCTACATTATGTTCAATAAACCAACTAACAAAATACGGTGAATATTTTGAAAGAGTAAAAAGTATACATCACTTTAAAGAGAAGTCGGATGTGGACACGGACCATCAGTTTAGGTTTGATAAATTTTATCTCCAATTCTGTTCCAGCTGGCGCCTGCCGCGCCTGGGCCACGGATTAACTGCTGACCTTTACGTAGTTTATGTATGTGTTCTAACACTAATTAAGTGTATATTTGTGTGCAGACTTTTTGTGAAACACCTTGGCCGGCAGCGGGCGTGCTCCAGCTGATAACAATGTCGTTTATGTATTAGCGGAGGAAGTGCAGTACCCAAAAACTTATAATACCTACTTAATAGTGCGAGACACATACCGAAAGTGTTTTTGCTGGCTGTGGCCGGGAACTCTCTCACGTAGCATGTAGAGGCTACTGCCGTAAACAACAGTGCCGCAAATATGTACCTAAAAATTAAATATAATTTTAATATCAACAATAAGAAAATTAGTTGTGTATATGACAGCAATAATACTTAGCATTTTTGCATAATTTTAACCAGTTGATTTTCTATTTTCATTTGTCACACACACGTTGGTTGGTCACTGTTATTTTGCTAATAAGTAGTGGTTTAAAAATACTTGCCAGTACACATAATATCCCAAAGAAGGCACAACCCGCGACCCGGCCTGTTCACAGTGGAGGACGGTCACCGCGGCGCCCCGCGCGGCCTGCAGGTGGCCGGTGCCGAGGACCGTCCTCACGAACCTCTCGACCGCGGGCGCCGCGCAGCCCGCGGGCAGGCACACGCCGTACCTCATGTGCGAGAACCCGCGCCCGACCCTGGTTTTAAACTAAAATAGACAAAATCAGATTCTATGACACAGCTATAACTAGCTTTATTAAGGCCCCTCCTCCGGAGATCATAGAGCTGATGCTTATCTCTCCCAAAGGATTGGGCTAGCTATACAGAGAGGTAATGCAACCAGTGTCATAGGGACCATGCCGCGAGCGGACCTGCTAGAGGGGGTGTTCATTTTTTTTGTTACAGTGGTCATTATTATTTATATCTTTAATATTTGAGTAGCTTAGTTTTATTTTAATTTAAATACGTATAGTTTTAATTTGTAATTGTATTATTGTTGAATTCTGTATTCAGAACACGAGCGATGTGAGTAAGCGGCACGAACTTATTACCCTGTCGCTTTTACACCTTTAACAAACATGACGCCACACACTGACAAGGTGCCAAAGTATACTATAGTGATGTATGATGCTGACTGTACGAGAGAGGGTGTTCGGTTCGCACCTCTCTTAACATCCTCGCACCGCTAAGGCTCCTCGCACAGATCTGCTGGAAATCAAGTGTTACTTGAGTATTACTTACATTGACATACTCTTCAGCTTTGGTATAAGGGCCGGGCATCTCAGTAGTGGTTCCACTTGTGCCGCTGGGTCTGCTCATGTCTACAGCGGCGAGGCAGTACTGCTGCCGGAGCTCGGGGCTGGCGGCCAGCCAGGGCGGCTTCAGGCACTGGTCGTAGTTGCCGAGGTGCGTTTCAGATCCGTAGAAGGTGCCCAAGGGTCCTTGTGGCATAGAGTCCCAAGCTGTTAATTAAAGGTTGAAAGTTTTAAATCCCATTTTTCGAAATATATTTGATACTTCAGCTATATATATTATTTGAGCTTCAACGTAAAAACGTATATAAACGCGGACAGACGGACCTGGCAAAACTATATCATATTGTTGACTACAGAACCCTAAAAATAATTGTTTTTTTCTGAATAATTGGCCTAAACGATATGAAAATGCGATTAGAAGCTAATGATACGGCCAACCGAGAAAGAGCTGATCACATTGAAAAATTAAAGTATCCGGTCATACTACATACCTATTTTATATGAAAATACGATCAAAGGCAAACAATGTCGTAGCCAAAGAAAAAGTGGAACAGCCGCCTCGCGCGGGCGGCGTAACAGCTGGCTGCATAGTTACTGTAGAGTTTTGTCACTTTAACGTCATGTTAGAAATTGCAATGATTTTGTCCTTTTTATATGATTGTTCTTTACCTATTCATGCAAAATCTCTAGCCACATTAAAATTTTATTGTTCATATTTTATCAAATCAAATCAAATCAAAATCAGTTATTTCAGCCATCTTTGGACCATAATAATAATAAAAAGTAAACCTTATGTTAGTAATGTTTTTATTGAGCACATATCGTCACCTGTAGGATCAATTAATGTAACCGCCAATTTGACGAAAATGAGTTATTACATAGTTATAGGTATTATGTAGTTATTGGAATTTTTTTTCTCCGTCGATCGGTATATTCCGCTTTTTGTATTTTGTGCAAAGAAGTTTAAATAAATAAATATATTTAAAAAAAAACTATCTTTAAAAAACAGTGAGTTACACTAACCAAAAATCAGGATAAATTATGGAAATTCAGTACAGAAAATAGTGTATGCTACATTTTCTTGAAATTTGATTTCGTTATGTTGTTGTAACAGGCAGTTCTACTGAAAATGACTCTTACGTTAATACTTGAACTGTTAGCTTTATAGGTCATAGTCCGTTACATTAAACTCACTGCTGCTTCTAATGGGTGAATTTCAACAAGCGTCAAATTATCCTAATTTAGGTAGTATTTTTTATTTTGTCAGTAGGGTTCACAATTTTAAGTGTAAGGGACGTCATTAGTCATAATTAAAACAGTGTTAAAATGGCCCTTCATTAAACCAAGTCGTTTTAAGATATATCGAATTTACTAATTATATACCACCAAAATTGCTATTATCCACCAAAATTACTTTTCTAAGAAAAACACACGATCAATAATGACATATCGGGATAGTTAAAATAATAATCGTTAGGGAATCATTCTTGTTATTTTTTAAAACCAACAACGTATTTTTTTAAATATAATAAATAGTTATTGTTTGGTGTTTATATAATTTTGGTGGAACAAGGAATTTTGTCAATTTTGGTGTCTTAGGAAAAGCCACCAAAATTAAAACTTGTACTTTTTTATTTTTTTACGTGAATATTTTACTTTTATACAAATTTAACTTCATATAGTTAAAAAAACACCATTAACATACTCAAAATAATTTAAACACAATTGTTTTTTTTGCAAAATAACAAGTTATCTAAGTTATCACAATTATAAAAATGTATTTTGTACCACCAAAATTAGATTCTTATGTACTTAGAGGGAAGATGCAGCAAGACGGTATAAATCTTTCACCATCTAATCTATCGCTGGAACTGAACGAACGACTGGCGCCATATTTGTCTGTTTAATCACTTTTCGTTCGATCATAAAATCAATTTTAATATTCACCTCCAAAATTGACTATTTCGCAAGGACAGTTTTATTTACACTGTTCCCAGTTTCTTTTTATTTGCAAATGCAATATTGTAATATTTTATAATTCCTTAACTAATAGGGAATAGAGGTAACTAAAATATCAATCTAGTTGAGGCTTAATAACTTTGTACCACGGTATATCAGTGTATGCGACAAGTACTGGACACGACACCAAAATTGATTTTGGACTGTTTTTTTTTTTACGATAAATATGATAAGTTATTAACAATTTTAACTTTGGCTCAACATGGTACTTGGTGTAAGATTTTCTAGAAAATAAATAGTTTTCCAATAAATGTACTTTACACCCCAATTATCACGTCCGCCGCAAAAAAATGTGGTTGGGATAATTACCCTAATCTGTGAATGGCCGTTACGTTAACTACAAATATACGTATTTTTGACATTGGTGCTTACGTTACGCTTATACACTTGCAGACAGACGAGCTATGCCCGTTACGTTAACTCATCGTTAACTACAAATACACTTATTTTTGACATTGGTGCTTACGTTACGCATATACACTTGTGGACAGACGTGCTATGCCCGTTACGTTAACATTTTTAGTTTTACATTACGCAATTTTATTCATACATAATTGATACTTTTGAATGCCTTCAATATTTGGCGGGTACCCTACAAAACTTTAATATTTTATGACTTGTGTGGCGATTACCTTAGCATCTTTTACTTACACAAACAGCTATTTGCCTCTTTTCTTCCTGATAAATTCGTGTCTTATTAGAGTAAGATAGAGTATAAAACTATTTGGAACTAGTTGTAACGCGAAACTAACATCAAACGCTTGCGACGGTCAAGGTGAAGTGATTATTAAAACAGTTTGCTTATGAAGCTTGTGCCGCAAATACCTGTGTTCAAGATGAGTGATAAAAATCAACTGGATGCCTTGATAAGACGAAAAAAGGAGCTTACAAGACAAAGGGATAATTTAATGAAGTAATTTTTTTTTAACGCTTATGTAAAAAAAGTTAGCATAAGTATTTTTAACATAAAATAAGAAAGATGTTTGGATTGAGTAACCTTCTAGATGCGTGCGAAACAAGTTAAAGGTGAATTTGATACCAGTATTTATTTATTTATTTAACGTCCACGTGCCAGACACAGAATACCTATGTATATCAATTGTTTTATTTAAGATGACACGTGTAGTTCAATACTAGCAAACAGCAAAAATACCACGATTACTTAAATAAATAATGTCTTTATTTATTTAAGTATAAGTGTAACATTTTAAATCGGTTTGTATGGTATGCAAAAGTAAAATTGACTGAAGTAGATATTTTTAATAATAGTACTTTTAGAAAAAAAAGAAAAATAATGCCTATAACTCTGTCTACACTTTAGTTCCTTGTCTATTTAATGTCATGTTTAAAGTACCATAATATAAATTGCCACAGCGATTAAAGTCACAGGGTACTAAAGTGTACACATATTTATTATGATCTCAACTGTACATCTATATGACTTATATAATACTAGGTTTTGCCTGCGTCTCCGTATGTGCAGAAGTTTTTTCTCGCTATACTTTCAGAAACTGACCCTTTTTAGGGATAAAAAATATCCAATATCCATCTTCAGACTATACTCGTAAACTGTCCATGGACCTAATTTCACAACGATTAATTGAGGCGTTTAACCATAAAGAACATAAACACACACATAATTATAATATTAGTAAAGCATTACTCGGCTAACAAGCCCGGTCGGCAGCGACCCTGCCTGCGAAGCCAGCGGTCCCGGGTTCAAGCCCCGGTAAGGGCGGATATTTGTGTGACGAGTGCCAGTATTTATTTGTTCCTGATTATTGGATGTTTTCTATTCTTATATTATTCTTCTATTCTTATTGCCTTCTTATATTTAAGTATTTTCTCTATATACGTAAGATTATCGTTATTTTGGGCCGGGTTCAATTTGTGTGAGATTGCCCCCTGATATTTACTTATATATTTATTTATTATTATTTCTATTTTAAATACGTCTAGTTGACGAAATCAAAATTTGGTATCGTGTCTTGTAATGTACGGCAATTAAATATTAATATTATTTAGTTTTGACTTATTTCAGACATAAAACTACAGATGTTGCTCGCGGAAGCTTAAGTACAAGTAGTGACGTGATAGGAGACAGGGATACCGATCTACCGACACCGATGTTTTCAACAGCGGGATTAAGCCATCGTAATGTGACTATTCCTAGTACTGACGATGAACTGGAAAACGAAGACATTAATATATCAACAATTTGTTTGCCTAGAACTCATAACTTTTTTCAAGCATACACTGAAAGTTCTTCTGCAAATCGAAGTGCCTCATCTACCTCTGATCAAAGTCATCCACCCAAAATCACTATTCTCTACGAGGTGATAATAAAGAAATCAGATTGTGAAACGCTGAAGTCTTATGCAGATTTAATGGGCGATAATATAATGCAATCTGAAATACTCATTGGTACGTATTTGCGTTCAAGTAATCATTGTTATTTATTTTACTATACTCGTATTAAAAAAGGTACTTAACTAGTAACTAAATAATATTTTCAGCGGAACAAGTTAACGAAGAAATTGATAAGACGCAGTTTATTGCTGAAGGTGATATCTCCAAATCAAGAGACGATCCTCACTACAAGACGGCTCTGACAGAAGAAAAAATGAATCATGATAAATTTGCCAATGATTCGACTTATTTGGCACTTGGTGAGCCCAGCACCAGCCCTCTTTGTGAGTTTACAACAATTGAAGTCCCCTTTGCTGAATCTTACAATGAAGAAAATACTGATTCTGATGTTAGTTTATCTGTTCTTCCTCCAAATACAAGTAACTTTACACATTTACGGAGTTTAAAACGCATTGTAACGATACTATGACTAACAAAGATGAATGTAATATTTCCACAGAACGCATTGGTAATTTTACAATCGTTCATAATAGTGACCAAGATAGCCAACGTATTTCGAGTACACTAATTTCTGAATCACATTCTCCTAAAACACACAAAACGCGTTTGACTTCACAGTTCAAAAAAACTTACATGGATTTCATGTTGGACGAAGCTATAGGTGACTTTTCATGTGGGAGCTCAGATCTGTGGTCATCAAAACATTCTGAATTTAACAGCTCGAGCGGAATAGAAAAAAGACCAAGAAAAAGACTAAGAAGAAGGAAAACATAGTTCTACCAATCAGAAAAAAAAACCTGTAAATAAGAAAAAAAAAGAGCAGTTTGTAGACAAGCTGGTTTAAATTATGACACAACATTAGGTAAAATCAAGGATGCTAGAGAAATCAAAGAAAATCCGTGAAAAATAGACAAATGCCCAAGAAAATGTTACGAAATAACGGAAGAAAGAAGACAATCTCTTTTTAATTTTTTTTGGAAACTTGATAGCCAAAGAAAGAAGGAGTGGATAGTTAATTGTGCAACTCATATTTCTTTTAAACGTTTAAAGTTCTTTTAGAACTGATTCTGACAATAGCAGAAGAAATCAGACAGTTGAATATTATATAAATAAAGGAGAAGGTAAAAAACAGGTCTGTCAGCAGTTTATTATGAGTACTTTATGTATCTCCCAAACATACATTTTATACAATCTATCACATTCCGAAGAGGGAATAGCCCATCATGAGAAAAGAACTCGTGACGCAGTTAACAAATTTCATGAACCAACTTACACAATTGCTAAGGAATACATAGAAAAACTACCAGTACTACCTTCACATTATAGCCGCAAGAACTTAAACAAATTATATCTACCCCAAGAATTTAAGAACGTGTCTTTAAATACCGACTTTACGTCAAATATTGTGAAAAAAAATCACAAGTCAGCTTAAGTGAGTGACTATTCCGTAATCTGTTCAATGAATATAATATTTCGTTTCATATCCCCAAGAAGGATAAGTGCAAGTATTGCATCAAAAAAACAGCACAAATGTTATGAGTGAAAAAGAGACTAATGAGTTTCTACGACATACTGAAGAAAAGAAGGCCTGTTACAAGCGTTGCGAAACTCACCGGAACATTCTTTGTAAGGATAACTCAATCATAGTAACTAGTTTTGACCTTCAAAAGGTTTTAAACACCCCTCACGGAGAAAGCATGTTGCTTTATTATAGCAGGAAATACGCCGTATACAATTTGACCGTCTATGAGTCTAACACCCAAAACGGTTTTTGTTATACGTGGGGGGAATCAGATACGAAGCGAGGAAGTTCTGAAATAGGAACATGCTTGTTTAATTATCTTGTTGAAATTGACAAAGGAGGGGCAAAGTATGTCATTTTATATTGTGATTCCTGCGGGGGTCAAAATAAAAACCGGGTAATTTTAAGTATTTTTAAATACTTTCTGGAAAAATCACAGAGCCTTCAAGTGATCCAGGTTAACTATCTACTGCCTGGGCATACTTATATGGCTGTTGGCTCAATGCACAGTGTAATTGAGCGTGAGGTGCGAAAGCTCGTTGTATGGAGTCCTAAACAATGGGCCACTTTTATGCCAACAGCTCGAAAAACACCGCCCGTCACGTTTTAAAAAAAAAAAAATGGTCTGGAAGTTAAATACACGATGAAAGAAAATGGACAAAACTACGATATTGAACTGGGCCAAGAAACAAAAAGTGTAAAAGGAAAGGGATGGGGAAAAGGCAGATCAAATGAAAGAATAATGGACACTAATTTAGTAACTCAAACAGAACTACCAAGACTTTATACACGGCCGCTACCTATTTCTACAAAGAAATACCAAGACTTGAAAAAACTCTGCGATGTAGGTGTTATACCCAAGCAGTTTGTACAAGATTATCTTACTCTACCTCACATAAATAAAAACGACACATTGAAAATCAACCACATTGATGATTCTGAAAGCGACATTGAAGAAAATGTGATCAATTCCGAAAATGAAGATGAACAGATATCGTCAAATAAAAGTAAGCAGCCTATTGAAGATACGCCAGTCGACTACCTAAAAAAACAGAAAAAAGTGAAACTCATGGAACCACAAAAAAACAAAAGAAGAGTAGGTATAAACCAAAACAAACAATGAAAAGAAAATACAAGTTAAATGTGAGGGTCAGAAAAAAAGTGAATAAATCAAAATTAAAATGAAAAGTGAGAATAAAATGGTTTATCTCTAATAGTTACGCAAAAGAGACCAATAATAAAAATTCGGTATCGAGATACAGCCGTTTCTAGGTAAAAAAAATATTTATTACTTGCTTACTAGCTTGCTTAATAATAATAAATATTTTCTTAAAAAAACCCTAATTATTAGAACTTAGTATAACGCAGTGTATTAAGCACATTTTAAACAAATTAACTGGAGTATTCGTAGGTTTTTTAAAAAACAATGTAGTAGGATGTTTTCTATAAATAAATAAATATCAGGGACAATGTCACACCAATTGACCTAGTCCCAAACTAAGCTCTAGGCTTGTACTATGGGTACTAGACAACGATATAAATACTTATATAGAGAAATATATACTTTATTACATAGAAAACAACCATGACTCAGGAACAAATATTCGCGCTCATCACACAAATATCTGCCCTTACCGGGATTTGAAACCAGGACCGCTAGCTTCGCAGGCAGGGTCACTACCGACTAGGCTGTCGCGTCGTCAACTAATACTTGCTATCCTGCTTTCGATCGTAATTCAATAAAAGCGACCATTTTTTTGAAGTATTCGTAGGTTTCTTTAAAAAACAATGTAGTTGGACGGTTTATATAGAACTAATAATAATATTTGCTATCCTCCTTTCGATCGTAATTTTACGAAAGTGACCATTTCTTTAGCCAATTTATACTGATTACAATATTGCATTCTTACATACATACATACATACAGTCATACATACATACATAACTTCACGTCTGTCTCCCAATAGGGTAGGCCAGAGACTACGGAACGCCAGGTGCACCGATCTAAACATACAACTTTCGCTTCCTCTACATTCATCAATCTCTTCATGCACGTACGTCGGTTTCGGGTGCTTTTTATTTGGCCCTTATTCAGAACATCGCGAATCTGATCACCGTACGTCCGTCTAGGACGTCCCCTACCGACATATCCGCTCACTCTCGCTCGCCATATATCTTTCGTAACCCTTCTTTCATCCATCCTTTCTAAATGACCAAACCATCTTAGCATACCCTTTTCGATTTTAGTCACTACATCTTCTTTCAATCCACATCGTTCTCGGATCTCGCTATTTCTTTCTCTATCTATCATCCTAACACCACACATACTTCTTAGAGCTCTAATTTCAACTGCATTACTGCTTACGTTCTTCTTCTGCCATACCCAAGATTCACTACCATACATTAATTGAATTCTTGTATTTTTATAAAATGCTATATGCTATGCTATTACCCTAGTTGTCTCATGCTAATTACAAATACTAGATTGAAGTATTTAAATAGAAAGAGCTATATGCTGATTGTTATAAGTAAAACACTCATTTAAATAAATTTTATTTTATCGAAGGTTATAAGAACATCACTTTGCAAAAACTACCAAACATGAGGTAGAACGAAAAACAAAAATTTCTGAAAGCAACTATCTGCCTAGTCGTTTTAAGCAGATTACATAAAGGTGCTCACTTGATAAGTACATTTGTTTATTGTATAATCCGACTAATACTGGGTAAATCGAGGGTGGGAGCACACGCTCGCTGTGGCCTGAACCGACGCGTAAGCATGATTTCTATTGTAGGTAACTTAATGTTAATATCCTTTTATGGCTGCGATACAATATTAGTTATGATCTACATGTGTATGGAACTACTTATTTGTGTAAAATATTATGACAGAAGATAAAAACGGTAAAAATCTCGCGACGGAAAGAAATAGTTATTTACCAACCAACATGTTTTATTTTGTGAAGTGGCAAATTATTGTATCAAATTCAGTAAGATGAAATTCAGGTGGACCATGCGCTATGTCACTTAACTACCTATTCGTACTTTCTACTTCGACTGACGGCGAGCTTAATTTAACTTTCTTCATATCTTACCTACCTGAGATTTAGTTATCATTATTTTCATGTTTTGTAGGTGATTAGATTATGCTGATTATTGAGAATTGTTATTTGTTTTTTTGTGTAGGTGCCTATTTAGTTTTTGTTTTGGATGGCAATATGCACTGGTTAATTTACCTCATGTATTGTTCCAACATCGTAATTTTGCTTTGAAATGAAGGAGTATAAGTTAATTTGTTTCCTCAGTGATTTAATTTCATGTTAAGTTCCTTTATTCCTTATATTTAAAAAAAACAAAATTATCATAATTGCAATCGTTTGTTTTGATCAATTACTTGTATTATTTGACACAAGTTTTTTCGTTACCAGACCTAAGAATAACTCGATATGTAACATTAGTCACGGTTTAAATAACGATTATTTTTTGTGATTAATGATGCAACTCACTAAAATCCTTAATATTATGTCCGTTTGTCTTCAGAAAGATTACTTATTCAATTCCCTACAACTTGTGTATAAAGGTTAGACCTCTAACTCAAGAAATAATAGATAAATTTAGCTTTTAAAAAAAAAGTTGTATCAGTCATCACTAGAGCTCCTTGATTACACTTTTTTGGTTAAATAATACAATTCGAGTTAAATAGATTAATCTGAAATGTAAAATGATACATTTCGGACGTTTCTTCAAATATCTTAAAATCTATAACTAGTATCATTATTTTTGTCAAACCAGTTAATAAAGTGATATTACATGTTATAAAAATCGATAGCAATGTTCAAAAAAACGTATTCGTTTAAGCAGTATTTTTTTTAAACTTGTTTTTGCTCTCCTGTAAAATCGTGTTTTTCGAGTTGTATCACTTGTCACAGGAGGCACAGATATTTGATTTACCAAAAATACCCGACTATTATGATAATTACATACATACATACATAAACTCACGCCTTCATTCCCAGAGTGGGGTAGGCAGAGCTAAAGAATTACCAACAAGTTTTAAAACTTCTTGATAATTCTGTAACCACATTTCGCACTTTTTTAGTATGATAATTATTCTATTTTAATAAGAAAAAGCAACAAAATATTGTTGTGATGTAGATTTAAATAAAAACTGCTAATATATACATACTTTTGTTTATTTTATTAGACTATGATTCCTGTTCACAATAATTGTCACATTCTAGCAAACAGTAACAACACGTTTAAAGTTTTAAGTAATCTGTTATAACGGTCAGTATTTCTCCTAACTTGAATTCTATTACAAGATAGTAAGAACTATAGTTCATTGGCAGATTTTATGTAGCGTAAGTAGCGTAACTCTTAATTATAAAAAGGGCGTGATATACGTTAAAAAGCTTTACATTTTTGAGAGTTACACTTTTATTTCACTTTAGTTTTTATAAATGATGTAACGTATCGCCTTTTATTTGCAAATATTAACGTAAGAGCCACCTTATCTTGGAAACTACAATGTCTAGGTAAAATTAATGTTTTTTTATTTTATTTCTTTTTGTTTTTTGGCTCTGCTGAATTAATGACTTTTGGCGGTTACATTAATTGATTCTACAGGTGACGATATTAATTACGCCGGTAAACATCTTAGCGTAATGCAAAACGTCGTGGTTACAGAATCATCACAGATCACAGAAACAAGGGAGATATCTATTTGAACTCGCCGTGGGACAGGATGACGGACGTGACAACAAAACAGCTGATTTTATTGAAAGACGTTTGTTCTATGACGAATCTATTCATTTATTTTATTCTGACATTTTACATTATGATTTTAGTTTTATTTACGATAACACCATTAACATTAATACTAAATTTGACAAATTATTTAACATTTTGACGTACTATATTGACATACATTTCCCAATTAAATCCATAAAATTAAAGAATAACAAAAATACCGTGCCATGGTTGACTGATGAACTTATTGAATATATACAAAAACATAGAGATCTACATGAAATTCGACGTCAATATCCAGATAATCCAATAATATCAGAGTGTATTAACAGATATTATAATTTAATTAAGTCAACAACGTTGCGCGCTAAGCAGACCCACATTGAAAATAGGTTGTTATGGAGTAAAAATCCATCTAGGGAAATTTGGAAAGTGGTCAATGAGGAGATAGGCACCCAAACAAGGTCGCATGACTTTTGCCTCAAAGATCCTGTGACGCGGACAAATATTGAAGATGGTGACGTTCCAAATATGCTCAATTCTCATTTTTTAAATGTCGTGTTTAATTATGTAATTCAAAGTGACAAGGCCCAGTGCCGCCGCTACCTGCACCACCACCTGCGGGAGCTGGATGTGCCCGCGCTCGCGCTGCCGACCGTCACGCGCAATATGTTGAACGAAGTGTTTCATTCCATGATGAAATCACGCACCACTGCTGACATATATGACATATCGCCAAACATACTTATTTTTATATGGCCAGTAATATCTGACATATTAATTGTTTTAATCAATATCATTTTCGACACCGGTGTTTACCCTGACGTGCTTAAGAGTACTAGGGTGTGTCCTGTCTTCAAGGGGAAGGGTGACAAATTTGACGTTAATTATTACAGGCCAATAACAATAGTTCCCACAGTTTCTAAAATAGCTGAATCCATCCTATCGTCTCATATAATGAGCCACCTTGAAGGCAATGACTTGCTGACGGACTACCAATTCGCATATAGGCAAAAGATGTCCACGACTGCAGCGGCGCGCCAAGTATTCGACTGTATCGTTTCCGGTCTTGACGATAAAAATAAGATGGCAGGTATATTTTGTGACTTATCCAAAGCCTTTGACGTAATAAACCACGAACTGCTTTTGGATAAGTTGCACTATTACGGTATACAGGACACCTCCCACCGTCTACTTACGTCATTTCTGTGCGACCGGAAACAAGTAGTTAAATTGTCTGCGGGCGGCAAGAGACTCGAATCTGATGTTGGTACCGTGAGAATAGGGATCCCCCAAGGATCCGCCTTAGGAAATACCCTGTTTCTGGCTTACGTCAATGATCTGCCGACCAGCATCACAGCCGGTGTTTCTGTGCAGTTCGCAGACGACACGACGGTCATAGTTGGCGCGCGCACGTATGAACGGCTCGCTGAGAAAATTCATGACGCATGTGATCAACTGCAGAAGTGGTTTAAGTGTAACGGTTTGCTCCTAAATATTACAAAATCAAGCGTCATGATTTTCTCGGGGCGTAGTGTTCCTGTTCCTCCGTGCGTCGCAAACAGTCCGATGCCTGTGTGCGATCAGTGTAGGTTTCTCGGATTCACTCTGGACTCGAATCTTAATTGGAAGTGCCATGTTGACCTATTGTGTGGAAGATTGAGTAGTGCGGTGTTTGCGTTGCGTAAGCTGAAATTGCTTATATCTGACGATGCTCTAAGACGGGTCTATTATGCACATTTTCACTCACTGATGTCGTACGGCACACTCTTATGGGGAAACTCTACGGATGCCAACAGGGTAATGCTGATGCAGAAACGTGCCGTACGTACGCTGGTCGGGGCGAAGCCAAGACATACTTGTCGGGGCATTTTCACAACGCAACGCATAATGACGCACTATTCACTTTACATATTCGAAATTATTATGTTTGTCCGATCGAATATATCTTCGTTTCCAACAGTAAACGTCGTCGGCAAACAACTCCGCCACACAGGGCGTTTGAGAACTGTTCCTCGTCGCATGGCACTTGCAGGTAAGAACCCGCGCGTCATCGGTCCCACCTACTACGAGCGTCTACCCGCCGAATTCAAACGCGAACCATCTGACGACATGTTTAGGCGCCGGCTTAAGAATCTTTTGTTGGATAACCCAGTCTATTCCGTGAATGAGTATATGGAACTTGACTTATAAATAGGATTGACTTTTTTTTTTTTTTTTTTTTATTATTATTATTTTTTAATGTACTCTGTTGTATATTAAGTTATAGTTATAAGGCGGGGCTGCGCTCCCCGCGAGTCAGTCATTAAATAGTTGCTAAAGCGAACGCACGTTTCTTTGACTCCCACCCCGTGACGTAACAGTGGCGACGAGCTTAGTACGAATTATACACGCGTGTGTTAGTGATCATGGCCAAAGTAGCAGTTGGTACATTTTCAATTTTTAACCATGAAAACCAAGAGTGGTCTCTGTATAAAGGCAGACTAGAGCAGTGGTTCCATGCAAATGATATCGGGGTGGAAGACGATAAAAGCAATAACAAGCGGCGAGCGATTCTACTAAGCAGTTTGGCCGAATCCACGTACAAACTTGTACGCGATCTAGCACTACCCGACGTAGTTGGCGAACTAAGTTACATAAGAGTAATTGAGTTATTAGATGGCCATTTTAAAACTAAAAAGTGCGGGTTTGCGGAAAGGTACAAATTCCATAGTGCTATCCAGAAGTCAGGCGAAAATTTATCAGAATGGGCGGCGCGAGTCCGCAGCTTGGCTATTCATTGCGATTTTGGCAAGACAGCGTTTGAAGAAGCTCTGCGCGATCGGTTCGTGTTGGGAATGGCACCGGGGCCCGAGCGAGACAAATTGTTTACTCAAGAAATGGCGGAGTTGACTTTACGCAAAGCGATGGATATCGCCGAAGGTGTACGGTGTGCTCGTATAGGCTCAAAGCTGCCAGTCGCGGATTCGGGGAGCTCCCATCAACTGCAAGATCCGTTGCAGGTTCTTAAGGTGTTCGCGGCGCCGGGACCGAAGCAGAACGTCGAACTTGGACAGGTGTCAAGCATGCGGATACTCCAATCATCAAGTTGACTCTTGTAAATTTACGCGTTATAAGTGTAAACATTGTGGTATAAAAGGGCATTTAAAGAGGATGTGCCCATCGAAGCCTGTCGGTGGGCAGCATTTCATCGAGTGTTGCGTTGATGGTGAGGATGAAGATGACGGTAAGCGAATTATTTGTAATATTCGAACGTTCCACGGGGAACCCATGAAAGAATCGGTTCTAGTTAATGAGGTTAGTTTGGATTTTGAGCTAGATACGGGATCGGCGGTGACGGTGATATCTGAGCAAATATATAAACAGCATTTTGCAAACCTGCATCTTAAACAAAGCGAGACCATTTTGCAGAGTTATAACGGGAGTCAGTTGGATATTATGGGCGTCATCACTCTGCCTATAACGTATAAAAACCAATGCCATGACGTTGAGGTTTACGTGATTAGCAATGGCGGACCTCCGCTGTTAGGCAGAGATTTCATTTCCAAATTTAAATTGCAAATGTCGTCCATCAATAGGTGCGGGGACATCTTTCAGGACCTTGCATCAAATTATCCAAACCTCTTTACAGATAACTTAGGTTGTTGTAAGGATATCACGGTACAATTACACGTTAAACCCGATTCGAAACCTATTTTTCGTAAGGCTCGCCCCATACCTTTCGCGTTGCGTGAGCGGGTAGGAAAAGAAATCGACCGCTTGGTAAAATTAGGTGTCCTGGTACCAATAAAATCATCAGAATACGCCAGCCCTATAGTGCCCATTTTAAAGCAAGATAATTCGATCAGGTTGTGCGCGGATTATTCTAGCACGATAAATAAACAATTAGTGGTCGATAAATACCCGTTGCCGCGGGTAGACGAATTATTCGCTAAACTTCATGGAGCGAAATATTTCTCCAAACTGGATCTCTCGCAAGCATATAACCAGTTTTGCTTAAATGAATCATCCCAAATGTTAACTTGTATAAATACACACTGTTCATAACCATTTTAATATAACTACCCAGCGCTTCTCCGAACCCCGCGCCCTTCCCCTCTCTCTTTAGAAACATCAATCTTACGTGACATACCGACTTGATGCGTGTTATTGATAGCCTGTGTGTGCAGTGTGTGCTCAGTGAATTCCACCTATCCCGCGGGAACAGCAAAGGATACAGCTCCCAGCTCCAAGGTATGTACACGCTGACCTGACAAATTTAACGTTTTTCCCAAATTTTGTGTGCCCTACTCCGTTTTTGAACATTTTTGGTAGCAGAGCGTGGTTAGATCCCCTCTTTATTGATCATTCTTGTACTTAAATATTTACCCAAGATTACTTTCCGTCAAAATCATAATTGATTGCTAAATCTTATTGTAGTTATACCTAATTACCAAACGTTTAATACGTTCAATTACATTGACGAGTCACCTAACGCCCGGCCGCCGGCCTGTTTTTTTTTGCATTCTCGACCCATAACTCGTTCCCGGCGCTTATCTTTTATCTATTCCTTTCTTGTTTAAATTTGCACCTTGTTTTCAAGTGTTGATGGTTAAACCTTCTTTGTTTGAGTAAATTGTTTGTTAATATTCTGTTGCCAAGTTAAAATGAGTGAACGCGGAAATAATGATACAATTAGGTCTATGTTGTACACGGAGACCGCAGATTATCGGAAGTCCGTGGGCACTCTAAGATTGACAAGTGACTGGATCGCAAACGCGCACCAACTCCTTAATACCGCGGATCATGCGCGACTGTTTGTGTTCCTCAGTGAACTCGACGAACAGTATAAGGAGTTCCGTGAGGCCAGCGCCCAACTCCTCGGTGGGCTCGACCAGGCCATCGATGTGGAGGAGTACAGTTATGTTCAGGGACTCATTCGATCAATGCGTGATAAAGTTGTTGATATTAAAATAAAACGCAACGAAATTATTCCTATGGCTACTAGTACCCCCAGCCGCCCAGCTACTGATAGGGCCACTTTAGTGGGGTTGGACCTTGATCGTCCTCGTCGCCAGAAATTACCTGACCTCCCTATCCCAAATTTTAATGGTCGCCCGGACGCTTGGATTAGTTTTATCGACCAATTCGACAGCGTCGTCGATTCTCGGACTGACCTACTCCCTACACACAAAATGCACTATTTAATGAGCGCTTTATCTGACGAACCGAAACGCTTGATACAACATTTACGTGTTGAAGCTGGTAACTACAGTGTAGCCCGAGACCTACTCAAACGAAGATACCATAATACACGGGTTCTTGCGGATACATACATTTCCCAAATAATGACCTTGCCCGAAATCAGACACAGGCTTACTGGCCTCCGCGCCTTATTTCTCAACCCCCTGCTTACGGCGTACCGCTGCCTGGAGCGACTCGAATTACCGGTCAGGCAGTGGTCCTATATTCTTGTCCACATTTGCTTTGGCAAACTCCCGACCGATTTAAAGTCCCGTTTCGAGCGTCGTCATGGTGACGGTCAGAGAGACCTCCCAACATTTGACCAATTAATTTCATTTTTAGAGGAAGAATGCCGCCATCACGATAATGTCGGAAACACCTCCATAGTCGATGCCTCGGCTTCCCATCCGAGGACCCCGCCCGCCGCGGTAAACCCGCGCCGCTATTTTGTCGCTGAAGCAGACTCACGCGTACCTGGGACGCCTAAATGTTATATGTGCTCTAGCCAATCCCACTACCTACGTGAATGTCGTGATTTTTTGGATATTTCACCACATGAGCGTTCAAATTTTGTAAAAACAAATGGTTTATGCTACAGATGTTTGGATAAGCACCCAATAGCATCGTGCGCACGCGATTATCGTTGCAATACTTGCCGACGCTCGACGCATCATTCACTCCTGTGCTTTAATGACCCTCGTCACCCAGTATACCCCTCCTCGCCTGCCCCGACCTCTCGGTCGGTTGCCTTCCATCGTCAGTCCGAGCCGGCCCGCCCTGGCTCCCCGCGCTTTCGCAGGGGCGGGGGTGGTCACTACTATGCGCCTGCGCGCCCGAGCCCCCGGGCGACACCGACAGCCTCGCCTCGCGCTTCTCCCCCGCCCGAGCCTTGCCGATCCTGGCACCGTGCCGCTGCGCGTTTCCCAGCCCGACTCTCTTCTCCACCACCTCGTCGCAGTCAACGCTCCCCTACCCCTACCACCAGTAGAGGCAGACGTGCAGCGTCCCCCTATTCACCACGTCAAGCTCCGTATAGTGACTCTCGTCACGACAATCAACAATAGCTAGACTGCCCTCTCCCCTCCATATCCTCCCCTTCTCCCCCTATCGTTGTAAATACTGACTTTGTCCTACTCCCTACTGCATTAATTAATGTGAGGTCTTCCAGCGGACATTTCATTGAAGCGCGAGCACTTTGCGACACCGGTGCTCAAGGCTGCCTCCTTACAACTGATTTAGCTATTACGCGACTAAATATGCACCTTGCACCTCCAGTGTCTCCCGGGCTTGTTCGTGGCATAGGTAATATACCCTGTGTACCCGTGCGCGGTTGTGTTTCCTTGACCTTTAAACCAGTTAATACTTCTTCCCCAATAGTTAACACAAATGCCATGGTAATTGATACTATCGCCGGCACGCATCCTGATGTGGAGTTACCTTTATCCATTCAGTCGTGCACTAAGTCTTTGCCTCTTGCCGATGTTTCATTTTACCAACCTAACTCGGTCGACGTCTTACTAGGTGCTGACGTACTGGGCTCCCTTTTGCGCTCCAACATAGTACAATTAGAGCCTAGCGGCTTAACTGCTATATCCACTGTCTTTGGGTACATAATTTCCGGTCCTGTTTTGAATTTAACTTCCTCCGAACCTTTAATGACTGGCGTTTCCTTATCTCAGGTAGTTGAAAGGTTCTGGAAAATAGAAGAGCCCCCTGAGTTACCTCATATAAATCCACAGGACCTTGAGTGCGAAAATATTTTTAAAATGCACACTATAAGAAATCCTGACGGTACCTTTGTTACACGATTGCCCTTCTTAAGTAATAGACCCCCTCTCGGCGAATCTCGTGCTATAGCAGAAAGAAGATTTTTTAACTTAGAAAAGCGACTACAAGCTGATTCTTTACTCCGATCTAAGTATATAGAATTCATGCGTGAATATATACTCCTAAACCATATGTCCTTATCCCCTTTTGACTTTCAAACGAGTGAACATTACTTCATCCCTCATCACGGCGTCTTTAAATTGGCAAACAAAGATAAAATAAGAGTCGTTTTTGACGGCAGCAGCCCTACCACTAATGGCGTGTCCCTCAATCAATGTCTGCATACAGGCCCCAAATTACAGCGAGATATTTCCCATATTCTCCTAAATTTCCGCAGACATGCCGTCGTATTTGTTGCTGACATCCGCATGATGTTTCGCATGTCCTGGGTAAATCCTGAAGATAGGCGATATCAGCTGATCTTATGGCGCGAGTCTCCATCTGACCCTCTTTGCGTTTATAACCTAAACACTAACACTTACGGTTTGCGATCCAGCCCCTATATTGCAATCCGGGTTCTCCTTGAGTTAGCTGAGCTGGAACGCGATAGATTTCCCCGAGCCGCTGCTGTCATTGATACCGATATATATGTCGATGACTGTTTGACTGGAGCTGCCAATCTTGAAGAGGCACGTTGCCTCAAGTCCGAACTAGAATCTTTGATGCGGTCAGGTGGGTATGAGTTGAGAAAGTGGCTCTCGAATCGACCCGAGCTTTTAGACAATGTACCCCAGGGGCACATTCAACCCCTTCATACCATCCAGGACGGCGAGAACCCGCAGACAGTAGCAGTCCTCGGAGTGCAATTTAATCCTGTGACTGATGCCTTTACTTATTCTTCCCATATAGATTTTGATGATCACCCTACAAAAAGGAAAGTTCTTTCGTTGATAGCCCGAACCTTTGATCCATGCGGTTGGATAGCCCCTGTTGTCTTTAAGGCCAAGGTGTTTATCCAACGCCTCTGGCTTTCTGGTCTTAATTGGGATGAACCTCTTATTCATGAACTGAAATTGGAGTGGCTGACATTTGCTGAAGACTTGGTCAACATCGACAAAATATCGATCTCCCGGCGTATTGCCCCTGACGAACCATCGTCATACACGCTTCATGGGTTCAGCGACGCATCGGAGGCTGGGTTTTCTGCTGTCGTGTACCTACGAGCCGTAGACCAACAAAATAATTGCTCCGTCCACTTGTTAATGTCCAAAACAAAGGTTGCCCCCGTTCGGACTCGTTTAACAATTCCGAAGATGGAATTGCAAGGAGCTTCGCTCCTGTCAAAATTAGTTCAACACGTTACCTCCTGCCTTCAGAAAGTAATAGTGTTGGACGCTATCTACACCTGGACGGATAGCAAAATTGTTCTTGCCTGGCTTAACACTTCACCGTACGAGCTGCAAACCTTTGAAGCGAACCGAGTCTCTCAAATTAATAATTCTAAGTTTCCCTCTACTTGGCGACATGTACCCGGAAACATAAACCCTGCTGACTGTGCTTCTCGCGGTATGTCACCGCAAGCGCTCCTACAACATGAGCTCTGGTGGTCCCCCTCATGGTTACTAAAACCCCCCTCTAGCTGGCCACAGCATGAACCCCTTCAGCCCACTGAACTTCCTGGACTACGTTGTCTCTTAGTCACCAGTGTAACTCCACCTCCCTCCCCTGATTTCCTGCTGGATAAGTTTAGTTCGTTCCAGAAGTTGATAGGTGTGACTGGTTACATTCTCCGGTTTATACGTAACACTCGCCAACCTCATCTACGCGATTTTCTGCAATACCTATCAGTGAATGAACGCAAAGCCGCACTCTACTTCCTCATTGAGCGAGTACAAAACCAGTCATTTTCTAAGGAAATTAAACTTCTTAAACGAGGCTCTACAGTTGATTCCCCTATTTGTAGATTGAACCCCTTCCTAGACAACAGCGGCCTTATACGAGTCGGTGGTCGCATAAAACATGCTGAGTTACCTTTCGATGCTCGCCACCCACTCCTCCTCCCTAAAAGGGGCAGCTTTGTAAATTTGCTAGTCTCACACTATCATAAGGAAAACTCACACGCCTCACCAGGTGCTTTAGGCGGAATAATTTCCCGTGAGTACTGGATTCTTTCAGCTCGCCGGTTAATTAATAACGTGGTGTTTAAATGCTTACCTTGTTACCGTTTGAAAGCCCTTACTAGACAACCATTTATGGGTGACCTTCCTAAAGATCGGGTAACCGCTGCGCGCCCATTTCAAGGCGTAGGCACGGATTTTGCTGGGCCATTTTACACTAAAGTACAAGCGGTTCGAAATAGAAAGTTAGTGAAAACTTACCTGTGTGTCCTAGTGTGCCTCGCGACTAAGGCCGTCCATCTCGAGGTAGTGTCCGACCTCTCAACAGAAGCCTTCATGGCGGCTCTTACCCGGTTCGCTTCTCGCCGCGGCCTCCCTTCCCTTATTCGTTCGGACTGTGGTAGAAATTATGTAGGAGCAGATAATCATCTCCGAGACGTGTACTGTTTCCTTAACCAAAATACCTTAATGCTAGGATCAGAAATGGCCAAACGCGGAATAACCTGGATTTTTGATCCCCCTACCACACCACACTGGGGTGGCCTTTTTGAAGCAGCAGTTAAGTCTGCCAAGGCCCATTTAAAACGCGTCGTTGGAGATACTCCACTCACATACGAAGAGCTTACGACGGTTTTTGCAAAAATTGAGGCGGTCCTTAATTCGCGGCCTTTATGTCCCTTATCCCCGGACCCTAATGACCTCGAGGTGCTCACGCCCGGTCATTTTATTATTGGACAACCTTTAACTGCGGTTCCCGAGTATCCGTTGCATGACGCCAAAATCAGTCGGCTTACTCGGTTTCAGCTTGTGCAGCAGATTACGCAACACTTTTGGTCGCGATGGCATGTACAATACCTCTCAACCCTGCAAACAAGGCCGAAATGGACTACCCGTGTAGAACCCCCTTCAGTGGGTGACTTGGTTCTCCTCAAAGAGGACAACGTTCCTCCGTTGGAATGGCGTCGCGGTCGTATACTAACTCTACAACCAGGCAAAGACGGCGTCGTGCGTGTGGTGACCGTGAAAACCCCCACAGGTGTCCTGACCAGACCAACAAACCGGATTATTCCTTTACCCATTGAGGACTAACGCTTTCGTAAACATACTCATGTTTAGGGCGGGGGTATGTTCATAACCATTTTAATATAACTACCCAGCGCTTCTCCGAACCCCGCGCCCTTCCCCTCTCTCTTTAGAAACATCAATCTTACGTGACATACCGACTTGATGCGTGTTATTGATAGCCTGTGTGTGCAGTGTGTGCTCAGTGAATTCCACCTATCCCGCGGGAACAGCAAAGGATACAGCTCCCAGCTCCAAGGTATGTACACGCTGACCTGACAAATTTAACGTTTTTCCCAAATTTTGTGTGCCCTACTCCGTTTTTGAACACACACAAAGGATTGTTTAAGTACACACGTCTCGTATTCGGCTTATCGAGTGCCCCGGCCATATTTCAGAGGGCCATGGAGACCTTATTGTCGGGCCTAGACGGAGTATTACTATTTTTAGACGATATTTTAGTCGTCAGTCGCAATAAACAGGATAACATACAACTCTTAGGGAAAGTTCTTGATAGACTGCAACAAGCCGGGTTAGTTTTACGCAAAGACAAATGCTCCTTATTCCAAGAAACTGTTTCGTATTTAGGATTCATTATAGACCAAAACGGGATTCATAAGTCACCAGAAAAAGTAGTCTATATTAGAAGCAAAAGTACCTAGTAATATATCGGAATTAAAGTCCTTTTTAGGCCTGGTCAATTATTATAGGACGTTTATTAAAAATGCGTCATCGATCTTAAGTCCATTGCACAACTTACTTCAGAATCACGTCACGTGGCATTGGAATGCGGAGCATGACAACGCTGTAACCACGATAAAGAATTGTTTGGCATCGGAAAGTACCTTAGCACATTTCAATCCCGATGCTAAAATAATTTTGACGGTGGACGCCTCCCCGACGGGGTTGGCCGCGATTTTATCTCAAGTTGAGGGTAGTATTGAAAGACCGGTTGCTTTTATGTCCCGTTCACTATCTAAAGCAGAAAGGCAGTACAGCCAAATCCAAAAGGAAGCTACAGCCATTGTTTTCGGCGTACGTAAATTCCACCAATATTTATTTGGCCGTGCTGAACCCTTCATTTTAAGAACGGATCATAAACCGTTGTTAACAATTTTTAAACCCGAAAGAGGTATTCCTGAGATCACGGCAAACCGGTTACAGCGCTATGCTATTTTTCTCTCAGCGTATAACTTTCAAATGGAATATGTAACCAGCGCCCATAACTCAGCTGATTTTCTCAGTCGAGCAGTAAACGTCACACAACTTGGTAATGTCAAGTTAATAGATAAATCCACGTATATACATTTCCTTTGTGAAGGTGAACAAATGTTTACATTAGCAGATATACGCCGGGAATCTCGTATTGACCAAACGTTGTCACTCGTTATGAATTACATAAAAAATGGTTGGCCCAAAAAAATTACAGATCATTTAATCAGACCATTTTACAATTGCCGTAACGAATTAGCCATCGAAGAAGACTGCTTAATGAGGGGTCATAAAGTGATAGTACCGAGTATATTACGTAACGCAATCTTATGTGAACTACATAAGGGTCATTTCGGAATGACAAAGATGAAGGCAGACGCGCGCGACAGAGTATGGTGGCCCGGCCTGTCGGCTGACGTCGAGCTATGCGTGGCCTCGTGCGCCGTGTGCACATCGCTGCGCGCCGCGCCGCCGCGCGTCCCGCTCGCGCCCTGGCCGTACCCTACCCGCCCATGGCAGCGCGTTCATCTCGATTTTTTAGGCCCAGTAAATAGCAAAATGTTCTTAATTATAGTCGACGCTTATTCAAAATGGGTTGAGTGCTTCGATGTCACATCTGGCCATGGCTCACGCGTTGTTATAGATAAACTTTGCGAAGTGATGGCGCGATTCGGGCTGTTCGAAACTATTTGCTCAGATAACGGCACTTCTTTTGTATCATCTGAATTTAAAGATTTTAGTTCTCGTAACGGAATAAAACTCATAACTGCCCCAGCTTATAATCCATCCAGTAATGGGCAAGCTGAGAGTTATGTTAAGATAATAAAAAAGGGTTTTAGGTCCATTGTTATGTCAGGTACGAAATCAAAGGATTTAAATATAAAATTACAAGACTTTTTGTTAAGATATAGAAATTCCGTGCATAGTACCACCAATAAATCCCCTTCGGAGATCTTATTTGGTCATAAATTAAGAAGTAGATTAGATGTATTAAAACCGAATTCATCATTGCCAACTGATGTAACGCTCGATGAAGTGGTCAAAACCAAACAGTGCTTACAGCGGGATTACTATAATGGAACACGTAAAGTCGAATTTAAAATAAATGACACAGTGCTAGTGCAAATAGTGGTAAACCAAAAGAAAAGTTGGTCACGTGGTATTATTGTGCAGACATTAGGGAAAACTTTATACTTAGTTAGGTTAATGGACTCCGACAAAACGCTAAAGAAACATGCCAATCAACTTCTACATTAAAGAGGGGGTGGCGAGTCAGAAGAAGAGAAAGGCGAAGAGGTAGTACCAAATACATCCAAGGACGCGGAAGAGGAAGAGGAGGACACGCCCGCCTTCATAGTCACAGCCACTGGTACACCCTCTCTAGGGCCTACAACGCCTCCGGGCGAGACAGATGCACTTCAGAGCCCATTGGTGCTTGAACCCGATGCTAGTGTTCCCACCGAGGGCGCGCAGGCGCAGGCACCGGCCCCGGACTCCGAGGCCGCAAGTGCAGACGTGGCAGGTGGCCCACCTCCCCCCGAAGGCCGTTTCAAGCGAAAACGGAATCCAGTCGATTTTAGGAATTACTTTTAGAATAAGGTGGAGGGATGTAGTATATTAAGTTATAGTTATAAGGCGGGGCTGCGCTCCCCGCGAGTCAGTCATTAAATAGTTGCTAAAGCGAACGCACGTTTCTTTGACTCCCACCCCGTGACGTAACAGTGTTGACTTTCTATTATTATCATTTAATTCTATTTCTGACGACCTCAATGTAACTGCATATAATTTGACATGCCATGTAATTTATACTGTGTTATATTGAGTAATAAAATCTGAATCTGAATCTGAATCTGAATCTGAATCTGAATGAATCTGAATCTGATATGTCATGAACGCCAATTCGTACAAGACCCGGTGTCGCCACTTTTAAACATGTGTGCGTCTTACGCTTACGCTCTATTAACTACTACAAAAACAACCTCCTCATAATTGGTTACAGCTTACGAACTAAAAACGCCGTAACATAGTTTTGATAGTAGCAGAAAATTAAGCTTTATACTAAGTTCTCAAGGTTGAAAAATGCTGAAAGATCGTTTTTTTTCCATCGTAGTTCAGTCACTGAACGTAAGATAGCGCTTACTCGTCACTTAGCTGCCATCTATGCGACGAGTAATTAATTAGTTCCTCAGAGATAGATGGCGCCAAGATAGTAGTCCCTATGTTCAGCAGGTTAAGGACTACCCACACACAGCGACATCTAGTTATACTTTTTTCAAGAGGTGTGCGTTTCTCTCCTGTCGTCCACTTAGGGATGCCACAAGGAATGTTTCAAAATATATCGATAAACAATTCAAACTTGTTTGCAACGTTAATATAGGTACTATTCAATTTACAGGCAATAAGTACTATTTTTATTATTTTACTACTAGGTTAATACAATTACATCATACATACATACATATACTCACGCCTTCGTTCCCAGAGTGGGGTAGGCAGAGCTACAGAATTACCAAAAACTCTAAAAACTTGTTGATAATTCTGTAACCACATTTTGCACAATTAGGCTAATGCCGTGTGGTGCCGGTAGAGTAGAATAGCACCACCCCATATCCTCCCGCGGGTATAGTAGAAGGCGATTAAGGGATTATTACATAGGAAAGATCTCCTCCGGGCGAGATAGGCGTCGTTAGCATTGGGCTGCTACCTATCTAGGAGAAGGAAAACTCCGAATTCAAACCCGGCGGGATAGGCGTCGTTAGCATTGGGCTGCTACCTATCTAGGAGAAGGAAAACTCCAAATTCAAACCCGACCCTGCATAATGGACCATGCGAGCACCATTTAAAAAGTTTATACCCCAGGAGGGTACTGGCAACGCCAGAGAATCCCTCCCTAGGCCTAGCCTGGGCAGCCCTTCGTACTCTGGGGGGGGCAAAATAGTGCGCGTATGTTCGGATCCCTCCGGGGATCGGAACGGCGGCGATGCCGTTTGCCACGCGTCACGCTGTGTTCGCAGGGGGGTTGGCAAAAAGCGGGCCGCTGAAAGCCGCCTTGCTACGATGAATGTTTGTGGATGGATGGAACATAAATTAGATGAGGTATGTATGATGATGAAAGATAGAAAGCTGGATGTTCTATGTGTGACTGAGACGAAGAAAAAAGGGGTGAGTACGTCCACACACGGAACCTTGACGGCTTTGTGGTCCGGAGTTCCGGAATCCGAGCACGGTCGTCAGGGAGTCTGTATCGTACTCACAGAGCGAATGGCTGAATGTATGCAAGAGCATGAATGTGTGAGCCCAAGACTTCTCTGGGTGAGAGTCAAGGTAGGTCTCACCCGTTTATTCGTAATTGGGGCTTATGCCCCAGATACGAATAAATCTAAAAAAGAAAGGGAGGAGTTTTGGGAAAGTTTGCATGAGGTTTCAACAAAATGCAAGGAGAATGAGAGGATTATTTTGCTAGGCGATTTTAATGGTTGGACAGGCGTGCAAAGGGATGGTTATGAATCGGTACTGGGTAAGTATGGTGATGAGCGAGTGAACGAGAATGGCAAATGCCTTCTCAATGTATGTTTGGCTAAGAATCTCTGCGTGACAAACACTTTGTTTGATCACAAAGAGATTCATCAGTATACGTGGAGACGTCAGAATGAGAAGTCTATGATAGACTTGATGATTGTGGATGAACGGTTGCGTAACAAAGTTGTAGATACCAGAGCATTTCAAGGAGTTAGCGTAGGTTCAGATCACTACTTAGTGGTAACACGAGTAAGGGGTCTGTTCACACGTTGGCGCCATCGTGTTCCCGTACCGACAACTGCGTTAGAGAGGATAAAAGTAGAGAAACTGAATGACGAAGTTATACAAGATGAATACGGAAGAAAGCTGAAAGATCGTTTTGAATGTGTTAATAAAATGAATGACAGTGAAGTCGAGAATAATGTAAATAATGTATGGGAGATTATGAAGAATGGCATGGTCAAATCGGCCACTGAAGTATGCGGTGTAGTAAAAAGAAGAAAAAGTAAGAATGAACGTCCGGAATGGTGGGATAGAGAGGTAGATGATGTCGTGAAAGAGAAGAAAAAGTGTTGGTTGGATTTTGTAGCTGTAGATCCAGGACAAGATCTAAGCGACAGAAAAAAAAAGAGTATAATAGATCAAAGAAAAGAGTGAAAGAAGGTGTGGCTAGAAAGAAAGATTTACTGAATGAAAAGTATGATAGGAGTTTCTCTGACAACTTCCGGTCGAATATTAAACTCTTTTGGAGCTTGATTAAATCGGCTCGGGGGAAATCAGAGAAAACTAAATTAAGCGCGGTGAGGGATGAGTCTGGAGACTTAATATGTGAGGAAGAAAAAATGCTTGATAGATGGAAAACTTATTTTGAAAGCTTGTTTGAATGCGAAGATATTTGTCGTGAGCCAGAAAGCATGAGTAAAGATGCAAGTAGCGAAGATGAAAGTGTGATTAGTATGAGTGAAATCATGAAAGCTTTAAAAAGTATGAAAGCGGGAAAGTCAGCAGGTTGTGATAGAGTGTCGATAGAAATGCTGAGGAGAGGAGATGGCCTGATGGGTAGTCTGTTGTACCGTCTTTTCAATGCATGTTGGAATAGCGGCCGAGTCCCAGAAGATTGGGTCAAGGCCGTTATCGTCCCTCTGTATAAAGGAAAGGGGTCACAGCAAGACTGCAAAAACTACCGCGGTATCAGCCTCCTTAGTGTTGTCGGCAAAGTATATGCGAAGATTCTAATAGAAAGGGTATTGAATGTTACGAATGACAAAATCTGGGATGTACAAGCGGGATTTCGAAAGGGAATGGGATGTACGGATCAGGTCTTTTCACTACGGTCCATCACAGAAAAGTTCTTGGCTGTGAACCAAAAGGTTTTCTGTGCTTTTGTGGACCTGGAAAAGGCCTATGATAGGGTAGATAGAAAGGAGTTGTGGACGGTGCTGTCTATGTATGGAGTGAGCAGCAACCTGGTGCAGGCTTTGAGGTCCCTTTATGAGGGCTCCAGAGCCTGTGTCAGGATCAATGGGGCATACTCGGCCTGGTTTAATATCTCTAAAGGTGTTAGACAGGGCTGTGTTGCCTCACCATGGCTGTTCAACCTATTCATGGACAGTTGTATGTGGGATTTGAAAGAGTATGATAAGGGTTTGCGTATGCAAGAGTTGCTAATCAAATGCCTCTTATATGCCGATGATCAAGTTATACTTGCCTCATCGGTACTTGAGTTGCAGGAGATGGTGACAGTAATGAATGAGGGATTTAAGAAAAAGGGGATGAAAGTAAATGTTGCCAAGACCAAGGTCATGGTGATAGAGAAGGATGAGGAGATGACTGAGTGCGTGATAAATATAAATGGTGAATTAGTAGAACAAGTGAGCGAATTTGTGTACCTGGGAAGTATGTTTACAAGAGATGGTAAGTGTGAGAAGGATATCGAGAGGAGGGTGAATGCGGGGAATCAAATTAATGGGGCCCTGCACTCCTTTGTGAGCAGACAGGGCGTTTCACAAAAAGCCCGGCTGGCTGTTCACAATGGAGTGCTAGCCCCTACCCTGATGTATGGTAGTGAATGTTGGGTGTGGCAGGACAAGCATGTTAGTCGTGTAAATGCAGTTGAAATGCGTTCTTTGCGTAGTATGTGTGGTGTGAAACTGATTGATAGAGTTAGAAATGAAAAAATCAGAGAGAAATGTGGAATGAAAGAAGACGTAGTGACTAAGATTGAAAAGGGCATGCTTCGATGGTTCGGTCATTTGGAAAGGATGGATGAAAGAAGATTGACGAAAGAGATATACAGATCGAAAGTGAGTGGAAGGGTCGGAAGGGGCCGCCCTAGGCGTACTTTTTCGAATCAAATCGGAGAAATACTGGGAAAGGGCCGAATCTTAAGTACCCGAAACCGACGTGCGTGCATGACTCGATGTATGAATGTTGAAGAAGCGAAAGAAATTTGTCAAGATCGTAGCAAGTGGAAAGAAGTGGTCTCTGCCTACCCCTCTGGGAAACAGGCGTGATTTAATGTATGTATGTATGTAGGCTAAGATGTTTACCAGTGTATTAGTGACAGGTGGCAAGCCCATCGCCTAATAATACGGCAAGCCTTTATTCCCTTAGTCGCCTCTTACGACATCCACGGGAAGACATGGAGTGGAACTATTCTAACCCGGCAACATACACAAACATTACACACACATTTTACATGATTACAAATATCAACGTTTTATTCTCCGTTTATAAAATAGAAACTACATCATTTAAACTTAATATATTATTGTTAGAATAGAATAATATTTTATTAGCAAGAATACGGTTTGCGTAAAATTGATAAGTACATAAGATTTTAAATTTGGAACGATACCTATATTAGAACGTAACAAAAAAATGGCCGAATTTCTTTGGTTAAATTTTCTGGAGCTGTTAAAGATTTTCGTTTAGATTAGTACATAAAAGTCTAAATTGTAAACTTGGACTTTATGATGTTAATACAAATATACTAATAAAATGGGTTCGGTTGAGTGTCACGTCACAAGATCTCAGTTTGGGACAAACCAGTAGTTTACCGACTTGATTATGTAAACTTTATTTCATAAATGGTACAAATTACTTAAAACAGAAAGAAAGACTTAATACTTGGGGCAATCTCTACCATCCAACCTTTAGGCTTGAATCCTTTTAAGAGTGAGTCGGCGCGAGCTGTCAATCAGCGCTGTGTGCAAGCACAGCTCAATACTGAGCCAGAGCCCTTTGCCTTTGTGGTTGGTTAATTTATTTTTATCTTAATTGTATGATTTGCCTACTTATATTTGAATTGCTAGAGTCCTTCGTCGTTCGTTAATATTGTAAAGAAAATTAAATTTTGTATAACGTGAAAATTTGTTAAAATTATTTTTCTTCTGTTTTAAGCGTGTCGTGGTAGTGATAAATAACTAGAACAATTAACACATTGAATTCTATTGATAGCTGTAGAATAAGCCATTTATCGATAGTCGATAGAAATCACGTCAACACAACTTTCACAACCTTACGCTCTGAAATCCATTCAAATATAAAATATTCATTTAAAAATATAAATAATGCTTAAAAACAAAATTTACCGGTGGTAAGTTATGCCCTTTGATTTTATATTAACGTTTGTATTCGATTTTTGCACACTTTCACGCTACATACAGTCATTTTATCATTTAAACGGAGCTTCTATACTGACAGCGTTCAGTGAGTGACTGTGTCAACGCTTGACACGCCTCGTGCCGATATGGTCAATTTGACCATATCGAGGCGACACGAACCACGCCCCCATAACATATCTCCCTTGTTTCTGTGATCTGTGAGAATCATCAATCAGTTTTTTAGCTCTGCCTACGCCACTCTGGGAACGAAGGCGTGAGTTTATGTATGTATGTATGTATAATTAAACTAAGCTACTTGGATTGATATGCCAGACCACAATGATTCACTTACTGACAATCGATCCTCCTCTCCTTTATATTTTAAAACGTGAAGTGTTTGTAAAACCTGAATTTGACGATAAATGTTGTGAAAGTTATTATTGACTTACCCCAAGTCGCCCATAAAGTTGAATTTTTCACATGTTCCAGCAAGTTGAGCAGCCTGCTCCGGCACGTCAGCTCGTCCTCGGCCCACCGCTGGGCGGTGAGGTCGTGCAGCACTCGCTCCACTACATCGTTTCAAATATTACTAATTTGTTGAGCGAAAGAACAAACTAATACACGAAACGAGCACGTACAAATAAATATTATGACGTTCGATTCGCCATTACTGCGACGCAAAGACCATTCTAACGACATCTCGTTTGTCAAAATTGGGCCATCCGTTCAGTCTATACGAGAGAACCAAAAATCATAACATACATAAGCAAACGCATAAACAGGTCAAACACATTTTTACCCTCCCTTTTACGGTAAGTGGGGGAAAAGATTATACTACTTCTCGCGCAGTCCAGTACAAATACTTACCACCTGAATCGAATGTCGAATAGCCGAGGCAGGTCTGGGTGCCGACCTGTAAATATAAAACATTTGAAAGCGGTGACGAGTATACGTCGGGCCCTGGGAAGGCTCGGGAGCGGCTTCCACGCACAGCAACCCTCTGCTCTAACTGTCCATACAGAGAACAAGCCAGGCACTGCAGGTCTTATCTTATCTTATCTTATTTAGTGGGGTACACATCGGCAGCAGGTCCCTGCACTCATACATGAAAATAATTTTGGCCATTTAAGAGATTACCACCAGCTCTGCTCCAAGCGGCGACAACCGAGTTACCCTTATCTGCAAATATTAATTGTTTGTGATAAGTACTTTTCGCATTTATAACCATGTATCGCAGAAACACTTATAGTCGCTGGTTAACATCTTAGCATAATTGTGCAAAATGTGGTTACAGAATTATAATCTGTAACCAAATTACGGTTAAAATATCAACCGTTTGGCGGTGGATCTTAATTGAAAACCATTCGAAATACTTTCGATATTTTAACATCCGACTTAATAATATTTCGATATTTCACTGGTAGATATTCAGATTTTCGACATTTCAGTATTCGACTATTTTACCATTCCGTAATATAGACTTTCGATATTTAGAATTTCGACCATAGAATCGTTCGATATTTTAAATTCGATATTTTATTTGTCGATATTCAGATTTTCGAAATTTAGACATTCGATAACTGCACCATTCGATAATGTATACTTTAGACATTTTGAATTTCGACCTTATGATCGTTCGACATTCTGATTATCGATATTTTGACCATCGATGTTTTAACTGTCGATATTTCAATTTTCGATATTCAAATACGTGCCCAAAGATATACGTGGTATAACTATCAACTGTACTTTGCAGGTTATTAACTTATTATTTAGCACAAGACTATCATTTAAGATAACTGCACCACAACGATCCTACACACTTTACATACTTTACTACTTTTGGTGTAGTCTTTTTTTCTGCAATGATTAAGTTAGAACTGCGACTCTAACAGAAATAAATCTGTGACAAAAAATAGGTTAGGTTAAAACAACATTGGGATAAGTGGATTAATAATAAACAATGAATTAATTACTTTTTCTTTGACGCCTAAATTATATACCTAATGGATTTTATTATTTTATTTTATTTATTTACTAGGTAAACCAACTAAATATGTACCTACGTACCTAACTCATAAAAACTCTTAATTAAACTTCCACTTGGAATCCAGTGTTTAACAAATATAAAAGACTCGACTTGTTGCAGCGCGCGCACCAGTGTCGCAGAATAAATTCTGGTAGATTCACTGTACATTTCCGACGTGTACAAGAGCCCGCATGTGGCCAATTTACTGAATAAACATTTTGAATTTTGAATTTTTTGAATTTTGAATAATATTAATACTTATCACAAAGGCAGTGTGTCGGCCCTTCACAACTTACAAAAAATAATAAGTTAGTTTGCCAAACGCCCAGCGGAGTCAGCGGGTTCAAGATTAACACAAACGCAACACGTAATTACCACAAGCAAGGACCAGCACAGCGCGGCCGCCATCGTCGCGTCCATGGGCCGGCGGCGAACGAATGACTGAATACAAATGAACGCCGTACACCTGTGACATGGATAAATAATAAAACTGTCCGCTCCGTACGCTCCGATTCCGATCCAGAGGACGCGCAGCTCAAGTGTAACTCGAGTACGTTCTAATGTAAGGTTCCGTGTCATAATAATATACAAAGAAGGGACTCGGTGCTGAATAATACCCACGCGTAGTGAGCACGTACCATAAGAACCTGTAATACACTCGTTATGTTTGATCGAAGACCCTCATTATTACTCGGTGCTAATATGTTTTCGTATTAGGTTGACGCGGAGACCAGCAATATGCATCCCCGGGGTGGCAGTAATAAAAAACTTTTTACTTGTGCACATATATTTATTGATTCTACGTAACTTTAAAAGATAGTAAATCATTTCTCGTGGTGAGAGAACATTTATTCTATTTATTTACTTATTATAAGTTTACACATTAAAGAAAATATCTAACAGCTTGTTCTCCTGTATTAGTCCTAATGTCACTTTACTTGATTCTTTATAAAAATCATATTTATTATTTTTCCCTTTCTTAATCTTTCTACTCTATCATTTCTTTCATTATTATATTTCATAACAATTCGATGTTGTCTTGTGGTATCGGTACTTTCTTTATAATCCTAATGCCATAAGAGTCGAGCGCTCCATGGCGGGCTCCGCGTCTGCGCGCGCCCTTCACTCCTCAGTAAACTCGAGCGCGGCCACCCTGCCATCGACAATATCGGCGTATCAGGCGGCATGTCTTGGTGCGCCTGCAATAATTACAGTCACAATACATTTAAGACTAAAACGTCTCCGAGCACGCTCACCGAGGCCCCGCTTGGCCCTCCACGATCGAGTCAAGGACTAGCTCCAACTTTTTATTAACTATGTACCGGTCCACATCCAACATTTAAATCACATTATAATTTGCAAATAATAATTATCTATAACTGTTAGCCTGTTTTAATCAAATCAAATCAAATATCATTTACCTATTGTATAATTATAGGCACATAAGGTGATACAGTAATAATCGTTTCCAACTACCAATTTGTGGCGTACAATAATTTATGTATGACTTTACCTAATGTTTTACATAACAATTTCTCTAGTAAAAATCGTACTTAATTTATAATTTACCTTTATTATTCAACAATTCTTCAATAGAGTAAAACCCTTTTCTCGAACGAACAGGCAATCTGGAGTTAATTCGCAAAGGATCATGGGCAAATTGGGTGTGCCACCAACAGAATTGAAACCTATATCATTAAAAAGGTTTTAGTTAAAGCATAATTTCTTAATATTGCCGCAAATATCTAGCTCACCGGAGAACAAAAATAAGGGCACTTGAAAACAAGATATATCGTCCGTAAGAACTTCGGCTTATTAATATATAATTGTTATAGTTTATTATAGAACTGCGTGTAAGGTAGGATATACAAAAATATGTAAACTGTAGTGTTCGTGCTTCTCCAGAACTGGTCTAAAAAATATTCGTAACAACACTTTACTCGCAAGATAACAAAGTATCTCGTAGAACTCTATCATCAACATAACCTTCGATTAAGTAACTTAACTGAAAAAAAAATACACGAATTATTTTTTTATGTAGGTTTTTAATGTACCTTATAAATGGTGTATTTATCTGTATGACAAATAAACTCTCGATTTCAAGAAAATACTTCAGTTTGTTAATGTATATTACCTTAAGTTTCTATGGACCGTCTTGTTTTCAAGAGATCATATTTTTGTTCTCCGGTGGGCTAGGTATTTGCGGCCATAATAAGAAATGATGTCTTCACTAAGTTTATTTTAAAAATAAAGGTTTTAATTCTGTTGGTGCCACACCCAATTTCCATACAAAAATGCCCATGATCCTTTAGGCAGTTCCACATATCCCTACTGGTCTATCCCTCCTGGTAGGGAAGAAAGGATTTTTTTTCCACATTTAGCTACTAGGGGGGAATACTTTTCCACTTATCTCTACTGATAAAATAATTCAGGAAATTGCTATCATCGCATTGAAAATATGAGGTAGGTTTAGGTTATGTTAGTTTTGCAGCAGGCCCGGAGGGCCAAACTATCCAGAAATAGGAGCTCTGCGGTAGCAGAGCTCCGTCGACTTTCTGCGAAAGTGTATTATAATGCGAATAAATAGTTTTTTTTAAGGTACCTATAGTAAATGATTTTTCTATGTACTTGTACTTTATCTTAGTAGAAATGTGTGGAAATAAAACGTCATTGTATCCTCCCTACTAGCTAAATGTGGAAAAAAATTCCTTTCTTCCCTACCAGGAGGGATAGACCAGTAGGGATATGTGGAACAGGGGAAAATTACGTCACAGTTGTGATCTGACGGCGCTGCCATCCTCGCCTTAGTCCTGGTGGAGGTGGCTGGTCGTGTCGCAAATTAAATCTTCAGATATAATTATGTTAATTTTTACCATGGTGTTCTTTTTTAAAAATATTTATTTTCTGTATTAAAGTATTAAATTCCTTCTTGTCGCTTTCATTTTCTTGAGTCCTTTGGGTGGTATGGGTCACCATGATATATTATATCGAGGCGTCGTATTTAGTTTTTCAGTCCTGGTTATTTATTCTTGTTTGTATCTTGTAACGGTTTTCTTGGTTTCTAATTATGTTCAGAGATTCTTCTTTGGTTCGTGCGGCAGCCATGTAGTATTAGGAAGGAGGAGGAGCTAACGCCACTCGTTGTTAATGACCGAAGACACTCCGTAGTGCTCGGGCCTGACAGGTGTGCGGGTCAGGTTGACGCGGAGACCAGCGATATGCCTTTATGTTACGGTAAGCTATCGTGTTACTGTACAACACTTCAAACCTTGTCGTAAACTATACTTACTCAAGTAAAAGACATCCAGTTGGCAATACGAAAGTGTAGTTTTGACCCATAGGGGTCTCAGATCACATATAGATACCAGCAGGTGGCCTGTGTGATGGGTTTATGCGACACAATGCCTTAGAGCAAGGTTCTCTAAAATATTTCCAAAAAGGGCGTTTTTGGTACCGACTTGCTGACCCACACATCTTGGGCGCTTAAACCTACTCCCGCTAATCTAGAGCACGGCATCTACTCTACGTTTGACTTATCTTACAGCGCAAGTAAAGTAAAAAAACAGAAAGTAACAAATATTTCTACCGTTGATTGGAAAATAGAAAATAATGTTATGTCCTCTTTAAAATGTGTAAAACATTAAACACTTCACGCATGCTACTTGTTTTGTTTTACAGAAATATACAACATGTTGCATGTTGAAAAATACCCAGCATTTTTTTTATAAAAGCCAAAAATAATGTCAACCCTAGCTAGCTGTCACCTCGGCCAGGACTCGGCGTGCGTGGCTGCGAGGGTTGATACTATTTTTGACTTTGATAAATAATTAATTTTTCTTCGGTATTTTTGTAACACGTTATACCTGTTTAGTAATTTAATATCGACTAATAAATATTAATTCTATTATTTATTTCAGAAAATAGTTTTCCATATTACACATAACAGCAAGGCACAAACAAATATACATACCTACATGACACAAATACATAAAGCTCTATTGAGCAACACCAGTTATAGGACTCATTAATTCTAAAAATAATCGAGGACAGCACCAAATACCTTAGAATAGAAATTTCGTTCGTAATTGTGTTTTGTGAGATAGTTTTTTGTGTTTGTTGTAACGGCGTCGGAACCCCACACCGAGCATGGGCCGTCCTGCTCTTACCCGGAATATTAGGTTCCGGAGTCAAACTTGGAACCCTTATAGTTTCGCCATGTCCGTCTGTCCGTCTGTCCGCGGTCTAGTACAGAGACTCTTGGTATGTACTACAAAGCTGTAATTTGGCATAGTATTTAAATTCAGCCGACAAGGTTGTATATATTTTTATGGAGTATACATGTTAAACAAAGGTATTTTTTTTAAATTATTATATTGAGTGAGGTATCATTGGATAGCTCTTAAAAATCAATAGACAATTTTGGAGTGATTCCCATCTTCCAACCTAGCTATCCCACCCAGGTTGGATATTGGGACATCAAAGTGCCATCTTCCAATCTGCCTCAGGTTGGATAGTGGGAATAAAAATTATTATTCGGTTTTCTTCTCATTTTCCAACCTATACTTTTGTACAGTCAATAACAAAAAAAGAAAACAATTAAATGTTCAAATTGCTTATAAAGTAAGTATATTAATGTTTTTTTTTATAAATATGGGTTCGTGCCAAAATTATTTTTAGTCATAATGTGTTTTAGGTTATTATCGTAAGTCACAATAACAACGCATTTTTTAAGAAACAATTATTTCTAGGTTTTCTTTTTGATTGAGCTCATAGATAAAATAGGTACCTTTTATATAAAAAATAATAAGCCAACGTTGCAAACCTACAAACCTAGAAACAGACAAAAATACAAACCTACAAACCTATTTATAAATAATCATCTAAATACACGAGCGACGTGATTGTAGTACCTTCGCTTTGCCGGCTAAAGTACAGTGGTGCCGGGATATTCGCTGCGACTGTACCCTATTCCGTACAGGTTGGATAATGGGAAGAAAAATTAATGATAAATTTTATTCCCATTATTCAACCTGATGCAGGTTGGAAGATAGCACTAAGATTTCCCAATATCCAACCTGGGTGGGATGGCTAGGTTGGAAGATAGGAATCACTCCAATTTTGAGACTCGCGGGACCGTTCAGGAAATATTGAACTCGAAAAGCGTAATTTTTGCTAGGGTTAGAATAGTGCAACTCCATGTCTTCCCGTGGATGTCGCAAGAGACGACTAAGTGAATAAAGGCTTGTACGAGTAGTACTGTCAGGCGATGGGCTTGCAACCTATCACTAATACGCTGGTAAACATCTTCGCCTAATTGTGAAAAATGTAGTTACAGGATTATCAACAAGTTTTTAGACTTGTAGGTAAGCCTGTAGCTCTGCCTGCCCCGCTATGGGAACGAAGGCGTGAGATTAACTATGTATGTATGTGTATGCAGTTGCGTTTACTCGCTAGAAGGTTAAATCAAAGAATAAGGACTATTACTAAAGTACAGACGCTGTTTAGGCAAGACGTGCCCACTCTATGCCTCTCTGACTATCTTATAACTTGTTTTCATTCGCACGCGGCACGTGTAGCTAGGGTTGTCACGCCAAGAAATACATCAATGATGGCAAAAAAAATTCTAATTCTCATGTCGCCTTAGTATGTACACTGAGCCAATAAGTTTTTTTTTTAAATCCATAATGGATTTGTTTTTGACCTCAGTCTCACCTGATGTTAAGTGACGACGAGGTCGAAGGTGTTACACGCTTTCCCTGAAAATGAATATTCACTCATGCGTTGAAAACACCAAGGTTATATGATTCCGGCAAAACAGACGCAGGTAGAGCGTTCCACTCCCTAGCAGTGCGAATAAGAAACGACGCAGCAAACCACATCGTGCCCACCATTGGGTATTGTACTACATGTGGATGGAAGCTCTCCCGGCGTCTCGAAGACTGTCTGCCGTAAAATCAAAATTCCATTTTTTACAACCAATATTGTTTAAACTATGTGAAACAATTGCGCGAGTATATAATTACTTCAATACGTTGATTATTGAAATCAAAACAGGTAGTTCGTCCACTAAAACTTTCGCGATTTTTACGCATTATAGCGAAGAGTTTCGACCAACACCTCAAGAGACTCTCGCTAGATGGCTGGATCAAGGGCCAGATACAGAAGGCAGTACTCCTCGACACGGCACGCATTGTGAGGAGGTTCCTCTCTCTGCAGCCCTAACCGCCGGTAGCTTGAGCCCTGCCCCGCTGCTGGCGGCACCCGTAGATTAGGTTTTTTATAATGTTTATTTTTTGTATCTGTATTGTTATTTTACCTTTATATTTGAATATGTAGAAAACCTAATTTATAGAAAATTAAATTAATATTATAATAATAATAATAAGCCTTTATTTCCATGACTTTTACAAATAAAATGAATATGCAGTTAAATTTGAGTGGTGTGAATTTTCAAGACAAGGCCCCACTTTGGGTATAGGCCTCCTCCAACTGTCTCCATTTTTTCCTGTCTTCCGCCGTTTTAATCCAGTCTCGTCCGGCTATTCGTTGGATCTCGTCATTCCAACGATTATTCTCAAATATATTATCAATAAAATATAAGAATTTAAAAAAAAACCGCATCATTTGTCAAAATCAGGAACATTTTCCCAAGGTGCAGCACAAAAAAAAATTCACTGAGCTAATGGGGCTCGAAAAGCCTACCTTAGTTCTTATATATGTACAGTGTGTTTGGTCATCGGTGTCGGAGATTTTATTGAGATAATAGTGAGAAATCACTTGAATGCCTGCTATTGGCCGTGGATTGGACGCGGTGGAAACATCGCTTAGCCTCCCCGATCACCGGACTTAACGCCTCTCGATTTTTTTTTTGTGGGGTGCAATGAAACAAAAGGTTTACGTGGAGATACCGGAATCAAGGGTTGGAGATCAAAAAAGAGAAGACCACGCAATGATAAGAGGTGCTACGCAGCATCTTGCGATAAGAGCGACTGCTTGTCTGCAATGTCGTGGAAGACATTTCGAGCAAATGTTGTGAATTTGTCAACAACTGTTGTAATTTTTTTCTAAAACCTTTATGTCAAATAAATCAATCGTGAACTGTACCTCGTTTTAATATTTTTAACATCTACTGAAAAAGCTTTATTAAAGGTATGTTAAAAGAAGTTATGTTTAAGCTTTTGTAACTCTCGACTTACTTTAGTTAGAGCTACGATTTTGTGACTAAAATGTAGCTTATGTTGCCTGCTTTCTACGAAAAATAAAAAAATCAGGTTAACGACCTAGATTTCTCAGAAAACAAGGAATACTAATAATTAACCGCTCTTTTTTTCACATTTCTTATTTTGATAAAAAAAAATTACCAAGTAATTCCCATATTTCTGTAGAATTATTAACGCAGAATTATTGCTCATAACTTTAGCTATCATACAACATTTTTTTCGGGTTAGTCAGAGAGTTTCCTGGTCAGATATGACGTAATTACTGTGTGTACCCGTATTTAGGTAAGTTAAAAATAAAAATGGCTGCCATTCGATACTGGTTCGAAAAAAAAAGGTATAGAGCTATTTGTCGATAAAATTGATTGTATGTACTACACACCCCTAAAATCTCCGACACCGATGACCAAACACACCGTATACGCCGAAGGGCAAATCGCGCAGGAGTAGGGGATCACACGAGTGTAATGTATATAGCTTTATTTAATAACAGTATGTAAAGTAAACCGTTTGCTTAGCGATGAGGGTTAATAAAAACGTTATTAGAATGTACTGTTTGCTATAATGTTTCGTTGTTGAAGGCGTATATTAATCTGAAACATTTGTGAAAGTAAGAAAGAAAACATTAGTCAACCGATTTCTACTTCTACTTGCGCATGTTTGCGCGGTTAATGCGCACAACCATGTTAGCACAGATGTCCGTGAGGTGGTCGGGCGGCGCCGGCGCGCCAGGTCGCTGTACCACACATTCTCAACACTTAGGTACTCAGGTGTTCAAGTAATGACAAATAACATCAATAATTATTTAATTACCCAATTAAATTGCTTCGGTGGAACATACACCGTTCACGTGTTTTCGATAAACTCGCGGTCTACTTTTATGAGTAAGGTAATCATCGACATTATGACGCCATTATTTTATTTACTTAAGTACCCGAAACCGACGCGCGTGCATGACTCGATGTATGAATGTTGAAGAAGCGAAAGAAATTTGTCAAGATCGCAGCAAGTGGAAAGAAGTGGTCTCTGCCTACCCCTCTGGGAAACAGGCGTGATTTAATGTATGAATGAATGTATTTTATTTACTTAATAAGTATTTTTAATAGTTAAACAGTTTTGAAAATGTTTGATACTTAATAAGTTTTGTTATTATTTAAGTCTTTTTTAATGGCTGCATTTTTTTTATATCACTAATATATGTGTGCTAAAAACAGCCGTATCGACGTTTCGACAAATAATTATAAACCTTTTAATTTGGAAGTGATGATTTCAATTTAAACTCGTGATTAATTCGTAAGCTAATTTCTATAGGGCAGGTAGTCCTGGCCGCGCGCAGGGCGGAGTGTCGCGGGAGTGCCCGTGGGGCCCGACTCTTATGTATTATCTCTGGCCGGCATCTTCTCCGGCCCGCTACAAACCCCGGGAAGGGGATTGCGTCAGTTTGTATGAACATTACCTATTGTCGTTTTATGTTTCAGCGGCCGCGGATCTTTAAGCTAACCTGACTCATCGGCAATGAACATTATAACATGAGAAAAAGCTTCGTTTTGGTTTCTAATTCGTTGCGATTCTTCCGATGCTGATTTGTCATGAGTATAATTGAATAGATTTCTTTGATCCAATTCACAAATTGCAGCACCTTCTAAACTTTTCGCACAGCCTGGAAGTTTTTTTTGGCTAAATTTATACAACAGCCTTTTTTGTAATACGACAAAGTCCTTCAAGTTTAAGGCGCTGAACAAAAAAATAACAAAGTAAACATTATTCATGTCTTTAAAGAGACGTTGCTAGCTGTAGTCGTATTGATAATTTGGAGACGTTTAAACAGTAATTTTTGATACAATCGTAGCCACGGCGGGGACTTCTAACTACATTAAATAATATAACATACCCCAGCTACTAAAAAACATACTGAATTGACGTTTCGTATCGATAACTGTTTTAATATCTATGGATACTAGAATAGGGACCCTCTTTTGGTTTGGTTTTGGTTTTGACAGCTGTTCCAAATTTAAACTCATAACCTTACAAAAATCAATACGGTAATAACATTACGGTACAGAATATACCTACTACCACAGACAAGAAAGTTCTCATAGTAAAATTGGTTGTAATAATGCTGGTCATACTACTGTTTCTGAACGCTTTATAGAGCACTAATGACATGACATGTGCATAGATAAAAGTATTTATTTAAAAGACCAAGATTATTTTTCAAAAAACGTTGTAATCCGTGGCACGAGGGAAGTGGAACATATGATTCACTTGCCCCGGCCTTTACTGTTTCACTTGCCAGTAGATTTTAAACAAAAATATCAATTGGAACAATGAGTCAATAACTCTCCTTTTTACTTCACCGCAGTCATGTAAAAAAATATAACAATACATTATATTACCACAGCAACCCCACCAGGAACTGAGAATGGAAACTAGTAGATTTTTCGTAAGCTATTTGGAAACGATCACGCGTGTGTGCTTTGACGGCAACGGAATTTTAAATGTTTCATACGTACCCAAACTGCCGCTGCGCATGGACGCCTTTATAATAATATCATTTCAAATTTAATATCGACAGTTGGAGCGCAGCCCCGGCTGCCAGGCGGCCGGACACCGTCGACGCGAGGAGGGACCGCCGGTGCTCCCTCTTACACGAACAAGGTAGGTGTCGCTGTGACTTTATCGTAATTATGACAATGTGACAGCCTTGGCAACCACACGGGACTAACGGGAACTCCGTAAACCCGTGACGGTTCCCGCTCATTTTCGAATAAAACTTATTTTTTATTTTTTTGAAAAAAATTCCCCCGTGTTGCCGGGTTAGAATAGTGCCACTCCATGTCTTCCCGTGGAAGTCGTAAGAGGCAAGGGAATAAAGGCTTGTAGTACTGTTAGGCGATGGGCTTGCAACCTTTCACTAATACGCTAGTAACCATCTTAGCCTATTTGTGCAAAATGTGGTTACAGAATTAACAACAAGTTTTTAAGGTTGTAGGTGGTTCTGTAGCTCTGCCTACCCCACTCTGGGATTGCGGGCGTGAAGGTATGTATGTATGTATGACAGCCTGACCCAGGCCTCCACGACATTTGTCATTAGGACCTGTCCTGCGTCGTTGGCATATTCGGTTCCCGCAACCTTGGCCACGAGGTTCACCTTACTGGAGAGGTACTTGCGCTACGTCTGATAGAGAACGGTGTTATTGACTGACTTTAAAAAGGGACGAAGTTCTGTGTACGTATATAATGTACAGGGTGAAAAAAACAAACGCCAAATGGACGGCACCTACCTTAAATATTGGAAATAGCAAATTCGAAGCAAAGGGAGACTTTCTTTTATGTTTGAACAAAACAAGTCCTGTATTTAAGGATTTTTTAAAATTCATCTGCCTTAACCGGGAGTCAAACTAGTCGAATATGACAAAATAATAAACAAGGTTTTTTTGTGTTTTAAGGTACCCATGTAACTTATTGTTGGCCTTGCTGCCTACGCTGACTTTTATCTTTTGTTCACTTTGTGTTTTTAAATAAATGTTCATCTAGCTGTCCTTGATGTAAGTCGATGTATAGAGCCCTTCAGCACTTCATCACATTTTGTATTTGTTGTGTTAATTATGTATTGTAAGTCTGTTTTGAATATGATATCTAGACACGCGGCAACGTGACCAGCCAAGTTCTCGCCAAAGGAACGGCGAGCGCAGCTGTGTGCGTTATTTACACGAGCCGTTTGGAGCAACCTCTGGCGCCTAAATAACTCCGAATCTCTTTATTATAAAAACATGAAATTTGGATTATATATTAAAACCCTGTAGATCAACTAGAACCCTAAATTTAATTTTGAATTTTGAATTTATGCTAGTTACCTCAGAACTCCGTCATTTATTAACCGATTTGGATAAAAAAAATTGGTTAAATACTCCCGCAGTGGTTCTACTGTCATCAATCATCAATCAGGTCAGAATCTGATGATGGGGTCCTGGAGAAATTGAGGGAAATCTTCAAATACTTTAGGTACACCTATAGCGATTTGGGTATTTTGTATAGCATTGTCATATTAATAAGCCGAGTAAAATTTTGAGCTTCAGTTTATCCTGTTATCTGCTTTGAGTAAATAATCCGAGTGTTCCAATTTAAGAAGATGTACTTTTAATGGTATTTGAGTACCCGATCACCAGGTAGGTACAATGGACTAGCTGAGGACTTTAAACATCTGACAAAGGACGCTAGTTTATAAACCCGCAAAATTGAAAATTTTGATTTTAAACGTTTAATTTTAATTATTTAGTTTCAATTGTTATAAATTAACCTAAATAAATAGCAGACGCAACTCAAATTAAGCCTTTACTAACAAATTAAAAACACCTCGTACTTTTGTGCATAGTTATTTATATTTGTACGCCAGTTATTTATGTTTTTATCTGCACTTAACACATTTCCGCACGCATATTTGCTACTGTTTTGTGATTCTAAATGTACTCAATTCCATAAAGCCTGGGGTTTGACGATATTAACCGCACTTAATACATGTGAGCACTTTACTCGTAATTAATATAATTATTATTAAAAGTGAACTGTTTAATATTTTTCTAGTGCAAGCTTTCAGTAAGTATATTAAATGCATTAAATACAACACTTCAAGTAAAATAAGTTTAGGTATTGTTCATAATTTTTTCAACTACTTTTAGGTTTGTATAATTGATTTAAACTTCCTTTACAAACAAAAAACTAATAATATTTGAATTTAACATGCTTTATGGTATTACAGAGACTGTGTGTAATCTCCAACTAACAATATTTTAATTTACGATGAAACCTGACGGTTTCCTACTGGAAACTATCGCTGTATAATTTTACTTTACTTGATTATTGGGACAAAAAAAACGGGCTATTGCTACTTATGGGATGAGTCGAATAAAAATAAAAAAATAGTTTAAAAAACTAAAACCCCACTGCAATAAAAAATGAAACTGGTTTGGACCTTTGTGTTTTACACTATTTACCAACATGTTGTATTCGCTATCTGATTTACAATAGAACTACTCCTAATCATCGTTTCATAATTTAGAGGCTAAATTTAGGAGAATTCAAGATATCGACAGCAAGCATCACCTATGAGAGGATCTGCATCCTCCTGCCTGCTAGAAAGCTGTTAAAAATATTATTGGTTGTTGATTGTTACTATAATACTGCCGTGCAGATCTTAAAACGCAGTAAGTGGCATTTCGAGTGTTTTCTGTTTATTAGTGATTTGGAATCAGGGCGTCGAAACGCAAATAATTATCTAGACGGTTTTTTCCTCCGGAGCCTCCTTCGAAGCCTCTACGAGCAGTATGTTAAAGTGCTCAGACAATAGTACACTGTAGGACTAACTAAAACGCAGAATGTAATTAAAATCCTAAAAATCATAGCATGGCTTTGTAAAACACCGAAAATAATGTAGATTATGCCTAAATAAAGTGCAGTAATTATTGAAGTTGAAGTGTTTTATTAAGTATTTCACGGTTTATTAACACTGGAAAACTAAATAAAACACCGTAAGAAATCAGTTACAATATTTTAACTGTAAAGGTACAATTTAATCTCATCTGTAATGGCCATTTAAAATGCAGCGTTTAGATAACTTACTCCTAATAAGTTAGTAATCATTGAAAGATGCAAATGATTATATTCTATTTAAATTGCAGTATACGTCTAGTTAACTGCGTTTTAGTTTGTACATTAACATTTTTTTTAACTTTGTACTACAATTTTCACAGTGGATAGTAGTTTTACTGCTCATTAGTCGGTAATCGCCGTATCGTACGAATATAAGTTTACCACCTAAATCGCAGCTTACGTTGAGTTGCTGCGTTTTAGTTAGTAGATTAATATTTTTTAATATTTGTACTGCGTTTTTCGCGTTATTTGCTGTGTATTATTTAGTAATTGATTGGCCAGTGGGGTCTCGGACGTCGTAAGAGAAGTAAAGGTCCGTAGTGTTTTGTGGTTGGTGTGGTTGTGGCGAAGACTGCGTTCGAGGTATGTTGTTCTATTTGAAATTCGGTTACTTATATAATTATTAACGCGTTGAATTGCACTTGTGACAGGAATGTGTAATTTGTTTAATTTACTGTAAATAAACAAAGAATAGGGTATTTACTTGTAAAAATGTAGTAGATAATCAAGATTAATAGATAACCAAGGTTTATTATCGTTTAAATAACTTTTTTTGTTTTATCTAGTACCAATACATTGACTAAATACGTATAAATAAAACCTGTTCAACTAATTTACTCACTAATTTGTTACATCAATAAGAGGCATAGTTCTCGTTAGGTACTTTATTTGTTTGTTTGTTTGGTTCTGCAGGTACATTAGATACTTTCTGTATTTTATCTTTCCATCTCATTCTTCCTGCGGTAACTCTTTGACATCAGATTTCATTTTGTTTACAAAAATAAGAAAATAAATATAAATAAATAAAGAAATATCAGGGGACAATAACACCAATTGACCTAGTCCCAAACTAAGCTCTAGGCTTGTACCTACTATGGGTACTAGACAACGCTATAAATACTTATATAGAGAAATAGATACTTTAATACATAGAAAACATCCATGACTCGGAAACAAATATTCACACAATTATCCGCCCCTACCGGGATTTGAACCCAGGACCGCTAGCTTTGTAGGCAGGATCACTACCAACTAGGCCAGCGCGTCGTCAAAATGAATTCTACATCAAGAAAAATTCTAGCTGTTATAAAGATTTTTTTTTACATGACTACGAAGGAGAACTCGGCCAAATAGCTCAGAAGACATTAAAGAAAAATGATAGTCGTGAAAAAAAGAAAAACCCCAAACAAACTACGTCAGGAAATCGGTAAAATGATTCAACAATTTGGTCACTTCCTATTACATTACATAAAATGAAGGAAATTACATACATACATAAACTCACGCCTTCATTCCCAGAGTGGGGTAGGCAGAGCTAAAGAATTACCAACAAGTCTTAAAACTTCTTGATAATTCTGTAACCACATTTTGCACAAGTAGGCTAAGATGTTTCCAAGTGTATTAGTGACAGGTGGCAAGCCCATCACCTAAATGAAGGAAATTGAAAGCGGGAATTTTGAATACGACAATTCCCATGACTTTATACGGATTTCGATGTAACACAACTTGCTCAGGATTTATCTGGTACTCAGTTACAGTATAGTTCAATACACCCTCCACAGAAATCTTTACCTGAACAAGTATAGTATATAATACAAAAACGCACGGCCACAACCTTTACGCAACCGGCCTCACGGTCTCACATCACAAATTGCCGACCACACTCCAGTTGACCCTACTGTAACAGAACCAGCTCCGGAAATGACAGCTTCAGCAATCGTTTTCACAGAACTAACAACAGTAACTCCGACTTTCGCACAATCTACTCCGGTTGAAATAAATCAAAGTGACTCAATAATTTCGAATGTCGATAGCTTGTTACGGCCTTCACTAGACGTCCGTCGGGTCAAATTTTACACATTTTTACGTTCAATTTTTTTTGCAATAAGCAGTAAAAAAACCCGTAGCATTTTAATTAAATGCCACAGTCTAACTAAGATGCAGCAAATATGATAACATACTGTATTTAACTCTGCAAACTCGAATATATCGTAGCAGTATCAAGCTTGTATACTGCATATTATTCGGTATTCTGAAAGATTTTTAGTGAAAATATTATAGCAGTAACAGCTTAGGTTTCTTTTAAATCCTCATCACATGCCTAATATAAGTATGAGGATGTACTTTTTCCTTGTAATCAATACTTGTTACTTATACCTTAAAGTTATAGTCAAAATTTTGCAAGAGTCATCAAAATAACAAAAGAAAATGAACTTTGAAGTAGTTTTTTGCGTTTTTCTCGAAACAGCATTTTTGCACTTACTGCGTTTTAAGATCTGCACGGCAGAATAATCCTGGCCTTTGGCTAGGAACAATATTTTGAATAGCCTTGCTAGCCCGCAGGATGACGATCACAATGGATGGACACTCACAGGTGAGGCCTGCTGTTAATGTCTTGGACTTTCCTAAATTTGGCCTTTACTTTATCATACAATGACTAGAAGAGGTTCTAATATTAATCAGATAGTGAATAACTTATTTTGGTAAATAGTGTAAAACATTACAAAGCTCCAGAATTGTTTCGTTCTTTTTTGGAATCGGGTTTAAGTTTTGAAACTTATTTTGTTTATTTAACACGGTTTTGCAGTCAGGTTTTGTTTTTTACACATTTTTAGTAATTAGAGTGCCGTCTTGCATCGAGTAGCTGGTATATGATACGTTATGCAAATGCGATACTGTTGTGTTTGTAGCAATTAAATAATGTAGACATCATTTAAACATTAACTAATCAATATAAGTTAACATTTTTGAATTTAGTATCTGCTAATACCTAATAAATTAATTCTGACATAAATTGTCTTAAATTTATAATTTTTTTAAATATGCCTATCCATAGAACAATAACAAGCCCAAAGATCTTAACTAGGTACATTGATAATATTCATTAGTGTAAGGCCTGAGTGGACGCTCGAGTTGAGCGTGTAGCGGGGCGGGGCGGGCGGCGGGCATGTTAAACAAATGAAACTCATACTGGTGTCCTGAGTCGACGCTGCACAAAGCAAATGCAGAGCGGGCAAGTTTGCGGGCAATGGAGCGTCGAGCGGAGCGTCGCGGGCAGGTTCAAACCTGTTTGTGATTTGCAGCAGCGGCGAGAAGAGCGTGCAATCATGTCGTGCGAAAAAATATTATAGAAATCGAAAATAAACCAACACTGAGGCTTTCATTTCACACTTATGTAAAAATAGACTATGTAAATAAATCTTGTTGTTCTATTCCAAAAATAGTCAGAAAATAAATTAATATCGTATAAAGTGGAAAACTCTCCAAACCGTCTTCTTTGCTTCACTACAACACTAGGACCTTGATTTGTAGAGAAACAACACATTTTGAGCCATAAATTCTCTTCTAAAAAGAAATCAATAGTGTTGTCTGACGTCGTTGCCATGGTGATCACGAACAATTCACACGAGCGGTGAGCGAGCACTGAGGCCACTCGCTGGACGCTCTATCTAACGCTCGCCCGCCACGCTGCACGCCCCGCCAAACGCCCCGCTTCGAGCGTCCACTCAGGCCTTACACTTAGGCGTGCACACTTGTACTAACCGCGGGGGCGGGTTACTTAAAATTCGAATTAAAGTATCTAAACTTCATAGTTTTTTTTTTAATATTTGGGTTCTATAAACTCAAAGACCTATTCTAATACATAAACACAAATTTGTGCAAAATGAGGTTACAGAATTATCAACAAGTTTTTAAAGTTGTAGGTAATTCTGTAGCTCTGCCTACCCCACTCGGGGATTACAGGCGTGAAGGTATTAATAAAAACAACAGACCTCGTATTCGAATGTCAGAATGCCCGCCGTTATCTTTTTTTTTAAATATTACCAACCCGATTTTCTTTTTAAAAGGCAAAGGAAACATTGGTCATTCTAACAATCGGCCATTCTGACAGATGTCTGTCCTCAGACAATGTATATGACAAATTAAATAAATTAGATAAATTAACAGACACTACGAATTGTAATTAACCAAATCTATACACCACTGTACTACATGTTTTCACGTAATTTTAATCATATTAACCGTAGTTTTTACGTTATGCCTTTCTCAATATAGAAAGTATAGTATATCAAGTCCAATACCTTACAATATAATAATATTAATATGCACTTATCTTTAATTTACATCAGTCCGCTGATGGACTACAAAATTTAGAAAACGTACATTACAGGTAAAGAGGTAAGCGTGTTTTCCAAATTTTGTATACAACAAAAATTTGCAACGCCAGCGTTTCGGCCATCCTACCATGATGAATGACCTCATTCCAATTCACAATAATTAAATTAAATTAACAGTGATACATGTATCACGCTTACTAATTTATACTGCAGAAAACAAATCGAATAACACCTACACATACACGCATTCGTGGGTTACATCAAATAACACTGACACACGGTAAACACACTACACAACACTACAAGTACCTATAGCACACTGGTCCAACACACGCACACAGGGCGTAGTGGACGCAGCAGAAACTGATGGGCGCACACACGGGGTGCGCATATCACACACTGGTCCCACACACGCGCACAGGGCGTAGTGGACGCAGCTGAAATTGATGGGCGCACACACAGGGTGCGCATATCACACACTGGTCCCACATACGCACACAGGGCATAGTGAACGCAGCAGAAATCACCGTGTACACACAGGGTACACAAATATTAAGTAGGTCTTGCACACGCACACAGGGCGTGGAAGACGCTACGTGCACGCACAGGGTGCAGATCATCGACTAGTCTGGGCTGCACAGACAGGGTGCACCCAGCTTTCGATTCTATCACAAGTCTCGTTTGCACGCACAGGGCACAAACGTACACATACAGGGTGTAACGACTCTTTGTAAACGCACACAGGGCGTATCAGCATACAGCATCACTTCGTTAGTCAGGTACACAGGCCCCATTTGAAGCCGACGTCAACTTGCCTACATGGTTGCATAGTACAATGGAGGACGGAAAGGTATGCAGACAGTTCAAAGGAAAGGAGGGAATAAAACACTTGGTGTAATATATACCTGACGGTTTAGTCACTTTGCGGATAATCAAAGTCATTATCGGTCCCTGAATCTTCAGTCGCGCTAATGTTTATCCATGGCTTTAGCTTATCAGCTGAATATACGTTCGTGTACCTTTTTTTGGAAAACCCTTCGATACTGCTGATCTCATAGCGATCGTTCCCCAATACTGCCGTAACCTTGTAGGGGCCGCAGTATGGAGGAACAAGTTTATTGCTATCTCCTACATTGCGGACAGTCTTCAGTGCCATCACAAGATCCCCTGCCTTGTAAACCTTTGCGGTGCACCTGCTTTTATCGAATCGAGCCTTCATTACTTCGCGTTGCTTTTCAATGCAATCTGACGCCTTCTTACGGATTTCTGATAGATCGTTGCTAACAGTCACGTCTGATATTTCATGCAGATGAGCTTCGGTCAAGTTAACAGTTTCTTTGCCAAAAACGACCTGTGCCGGAGTTCTACCTATGCTTTTGTTCAGCGTATTGTTTAAGGTCCACTGGACCTTGTTTAGATCGGAATCCCAATTGCGATCGTCCTTGTCGATATTTAAGGCTGTCAGTGCGCTCAAAATGGAACGGTTATACCGCTCTATTTGCCCGTTAGCACGCGGCGTAGCTACTGCGTTCTTTATGTGCCTGATTTGATTTGAATCCACAAACATCTTGAATTCATTGGAGGTAAAACTCGTTCCTCTGTCACACACTATGACTTTTGGCGATCCGAAAATACCAATAAATTCATTCAAAGCTTGTACTGAAGTCCTACTCTTAGTATTTCTAACTGCTCGTAGTACTATGAATTTTGTAAATGCATCGATCATTCCTAATATATAGCTGTTTCCGCTTTTACTACGAACAAACGGACCCAGATGGTCTATATGAACGCACTCAAAGGGCACATCAGGTTTCGTGATTGGGTGTAGAAAGCCCTTCTTTTTTCCGGCTGGTTGTTTTGCATACCCACATGGTATACACGCACGCACATATTTTTTTACAAAGTGGAAACCAGTAGTCCCGTCGCATCTTTTCAAGTGTCTTCTCGTAAGAAAAATGGCCGCTCTCATCATGACATAACTGACACACTTTCCACCTAGCGTCACGGGGTACTGCCCATTTCAGTTCTGAGTCTACTTTTCGGAATATCTTTCCGTCCCTCAGTATATAATTATTTTTAATTTCTTTAGCTTCCTGACAGTTTTTATCTAATATACATTTGATAGTGTTAAACGCGGGTCACTTAACTGAACAGCCATTAGCGATGACGATTCTGCTATACTCAGTATAGTTAGGTCCACTTGTTCATCATCAGGAATAGGGTTACGACTTAAGCTATCTGCGTGCTTTAACTGAACACCAGGTAGGTATTCTATAGTAAAATCGAAATCCTGTACTAAGAGCCACCATCGAGCTATCCTGGGAACTAGGTCTCGCTTTGTGAGAGTGGTTCTCAGTGCGTTACAGTCCGTAACTACTTTGAAACTGACCCCTAGTAAGTAAACACGGAACCGATTGAGCGACATTACAACCGCGAGTGTTTCAAGCTCAAACGAATGCAAATGTTGTTCTTCAGCGGTCGTTTGTCTGCTAAAGTACGCTACAGCTCTCAATGGGCTCTTTTCGTCTTCACGTTGCAGTAGAATACCACCAATTCCCAATCGACTTGCATCTGTGTGTGGTGATTAGGATTATAAATAGTTAGCACCGGTCTAGAAGTGAGTATTTCCTTAATCCTGGTAAACGCGTCAATTTGTTCCTTTTCCCAGACCCACTTAGCGTCAGCTCTAGTCAGTGATGTCAATGATCTTGCAATAGTAGCAAAATTTTGAACAAAACGCCGAATAAAACTTGCTAGCCCAATAAATTGTCTAACTTCGTGAACGCTCTGTGGCGCGCGAAAAGCTATCACGGCCTCGATCTTCCTATTACCAGGGCGAACTCCATTTCCGGATATCTCAAATCCTAGATATTCAATCGTCCGCTTGAAAAAGTGACATTTACTTATATTTAGCGTAAGATTGGCTTCTTGCAGCATGCTCAAAAAATGAGAAAGTTTTTCTATGCCATCGCCTACTGTCTTAGACCCAAAAACTATATCATCCATATTATACGCAACCACGCCTGGAATTTTACGCACTTTAAGTACATTATGCACCATTTGCTGAAAAACAGCTGGCGCATTGGTCAGTCCGAATGGCATTCGATTATATTCAAAATGTCCGTCCGGGGTGACAAACGCGGTCAGATGTTTTGAATCCTCTGCCATTGGGATTTGATGATAGCCTTGCGATAAATCTAACGTAGTAAAGAACTCATAAGCCTGCAGGCTATCCATTTGGTCATCGATCAACGGCATGGGATACTTATCCTTTACGGTTTTGCGATTCAGAGTCCTGTAATCGACACAAAGCCTTGAATCGCCATTCTTCTTAGCGATCAATATTATGGGACTCGCATAATCGGAATGTGACTCGCGAACAATACCATTTGCAAGAAGCTCATCAACGATACGATTAAGCTTTTCTCTTTCGGAAATCGATAGCCTGTAGGGTCTGTAAGTAACGGGGGTCGTGTCTCAGCTTGATTCGCATCTCAGCGACAGATGTTTTGCCTAATTTACCTACTGAAAAAGAGAAACAATCTCTTTGTTGATTAAGCAATTCAACTAACTGGCCTTTGGCATCATCACTAAGATCCGAATCAATATTAAGATCAGATAACTTAATGGATTCTACTTCAGTGTTTATTTTACGCACATTCACCAAATAGTCATCATCTATCTTTGAAACTGGTATCATGGGTTTGGGTACCGGTGTGTCTCTAGCAATAGCTTTTCCTTTTGGTAACTCAAATTCATTTTCAGTTAATCCCATTACCATCACGAAAGCCAAGCCGTCGTGAAAAGAATACAGCCCAGGTAATACTAAGTATTGCTTCTCGTTCTCGTGACTCACATCGGTTGTGATACTAAGAAATCCATTAAAATCTGGCGTCGAATTTACCTTTAATACTGTAGTTCCCTTTATAGTGCTATCGTCTACTAATTTTACAATAATCGAGTTTTGTGTAATAGGTGAAACCTGGTACAACATAAGTTCTGTGTCCGATTTATACACCCGTACCGATGGCAATTCGGTTAGGGTTTGACCAACTAAAATATCAGCTGGCAACAATGATGAAGGTACTACATAAGCCATTAATGCGATGTTTACAGAATCCAAAATAATGTGAATTTCTACTTTACCGCTTGGAGTGATTACACTATTTCCAAACCCTGTCAATGTCGATAAGTTTTCTTCGACAAGCTCTAACTCTAATAAATGACACTGTCCTTCGCTTATGAGCGTACATTCACTCCCAAAGTCAATATAGGCTTTACATTCGATACCATTAACTATGACGCGCTTAAAATATTTACGGTTGGAATCAGCATTGCTGTCTATACATAAAACCTTTTTAGAAGTGTAAGCATCCTTATTGAATTCGCCAGATCTGTTATTAAAAGTACAGTTACTGTCTTTGTGGCCATGTCGATTGCATTTATTGCATTTTATGATTTCTTTCGTGCATTTGCTGACGACGTGCCCTAACTCCCCACAGTTATAGCAGGTTATATTATTTGAGTACCTCTTGTTAGACACAGTCATGTTATTTCTCCTTGTTTCATTCGAATAGCGGGATTCAGTAAGCGGTTTACTGGTGGGGTACGGATCTGGGTTTCTACTAGAGATGTTGCGGAAGTAATTTAATACCTGTTCCGGTTCATCGTAATGTGCGCCTTGAACGTTCATGCGAATATTCTGATCAAATATACCATGCGTAAGGCAGTCAACCGCCTGGCTCCCTTAACTCGCAACGGTTGATTAACATTATTTTATCATAATAATATTCCATTAATGTCTCGTTTCTCCTACTCTTCCTACTTAACATCTCAAACAATAAGTCGCCGTAATTTTGCTCACAAGGGAACGCTTTAAGTAGTTTAACTTGCCACTCTATCCAGCTATATTTGACACTGGTGAGACCATCGTACCACTTCTTAGCTAGCCCTGTAAGTTTTGTTAAAGCGTAAAAAATTGTTTGACGTTCTGTCCATCCATTATATTATTTCCGCTGATTCGTTTATTTTTAAAATCCAGTCTTTTATGGTTTGTAATTTGGATTTAGGATCAAAATCGGATATAACGTTTTGAGCTCCCGGGGTGTGTGACTGCCCCACCGCAGATCCACGAGACGTGTCTTTTTGGATTGCAGTAACTACATACATACATACATACCTTCACGCCTGTAATCCCGGAGTGGGGTAGGCAGAGCTACAGAATTACCTAAAACTTTAAAAAAGTAGTAAACCAAAGTCTTTAATAACGTGTTTGTACTAAGTTCCGGCACTGCACTGCGTCTTGATGCCCGTCTCTCTGAAACATCGCCTGAGGAACTACGGCGGCGGCGACTAGGCTTATGGGAACGTCTTTGCCGTGCACGTGGCCGTCTAGGTTCGTAGGATGTGGACGAGTCTTCGCTATCCGAAGAACTGTCGCGTTTTGAACGAGTGTTATTCCTTTTTTGATTACGTTTTATTGACTTCCCATTACGACGAGAACTCGGCGAAGCCCTTTGTTTACGCGAGCGTTTTGTGCGTAAGCGGGAACGTCTTGGGCCAGAAGAAGACGAAGAGTTGCCACTCGTAGGTGACTTTGAAACGTTTCGTTTACGCTTTCTATGCTTATCCATATTACCGTTGGCAACGTCCGGTGATATAGATACACCTATGCTTTTTGGTAATTGTGCTGATTTTGGCAACGGTGGAGTATAACGACCTGACATTTAGGTTAAGGATTGGAGGGTATTTAAAGAACAGAAAAGGATAGCAACTCAAAAGAAAAATGTTCTGTTCCCTTTCTGAAAAGACCATAACGTTAAAAAGAAAACATGTAAACACAGAAATTATTATTACTGTTAATGATGGCACTTTATAGCCCCCATTTATGATAATGGTACATTAACGGTCCGGATTTGTTTTTAGTATAAATATTAAACTTAACCGCCTTAACCGGGCTAGTCTACATCAAAACATCAGTTAACACCAACTAACGTAAACAAAGACATGATAATTATGGCGGCTGGCTCCTGACCACTCAAACTACACTCGGTCGTTAAACACGACAGCAAAAGCAATGCAACCTTAAGATAGTAGATATGTTACCGAATAGCGAACTACCAATCTAAATCTGTATTTATGGGTGTTTCCTCGTGGTCATACTATTTTTGTCCTACTGACTTTCGACGGAGCCCCGCCTGAGGGCGGGGCTCCTGCTTCTAGGTGGTTTTGCCCTTCGGGCATCTAAAGATACCTAACGAACCTAACCTACCTACTTTTACAACCACAATTAGTATTTAGTGATCAAATCTAGGTTCACTTTTTGACTAGTATGACAAAATAGTATGACCACGAGGAAACACGTGTATTTGTTATAATGTCTGCTAGCACACTAAGCTATTAAAAAGATCAATTTGTATCAAACCATACATTGCATTTACAATTCTTACGAGTTATCAACTTAACAAAAACAAAAAAAAACATCTCATCCTCTTGTAATTGTCAATTAATGTTTATAACAGACAAAATTGGCATCGTAGTATTATACCTAAGGTTGTTGCAGCACACTGCCAAGTGGTAATTATTAGGTGTAAACTATTATTAATAATCAAATTCATAATTTATTGTGACACCTATGTTGGAGTCTCGGCTCCTGTTTGGTTGTGTGTAATAAGAAAACACCCGAATCGTTCAACAGGCGTTTTATTTTTCTCTCTATCTTCTAATACAAAATCACCATCTTGACAGATCTCTCTGCTCCATCGACAGAGCTACTCGATTGGTAAAGCAGCGCCGTCACGGGTAAGCGCCATCTATCGGATGTACGAATAACTTATAAGCTAGGTGGTTTGGAAGAAAGTTATGTAGGTAAGTAAATCTAAATTATACCGATAGATGGCGCTGTCCGTGACATGCTGCCGCCCAAGCTTAGGCCCTTTTTGTAATTAGCCTATTCTCTTGTTACGAGGCTACCGCCCATGTAACCAGAAAAAAGGCATTCATCTTATATAGATACATATTTCAATAAATGCACTCTTATGACAACCCATCTGTTAGGTTAGAGGTTTCTACTGAACGGGTAAATCTGTAATTACGTTACTCCCTTTACAGATGAGTTGTTGGTTTATTATTCGTGTCATGAAGAACCTAATAGTGTCTTCATGACACGAACCAGTGACAACAGGTTTAAAATAATTATTTAATTCCAAGGTTTAAAATTAAAATTACAAATTACACATTGTTAGATGCTAGGTTAAAAATTATAGTTGACACATTGTAGAGATACTAGGTTACATCACTTATAGGTAAGGGGCAAATATTATTAAATGCGCGTTTGACGATGCCTCGCGAAGTTTTTATCTCGGCGACTCGGTGAACGCCGTCCTTCCCAAGGAAGCAGTTGACGATGCGGCCCAGGAGCCACAGGCACGGGGGCAGGTGATTGTCTCGCACCAACACTACTGCGCCGGCCTGAAGAGTTGGACCCTTGCTGCTCCGCCACTTCACACGTTCTTGTAAAAGTCCAATATAGTCCCTGGACCACCGCTTCCAAAAGTGCTGCTGTAACTGTTGCAATTGTTGGTAAAGCGTAAGTTGGTTAGTTGGTGCATCCTGGTAGTCATAGTCAGGTATAGACGTCGCGCTCCTCCCAATGAGGAAGTGAGCCGGCGTTAGGCATGAAATATCGTCATTGTCGGAAGTTGGTATTGGGCACAGTGGGCGGAAATTCAGTATTCCCTCTATTAGGGTTAGTATAGTAGAAAATTCTTCGTATGTTAATAATGCATTAGCTAATAATGACCTTTTTTAGGTGAATTTTACAACTTTTCACTGCAGCCTCATGCAAACCTGCCATGCTGAGGCGAGTAAGCGGGAAAGAAGCTCCACTTAATGCCTTCTTTTGCGCAAGAATCTGTTAACTCATCCAAATTAGTGTTATCCTTTACAAAGTTAAATAGCTCAGTTAGCTCGTTATTAGCTCCAGGGAAAGAAGTGCCATTGTCACTCAACATTTTTTGGGGCCTTCCCCTTCGTGCAATAAATCTTTTGAAAGCAGAAAGAAATGAAGATGTATGCAAGCTTGATACCAACTCAATATGAATTGCCTTTGTTACTAGACAAACGAAAATTGCCACATAACATTTACTAGTTTTATAACCGCGCCCCCTCCTGTCCCTTAAAGTAAAAGGCCCACCATAGTCGACACTTGTGGTCGTTCGTACGGCAGGTCGATTTCCCATGATAGGAGCTGGTACCTTCGGCTTGGCTCTGAAACAGGTGATGCACTTTGTTACTATTTTATTTGCCGCTGTCTTACCCTTAATGGGCCAAAAACGTTCCCTTATTGATGATAATAAGAGTTGAGGTCCAGCGTGCATTAATCGTATGTGCTCATTTCGCATAATGAGCGTCGTTAAAGGGTGTTTGTAAGGTAAGATAGTGGGGTTTTTGTGTCGCTTGGGAAAATAGACTGTTCTAGACGCCCCCCTACCTTCATAAGTCCATCCACCATAATGGGATTCAAATTAATTATGTTAGATAATCTTGGAATGGATTTTTCACGTTGAAGTAATTTATACTCATATGGATAAGATTCTATCTGTGCAAATTTTATTAACATGTTTAAGCTGCTATTTAGCTCATTGACTGATAGCGAGCCCTCAAGCCTTTTTTTATTGGATTTTTTGTTAGAGTCTCGGCTCCCTTTTTTAATTTTACAATTATATATAAATCTTAACATGAAAGCAAAGCACCTAGTTAATTTGTTCACATCAGACCATTTTGCGAATAGGTTTGTCATTAACTGGTTGTTTAAAGAATTAGCACATACATTGCAATGAATTTCATTTGTTTCTTTCATAGATAGGTTAGGTTCGCCTCTATGGGCAGGCCATTCTGTATTTGGTTTAGCTAACCAGGGTGGTCCGTGCCACCAGAAGGCACAGCCAGCGAGTTTGTCAGCACGCAGGCCCCTAGTCAAGAGATCAGCTGGGTTCTCGCTAGATGGAATCCAGGACCATTCTTCAGGCTCGGTAACTGCCTTTATTTTCTTTGTTTGGTTTTTAACAAAGCAAACTAGTTTCTCAGGGAATTGTGTTTTGATCCAAGCTAATACTACATTTGAATCTGACCAAAAATATTTATTTATAAAGTTACATTTCATTGCATTATTTACCTTGTTATATAGAGTTGTCAGTAGTAATGCAGCTCGTAACTCTAACCTAGGTATAGTTTCACTCCGTGCTACTCTAGTTTTAGCACATAACAGTCTGGCAAGTATTTCACCATTTTTATTAGTGGAGCGTACATAAATTACAGCCCCGTAGGCTGTCAAAGAGCTATCTGAAAACCAGTGTAGTTCTATTTTGTCATAATTGTTTATTATAACATGTCTTGGTATCACTATCGAGTTCAGTGTGAACAGATTGTTATAGAATATTTCCCATTCACCTGCTAACTCTGTTGGAAGGCTCTCATCCCAGTCACTTTTAATTTTCCATAATTTTTGGATAAAGCATTTTGAAATTATAAGTACAGGTGCTATGAGGCCTAATGGGTCAAAAATTGCTGAAGCTAATGACAAAACTTTTCGTTTGGTTAATGGCATTGGTACAGTCTGCCTTTTTAACTCGTAAAATAGGTCATCGTTTCTATTGTCCCAAGCGAGTCCTAATACCTTACTAGAATCGTGTCCTAATGAGGTGGGTGTTGTATGACTGTGTACACTTGTGGTTTTACTCACGATACTTTGTACTGTTGGTGAATTCGATTTCCATTTGCGAAGATGGAACTTCGCCCCTCGAAGGATGTCTTCAATGCGCAAAGCAGTCTCAGCTATCAACAGCTATTCGTCCCCACCGTGCAGCAAGTTGTCCATGTAAAGCTGCTGGCTATGGCTGTGGCTGCCTCTGGATATTGATCTTGGTTTTCCTGTAAAAGCTGTTGTAAGCATCGTGTGGCTATGTGTGGTGCACTCTTTAGCCCGAAACTAAGTGTTGTTAATTTATATGTCATTAAGCGTTCTGTGGGAGACTCTCGCCACAGAATGCATTGTAAGCTTTGTTGCTCTGGCTTTATGTATATCATCCTATACATTTTTTCAATGTCTCCATTAACGACAAATCTATTTTTTCGGAACCTCAACAATATGTCAAACAGTTCATCTTGGTTTATTGTGCCTTTATGCTGTATATCATTTAGAGACTTTCCTGTACTTGTTTTAAAGGAAGCATCAATAACGACACGCAGTGGCGTGGTTGCCTTATGAGGTGTGAGAACACCATGATGCAGTAAGTAATTGCAAAATTCATTATTATTTTTATATTCAATCATATGTCCTGACTCTTTAAATACCCTCATAAACTTGACATAGCTATCTTTGTAGTTTGGGTCCCTATTGAATTTTGATTATAATGCTTTAAATCGCTTAAAATCAATTGACTGTGAATGACCTAGATCGGTCACTGGTTCCTTTAGTGGGATGCTCACTACGAAATTACCATCAGTAGTTCGGAGGCGATCATTGAATACCTTCTCACATTGAGAGATCTCATCATTTGGTATTGTAGCAGGCAAATCACATTCATTAGAATTCCAAAACGATTGGAGGGCATTTGATTGAACAAAATTACACCTTACCTTCGTTGGCCGCGGTGTGTTAACCGAGTAAGCACCAGTGACTAGCCAACCCAGCCTCGTTTTTTGTAGCACTGGTAGGTCATCCCCTAATGTATGCCGACCAATACACAAAAGTTGGTAGAATTGTTCAGCGCCTAGTAAGACGTCTACAGGGTGCCTCTGACCTTGGGGCTTTAAATGCATAGATCATTTCTACTCCTGAAACTAAACTTCTTTTGTTCTGTAAGTTGTTAAAAATATGTACATTTTAAATTTATTTATTATTATACAGGTTAAATCTAATTTTCAATGTACGCGGTCCAATTCTCCATTTTCCTTTAGCCCTCGTATCAAGGTAATGTCGCCCCCGTACCATGAGATAGTGATTAAATGGGCAGAATGTAATACACTGATTTTACAATTAGACTTTAACATCAATTAGTTATCTAAGTTTAAGTTATTTTTTAATGTTGCAGAACAAAAGTAGTTCAGTTTAGCGAGTAGTATCGATCGTTGCATTTAAAGCCCCAAGGTCAGAGACACACTGTATATCTCCTCCTTGAGAAAAGAGTTCATCTGCTAATTGAAAGCGATGAGGTATGTTGAAATGCTTGCTAGATGTAGCCAGCGTTGGTAGGTTGCATATATTAGGCACAATAAAGCATGACAAATTTGTAGAGAATGTACTATCTTTGGACTGTATAGTTATATTGGTTAATTTGTTTATTTTTGTAATGTTGTCATTGAAGCCTAATACATCTAAATCAATGGGTTCCGTTGGTGTATTTAATATTTTTGCTGCACACTCCGTTATAAAATTTGACTGTGAACCAGAGTCAAGTAATGCTCTCATTAAATGAGGTTGGTTTAAATTATCTAGCACCATAACCTTTGCAGTAGACAATATTACTTGTTTTGTTTGTGCTACCTTAGCCTCGGGCTTAAAGTTTTTGGTTTGGTTAGTCATTAAATTGACAGATTGGTTTGTGTTTTCAACAGTGGATGTGCTTGAAGTAGGTTTTACGGTGTCCTGCCGTTTGACCAAAAGTCATTTGGAAAAATTACACTTGACAAACAACGTCTTGCAAAAAAATGTTAAGTCAATTGATCATTTTACTACTAGTCATTTTACAAATGACTTACTTTTCCAAATGATCAACAGTTAATTTTACATTTTACGAGTAAGACGAATCAGGTCATAACCGACTCGGATAGGTTAGGTTAGAAGGCAAAGGCGGGAGCTTGGCTCCCGCCTTGGCCTTCGAGGTTGTTTTTTTTTCTGCCCAGAAATAGGTAAACTAATTGCTAAATGATCAATTGCTAAGTGAGTTTTTGTACGATGATACTTTTGTCAAATGTCTCGTTTGCCAAATGATCATTTGGTGAAACGTTGTTTGTCAAATGACCATTTGTCAATAATTTTTTGGTCAAACATTAGTGAACCAGGTTTTACACTATCCAGAGTTGAAAAAAATTGGCTGTTTATTTTGCTATCATCGGCTATGTGTAAGAGTGTGTGGTGCTTCCCTTTGCACAACCTACAATTTGAAGAACGGCTGTTAGCCACAATATGGTTTGAGCCCATAAAATTAATACACAGGCCTAATCGTTTAATTACCCTTAAGCGCGACACTTAATTCAGAGCCAACAGCCTAGTACATTGGTTTATGAAGTGCCTTTCACCACAATTTGGGCATTTGCCACGCTGGGTATTAAATTGGTTGGGTATTACCTTTGAGTGGGACGGAGGGGACGTTGTTACCAATGATTTTCTTGGTGCGAAGGTCTGCTGTTGGTCGCCAAAGGTGTGGCTCAGCGAATCCAACAGGTCAGCTTGAGATCTCAGGAAGAGCTTGAAGTCCTGTAATGAAGGCAATTCACGAGAGCAAGTCTTTTCTTCCCATTTTTGCTGAAGTCTTTTATCTAACTTGGTTGTAAGTAAAAATATTATTAATATATCCCATCCGTCAGTAGGAACCTTCAGAGAGCGAAGTGTTCGCATATGTTTGGAAATGTTATCTATTAAAATTCTTAGGCCCGAGGCCGTATTGGGTACAGTGCTTACATTGAGTAGAGCTCTTAAATGATTATATACAAGCACTCTTGGATTGTTATACCTTTCACAAAGTAATTGCCAGGCAATTGGGTAACTATCCTCATCATATTCTAATGAGCTGACAACCTCTAACGCACTGTGTTTCAGACAACTTTTCAGGTATTTAAACTTTTGAATCGGTTTCAATTGTGTCTGATTGACAAGTGCATCAAAGGTGTCTCGGAACTCGATCCAGCCGGTTACATTACCATCAAAAAACGGCAGAGCGATACCTGGAAACTTAATAGAATCACAATTTACATCTCTTTTTTGGATGCTTCTCTGTGGTGATAACAAGTCTTGATTAGCAGCGTTTACCTGATGCAGTAAACCTTTTGCCCTGGACAAGGAAGTAAAATAAGAATTATCAAATGACTCTCGTTCTAGCAATTGTGATTCTACGTCAGAACATACAGTTTCAACTTTATCCTGAATCTGCTCAAATTCATTGTATACATCGGTTATTTTCTCTACTCTTAATTCGAGGTCTATAATGTCGTCTCCGGACAACGAGTTTTTTTTATCGTACCTAGTGAGATATTTTTTGAATAATGTTAATTTACCCTTTATTGCGCCTCGTTTCTTAATAAGATTCTTTACTTTATCGTCTCCAACTATTGTCGGCTCGGAATCACTTTCCGATTCAAACATTTTGAATTTACTTAGGTTCCTATCAAATTAGAATGACTACTTAGGTATTTTAGAAAACCCAAAACTTAACCAACAATGACAATAAGATATACAACGCCAGCTCACTTGCCTTATCGGTAGCCCGCAACACACTGCGCCACGTGCCGAGTCCGTAGCCAGCTTCGTAGTGCCTCCACGTGCCAAGCCTAGATTCTTGCGCGAAGTTCGGCGTTCGCACGGTCGATTCCGTGCTCGATGCGCTGTTCAGCACGCCCTTCTTGATGGCCCGCAGCACCCTGAGCCAAGTGCCACGCCCGTAGCCAGCCTCGAAGCGCCGCCACGTGCCAAGCCTAGATTATGACGCGAAGCTCGGCGTTCGCACGGTCGATTCCGTGCCTGATGCGCGGTTCAGCACGCCCTTCTTGATGGCCCGCCGCACCCTGAGCCAAGTGCCGCGCCCGTAGCCAGCGTCGAAGCGCCGCCTCGTGCCACGCCTTGGTTTCGAGCCGGTTTTCGATAATTTCAACGCGAAGCTTGGCGACAGCTCGCCTACCTCGCCTTCCTTGGTTGTCTCGCGGCGCCCTGCGCCGCCCCTTGACCTCGTGGCACCTCGTATGGCACCCGCCTTCTCGTTGCTCGGCAACTTCGATCGTCGGTTGACGTATTCGGTAATATCCCTAGGGGATCACGTCGGGGTCACCATCTGTTGGAGTCTCGGCTCCTGTTTGGTTGTGTGTAATAAGAAAACACCCGAATCGTTCAACAGGCGTTTTATTTTTCTCTCTATCTTCTAATACAAAATCACCATCTTGACAGATCTCTCTGCTCCATCGACAGAGCTACTCGATTGGTAAAGCAGCGCCGTCACGGGTAAGCGCCATCTATCGGATGTACGAATAACTTATAAGCTAGGTGGTTTGGAAGAAAGTTATGTAGGTAAGTAAATCTAAATTATACCGATAGATGGCGCTGTCCGTGACAACCTATTCTTACATCTTTATAACACATCCAAACGACCAAATATATCTATAATGCATCAAATGCGTAACCTAATTTTGCAGCCGGGTCAATCCACGATGACTCGCGTTACTTCATAGTCACTATATACGTGACAACCTTGACGTATGTTTCAAATCTGTTGCTGCCTATACCGAAAAATGATGTTAATATCACAAAGGACATCAGTGTGAAGAATAAATCAAAGTACTTTACCCCCAACAAATTATTAAAATCGAAAAAAAGTGGAAAATAACTCGGTGACTCGCGTTACATGAAATGGACCCAGGGTTTAATACCTTATACGTTTATTGATTTCCCTTTGATTTTTGAATGAATTAATTACTGACAAAATGACAAAACAATGATATAAACAATCAAACTTCTTTAATACTTAACCAAATTAAATCAAAGATATACATTTATTTAATTAAAATATTAAATATTACGAACTCGCGTTACGTCGATTTCGTGACTCGCATTACTTGCGACTAACCAGAACACTGTTAAATATTTATATTATTTCTAGCAAACAAACATATTATTTTTTAAACATAAATCATAAAATATGGTACACTCTACAGTACAAAAGGCTGATTTTGGTTGGGGTATAGCAAAGGGTTTTGATGGAAGTGGTGTCATTAGAACACCTATTTTTTATGATGCTATCGTATAGAAGACGCTAAAATAAGCGTGTTTTGTATGGGCAACTTTTCTCTAAACTTGATATTTACCGAGATATTGGGGTTTAAATGTCAGTCATTTTGAAGGGATCTGGGACTTAGAAATTTTTTGGAGTCGTGAAATTGATGTCAATATAACCCCTCATTTTTGTTAATAAATCCTATAAAACATGGTAAAATAAGCATGTTTTGTTATATAAACTTTTTTTCTCCGACCAATATTTACCAAGATATTGGGGTTTGAGTGAAGTGGTGTTATTACAACACGAAGTTTTTATGATGCTATCGTATAGAGGACGCAAAAATATTGATCATCACCGAGATATTGGCTCCTAAATGGACATTTCCACACAAGTCCGAATCTAGGGCTCTCGCTGGTTAGGACGCGTGCCGACACTGCGCGCTCTTGAGTGTTTTTATAGAGCCGGAGGCGCGGAGGGAGAGCAGCCCTCGCCCGCCATGACGAAGCGCGGGAACGAGTGACTGTGCGTCGTCATGCAAGGGCGGAAGGGCTGCTGTTCCCGCAGCGCCGGAGATACGGAAAATCACTATTACTGCCTTAGACTTCTTTAAACCCGAATTTTTCGGTAAATATGGATCGTAGGAAAAAAAGTGAACGAGCAAAATATATTTCTTTTAGCATGATTTACTGGATTCATTCATAAAAATGTAGTGTTATATTGACCTAAATTTCGCGACACCGAAAATTTTGTCCCAGAAAAAAAAAAAAAAAAAACATTTTTTTTACCCCTCGAAACCACCCCCCCGATCACCCCCAACACCCCCCCCCCCTCCCCCAAATACCTATATATAGTTGCGCACCCTTTGCTATACCCTGACCCTGATTTTTCTTTTTTTTAATTCTGCAAGTGCGATATTTGTGTTACTTTTACCCCTTTGTCAAATGCTTGGGAAATTTGAGCTTTCTGCAATTTTCCACACTGCCAGTATAGTATATGGCACTTAGATATGCCAATAACCTTTGGAGCCTTTAGAAAATACTGTATCTAAATCAGTTTCTTTAGGAACAGCTTCGATTTCCCGAGGAGAGAGGTTGATAACTCGTACAGAAGACTCCTTCGCTGCATTGGCAAACTGTTCAGCACTTGGTATTGACTTATGACGTATTATTGTGTTCCATGATCCAACAACTTGTAACATAACATAATTCTTTCAACCCAGTAATTTTGAGTTCCTCAACACACCATCCGCCATCCGAATGTCAGAATGCCCGCCACTATCTTTTTTTTTAAATATTACCAATCCGATTTTCTTTTTAAAAGGCAAAGGAAACATTGGTCATTCTAACAGTATGTATGTATGTATGTAAACACAAAATTTGGCCATTTGTTAACACCGTTTATAAATTATTCACATGCAAACATTAAAATCGCTCTCCTGTAAAATTGTACAAAATGTAATTAGTACGATTGTGAACTAAGCCATCGCTATGTTCTAAATAAATAAATATCAGGATTATCTACGGAACTTGGCACCGATTTAGATGTCAATTCTTTTGTTATTTCTTTATATTGAACTTGGCCCCGATTTTCACATTTATGTGTTTGATGGGATTCCCTTTTCATCGATGCAATGACTTAACCGCAGCTTGTCACGACGCTGCGCCATTTCGATTGCATTAAGTACGTAATACTAATATTATCCGGGGTTTTCAAGGAGTTAACCCTATGACATAAATACAATAGACTGACGCACGCAATACTGAATATTAATAATTTGGTTACATGTTCATTTTTTTTTGGGGTTTTTTTCTTTCTTTTTGTTTAGTTTACGTTAGTTTAGTGCGTGTGTGTGCTATGCGTGTGTAATCTTCCGCGGTTCCACTGCACGGTGCCGACGGTAGTCCAGCGCTTGCTTTAACGCCAGCCTAACGCGGAGTTGGAACCATTTTGTGTCAACAGGTATTTCGTGTAAGTACGAGGGGCGTTCAATAAATTTTCGGTATGAGAAGAAAAACAAAAGCATACGATTAGTGTTTTATTTTATTTTTTCTATATATTCCCCCCCTATGCTAATACACTTATAAGATCTGTCAATTAGTTTTTTTAACCCCTCATAAAAATATTTTTTGTCTTTGGTGTCAAAATTCTCCACCACCGCTGCCTTCAACGCTTCATCATTAGAAAATCGATGTCCACGAAGATCCTTTTTAAGGTTGGGAAACAAAAAGTAGTCGCTGGGGGCCAAGTCTGGACTGTACGGCGGGTGAGTAATTGTTTCGAACCCAGATTCAAGAACAGCAGCCTTGGCAACATGAGCAGTATGCACAGGGGCGTTGTCATGAAGAAGCAGCACTCCTCTGGTCAAGTTTCCCCTCCTCTTCTCTTTGATTGCTTCCCGTAATTGGCGTAAAATGTTAGCGTAGTACTCTCCTGTAATATTTAAACCCTTTTCTTTATAATCTATTAATAATATCCCTTCACAATCCCAGAATATTGTCGCCATGATCTTGCCAGCTGAAGGGACGACTTTGAATTTCTTGGGATGAGGTGTTCCTTTAACGTGCCACTGCATCGACTCTTGTTTGCTCTCAGGGTCATAATAATGAACCCAAGTTTCATCTCCGGTAACAACTTTTTGGAGCAAACCATCAGGGTTTTCACCACACAGCTCAATGAAGTCGGAACAACAAGCAACACGCGTATGCTTCTGAAACGGTGTCAACATTCTTGGTACCCATCTCGCACTAACTTTGGACATGTTAAGATGATCGTGGATACTATCATGTATTGTACCAATAGAAATATTGGTTTTTTGTGCTATAGACCTAACCACCACCACTCGACCATCTTCCAGTATAATTTTCTCCACTTTTTGAATGTTTTCTGGTGAAGTAGCTTCAACAGGCCGACCAGGTCTAGAGTCATCTTCTATGCTCTCCCTCCCACGCTTAAATTCATTTGACCACTTTTGGACAGTAGATTATGAAGGAGCGGACTCACGGTAAACTAAATCCATTCTTCTTTAATACAGTTTTGATTTTTTCCCTGTTTAGTCAAGAATTTTATCACGGCTCGATGCTCCAATTTAATTATCATTGTAAAATCGCTCATGGTGATCACGTTTGTTCAGCAATAGCAGAAAAACAGAAGAACGTGTGGGCTTCAAATTTACTTTTTTTTACTGTCAATGAATGACTCTTCGCGGCCAGTATTAAGAAGTTTACTAAAAAGGTTTGCAAGATACCAATACCGAGAATTTATTGTACGCCCCTCGTATGTGAGTATTTTGTTGTCTTCCATTTGTCTTTTTCTTTCTTTCTGTGTTGGGCTGTTTGAGGGTTCCGTAGTCAAACTATTACAGTTTCGCGATGTCCGTCCGTCCGTCCGTCCGTCCGTCCGTCAGTGTGCAACTTAGCTCAGGGACTCTTAGTTCTAGAAAGCTGTTATTTGCCACGAATAATATTAGTCATGCCGACAACGTGGTAAAACAAAAACAAAAAAAATTTTTTTTTAGGATTCTCGAATCGTGGGCGTGAAGATTTTTTTCCCATCTACAATATGATGGAGTTTGTTTCAAAATCAAAATCAAAATCAAAATATTTATTCAGTAAATTTGGCCACATGAGGGCTCTTTTACACGTCGGTAACATGGAGTGAATCTACCAGCGCTTCGGACAAGACCATCATTGCGGAGAAGAAGCGCCGCAAGAAACTCCAGCAGATGGTCATTTTTTTTAGTGATTAAATACAATAATACTTAAAAGTATCTAAATTACATTACAAGGTAATAAAGTAATAAATAATTATTTTTAAAACTAACACAAATAAAATCATTACAATGTAAGGACAATAAAATACAAATAAAATACCTAATGTCTAGGAGAACAACATGACGAGGTCTCTACGTCAGGAACGATAATTAAAATAATTAACTGAATAACAGGTCCTTGCAAGCGTGAACAGACCGGACCCCACAGACAGCACCCGTTCACGAGTATGACGCGTATCTCAGCCATCGCCTCCCTCAACCATGTGTTCGGGAAGGTGGCGACCCGATCAACGACGCCGCCGTAAGCAAAGACCTTAGAGTGAGCATGACATGCTCATGCTGCCGGACAAAATATATCAATAAAAAAGGGAACTGTCCGGCGAGAAACATCACAATGTGTTCTCATTTCTTAAGTGTCTTGTGCAAAAGAACCAATAAAAAAAAATACTAACAAAAAAGGATACATTAGGTAAACTTAAATGTCTACATCATTGGCTTAAAGGCATTTAACAATAAGCGCTGCTCAGTGCTCACATATTAGATATATTTCTACTCGAAATGCTTAAAATTAACCACAATTTCAGTAATAGCTCATACTAGTTACTTAAAAGCGTCTTTATCATCTACGAAGTCATTTATAGTATAATATGCCTTACCCAGCAAGCAGCGCTTAATGCGAGACTTAAATTTAGTGAATGGCATATTGACAATATCGGTAGGTATCTTATTGTAGAAGCGTATACAGTTCCCCACGAATGATGTGCTTACTTTACGAAGACGGTGACCTGGGACTACGAGTTTATCCTTATTTCGCGTGTTGAGCTTGTGAACGTCACGGTTATGCCTAAATTCATGTATGTGTTTGCGAACATACATGATATTTTCAAAGATGTACTGCGACGCGACAGTAAGAATATTAATTTCTTTAAATTTATCTCTGAGTGAGACCCGTGAACCCAGCTGATAAATAAAACGTATAGCCCGTTTTTGTAATATAAATATGGCCTGGATGTCAGCCGCTTTTCCCCACAACAAAATCCCATAACTCATAACACTATGAAAATAACTATAATACACCAGTCTCGCTGTCTCGACGTCTGTCAGTTGGCGGATACGCTTTACTGCATATGCTGCAGAACTAAGTTTACCCGCAAGGGTGGATATATGCGAATCCCATTGCAGTTTTGAGTCCAAGGTAATACCTAAAAATACTGTTTTATCTTCGAATCCCATTGTCTCATCCTTTAGTCTTATATTATTCCCATTCACTCCTATCACATTTGATAAAGAAAATTTCATACACTTGGTTTTCTTGGCATTTAAAAGTAAGTTGTTGGCTGTAAACCAGTCAACAGTTGTTGACAACGTGTCATTTATGTCATTAAAATTTGCCTGTTTTCTATCTACTTTAAATAAAAGTGAAGTGTCGTCGGCAAATAGAACTATTTCATGTTTGTCGCGCACAACATAAGGGAGATCGTTGATATAAATCAAAAACAAGAATGGGCCCAGAATTGAGCCTTGAGGCACTCCCATAGCGACAGCTGATCCCGGGGATTGCGTTCTGTTTATGTCCACCCGCTGAGTTCGGTGAGCAAGGTAAGAAATAATAAGATTAAAGGCACCGTTTTTGATACCGTAGTAGCTTAGCTTCCGCGCTAACGTAACGTGGTCAACACAGTCGAACGCCTTGGATAAATCACAGAAAACTCCAATTACATCTAGTGATTTTTCCCAAGCATCAAAGACGTATTTAATTAGGGTCGAACCGGCATCTGTAGTTGACCGTCCCTTGGTAAACCCAAATTGACTACTATGAAACAACTTATTCTTACTAAAATGTGAGGATATTTGGTTGAGAATTATTCTTTCAAAAACTTTACTCAGTGCTGGCAGTATAGAAATTGGTCTAAAATTTGTGGGGTCTGGTTCTTGCCCCTGACTTAAACAAGGGTATAATCTTACTATGTTTCATCAGATCGGGAAACACTCCAATGTCGACACACTTGTTAAATAATGCAGCCAGATATGGTGCCGTCAATTCTAAGATAGACTGTAGTACTGTGATGGAGAGGCCCCCGAGATCTTCAGTCTTTTTTAGATTAAGTGACCTAAAAGTTTTAATTACAATTTTTGGAGTGACATGATAAAAAATAAAAACATCTGTGCATTCCTTCACATTGGATCTTAATAATATTTCAGCTTTATTAGGAGATGATTGTAATGATTTAGTGGTATCTAACGGTATATTTGTAAAGAACCGCTCAAACTCTTTAGCTACATCTAGGTCCGAGTTCACCACAGTACCTTCAACGTGCAGGCTGTAGTGCGGGTCTCTAACTCTAATTCTACCAGTTTCAGTATTAATTACATTCCAAACAGTTTTAACTTTGTTATCTGAGTTACGGATTTTGTTAGAAAAATATTCTGACTTCGTTTGATAGGTCATTCAAAAATATTGTGGTTTTATGTAAAAAAAAATCGATTATGGAATCCGTTTGTGAAGATACGAGTATAAAGTGCTAATTCTTGTCAGAGTAAATCGGGTTCCATAGTAAATTTTCAAATTTATAACGGCTGTCATTCTTACATTCCGATGGCTGGCGGTGCGTCGAGGAACTTCGAAAATACAGTGTCAAATGAGTAGTGATACGGTACAAGTCGTTGGATAATATTTAATTATAACAGTTTGAACACTACCTACGTGGTATATTGTTTATATTAGTTGAAAAGTGTGGTAACGCCCTCAAAGGTTTGTGAAGTGCAAAGTTGAACAGGTATGTGAACACATTCTCTTTATTTCAGCTTAGTGGCTGCAAAATTCGGTTTGATGCGTCATAGAGATATTCGGCCGTTTAGATGCGTCATAAAGATGTAAGAATATGTGAAACGATAAATTATGCATTAGAATATTAATGATGTTAATAATAGGTTACACCTAATTATTACCGCTGCCTGTGGGCGGGGCCTGAACTGAAACCAACTTTGTTTTAATACTATGATGTCAATTTTGTCTGTAATAAATATTAATTGACCATTACGAAGGGACTGGCTGTTTTATAGGGTTCCGTACCTCAAACAGGAAACACTGAACCCTTACAGGGTCACTTTTTGTTGTTCAAGTTGATAATGTTGTTTTAAAATAGCCAAGTGATAGATTATAGATAGATTTAGACTTGTAGTGCTTGACTTTACCTATTCGGTATCAATGCCTACTTAAGGCTGCATTGCTTTTGTGGTCGTGTTTACCGACCGTGTGTAGTTTGAGTAGTCCGGACCCAGCCGCCATGTCACGTCTTTGTTTACGTTAGTTGGTGTTTACTGACGTCTTCATATAGGCTAGGCTGGCCTTGTTAAGTTAACAATTATTTACTAACATTTTGCAAAATTCGGAGCGTTATAAACTTACCATTATTAAAAATGTATGCTATAAAGTACCATCATTAACACTCGTAATCATTTTTGTGTTTACAATGTTTGCTATATTTTTCTATTCTATAAATACCTCCCAATCCTTAACCTAAACGTCACAAACAAACATAGAAAGCTTATACGAAACGTTTCAAAGTCACCTACGAGGGGCAACTCATCGTCGTTCCTGGCCCAAGACGTTCCCGCTTACGAAAAAAACGGAAGTCAATGAAACGTAATCAGAAAAGAAATGATACTCGTTTTGGTACAGATTTTGTCAATATGTAATTTATGGCTAATATTATTGGCAATTTCATAACCTAAAAATGTTTGTTGAGATAGACGTATGGCATTGCAGATTTATCGCTAGGTTTTTTGAAGAACTGCAATTCTCCAATACATTAATTACACTGCACACAAAAGAGCCATTCTTTCTATATACAATCTAAACTCCCGTGATTCCTTAAGATTACTATTTACAGAAATTAATATTTTGACAGTAGCGTCACAATTTATTTAAGAAAATATTATTTATGTCATTAAAAATCAAGACTCTTTTGTTAAGAATTGTGATATACATCATTTATATACGAGAAATAAAAATAAAATTGCTATTAAAAAATATCGTGTCCGTAAAGTTTATAAATCATTTGTAGGTCAATCCATCCGTTTCTATAATAAATTACCTGACGTTGTTTTACAGTTACCATTTCCAGTACTTAAAACCTACTTGAAAAAGTCGTTGATGTCTAAAGCTTACTATAGGGTCGAGGACTATCTATCAGATAAAAATGCTTGGCCTAAACTAAACACCTAAATAACTTAATAATAACTTAGTCATAAAAAATATGAAAACATTGTTTATTGTCTGGTGGACACGGTTTCTGTGGGAGAATGTGTTGAGGCTTTTTATGTGGGTTGTCTTGCACCGTCATAGGTGAGTGTAATTCCTAAAATTTCTATATTTTTAGATTTCTTATTACAACTACTTATTAGTTCTTGTGAGTTTTGACACATTTTCCTGCTCAACTGCGCATGAATGTATTTATTTTTATGTTTTATGTGAGATTCATTGTTTTATATAATGCTAGGTTAAGTTTATTATTATAAAAGCAATATTTAAAAAAAACGACTGACTGTTGAGTTTCTTGCGGCGTTTCTTCTCAGCAGTGGTCTCTTGTGAAGCGCTGGTAGATTTTTGACGTGTAAAAGTGCCCGTGCGGCCTACTTACTGAATAAACATTGTTTATCTTTTTTTATCATTATGTTGATACATTTCTTAAGGTTTTGCCAGCGCTAGCTATGTCGGCGCCCGAAAATCGATTTTTGGGCGATTTGGTTGGAATACATTGAGTTTTCAAGTATATTAAGACTCAATTAAATAAAATGTAAGTGTAAACCATCCAGAATACATTCTCTAAATTACAGTGAAAACTGTATCAAAATCGTTTCGCGGTTTACAATACTTTTTCTTCGACTAGGTTTCAATTAAATGCAAAATTCAATTAACAAAATTGTATTTTTAAGACAGCAAAATATAAACTGCAAAAAATTAAACTTATGTTAAAATGGTAGGTCAGTCTAACTGAAATCGGCGTCTAGCAAAATTTTTAACCACCATTTTAAAAGACGTTGTTTTGCGGTTTGTAGACGGGTTTTGGTTTTTTAAAACATTAATTTTATTTTACTCTTTTAAGTGATCATGATTATGCTGTTATATAGTCCCACATCCCAATAATTAAAAACCATACATTCTTTCAAGCTAGCGCAGGCAACGCCGCGGGAAAGTCATAGTCATATGTTTTTACCTAAATGTGCTTCGTCATAGTCGCTCAACTATCCTAATCGAGATATCTTATCGCCACCCTTGAAATAGGTACCGTTTAGTAGTTCCGGTGGCCACCTGTGGTCTTCACAATCAGTTCCACTTCACCAAATAGGGCTTTCCAAAATCGCTATAGGTGTGCCTATAGTATTTGAAGAGTTCCGTCGGTTCCTCGTCATCGAATCTATCATCAGATCTTCATTTTGATAAAATCGAGAACAAACTGAAAGAAAACGAATGAAAAAAAAAGTTTTTGAATGGTTCATAAACGTCGGAGGTCTGAGGTAACAAACATTAAAAAAAACAATAGAAGAACCTCCGCCTTTTTTGAAGTCGTATAAAAAATACGCGATGTTTACTCAACAATAATACATGTAGTACGAATGAAGCACAACGAATGACAAAATAGTGTCTATGGTTAACTTTGTTTTAAATAGACGTGCACTGCACTTGCAAGGTTTGATATTTAATTAAAAAAGGTTTTCTTAAATTGGCACTTATATCAAAATTTTGAACAAAAACTATGAATTCTTTGGTTGGTTATGTTGGTAAAAATGTATTTTGTCGTAAAGTTTGTGTTTTTCGCTTAGTACCTACTTCACCTAGGTTTAGTAAGCTCTGGCTGCTAGTGTCGTTTTGGCTCAAAAGAGCACAAGTGCTGTTATGAGGAATACACTTGATGGACTTTTCTACGGAATATTCTGCGGACATATTACGTACAGTAGGGTCGAGTGTTCAACAATGAAACAGTCGTACATCAGTGGCGTGCCTAGGGTTTCAGAATAGGGCAAGCCGAGAGATATGTTTTGTAGTTTTTACGGTTATTATGGATAAATTTATCTTGTTACCACATTACTGATCAATCTTCACTTCACTCTGCAGTTGTAGGTATAGGCATTTGCTTACGTGGACGAGCTCACCAAAGCACGCTGAAGGCATGTTACCACTAGATATAATTTTACAGACATATCAGCAATTGCATACTTTCGGTGGCCTTAAAAAAAGCCGCTTGGTTTGTATGAGAGAATAAAATAAAGGTTCAACTTCTTATTTTAACTTTGCTTGCCTAGGGAGAAAGCAATAAGTACTTACTTTTATTTCAATTACCTATCTAAAAATTACATACATATTACACAACATAGTTAAATTAAATTATTATTTGTATACATCGAATGTGTTTTTCTAAAACGCCATCGTACCTATTTTGAAAGTAGCGACACAAGCTCTAAAAAATTACCCTTATTCAATGAAGTTTTAGACTCATCGTGACCTCTGAAGTTCTTGTTGTGCTAAATGACAAAGAACATCGACTAATCTTTGAAAAACGCTACTATTGTTATCAACACGCATGTTGTTTTGTAATTTCCTTTGATAATTGGCGCGATAAAGATGTCTCAATTCGCTGTTTACCAAAATCACTAAAAGAAATTACCGCGTTCATGTGTTTTCGAGAATTCATGTGTCTTTTAATGGCGCCAGCTAAATTATTTAAATCGTCATAACCAGACCAGATGTATTCCACACGTTTTTGTCGTTAGAAAAGAAAATACAACACCAGCAATGTAACTTATTAGAGTGCGAACAACCAACAATCCAATGAGTTTTGTACACTGACCTGTTAAACTGTCTTTTGTGCGTTTTGCCGAAGAAATAAGTACCTTTTTCTCTGCAAAGTCCAAACATTTTACCTTTCCGTCGACAAGCAAAGTTTGTGCACACTTTAAAATCACACAGGACTTCCTCCATTGTCAATCTAATTGAATCACAACTCACAACACCACAAAAAAAAACTTATTATTGCACTGACCGCGCCGCGCCGCTCAACGCCTAAACAAACTATTCAACACGTGAATAAAAGCATTTGTCAACAAATAGAAATGAAGTGAAGTTGGCCGCTAACGCGGCTCAACGCGCGCTCCGCGCCTGCGCGAAGCGAATTTCGCATTTACTATGGACTCGTGTACAACTTCATACGCAATCAGGGCTTTTTACTCTCATACTATTTGCCATATAATACACGACCAGTCGTGTTTGGGCATATGCCGTTTCGGTGGGTAAGACAGAGAATATGAAAGCCCGATTGCAAGCCAATACGTGCGAGCGAGATACGAGCTAGCCGCGTCATGAATAGTTCGACTGGTTGCCGCACAGCGCTGAGCGCTGTGCTGCGTAGGTGGCGGCCGGCGGTGCGCGGTAAAATTTAGTAGGTATAGGTACTACTGTTGCATGTAATTTGATTTGAAGAATTTAGTGAGAGCGCGCGGCGCGCGAAGGTGAAATACCTATCTAATACATTACGTGCATTTAATGAATAGTTATTTTTGTAAGGCAAGGCAAGCCCGGCTTTTGGGCTTATATGGCAGTACCGCCACTGTCGTACATAATGAAACAGCGTCCTATTTCTGTAATGCAAAGTTGCCAGAGAGTGCAGTACGCCTTGTCCTAAAGGCCTCGTACACCCCCCGCTCCTCCCCAGTTTTCGTGCTCGCCGCTTGTGAAAGGACGTGTCTGCGGAGCTTTTTCGGTTTTTTGGTCAAAAAAGTAAGTTTTTTTCTCAGTTTTATTGGTTTTTTCACGTAAATACTATAGTGATATTCATTTCCCTCAGTATTAAGTTGCTATGTACATGCGTCATAGATTCACGTGGACTAGATTACCTATTAAATTGTTCGATTTTAGTAGGTTATATTTCAAGGTTATTCTAAAATACCCTCGGTGTCCAACAATGACACAATTCATAGGAGGACACAATGAAACACTGTTTCATTGCAAACAAGATTTGTTTCATTGTGTACTACTTTATTTGTTGTATACCATGTCGTGTCATATCAATGTGGTTTGTTCATTAGGTACTGTAATGCATGATTTTACTTAAGTGAACATTTATTATAGGTATAAATAACATTTTTTTTGAATACTAAAGCACTGACAAAAATGGACATGATTTTTTTTAAGATGGCGCGTACGAAAACTTTAGTAAGAAAAAAAGGCAGCCATTCTTCTGAAGATGACTCCAGTCCAGAGAGAAGGAATGAGCTTACGAAAAGCCGCAAAAGATCAGCAATGGTCGAAATGGCTCACAAGGCCCATCTCAACCCCCCCAAAAGAGTGTAACTTGGCTTATCCTACACTGTTCCGGTAAATCAAAAAACATAAAAATGTTAATGATGCATCATTGGAAGGTCAAAAATGAACACCTAACTACGAAGTTAACGAAACGTTTACCGACGAACAGTCTACAATCATAGCCCGTTTCATTGTTGGACTCGGTTGATTCAGGTAACGAGTCGTATTACCTCGTGTTTGTGATTTTTGTAGTTTTGAGACTGATTAAACTTTAAGTCGGTATGTTTCTAAAGAATTGCCTAAAATATGGGTAACTGTTGACTGTAAATCGTTATTTCTTGTTATAAGTAACTAGATTTTTGTTGTTTTGCGACTGATAAAACTTTAATATATGTCGTGTCTATGCGATGGTTTTTGCTTTTCTGCTGTCAAGTTTGTCACTGTGACTTTTATTCAATAAATGAAATGTTTCATACATGTTTATAATAATTTCAATTAGATTCATGCATATTTAACAATGGCGACGACGGAGGAAGAACTAACGCGACTTACTCGCTTACGCACTTCAATACGCGGTCAACTGACGAAACTGCATCAGCAACTAATGCAGCTACAATCCCCCACCGAATATGAAGTAAGTCAACGACTTACAAGCCTGGAAAATTACGAAAGAAAATTCGATACCATTCAAAGTGAAATAGAATCGCATTCGGCAGATATTGAGACGCAAATCGAACAACGTCATTCTACTGAAGAAAACATATTACAGTTAAAACTGAAGTTACACAGCTTACGCCCGTTACCATCGGAGGCACCGTCGACTTACGTCACGGCGTCCCAGCATGCCCGTAGCTATGAAGGTACACCTGAAAATACGCCCGTGGCTATCCACATACCTAAAATAAATTTTCAACCACTACAGGACCGGGAGAGTTTTAACAATTTTGTTAAAAGATTAGAAACATACATGAAGCTAAGTAACTGTCACGATGCTCGTACCCAGACTCTGCTATTGCTTAGTTCGCTACCTCCTGAAATACACCAAAAAGCTTATGATTTGTGCTCACCAAATGATCCTTGTGAAAAAGATTTCGACAGTCTCGTACAAACGTTAAAAGACTATATAGATCCAAAACCGAGCATTTGGGCTAGCCAACATAAATTTATCACGAGGATTCAAAGAGAAGACGAATCAATTTTGACCTATACATCTGAACTGAAGCGTTTAGCTCAAGATTGCGGATTTACCTGTAAAAACTGTAAGGCATCAATTTCTGATAATTTCCTGACATTACAGTTTATAAGAGGGCTACATGACAATTATATTCGTACGAAAATACTGCAAGATACAAAGATGTCGGAATTTGTGGAACTGCTAAGCACCGCGACTGCAATCGAAGTAGCAAAATCTGACAGTAACTACATGTCTCCAGCACATTGCTCTACACAACCGCAGGTGAAAACAATTCAATTGCATCGCAAACAGAACCAATATAGAGCTAGCAACAGACCATTAACGATTCAAGATTTAAAAGGAAAATGTTTTCGTTGTGGAAGTCAAGAACATCAAGCAAATGCTTGTAGAAGCATTAAGGACACCTGTAACAATTGCAAACGGGTGGGTCATTTAGCTCGAGTATGTCTACGACCACCCCAACACCTGGGTCACCACCAGGTAGAGCCAGAGAACGAGTTCGAGCGCTACGATGCCAACTCGGCAGACTCGGTCAACGACAGCACCCCGTGGGATGTGAACCTGATACGGTCCAACAATACCGACAAATTCATGATAAATGTGCGTATCAATGACAATAACATACAGATGGAAGTAGATACGGGTGCTGCGCTGTCATCTATTTCACACAAAGATTTTAGAAAATTAAATACAGGGTGTAAAATTTATAAAACAAACGTCACTATGAGAACATACACTGGAGAGATTTTTTCACCCCTCGGAGTGGCGTATGTCATATGTAAATACAATGGGCAACAGTTTCGAGGAAAGTTGTACATCATCAGGCAAGATGTGGATGCTATCTTCGGTAGAGAGTGGATCCGATCAATTCATTTAGATTTGGCAAATATCAATCAAGTTAATACAAAGATACATTCAAGTCTCGATAGCCTTCTGACTGAATTTGCTAATGTCTTTGACGGTACCCTTGGATGCATACCAAACTACAAAGGCCACTTTACCTTATATGACGATGCAGTGCCGATTTTTGTAAAACCAAGACGGATCCCCTATGCACTTAAGGGAAAAGTAGATGAAGAAATTGAAAGATTATGTAACCAGGGAGTAATTACCAAAGTTGACAATTCGGAGTGGGGCACACCAGTTGTTCCAGTTGTAAAACCTAACGGCAGCATACGCTTGTGCGCGGATTACAAAGTCACTTTGAATAAAGCTATTAAGGATGAACAGTACCCGATACCTATCATACAAGATATTTTGGTAGAAATGAATGGCGGTGAGCTGTTTTGTACATTAGATATCAGCCAAGCATACTTACACATGTTGATGGACGATGAAAGTGCTATGATGCAGACACTCAGTACACACAAAGGAACATTCAGGGTAAACAGACTAATGTTCGGCGTTAAAATTGCACCAAATTTATGGCAGAAGTTTATGGATCGTTTACTTCAAGGAATCGACGGTGTTAAATGTTTCTTTGATGATATAATCATTCAAGGATCCTCAGAACATCAGCTCATGACCAGATTACGCCTCGTTTTGCAAAAACTACAAGAAAATAATCTAAAATTGAATAAAGAGAAGTGTCATTTCATGCAAGAAAGTATCGAGTATCTGGGTCATGTTATTGATAAAAATGGCCTACATAAAAACGGAAACAAGGTTAAAGCAATTGTAAATACAAGATGTCCAGAAAATGTTAATGAATTACGTACATTTCTAGGAATGGCTAATTATTATAATAAATTTATACCGAATTTAGCTTCAATAGCCTATCCGTTGAACAATTTACTCAAAAAAGGTAATCAATTCACTTGGACGCAAGATTGCCATGAAAGTTTCAATAAAATCAAAGAAGAGATTTTGAGCGAAAGAGTATTGACACATTTCGATCCGGCTAAAACCCTGGTTCTTGCGACAGACGCTTCCCCGACCGGCCTGGGGGCCATTCTCAGCCACCGATTACCAGATGGTTCAGATAGGCCTATAGCTTTTGCGTCACGATCATTGACAAGTAGTGAAAGAAAATATAGCCAGATAGATAAAGAAGCTACATCGTTATTTTGGGGCCTAAAAAAGTTTTTTCACTATTGCTACGGCAGGAAATTTATACTCGTTACAGATCACAAACCACTTACCACTATTTTCCACCCCCACAAAACATTGCCGGCCATGAGTACAATGCGACTGTTCCACTATGCACATTTTCTCTCCGGGTTTGACTACACTATCGAATACAGGACGTCGATTGAGAACAGCAATGCGGATTATTTATCGAGATTTCCTGTAGATACAATAGCAACAAATATTATTGACGTACATTGTGCATTCCAACTACATCAAATGAATACTATCTCCATTGATCGTAAGAAAATCGCAGAGGAAACTGAAAAGGATGTCGAATACAATAACCTATTACACGCCTTAATGTCGGGCACAACAATGAGAAGGTATGGTTATAACGATAATGAAATGACTATTCAGGATGGGTGCTTAATTAAAGGCATTAGAGTTATGATTCCGCAAGAGTTAAGACAGCAGGTATTAGACGAATTACACACAGGACACCTTGGAATTGTAAAAATGAAAATGTTAGCACGCGGATATGTATACTGGAAAAATATGGATAAGGATATAGAAGATATCGTTCGGAATTGTCGGACATGTCGATTACAACTCAACCAACCTGCCCCCGTTACGTTACACCACTGGGAACTGCCGACGCAGCCGTGGCAGAGAATCCACATTGACTTCGCAGGGCCGATGAAGGGCCACTACCTGTTTATAGTGGTTGATGCATTTACTAAGTGGGTCGAGATAATCCCAACTACAACTACCACAAGTGCTTGGTGCATCAAACAATTAAAGGAACTTTTCGTAACTTTTGGATTCCCTTTTACCTTGGTGTCTGATAATGCCCGGCAGTTTGTTTCAAATGAATTTGAGATGTATCTTAAGTTGAATGGAGTAACACATAAGACATCAGCTCCATACCATCCCGCGACTAATGGACAGGCGGAGAGATTTGTCCAGGTTATCAAAAAGGCTCTTCATAGTATAAGCACTGAAGCAGGCAGTATGCAGGACAAGCTATTAAAGATAAAAGAACAGTTGCGAAGGACGCCAAGCACAAGCACGGGCCGAAGTCCTTACGAATTAATGTTCGGAAGAGACATAAGAAACACCTTAAGCGTCAAATTCAAGGCGACTACAAATTCGAGCGACGAAACGCATAATGATGTACGCCCTTCAATCCGAACATTCACCATCGGACAGAGAGTACAAATACGAAGTTACGTGAATAGACAGATCAAATGGGAATTCGGAACCGTGACTAAGGTTCTAGGGAGACTACATTACGAAGTCAGGACTGATGCAGGTGAGATCTGTAAACGACATCTAGATCAAATGTTATGTACCACAGTTGCGTGAAGAACTCACGTCACACAGATTTGTGGCGGAGGTGTCGTGTCTATGCGATGGTTTTTGCTTTTCTGCTGTCAAGTTTGTCACTGTGACTTTTATTCAATAAATGAAATGTTTCATACATGTTTATAATAATTTCAATTAGATTCATGCATATTTAACAATATAGAAAAAAAAATACAAGACATTATTGATGATAACATACGAAATTTCGTTGATTGCAAGACGTTATTGCCTGTTAAATTACCTAATGCCTATTTATGATTTTTGTATTTTTACCAATATAAGTGAATATTAATAACCGCGTTTCATTGTTGGACACAAGGCGTGTCATTGTGTACATATGGGTGTACACAATGAAACAATTCTCATTTTTTTTTAAATCCTTATTATTGGTAATATGTCTGCGTTTTTAAGGAAACAATAAATGTCACATTATACCTACTTAAATAGACTACCTGCCTCTAAAAAACGGAATCAATGTTTGCAAAACTGAGAGAAATACGAGACTCTGAATTTTTGGAGTTCCATTGTTGAACACTGCACCCTACTAAGTACCAGCTTCTTAATATAGCGTTCGGTGGGCTATCGCTATCACGCTTGCACTCGCAACTGACAGTATATTTGTCACTCGTGTGTCATAGGAAAACGAAGATCGCCGATCTATATTCAGTAAATGGTTGCACTGTAATGATGTTCTTATATTTCTGCCGTGCTAGTGTAAAAGGCGATCTTTCGACATTTTGACCAAATTGAGTTGTTATGACCATCGTGATATGGAGAACAAGCCGCGTCGACCCATCTTATCCGTTTGTCGATAAGAGGCTTGGTTGCGAAGATACGATAAGGAAAAAGGCCGTATAACAGACTATTTTCCAGCAAATACTAATCAATAAAGCGGTAACTACACAATACTACATTAGAAAGACGTAAAACAAGACACTCCGCATTATTGTCTGGTGTAGGTTTGATTTATTAATAAGTTGAACTACTCTATAAGGCCGTAATTGCAGATTACTAAGTAAAAAGAACGAATAACATATTTTACCGCCTTTTAACTTAGTATTTCAAATGTTTTTTCTATTTGCTCATAATCTAAATGAACGTAACAGAGTTTTCTAGACAAAAAGACCGTATGTCAGTATTTTGCGGTATTTTAGTCTAGTTAATGCCGAGTTTTAAATAATGATAAACTTGTTTAAAAAAACGTTTATTTTGTGATACGGTATTTTTACTTGGGACAGAGGTAGTTTTAAACGCTTAATTACTATTCGAATATCCACAGTCGACCCATGCTACTTAATAAAACCGTATAATCACCAATCTCCTACATACCCCCCGCGGACGGGAGTACCCGCGTTCGGGCGCCCGGCGCCCTTCAGTTCGGTGACGTTACGGGTAGTGAAGGTGCGTGTGCGCTGGCGCCAGTTATCACGCGAAAAGACGAGGACGACGAATTGACGATAAATCATAAAACTGAGTACATAATACCATTCTAAATATTTGTTACTTGAGTACAGTAAAAATAAATAAAATAAATATATTATGATATATTTTTTTGGAGAACTAACATAATTGGGATAGACCAAAAAAAATAACTCACGGTTTTTATAATGTAATACAAAAGAATAGGTAATTTTAAGAGACCAATTTCATTAATTTTGTATTTGACCGAATAGTTTTGTTTTAATATCTTTATTTATTTAATAGACATTTTATCGATGAATTACATGATAAGTAACGATAAAAAGTGATTGTAATAGTATATTAAAACATACTATTTCAAGCGGTTTACGCCTAACCCTTTAGACACACCTGGGAGGGCTTCAAGCCAAAAACGAAAGTCAAACAACACGGTCAAATATACTTTTGTCGAAATGTCCGAAATAAATAAATATAACAAAAACTTAATCATGCAGAACGGCTTTAAAACCCTATTCCTCGAAATGGTTTTCTAATTAGAGTAATTTAAAAAATATGACCAATCCCAATTATGATATTAGTAAGAAAAACATGAACAATAAAAAAAACCAGAACATCGATAGTTAGCTTAAAGAAATAAGTCCTTTTTCAGAATATATATTTTATAATGCATAATACAAATATACCAATAAATAATAAAGTTTTTATGGAGAGAATTTTATGGAAATAAAGCAAATCTAGAATATCAATAATTAGCTTACAGAGATGGTTAAGTCCTTTTATAAAGTGAATATTTTATAGAGCATAAAACAAATATATCAGTAAATGATAAAGTGACTAGGTATAGTGAGATTTGTCTGTTTACTTTTCATAATATATTTTACTAACATGAGGACTCAATCTAGCTAGAAGACAAAGTTACTTCTGTATCCCACTGTTTTACTATAAAAGATAAACATGGATACTTGGTGAAATTTAACATCTCATCTTCTATATAAATAAAAATGAATTGCTGTTCGTTAGTCTCGCTAAAACTCGAGAACGGCTGAACCGATTTGGCTGATTTCTTTTTTGCTGTGTTCGTCATTGTCAGGACAAGGTTTGTATGAAAGAAAATAATTGAAAAATCCACCGGGGAAGTCAGAAATTTGCAGCGGGGCGAAGCCGCTGGCGGGCCGCTAGTTTAGTTAAATACAACTCAAGTCAAATATAGACTTAAAGGTGAAGCAAGCAATATCAATCTTAAGTCACAATATTATATGATATAAAAACAACATATTATAACTATCGCTTTATTGAAAGATAAATAATCTACTGTATAATTGAGTTTTTAAACACTCAATTTATATTTTGACCCTTTTCTTCCCTTACTATAAGACTGACTGACTAATCGTACATATTGGCAAGGAGTCTGACCTGTATATGGAGGATGACTATTGAGGTAGACTAAGGTCTAGGGATGGATATTATTATTATCATTATCCCAGTGTATGAAAAAATTATTTTTTGTGGCATAGGAAGGCAAACGAGCACACATGCCACCTGATGGTAAGTGGAAACTGTGACCCATAGACATTCGCATTCACAAGACTGCAAATGCACTGCCAACCCTGAGGACTAAGATGGAATGCCTCCATGCTAGTCATTTTACCGGCTATCTTATCCCTAAACCGGAACAAAACAATGCGAACACTGCTGCTTGGCGGTAGGTTAATGGATAAGATGGTGGTACCAACCCGGACGGACCCTGCACAAGGTCCTCCCACAAGTAAAGGTCCTCCTTCCCTAAGGGGGCCACAAAACCTTTAAATTCTTAGATATGCTTTAATCTAGACTTCGGTTTCATAAATTATACTATAGGTACCTACATAAAATATTAACTTTATCTTTAAAACCTATTCACTTAGTAAGTAGGTTGAATTTCAAGTGGTTAGGAGTCATTAAATAAACTAGGATAGTGTTAGGTAAGTTATAAATTATAGTCTACATACATACATACCTTCACGCCTGTAATCCCAGAGTAGGCTAGGCAGAGCTACAGAATTATAACTTTAAAAAGTTGTTGATAATTCAGTAACCACAATTTGCAAAAATAGGCTAAGATGTTTACCAGCATATTAGTGACAGGTTGCAAGCCCATCGCCTAACAGTACTACAAGCCTTTATTCCCTTAGTCGCCTCTTACGACATCCACGGGAAGACATGGAGTGGCACTATTCTAACCCGGCAACCACATATTATTGTAAATATTTAGGTATCAATATTCTAGAGAGTATTAGTATGGCTAGGACTTAAAGCAAAGACTTATAGAATTCTAGGGTTACAAAGCAAAGACTTATAGGGTTAGAATTCTAGTTAGAATCTTAGGGTTATATTAGATTACTTGACGATCACATGCCAAAACTAATTTACTTTTAAAATAGGTTGTTAGGAATAGGAAGCTTTATAGACTAGGAATGTTACTTATGGTGACTAAGTTATTATTAGGTAAGGTAGATAGATGTAGTAGGAATTAGGTAAAAATAAAATAAAAATAAAATTTTAGCTTAGGGCTATTATAATTGGTTCCACGAGGACCAGGATTTGAGTAATTCTATTTAAAGGTGCTTAGGCTACATTAGGGTTATTGCAAGGAGAATATATTGAGTTTAATTTTAGTAAAGAAAATTTTACCGAAGTAAAAGGAAATCGCCCGATGCTTTCATCGCACACTCACTTCCGAGGGATAGACAGACGCAAGTCGAAAACAGAATTTAGTACGTAAACTAGGTCCATTAATGCCTGCTCTTAGCTTGAAATTTTGCGAGGACTTGCCAGAATTCAACCAAGAAAATGTCGACGAATTATAGGTTACTAGCGACCCGCCCGCGGCTTCGCCCGCGTGGAATGTATTATACATATAAACCTTCCTTAAGAATCACTCTATCTATTAAAAAAAACCGCATCAAAATCCGTTGCGTAGTTTTAAAGATTTAAGCATACATAGGGACAGACAGCGCAAGCGACTTCGTTTTATACTATGTAGTGAAGTATTTTTAACCTAGTTTTTAAAGTTGTTGGTAATTCTGTAGCTCTGCCTACCCCACTCTGGGATTACAGGCGTGAAGGTATGTATGTAATTCATCGACTTTTTCATGGTTGGATTCTGGCAAGACCTCCCAAAATTGCAATTCAATTACTTTATGAGACTGATTATGTCTAAATTAAAATAATTAAAAAAGAAGTTTTGATTAACAATGCGTCATACAGACGAATCAAAGAGTATTATTGTTGATTTATTGAATAACTAATAACACGACACCAATCTTAGAAGAGATAATATTTCCTGTGATTTAACTATTAATTTTTGTTTATTTCAAATATATTTGTACCGAATATATGATGGTTTTAATTAGCAATTAGTGTAACCTTTCATCGTAGTACTAGATTAAAAAACCGTATTTCGTCTGACTTTTGAAGACATACGTTTTTTTAGACTAGTATATAAATATAAAATGATCGATACGAAAACAAACCATATTTTTTTGATTTGCGTACTAGACAAGATAAACGTATTTCTTTTATTCGGCGTTATTATTTAGATCAGAATTATTCAAAAAATATTTTATACTAAGCAATAAGGCGGTATGTTGCAAATACGTCTTTTTAATTAAGCATTTTTGTGATACGTTCAAGCCCTAGTTTATTATGAAGACGTATGAAGGAAAATCTAGCCTATAAGGCGGTATAGTGCTCATATACCGCCTTTTTGCTTGTTTTTTAGTGGCAATTATTAATCGGCAACTAAACAAAAAGGAAAAAATGCGTGTAAAAAAAAACTGTCGGTAATAAAAATACATTACTTATGTAGAAAACTAGTAAAACACAATGTCTATCCGACACAAAAAAGTTTCATTTCAATATCTGTTTAAATTACCTAGAAATATGAAAATGAAGATTTCGGTCACTTTTTTGCGATTATCTCGAAAGTGTCTTTTGTCGAAAAGTCGCCTTTTACACTAGCATGGCAGATTTGTGTAAAGTAGTAGGAGTAGGTTTTTTTTTCCGTTACTGCCTTATATACACACGAAGTGATTCATTTGGATAAGGATTAATAGCAAGGTACGAATAATGTGGCCTAGTTTGTGCCGTCTCGTTACTATTGCATATTTTAACATGAAAAAATAGATATTGTGACATAGACAAACGGTATTGCGGACTTTTTTGTAGATATTGCTGTCTTCTATAAAACTGTGCTAAATCACTTTGCTCGATTGTCAATAGTTTCCGCAGCGTACGCGAAATAAGGTTTTATGTTGGTATCACACCTCGGGTTACATTATCGAAGTTTTCATACGGATCCTTAAGTTTTTCGGAAATATTCTATAGCCTATTGTACATCAGGAATATTGTAGGATACTAATGGGGAAAGATTTTGTTAATCCGTTCCAGTACTTTTGGAGCCTATTCAATGCAAACATACAAACAAACAAATCTTACCTCTTTAAAATATTAATGAATAATAATATAAAATAATAGTGCATAGTTAAACTCATGCTTTTGTTCCCAGGGTGGGGCAGGCAGAGCTACAGAATTACTTGCAAGTCTATAAAAATGTTGACAATTCCGCAACACAAGCACATTTTGCACAATCAGGCTAGGATTAGTACGTATTAGTGACAGGTAGCAAGCCCATCGCCTAACAGTACTACAAGCCTTTATTCCCTTAGTCGCCTCTTACGACATCCACGGGAAGACATGGAGTGGCACTATTCTAACCCGGCTAGCACTCGGGTTAATGTTAAATAAAAATAAAGGAAATTCGGGTCAGTCAAACTGAAGTCGGCGACTTTATTTGGGCTGACATACCATTAAAAAAAGTTATTTATTTCGTTTTTCAAGCCGGTGTTATGTATTTTTAACATTTATTATCTTCAATATGAATTTTATATAATTAATTAATTACGTATGCCTACTTACCAGTAAAGAGTAGGTACTCAGAGGTACGGAAGCAGTTGTGACATGGGCGGGGTGTGTTGGTTGTCGCAGATAACGAGCAGCTGAGATGGCTAGTGCATCGGGGAGTGGGGGCGCGGGGGGCGCGGGCGGCGCGGGCGGCGACGTGGTGCTGACGGGGCTGTCGGGCCGCCTGCCCGAGTCCGGCTCTATCGAAGAGTTCGCGCAGCAACTGTTCGCCGGCGTCGACCTCGTCACCGGCGACGACCGCCGCTGGCCGCCAGGTACGCTTAACACTCCATCAAGTATTCATATAACACTATTCATTTTGGGTAAGCTAGCCCTAATCTGATTTTCTAGTTAGTATTAGCCCATTTTGCTTTGATATCGTTACCCGGCCCGACCGTGTATTTTTTTTAATTTCTAAGATAGTATATTATGTTTAAATCGGGATGTCGGTTGTAGATGACGCGATGTAATTTTTTGTGTCCAGGCTTGCACGGACTGCCAGAGCGAAGTGGTAAACTGAAAGAACTGTCGCATTTCGATGCATCTTACTTCAGAGTAAACGCGAAACATGCAGAAGTGATGGACCCGCAGCTGCGAATTCTACTGGAACTGACGCATGAGGCAGCGGTGGACGCCGGGCTTGCGCCCGCTGAGCTGCGCGGCTCGCGCACCGGCGTCTTTGTCGGCGCGGGCAGTCAAGAAAGCGAACATGCGTGGATGAGCGACGCGGACAAGATCACGGGCTACGAGGTCACGGGCTGCTGCCGCGCCATGTTCGCCAACAGGCTCTCCTACACGTTTGACTTCACGGGCCCATCGTACACAATGGACACGGCCTGCTCCAGCTCCATGTACGCGCTGGCACACGCAGTCGCTGCTATCCGCGCTGGCGACTGTGACGCCGCCGTCGTCGCTGGCGTCAACTTGGGCCTTAAGCCAGAATTTGCGGTCGCCTACCATCGGCTGGGCTTGCTCTCGCCGGAGGGCCGCTGCGCCACGTTCGACGAGAGCGCCCGCGGGTACGTGCGCTCCGAGGCGGCGGTAGTGCTGCTGCTGCAGCGGCGCCGCGACGCTCGCCGGCTCTACTGCACCGTGCGCGGCGCGCGGGTCAACAACGACGGACACAAGGTGCAGAGCATCACGTATCCTTCGAGCGCCGCGCAGTCCCGCCTGGCGCGGGAGACGTTCGAGGAGGCGCGCCTGCGCCCGCAGGATGTTGACTACCTCGAGGCGCACGGCACTGGCACCAGGGTGAGTCAGAACTTCTCGCGATCGCCTGCGTCTGCGGCGCCCGTGCTCACTGCAGTGCGCTGTGTTGCAGGTTGGCGACCGACAAGAAGGGAACGCAATCGCGGAGCTATTCTGCGCGGGCCGCACTACGCCGCTGATGGTTGGCGCCGTCAAATCCAACATGGGTCACTCGGAGTCGGCCTCGGGGCTGTGCTCCATCACCAAGGTGGTGCTGGCGATGGAGCGCGGCGTCATCCCCGGCAACCTGCACTTCCGCACCCCCAACCCCAGCATCCCAGCGCTCAGTGACGGCCGCATCAAGGTACAGTGAACTTTACATCATTCACTTATTTCTTTTCCCAACCGCACGACATTTGATCTCGAGTGACTTGAGAATACGGACTTCATTCGTTGCCGCCATTATTGTTGTCATATTTGTTGGTTGGTTTTTTGCTGTTAAGAAAGTAGGATAATTCTAAACTCATGATGCGTGTGAAGATAGAGTATGCAACTGTTCATGATTACTCGCTGACGCTCGTTTCATAAAACCACAATCGTATGTTATTGCCTCTCATTAATGTCATTATGCATCAGTTGCATAAACTACTATTAGGACATTTTAACACTAATTTGTTTAACATCACTGACGTACAACTAAACGCTTGAGTTACTTTTATTGGATCTTAAGTTTGAAATGATTAACAAAGATATAATTTATTATTTTTGCTGGCAAGCACCAGAAAAACTGCGGAGGCCTCTGCTCCCCTAATTCCACAGTTGACAGCAGCTTCTTAAACCTGACCTGACCAAACTCCTCGTAGCATCCAACCAGCCAAACTTTAATAGCATCGTATTTCCCGGTCTCGGGTGGCTTCGCAATAATCGCGCTAATTTGCTGAATTTCTTCTTTGGCCAACTTTGATCATTATAAAATTTAACTTGTGGTCGTCACCGTTTCTGCGGCGCGACTATCGGCTCAAACTGGGTGAAGTTGTCAGGTAGTTACTATCTAATTTAATTACAAGAACACATTCGCATTATATACAGTATCAAAGCGTGGCTAGATACACGCACAGATAATGCCACATCTAAATGCGAATCATCAAAATGTGAATCGATAATAATTACGAAACATGCCTGCCGGCACAGTATGTATAAATAAGTAGTTTAGTCGCCGTTAACTCAAGAATCAATTATCTACTTAGTTGTGATACTCGTGGTTTTTCATCAAATCCGTAACGTGTTTGCATTTAATATATTTTAACATATTGGTAGGTTTTTATTAATTTGGCTGCAGGCGGCGGGACACGAGATTTTCGATACCCGAGATTTTATTTTAACCCGATCACTGTCGCTGCGCGGAACGAACTAGCTTTCCTCGAGCGCGCCCGGCGACGCTCTTATGTGTCTCACGAAACAGCGAATATATTGAAGGGGCCTTTCGAACAATGTTTAAGCCCCTTAGTCACCTTACGTTGCTGACCAAACGCAATTTTTTACATCAATATTCTGCCAACCGTATAAATGATAACTATTAAAATGTACTTTTTCTCAAAAATGACATGACCATGACAATGACATTACTAACTCCATACTAAGACGCGAAGTACATAGTTTACAGACAGTTCCCAAATTAAAAAAAAAAACATTGCGTGCTCGCTACACAAGCCCGCAATGTTGCATACGAATTTCATTGTTATCTAGTTTGTAACTTTTTTAAAAGTGAAAACGGCCATAATAAAATGAGGGCACAAGTCTTATACATCCATATTTTATTCGAAACGTAACTTTTTTATCTGTCTTTTTTTCTAAAAAAAGCTTGCGTTTCTCCTTGTCATAAAAATAAAGGCGGTAAAGTGTGATGTTATTTCACGTGAAGTTTCTGTTTATATGCGATTTGTATCTTTCGATTTTTGAGAAAAGCACTATATATGCCTCGGCAGGAGCGGCAATTGCGGGCCTCGTATTTTTAAACGGACTCGCGAGCTCGTCCGTTTAAACCAATTCTCGGCCCGCAATTGCCTGCTTCACTGCCTAGGCAATAATGTACTATTGCCATGCCGGCCATTATCCCAAGGACCTATTTAATGGTTGGCAACGTTGCACAGGTGGTGGACCGCAACACGCCGTGGGGGGGCGGGCTGGTGGCAGTGAACTCGTTCGGGTTCGGCGGCGCCAACGCACACACGGTCCTGGAGTCGCACGCCGGCGCGCGGCCGCCGCCCGCCGAGTACCCCGCGCCGCGGCTCGTGCTGGCCTCGGGCCGCACCGAGGAGGCCGTCGCGCGCCTGCTGGGCCTGGCCGCGCAGCACGAGCGCGACGCCGAGCTGCACGCGCTGCTGGACGCAGTGCACGCGCACGCCATCCCAGGGCACGCGCACCGCGGGTTCGCCTTGCTGGACCCGACGCGCGGTGCACCACCCGTAATTGAGGTGCTGGACGCGGAGTCGGAGCCGCGCCCCGTGTGGTTCGTGTTCAGCGGCATGGGCTCGCAGTGGGCGGGCATGGCGCGCGCGCTGCTGCGCCTGCCCACGTTCGCGGCGAGCGTGGCGCGCTCGGCGGCGGCGCTGCGCCCGCACCAGCTGGACCTGGTGCACGTGCTCACGGATGCGCCCGAAGCCGCCTTCGACGACGTGATCAATTCGATGGTGTCCATCGCCGCCGTGCAGGTGGCGCTGGTGGACGTGCTGCGCGAGCTGGGCGTGCGCCCCGACGGCATCGTGGGCCACTCTGTCGGCGAAGTCGGTCAGTACCTGAGTCCGCCCGCCCCCGCCATAGAAAACGCGACGCGAGATACTCGCAGATATTGACTCGTTTTCGATCTACTGTAATTCCGCGATCGTGACGACTCCGATAGGGTCACATTGCTTTGCTTGCTAACTAACTTGGCGCTCGTATCTTTTCGAGTATCACCGCATTCGTCACAATTCTCTTGTCATTTATGGAGATTATGCGAGATATTGTAGTCGTCGGCGGTAAATAGTTCGGTATCAACCGCTGCATTTTCAGTAGGTACTAAGTACTAAGATTAATGTTTATGAGCATTTGTAATTTCCATCACCTTCAAAAAAATCATATTCGGTCAGTGATTTATTTTTAATGCAATTGTGTACTGAACATGATTGACAATGTATAATCCTTACTGAATAAATAATTATGAGGGTCAATTTCAACATTTCTGGTTTTTGTCTCATTTCGGTGCAATTTTAAAGTTTTGTGTATTTTTGAACGTTTATCATTTTAAACTATGCATTGTTATATATTGTAGACGTGGTGTTAAGGAACACTCAAAATCATAAATAGTTTATGAGATATACGAGATAGAATATTTGATAAAACTAGGAAATGATAAATACACACCGAAATGATAAAAAGTATCCACCGAAGTGATAAATACCCACTGGAATGATAGAAACGACCCACGTAAATGAAATCTTATCCACCAGAATGAAAATAAATGAAAAAAGTCAATAATTATCATAATTACCACTGTTTATTTGAGTAAAAATGACATTAATGTTATTATTAACTAACATAATTAGAAGTCTTTATTTGAGTAAAAATTAGATTAATGTTATTAATAATTACCATAATTATAAGTCTTTGTTTGAGTAAAAATGACATTTATATTAATGTTTTTAAACAATTCGCTTATAAAATAAACATATTTTTTAATTTAAAAAAATTACTAATTGATTTATTACTTATTTCTTTAATATGGTTTTCAAAAATGTTCTAAATATTGTGATTTATTTATGATAATAAACTAAGTTATAAATTTAAAAAAATAACAATCTTCTATGTAAATCTAATAGGAACAGTTCGCTGACCAAGCAAAATATAACTCAAATTCTAATATTACAAATATCCCAGTGGCAATTATATCATTTATCACTGACTTTAGATCACTTAATGCTTAATAATTAGTGCGTCATAAGGACGGCCTCAAAAATATAATATGAAATACCTAAAAAACTCAGTCAAAAAAGTAACATTATGAAATTATGATAACGTGCAAGACTAGATGTGAATTTACATATCCCAGATCTAAAAAAAAAACGTAATACTAATATAAATTTAAACCTTTTAATGTTTTTTGAACTGATATCACGTCCAATCTTAACACTAAGCATTGTCCTTTATAATTATGATTAAATTGACAAAAAAAACTGTAACAAATCTGTATATTATAATATTATATAACAAGTTGTTAGAGTTGTTGGTGATTCTATAGCTCTGCCTATCCCACTCTGGGATGAAGGCGTGACGCTGCAGTCGCATATGTGTACTTGCACATTTTTCAGTCTTAATGTCAAGAGATCAAGGATCATCTTATAAAAAAATCAAAAATATCCTAAAACTACATACACATACATACATAACCTCACGCCTTCGGTCCCAGAGAGGGGTAGGCAGAGCTACAGAATTACCTACAACTCTAAAAACTTTTTGATAATTCTGTAACCACATTTTGCACAATTAGGCTAAGATGTTTACCAGTGTATTAGTGACAGGTTGCAAGCCCATCGCCTAACATAACTACAAGCCTTTATTCCCTTAGTCGCCTCTTACGACATCCACGGGAAGACATGGAGTGGCACTATTCTAACCCGGCAACCACGCGGTAATTTAAATTAAAACCTTTTAGAGATTTTTAAACTGAATATCACGTCCAATCTTAACGCTTGGCATTGCCCTTTATAATTATAATTAAATTGAAAAATAAATATGTAACAAATCTTTTTTTTTCATCGGTGAGAACGTTCTTGATTATAAATAATAATATTATATAACAAGTTGTTAGAGTTATTGGTAATAGCTCTACCTACCCTACTCTGGGATGAAGGCGTGACGCTATGTATGTATGCATATTATATGCTTAGTAGTACAAAATAACTGACATTTGGTTATCTTTAAACGCTTAAATATTTACGTTTAAACGCTTATAATATTTATACATTTACTTTGACTTCATAAAATTAAATAATTAAATTTGATAATTATTTGGATAACTAAGTGAAGCTACTTTTGTATCATGCCGGTGTTGGTTATCATTTCTGTGGGTATTTCATACACTGAAAACATCGGAATGAGAACCACGGAATAAGGCACAGAATATTTGACGGTGGTAATGATAACGTTTCTCCGGACAAACGTATTTCCTCGTACCGGACGGTATGTGTGATCGTTAAAAAAAAAGTCAGGGCTTCTTTTTGTACACTAACTATCCAGTATTTTAAAAAAGGTAAATGTTTTTCATAATCATTAATAGTTTGATTTATTCCACGTTTTGCAATCAAAACTGGGTTACGGACAGCCCACTGTGATGAGAAATGAGGTCTTAATTTTTTTTTATTATTATTATTTCCATTAATATTTTAATTCTACTTATTGCCCAAAATAGACAACTGCGTGAAGTATTCAGAAAAAAATTACAGTTTAATTTTTAACCATACCTTAGTTCACCCCGGTTTTCAGCGCCGCCAGCTTAAAATATTGCTTGGGAAATTGACCCATGAATTAAATATAACAAGTGTCGCCACATAATGCTGAGTGAATGAAGACCCATACGTATCGATATCGTCGATGCCTCACTACCGCACCCTAAATGTTAAGATTACATAATAATGAAATTATAAGTGTAAGTTGGTGATGGTTCTGCGTGTGAGATTGATTAAATACGTTTCATTTTCATTTTCAAAATTCGTAGAATGTGGTAGAGCAAGAAGGTTGGAGTGATGTTTGTGTTCTGGTCGTGCGCAGGGTGCGCGTACGCGGACGAGACGCTGACGGCGGAGCAGGCGGTGCTGTGCGCGTACTGGCGCGGGCGCAGCATCGTGGACGCCAAGCTGCCGCCCGGCGCCATGGCGGCCGTCGGGCTCTCCTGGGAGGAGGCGGCGCGCCGCTGCCCGCCCGGCGTGGTGCCCGCCTGCCACAACTCGCAGGACAGCGTCACGGTGAGCCGCCGCGCCGCGCACCAGCGCCGGCGGTGCAGGGTGTTTGCCCGATCATTTGCGTATAATTTGATGAATACCCTATCATTGTTCCCTAAACTAAGCGGCTTTATCAAAATATTATATATAAAAGAAATCGTAAAAATCGGTCAAAAATATATTAATACAGTTACAATAAAACTAAATTACTAAAACACAATCTGATATGAATGTCGATGAGAGCCGTTTCGGAGGAGTTCGACCACAAACACTGTAACACCCATTATAGACGAATAGACGGTTAAAAACTTTGAATGCCATGTAATTTACAGTTTTTCTTGCAAAGGCGGATTTCTTGTCGGGGCAGCAGCAGCAGACGTTCGACCCGAGGTGTCCGGAACCCTGTTTTACTGATGGTTCCTGAATTTTAAACACTATGAAAATAACTATAATAAACTAAGCGAGCTGTCTCAATAAGTTGTCACGAGCTGTAAGTTCTCTGATTTTCCTAACAGCATAAGCTGTCAAACTTAATTTACCTGCTAGTACTGCTATATGGGGACTCCGTTGCAAGTTTTTATCTATAGTTATCCCTAAGAAAAGCGCTTTATCTACGAATTCCAATCTCTCATCATTAAGAAATACACTAGATTCTACCTTTCTAACATAGGCAAAGTAAAACAAACACATTTAGTTTTCTTAGCATTGAGTAGCACATTGTTATTAAATAGTAAACCAATTAAGTACTCTACCTAGTGTGGCGTTTATCCTGCTGTATTCGGCGGAATGAACACGACTGTACTTTTATCGCTTTACGCGTTTTAGAATCCAAAAGCTTTAACCATAATTTTGTGTCCCTGTGTCCAGATCTCGGGCCCGCCGGCGTCCATCGAGAAGTTCGTGGAGCAGCTGTCGGCGGAAGGCGTGTTCGCGCGCCGCGTCAACAGCTCGGGAGTCGCCTTCCACAGCAAGTACATCGCCGCGGCCGCGCCCTCGCTGCGCGCCTCGCTGCTGCAGGTCGTCCCCGCGCCGCGCCCGCGCACCGTGCGCTGGCTCTCCTCCTCGCTGCCGCGCGACCAGTGGGACTCCGAGCTCGGTGAGTACCTCCCTGCCTCCCGGCCCTGCCCCCGCCCGACCCAGTGCCCTTACCTCGTGCTTGTTGCAGCCAAGCTCAGCGACGCGGCGTACCACGTGAACAACATGCTGTCACCGGTGCGGTTCGCGGAAGTCTTGCGCGACGTGCCAGAGCGCGCGCTGGTGGTGGAGCTGGCGCCGCACGCGCTGCTGCAAGCCGTGCTGCGGCGCGCGCTGCCCGGCGCCGTGCACGTGCCACTCGTGCGCCGCGACGCCGCCGACCCCCTGGCGCACCTGCTGGCCGCCGTGGGCCGATTGTACGCGGCGGGTGCGCAGCTGCGCGTAGCGGCGCTCTATCCGCCCGTGGCTTGGCCCGTGTCGCGCGGGACGCCCTCGCTGGCCTCGCACGTGGGATGGGATCACTCCGCCAAATGGAGCGTTCCTAACTTTAAGAGCGGTCCCCGAACTACAGAGGACGTAATCGAGTTCAATCTCGCAAAATCTGAAGAGGCCTTCATAGCCGGACACAATATTGATGGCCGCGTACTCTTTCCTGCTACTGGATATCTGGTTATTTTTTTTTATTGCTGGTAGATGAAATTCGCATGTATTAGGATGAAACGAAATAACGTGCGTGTTCTGCAGACGCTGGTGTGGCGCACGCTGGCCAAACTACACAACCTAAAGACCGAGGAGGCGGCTGTGGTGCTGGAAGATGTGAAGTTCAGGCGCGCCACTGTGGTGCCGCGCGACGCACCGCTGCGGTTCCTGGTCACGTTACTGGGCGGTACGGGCCAGTTCGAGGTGTGCGAGGGCGGCGCCGTGGTGGTGACGGGCCGCGCGCGCCTCGCCACTGACCCCGCCGCCGAGCGCCTGCCCGCCGCGGCGCTCGGCGGCGAGCCTGCAGCTTCTACCGACTCTGACCTGCTGCCGCTCGACGAAGACGACGTGTACAAGGAGCTCCGGCTGCGCGGGTACAACTACCAAGGGGTGTTCTGCGGCATCAAGGCGTCCGACGCGCGTGGCACACGCGGCGAACTCACTTGGGACGACAACTGGATCTCGTTCATGGACACGATGCTGCAGTTCGGCATCGTCGGCATGGACACGCGCGAGCTGTACCTGCCCACGCGGCTGCAGCGTGCGCTCATCGACCCGGCGGCGCAGCGCGCGGCGCTGGCGGCGGCGGCGGGCGGGCGCGTGCCCGTGCGCCTGTGCCGCGTGCTCGGCGTCACCGTGGCCGGCGGCGTGGAGCTGCGCGGCGTGAAGATGTCACTCGCGCCGCGCCGCACCAACGTGCAGGCTGCGCCCAAGCTGGAGAAGTACGTGTTCGTGCCGCTGGACGAGGCGCGCGTGGGCACCGCGGACGCGGGCCGCTCCAAGCGCCTGGCGCTCGCCGGCCTGCTGCAGCTGGTGCTGGAGAACCTCTGCGCGCCGCGCATGCGTCTGGCCGAGCCCGCGCTCGCGCGCCCCGCCTTGGCGCTACTGCTGCCGCACGCAGTGCAAGGTAAAGTTTGATTTTTTGTAAGCGTCATGTGGAAGTAATAATCTAGACAAGTTTAAAAATCGCCCTTATCGCAGTGGATGCGAAAAGCACAAGACCGGTCTGAGTGGAGAGCCTCGGGGGAGGCCTATGTCCAGCAGTGGACGTCTTTCGGCTGACATGATGATGATGATGATGATGACTTAAACTAACTTAAAGTGGACCATCATACAAAACACGTTAATTATTCAGCGTGATACGGCCCTCTTCGTTTATGAATACGACACGCACGTGGCCAGTTTTTATAAATAGGAGAGGAGAGCCTTGGGGGAGGCCTATGTCCAGCAGTGGACGTCTTTCGGCTAACATTTACTTGTGGGAGGACCTTGTGCAGTAGGGTGTGTCATGCGTACCTATGGAAAAAAAAACTTTATTTTTTTGTTCATCTCATAGAAATCAAAAGATGCATTGAGATCTAAAATAACAAAATATTTAACAAAAATAGGTTTTTTTAGACATCTTTGGCTCACTCAATTGAGAGAGAGATTTTTGGATATCCATAGTAAGAACTTAAAATAAATATTTCAGTTCCTAGTATAACACACTCTTTTAACACCAGTTAATCGGGTTCGTATCCCACAAATAACTTTTTAACTTGGGAAATTACATTAATAGCACAAAATAATCAAACAAGCATTCTTATCATTAAACGTTTCAACTGCGTGCGTTAGGAGACATGTTTTATTGATTACATCAAAACATGTCAACTTTTTATGTTTTTCTTAAACAAGACCAACATTAAATATAGTTTATGTATTAACTATACAGTAATTTAAAAAAAAACAGATTCAACCAACCTCGTATTACTCCAATTTTACCAAACTTCAAGGTCAATGAGCGAGCCAAAAGTACTAATAATTTTAAATCTGTAAATGCAAATCTTAATTACACTTAAAAAAGGAACTTTTGAGTGGTATTACGTCTCGAATTTCACAGTATAAAAAAAATGACACACCCTATTGTGCAGGGTCCGTCCGGGTTGGTACCACCATCTTATCCATTAACCTACCGCCAAGCAGCAGTGTTCTCATCGTTGTGTTCCGGTTTGGGGATAAGACAGCCGGTGAAATGACTAGCATAGAGGCATTCCATCTTAGTCCTCAGGGTTGGCAACGCATTTGCAGACTTGTGAATGCGAATGTCTATGGGTCGCAGTTTCCACTTACCATCAGGTGGCCTGTGTGCTCGTTTGCCTCCCCAAGCTATAAAAAAAAAGATGATGATGATGGTGATGAATTTATTTAGATGACATAATCCAGGCCTCGAACATACGAACGACGTTAGCGCGGACGGATTCGCGGGCAAACGCTAGTTTAGTATAATATTGTTTTGTTGTTTTCCGGGAGCTACGACGCTAGAGACATACACACAGAAACACACTGGTACATGTGTTATGTGTTAAGTTTATAACAACCTCCTGTTCGCGTCGGGAAACTACAGTTTTCGGTGTCTTTCCTAACTCAATTGGTATGTAAAGAAAGAGTAAGGGTAAAGTAGGGGTGAAAGTTTGTATGCAAGGCATTTTATACGTCAAAATGTTGTATTAAGGCTACTTATTATATTTATTAGGCTATCAATTTAAGCGTGTTGAAAATAAATTCCTAATGGGGGGTTACAGAGAAGGACATTTTTAAGTTACTTTGATAAAAAAATTCAATGAGATGTTTGAAAATTGGTACCTTAAATACGTTATTTTGGAAGTCTTGGAAGTGATGAGAACAGTATTAATATTTTTAACAAAATTCCTTAGGTATTCTCCGCATACGAAGTCAGCGCGGAAAGCTAGTTGTTTAATATAATTCGAATTTATTTTTTTCAACTCTGCTAGGAATTATTGCCATTTATTGATGCTCTGGTTTTGGGTAGCCAACATCACCTCGACGGACCGGCCAAAATGTTTTCGTCATCCTCTTTACTGATTGGTTGACGAGATTGTTTTCCATCATTCGTAAATGCTTTACAGTGACGTTGATAGACCACAATCTAATAAATGTCACACTTACGACCATGTTCGAGTTTTCATTAAAACCGCTACTAAGTACATAGTAATGAAAAATAATGGTAGTTTCACACGTTTCACACAAAAAGATTTGAAATCTGAATCTGAATCCGATATCACTACTTTTGGTGGTACCTACATGGGAACTTGGTCTAATATAGCTTTGGTTTTTATGGGATTTGTGTTTTACCCGGCAGTGCTGGATTCGGAGCCGCTGGTGCGCGTGGAGGCGTCGCTGGCCGCCGGCGCCGGCGCCGCGCGCTACTCCGCCGCCGTGGCGCCGCTGCGAGTGAAGGTCTCGCGCGACACGCACGATTTATTTATTTTTGGTGTCTGTGAAGTGATGGTTATTATTATCGTGGTTATTTCATCAAATTAATTTGTGGCAGGTCACGGACAAGAAAGTGCTGGAATCCGACTGTGACCTGGTGCTGGACCAAGACGTGCTGACGCGGCACGGCACCGGCGCGCTGGATGTGTTATGCGCAGCTGTCGCTCCGGCTGGCTTTATGCTGCTTGAAGAGCCGCTGTGCGCTCTAGACGACCCGCCTGCGCGGGCGCTGCTGGAGGCGGCTAGCCTGACGGTTGTGGCGCGTCGGCGCGACGCTTTATGCGAATACCTGTTGCTGCGTCGCAAGTTCGCACTTCCTGCTGCTTGTGTCGTGGTGGAAGTGTGCGATGATAACTACGCGTGGATACATACACTGCGCGCCGCCATGAAGCGCGCAGAGAGTGAGCAGCTGCGCGTGTACGTGTGGGCGCGCGCCGCTGGCAGCGGCGTGCTCGGGCTGGGCACGTGCCTGCGCCGCGAAGGGGGTGGCGATAAACTGCGCGTCTACTACTTGCCGGGTGCCAAGGAGCCGTTTGATCCCGCTGCACCCGCATACCGCGCGCAGGTGCAGCTCGACCTGGCGTTCAATGTGCTGCGGGGTGGCGTGTGGGGCTCCTACCGGCACCTGCCGCTGGACGACCCAGCCGAGGTGCCGCTGCAACTGGAGCACGCTTACGTCAACACGCTCACCCGCGGTGATCTGTCCTCGCTGCGCTGGATCGAGAGTGACCTGCGCCACGCGCGCGCCGCACCACAGCGCGCCCGCTTTAATCTGTGCCACGTCTACTACGCCCCGCTCAACTTCCGCGATATCATGCTGGCTACAGGCAAACTACTGCCTGACGCGCTGCCTGGTGAGCTCGCCGGTCAGGTGGGTGTCAAGCAACTGTCGCGTCTCCCGGTGCCGTCACGCTCAGGTTTCGCATCACTCACGGTCTCCGTCTGTTGCAGGAATGCATCCTGGGGCTGGAATTCAGCGGGCGCTCGTCAGTCGGAAAGCGCGTCATGGGTATGGTGATAGCCAAGGGGCTCGCCACCACGGTGATGGCGGACGAAGGCTTAATGTGGGAGGTACCCGCGGCCTGGTCGCTGGAGGAGGCGGCTACTGTCCCGGTGGCGTACGCCACGGCGTACTACGCGCTGAGCGTGCGCGGGTGCATGCGGCGCGGCGACGCCGTGCTGGTGCACGCGGGCACGGGCGGCGTGGGCCAGGCCGCCATCGCCATCGCGCTGCACGCCGGCTGCACCGTGTTCACGACGGTGAGCTCAAGTGACAAGCGCGCCTTTCTGCTCGAGCGCTTCCCCGAGCTGCTCGCCGAGAACATCGGCAACTCGCGCGACTGCAGCTTTGAGCAGCTGGTGCTGCAGCGAACAAGCGGGCACGGCGTGGACCTGGTGCTCAACTCGCTGGCGGGTGCTCAGCTCCAGGCTTCGCTGCGCTGCCTGGCTGAGGGCGGCCGCTTCCTCGAGATCGGCAAGCTTGACCTGAGCAACAACACGGGGCTCGGCATGGCCGTGCTGCTCAAGAACACCACCGTGCACGGCGTTCTGCTGGACGCGCTGTTCGACGCGCGCGGCGACCACCCCGAGAAGGCGGCAGTGATGCGCTGCGTCACCGAGGGCATCGCGGCCGGCGCCGTGCGCCCGCTGCCCACCACCGTCTTTGCGGACACCCAGCTCGAGGCTGCATTCCGGTAAACCAAGTTCCACTCAGTATTGTTCAGTTGACATCAAAAATACGTTTGCATTTTCTTAATCCATACCCAACTAGCAAAAACATATCTTATAACGGCTAATATGTCCAAAAAATGGGTTCTTACAAAAGTCATATAGTGTCTATAAGACTGCATCTGGGCACAAATTATAAGAGCTTAAACGTTATACTTGCCATATTATTGTTTTATTGAAAGCTAATAACCCTTAAAAACTTTTTATTGTTGTTAGTATCAAGTATACTAAACTTATAATTACATAGTTAATGTTGTTTGTAAGAGCAGTCCCCTTATAATCGCTACTTTCATACATTTAATTAGTGTATTACACTTATTAATATCACATTAAAAAGTGTGAACCGGGAAGGGTACTTAATTGGTAAGTGATTTTATTATTGTTAAAAAACTGTGTGGGAAATCAACTGTAAGAGAAAGTCTAGTATCTATGTATGTAGGTAATTTAAAATGATCGCGCCTTGAAATGAAGGCATTGCCATGCAAATAAAATAGATTACTTATTTTGTTAGATTATTAACACTGCTGTTATAAGGGCAAAAGTATGCTACATACCGGTTATAAGGGATCTATCTATAAGGATTTTAAACCCTTATAAAAGCAATCTTTATTTAAATGCATTCTCCATTTTAAACGTAATTGGGGTCCCATGCTAGCCAAGTAGGTTAGGTAGAACCATTTAGTTAAGGATAGATTTGTGTAGATACATATTAGAAGTAGCCAAAACCACTTCTATGTATTAACACAGAGAAAAAGCAATAATATAAAGTATTAATTTACTATACCTAAAGACGTCACCTTCAGCACGTTTATAAAATACATATCATCATAATTAACTTGCGCTTGACTTATATAAGACTATTAGTATCCACAAAAGGCTTTAAGCAGCAAAATATTCAACCATTATAAGGGAAGTTTTACTTTCCTAATACATGTAAAAAAATGTACGTCACGGATAATTATAAAAATAATATTTTTTAATGTGCAGTTTGCTTAACGCGCTTAATTTTTTTAACCTCCCCTTGAAATGCTTAGATATTTTTTTTAAATACTCTGACCATAAGGTTACTTTTTTACTATTTTGGTACGGAATCCTAAAAAAAATTACATTAATTTAAAACCAGGCTAGGCAATAATCGGTCCTAATCTCAGCAAGTGCTGGGCAGATGTGCCTGACGCGGCGCTGATTTTCAGACTGGTCCGTAGAGACGGGCCGGTCGCGCACTGATTCCAGATACAATCATTGCCGCCTGGGGCCGCCGCCCTTAGGATTCGATATAATTAATAAAGGACATAATTTTCCATTTTTATACTGAAACAAGCTTTGTTGACATATCGTTATGGATTCTGATTTAAAAAAAGACCAAACGAGGGTATTCCGATGCGGACACCGTAACCCTCTTAATAACGGAACCCTAACTCGTGCAGTACAATACCACGTGAAGCAGCGGTTAGTTTTGGCCCTGACACCCGCCCGTTACGTCTCACCGCACTCTGTCCGCAGGTACATGGCGGCCGGCAAGCACATCGGCAAGGTGCTGGTGCGCGTGCGCGAGGAGGAGCCGGGCCGCGCCGCGTGCGCCGAGCCCGCGCCGCGCCTGCTGTCGGCGCTGCCGCGCACCTACATGCACCCCGCCAAGAGCTACGTGCTCGTGGGCGGCCTGGGCGGCGTCGGCCTGGAGCTGGCCCAGTGGCTCGTGCGCCGCGGCGCGCGCGTGCTCGTGTTCAACTCGCGCGGCGGCGTGCGCACCGGCTACCAGGCCTGGTGCATCCGCAGGTGAGCGGACTGCCCGCGACCCCGAGCCCGACCGAACATACCTTCACCTAGGATAGGTTCCGCCGTAGTCGGTTACTAAAATAAGTCTACGTGACAGATGGCGAGAGCAAGGCGTCCGTGTGTTGGTGTCAACGACGGACGCGACCATCGCGGCGGGCGCGCGCACCCTGCTGACGGAGGCGGCACGCGCGGCGCCCGTGGGCGGAATTTTCAACCTGGCCGCTGTGCTGCGTGACGCCTTGTTTGAGAACCAGACTCAGGAGAACTTCTGCACCGTCTCCAAGCCCAAGATTGATGGTCAGTACCCCGCCTAGGATGCACGCCCGAGCGCCGTCGCTGCGGGTGACACTGAGGCCGGTTGTTGTGTTGCAGGCATGCGCGCGCTGGACGCGGCGTCGCGCGAGCTGGCGCCCGAGCTGGAGCACTTCGTGGCGTTCTCGTCGGTGTCCTGCGGCCGCGGCAACCCCGGCCAGAGCAACTACGGGCTGGCCAACAGCGCCATGGAGCGGCTGTGCGAGCAGCGGCAGGCCGCCGGGCTGCCTGCGCTGGCTGTGCAGTGGGGCGCCATCGGCGACGTGGGGCTCATCATGACGGCCATGCACGGCGGCGAGGACACGGAGGTGGGCGGCACACTGCCGCAGCGCATCGCTTCGTGCCTCAACACGTTGGGCGCGCTGCTGGCGCTGCCGCACGCCGTGGCCTCCTCCATCGTGCTCGCTGACCGGCACCACGCGCAAGAGAAGCCGCCGCAGGGCCTTGTGCAGGCCGTTGCCAACATCCTCGGTACCTGTTTGTTTATCATTAAAAAATATTAAAGTATTCCATGGAATCTCCCTCAACAACTCTTTGCATCACTATGGTCTTCCGAATTTTGTTCTATTTTCAAGTTAGGAGGGCGCTCGTAACTGTGCAATAAGATTATTTGCTCGTTTTGTTTGTATTTTCCGCAGGCATCAAGGACCCCAGCAAGGCGTCGCCGACGGCCAGCCTGGCGGAGCTGGGCATGGACTCCCTGATGGGCGCCGAGGTAGCTCTCCTGCTGCAGCGCGGCTATGGCGAGCTGCTGGCCGCGCCGCAGGTGCGCGCGCTTTCGCTCGACCAGCTGCGCCAATTGGACCGCCAACCAGCCACCTCCAACGAATAAATCCATTTTTATTATGTACCATACAAAATTAATTCAGCCGTCATGGAATAAAAAAGTATTAAGTTTACCTTGTCATACCTTATTTTATCTGACCATATGGAATCTGTTTAGCCAACTTAAAAAAATCCATGTAACAGCTGTACGAGCACGCTCTACATTTATATTACGCTGACGACGCACCGATGCATGCGTCACTATAGTTTACCTAAGACATTTATTATAATTACTTTTTAGTGCAATAAACGTACTCAACTTGGACACACACATCTTTTACTTAACATTCCGTCCTCCTAACAAACAACCAATAATTAACATAAGTACATGTAGTATGGTCCTTCGAACCGGATTCGATTCTGTGTGATTTGTGTTTAACTGCAATAGCGAATCGGTTTGGCTGGCCTCCCGGAAGAGGGTCTCACCAGTCGAATTGAGAAGGCGCGCATATTGTGGTCAGATTACAATCATACGAGTCAGAACCGTACATCAACAACGTATTCAACAGATTTCAACATTACGAGTGATCCAAAACAATAAAAACAATGGAGACTTTGGCGAGACAAAGGATTATCAAGGAAGCAATCGACAAGATGAGGACTAACTTCAAGAAAGACTCCGCTAGTCGCAAAACAACTGACTACATAACATCGCGGGTGACAACCCTAAACGCCCTTTGGGATGAGTTTAGTGCTAATCACAACAAGCTACTACAAGCCGGAGTCCTACCAGAAGATCTCAGTATGTATGAAACAGTCAAGGTCACGTATGAAACATTTCTTCAACAGTTACAAAGCACCGAAACTGTAGTTGTAGCTGCCGCCGCCGCTACCGCTGACAAGAGCATGCCGTCACTGGCAGATGAGCTCTTCAGTCAGCAAAGTACTAACATGAGAGCATTCACACGCATGGTGAAGAATATCGACGAAATCTTGGAAAAGTGGGAAATCGAAGACAAGTTAAACATGTTACAGTCAAGATGGAAGGCGATTGATGAGGTCCATTGGAGGCTGGACAACATTTTCATAGGCTCTGACGTGGATTATGAACAGGAGTTTGCTCAACATGAAGCTAGTTACGAAGCCACCAAGAGGCAACTTCATAAAAAACTAAACGCTTCAGCACATCAATGTGTGTGGGTGACAGTATGGATGCTGTGAGCATGTTTGCGTAATCCTATAAGCTAGTAAACATGTATTAAAAAAAAGTCAGTCGCTAATAAATCTCCATCCGATATCCACGTCTTTCTGTGACAAAATCCCTACAACCTAAAGTGAACCTTAATCTAAAGAACATATGGTCGAACATCGAACCGGATAGTAAAGTGAGTTACGACGCTTTAACATGAGAACTAAACAATAGAGGAGGCGACTGGAATGCAGCAAATAAATATAAGTGCGAGCCGGTGACGAGTTGTTTACAAGAATATTATGCACCTTGAATAATTACTTAACTATCGGAGCTATCGAATAAAAGTTAATGTTTTAAGTAATTGCCTGCCTACGCACCTACCTATACTAAGTGTTTGTAATGACTACTTCGGAGCAATTGATAAACATATTGGAAAGTACAGCTGAACTGTTGACAAAGGTACAAGCTAATCTTAAGAAATGCCCCAAACAACGGCTTACGCGGGGTTACATAGAAACTCGATTACAATCAGTGCAGGAGTATTGGAGTACGTTTAAGAACGCGCACCACCAGCTTTTTAAAGTTGTACCTAAGGAGCAAAGAGCGAACATTCCATATTTAGTTAATGAAGACTTCTATGTGTATGAAGATTTGTACACGTGTGTTGCAACGTGGGATAGCCGTGGCGGAGATGGGAGAGATGGAGAGAAAAGCGTGCGTCTTCGTTGGTGTATAATTTCAAAGAGAAAGACAAACTTAAGCTACTTCTATTTATAGGTTCCTACACAGCGACCTCTCTGGGTGAAGTGGTGAACTACCTTAAAAGCTAGTTACATAAAATCGATACAACCCTTCCAAGCCATCTAGCGGATACCTCCAGAGTTGTCTAGATGGCGCTGTTCTACAAATGAACAACGTGCATAAACGCTGATCTAAAGGATTTTTTATTGAGTTATACTACACTGTCGGTACCAGAGTCAGGCACAGGAGTTGTCGTTCAGAACAGACATAGCGACGGGTTAGTTAAGTTACCGAGAATAAATTTACCGTCGTTCGCTGGTGTTTATGAGGAGTGGCCGGCGTATCAAGATTTATACACCTCGCTAGTGCACGACAACGCATCGCTCAGCAAGGTTCAGAAGTTACACTATTTAAAAAGTACACTCACTGGGGAAGCGGAGTCTTTACTGAGACAGGTACAAGTAACCGAGAATAACTATGATCAAGCATGGCTCACGCTAAAAACACGATATGGAAATAAACGAATTATAGTGAACTCCATTTTAAAAAGGCTGTACATGCAGAAAAAAAACGCCTCGCAAACTTCTTACAACATAAAGTCGTTGTTAGATACCACGAAGGAATGTATTAATAGTTTGAAGAATCTAGAAATTTCAACCGACTCTTGGGATCCTTTAATTATATTTCTGGTCGTACAGAAATTGGACCCAGAGACGAATAAAGACTGGGAGCAGTTTTCGTACCAAGAAAGTTCAGACAATCTACCGATCTTCGAAGATTTAAGTACTTTTCTAGAAGCTAAATTCAGAACACTGTAACTTGTCGCCCCACCAGCAAGAATCTTCAAACCCAAAGAGTATACTGTACACGTCTCTACGATGAATAATAACAAACCAAGATGTTGTACAATGTGCAATGAGGATCACACCACACGTTATGCCACTGCAGGGAGTTTACGAAAATGCAACTTACAGAGAGATGCCAGTATGTCAAGAACAACAACTTGTGTTTAACTGTTTGGCTCAAGGACACGCTGCCAGAAAATGTCATCTCAACATGTCCTGTCGCATATGTCATAAACGTCATCACACACTCCTTCATCAATCAACTCCGATGACGTCATCAAATCAAGCTGATAATGTTCAAGCCCATTACCATCAAACAGAAGAGACTCAAGAAACCACGGACACGGCGGCGTCGGAGATTGAGCTGTTGTCTCACTTCACAGCTTGTTCGGCGACCGCACTATTAGCTACGGCTCTCGTGCCAGTAAGGGATAACACTGGCCGGCTTACTGTACTCCGCGCCTTGGTTGATCATGGTTCCCAAGCTACGTTCATTAGTGAGAGAGCCGCTCAGAAATTACAACTAAAGCGGACATCTGTAACCGGCACTATCACTGGAGTTGGATCCTCAACCACTGCGGTGAAACATGCTGCGCAAGTAGAACTCTTATCAAGACACGACACAAGTTTTCATTTAAAAGTTAAATTATATATTATGGGAATATAGGCTTGTAGTAATGTTAGGCGATGGGCTTGCAACCTGTCACTAATACGCTGGTAAACATCTTAGCCTGATTTTGCAAAATGTGGTTACAGAATTATCAACAAGTTTTTAAAGTTGTTGGTAATTCTGTAGCTCTGCCTACCCCACTCTGGGAATGAAGGCGTGAGTTTATGTATGTATGTTATGTATGTATATAATTATTATGTTACGCGGCTCACTACCCAATTACCATCACGGACCATTTCTGCAAGCACCTGGCCTTATCTACAAGGGCTCATTCTAGCAGACCCAAGCTTTAATCAACCTGGGCAAGTAGATATGTTGCTTGGTGTTGACGTATGCGCCCAAATTATGAAGAGTGAAGTAATCAAGGGACCCCCGGGCACTCCATGTGCTCAAAATACCAGCCTGGGTTGGATCTTATTTGGGAATGTATAAGTTGATGGGTTCAGAGATGAAGTTATAGTTATGCATCTAAATCTCGATCTAGATGATATGTTAAAAAGAATGAGGGAGCACGATCAAGAAGAAAAGAAAAACCCAACAGCAGATGAAAGAAAATGTGAAGAACTTTACCAAGCTACCACAACCAGATCTAAAGACGGACGATATATTGTCAAGTTACCAGTGAAGACTGAGATGCCTTTATCAACACAAGGAAAAACAAGAGACATTGCGTTGAGAAGATTATATCAATTGGAAAGAAGATTTAAGCAAAACCCCATCCTACACAGGGAATATGTATGTATGTATGTATGTAAACACTTTATTGTACAAAAGAACAAACAGAACAATACAATTAATATAAAATATGTACAAAGGCGAACTTATCCCTTTAAGGGATCTCTTCCAGCTAACCCTTGAGAGATTGAGAAGAGTGAAAGGTTGTGCAACGAGTAAACAAGTGTACAAGAAGAAGAATATAACACATTAAGTAACCAATAAAACTTATATAAATAAAATTAAAATAAAACTACATTCAAATACCTACATAAATAGATACAGAAATATATAGTGTGGTAGTGTGTAGTGTGGTATTAGTTGTGTATTTATGTGAAGGTTATGGAAGAATACGTGGAATTAAATCATATGCAAGTGGTACCATCACATGAAATGAACAATCCAGCTGTATACCTATTACCTACCACATCATGCGGTGGTTAGAGAAGAAAAAGAAACCACAAAACTAAGAATAGTGTTTAATGCTTCACAAAAAGGGAACGACAATGTGTCTCTCAATGACGAATTGCTAGTTAGACCGCAATTACAAGACGATATCAGAAGTGTCATAATGAGATGGCGAACAAAAAAGGTATGTTTTGTTTCTGACATTCAAAAAATGTACCGTCAGATCATTGTTACGAAGGAAGACAGAGATTTGCAAAGAATACTGTGGATAGCTGATCCTGATGAACCAGTGAAGGATTATCGACTTTCAAGGGTGACCTTCGGGACTGCGTCTGCAGTCTGCACCATATATTGCTGTTCGAACTTTACATCAAGTTGCTGAAGATGAAGGCACGATAAATCCCGATGCTGCAAAAATGATAACGCAAGACTGCTATATGGATGATCTTATGTCAAGAAAAGACACACTAGAGGAAGCTATAAGGGTAGCCAAGGACATAACAACTATTTTACAAAGGGGTGGATTCGTGCTGCAAAAATGGTGCTCCAACAGTGCTGAGTTCCTAAAGCAGTTTAAACCTACTGAGATCAGCTCTCACGTCAATCTTGATATAACCATAGATGGCACTACACGAGCGTTGGGCTTACGTTGGAATATGGGAAAGGATATGTTCCATTATAGCTTAAATTTACCTGCTTTACCGGACAAAATTACTAAAAGAACCATACTAGCAGATATTCAAAGACTTTTTGACCCACTAGGATGGCTGGCCCCGTCTATATTACTTACAAAATTACTAATACAGAGGCTATGGCTGCAAGGTATGACATGGGATGAAGAAGTTGGGACTGCTATAGCTGAGGAATGGACTAATTTACGAGAAAGTTTCAAACACCTACATGATATTGCAATTAATAGATGGTTGCACACAACTGAAAAAACAGTTGACAACGTTTCGATTCATGGCTTCTGTGACGCGTCAAATCTCGCCTTTGCCGCTGTAGCTTATTTGAGAGTTCGTACAACAGGTGGAGACGTAAAGACAACAATTATCGCTTCTAAAACACGAGTAGCATCTACGAAAGCAAAATCTCTTCCTCGATTAGAGTTGTGTGGTGCGGTACTACTGGCTGGGCTTCTAAAACAAATACGTGAAGCGATGAACATTCCATCCAGTCAGATATTTGCATGGACAGATTCCACAATCGTCTTATCTTGGTTATTCGGAGACCCTGCAAGATGGAATACTTACGTGAAGAACAGAGTTGTCGAGATACTGGATTATGTTGGCAATCATAAATAAATAAATAAAATAAAAATAAATTCCACCAAATTTCGTTCAATCACAGGAAAATCCAGCCGACATAGCCTCGCGCGGTCAACACCTCTTTAACCTAAAAACGAACGAAATTTGGTGGAATGGCCCAAGCTGGCTTTTTGAAGGAGAAATTGCATATAGTAGACCGAAGAACATAATGACAACTCTGGAATGTAAGGAAGTTATACAATCAAACCTAAAGATTAAAATTGATGATAATCGGATCAGTAAAAGATTAGAAATATTTGACGACTTACCGGAAATGACGAGTGGAATAGCCTACTGTAAAAGGTTTCTTAAAGGAAAACACCTGAAAAATAAAAGTGATATTATTAATACAACAGAATTGGACGAAGCTTTAAAATCATGTATACGGATAACACAGAGCGCATCGTTTCAAAGGGAAATCGAAGACCTGAAATATAAAAAAAGAGTTACGAAAGATAGTAAATTACAATCGGTACAACCTTACCTGGATGAAGATGGTATCCTCAGGGTGGGCGGTAGACTACATCACGCTGACTTAATCAAGGATGAAAAACACCCTATAATTCTAGATCATGATACTTACCTCTCTACACTTATCGTGGACGAGGCTCACACTAAGACACTGCACGGTGGGCATCAACTGATGCTAGGATACTTACGCTCAAAGTACTGGATCCTGAAAGCAAAAAAGGTTGTCAAGTTAAAAGTAAAGAAATGTTTGATATGTGCCAAACAAAACACTGTAGCAAGATCACAACTGATGGGTGACTTACCGCGTGCTCGGGTTACTCCAGCAAAACCTTTTTTGCACAGTGGTGTTGACTTTGCTGGTCCCTTCCAAGTTTTAATGTCTAAAGGAAGAGGTGTTAAGACCAACAAGGCGTACATAGCAAGGCGTACATAACACTACTGTCAAGGTGATAACTCCCCATAGAAATAAACCCATTAAGCCATGAATTACACAGGGACTTATATCATGTATTCGCAAAAGGGATAAATTATATAAAAACTTCAGAAAACACTCGGATAATTTGACACTAAAGCATGATTACATAGAGTATAGACGAATTTGTAACTTATTAATTAAAAAAGTAAAAGCAAAATACTATAGCGACAAGTTTGAAAAAGCAAAAAATAATTCCAAATTAATCTGGTCTACAATCAATGAGACTACAGGAAGGAAGAATTTCAATAATAAGAATATCCAGGAGCTCTTAGTGGGGAGTGAAATTATTAAGATGCCGGTTCAACCACTTGCGGCTGCCAATGCTTTCAACTCCTATTTCACAAGCGTAGGTCGAAATTTAATTACTGAACATCTTAAGCATCTTAAAATTTCGGAAACACAATTGTCGGATGAACTAAAATTTACCTACCAAATGGACACATCTTTATACTTCAAACCTACATGCATAAAAGAAGTAAATTCAATAATTAAGTCACTCAAAAACAACGATTCCAGTGGACTCGATGGCTTCACAGGAATCACACTGAGAACTGTATCGGAATGCTTGGTGCGACCGCTGGTATATGTCATTAATTTAAGCTTAAAATCAGGTACGTTTCCTAAAGCATTAAAAACTGCGAAAGTTATTCCGATTTTCAAAAAAGGGAATGCAACAAGTTTGTCTAATTACCGCCCGATATCTCTTCTATCATGTGTCTCAAAAATTTTTGAAAAGGTTGTCAAAGCCAGACTTTGTTCTTATATGGATAAAAATAACTTACTCTCAAAGTACCAATATGGATTTAGAAAGGGACTTAGCACTTCTGATGCAATTGCTCAGTTGACGAATTTTGCTGTAGATCATACAGATAGGGGATCTAAGGTGTTGTCTGTTTTTATAGACTTGGCGAAGGCATTCGACACCATTTCGCATAAAATACTCCTAAAGAAATTGGAGACATACGGTGTCGCTGGCAGGATGTTGAAGTGGTTCGAAAGCTATCTGTCTGATAGGAAGCAGCTGGTAGGAATAGGTGATATTGTTAGTGAAGAGAAACATACTGACTTTGGTGTGCCGCAGGACAGTGTACTGGGCCCATTACTATTTAATCGGAGCCAGTTGTCACTTTGAACATAAAACATCGTAATGGTAACTGTTATTTGTTAAATCGTTAGTTGTTTACGTAACAGAAACGCTTGTTTTGATGACTGTTTTAAATGTGATTCCTTATAATAATTCGAAAGATGATTTTATGATTCGTTATTGTTTTGTTTTGACAACTTGCTTCGACTTAATTAGTTATTAGTTCTCATACGAATCTTGCGGATTGTTAATTTGTCAATTTGATTTTAAAGTAGCTGCTATTGTATTGTGATATGTTAACAGTAATTAATATTGGATTATTTAATTATTTGTGATATCAATTTTAATTAGAATTAAGGTCTTTTTAGTTTAACTATGGAGTAAACACGTGACGTATTTCCGCGCGCCAATGGACAGAGTTGTCGAGGAGTGGGGTTCCTGGAAGGGGCATGCCGAGCCGGGTATATAAACCCTTGTAACTGGTTCAGCAGGCAGTCCTCCTGCTGAACCGACTCCAACCCCACATCGAACCCCGTGAGGAACAATATGGCTTCCGCACTCACCACTCGACGACTCTGCAGCTCACGAGGGTACTGCACTACATGACCGATCGCTCCAACCGGAGAGAGTACTCGGTTGCAGTACTCCTCGATATGGAGAAGGCATTTGACCGAGTATGGCATGCTGGGTTGCTGTACAAAATGTCGACGTCCGCAGCTCCAAGGCGAATCGTCAAAATCCTGGCGTCATTCCTGGCCAATAGAAGGTTCGTGGTAGCCGTCGAAGAGGCTACCTCGCTAGAGCGCCCCGTTCTAGCGGGTGTTCCCCAGGGCAGCTGCCTGTCCCCCGCCTGCTACGCGCGCTTCACCGATGACATCCCGGTGGTCGGCGACGTCAAGCTGGGACTCTTTGCGGACGACGTGGCATACTATGTCGCGTCCATGAATGCCGCATTTGCAGCGAAAAAGATCCAGCGCACGCTTGACGTCCTGCCCGACTGGGTTGCCAAGTGGCGACTGTCGGTGAATGTCGCGAAGACGCAGGCCCTGCTCACCGGTCAAACCAAGCTCCCGAACCCGCTCCGTCTTAACGGCCAGGAAGTACCATGGACCAACGTGGTGAAGTACCTAGGCGTCACCATAGACAGGAGACTCTCTATGAAGGCCCATGTGGACGAGGTGGTGAGACGCACCGGATGGACGCTCACGGGCTCTACTAAGAGAGCTCGTAGAGAAAGACCCGAGAGAAGCCACCACCTCCATAGAGATCTCCTGTCCAAATGGACTTCACCCCAAACCCACGCCAGAGGAAGAAGAGGAATCCCACAAAGCCGCAGATAGGCCCACTTGAGCCCAGATGGCACTGACCACACCCAAGACCGGTCCGTAGTCACGGACCGCGATAGAAACCGCCTTAAAAGGGAAACATCCCTGAAAAGGCCTCCCCACACCCCACACACCAGGCGGTGTGTGAGACGACTCGACTGCTCAGCAGGCAGTCAAACTTACGGTTCGACTCAGGAGTGAGCTCCCCAGCTCCCGGCAAATCTGTCGGTTTACTCTATTTGGCCTCAGTGCCTATACACCTGTGCAGCTACATGAGTAGCCACTTGTTGTAATTCGTTACGCTGCCTTTCGGCATATCGTAACTCTGCCTTTCGGCATATCGTTACTCTGTCTTTCGGCATATCGTTACTCTGCCTTTCGGCATAGTGTTGTCCAGTCGTTACACTGTTACTCTGCCTCTCGCCACGCGGAATCTCGGCGTACCTCTAATCTGTCGTGCCCGTTGGGCCAGTCATTGTTTATAGTGCAATTAGATTGAATTGTTACTATTAAAGTTTGATTGTTATTATTATTGTAAATAGAATAATTAATTTGTTTGAAAATATAATCCTTCATTACATCACATCTTGATTTTTATTAAAATGGGAGAACGACCTGATGGTTTGCCTCCTGTCACACCCGATCCTACATATTTAAATGACTTCTGCTCCCTATTGCAATCGGACACCTGCAGGTGCATATGCTTTGCTGATGATACTGTAATTAGTTTTGTTGGTGAGTCATGGGATGAAGCGGTAGCTCGAGCATCTGAGGGTTTAAAATTGGCACAATATTGGTATGATCGGAACCTATTGACCCTAAACGTTTCTAAAACGAACTATTTATGCTTTTCTCTGACCAAATCAGGGCAGCCAAAGCAAAACATTCGTTTAAAAATTCATAAATGCCTGAACTCTACTGACAATAGTTGTAACTGTACAGAGATTGAAAAGGTAAAATCTATAAGATATCTAGGTATTGAAATTGACGAAAACCTGAAATGGGACCTTCATTGCCAGTATATCGCGACTAGGATTAGGCAAACTGCATATGTGTTTTTGGAGCTACGAAACATTGTGGATCAGAAAACACTTGAATCAGTGTACTATGCGTTGACCCAGACCCTGTTACTGTACGGAATTATAGCGTGGGGTGCATGCAGTTTGCAACTTATGTCAAAATTAGAAATAGCGCAGAAATTAATTCTGAAAATAATTAAAAGAAAACCAAGGCGTTTTTCTACGGAAGCAATTTACGAAATGACGCAAATGTTGGCCCCACGACAGTTATATGTGTGGCAATTAATAATGTACTTTGGAAGACACATTGAAGATATGGAGTTAAGAAATAATCCGGAAAACCTAAGAAATACACGATGTAAATATAAGATTCCATTTAGGAACAGTGCATCAGCACGTAAACACTTCTCATACATTGGGCCTAGACTTTATGGTAAACTGCCTCGGGAATTGCAAGAGCTGATGGAATTGCTGAATAACTCTAAAATGTCATTGCAATACAAGCCTTCGAATATAAAAAAAATAAATATTATAAATAAAAAAAGTAAAAAATTCATCTTGAGCTTCACTTTTTCTGAATTTAACAACTTCTACTTGGAAATATTTCCGTAATCATCAGATCATCAGATTATTGGCTTCTCCTGCATGGATTAACTAGTATCTACACAGTATCTCAAATTATTTACACATTGATAGCACTAGATGCAGCCGAATTACACTTTCTGCATGTTATATAGGTATAAGGAGTATATTATAATAATAAACCGATCGCTCTCTGAAATTACTGTCATAAAAATGTAACTAGCCCTGTCACAGGCCTCGGTCTTTTTGGGCTGTTACTGCACACTAGTCTTAAAACATTTGTCTGGATTAACTTAACATATATTTTATAAATAGTGAAATATTAGTTGCAAAATACTGCGCGCGCGTTGACGAACGACAACACAGTTTAATATTTCTCCGTGTAAATAATTAAATAAATCAAGTCCTGGCTAGTTCTACTGCTTAACTTTTGAGACAGTTCGGTACCTTAGTTTGTGTGCCTTGTTTTGTGAGAGTGGGTCGATTAAACCTCGCATCGTTTATGTGCTACAAGTGAAATATTGTTAAAACTCATAATTAGTGAATAACAACGAGTGAATCGCCAGTCGCTACCGTATGAATCACAGCCTGAGCCGCTTATCAGTTGCCCCGTCCCTCTTGCACTCGCAGGCGCTTTGATTGCGCTAGCTTGCTTGTGCATCGAATTTGCGAGGAGTGCGGGTAAGAATTGCTTTGCCACACGTATTAAGCAAAATGAGTGCTTGCAAGGTTTGCAATAGATCGGTGTCCGACTCCGGCGCTTTATTATGCTCACGCAAACCATGCACTAATCGCTACCACTACAAATGCGCAGGATTACCTTCTAGTAAGAAGCTTTCTCAGTGGATTTGCCCGAGTTGTGTTGCTGATTTCTGTGGTGCATGCAATGAGAGCGTGACGGGTACAAAAAGCTCAGTATGCTCCGAGCCGACTTGTGTGGGTGCATTTCACAACTTATGTGTCAACCTGGACGTCAACCGGGCTACACCAGCAGGTTGGAAATGCCCAAATTGCATGGCGAAGCTACCGAAAGGCGATAATAACGACACACCCGTAAAAGCCACTAATGACGCCGGCAATGTAATTTCTAAAAAAACAGTGATGACTGCGAAGACGCTTCAACAGTCTACGCCCCCCAACCCGCTGGTTGCTTCTTCTTCTAAACCTCCCGGGCCGCTACCCCCGCAAACATCAGACATTGAAGCTAAGTTTCAATCACTGATCATAAAGTGCAACGAGAATTTAAAACAAGAGTTAACACAATTGATACGATCAGAAATTGGACTAGCGTTAACTTCGTTTCGGGAGCAGATAGCGCAAAATCTTGCCCTGTTGGAGTGTAAAGTTGAAAAAATCAACCAACTTGAAAGTGATTTGGCGGAGTCCAAGGCGCGTATATCGGAGCTCGAATCTCAGTATGATTCACATCAACAGTGGCTTAGAATGAACAATTTGGAGATTTCAGGCATTCCAGAACTAAAAAATGAGTCCCTTACCAACGTAGTGCTTCGCGTTGCGGAAGAAGCCGGCGTGAGCTTGCGCGAAGCCGACATAGAATTTGCCAATCGAGTGAAGCCAGTCCAATCCACCGGTGGCCTCCCAAAAAACATCATTGTCAAGTTAAAGCAACGAAACCTCAAAGATAACATCATCGCTGGCATCCGTAAGCGTAGAGGAATCTCGTCCAATGACATCGATATAAGTGGCGTGCCGAGGAGAATCTATGTAAACGACCATTTAACGCCTAGAAATAAGAAACTTCTTAAGGAATGTAAGGAATTGTGTAAAACAAAAAACTTCAAATATTGTTGGGTAAAAAACTGCAATCTTTACGCTCGAAAGAGCGACACGAGTCCTTTCATTCTTATAAAAACACAATTAGATCTCCAAAAAATTATATAAAATATGTATTTATATCTAAATCTAAATATGGCGTCACTGACGCCTCTAATGGACAATTTAAGTCTATAACAGTTCACTTTTTTGTATGTTACAGTATGTTACGTTACACACCTTTTAACCTTGTTTTTTGCATTGTACACACTTACTCACTTACCAACAGTACCAACTCGCTCTCAAAAACTTCTCTACATTACTTTAATAGTCTTATTTATACTGCCGATCCTTTCCAAAATGTTCCTTGTTTATTTATTGATGTGGCACTTATCACCTTAAATATCTTACTATCACATACTTGGCTCATTACATACGTTAATCCTCTTCATGAATAAATGTCTAAGGGTTTATTATCAAAATACTCGCGGCCTTAGATCTAAAACTCAGGATCTATATCGTAATATCTCTAATTCTAGTTTTGATATCATTATTATTACCGAAAGTTGGTTGTGCGATGGCGTTCTTGACTCTGAATTATGTGACGATAGATATGAAATATTTAGACTCGACCGCGATAGACTTACTTCAGGTAAGGCTGATGGTGGCGGAGTCATGATTCTTGTTCTGCGATCGCTTTGTGCGTTCTCGAGACCCGAATTTACTGTCCCAGGCACAGAGTGCCTATGGGTGACTGTACCTTCTCGTTCATTGCATGGCTCGTCGTTTAACTTAAATATAGCTGCAGTGTACGCCCCACCGGGTAGAAACCTACCTACAGACATAACCAACATTATTTCCAGCGTATCTTTAGCCAGCACTGTTGATGGTGAAGCCCATTATCTGGTTGCCGGTGATTTCAATTTACCGTGCGTTAAATGGACTTACAATGGCCCTCTGCACTTGCGGAAAGGATCTGCTGAAACACAGGAGGCAGCATATAAATTGATTAATGAGTTTAACTATTTGGATCTTCGCCAACATAACACCATTACTAACACCAGTGGTAACACCTTGGACCTTGTTTACAGTATTTTTTCTCTTGATACACGAATATCGCCCAGGCCCTTGATTAAAGAAGATATTTACCATCCATCACTTGAAGTCAAGGTTACGGACATCTTCTCTGTCCCGCTTATAGAAGCAAAAGTGCTTAAGTATTCCTTCCGGAAAGGTAATTATGACTCTATTTCTAGTTATTTCAACGCAACGAATTGGTTTGAGCTCTTTACTGGTATGTCAATTGACGAAGATGTTCAGTTATTCTATGACGTAATTCATAAAGCTATCCAAAATTTTGTGCCACAAAAATATATTAATAATTACAAAAACAGGTACCCCGCGTGGTATAGTAAAGCGCTCATTAAAATCATAAAAGAAAAAGCTAATGCCCATTCCAAGTGGAAGCTTTATCATAATCCACGTGATTATGCAGAGTTTTCCTTGTTGCGCAAGCGACAAAAAATTATAGAAAATGGATGTTATAAAAATTATATTATGAATATCCAATCTGGCATTAAGTCTGATCCAAGGCTCCTCTGGACTTTCGTTAAAGCTAGACGTAAGACGTCCTCGTATCCTAGGTCTATTGAGCATGATGGTGTAATTTTCTCTGATGGTCCCGGCATTTGTGATGCATTTAATAACTTTTTTGAATCTATGTTTCAATCTCCAGCTCCCTCTTATCCGGATAAACCTTTGGCACCGCCTTTTTGTGATGACGGAAGCATAATTAGTTCAACTCAAATTAGTCCTGATTCTGTCCTTAAGTGCATTAAAAGCTTAGATGTTAACAGCGGCGCAGGTAGTGACGGCTTACCGTCGTTTTTCATTGTACACTGCGCAAAAAGTCTCTGCCTACCTCTTAGTATATTATACAATAAATCTTTATCGTCAGGATTATTTCCCGCTAAATGGAAGGAGGCACACATTTTACCTATACACAAAAAGGGCACCAAAACGAAAGTTCAAAACTATCGGCCTATTTCGATTTTAAATGTGTTTGCTAAACTTTTTGAAAGGACGGTGCACGAGGTAATATATCCGGTCTTATCCAGAGGCATTCCTCCACAACAGCATGGTTTTTACAAGTATCGATCCACGACTACCAATCTTGTAGAATTTGTTAATTTTGTTCTACGCAAAATGGATCAGCGCAGGCAGGTTGATGTGATCTACACCGACTTTGAGAAGGCTTTTGACAGGGTAGATCACATCATTCTGCTTCGCAAATTATATCGGTTGGGGCTAAGAGGTGACTTGTTTAGATGGATTAAGTCTTATATTTCCAATAGGCAACAAGCAGTAGTTCTAGGAGGTTACAAATCCAACTTCATATCTATTCTGTCCGGAGTGCCCCAAGGGTCAATTTTAGGCCCGCTACTATATGTAGTTTACCTTTACGACATCTACACAGTTTTCAGCAATTCACAGTTTCTTTTATTCGCAGATGATAAAAAAATATTTATTGACGTAAACAAGGTTGAAGACTGCCCAACGCTTCAATATGATCTTAATCGATTATCGCTATACTATAAAGATAATAGAATTAATATTAATAAATCAAAGTGTGTACAGATTTCTTTCACACGTAGTCCTCATCCTATTCATTTCGTCTATACCATTGATGGGCATCCTCTGGAACGTGTCTCCTCAACACGCGACTTGGGATTAATCCTCGACTCTAAGCTTACGTTTGAGAAGCATGTTGAAAACGTAGTTAACCGTGCATACAGAAGCTTGGGTTTTGTCATGCGCGTATGTAAACCATTTAAAGACGTCTCTTGTTTAAAAGTGGTGTATGCTGCTTACGTTCGTAGCACTCTAGAGTACGCCAGCACAATCTGGTCACCTCAATACATTACATATATTGAAATGGTTGAGCGTATTCAACGAATTTTTATTAGACACCTTAATTTTATATCAAAAGAGAGGAACCTCAGTTATGAGTCAGCCTGCAAGCGGTATGGCCTGCTTGGCTTGCACGAGCGTCGGCAACTATCGGACATGAGCCTGCTGCATGACATTGCCAATGCCCGGTTAGACAATCCAGCGCTTACTGCGGAACTTACATTTAATACGCCAATCTTTCGTACTCGTCACTCTAACAGTATACTGTTTCAGGTCCCTTTCGTTCATACTAAATATGCCCTAAATTCCCCAATGTTACGTTTGGCCAATTTGTATAACAAAAAGTTCAACCATTTGGATCTATTTTTCCAGTCTAAAACATCTTTCAAATCAGCAGTTGTTAAAAGTTTCCGTTCGTGAGCCTCTTTCTCTCTCTCACACACACACACACACACACACACACACACACACACACATACACACACACACACAATATACGACCACAGTCGCATCACGCATCTATTCTGTACGTAACTGTAACGATCGTCTTAATTTACTTACTACTAAACTACTTGCATGTATCTGTAGTTGTTGTTCTTTATTCATTGCTCGTTGGTGGATGTCTGTAATTGGCACTATTCTCTTGTTAATTTACTGCTTTTATGAATTGTAATGTGCTGTTGATATCCTTAATAAATAAATAAATAAATAAATAAATAAATAAATAAATAAGAGTGGTTGAATAAATAAATAAATAAATAAATAAAATAGCAATTTTTGTATGCATGTGCACCAAAGCCATGCACCTTGAATTGGTAGGAGATCTCACATCGGAATCATTTATTGGCGCCTTTAGAAGATTTGTGGCAAGGCGTGGAAGATGTGCTCACATTTGGAGCGACCAAGGAAGAAACTTTGTCGGAGCCAACGAGGATCTGGCTAACGCTTGGGCTGAGGTAAACATGCAGTTCGACGGACCTATTGCCGAATCACTAGCAATGGACGGCACTCAATGGCATTTCATACCAGCTTACAGCCCACATATGGGAGGATTGTGGGAGGCAGGTGTGAAGTCTATGAAGTACCACTTGAGAGTGTGCGTAAGCGCTTGAACAGGACAGACTCTTTGTCAGTTAGCTCCGCAGAAATAAATCTATAATCGCTTAAATAGTGACTTACTAGTAATGAATATTGTGTCTTTCGATAATTTAGTGACTGTGACATAACAACGTGAAAGGAAAACACAAGAAAAGTGATATAATTCCAAGTAAACCAGCAAACAACATTTCTGGATATCGTTGGCAAGTTTAAAATTCACGCACACTAACGGGTAAGTAATACGAGATATAAGAACTGATAATATAACACTCATAATATATACGCTCACTTTGCATAAACACGTTTAGTATAACGTTCACTGGATATAATGAACGGAAGATATAATTTCAAAATATCTATTTCCATAAAGTATAACGTTATTAATATATAATATCAATTTATATAACTATTAAAACGTATAACGTTCATAACACCTAAGATTTAAAAGATATATTAATCAAATTATCTAACATCAAAAAACATAATACACGTATAGTATAATTAATTAACAATCAACCTTACCTTACTAACTTTACTGGCAGCACAGCAGTCTGAATTTTCTGAGCAGAAAAATTTTTTACCTCGAAGCAAAGCTCCCGCCTAGGCCTTCTAACCTAACCTAACCAAGTCGGTTCTGACCTGATTCGTCATGCTCGTGGCATTTTCTGGTTATTTAAAACATATTACAAGCAAGACCGTTCTGGTAGACTCGAGTTCATAAATATGTGTACACTTTAGTACCTTGTCTATTTATTTTATGAGACCGATTGAGTATAGCATACGATATTAGATCTTATAATCCTTATACTAAAAGATATTATGTATTATGATCGCTATATGTCATGTATGTTATACGAACTGAAATTAGTCATTGTGAGTGTTATATTAAAAAATATTATATAAAATGAATATTATATGACTTGACCGTTATTCCTTATAAAAATATTGATTTTGTTATTATAGCTAACGTTCATTATATCTCGTAAACGTTAGTAACATGAAAATAGTTATTATGTAGTTATATCTCGTGGGACGCACCCCACACTAACACACTTCTTATTCAACGCTCTGAGCGTTTGACCAATAAAGGCTGAGGTCAATAGCTTCAATGACACGCCCACCAAGTATGGCAATCAACTGATCACTAATTTCGCACGCATACGCAAGAGCCGCTTGGCTAAGCGGAAGGTTACCGGTACATGGATCACGAGGAACCGAGTTCGATCCCCGGAATTTAGTCAACGTAAAATTTCTTTTTTTATGTTTATTTACGCTGGTCTGACTTGTTTAGTAATATGAATAACAGTAATAGATTTGTAAATGACCGAAAACGGGGTAACACAAAGAATAGCAAACGAGCAAGTCATTCTTACTCGCTCTCCAGTCACTCAGATACCTCCGACGGAGACTCGGAATTGTCTACAAAAACGTTGTTGAGCTTGCCAGATACTTTCAAATAATGCACACAACAGGCAGAAATGGAGGCATTGATAAGCAGGCTACAAACCGAATTAAATACTGCACATGCGGAGATTGAAAAATTATGTCATGAGATAACCGTCCTAAAAAAACAATTAAAAGAATTTGGAAATAAATAGTAGATTGTACAAAAAGTGCATAAAACGTACCATTTTACCCGAGACGTGCATATAGCCACCCGAGCCGGTACGGCGAGGGTGGATGGTCACGTAGAGGGTAAAATGGGTTTTATGCTCGAGTTTTACACTCTGCTTTTCACTTCGATTGCTAGGAAATAAAACAACGATTAAGCATAATACAAGAAAATTAAATATTTTTTTATAATGTAATTAATATGTTCTATCACGCATAAAATGTAATTTCTTCGACAGTTCGTCAAATTAGCTTAAAAAAACACATTCCGCAAACGTGTTTACGCGTTTTTGGTTCCTCCAAATCATAAATAAATAAATAAATAAAACTTTCGTATGTGTTGAGATAGATTTTCTTCGATTTAGGCGGCAATATCTGCTCAATTACATTTATCGCACTTCTGTCCATTAATGTCTCAGGCGAAATCATTTTTTGATCGTCACTATCACTACTTGAAGAGATTGTTCAATTACTTGCGAATAATTTATTGAATTTTCAACCGCAACACAACAAATTTAGTTACTTAGTTTTTAATTTTGTTTGACGAATAATTAGCTTCCCGCTACACAATTTTTCTTATTTTTTTTTTTAATTTTCAACTAGTGACGTTTGACTATGGACACTATGGTTTGAGCCTTAATGCCAAGTCATTATAAATATTTGCGTTACTTATGTTTTTTTTACGTAAATGCACGCCCGTATTAATCTTAAAGTATTTAGATAGTATTACATATGTCGTAATTAAAATAAGATAAAACCTAAATCTCATAAAAATATATCAATTAAATGAAGGTGTATTGTGTATGTGGCTGTAAGGCTTTATTGCCTTAGTCTTAAAAGAAGAAATTACTTTATGCACTAGAGCATAAAATGCGATTTTATGCAGCCTATACCCAGCATAAAGAAGGACTTTACGAGCATGAGAAGTGAAAATAAAATTGTTTAAGAGTGTTGGCATTGATGATCTCACCATCCATAGTGAACAAAATATGTCGACTCCATTAAGTAGCCATCGGCGTAAAAAAAAGAATCGTCACTCACTGCGCACTAGTAGGCCACTGCTGGAAAGACTTGCAATGGAACAAACGAGCATTTCGGTAACGCCGGAAACATGTCAAAATGTTAATTTAATAAATATAACAAATGCTTCTGGAATTAATTCTAAAAAAAATCAAATGAATTGGCGCACTACAGCCCTGCAAAACAAGCATCACATATACATACTCGGAGATGAGCAAATTAGTGGACTCTCGGCGACTATAGCAAATTCAAGAAAAGGAAAATGGAACGATGTTTATCCGATCTAACGCCGCCTCGAGCAATGTGTTGTCGTACTGCGATAGAATAAAGGAATCTGCATCTAAGGACGATATTGTAGTGCTGTGTACGGGAAGCCATGACTCAAATCCAATTAAAATTAATATAAACTTAACTCTAGGAAAATTAACACATGTAAAAACTGTATATGTTCTATCAGTCTTGTATAACCCGTATCTAAATGAAAAATTGTTAAATAATAATATTACACTAATTACACAGAATTACTCAAACTGTAAATATATTAAAACCAATCTCTATTTCGAGTCGAAAAATATGTATATAAAAGAAAATATCTACTAAGATAAATTCTGAAATAGACTATTTACGATACACATCCGAGTTTTTGCAGCTTCAACTTGTCAATAGATGTTGCAATAACCCGAATCGTACACCTTATGAGCTGCCAGCTAGGGGCACGATTCCTTTCTACTTCAAAAAATCAGTAGGTCACCCTGTGGAGTCCATGAAAATAAATGAATCTAGAGTACCAAGTACAGATGGAAACTTTAAAAAAACCATTACTGACTACTTCCCTAGGACAAAAAGGAACAATTTATTTCGCGTCAAGTAAGAAAAAGTATTTTGCCATTTTTCACCAAAACCTAGCCGGTGCATTAAACAAAACTGAAGAATTAGAAATAGTAATTTTGGAACTTAATAAGAGTAGACGTTGTTTGCCTTAGTGAGACGTTCATAAAAAAGGGAGATGAAAGTTACCTATGGCTGCAAAATTTTAAGTTAGCATCTTGTTATTCCAGAGACAAAAAAAGAGGGGGCACAAGCATATTGGTAAAAGATAATTTAGACTTTGATGAACTATCCTCGATTAAACACGTATCTAAAGAGAAAGAATTTGAAGTATGTGGGGTTAAAATAAGGCCTTAAATATTATTATAATATGCTTATATCGCACTCCCGACTCGAGTATTGGTAACTTTTTTATTTTTTTTGAGGAGCTCCTCATTATCTTGACTCGCTACAAAGGTAAAATCTTCATATCGGGAGATTTCAACATTGACTTTACGAGCAGTAGTAGCGATAAGATGCGTATAAATGTTTTACTAGATAATTACAATTTCAAAGCCCATATCACCCAGCCTACTCGCCAAAAAACTTGCATTGACAATATTTTGAGCAATACGAATGGAGTAACAGGAAAGACACATAATTTTGGTCTATCAGATCACAACACTGCTCAAACTATTGAATTTGCTCTTAAGTCACCACTCAAAGATACAATGTTTAGCTTTAGTTTTAAAAGAGATTACAGTGAGGAAAATGTTAAAAAAATTCAGCAATGTTTTGAGAGTTTAAGTTTCTCCGAAGTTATGAATTCAAATGAAGCAGGGGAATCATTTGAGTCGCTGCATGCAACGATTTCCTTATTCTTTAAGTTATGTTTTCCAGTGATTAAAATTCGATTATCTAATAAACCAAAAAAACTACCATGGATTACTAAGGGTCTGAGAGTAAGTTGCAAAACTAAGTCTAGGTTACGGTTTAAGTATTATAGAAACAAATGTGTCAAGTACAAGCTAAACTTTAGAAAATACTCGAAACATTTAAGCGGCTGTTTCAATACTGCTAAAATAAATCATTTCAGACATCAGTTACTTACATCGGAAAATAAAGGCAGAACCACTTGGCGAATAATTAAAACAAACACAGGTCAGCACAGAGATTCAACAGAGATCAATAGCATAGAACAAGATACAATATTTTTAACAAAACCAGAAGAAATCGCTAATTCCTCTAATAATTTTTTTCATTGATATTACTAATAATAATACCAAAAGTCAGGCTCATGTATGTTCCCTAGATAGCCAAAGCAAAACCATTTTTCTTGAACCCACAGACCCGTACGAAATTGAAAAAATAATAAAATCATTACGGAATACAAATTCAGCGGGTATTGATGAAATAAATACCAAAGTACTAAAATCAGTTGCAAAGTATATCTCCATACCCTTAGCTCATGTTGTTAATTTATCTATGGAGCAAGGTTATTTTCCGGATATATTAAAGTTCTCGATTATAAAGCCTCTATTCAAGAGCGGTAAAAGGACGGATAGGAGCAACTATAGACCGGTGGCACTATTGCCCGTTCTATCTAAAGTATTTGAAAGGGTTATGTATACAAGGATATCAAAATTTGTGAATAAAAATAATATCCTTCGCTCGGAGCGAAATGGGTTTCGGAAGGGAAAATCAACCACACACGCCGCGTTTGATTTAGTTAAAGGGGTTCTTAGCGCACTAGAATCACATGACATGGTCACTGGCTTATTCCTAGACCTTAGCAAAGCGTTCGATTTTGTAAATCATTCAATTCTTTTAATTAAATTAGAAAAGTATGGTATAAGAGGACCGGCGTATAGATGGATGGAAAGTTATTTATCAGACCGTAAACAAATAACATGAATCATCACGACATCTGCGAAAACTAATATAAGGCAATGTGCCGACTCTTTCCCGCGTATAAATTACAGTGGCGTACCGCAAGGAAGTATATTGGGGCCGCTTTTGTTTCTTCTGTACGCTAATGATCTACCTGCCTGTATCAAAGATGAATGCCTGCTTTTTGCGGACGACACAACCGTCATTATAAGGGGGAAAACTTCCGATGAATTAAGAATAAATATACATGCAACCTTAGCTGACATATCAGCTTGGTTAAATACAAATGGCTTATGCATGAATAGTTCTAAAACTAAGTTAGTTCGTTTTATGACCCGAAACAGTACGCCGATTACATTAAGTGTTAAGATTGGTGATGAACAAATAGAACAAGTCTCACATGTAAATTTTCTGGGAATAGTTATTGATGAATACATGAACTGGAAACATCAAGTAGAAGGAATTTCCGCTAAAATAAATAAATTTATCTTTGCTCTGAGAAAACTTAAAACAATTACGTCTGAAAAAACTGCACTTATGGTGTACCACAGCTATGTTTGTTCGGCTTTACGGTATGGATTGGTAATATGGGGCAACGCTACCAACATACAAAAGGTGTTTATATCAAAAAAAAAGTGCATTAGAGCGATGGGAGGATTGAAGTGGTCAGAATCTAGAAGTTATTTAGTAAATATAAGGTCCTGACAGTTCCGAGTTTATATATTTTCGAGTTGTGTAAATTTGTAAAAAACAATTTGGAGCTGTTCAGCAAGAGGTGTAATATCAATAAGCGGTCAGCTACGCATAAAGCACTAGTTGTCCCTCGCAGCAAATTTTATGTTACCAAAAATAACTGCAATAACATGGCAATAAAAATTTATAATGCATTACCTATTTCTTGGACGGAACTACCCAGAAACAAATTTTATTGTAAATTATATAATTTCTTACTTGATGAATGTTTTTATACCCTGGATGATTTTTTTAATAAATGCGCATTAATTTTTTAATTTTTAATTTTAGGTTTTAATAATTTTAATGTAGGTAGGTAAATATTGATATTGATATCGATAATAATTTTATAATGTAATGTATTGTATTGTTTATACTTGATTAATGTAATTTGAGAAATCCGTTTGAGACATGCCGTTCATTTTAATAAGTAACTTTTAAAGACAATTAATAAATAGTGCTTAATTATTGTACACCGGAAACGGTTGATTGTGATGCGCCTAATGTAAATAATAATAACTTATTGTACCTACATCTGCAATCAAACAATAAATGGGTGTCCCCTTGTTTTACAGACTGAAAAATTACAGATTTTTTATTCACAGAAAATGTTTTATATACTATTTGGTCCTTATATTTTTGCTTCGTATATTATTATTTTTTAACTATTTACTTGAAAGAAACAAATTCAACAGAAAATCAATTCAATGAATTTTGTAATTTTATTTTTTCATTACACAAACTTATCAAACAATATAATTATTTTTCAACGAATATTGTTTGGTCAGTGTATTTTTTCATACTCACTCACAACTCATTAGAAACTCATTAACGTACAACCTATAAATATGAGTGAGCGAGCAAGACCTCTCTGGGCAGAACCGACTTGAATAGGTTAGGTTAGAAGGCTATGGCGGGAGCGAAGCGAAGCAAGCTCCCGCCTTAGCCTTCGAGGTTATTTTTTTTTATATTCCTTGAATAAGCTATGCGATATAATTTGATTGTAAATCAAATAATATGAGAACAAAGAATATTTAATTTGCCATTCTATGATATGAAAAAAGAAACATTGAATTTTATTTGAAATAAAAAACGATGATTTAAATGTCTTCAAAGTAATTATTCTACATATTGATTATTCTATGAAATGATAATACGAGAAAAAAATTCTATGAAATGAAATTCTAAACAACTTCAGTCTGTAAAATAACGTACAACCCAATAAATGATTTTTGATTTTTTTTTATTTTGATTTTGAAACGAATATTAACCTCAAACCTGACTTACGAAGAATTTACCACGGTCTTGTATCAAATTGAGGCATGTCTTAATTCTAGACCATTAAGCCCTATTGATGACACAGATATTGACAACACGCAACCACTGACTTCAGGTCACTTTTTAATTGGAGAAGCGCCAATAACAGTTCCTGCACCAGATATGAATAATATCCCCATGAGTCATTTATCAAGATGGCAACATATGCAGAAGTTGCTGGCTGACTTTTGGCATAAATGGCAGTCCGAATACTTGTCGAGACTGCAACAGAGACCTAAATGGCACAGAAGGGTTGAAGAGTTAGACGTCGGACATATAGTTCTAATAAAACATGATAATCTACCCCCTGGAAAATGGTTGATGGGTCGTATTTTAGCGAAACACCCGGGCCTTGACGGTGTAACCCGGGTATACACTTTAAGAGTGGAGGCTGTATCATCCAGAGATCTGTAAACAAATTATGTCCGTTACCGATAGACATCGTGTAAGATGAATCTTTAACTTATCTGATCTCAAAGTTGATAGTGAAATTTATCCTTAAATAATTTGGGTCTGTTAACTATTTTTTTGTGCATGCTATTTACATATATATTTGTTGATCTTGTGATTTTATTCAACAGTTATGTTTATGATTCTAAGAAATTAGAGCTAATGTACAAACCTAAGAACCGATCATTTAGAAAATAGGTTAGTAGTAGTCTATGAGAATATAATTATAGTTTCATTTAATCTTTATTTATTTAGTTTTATTGTTTATCTGTATCGAGTCCTCGTTATTACATTCATGTAACTAAACAGAACTAGTGTAAATTATTGTTAATGTGAAAGGACTACTAGAGTCCTTTGGTGGGCGGTATGTTGAATATGTGTGGGTGACAGTATGGATGCTGTGAGCATTTGTGCGTAATCCTATAAGCTAGAAAACATGTATTAAAAAAAAGTCAGTCGCTAATAAATCTCCATCCGATATCCACGTCTTTCTGTGACAAAATCCCTACAACCTAAAGTGAACCTTAATCTAAAGAACAAATACCAAACCACTCCGAAGGTCGAAATTCCAACATTCTCCCGAAATTACACACAATGGACAACATTCATGGATTTGTACTGCGAGGCAATCCATAACAACAACATGATAACGAAAGCTCAGAAAATGCAACACCTCAAGGGAAAGCTTAGAGGGGAAGCAGAGCGACTAGTTCAGAATTTAACAGTTTCGGCAGAAAACTACGACACGTGTTGGGAAATGCTCAACCATCGATATAATAATAAGCAGTTGCTTTTTACAAGACTTATGCAAACATTTTTAAACCAACCCGCCGTACAACAACAAACTGCGTTCGAACTAAAAAGGTTGCACGACACAAGTCTGGAAGCCGTGAACGCCATTCGCAACCTGGGACTTGACATTTCGAGTTGGGGTCCGTTGTTAGTACACATTCTTACCAACAAACTGGATTCGGATACCTACAAAATCATACATGGAAACAATGCTCATTTCATTCGTCCTCTTTACCGCCTCAACTACTACACTTGTAACACTTGTGTTAACGTTCGTATAGGTACTTAATACCTATCTATAAAATCGGTGCGAATCCCCAAATCGGGTAAGTTCAGTGCAACGAACTAACTATCTATCCTATTTCTATATTGCTGTGTAATGTTATCGTGTTTTATATTTTCTTATTGTGTGTTCTTCTAGATTATTCCAAATTATTCTTTTAACCATTTTTATTTCTAATAACCGACCGTTACTTCATAACGGTCGTTAGTATATTAACTTTTTTAGTAAAGTGTTATTTTGGCTTAGCTTTTCTTTCTTAATGTAACTCCGTTCCGATAGTTCTTGCCACCGCCAATAATTAAATGCGCTATTCCCTCAGGCTTCACCCAACGGTCAACCCAGTACTGGCGTAGATGGTCGGCCAACAATTCAACAAATAGCGGGAAAAACTAAGCTGGCTCCTGTAAGCAAACACATAACCCTCCCAAGATTAGAGCTCAGTTCTGCGCTGTTATTATCAAGACTAATGAAGAGGACTCACTTAACAATCAGACAGTACAAATATACGGGTGGACTGATTCAACTGTGGTATTGGGCTGGCTACAAGGAGATATAACGCGATGGAAAACATTCGTTGCAAATCGAGTGAACAAGATTACTCAAGTTATGCCTGCAAATTGTTGGAGGCATGTGCATTCGGAAGATAACCCAGCTGATTGCGTCAGCCGAGGCATATTCCCCGCTCAACTTATAACGCATCATTTGTGGTAGCAGGGTCCTCAATGGCTCAAGGAAGATCGATTATCAGACAAAACAGAAAAACGATTCGAAGACCCCATCGAAGAGAGAAAACGAAACAAACAAACATGCACACTACAATTGACGTCACCGGTTATAGAGACCCTTCTGAACAATAACAGCTCTATGACACGTGTTGTATGAACGCTTGCGTGGGTATCACGTTTTATCAAAAATGCAAGCAGTAAAAATAAAACGAAGTTACCGCACCTAAAAACCATTGAATTGAAGAATGCGCACACTGCAATTATGCAATCAGTGCAAAACAAACACTTTGCTAAGGAAATTGCACAACTACAAGAACGTACAAGTATAACACCTAAAAGCCGACTTTTACAATTAAATCCAAAGTTGGACGAAAACAACGTGTTATGAGTCGGGGGAAGATTGAACCAAGCGAAGATAACCACACTACAAAAAAATCCCATCATACTGCCACCTAACGACAAGTTAACGGAGCCGCTAATTAATCAAGCTCATATAACAACGCTTCACGGTGGTCCAAGACTGACACTTTCGCATCTCAGAGATAAATACTGGATACTGAGAGGAGGTAAAACAGTAAAAGGGCGGTTGGTTAAGTGTGTTAAGTGTCATCGCTTTAAACCAACAAAAAAACAACCAAGTGATGGCCGATCTTCCCGCACCCAGAGTGACGCCGTCGCGACCCTTCACCCACACAGGCGTAGACTTCACCGGCCAAGTGGAAGTCAAGGCAAACAAAGGGCGGGGGATCAAGACGACCAAGGGATACATATCGGTGTTTGTCTGCCTAGCGACCAAGGCAGTTCACTTGGAACTTGTATCGGACCTTAGTTCTGAAACATTTCTTGCCGCATTCAGAAGATTCTGCGCTCGCCGAGGCACTCCAGAACATCTCTTCAGTGATAACGGAACAAATTTTAAAGGGGCAGCCAGAGAATTAATGCAAGAAAGACACGAGGCTCTCCAACATTACGTGAACACTGCCCTCATGGACACCCTAACAAACCAAGGCATTGAGTGGCATTTCAATGCACCAGCGTGGCCGACTGCTAGTGGTATATGGGAAGGAGCAGTGAAAAGCACGAAGGCCCACCTCCGACGAATAATTGGAGAGCAAAAGTTAACATTTGAAGAGTTTTCTACGCTTCTAACTCAGATTGAGGGTTGCTTGAACTCTAGACCCCTCACACCATTAACAGAAGACATCGATGATCTAGAGTGCCTTACCCCGGGACACTTCTTAGTTGGTGGTCCGGTCCTTGCGGGCCCGCTGTCCCCAGAACGAGAACCAACCCGTATCAGAACAAGATGGCTACTAACCCTAAAAAAAACAGCTTAGTGCCAGCCGCCTTGTCAGACTCCCCATATCGCTTCTGCCAAGCTTCCAAAGTGTCTGCCCTCAGTAGGCCTTTGGCATACGATATGGGGAACCTGTCATAGGCCGGGGCTCTTTTGTTCTTGAGGGCAGCATTCTTTGCCAGGTCGTCGGCCCTCTCGTTTCCCACTAATCCCGCGTGGGCCTTGATCCAATGGAGGCCGATTCCCCAGCCACTCGAGGTCGCCTCCTCAATCACCTCCCTGATCTCCACAGCGATCGGGTTCAGGGAGTTAGGATCGCAGATGGACTGAAGGGACGACCTCGAGTCACTGAAGATGTCCACCGGCTCCTTCCTGTCCAGGGCGACTCGGGCTGCCCGAAGCAAAGCCACCATCTCGGCCTGGAAGACTGAGCAATGGCTTCCGAGGCGAAAGCTCATGCAGCTCGACTCCGCGCCCCCTGTCCAGACCGAGACAGCCGCTCCGACCTTACCCTCCAGCTTGCTACCATCCGTGTAAATCCGGGTGTTTAGGGCTGCGCCCTCGACCTCGGGCTCGGCATCCACAAGCTGGAAGGTAAGCCGTCTCCTCCTCGCCGGGTGGGGAAGGTCAGACGGGTGCGCCCTGGGCTGAAGCTTTCGCCCGGGAAGAGCCGCCAGCATCTTTCCCCTTTTTATTTGGTAGATCTCCCTCTGCTCCACCAGCCTAAGGTCCAGAGGGAGGATCCCGGACAGCAGCACGCTCGCCTCAAAAGAGACCGTCCTGTGCGCCTTCGCTATTCGGATAGCAAACGCCCTCGTCAGCCTGTCGAGCCTCTTCCTTACATAGACCCTGTCCGCAACCACCCCCCACGCTCCCGCTGCGTAGAGCACAGTTGGCTCCACGACAGTGTGGAAGATGGTGCGGACAATCTCCGGGTTCAACCCCCATCCGGCACGTGCCATCCTCGAAACTACTTTGTATAAGTTGAGGGCCTTCGTGGTCACGTTGTCCAGATGGGGGCCGAACCCCAAGTTCCGGTCTATGGTCAGGCCCAACAGTCTGACGGTATCGGCGACTGGGACGGCGGCCGACATCATCTTGAAACGAGGCGGAGCGTACTTTAGCTTCTTCGTCAAAATGAGAGCCTGGGTTTTGTGTGGGGCGAATCTGAGCTTATGCTCAGCCCCCCAGGCCGCTACCATGTCTAGGGCGCTATTAACCTTCCCGTTGAGATCATCCATGTTGCCCGCGCTGGCGACGACTACAATGTCATCCGCAAACGCTTGCAGATGCACATCCCTGCCCTCAGCCTTAACCAGCAGAGGGTCCAGCTGGAGGTTCCACAGCAGTGGTCCTCCGATTGATCCCTGGATGCACCCTCTGCTGGTTTCCGCCTCGACCCGCTCCCCGAGATAGTTCAGGGCTATCCTGCGGTCCTGCAGATAGCTGGTAATTACCCCCACCAGAGAATCGTCAGCACAGTGACGCCTGAGCTGCATGACCATGACTGGCCACCACGCGCTATCAAAAGCTCCCTCGATGTCGAGGGAGACCAGGGCCACGATCTCCTTTCTTTTGACACCTGTTTTGATGCGCGTGATGGCGTCATACAGCGCGTCCTCTGTGCTCTTTTGGGGGGTAAAACCATACTGGCGGCTGCTTAGGGCGTTGGTCTTGGCAAGGTGCCAGCTGACTCTGTTGAAGACCAGTTTCTCCAATACTTTACCGAGCACCGGCAGCAACCCTATCGGGCGGTATGACTTAGGAGCGGTGTAGTCATCCTTGGCCGGCTTGGGGATAACCCGAACCCACGCACACTTCCAACACCTCGGGAAGTACGAGAGCCTCAGACACTGGTTATACACGGCTAGTAGTTCTGGGGCAGCTGTAAAGGCCCGGCCTGCAATGTCTGAGGTTATCCCGTCACTTCCCGGAGCCTTGTTCGGGTTCATCCCTCCAAAGACGGCCTCCGCTTCCTCCACCGTGAAAGATTCCGGTCGCTGCAATGCCACAACCGCACTGGCTGCCTTCCGCACATCCGATGCTTCCCTCCTGGTCTCCCTATGACCATCGTCATCCAGGCCAGGGTCATCCGGAGGGAAGAAAGTACGCACAAGCAGATGGGCCGACTCGAGTGAGCCAAGCATTTGGGTGCCGTTAGGGTCCCTGAGGAGACACTCATTTTCCCGGGAGCCGCCTACGCACTTTTTGACTACCCTGTAGGAGGTCTTCCAGATATCCTCCCTCTCCTGTTTGGTGCAGAAAGCCCTCCAGCTCTCCGTGACCGCAGACTCGATGAGCTGGACGTAGGCTTCCCTAGCAGCTGCGTATTCAGTGTAGACGAGCTGCTTTCTCGCTGGGCATGCTACGGCCACTCCCCTGCGCAACCTCCTGAGGCTCCGCTTCGCCTCGGACAGCTTATCCGTCCACCAGGGTGTCTTCTTAGGCCCTGCTCTCTGCGACACTGGGGGGATTGCTCCCATGCACGCATCCTGGATCGCTTGTGACAGAGCCACCGTAGTGAGCTCCAGGGCGTCATGGGATGCAATCTCCGCAATGGTGGTCTGCGTTATCCCCCCAGTATCCAAGAGTTGCCGCAGAGAGCTGGAGAATTTCGTCCAGTCTGCCTTAGCAGTGTCGTAACGCCTGGTGGTGCACCGTCGCACGGGCAGCCCCTCATTAGACAGCGATATATTGAAGCGGATGCGCCTGTGGTCGGTAAGTCCCGTGTCATTTGTGTCCACCCTCCAGCCCTGGACGCTATGGAGGGACGCATCGGAACTCAACGTGACGTCAACTATGCTCTGGTAGGTCCGCCCTCCCCTGTGCGTATAAAAAGTGGGCACAGATCCGCGGTTTATGATGTTAAGACCATTACCAGAGCACAAGTCAACTATCTCGGCACCCCGCCTGTCCTCCGAGCCACACCCCCACCAGTGGCTGCTGGCGTTAAAATCCCCCCCCCCACCACCAGTCCAGTCCCCGCCGCAGCGTCCGCGACAGTCTTCAGGGCAACTAGGTAATCTGTCAAGGGGCGGTCCCCCTCGAAGTAAACGCTAACCAGGCAGATCACTGTCTTATCCTTTTTAATGGTCACGGGTACAATATTCTTGGTGACCATTCTTGGATTAACAGTGACCTGCATGGCAGGATCAAGTATCAGGACCGCCGCCTTGACAGGCCCCTCACCCTGAGTCTGCTGCACCACCCTATGGGTTGTGGCAACGTATCCCGCGGACCCCACATACGGTTCCTGGAGAAGGAGCACGCCAATCCCTGCATCTTCGGCCTCCTGTACACACTCTTTTGTGGCAGCAAAGCCCCGTCCCAGGTTAACCTGCAGTACCTTTATGTGCCTAGAGGCCTCGGCATTGGGGTTCCCCGAGGTGCCCTTAGCAGTAGCTAACCTGGGACCGGGCCAGCCTATCCCATTTCTGCCATTCCGGGCATTCCTGGCTGCAGGCCGGGTGTACGCACTCTGTGCCCTGTCTGCCTAGTCTCCTACAATTTACGCAGCATTCAGGAGTCAGAGCTTGTCAGGAATCTAGGAATACTATTCGATAACAGGTTAACTTTCGAGGATCACGTTAGGTCAAAAGTGGCGAAATGTTACGGTGCTCTCAAAACGCTGTATAAAATAAGGCCATTTCTGAGTACACCTGTACGACTCAATCTGATGGACACTCTGGTTCTTTCCAACTTGGACTATGGGGATGTTGTTTATGGACCTCGTTTAAACAAGAGGACTGAGAAAAAGATACAGAAAGTCCAAAACTCCTGTATAAGATTTTGTTATAATGTCGAAAAACGGTCACACATCACTCCATGGCTCAATAGTAATAACATTTTATGTATGAAGAACAGACGCATCTTAAAACTCAACTGTCTAGTTTTTAAGTTGAGGAAACACAAAACTCCAAATTATTTGTACAATAAGTTGATGTGGCGTGGTGACAGGGAGGGTCGCTCGCGGCCTGAGCGGTACCCCCGCATAGAACTACCGCTCCCGCGGCTAGTCTCTTTTCGGGGCTCTTTTCGTTTTGCAGCATCTAAATGCTGGAATGACCTACCCCCTCCTGTTCAAACGTGCAAATCGATTTTTAGCTTTAGTTTAGCCTGTAAAAAATATCTTATTTCTGCGCAAAAGAAATCTTGTTGTTGGACTAATGTAACGTTAACTAATAGCGCTCGGTCTTAATTTATTTTGTTAATTTCTAAACCATCATCTTTTCCCTTCACTCTGCCACTGTTTTGTTTTTGCATTGTTGATTTGACAATATGATTAAAATATAGCTCTAGTTATAAGTATAGCTGTGGTATGTTTTGACAGCCGTCTACCGATACTGTATCCAGGTGAGGACTGAAAAACAGCTCCATAGCTGAGTTCTGCACCTTTTCACCAGCAATTTTGTTATTTTTGTTTTACTTTGTATTCTGTTAATGTTGTTTGCTTGTTGTTGGTGAATAAAGATTCTTTTATTTTATTTTATTTTATAACCCGCCCACGCCATAGTCCACCCGTATATTTGTACTGTCTGATTGTTAAGTGAGTCTATGGTCTTCTTCATTAGTCTTGATAATAACAGCGCAGAACTGAGCTCTAATCTTGGGAGGGTTATGTGTTTGCTTACAGGAGCCAGCTTAGTTTTTCCCGCTATTTGTTGAATTGTTGGCCGACCATCTACGCCAGTTCTCTTGCAAAATATGATGCAGGCATACCCTTTCTCTGACGCATCACCAAATCCGTGCAAATAAATCTGGTTTGGAACTTTTCCGATCCATCGGGGAATTGTTATAACGTTAAGTGCTTGTAACTCGTTCCTGAAAGCTCTCCAATCAGCTTGTATTTGTTGTGGGAGTGGTTCGTCCCAGGCGAGCATTTGTTTCCACAGTTGTTGAAACATGAGTTTCCTCTTCATTGTAACTGGAGATATCCAGCCCAACGGGTCGTATATTTTGGATAGGTCTGATAGCAATGACCGCTTTGTTATGACGTTATTCTCGTCACTGCTTAAGTCCGTAATGTTGAATGTAAATTGATCTGTGCATGGATTCCACAGTACTCCGAGTGTTTTGTTATTCTGTATGTTTTTAAAGTCTAGCATGTTTTGACTTATTTGATCTTGCGTTAACTCGTCAAGGAGGCTAGGATGGTTGCTAGCCCACTTTCTCAGGTTGAATCCGCCTGCTTGTAGTAGATTTATCAGTTGTTTCTGCGATGTTTTGGCTTCATCGAGGTCATTGTTTCCACCCAAAAGGCCGTCTACGTATAACTGGTCGTTTAAGATGTTTGCAGCAAGCGGATATTGATTTCTGTCATCTTTAATCAGCTGTTTGATGGTTCGCATAGCCAAGTAAGGTGCGGATTTAGTCCCGTATGTTACAGTACATAACTGAAATTCCTTAATTCGTATTGCTAGGTGGTTTCTCCAGACAATCTTCTGTAAATGTTGATCCTCTTCCTGTATTCGTATTTGTAAAATTAATGATTTGATAAAACTTCTCGATATCGGCTGTATATACGTAGCGATAAGACCTCCAGCGTAAGATCATGGCCTGCAGATCTTGTTGTAGGTTCCATGAGTTGGTTTAAGTTGTACGCTGATTTAGATGGACACGAAGCGTTGAATACAGTACGTAGTTTTGTTGTGGTTGAATCCAGCTTAATGACCATGTTTTCGTATAGTTTTTCGCAGTATTCGTCGGCTGGCGAAATGTTGTGCGATGGTTCTGTTATCTCCTCAATTTCCCAAAATTGAGCGATCTCGTCAATGTTATTCAGGACGGCGTGGCAGTTGAAAGTTTTCACGTTGCCGAGTAGTACCCAGCCTAGTTCTGTTTGTTGCGCAATAGGGGTGTGAACAGAGCTTCTTAAAATGCCATCCATAATAATATCTGCGTAGACTCCAGCATCCAGTAATATGGCAACGGGTCTGGAGATGTTATAATCTGGATCCACCAGATTTATGTTTTTTTTTTTTTCAAATTCAACAGCTTTATCTTGTCTGGGGGACACCGTTGATGTAGGAAAACATATCAATCTTATGTGGTCATCTTGCACCGTCTTATATACACATAAGTAGGAGTTCTTTTTTCCTTTTCTCTCTTTCTCTCTTAAGATTTTGGTGTGTTTTCCTGCGGAAACTACGCAGGATATTTGAAATATTTTTTAATTTGCTATTTATAGATTTATATAATGCTAGACTAAGTAGTACCATTGTAATATTAAATATATTTAAAAAAATGACTGACTGCTGAGTTTCTTGCGGCGTTTCTTCTCAGCAGTGTGTCACGTCCTAACGGGTGGCAAGAAAAACTCGATAGAAGTTTTAAAGAATTTATTTAGTAAGAACTCCAGTAGTGTGATCAGAAGAGGGTAGTAGGTTCGTAGGGTGTGGTCTGATTCCGTGAAGTGGATAGCACTTCCCTCGTAGTTAGAGTGACGCGGAGCGGCAGTGGAGGTAACCCGTCGGCAGCCCGACGGTGTACGATGCCAGGATCCTGGCGTCAGGGGGGTAGCACCCGGCGTGTAGCACCGGACCCCACTCGACGACCCTGGTCCCGGAGATAGATGCCGCGCCGGCCAAGTAGGTGAGTAGAGGAGGAGTAGATGGGTAGCAGCGTTGGTCTGCTCCTAGCGGTGGATGCTGCTAGCAGTGGATGCTCTTAGCGGTGAACGCTCCTAGTGGAGGTGTACTCCCAGCGGTGATTATGAACGGTGAACGGTGAAAGGTGAACGGTGATCGGCGATAGGTAAAAGGTGAACAGCGCTTCATGATCAGTGATCGGTGCTCCCTGGAAACCCAAGCATTGGTTGTGTGAGCCTGGTGTCCAGCATTGGGATAGTTGATGCCAGCCGCCGTTGGGTGAAGCCTGAGGGAATGGCGCATTTAATTATTGGCGGTGGCAAGAACTATCGGAACGGAGTTACATTAAGAAAGAAAAGCTAAGCCAAAATAACACTTTACTAAAAAAGTTAATATACTAACGACCGTTATGAAGTAACGGTCGGTTATTAGAAATAAAAATGGTTAAAAGAATAATTTGGAATAATCTAGAAGAACACACAATAAGAAAATATAAAACACGATAACATTACACAGCAATATAGAAATAGGATAGATAGTTAGTTCGTTGCACTGAACTTACCCGATTTGGGGATTCGCACCGATTTTATAGATAGGTATTAAGTACCTATACGAACGTTAACACAAGTGTTCCAAGTGTAGTAGTTGAGGCGGTAAAGAGGACGAATGAAATGAGCATTGTTTCCATGTATGATTTTGTAGGTATCCGAATCCAGTTTGTTGGTATAGTCTTTACTATTTGAACTGAGCTGATCTTTAACACAAAGGCCATTGTTTGTAAACAATACCATTGTCTTTCTTTGTGTCCGTAACACCAAGCCGATTACATACAAAAAAGTTAGAACTACATTGAATGTACATTGAATTATCAACCCTACCCTCTTAGTCAGTAGGTTTAAAATGTAAAGTGTCAGGATACAGATATAAGTTTTATGTAGATGATAGTATTGTGTAAAGAATAAGCACAGTTCAAATAATAAAGACTTATATCTGTATCCTGGCACTTTACATTTTAAACCTACTGACTAAGAGAGTAGGGTTGATAATTCAATGTACATTCAATGTAGTTCTAACTTTTTATTATGTAATCGGCTTGGTGTTACAGACACAAAGAAAGACAATGGTATTGTTTACAAACAATGGCCTTTGTGTAGAAGATCGGCTCAGTAGAAATAATAAAGACTATAAGAATGTGTACTAACAACGGACCCCAACTCGAAATGTCAAGTCCCAGGTTGCGAATGGCGTTCACGGCTTCCAGACTTGTGTCGTGCAACCTTTTTAGTTCGAACGCAGTTTGTTGTTGTACGGCGGGTTGGTTTAAAAATGTTTGCATAAGTCTTGTAAAAAGCAACTGCTTATTATTATATCGATGGTTGAGCATTTCCCAACACGTGTCGTAGTTTTCTGCCGAAACTGTTAAATTCTGAACTAGTCGCTCTGCTTCCCCTCTAAGCTTTCCCTTGAGGTGTTGCATTTTCTGAGCTTTCGTTATCATGTTGTTGTTATGGATTGCCCCGCAGTACAAATCCATGAATGTTGTCCATTGTGTGTAATTTCGGGAGAATGTTGGAATTTCGACCTTCGGAGTGGTTTGGTATTTGTTCTTTAGATTAAGGTTCACTTTAGGTTGTAGGGATTTTGTCACAGAAAGACGTGGATATCGGATGGAGATTTATTAGCGACTGACTTTTTTACCCGACTGCGTCAGAAGGAGGGTTATTTTAATACATGTTTACTAGCTTATAGGATTACGCACACATGCTCACAGCATCCATACTGTCACCCACACATATTCAACATACCACCGCCCACCAAAGGACTCTAGTAGTCCTTTCACATTAACAATGATTAATTCGGCTCGGGGGAAATCGGAGAAAACTAAATTAAGCGCGGTGAGGGATGAGTCTGGAGACTTAATATGTGAGGAAGAAAAAATGCTTGATAGATGGAAAACTTACTTTGAAAGCTTGTTTGAATGCGAAGATATTTGTCGTGAGCCAGAAAGCATGAGTAAAGATGCAAGTAGCGAAGATGAAAGTGTGATTAGTATGAGTGAAATAATGAAGGCTTTAAAAAGTATGAAAGCGGGAAAGTCAGCAGGTTGTAATAGAGTGTCGATAGAAATGCTGAGGAGAGGAGATGGCGTGGTGGGTAGTCTGTTGTACCGTCTTTTCAATGCATGTTGGAGTAGCGGCCGAGTCCCGGAAGATTGGGTCAAGGCCGTTATCGTCCCTCTGTATAAAGGAAAGGGGTCACAGCAAGACTGCAAAAACTACCGCGGTATCAGCCTCCTTAGTGTTGTCGGCAAAGTATATGCGAAGATTTTAATTGAAAGGGTATTGAATGTTACGAATGACAAAATCTGGGATGTACAAGCGGGATTTCGAAAGGGAATGGGATGTACGGATCAGGTCTTTTCACTACGGTCCATCAAAGAAAAGTTCTTGGCGGTGAATCAAAAGGTTTTCTGTGCTTTTGTGGACCTGGAAAAGGCCTATGATAGGGTAGATAGAAAGGAGTTGTGGACGGTGCTGTCTATGTATGGAGTGAGCAGCAACCTGGTGCAGGCTTTGAGGTCCCTTTATGAGGGTTCCAAAGCCTGTGTCAGAATCAATGGCGCATACTCGGCCTGGTTTAACATCTCTAAAGGTGTTAGACAGGGCTGTGTTGCCTCACCATGGCTGTTCAATCTATTCATGGACAGTTGTATGTGGGATTTGAAAGGGTATGATAAGGGTTTGCGTGTGCAAGAGTTGCTAATCAAATGCCTCTTATATGCCGATGATCAAGTTATACTTGCCCCATCGGTACTTGAGTTGCAGGAGATGGTGACAGTGATGAATGAGGGATTTAAGCAAAAGGGGATGAAAGTAAATGTTACCAAGACCAAGGTCATGGTGATAGAGAAGGATGAGGAGATGACTGAGTGCGTGATAAATATAAATGGTGAATTAGTAGAACAAGTGAGCGAATTTGTGTACCTGGGAAGTATGTTTACAAGAGATGGTAAGTGTGAGAAGGATATCGAGAGGAGGGTGAATGCGGGCAATCAAATTAATGGGGCCCTGTACTCCTTTGTAAGCAGACAGGGCGTTTCACAAAAAGCCCGGCTGGCTGTTCACAATGGAGTGCTGGCACCTACCCTGATGTATGGTAGTGAATGTTGGGTGTGGCAGGACAAGCATGTAAGTCGTGTAAATGCAGTTGAAATGCGCTCTTTGCGTAGTATGTGTGGTGTGAAACTGATTGATAGAGTAAGAAATGAAAAAATCAGAGAGAAATGTGGAATAAAAGAAGATGTAGTGACTAAGATTGAAAAGGGCATGCTTCGATGGTTCGGTCATTTGGAAAGGATGGATGAAAGAAGATTGACGAAAGAGATATACAGATCGAAAGTGAGTGGAAGGGTCGGAAGGGGCCGCCCTAGGCGTACTTTTTCGAATCAAATCGGAGAAATACTGGAAAAGGGCAGAATCTTAAGTACCCGAAACCGACGTGCGTGCATGACTCGATGTATGAATGTTGAAGAAGCGAAAGAAATTTGTCAAGATCGTAGCAAGTGGAAAGAAGTGGTCTCTGCCTACCCCTCTGGGAAACAGGCGTGATTTAATGTATGTATGTATGTAATAATTTACACTAGTTCTGTTTAGTTACATGAATGTAATAACGAGGACTCGATACAGATAAACAATAAAACTAAATAAATAAAGATTAAATTAAACTATAATTATATTCTCATAGACTACTACTAACCTATTTTCTAAATGATCGGTTCTTAGGTTTGTACATTAGCTCTAATTTCTTAGAATCATAAACATAACTGTTGAATAAAATCACAAGATCAACAAATATATACAGGGTTATTGGTTATTGCATACATTCCCGTTAAGGGGTTATAGGGAAGGTCATTTGAAGTCATTTTGACCCTATAATGCATTATGCAAAAGTGAACCATTTTTGAGTTATCGCGTTTTTTTTTTTTTTTTAAATTAGTCAGAAATTCAACTTGAAAACTTTATTACAAAAAAAGTATCAATTTAAATCGTATTTTTTTTCTGATTTTCAGAAACGATTAAACACCGGTTATTTCTCAATATTAAAACAGTAATTATCGGTCTAAATTTAAAAAAGCGAGACGGAAAACGAAATTTTTTCAATATTTTTTTGCGATCGCTTTCCACTAAAATGCCTTAAAAACAAAAAAAAACGTTATGAAACTTGGCTTGCAGATTATTTTAAAAACTTAACTGTTTTCTTAGCTCTCTAAAAATGCATAGCAACTAGGAACTTATTTTTAAAAAAACTGAAAAAAAATGATCACAAAGGAAGCGGGCGGAAATTCGTATTCGAACTAAACTAAAGTCAGAAATGCAACTTCAAAAATAAAAAATAAAAAAAAACAAATTTAAATCCACTTATTTTATTTGCTTTTGTACAAGATGAAATTGTTGTTCTTATGCAATATTAAAAATAATATTATCTGTACACGTTTGAGAATGCGAGGCCGAAAACTAAAAAATACATGTTTTTTTATCAAACTCCTAAATTTGTTACTTTTTACATAAGTTATTGTTGTTCTTTGTGTTTACGAGTATAACAGTTATTTTTGATAAATTTATTAAGTTAATTTTAAGTTATGTTCGGACGTGACTTCCTTGTTGCTTCTTTTGTGATCAATTTTTTCAAGCAATCTTTAACAAAATTCATATTAGTTTTAATAGCTCGTTAGAAAGCTGGAAAAATGTTTAATGTGTAATCTGCACGCCAAATGTATTGGTAAATTTTTCTGTTTTTGTATAATTTAGGTTGGAGTTTGATAAAAAACATGTATTTTTTAGTTTTTGGCCTCGCATTCTCAAAGGTGTACAGATAATATTTTTTTTATATTGCATAAGAACAACAATTTCATCTTGTACAAAAGCAAATACAAAAAGTTGATTTAAATTTGTTTTTATTTTTTTAATTTTTGAAGTTGCATTTCTGACTAGTTTAGATTTTAGTTCGGATACGAATTTCCGCCCGCTTACTTTGTGATGATTTTTTTTCCGTTTTTTTTAAAATAAGTTCCTAGTTGTTATGCATTTTTGGAGAGCTAAAAATCAGTTAAGTTTTTAAAGTAATCTGCAAGCCAAGTTTCATAACGTTTTTTTTGTTTTTAAGGCATTTTAGTGGGAAGCATACGCAAAAAAATATTGAAAAATTTTCGTTTTCCGTCTTGCTTTTTTAAATTTGGACCGATAATTACTGTTTTAATATTGAGAAATAACCAGTGTTTAATCGTTTCTGTAAATCAGAAAAAAAATACGATTTAAATTAATACTTTTTTTGTAATACATTTTTCAAGTTGAATTTCTGACTAATTTAAAAAAAAACTAAAAAACGCGATAACTCAAAAATGGTTCACTTTTGCATAATGCATTATAGGGTCAAAATGACTGCAAATGACCTCCCCTATAACCCCTTAACGGGAATGTATACAATAACCAATAACCCTGTATGTAAATAGCATGCACAAAAAAATAGTTAACAGACCCAAATTATTTAAGGATAAATTTCACTATCAACTTTGAGATCAGATAAGTTAAAGATTCATCTTACACGATGTCTATCGGTAACGGACATAATTTGTTTACATATCTCTGTATGATACAGCCTCCACTCTTAAGAGTGTATACCCGGGTAACACCGTCAAGGCCCGGGTGTTTAGCTAAAATACGACCCATCAACCATTTTCCAGGGGGTAGATTATCATGTTTTATTAGAACCTATATGTCCGACGTCAAACTCTTCAACCCTTCTGTGCCATTTAGGTCTCTGTTGCAGTCTCGACAAGTATTCGGACTGCCATTTATGCCAAAAGTCAGCCAGCAACTTCTGCATTATGTTGCCATCTTGATAAATGACTCATGGGGATATTATTCATATCTGGTGCAGGAACCGTTATTAGCGCTTCTCCAATTAAAAAGTGACCTGAAGTCAGTGGTTGCGTGTTGTCAATATCTGTGTCATCAATAGGGCTTAATGGTCTAGAATTAAGACATGCCTCAATTTGATACAAGACCGTGGTAAATTCTTCGTAAGTCAGGTTTGAGGCTAATATTCGTTTCAAGTGGTACTTCATAGACTTCACACCTGCCTCCCACAATCCTCCCATATGTGGGCTGTAAGCTGGTATGAAATGCCATTGAGTGCCGTCCATTGCTAGTGATTCGGCAATAGGTCCGTCGAACTGCATGTTTACCTCAGCCCAAGCGTTAGCCAGATCCTCGTTGGCTCCGACAAAGTTTCTTCCTTGGTCGCTCCAAATGTGAGCACATCTTCCACGCCTTGCCACAAATCTTCTAAAGGCGCCAATAAATGATTCCGATGTGAGATCTCCTACCAATTCAAGGTGCATGGCTTTGGTGCACATGCATACAAAAATTGCTATGTACGCCTTGTTGGTCTTAACACCTCTTCCTTTAGACATTAAAACTTGGAAGGGACCAGCAAAGTCAACTCCACTGTGCAAAAAAGGTTTTGCTGGAGTAACCCGAGCACGCGGTAAGTCACCCATCAGTTGTGATCTTGCTACAGTGTTTTGTTTGGCACATATCAAACATTTCTTTACTTTTAACTTGACAACCTTTTTTGCTTTCAGGATCCAGTACTTTGAGCGTAAGTATCCTAGCATCAGTTGATGCCCACCGTGCAGTGTCTTAGTGTGAGCCTCGTCCACGATAAGTGTAGTGAGGTAAGTATCATGATCTAGAATTATAGGGTGTTTTTCATCCTTGATTAAGTCAGCGTGATGTAGTCTACCTCTACCGCCCACCCTGAGGATACCATCTTCATCCAGGTAAGGTTGTACCGATTGTAATTTACTATCTTTCGTAACTCTTTTTTTATATTTCAGGTCTTCGATTTCCCTTTGAAACGATGCGCTCTGTGTTATCCGTATACATGATTTTAAAGCTTCGTCCAATTCTGTTGTATTAATAATATCACTTTTATTTTTCAGGTGTTTTCCTTTAAGAAACCTTTTACAGTAGGCTATTCCTCTCGTCATTTCCGGTAAGTCGTCAAATATTTCTAATCTTTTACTGATCCGATTATCATCAATTTCAATCTTTAGGTTTGATTGTATAACTTCCTTACATTCCAGAGTTGTCATTATGTTCTTCGGTCTACTATATGCAATTTCTCCTTCAAAAAGCCAGCTTGGGCCATTCCACCAAAATTTCGTTCGTTTTTAGGTTAAAGAGGTGTTGACCGCGTGAGGCTATGTCGGCTGGATTTTCCTGTGATTGAACGAAATTTGGTGGAATTTATTTTTATTTTATTTATTTATTTATGATTGCCAACATAATCCAGTATCTCGACAACTCTGTTCTTCACGTAAGTATTCCATCTTGCAGGGTCTCCGAATAACCAAGATAAGACGATTGTGGAATCTGTCCATGCAAATATCTGACTGGATGGAATGTTCATCGCTTCACGTATTTGTTTTAGAAGCCCAGCCAGTAGTACCGCACCACACAACTCTAATCGAGGAAGAGATTTTGCTTTCGTAGATGCTACTCGTGTTTTAGAAGCGATAATTGTTGTCTTTACGTCTCCACCTGTTGTACGAACTCTCAAATAAGCTACAGTGGCAAAGGCGCGATTTGACGCGTCACAGAAGCCATGAATCGAAACGTTGTCTACTGTTTTTTCAGTTGTGTGCAACCATCTGTTGGAGAAATTGTATTATTATTATTATTATTATCTATTAATTGCAATATCAGGTAGGTGTTTGAAACTTTCTCGTAAATTAGTCCATTCCTCAGCTATAGCAGTCCCAACTTCTTCATCCCATGTGATACCTTGCAGCCATAGCCTCTGTATTAGTAATTTTGTAATATAGACGGGGCCAGCCATCCTAGTGGGTCAAAAAGTCTTTGAATATCTGCTAGTATGGTTCTTTTAGTAATTTTGTCCGGTAAACCAGGTAAATTTAAGCTATAATGGAACATATCCTTTCCCATATTCCAACGTAAGCCCAACGCTCGTGTAGCGCCATCTATGGTTATATCAAGATTGACGTGAGAGCTGATCTTAGTAGGTTTAAACTGCTTTAGGAACTCAGCACTGTTGGAGCACCATTTTTGCAGCACGAATCCACCCCTTTGTAAAATAGTTGTTATGTCCTTGGCTACCCTTATAGCTTCCTCTAGTGTGTCTTTTCTTGACATAAGATCATCCATATAGCAGTCTTGCGTTATAATTTTTGCAGCATCGGGATTTATCGTGCCTTCATCTTCAGCAACTTCATGTAAAGTTCGAACAGCAATATATGGTGCAGACTGCAGACGCAGTCCCGAAGGTCACGCTTGAAAGTCGATAATCCTTCACTGGTTCATCAGGATCAGCTCTCCACAGTATTCTTTGCAAATCTCTGTCTTCCTTCGTAACAATGATCTGACGGTACATTTTTTGAATGTCAGAAACAAAACATACCTTTTTGGTTCGCCATCTCATTATGACACTTCTGATATCGTCTTGTAATTGCGGTCCAACTAGCAATTCGTCATTGAGAGACACATTGTCGTTCCCTTTTTGTGAAGCATTAAACACTATTCTTAGTTTTGTGGTTTCTTTTTCTTCTCTAACCACCGCATGATGTGGTAGGTAATAGGTATACAGCTGGATTGTTCATTTCATGTGATGGTACCACTTGCATATGATTTAATTCCACGTATTCTTCCATAACCTTCACATAAATACACAACTAATACCACACTACACACTACCACACTATATATTTCTGTATCTATTTATGTAGGTATTTGAATGTAGTTTTATTTTAATTTTATTTATATAAGTTTTATTGGTTACTTAATGTGTTATATTCTTCTTCTTGTACACTTGTTTACTCGTTGCACAACCTTTCACTCTTCTCAATCTCTCAAGGGTTAGCTGGAAGAGATCCCTTAAAGGGATAAGTTCGCCTTTGTACATATTTTATATTAATTGTATTGTTCTGTTTGTTCTTTTGTACAATAAAGTGTTTACATACATACATACATACATATTCCCTGTGTAGGATGGGGTTTTGCTTAAATCTTCTTTCCAATTGATATAATCTTCTCAACGCAATGTCTCTTGTTTTTCCTTGTGTTGATAAAGGCATCTCAGTCTTCACTGGTAACTTGACAATATATCGTCCGTCTTTAGATCTGGTTGTGGTAGCTTGGTAAAGTTCTTCACATTTTCTTTCATCTGCTGTTGGGTTTTTCTTTTCTTCTTGATCGTGCTCCCTCATTCTTTTTAACATATCATCTAGATCGAGATTTAGATGCATAACTATAACTTCATCTCTGAACCCATCAACTTATACATTCCCAAATAAGATCCAACCCAGGCTGGTATTTTGAGCACATGGAGTGCCCGGGGGTCCCTTGATTACTTCACTCTTCATAATTTGGGCGCATACGTCAACACCAAGCAACATATCTACTTGCCCAGGTTGATTAAAGCTTGGGTCTGCTAGAATGAGCCCTTGTAGATAAGGCCAGGTGCTTGCAGAAATGGTCCGTGATGGTAATTGGGTAGTGAGCCGCGTAACATAATAATTATATACATACATAACATACATACATAAACTCACGCCTTCATTCCCAGAGTGGGGTAGGCAGAGCTACAGAATTACCAACAACTTTAAAAACTTGTTGATAATTCTGTAACCACATTTTGCAAAATCAGGCTAAGATGTTTACCAGCGTATTAGTGACAGGTTGCAAGCCCATCGCCTAACATTACTACAAGCCTATATTCCCATAATATATAATTTAACTTTTAAATGAAAACTTGTGTCGTGTCTTGATAAGAGTTCTACTTGCGCAGCATGTTTCACCGCAGTGGTTGAGGATCCAACTCCAGTGATAGTGCCGGTTACAGATGTCCGCTTTAGTTGTAATTTCTGAGCGGCTCTCTCACTAATGAACGTAGCTTGGGAACCATGATCAACCAAGGCGCGGAGTACAGTAAGCCGGCCAGTGTTATCCCTTACTGGCACGAGAGCCGTAGCTAATAGTGCGGTCGCCGAACAAGCTGTGAAGTGAGACAACAGCTCAATCTCCGACGCCGCCGTGTCCGTGGTTTCTTGAGTCTCTTCTGTTTGATGGTAATGGGCTTGAACATTATCAGCTTGATTTGATGACGTCATCGGAGTTGATTGATGAAGGAGTGTGTGATGACGTTTATGACATATGCGACAGGACATGTTGAGATGACATTTTCTGGCAGCGTGTCCTTGAGCCAAACAGTTAAACACAAGTTGTTGTTCTTGACATACTGGCATCTCTCTGTAAGTTGCATTTTCGTAAACTCCCTGCAGTGGCATAACGTGTGGTGTGATCCTCATTGCACATTGTACAACATCTTGGTTTGTTATTATTCATCGTAGAGACGTGTACAGTATACTCTTTGGGTTTGAAGATTCTTGCTGGTGGGGCGACAAGTTACAGTGTTCTGAATTTAGCTTCTAGAAAAGTACTTAAATCTTCGAAGATCGGTAGATTGTCTGAACTTTCTTGGTACGAAAACTGCTCCCAGTCTTTATGCGTCTCTGGGTCCAATTTCTGTACGACCAGAAATATAATTAAAGGATCCCAAGAGTCGGTTGAAATTTCTAGATTCTTCAAACTATTAATACATTCCTTCGTGGTATCTAACAACGACTTTATGTTGTAAGAAATTTGCGACGCGTTTTTTTTCTGCATGTACAGCCTTTTTAAAATGGAGTTCACTATAATGTGTTTATTTCCATATCGTGTTTTTAGCGTGAGCCATGCTTGATCATAGTTATTCTCGGTTACTTTTACCTGTCTCAGTAAAGACTCCGCTTCCCCAGTGAGTGTACTTTTTAAATAGTGTAACTTCTGAACCTTGCTGAGCGATGAGTTGTCGTGCACTAGCGAGGTGTATAAATCTTGATACGCCGGCCACTCCTCATAAACACCAGCGAACGACGGTAAATTTATTCTCGGTAACTTAACTAACCCGTCGCTAGGTCTGTTCTGAACGACAACTCCTGTGCCTGACTCTGGTACCGATAGTGTAGTATAACTCAATAAAAAATCCTTTAGATCAGCGTTTATGCACGTGTACAAATCTTCATACACATAGAAGTCTTCATTAACTAAATATGGAATGTTCGCTCTTTGCTCCTTAGGTACAACTTTAATAAGCTGGTGGTGCGCGTTCTTAAACGTACTCCAATACTCCTGCACTGATTGTAATCGAGTTTCTATTGTAACCCTGCGTAAGCCGTTGTTTGGGGCATTTCTTAAGATTAGCTTGTACCTTTGTCAACAGTTCAGCTGTACTTTCCAATATGTTTATCAATTGCTCCAAAGTAGTCATTACAAACACTTAGTATAGGTAGGTGCGTAGGTAGGCAATTACTTAAAACATTAACTTTTATTCGATAGCTCCGATAGTTAAGTAATTATTCAAGGTGCAACAACTCACTTATATTTTTTTGCTGCATTCCAGTCGCCTCCTCTATTGTTTAGTTCTCATGTTAAAGCGTCATAACTCACTTTACTATCCGGTTCGATGTTCGACCATATGTTCTTTAGATTAAGGTTCACTTTAGGTTGTAGGGATTTTGTCACAGAAAGACGTGGATATCGGATGGAGATTTATTAGCGACTGACTTTTTTTTAATACATGTTTACTAGCTTATAGGATTACGCAAACATGCTCACAGCATCCATACTGTCACCCACACATATTCAACAGTATTGATGTGCTGAAGCGTTTAGTTTTTTATGAAGTTGCCTCTTGGTGGCTTCGTAACTAGCTTCATGTTGAGCAAACTCCTGTTCATAATCCACGTCAGAGCCTATGAAAATGTTGTCCAGCCTCCAATGGACCTCATCAATCGCCTTCCATCTTGACTGTAACATGTTTAACTTGTCTTCGATTTCCCACTTTTCCGAGATTTCGTCGATGTTTATATTCTTCACCATGCGTGTGAATGCTCTCATGTTAGTACTTTGCTGACTGAAGAGCTCATCTGCCAGTGACGGCATGCTCTTGTCAGCGGTAGCGGCGGCGGCAGCTACAACTACAGTTTCGGTGCTTTGTAACTGTTGAAGAAATGTTTCATACGTGACCTTGACTGTTTCATACATACTGAGGTCTTCTGGTAGGACTCCGGCTTGTAGTAGCTTGTTGTGATTAGCACTAAACTCATCCCAAAGGGCGTTTAGGGTTGTCACCCGCGATGTTATGTAGTCAGTTGTTTTGCGACTAGCGGAGTCTTTCTTGAAGTTAGTCCTCATCTTGTCGATTGCTTCCTTGATAATCCTTTGTCTCGCCAAAGTCTCCATTGTTTTTATTGTTTTGGATCACTCGTAATGTTGAAATCTGTTGAATACGTTGTTGATGTACGGTTCTGACTCGTATGATTGTAATCTGACCACAATATGCGCGCCTTCTCAATTCGACTGGTGAGACCCTCTTCCGGGAGGCCAGCCAAACCCATTCGCTATTGCAGTTAAACACAAATCACACAGAATCGAATCCGGTTCGAAGGACCATACTACATGTACTTATGTTAATTGTTGGTTGTTTGTTAGGAGGACGGATAAACACAACCAGCAATGGACAACACAGACAAACAACCAGCACTACACAACAACGCACACAACACAAACTACAAAAAAATAAGAATATGTCAAGTAAACCTTCAGCATTGTAAGGACGCAATGTCGGAACTATGTCAATACATAGTAAGGGAAAAGATTGATATAGTCCTGATGCAAGAACCATATGTATGGAAAAACCAGGTCACAGGCCTGGGAAGCCTGGGGGGTGACCTACACTTCGAAAGAAATGGTGAGTTACCCCCTAGGGCATGCATTTATGTAAGTAGAGACTTAAGAAATATGGGATGCCTTATGACCATATGTTTCAGAGACCTAGTCGTGGTAGAAATCAACCTCGTGACAAGGAGTGGAGAGAGAATCAAAGCAGCGATGGCAACATGCTACATCCCAGGTGAAAGCAACGCGCCAACTAGAGAATTGGAAGAAACGATTATAAGATATAAAGGTAAGAAAACACCCATTCTTGTAGGCTGCGATGCAAACTCGCATCATGAGGTGTGGTGGAGCACCGACACCAACAAGAAGGGGGAAGCACTACTAGAATTTATTGTAAGTAATGACCTGGACATACATAACACAGGGACAACCCCAACCTTTGTAACCAGGGCTAGAGAGGAGGTATTGGATATAACAATTACCTCAGGGGGGATAGGCAAACATGTAAGAGACTGGAGGGTGGACCGGGAGGACAGTATGTCGGACCACAGAAGACTACTGTACGGCCTGGACTACTACACGGAAAGAACGAAAATAATAAACCCTAGGAAAACGGATTGGGAGCAATATAACGACATACTAAGTAAATGGACACCGAGCCATAGAAGACCAGAAACGAGTGAGGAACTGGACAGAGCTGCAGAAGATCTGAACAAGGCCATATCAAAAGCCTACCTATCGGCGTGTCCGGAAAAAACCAGCAACGGAGACAAGGGACAGCCGTGGTGGAATAAAGAGATACAGAAACTGAGGAAGAGATCTCGTAAAGCGCTAAGATCAGCTCTGAAAAGGAACAATGATCAGTGCTGGCACGAGTACAGAAGCATTAGGAACAAATATACTAATACTAGAGAAAAACTGAGAGCACAGGGATGGAAAACATTCACGGGAGAGATACAACGCTATACAGAGGCAGCGAGATTAGTAAGGGTACTGTCGAACGAGAGAACCTGCCAACTGGGTAGCCTGATAGTAGGATCGACCGAACTGACGGACCCCAAAGAAGTACTGCAGCACATGGTAAAAATACACTTTCCCGATTGCAGGGAGGACAACTTACATGAGGCTGCAGTAGAAAATAATAACGAGATAAGGGAAGCAGGGGAAACGATGAACCTCAAGATAAGTGATGAAGTGGGGGAATGGGCTATAAACTCCTTCGCCCCCTACAAAGCGGCAGGACCAGATGGAGTGATACCCGCACTACTACAAAAGGGGTTGAAATACATCTGGAACCATCTGAAAGAAATTTATGAAAGAAGTCTGGTGCTAGGCCACATCCCGAAAATCTGGAGCGAGGTAAAGGTAATATTTCTACCTAAACCAGGCAAGAAAAACTACAAGGACGCTAAATCCTTCAGAAACATAAGCCTCTCATCATTCGTATTGAAGGCATTGGAGAAGATCATAGATACACAGATAAGGACAAGCATGCAAAGTGGTAGACTACCCTTACACGGGCATCAACACGCCTACATGGAAGGTAAATCAACAGAGACAGCTCTGCACAACCTGACTACAAGGATAGAAAGAGCATTAGAAGACAAGGAGTTGGCACTGGGATGCTTCTTCGACGTAGAGGGAGCATTCGACAGAGCTACTTTTGGTGCAATAAAGAAATGTATACGGAGGGATGACATAGACCCCGTAGTTAGGAGATGGATAATGGCCATGTTAAAAGGGAGAGCGATCACAGCACAACTGGGGGGAGACTCAATAAGGATAAAGACGAGCCGTGGATTCCCACAAGGAGGCTGTCTGTCACCACTCCTATGGTGTCTCCTACTAGACTCGCTCATAAGAGAAACTAACACAAGAGGTATACACATGCAAGCGTATTCGGATGACGGGGTACTCTTAGTGAGGGGAAAAGTCCTCAGTGTAATGAGAGAAGTCATGACAAGAGGGATAAAACAGGTACTAAATTGGTGTCAGAACAGGGGACTAGACCTGAACCCGACCAAGACGAAAATAGTACTCTTCACCAACAAAAGAAAGCTGCCCGTCCTAACACCAATAAAAATAAAAGGTGAAGACATAGAAACTCTCAAGGAAATAAAATACCTTGGAGTAGTACTAGACAGCAAACTGCTATACAAGACACATGTAAAGGAGCAATGCAGAAGAGCCACTATAGCCCTGTGGCAATGCAGGAAAGCCATAGGAAGGAGATGGGGACTAAGACCAAGGATAACGCAATGGATTTACAGAGCGGTGGTCCTACCCAGACTCCTATATGGAGCCATCGTGTGGTGGCACAGAGCAAAGATAAAAGATATAGACAAAGAACTAACAAAGGTTCAAAGAACTAGCATGTCTGATGACAACCGGGGCAATGAGAACAGCACCTACACAAGCCCTGGAGATCATGCTAGGATTGAACCCGGTGCACATAGAGGTGGAGAAGAGAGCCACAGAACAGTGGTATAGAATAAAAGCGAGCAAGGAGTGGATCGGGTCCGAGATGGACAAAAGACACGCAAGCATACAGAAAGAGTCAATGTCAAACATGGATATGCTCATGGTAAACAATGACCTAATCAAGAAAAGGAAGAGGTTCGACAAGAAATACAGAATCCACATAGGAGAGAGAGACAGCTGGGAGAGAGAAATACCAGAACCCAAAGTGACATGCTTCACAGACGGTTCATGGAAATCCTCAACCAATAGAACGGGAGCGGACATATATAGCCAAGAATCAGATGAGCACACGATGATACCACTAGGGGGCTCCACCAGTGTGTTTCAGGCAGAAGTCTTTGCCATCATGAAGTGTGCCCTGAGCCTCAAGGAAAAAAGCAATGTAACGGGAAGTCACGTTATAATATACTCAGATAGCCAAGCGGCACTCAAAGCACTAGGCAATCCGGTGATCAAATCATCTCTAGTGCAAGAGTGTAGGAATGAACTGAACACTCTAGACACCACATCCCATGTAACACTGGCTTGGGTGCCAGGACACAGTGGAGCAGTAGGAAACGAGAAGGCAGACGAACTAGCCAGAGCAGGTGCGGACCAACAGTACCTAGGCCCGGAACCGGTATTACCGATATCGGAGATGGTAACCAAAGGAGTTATCGCCAGAAGAATGGAAAAGAAGACAAATGAGGCATGGGGGATGACGCAAGGGTGCAGACAATCCAAACTCATGATAGGAAGGGTTAATAAAAACAGAACAAGGTACCTTCTAAACCTGGGTAAGTATAACTTAAGCATACTAACAGGAATTCTGACTGGACACTGTCCGCTCAACAGACATCTGACGGTAATAGGTATTAAACAGAACCCTCAATGCCCACACTGTGGCAAAGAGGCAACTAGTCAACACGTCCTAGCCGAGTGTGTCATGTACTCGTCACTGAGATACCACACATTCGGAGAGGACGTTTTGTCCACAGAAGATCTCAAAAGCATCAACCTACGGGACGCACTGTTGTTCTGTAGGAAGACAGGAAGATGGGATCGATGCTGGATGGGAGCGCCGCCGGGCCAGTAACCTGAGGCACGACTGAGGGGAATAGGGCCGAATGAACGGCTGACCGAATCGACTGCCCGCCTGCTTCGGCTGGGCGTCCCCACTTATCATCATCATCATCATAGGAGGACGGAGTGTTAAGTAAAAGATGTGTGTGTCCAAGTTGAGTACGTTTATTGCACTAAAAAGTAATTATAATAAATGTCTTAGGTAAACTATAGTGACGCATGCATCGGTGCGTCGTCAGCGTAATATAAATGTAGAGCGTGCTCGTACAGCTCTTACATGGATTTTTTTAAGTTGGCTAAGCAGATTCCATATGGTCAGATAAAATAAGGTATGACAAGGTAAACTTAATACTTTTTTATTCCATGACGGCTAAATTAATTTTGTATGGTACATAATAAAAATGGATTTATTCGTTGGAGGTGGCTGGTTGGCGGTCCAATTGGCGCAGCTGGTCGAGCGAAAGCGCGCGTACCTGCGGCGCGGCCAGCAGCTCGCCGTAGCCGCGCTGCAGCAGGAGAGCTACCTCGGCGCCCATCAGGGAGTCCATGCCCAGCTCCGCCAGGCTGGCCGTCGGCGACGCCTTGCTGGGGTCCTTGATGCCTGCGGAAAATACAAACAAAACGAGCAAATAATCTTATTGCACAGTTACGAGCGCCCTCCTAACTTGAAAATAGAACAAAATTCGGAAGACCATAGTGATGCAAAGAGTTGTTGAGGGAGATTCCATGGAATACTTTAATATTTTTTAATGATAAACAAACAGGTACCGAGGATGTTGGCAACGGCCTGCACAAGGCCCTGCGGCGGCTTCTCTTGCGCGTGGTGCCGGTCAGCGAGCACGATGGAGGAGGCCACGGCGTGCGGCAGCGCCAGCAGCGCGCCCAGCGTGTTGAGGCACGAAGCGATGCGCTGCGGCAGAGTGCCGCCCACCTCCGTGTCCTCGCCGCCGTGCATGGCCGTCATGATGAGCCCCACGTCGCCGATGGCGCCCCACTGCACAGCCAGCGCAGGCAGCCCGTCGGCCTGCCGCTGCTCGCACAGCCGCTCCATGGCGCTGTTGGCCAGCCCGTAGTTGCTCTGGCCGGGGTTGCCGCGGCCGCAGGACACCGACGAGAACGCCACGAAGTGCTCCAGCTCGGGCGCCAGGTCGCGCGACGCCGCGTCCAGCGCGCGCGTGCCTGCAACACAACAACCGGCCTCAGTGTCACCCGCAGCGACGGCGCTCGGGCGTGCATCCTAGGCGGGGTACTGACCATCAATCTTGGGCTTGGAGACGGTGCAGAAGTTCTCCTGAGTCTGGTTCTCAAACAAGGCGTCACGCAGCACAGCGGCCAGGTTGAAAATTCCGCCCACGGGCGCCGCGCGTGCCGCCTCCGTCAGCAGGGTGCGCGCGCCCGCCGCGATGGTCGCGTCCGTCGTTGACACCAACACACGGACGCCTTGCTCTCGCCATCTGTCACGTAGACTTATTTTAGTAACCGACTACGGCGGAACCTATCCTAGGTGAAGGTATGTTCGGTCGGGCTCGGGGTCGCGGGCAGTCCGCTCACCTGCGGATGCACCAGGCCTGGTAGCCGGTGCGCACGCCGCCGCGCGAGTTGAACACGAGCACGCGCGCGCCGCGGCGCACGAGCCACTGGGCCAGCTCCAGGCCGACGCCGCCCAGGCCGCCCACGAGCACGTAGCTCTTGGCGGGGTGCATGTAGGTGCGCGGCAGCGCCGACAGCAGGCGCGGCGCGGGCTCGGCGCACGCGGCGCGGCCCGGCTCCTCCTCGCGCACGCGCACCAGCACCTTGCCGATGTGCTTGCCGGCCGCCATGTACCTGCGGACAGAGTGCGGTGAGACGTAACGGGCGGGTGTCAGGGCCAAAACTAACCGCTGCTTCACGTGGTATTGTACTGCACGAGTTAGGGTTCCGTTATTAAGAGGGTTACGGTGTCCGCATCGGAATACCCTCGTTTGGTCTTTTTTTAAATCAGAATCCATAACGATATGTCAACAAAGCTTGTTTCAGTATAAAAATGGAAAATTATGTCCTTTATTAATTATATCGAATCCTAAGGGCGGCGGCCCCAGGCGGCAATGATTGTATCTGGAATCAGTGCGCGACCGGCCCGTCTCTACGGACCAGTCTGAAAATCAGCGCCGCGTCAGGCACATCTGCCCAGCACTTGCTGAGATTAGGACCGATTATTGCCTAGCCTGGTTTTAAATTAATGTAATTTTTTTTAGGATTCCGTACCAAAATAGTAAAAAAGTAACCTTATGGTCAGAGTATTTAAAAAAAATATCTAAGCATTTCAAGGGGAGGTTAAAAAAATTAAGCGCGTTAAGCAAACTGCACATTAAAAAATATTATTTTTATAATTATCCGTGACGTACATTTTTTTACATGTATTAGGAAAGTAAAACTTCCCTTATAATGGTTGAATATTTTGCTGCTTAAAGCCTTTTGTGGATACTAATAGTCTTATATAAGTCAAGCGCAAGTTAATTATGATGATATGTATTTTATAAACGTGCTGAAGGTGACGTCTTTAGGTATAGTAAATTAATACTTTATATTATTGCTTTTTCTCTGTGTTAATACATAGAAGTGGTTTTGGCTACTTCTAATATGTATCTACACAAATCTATCCTTAACTAAATGGTTCTACCTAACCTACTTGGCTAGCATGGGACCCCAATTACGTTTAAAATGGAGAATGCATTTAAATAAAGATTGCTTTTATAAGGGTTTAAAATCCTTATAGATAGATCCCTTATAACCGGTATGTAGCATACTTTTGCCCTTATAACAGCAGTGTTAATAATCTAACAAAATAAGTAATCTATTTTATTTGCATGGCAATGCCTTCATTTCAAGGCGCGATCATTTTAAATTACCTACATACATAGATACTAGACTTTCTCTTACAGTTGATTTCCCACACAGTTTTTTAACAATAATAAAATCACTTACCAATTAAGTACCCTTCCCGGTTCACACTTTTTAATGTGATATTAATAAGTGTAATACACTAATTAAATGTATGAAAGTAGCGATTATAAGGGGACTGCTCTTACAAACAACATTAACTATGTAATTATAAGTTTAGTATACTTGATACTAACAACAATAAAAAGTTTTTAAGGGTTATTAGCTTTCAATAAAACAATAATATGGCAAGTATAACGTTTAAGCTCTTATAATTTGTGCCCAGATGCAGTCTTATAGACACTATATGACTTTTGTAAGAACCCATTTTTTGGACATATTAGCCGTTATAAGATATGTTTTTGCTAGTTGGGTATGGATTAAGAAAATGCAAACGTATTTTTGATGTCAACTGAACAATACTGAGTGGAACTTGGTTTACCGGAATGCAGCCTCGAGCTGGGTGTCCGCAAAGACGGTGGTGGGCAGCGGGCGCACGGCGCCGGCCGCGATGCCCTCGGTGACGCAGCGCATCACTGCCGCCTTCTCGGGGTGGTCGCCGCGCGCGTCGAACAGCGCGTCCAGCAGAACGCCGTGCACGGTGGTGTTCTTGAGCAGCACGGCCATGCCGAGCCCCGTGTTGTTGCTCAGGTCAAGCTTGCCGATCTCGAGGAAGCGGCCGCCCTCAGCCAGGCAGCGCAGCGAAGCCTGGAGCTGAGCACCCGCCAGCGAGTTGAGCACCAGGTCCACGCCGTGCCCGCTTGTTCGCTGCAGCACCAGCTGCTCAAAGCTGCAGTCGCGCGAGTTGCCGATGTTCTCGGCGAGCAGCTCGGGGAAGCGCTCGAGCAGAAAGGCGCGCTTGTCACTTGAGCTCACCGTCGTGAACACGGTGCAGCCGGCGTGCAGCGCGATGGCGATGGCGGCCTGGCCCACGCCGCCCGTGCCCGCGTGCACCAGCACGGCGTCGCCGCGCCGCATGCACCCGCGCACGCTCAGCGCGTAGTACGCCGTGGCGTACGCCACCGGGACAGTAGCCGCCTCCTCCAGCGACCAGGCCGCGGGTACCTCCCACATTAAGCCTTCGTCCGCCATCACCGTGGTGGCGAGCCCCTTGGCTATCACCATACCCATGACGCGCTTTCCGACTGACGAGCGCCCGCTGAATTCCAGCCCCAGGATGCATTCCTGCAACAGACGGAGACCGTGAGTGATGCGAAACCTGAGCGTGACGGCACCGGGAGACGCGACAGTTGCTTGACACCCACCTGACCGGCGAGCTCACCAGGCAGCGCGTCAGGCGGTAGTTTGCCTGTAGCCAGCATGATATCGCGGAAGTTGAGCGGGGCGTAGTAGACGTGGCACAGATTAAAGCGGGCGCGCTGTGGTGCGGCGCGCGCGTGGCGCAGGTCACTCTCGATCCAGCGCAGCGAGGACAGGTCACCGCGGGTGAGCGTGTTGACGTAAGCGTGCTCCAGTTGCAGCGGCACCTCGGCTGGGTCGTCCAGCGGCAGGTGCCGGTAGGAGCCCCACACGCCACCCCGCAGCACATTGAACGCCAGGTCGAGCTGCACCTGCGCGCGGTATGCGGGTGCAGCGGGGTCAAACGGCTCCTTGGCACCCGGCAAGTAGTAGACGCGCAGTTTATCGCCACCCCCTTCGCGGCGCAGGCACGTGCCCAGCCCGAGCACGCCGCTGCCAGGGGCGCGCGCCCACACGTACACGCGCAGCTGCTCACTCTCGGCGCGCTTCATGGCGGCGCGCAGTGTATGTATCCACGCGTAGTTATCATCGCACACTTCCACCACGACACAAGCAGCAGGAAGTGCGAACTTGCGACGCAGCAACAGGTATTCGCATAAAGCGTCGCGCCGACGCGCCACAACCGTCAGGCTAGCCGCCTCCAGCAGCGCCTGCGCAGGCGGGTCGTCTAGAGCGCACAGCGGCTCTTCAAGCAGCATAAAGCCAGCCGGAGCGACAGCTGCGCATAACACATCCAGCGCGCCGGTGCCGTGCCGCGTCAGCACGTCTTGGTCCAGCACCAGGTCACAGTCGGATTCCAGCACTTTCTTGTCCGTGACCTGCCACAAATTAATTTGATGAAATAACCACGATAATAATAACCATCACTTCACAGACACCAAAAATAAATAAATCGTGCGTGTCGCGCGAGACCTTCACTCGCAGCGGCGCCACGGCGGCGGAGTAGCGCGCGGCGCCGGCGCCGGCGGCCAACGACGCCTCCACGCGCACCAGCGGCTCCGAATCCAGCACTGCCGGGTAAAACACAAATCCCATAAAAACCAAAGCTATATTAGACCAAGTTCCCATGTAAGTACCACCAAAAGTAGTGATATCGGATTCAGATTCAGATTTCAAATCTTTTTGTGTGAAACGTGTGAAACTACCATTATTTTTCATTACTATGTACTTAGTAGCGGTTTTAATGAAAACTCGAACATGGTCGTAAGTGTGACATTTATTAGATTGTGGTCTATCAACGTCACTGTAAAGCATTTACGAATGATAGAAAACAATATCGACAACCAATCAGTAAAGAGGCTGACGAAAACATTTTGGTCGGTCCGTCGAGGTGATGTTGGCTACCCAAAACCAGAGCATCAATAAATGGCAATAATTCCTAGCAGAGTTGAAAAAAATAAATTCGAATTATATTAAACAACTAGCTTTCCGCGCTGACTTCGTATGCGGAGAATACCTAAGGAATTTTGTTAAAAATATTAATACTGTTCTCATCACTTCCAAGACTTCCAAAATAACGTATTTAAGGTACCAATTTTCAAACATCTCATTGAATTTTTTTATCAAAGTAACTTAAAAATGTCCTTCTCTGTAACCCCCCATTAGGAATTTATTTTCAACACGCTTAAATTGATAGCCTAATAAATATAATAAGTAGCCTTAATACAACATTTTGACGTATAAAATCCCTTGCATACAAACTTTCACCCCTACTTTACCCTTACTCTTTCTTTACATACCAATTTAGTTAGGAAAGACACCGAAAACTGTAGTTGAATCCCCGACGCGAACAGGAGCTTGTTATAAACTTAACACATAACACATGTACCAGTGTGTTTCTGTGTGTACGTCTCTAGCGTCGTAGCTCCCGGAAAACAACAAAACAATATTATACTAAACTAGCTTTTGCCCGCGACTCCGTCCGCGCTAACGTCGTTTGTATGTTCGAGGCTATTTATTTATTTATTTATTATTTATTATAAAAATCAGACAACATAAGGCCCAAAAAAATTTGTTAGTAACATAGCTTACATGAACTATATTAGTACCTACTTTAATAACACACAAAAGAAAAGGCTACATAAGGCTCCGTTTTTCGGTCATAAGACGATTGAAATGCCGCATCACGGAGGAGTCGTATGAACCTACAATGGTCTTTAGGATGGGGTTGGAGCTACCACGCAGTCTGCAAAGAAGTGAGGCAGAACTTTTTCGCATAATTGCATAAAAGTCGTCAGTGCGAGCTTGTGCGAACATGCCCGACGCGCTGCAGCGTGGTGGCAGCCCCAGCAGCATCCTAAAGCCATTATTATATTGCACTCGCAGGGCACTGAGGGTCTTAAGTGTAAAACTGGTCCAAAGGCTACACGTGTAGAAAACCTGGCGGTACGCTTTGAACAATGAAATTTTAACTTGTTCACTACAACGCCCAAACCTTCGCACCAGCATATTACACCTGACCCCCAGTGCCCTACGCTCGCGCTCGATATCTTTATGGTCTTTAAGGTCATTGGTGATATAATGGCCGAGGTATTTAAACTGGTAAACGCGCTCGAGACCAACATTATTTATTTTCACGTCGGGCACATAACTCGGCAACGTACCACCGACAGCCCTAAAGACCATTAGCACACTCTTCTTGACGTTGTACGTCAGCCCATGTGACTCGACATACTTCTCACAAACACGCAGAAGTACCTCAACGATAGTTTTCATTAGATCTGGTGGCAGATATGTATGACCCATGCACAGGGAATACAACATGGACAATACTCGAGGCAGGTGGACGCCAGCGTTCTGCAGGTGCTCGATACTGAGTCCGTCGTGACCCGGCGACTTTCCTCGCGACATTCTCGTTATTATATTTTGAACTTGTTTTGGAGAGAAACGAACTAAGCCGGTGTCTCGACTCGCTCCATAATCAAACACCCGTTGCGAAGGACCCAGCGGGGACTTGACTTTATAGTGCTCAGCAAACATGTTCGCAATGTCCACTGGGTCTCCTTTGCCTTCCACGCTTACAGGCAGACCAGGTTTGACGTCAAGCTTCTTTGTCGCTTTCCAGAATTTAGAAAAAAAAATGTAGCTCGATGCGACGCAATGATATCAAGTTTAATCTGTTCTTGGTGTTTTTGACACCATTTAAGTTTGCTCTTAAATATTTTGCGACTAAGGGACATGGAAACATACACATTTCCTGAGCACGGTTTACCAAATGACAACCATGTTTGAAAATCAAGCCTGGCCTGCATATGCGCCTCTCTTACGTGTTTGTTCCATCCCACTATTTGTTTTCCTTTTTTAGGACGGCATCTGACATGACATTCAATAGCAGAATTTGACAAAACAGTAACAATACTCCTATACATGCAGTCGAGAACATGTCGGTGTCGTAAATCATTGCAATGCATGTCACTACATGATCTGAGCTCCTGAGGAAAATCAATATTGCTTAATTTGTCATTACACACTTTATAATAATTTTGTACCTGTGCACCGCCCCTTTCGCCCCAAACTACTTTGTTACATGTTCGTCCGCTTAGCGCTATTGTAGGTTTTACCAGATCGAGATGGCACTTAACTATAACGGGAAAATGATCCGAGCAAAAAACATCGTGTACAACACCCACGCCAACGACAGTGCTCCGGGCAGACTGAGTGACTACGCAATGGCCTAGCCAGCGTCGACAGCCATGAGCTTCGCTTATATAAGTATAGGTATTCGAGTTTAATCCTAGTTTATCAAAATCAGCACATTCCCATTTCTGTTCGGCACAAAAGTTTATTAGCTCGACAGCAAAAGGCTCGCCAGGATGAGCGTTAAAATCGCCTAACATGTATACAGCTTCTACTCCACTACTTTCAACAATTACATTTAACTTACTGAGGCAGTCAATATACTCGGGCAGATGTTCCGCACAGTCCGTCGGCATGTAAACACTACACACGACAAAATATCTATTATCTAATGACACTTTTATTGCCGCTATTCGCGCACTGTCACAATTAACTATTGACACCGACCGGAAAACACGACTACGCCATAGTAAGGCCACGCCACCGAACGGCCGGCCTCTTATCATTCCTAACGATGTATCTACCGCTGACTTGCCGCTGTACTCGAAATCACAATGAATTTGACCCAAGTACGACAGGTCATGAGGAAACAGCCACGTCTCCTGAAGCGCAACTATGTCAGCTGTTTGGCATAAAAGTCTCACATCGTCGATGGAACGTTTCACTGATTTGCAATTATAACTTACGAACTTACTTATGGGTAATTATCCCAACCACATTTTTTAGCGGCGGACGTGATAATTGGGGTGTAAAGTACATTTATTGGAAAACTATTTATTTTCTAGAAAATCTTACACAAAGTACCATGTTGAGCCAAAGTTAAAATTGTTAATAACTTATCATGTTTATCGTAAAAAACAAAAAACAGTCCAAAATCAATTTTGGTGTTGTGTCCAGTACTTGTCGCATACACTAATATACCGTGGTACAAAGTTATTAAGCCTCAACTAGATTGATATTTTAGTTACCTCTATTCCCTATTAGTTAAGGAATTATAAAATATTACAATTATTGCATTTGCAAATAAAAAGAAACTGGGAACAGTGTAAATAAAACTGTCCTTGCGAAATAGTCAATTTTGGTGGTGAATATTAAAATTGATTTTATGATCGAACGAAAAGTGATTAAACAAACAAATATGGCGTCAGTCGTTCGTTCAGTTCCAGCGATAGATTAGATGGTGAAAGATTTATACCGTCTTGCTGCATCTTCCCTCTAAGTACATAAGAATCAAATTTTGGTGGTACAAAATACATTTTTATAATTGTGATAACTTAGTAACTTGTTATTTTGCAAAAAAAACAATTGTGTTTAAATTATTTTGAGTATGTTAATGGTGTTTTTTTAACTATATGAAGTTAAATTTGTATAAAACTAAAATATTCACGTTAAATAAAATAAAAAAGTACAAGTTCTAATTTTGGTGATACAATTTTGGTGGCTTTTCCTAAGACACCAAAATTGATAAAATTTCTTGTTCCACCAAAATTATATAAACACCAAACAATAACTATTTATTATATTTAAAAAAATACGTTGTTAGTTTTAAAAAATACCAAGAATGATTCCCTAACGATTATTATTTTAACTATCCCGATATGTCATTATTGATCGTGTGTTTTTCTTAGAAAGGTAATTTTGGTGGATAATAGCAATTTTGGTGGTATATAATTAGTAAATTCGATATATCTTAAAACGACTTGGTTTAATGAAAGGCCATTTTAACACTGTTTTAATTATGACTAATGACGTCCCTTACACTTAAAATCGTGAACCCTACTGACAAAATAAAAAATATCACCTAAATTAGGATAATTTGACGCTTGTTGAAATTCACCCTTATATAAGGGTTTATATCCATATTTTAGTTACATAGGTTTTCGATGTAATATGCCTACTTTCGACTGAACTTTGTCGTAAATAAAACGCCGAAAAGTAATTCCGTATGGCCAAAAAGTAACATCTAACACCTCATTTAACTTGGTTTTTGAGATGTACATTTTATACGAATTGTAAGCCTTTTTCGTCTTTCTGTTGATTCTGAACAACGTGACATCTTCGTTAATGCGATTTTTAATATAATCTGTAATATCATTTTCATTGGTTTCCATTGACACATTCGAAATAAATATGGGGACCTTAACAGATGCTGCTTTGAATTTACCATTGGGGCCAATATCGATGATTATGTCATCTAAATAAACTCATCACCATCATCATCACGTTAGCCGAAAGACGTCCACTGCTGGACATAGGCCTCCCCCAAGGCTCTCCTCTCCTATTTATAAAAACTGGCCACGTGCGTGTCGTATTCATAAACGAAGAGTGCCGAATCACGCTGAATAATTAACGTGTTTTGCATGATGGCCCACTTTAAGTTAGTTTAAGTCATCATCATCATCATTATCATGTCAGCCGAAAGACGTCCACTGCTGCACATAGGCCTCCCCCAAGGCTCTTCACTCAGACCGGTCTTGTGCTTTTCGCATCCACTGCGTAAAGCGCGTTAGTTAAGTAAATAAGGGCGATTTTTAAACTTGTCTAGATTATTACTTCCACATGACGCTTACAAAAAAATCAAACTTTACCTTGCACTGCGTGCGGCAGCAGCAGCGCCTCGGCGGGGCGCGCGAGCGCGGGCTCAGCCAGGCGCATGCGCGGCGCGCAGAGGTTCTCCAGCACCAGCTGCAGCAGGCCGGCGAGCGCCAGGCGCTTGGAGCGGCCCGCATCCGCGGTGCCCACGCGCGCCTCGTCCAGCGGCACGAACACGTACTTCTCCAGCTTGGGCGCAGCCTGCACGTTGGTGCGGCGCGGCGCGAGCGACGTCTTCACGCCGCGCAGCTCCACGCCGCCGGCCACGGTGACGCCGAGCGCGCGGCGCAGGCGCACGGGCACGCGCCCGCCCGCCGCCGCCGCCAGCGCCGCGCGCTGCGCCGCCGGGTCGATGAGCGCGCGCTGCAGCCGCGTGGGCAGGTACAGCTCGCGCGTGTCCATGCCGACGATGCCGAACTGCAGCATCGTGTCCATGAACGAGATCCAGTTGTCGTCCCAAGTGAGTTCGCCGCGTGTGCCACGCGCGTCGGACGCCTTGATGCCACAGAACACCCCTTGGTAGTTGTACCCGCGCAGCCGGAGCTCCTTGTACACGTCATCTTCGTCGAGCGGCAGCAGGTCAGAGTCAGTAGAAGCTGCAGGCTCGTCGCCGAGCGCCGCGGCGGGCAGGCGCTCGGCGGCGGGGTCAGTGGCGAGGCGCGCGCGGCCCGTCACCACCACGGCGCCGCCCTCGCACACCTCGAACTGGCCCGTACCGCCCAGTAACGTGACCAGGAACCGCAGCGGTGCGTCGCGCGGTACCACAGTGGCGCGCCTGAACTTCACATCTTCCAGCACCACAGCCGCCTCCTCGGTCTTCAGGTTGTGTAGTTTGGCCAGCGTGCGCCACACCAGCGTCTGCAAAACACGCACGTTATTTTGTTACATCCTAATACATGCAAATTTCATCTACCAGCAATTAAAAAAAAATACCAGATATCCAGTAGCAGGAAAGAGTACGCGGCCATCAATATTGTGTCCGGCTATGAAGGCCTCTTCAGGTTTTGCGAGATTGAACTCGATTACGTCCTCTGTAGTTTGGGGACCGCTCTTAAAGTTAGGAACGCTCCATTTGGCCGAGTGATCCCATCCCACGTGCGAGGCCAGCGAGGGCGTCCCGCGCGACACGGGCCAAGCCACGGGCGGATAGAGCGCCGCTACGCGCGGCTGCGCGCCCGCCGCGTACAGTCGGCCCACGGCGGCCAGCAGGTGCGCCAGGGGATCGGCGGCGTCGCGGCGCACTAGTGGCACGTGCACGGCGCCGGGCAGTGCGCGCCGCAGCATGGCCTGCAGCAGCGCGTGCGGCGCCAGCTCCACCACCAGCGCGCGCTCCGGCACGTGTCGCAAGACTTCCGCGAACCGCACCGGCGACTGCATGTTGTTCACGTGGTACGCCGCGTCGCTGAGCTTGGCTGCAACAAGCACGGGGTTAGGGCATTGGGTCGGGCGGGGGCAGGGCCGGGAGGCAGGGAGGTACTCACCGAGCTCGGAGCCCCACTGGTCGCGCGGCAGCGAGGTGGAGAGCCAGCGCGCGGTGCGCGGGCGCGGCGCGGGGACGACCTGCAGGAGCGAGGCGCGCAGCGAGGGCGCGGCCGCGGCAATGTACTTGCTGTGGAAGGCGACGCCCGAGCTGTTGACGCGGCGCGCGAACACGCCCTCCGCCGACAGCTGCTCCACGAACTTCTCGATGGACGCCGGCGGGCCCGAGATCTGGACACAGGGACACAAAATTAAGGTTAAATCTTTGGATTGTAAAACGCGTATAGCGATAAAAGTACAGTCGTGTTTATTCCGCCGAATACAGCAGGATAAACGCCACACTAGGTAGAGTACTTAATTGGTTTACTATTTAGTAACAATGTGCTACTCAATGCTAAGAAAACTAAATGTGTTTGTTTCACTTTGCCTATGTTAGACAGGTAGAATCTAGTGTATTTCTTAATCATGAGAGATTGGAAATCGTAGATAAAGCGCTTTTCTTAGGGATAACTATAGATAAAACTTGCAACGGAGTCCCCATATAGCAGTACTAGCAGGTAAATTAAGTTTGGCAGCTTATGCTGTTAGGAAAATCAGAGAACTTACAGCTCGTGACAACTTATTGAGACAGTTCGCTTAGTTTATTATAGTTATTTTCATAGTGTTTAAAATTCAGGAACCATCAGTAAAACAGGGTTCCGGACACCTCGGGTCGAACGTCTGCTGCCCCGCCAAGAAATCCGCCTTTGCAAGAAAAAGTGTAATTTACAAGGCATTCAAAGTTTTTAACCGTCTATTCGTCTATATAATGGGTGTCACAGTGTTTGTGGTCGAACTCCTCCGAAATGGCTCTCATCGACATTCATATCAGATTGTGTTTTTGTAATTTAGTTTTATTGTAACTGTATTAATATATTTTTCGACCGATTTTTACGATTTCTTTTGTATATAATATTTTGATAAGGCCGCCTAGTTTAGGGAACAATGATAGGGTGTTCATCAAATTATACGCAAATGATCGGGCAAACACCCTGCACCGCCGGCGCTGGTGCGCGGCGCGGCGGCTCACCGTGACGCTGTCCTGCGAGTTGTGGCAGGCGGGCACCACGCCGGGCGGGCAGCGGCGCGCCGCCTCCTCCCAGGAGAGCCCGACGGCCGCCATGGCGCCGGGCGGCAGCTTGGCGTCCACGATGCTGCGCCCGCGCCAGTACGCGCACAGCACCGCCTGCTCCGCCGTCAGCGTCTCGTCCGCGTACGCGCACCCTGCGCACGATCAGAACACAAACATCACTCCAACCTTCTCGCTCTACCACATTCTACGAATTTTGAAAATGTAAGTAAATGAAACGTATTTAATCAATCTCACACGCAGAACCATCACCAACTTACACTTATAATTTCATTATTATGTAATCTTAACATTTAGGGTGCGGTAGTGAGGCATCGACGATATCGATACGTATGGGTCTTGTCTCAGCATTATGTGGAGGTACCTACTGAAAATGCAGCGGTTGATACCGAACTATTTACCGCCGACGACTACAATATCTCGCATAATCTCGAATTGTGACGAATGCGGTGATACTCGAAAAGATACCAGCGCCAAGTTAGTTAGCAAGCAAAGCCATGCGACCCTATCGGAGTCGTCACGATCGCGGAATTACAGTAAAACGAAAACGAGTCATTATCTGCGTGTTCTATGGCGGGTACTGACCGACTTCGCCGACGGAGTGGCCCACGATGCCGTCGGGGCGCACGCCCAGCTCGCGCAGCACGTCCACCAGTGCCACCTGCACGGCGGCAATGGACACCATCGAATTGATCACGTCGTCGAAGGCGGCTTCGGGCGCATCCGTGAGCACGTGCACCAGGTCCAGCCCGTGCGGGCGCAGCGCCGCCGCCGAGCGCGCCACGCTCGCCGCGAACGTGGGCAGGCGCAGCAGCGCGCGCGCCATGCCCGCCCACTGCGAGCCCATGCCGCTGAACACGAACCACACGGGGCGCGGCTCCGACTCCGCGTCCAGCACCTCAATTGCGGGTGGTGCACCGCGCGTCGGGTCCAGCACGGCGAACCCGCGGTGCGCGTGCCCAGGGTTGGCGTGCGCGTGCACGGCGTCCAGCAGCGCGTGCAGCTCGGCGTCGCGATCGTGCTGCGTGGCCAGGCCCAGCAGGCGCGCGACGGCCTCCTCGGTGCGGCCCGAGGCCAGCACGAGCCGCGGCGCGGGGTACTCGGCGGGCGGCGGCCGCGCGCCGGCGTGCGACTCCAGGATCGTGTGCGCGTTGGCGCCGCCGAACCCGAACGAGTTCACCGCCACCAGCCCGCCCCCCCACGGCGTGTTGCGGTCCACCACCTGTGCAACGTTGCCAACCATTAAATAGGTCCTTGGGATAAGGGCCGGCATGGCAATAGTACAGTCAGCTGCAGAGAAAAAAGGTGTCCCCCAGGAGGGAATGTTTTTTTTTATCAGGTAAGGATGGTTTTTTTTCAAAAACCTGTGGTTAGATTTAAATGATTTTGAGTTTATGTGTAGACAATAGTAAAATCTTCAATTCACCGAAAAATCATATAAATTTAACATTAGGTGTTTGAAAAAAAACGATCCTTACCAGGAGGGGAGGTATCCTTTTCTCTGCAGCTGACTGTACAGTATTGCCTAGGCAGTGAGCAGGCAATTGCGGGCTGAGTATCGGTTTAAACGGACGAGATTGCGAGTCCGTTTAAAAATACGAGGCCCGCAATTGCCGTTCCTGCCGAGGCATGTATAGTGCTTTTCTCAAAAATCGCAAGATAGAAATCGCATATAAACGGAAACTTCACGTGAAATGACATCACTCTTTACCGCCTGTATGTTTATGACAAGGCAAGTTTTTTTTGAAAAAAAAAACTCAAGCTATTACAGACACAGATAAAAAAGTTACCTTTCGAATAAAATATGGATGTATAAGACTTGTGCCCTCATTTTAATATGGCCGTTTTCACTTTTTAAAAAGTTACAAACTAGAAAACAATGAAATTTGTTTGCAACTTTGCAAAAATTACTAGAGGAGCGGTGGCTCTGCGTGTGAAGAGCTGACTTAGGATCACGAGAACGCGAGTTCGAATCTATGTAGTGGCAGTTTTTTTTTTTTTTTTGTTTTGTTTAATTAAGTTGTACTTATAGTGAAATTGTTAGCTCATATAACAATTTTAAACATGGAGAATATAACAATACGAAAGAAAATGAAAAATATGGAAAAATCTAAGTCATTTGAATCATTACTGGAATTTAACGACGCGAACTCATGTGTACTGTCCGGGGCTGCAAGTTTACCTAATTTAAATGAAACATTGGACGGTACCTCTTATGTAGTTGGCTTGGAAAAGGAAATTGACCTACTCAAAACGCAACTGGAAAGTGCAAATGGCGAAATAGACAAGCTGATACTCGAAAATGGTTCATTAAGGGAAGAAATAAAAAACCGGGAAAACAAGATAACTCAATTTAAACAGATGTATGTGACAGCTGTCAACTCTGATAAAAAGAGAAAACCGATAAATAATCGTAATTTAGAGCAGATGCGATTATCATTCACAGCTAGCGATGAATTACGTAGTGTGAACAAAAGCATTGAAGCGATTCAAGCGATACAGCAAAGCTCTAGGGATGATTTGAAAGAAATCAATAGTAACATGTTAGGTGACGTAACAACATTAGAACAACATGAACAGACGCAGGGTAAAAGTAAGGATTGCGATGCATGTACGACTGTCATCAAGTCGTCGACTGACGTCAAGGATGGAGTAACCAACAAAATACACATATTTGGCGGTAGCCAATGCCTTGGACTTGCATTACAAATAAAAAGAAATCGAGAGAATAGTAGTTATGCAAAGTATAAGGTAGAGGCATTTATAAAACCACGAGCTTCAGCAGACGCCATATTAAGCAGTTGCAATAACATTAATCCCACGAAACAAGACAAAATAATTTTGTGTATAGGGGAGGATGACAAAAATCCTACTAAATTAGCGCATGAGTTGTACTGTACTTTAAAACATCTTCAGCCAGCCACTGTCATAATAGTTGGAATACAACAAAACAAACATTTAAACGAGAAAAAGTTAAACACTTTACTAAAATCCGTAACAAATGATTTTAAGGAAAATTGTTATTTCGTGGAACCGTGCAAGTACTGGACTAGGCGTAGTCTCCAGGAATTATCCCAAAAATAAGTTCCTTAATTGACACCAAAGATTATTACGACAAATTTCTGCCAATGCGAAGTCATAAGGCTCAACGTGATGATAATACTTCGTTGACAAGAAAACAAGCTAAGCAGAATCAAGTTAAGACCAGTTTTACTAAGACCAAAGGGACATTTATACAGAAAACTTTACATGACTACTACCGAACTATAGGAAAGGCAGTTAATAATCAAGAGCATACCTTATCAGCTAGTATTAACCGTATTCCGCATAGGCAATATGCGGACCAAGAAAATAAGAACACGTTTTTTCGTGTATGACCATATAAATATCATGCATCAGAATATTGCAGGTCTCGTAAATAAATCTGACATGTTAACTGTACAACTGGAAGAATTATCTTGCGGAAATAGAAAAATAGATGTTTTGTGCATAAGTGAACATAACATGAAGCCCGGCGACGAAAGCAGTTTAGTGGTGCCAAACTATAGACTCGCAGAGTGCTTCTGCAGAGAGAGTTAAGTAGACGACGGGGATCCTGCATTTTAGTTAGCAACGAACATGAATTTAAAGTTATTAGTCATGTTAGTAGACAATCTATAATGAATACTTTAGAATGTTGAGCCATTGAAATTACTCGACATAATATTGTAATTGTTTCCGTTTATAGAGTCCCAAATACTAATAATTTAAATACCTTTTTTGATAAATTAGATGACATTTTGTCTACTATTACAAACAATATTAAAAAAACTGTAATTGTGTGCGGAGATTTTAATATTGACATTTTGAAAAAGAATTCTAATACTTTACGATTCGAAAATTTGTTAACCAGTCATAATTTAAAAATATCGATTAGAACTAGGGCTCCTGGTCGTGTCCGTGTTTCGTTTACCCGTAGCCGAATCTCCGTAACCGAGAAACACGGCAACGGAGATCCGGCCCGTTCGACACGTGAAATTCGGCTACGTGTAATTAAGATACGTAGCTCCGTGTTACAATTACGTTCCGTGTCACTAACCTCCTTTGTTTTACAGACTTTATATTGAATACAATTTCTTCTGGTTGGCAGGTGGATGCAGTATATACAGACTTTTCAAAGTGTTTCGATAAAATTAACCATAATTTTTTGATCATTAAACTTCAGAAACTTGGTATACACGGGGACCTCCTAAGATGGGTCAAATCCTATTTAAGTAATCGTAGTCAGGCTGTTGCTCTGAAAGGTTTTATATCGGGCTTTCTTCCTATCCCTTCTGGAGTCCCACAGGGGTCTCACCTAGGACCGCTTCTTTTTGTCCTTTATGTAAATGACATAGCTACATGTTTCGAAAGCTCAAAGCACTTAGTTTATGCAGACGATACCAAAATTTATAGAGCCGTCGCCACTAGTGCTGATTGTCTTTATTTGCAGAGGGATCTTGACAACTTCTTTAACTATTGTTCAAATAATCACCTCTATTTAAATGCGGATAAATGTTTTGTCATTAGTTTTACCCGTAAAAACGATCCTATTATGTTTGATTATGTTGTTAACGGTAAATGTTTACCCCGTGTGTCCTCCATCAGAGATTTGGGTGTCACCATGGACTCTCAATTGAATTTTATTACTCATATAGACAATATATGTAAACGAGCTTACAAAAATCTTGGAATGATACTTAGGATAGGTAAACCATTTAAACGCCCGCTGACCCTAAAAAAAACATTTTTCTCATTTGTCAGAAGTATTTTGGAATTCGCTTCTGTGGTTTGGACTCCTCTTTACCAAATTCACATTGATCGGTTGGAGCGTATTCAAAATATTTTCCTAAAATCACTTTGCTACAAGACTGGTAAACATTTTGATAATTCATTAGAATCTTCGAAATACTATAATTTTCTTTCACTCAAAAATAGACGTCTTTATTTAGATACGATGTTCTTTTTCAAAATCTTAAAAAACGAAATTAGGTGTCCAGATCTCTTGCAAAGCATAACCTTCAGTATTCCTTGTCCCGCTTTGCGTCCTCGTAAATTATTCTATGTCAGCTTTGCTCGTACTAACTACAGCAATACACACCTCGGTTAATTAATGAACGTTTGTATGATGCTGTACCCATTTGTGAGTTCACTTGGTGCCCTCAAAATAATTGTCAGGCAAAATTTTATACAAGATTAGTTCTGAACCTTCATTTATCTACTTACTTTGTTTATGCAATTACTTACTGAAGCAGTTTATTGTTGTACAAAATATATTACTGTTCACATTTAATTGACTTGTGTGGCATTAGTTTGTTATAACCTTTAGTACCTATTACTTATTTTTTATGAACCTCAATGTCTTAATATGGTTTCTGGTTCACCTGTGTATAATATAATATACGACTGTATGTGTTCTTAAATAAATAAATAAATAAAAAAATCTTAACAGCAAAAAGCCAACAAACAAATATGACATCAACAATGGCGGCCATTTGGATTGTTCATGTTTTTATAATTACTCTTATTCGAAAACCATTTGACGAAATAAGGTTTTAAAACCGTTCTGCATTATTAAGTTTTTTGAATATTTATTTATTTCGGGTATTTTGACAAAAGACCTTTGAACTTTGTTTGACTTTCGTTTTCGGCTTGAAGCTCTCGTAGGTGTATCTTACGAGATAGGCGAAAACCGCTTGAAATAGTATGTTATAATACACTATTACAATCATTTTTTATCATAAGATATCATTTAATTGTTGTTATTTATTTGAAAATGCCCTCCTAAATTTAAAATAATCATGTCATCCATAAAATGTCTTCTAAATAAATAAAGATATTAAAACGAAACTATTTGGTCTAATACAAAATTAATGAAATAGGTCTCTTAAAATTACCTATTCTTTCGAATTAAAATGTAAAAACAGTGAGTTACACTTTTTGCTCTATCCCAATTCGATCCTCCATCAAGACAATTTTTTTATTTAAATCATAGACTAACGAATGAAGTCCCTATTCTCAAATCACTCAAGATCAAATGTCGTGCGGTTTAAATTAAAAAAACACACTTAATTGACGTTTCGATTCGTTTTTTTTAATATATATGAATCCTAAAATAGAGACCCTCTTGAGTTTTGACAGCTGTTCCAAATTTAAACTCATAACGTTACAAAAATCTATATTGCAATAACATTGCAGTACCTATAGATTTTACCTACTACCACAGACAAGAAAGATCTAATAGTAAAATTGCTTGTAATAATGCTGGTCATTTCCTACGGGTTTTGAACGCATAATAGAGGAATTATGATATATAATGTGTGTAGATAAAATTACAATATGATCTTTGTGAGAAAATTATGACACATAATCCGTTATGGCATCAAGGAAAATATCAACGTCTTACCAAGGCGGGCGATCTAAAAATCTAACAGCGCTTCGCAAGAGACCACTGCTGAGAAATTACGCCGCAAGAAACTCAACAGTCAGTAGTTTTTTAAATATTGCTTTTGATATTATACAATAATAAACTTAACCTAGCATTATATAAAACAATGAATCTCACATAAAACAAAAAATAAATATATTTATGCGTAGTTGAGTAGGAAAATGAGTCACGACGACTCGACGATTATGTATATTTATGCCAAATTACAACTTTCTAGTACTAAGGGTCTCTGAGCCAGGCTGCGAACGGACAGACGGACTGACATGGCGAAACTATAAGGGTTCCTAGTTTGACTACGGCACCCTAAAAACGAGCAAGGCGAGTATTAAAATTAATAAACATACATAAGTAGAATGACTGCTTCAATCACAACACAACATTACTTTGTATGCATCACCAGGGCTGGGAAAAGAAATAAGTGAATCATGTAAAGTTCACTGTACCTTGATGCGGCCGTCACTGAGCGCTGGGATGCTGGGGTTGGGGGTGCGGAAGTGCAGGTTGCCGGGGATGATGCCGCGCTCCATAGCCAGCACCACCTTGATGATTGAGGACAGCCCCGAGGCCGCCTCCGAGTGACCCATGTTGGATTTGACGGCGCCAACCATCAGCGGCGTAGTGCGGCCCGCGCAGAATAGCTCCGCGATTGCGTTCCCTTCTTGTCGGTCGCCAACCTGCAACACAGCGCACTGCAGTGAGCACGGGCGCCGCAGACGCAGGCGATCGCGAGAAGTTCTGACTCACCTTGGTGCCAGTGCCGTGCGCCTCGAGGTAGTCAACATCCTGCGGGCGCAGCCGCGCTTCCTCGAAAGTCTCCCGCGCCAGGCGAGACTGCGCGGCGCTCGAGGGATACGTGATGCTCTGCACCTTGTGTCCGTCGTTGTTGACCCGCGCGCCGCGCACGGTGCAGTAGAGCCGGCGAGCGTCGCGGCGCCGCTGCAGCAGCAGCACTACCACCGCCTCGGAGCGCACGTACCCGCAGGCGCTCTCGTCGAACGTGGCGCAGTGGCCCACCGACGAGAGCAAGCCCAGCCGATGGTAGGCGACCGCATATTCTGGCTTAAGGCCCAAGTTGACGCCAGCGACGACGGCGGCGTCACAGTCGCCGGCGCGGATAGCAGCGACTGCGTGTGCCAGCGCATACATTGAGCTGGAGCAGGCCGTTTCCATTGTGTACGATGGGCCCGTGAAGTCAAACGTGTAGGAGAGCCTGTTGGCGAACATGGCGCGGCAGCAGCCCGTGACCTCGTAGCCCGTGATCTTGTCCGCGTCGCTCATCCACGCATGTTCGCTTTCTAGATTGCCCGCGCCGACAAAGACACCGGTGCGCGAGCCGCGCAGCTCAGCGGGCGCGAGCCCGGCGTCCACCGCCGCCTCATGCGTCAGTTCCAGTAGAATTCGCAGCTGCGGGTCCATCACTTCTGCCTGTTTCGCGTTCACTCTGAAGTAAGATGCATCGAAATGCGACAGTTCTTTCAGTTTACCGCTTCGCTCTGGCAGTCCGTGCAAGCCTGGACACAAAAAATTACATCGCGTCATCTACAACCGACATCCCGATTTAAACATAATATACTTACTATCTTAGAAATTTAAAAAAATATACGGTCGTGCCGGGTAACGATCTCAAAGCAAGATGGGCTAATACAAACTAGAAAATCAGATAAGGGCTAGCTTACCCAAAAGTAATAGTGTTGTATGAATACTTGATGGAGTGTTAAGCGTACCTGGCGGCCAGCGCCGGTCGTCGCTGGTGACGAGGTCGACGCCGGCGAACAGTTGCTGCGCGAACTCTTCGATAGAGCCGGACTCGGGCAGGCGGCCCGACAGCCCCGTCAGCACCACGTCGCCGCCCGCGCCGCCCGCGCCACCCGCGCCCCCCGCGCTGCCACTCCCCGATGCACTAGCCATCTCAGCTGCTCGTTATCTGCGACAACACACCCCGCCCATGTCACAACTGCTTCCGTACCTCTGAGTACCTACTCTTTACTACAATACGAACGAACTTATATAAAATTCATATTGATGATAATAAATGTTAAAAATACGTAGCTCCGGCTTCAAAAACGAAATAAATACATTTTTTTAAATGGTATGTCAGCCCAAATAAAGTCGCCGACTTCAGTTTGAATGACCCGGATTTCCTTTATATCTATTAACCCGAGTGGTTGCCGGTTTAGAATAGTGCCACTCCATGTCTTCCCGCGGATGTCGTAAGAGGCGACTAAGGGAATAAAGGCTTATAGTACTGTTAGGCGATGGGCTCGCAACCTGTCCTTAATACGTAATCCTAGCCTGATTATGCAAAATGTGCTTGTGTTGCGGAATTGTGAATATTTTTATAAACTTGCAAGTAATTCTGTAGCTCTGCCTGCCCCACCCTGGTAACAAAGGCGTGAGTTTAACTATGTACTATTATTTTATATTACTGTACATTAATATTTAAAAGAGGTAAGATTTGTTTGTTTGTTTGTTTGCATTGAATAGGCTCCAAAACTACTGGAACGATTTAAAAAAATCTTTCACGGCTATAGAATATTTCCGCAAAAGTAAAGGATCCGTGTGAAAACTTCGATAATGTAACCCGAGGTGTGATACCGAAACATAACCTTATATCGCGCACGCTGCGGAAACTATTGACAATCGAGCAAAGTGATTTAGCACAGTTTTATCGAAGACAGCAATATCTACAAAAAAGTCCGCAATACCGTTTGTCTATGTCACAATATCTATTTTCATATGTTAAAATATGCAACAGTAACGACGGCACAAACTAGGCCACATTAGTAATCCTTATCCAAATGAATCACTTCGTATATAAGGCTGTATCAGTAACTGAAAAAATACCTACTCTTACTACTTTATATAGTCACGAACACAAATATAAGAACATCATTACAGTGCAACCATTTAAGGTAAATGTCCCAGTGAATGATATTATAAGGGGGAATTCTTACATATTTCTATATAACTACACAATTATCAAAGTTATCAACTACACGCATATGCAAAAGAATAAACCGGTTCTTCATTAATGTTATAAGTACCATAAATTGTATAAAAATAATACCAATATTTAGTTATTTCAGTTTATCGCAACCCCTAAAATTGTACCAGTGGATGACTGGCATTATTTCGAATGTCCCATAATATGACTATGAAAAAAATGGGCGGTGTACCAATATATGACAGGACGTTTTAGGGTTTTCATGATCAATTAATTATAATATATGTATTAGTAATTAAATATATGTTTAACTGTCAATACTAAATGATGATAAACTTGTAAAAAAAGTAAATTAAACCAAATATTTATCAATTGTTTGTCTCCCGCCATGTCGCACTAACTACAGCCGTCACTCACCACTGTTCCGCATGTGTGCAACCTACAACGATGATTGCCAAGAGCTAGACATCTTCAGTGCATCGGTTAAAAACATTAAACAATTTATCTTTTCTAAATTATAAGTACCTAACCAACTATTTTGTTATTAGACTGTAATAAATTTTTTTTTGTTTTATTTTGTTATAATTTCTTCATTTATTTTGTTATCTCTAAGTTTAGTATTGAGGGCGATTACTCGTGTGCATGTTGTGTTCGCACCTAGAAGGCCATGCAGCCAAACTTGTTTGTTTACCTCTATTTATAAGTCACAATGCTGTAATGTCCAGTTTGCGAACCTAATAAAAAAAAATAAAAAAATAATAATATATTATATGGTAAACAGTAGGTACTTTAAGAATAAAATATGTTTTAATTTTAATAACAATTAATTAAAATATATTTTCGTACTCAGACGACACGTCACATGTACTTCCTCTCGATTCTTGCCATTCTTCATATTTGGAATTCGGAGTCACTGCTAGAGGCGAATATATTTTCAAAGATGGTTCTTTATGTCTTATTCCCTTTTTATCGTTTTTTTGCTTATTTGGCTGTATATTTATTATGATCTTGGAGGCATGTTTGCATAGCAAAATACCTGTAACCAATGTATGACTATAGTTATGAGCTAAAGAATGACATGGGTGTCATCCACTACTAAACACAAAGAAATATATCCAGTGTATGACATACCTCAAAAATAATAACTTAATTAATACAATAAATTTAAAACACTTAATACCAATGGTTAGTTTAATGATTCACCTGTTTCAATAATCACTTTACCGATAAAACTTGAATTCCGGGGTATAATATCCACTTTCCCGATCTCATGTCTTAGCAGATTACATAAGTAGACAGACGCACGGCAAACTCGAAGCGCCTCCTCGCGAAAACTTATCCTCAAATTAAAAATATTTTATCGCATCGATGAAAACTTCTGCACAAAAATCATAGATATAACTAGTAGTAGGTTAGACCCGATTTTCAGGTTAAATTAAAATCCTTAATCTTATTATTTCAAATTAACTGCAAAAAAGTCATACAGTGATAAAAGATAAAAAAGATAAAAGATGTTTATTCAGTAAGTAGGCCGCACGGGCACTTTTACACGTCAAAAATCTACCAGCGCTTCGGAAGAGACCACTGCTGAGAAGAAACGCCGCAAGAAACTCAACAGTAAGTCGTTTTTTAAATATTGCTAATGATATTATACAATAATAAACTTAACCTAGCATTATATAAAACAATGAATCTCACATAACACCAAAAATGTATTCATGCGTAGTTGAGCAGGAAAACGTGTCAAAACTCAGAATTGTCACAAAACTAATAAGCAACAGTAATATAAAAAAAATATATATATAGAAAGTATACAAGTTATACTTACTTACCTGTGACGGTGCAAGACCACATGCATAAAAGTTTCGATACATTCTCCTACAGAAACCGTGTCCCCTAGACAATAATACAATATTTACATATTTTTTAAGACTAATTTAAATTATTAAATTATTTAGGTGTTGGCCAAGCATTTTTATCTGTTAGATAGTCTTCGACCCAATAGTAAGCTTTAGACATCAACGACTTTTTCAAGTAAGTTTTAAGTATTGGAAATGGTAACTTTAAAACAACGTCAGGTAATTTATTAAAGAAAAGGATGCATTGACCTACAAATGATTTATAAACCTTACGGACACGAAATTTTTTAATAGCAATTTTATTTTTATTTCTCGTATTCAAATTATGTACATCACAATTCTTAACAAAAGAGTCTTGATTTTTAATGACATAAATAATATTCTCATAAATAAATGGTGATGCTACTGTCAAAATATTAATTTCTTTAAATAGTACTCTTAAGGAGTCACGGGAGTTTAGATTATATATAGAACGAATGGCTCTTTTTTGCAACACGAATATAGTCTGTATGTCAGCAGCTTTTCCCCAAACCAGAATACCGTACGACATAACACTATGAAAATAACTATAATAAACTAAGCGAGCTGTCTCAACATTAGTAAGTTGCCTGATTTTCCTAACAGCATAAGCTGCCGAACTTAATTTACCTGCTAGTACTGCTATATGGGGACTCCATTGCAAGTTTTTATCTATAGTTATCCCTAAGAATAGCGCCTTATCTACCATTTCCAATCTCTCATTATTAAGAAATATACTAGATTCTACCGGTCTAACATTAGGCAAAGCGAACCTAACACATTTAGTTTTCGTAGCGTTGAGTAGCAAATTGTTACTAGTAAACCAATTAAGTAATTTACCTAGTATGGTATTTATCCTACTGTAATCGACGGATTTTCGGTCTACCTTGAAAATTAATGATGTATCATCAGCGAATAGCACAATATCACAAAGATTATCTACTGTGCGTGGTAAGTCATTAATATAAACCAAAAATAAGAAAGGACCTAATATAGAGCCCTGAGGCACACCTAACTGTTTGTGTTCTATCACTAAGATATGAAGACATAAGATTTAGAGAATTATTTGACAGACCATAATGTTCTAATTTTAATATAAGAGTCGCATGATCTACGCAATCGAAAGCTTTGGAAAGGTCACAAAAAATTCCTATAGCATCACAAGATTTCTCCCAAATATTGTATATATATTTAATGAGCACAGATGCTGCATCAGTAGTGGATCGTCCTCTGGTGAAGCCAAACTGATTACTGTTAAGCAGTTTATTTCTATTGAAGTGACCTACCATATCTTTTAACATTAACTTCTCAAAAACTTTACTTAAAACAGGTAGAATAGAAATGGGACGGAAATTCGTTAAATCACTCATATCGCCCGATTTAAAAAGTGGTATGACTTTACTATATTTCATAAGATTTGGAAAGACCCCCTCTGAAATGCAATTATTGTAGATTAAAGCTAAGTGCGGTGCAATTATATCTATGACATGATGGATGACTTTAACTGATGTTCCCCATAAATCCTCAGTTTTTTTTAAACTAAGCGATTTGAATACCTTAACAATTAAAACTGAATCTACGTGGCTAAAATCAAAGCTTTCGTTACATTTAGTAACATTAGCACAAAGTAATTTTTGAGCTTCAATCGCAGATGATTGAAGACATTTCGTGGTATTAACGGCTATTGTCGAGAAATAATCTTCGAACGCTAAGGCCACGTCTTTGTTTGACTTGATTTGTTTGTCACCCTTGTTAATGGTTACTTGATTATCACGAGTTTTAGATTTACCCGTTTCTCTATTTATTATTTTCCACACGGTTTTAACCTTATTGTCAGAAGCTTTGAGCTTAAGACTTAAAAAGTTTGACTTAGCAGTCAAGCAAACTTGCTTGAAAGTCCTTGAATATTTCTTAACATAAACTAAGAAGTCTGCGTTCTTGTTCTCCTCCCTCTCTCTATATAGTTCATAAAGCCTACTCCTACTTCTATGAATGCCTACAGTAGCCCATTCGATAAAATTAGTTTTTGACCCAGAAATAGTTTTCATTTTAAAATTATTATTAAATTGATGATGAATTATTCCAAACAAATCTTTATAATTACTATTAGAATCATTATGTGAAAAGGATAACCCACAGAGATTACTCTGAACTTTATTTTTGAATAATTCCAAACGATTGCTAGTTATGGGTCTGTATGTTATTGTCTGTGGTACTTGATGAAAATAATTTGAAAAAGAAGCCTTTTGACCACTATGATCAGAATAAAAGCAGTTAAATATTGCTTTATCCAAACATTCGCAATTACAAAAAATGTTGTCTAAACAGGTAGCACTTGAAACACCTATCCGTGTAGGTTCAAAGAACAAATTACCTAAATTAAAAGATTTAAATAAACTTAAGATCTTAATAGTATTAATTGACGATTCCAGTAAGTTAACATTAAAGTCTCCACAGACAATAACATGCCTTTGAGTTTTGCAGGCTAATTTTAACACATTTTCCATAGTAGATTCAAATGTGTTAAAATCGGCTGATGGTGGTCTGTAAACGCAAATAATTGTGTAATTTTCTACTTCTATGCAAGAGATTTCTACAAGCCTCTCTAGAGATAGCCTAACAATATCTTTCCTTTCTTTAGTTTTTAAGGTATTTTTCGCAATTATTAAAGAACCACCATGAATGGCGGATTTCCTGGCAAAAAAACTAACTAATTTAAAATTAACAAAATCAAAAATTAATTGATCTGGTCTAAGCCAATGTTCAGTAACACACATAATGTGTACACTTTCCGTATCTAAAAATAATCCTACTTCTAATTCTTTGCTGGAAAACCCTTGAATATTTTGGTGAATTATATTTATATTCAATGGTGTTTCCGCTGTCCTATACTTTAGTTTAAATTATTAGGTTTGGCATTTGTGCCACTATTGTATCCCTTTGGTTCTATGTTAAAGGCCAAAAGATCTACCAAAGTCAATATATATTTCTTTGGCAAATGAATTTTTTCAGCTGTTAGCGTGAGGCGCTTTATAAATTTATTTATGTCGAAGAAATGATATCTGCCATTATAACATGTAGCATTATACATTAAAGAATTTAATTGAGCTATTTTACTATTATAATTATATGGCATATTTTGTGAATATGGTAAAGCACAAAGTATAATTTTACCTATTCCTTCCTGTTCAACAAGGTTTAATGTTGATATTAATCTGTGTATACTTGACTTATCTATACCTAGACTGTTTCCTACTACAATCACTAGAGTAGTAGAACTGTCATAACTACCCTTTGCTATTAAATTGCATAATTGCATGAGGCTCGCATTATGATAACAGTGGGTAAAGGTCGTCCACTCGGACATTTACCTTACTGAATATAGATCGGCGATCTTCGTTTTTTCTATGACACACGAGTGATAAATATACTGTCATAGCGATAGACAGCCGAACGCTATTAAGAAGCTGGTACTTAGTACTGTACATAACATGTCCGCAGAATATTCCGTAGAAAAGTCCATCAAGTGTATTCCTCATAACAGCACTTGTGCTCTTTTGAGCCAAAACGACACTAGCAGCCAGAGCTTACTAAACCTAGGTGAAGTAGGTACTAAGCGATAAACACAAACTACATTTTTACCAACATAACAAACCAAAGAATTCATAGTTTTTGTTCAAAATTTTGATATAAGTGCCAATTTAAGAAAACCTTTTTTAAATGAATATCAAACCTTGCAAGTGCACGTCAATTTAAAACAAAGTTAACCATAGACACTAAGTATTTTGTCATTCGTTGTGCTTCATTCGTATTAGTTAGGTCCATATATTATTGTTGAGTAAACGGTTCTTCTATTGTTTTTTTAATGTTTGTTACCTCAGACCTCCGACGTTTATGAACCATTCAAAAACTTTTTTTTCATTCGTTTTCTTTCAGATTGTTGTCGATTTTATCAAAACCTCCTCTACCCTACGCGCTTGAGATTAAAACATCGTTTGTGTTTACTCCGTCGAAATTTAATTATATCATTAGTTTATAGTTAATTTCTTAGATTAAAATTTATATAGTTTTATAGTGTTTTGAAAGACCTAAGTGTGACATTAATCAGTGTTAAAATCAGTTTAGTATTCGCGAAACAATAACAGTGTTAAGTTGTAGTTATTAATTTCGTTCGAAATTGTGACTCATCATCGCTCGGCGGCCGCTCGCCCCCGTACCACGAGACTGGACACACGACGTTTGCTATCGTTCTGCTGTACGTGCTCCCTTGCAAGTATAACTATCTGACGTTTTAGTGGTACCGGCCAGATCTTATACAGGGTGCCTCTGACCTTGGGGCTTTAAATGCATGGATCGTTTCTACTCCTGAAACTGAACTTCTTTTGTTTTGTAAGTTGTTAAAAATATGCCCAACAAAAAAAAATTTTTTTTCATACATGTTAAATGTAATTTTCAATGTACGCGATCCAATTCTTTATTTTCCTTTAGGCCTCGTACCAAGGAAATGTCGCCCCCGTACCATGAGATAGTGATTAGATGGCCAGTATTGAATACACTGATTTTACAATTAGACTTTTACATCAATTAGTTATCGAAACTTAAGTTATTTTTTAATGTTGCAGAACAAAAGTAGTTCCGTTTAGCGAGTAGAGTCGATCGTTGCATTTAAAGCCCCAAGGTCAGAGGCACCCTGTATTTTACAATGTCATCTACGCGTAAGACGCGTTACCGTATAAACAATGTGCTTGTTGTGCCGAAGTTTTAATTGCGGGAAAGTACCTTTGTAACTATAGCTATTGCTAGCCACAGTTATCGTAAGTCTATATGGGGTAGAAGGAGGTCAAGTGAAAGTCTAAATAAAGTTTAAGGATTACTTATTTCCAATTAATAAAAATACACGACAATAATGTGGGAGCAGTGAAGGCGAACGAACTGGACACGCGACGGGGGAAGACTGGCGACTTGCCTGCCCGACGCCGCGCGTGTCGATTCAGCACAAGTTACATTGTGTCCCTACACCTTAAATGTTCAAATAGCAAATGTCGTCATGAGTACAAGTACGAATGCGTCGGTTTCACTGAGGATGATTTCAAAAAACTATCTGACATTTCGAAGAAGTCCTGGATCTGTCCTGCATGTCAATGTTCTTTGCCTAAGAGTGACAATTCGAATAAACCTATCCAAAAATAACCGGCGAAACGACGATACTAACATTACACAGAGAATTAAAAACAAGCCGCTGAGTTCGCCTCCCTCTAAGGTCTCCGCAAGCTCCACTGAGTTGCCCGTATGGTACGAGTCACTCGAAAAAACATTACCCGCTAAATTACGAACAATCGTTACTAGCGAAATAGCATCCGTTAAGACATCTAACGAAGAAATCCTGCGTAGTATCACTTTTATGAACGAGAAATACGACGAGCTGCAGTCCCAAGTCTCAGCCTACAGTAAAGAGGTACTTTTGTTGAAGAAAAAAAATACTAACCTAAAATCAGTTGTTACGGATATGTCTTCTAGGCTTAATTTACTGGAGCAGCACTCTCGTGAGTGCAACATTGAAATCTCATGCTTACCTGAACACTCTAGTGAAAATTTAATCAATGTCACGATGCAAATTAGCAAAGTTGTGGCTTGCCAACTTCAGGAATCTGACATTGTACTGTGTAAGAGAGTAGCTAAGATGCAGCCGTCGAGCCCGAGGCCTAGATCGGTCATCGTGAAATTGCGCTCCTCTTCTCAAAGGGATCAGTTAATTGCGGCCGTATCGAAATTTTATAAGAAAAACCATTTGAACGAAAAATTAAACTCTTGCCTTCTTGGAATTGGAGGTGCAAACCTGTCTTTATCTCGGAACATTTGTCACCTGCCTTGAAGGCCCTACACGCATCGACAAGAGTTGCTGCGCGGGAAAAGTCCTATAAATTTGTTTGGATACGAAATGGGCGTATTTTTGTTCGAAAAAATGAAGAAACTTCTAGTATTCAGATCAAAACCGCTTCCGATATTCAAAAGATAATCTAATTTTAACAATCACCCGTCCAATAGACCGAATTTTTTCTGTATAAAATTCAACATATATTATCAAAATATGAGAGGTCTTCGGACCAAATTAGATGAATTGAAATTGGCGGCCAGTACATCTGATCATGATGTTATAATTGTTACTGAGACCTGGTTGCATGACGGTATTAAGGACCAGGAGATATTTGACTCAAGGTACTGCATTTTTCGTCGCGACAGACAGCTTGCAACATCTGGCAAAAAGGATGGCGGTGGTTGTTTGATTGCTGTCTCAAACCGTTTATCATCGTCAAGACTGGGCTGCTGGGAGAGCGAGAGCGAAGATATTTGGATTAAAGTGCAGGACCGTAATTGTAATATAGAATTCCTAACCTCCTAGACCTCCTAATTGTAGTGTTTTTACGTATAACAATTATTTTGCTAACTTAAGTGATAGAATCCAGGGTGTGGATCACAAAACTATAATTATTGGTGACTTTAATTTGGGAGCTATTAAATGGGATCGCGATGACGATAACTTGTGTACTAAACCCTCTGCCTGTAATTCTGGTATAGCTCATGCCCTTTTCGATTTTATGTCTCTAAATAATATGTACCAATTAAATAGTGTATTAAATAACCATTCCAAAATTCTTGATCTTGTATTGACGAATTTTCTTGGTCCAGTTGTCAGTCAGTCTGTGGATGCTCTTTCTAAGCTGGATGGTCACCACCCGGCCCTTGAAATTTATCTAAATCTGGTAAACTATAATAATAAAGAGAGACCCTTAAAGCCTAAACAGTTTGGTTCTTTTAACTTCAGTAAGGCTGACTACTTTTTGGTGAATGACAGGTTAAGTGAAATTGACTGGAACGCTGTATTCTCATCTTGTGTCTCAATGGACGAAATGGTTGCAGCTTTCTACGATTCTTTAAATAAAGTTGTCATAACTACGATACCCAAATCCAAACCGCGTAACCTCACATATCTTTGCTGGTTTAGTCCTGCTTTAATCAAGATGGTTAAGGAAAAGGATAAATTGCGACTTAAGCATAAAAAAGGACACAATCCTCGCGATCTTTTGGAATTTCAATTGCTGCGTACAAGAGTGAAGGCGAAAATCAATAAGGATTACAGAAGGTATTTATCATCGATCGAGGATAATTTAACTTGTAATCCAAAAAAGTTCTGGTCATTTGTCAAAGCGTCTAGAAAAAACATTTCTTCTTTTCCGGCGACTATTGAGTCTCGATAGTGTTACGGCCACTAATAACTCTGACATATGTAATCTCTTTGCGTCTCACTTTTCGGCCACTTTCTTAAATATCACTCGAATAATATCAGCCCCTGACACTAACTTTTCGTTTTCTAGCGATGTTACTTTTTACTCTCTTCAAATTTCAGAATCAACGGTCTTGCAGGCTCTAAAATCTTTGGACATTAGTAAAGGTGCAGGTCCGGATGGAATACCTCCTCTTTTTATAAAACGATGCTGTGAATCGTTATCGCTTCCTCTTTGTCTAATTTTTAATAAATCCCTTAGTCTGTCGCACTTTCCCACCCAGTGGAAAGTATCCATGGTTGTTCCTATACACAAGAAGGGCGATAAGACACTTATTTCCAATTATAGACCCATTTCTCTATTATGTATATTTGCCAAAGTGTTTGAGTGTCTCGTCTGTAAAAGGTTAGCCTGGCATGCGAAAGGGAAAATCTCGCCCTTGCAGCATGGATTTATTTCACTTAAGTCTACTACTACAAATTTAGCTTGCTATGTGAATGAGATAGGTAAATCTGTGGACTCTGGCTGCCAGTTCGACTCTATTTACACAGACTTTAGTAGTGCATTTGACAAAGTGGACCACAATATCTTACTACAAAAGCTTTATGATAACTTTAATGTCACTGGTGAGGTCTGGTTTTGGTTAAGATCATACCTTTTAAAACGACGTCTGAGGGTTGTTAAAGATGGTTATTGTTCCGAGTCCTATGTAGCTACATCTGGATTTCCCTAGGGGTCCCATCTTGGGCCACTGCTTTTCGTTATGTTTATAAACGATTTACTAAACTCTGTCAATTTATGTAAATGCATCATGTACGCGGATGACCTTAAAATTTACAAAGTCATAAACTCGGTGGTTGACGCACAGCACTTACAGGATGACCTAAACAAAGTCAAAAGTTGGTGCCTAGTAAATAACATGACTCTTAACGCTAGTAAATGCCTTTATATAAGATTTACAAGAAAACGTTTGCCCTTAAGAACTAATTATGAATTGGACGGTGTTGTTGTTCAGGAAGTTGACTCCGTCAAGGATCTAGGAGTACAATTAGATTCTCAACTTAACTTTAGAAGCCACATAGATTCTGTATTAAGTGAAAGCAATAGAATGCTAGGCTTCATCAAAAGAATAGGCCGTCATTTCAAACGCTCGCAAACTTTTAAAACTCTTTTTAATTCCCTTGTTCGTTCACGACTTGAATATTGTTGTCAGATTTGGAACCCAATGTATCAGGTGCATATTGATCGCATAGAGAGGGTACAACGATCATTTACTAGATTTCTTGTGTTCAAAGTTGGCGGCAAACGTATTTCAAAAAGAGCTGATTACAGTGCAAGACTCAATCACTTTGGGCTTCATAGCCTGGAGCAGAGACGTATTTATCTTGATATGGCATTCCTGCACAAAATTATTAATGGAGATGTCCAAGAGCCGTCTTTGCTGTGTTGTCTAAATTTTACTGTCCCTAAACAGAATACACGGACCTGTCGTCTCACGTTTTTCCGCCTTGATCGTACCAGGACTAGGCTAGGAAAATCCTTGCCTCTCTACCGTTTGCAGAAGCAATACAATGATCTAGCCAAAGCCCGTTGCATTGACATTTACCTGAATTCGATATCAGTTCTGCGACGTAGACTGCTGAAACCATCGTCACCGCTCGCCCCTGACTCACAGGGTATGTAATCGCTGTTTATATTTTCAGTTGTATTATAGTTATATTTATATTTTGGTTTTGCTCGTTTCTTTTGTTTGTCTGGAAATTTTAGTTTTTATTTAATTTGTCTCTAGTATCTGTGCCAATGCTGTTGCACGCCTATAATTGGTGCATAAACGGGAATGTGACTCGTATTTCTACCATTGTATAATCTGTTTATGTTACTGTTGGTGTGTCTATTTAAATAAATAAATAAATAAAATGAAGATCTGATGATAGAATCGATGAGGAACCGACGGAACTCTTCAAATACTATAGGCACACCTATAGCGATTTTGGAAAGCCCTATTTGGTGAAGTGGAACTGATTGTGAAGACCACAGGTGGCCACCGGAACTACTAAACGGTACCTATTTCAAGGGTGGCGATAAGATATCTCGATTAGGATAGTTGAGCGACTATGACGAAGCACATTTAGGTAAAAACATATGACTATGACTTTCCCGCGGCGTTGCCTGCGCTAGCTTGAAAGAATGTATGGTTTTTAATTATTGGGATGTGGGACTATATAACAGCATAATTATGATCACTTAAAAAAGTAAAATAAAATTAATGTTTTAAAAAACCAAAACCCGTCTTAAAACCACAAAACAACGTCTCTTAAAATGGTGGTTAACAATTTTGCTAGACGCCGATTTCAGTTAGACTGACCTACCATTTTAACATAAGTTTAATTTTTTGCGATTTATATTTTGCTGTCTTAAAAATACAATTTTGTTAATTGAATTTTGCATTTAATTGAAACCTAGTCGAAGAAAAAGTATTGTAAACCGCGAAACGGATTTTGATACAGTTTTCACTATAATAGAGGCATTCCATCTTCGGCCTCAGGGTTGGCAACGCATTTGCAGTCTTAGGATTGCGGTCTTGTGAATGCGAATGTCTATGGGTCACAGTTTCCACTTACCATCAGGTGGCCTGTGTGCTCGTTTGCCTTCCTATGATATAAAAAAAATAAAAAAATAAAATAATAATAATTTAGAGAATGTATTCTGGGTGGTTTACACGTACATTTTATTTAATTGAGTCTTAATATACTTGAAAACTCAACGTATTCCAACCAAATCGTCCAAAAATCGATTTTCGGGCGCCGAAATAGCTAACGCTGGCAAAACCTTAAGAAATATATCAACATAACACAAAAAAAGATAAACGATGTTTATTCAGTAAGTAGGCCGCACGGGCACTTTTACACGTCAAAAATCTACCAGCGCTTCACAAGAGACCACTGCTGAGAAGAAACGCAGCAAGAAACTCAACAGTCAGTCGTTTTTTAAAAAAGACTGAAGATCTCTGGGGCCTCTTTGTCACAGTACTACAGTCCATCCTAGAGTTAACTGCACCTTATTTAGCTGTTTTATTTAACAAATGTGTCGATATCGGAGTGTTTCCCGATCTGATGAAACACAGTAAAATTATACCCTTGTTTAGTCAGGGACAAAAACAGACCCCACAAATTTTAGACCAATTTCGATACTGCCAGCACTGAGTAAAGTTTTTGAGAAAATCATTCTAAACCAAATATCCTCACATTTTAATAGGAATAAGTTGCTTCACAGTAGTCAATTTGGGTTTACCAAGGGACGGTCTACTACAGATGCCGGTTCAACCTTAATTAAACATGTATTTGATGCCTGGGAAGAATCACTAGACGTAATTGGAGTTTTTTGTGATTTATCCAAGGCGTTTGATTGTGTTGATCACGCGACGTTAGTGCGGAAGCTAGGCTATTATGGAATCAAAAACAGTGCCCTTGATCTAATCAAATCTTACCTTGCTCACCGAACTCAGCGGGTGGACATAAACTGAACGCAATCCCCTGGATCAGCTGTTGCTATGGGAGTGCCCCAAGGCTCAATTCTGGGCCCATTCTTGTTTTTGATTTATATCAACGATCTTCCTTACGTTGTGCGTGATAAACATGAAATAGTCCTGTTTGCCGATGACACTTCACTTTTATTCAAGGTAGATAGGAAACAGGAAAAAATCAATGACATTAATGATACGTTGTCTACAACTGTTGATTGGTTTACAGCCAACAACTTACTTTTAAATACCAAGAAAACCAAGTGCATGAAATTTTCTCTGTCAAATGTGAAAGGAGTGAATGGGGCTAGTATTAGACTAAAGGAGGAGACGCTGTCATTCGAAGATAAAATAGTATTTTTAGGTATTACTTTGGACTCGAAACTGCAATGGAATGCGCATATATCCACCCTTGCGGGAAAACTTAGTTCTGCAGCGTATGCAGTAAAGCGAATCCGACAACTTACAGACGTCGAGACGGCGAGACTGGTGTATTTTAGTTATTTTCATAGTGTTATGAGCTATGGGATTTTGTTATGGGGAAAAGCGGCTGACATTCAGACCATCTTTGTACTACAAAACCGGGCTATACGTTTTATTTATCAACTGGGTTCTCGGGTCTCACTCAGAGATAAATTTAAAGAAATTAATATTCTTACCGTCGCGTCGCAGTATATCTTTGAAAATATCTTGTATGCACGCAAACACATACATGACTTCCGACATAACCATGACGTTCACAAGTTCAACACGCGAAATAAAGATAAACTCGTAGTCCCATGTCACCGTCTTCGTAAAGTAAGCACTTCGTTCGCGGGGAACTGTATACGCTTCTACAATAAGATACCTACTGATATTGTCAATATGCCGTTCAATAAATTTAAGTCTCGCATTAAGTGCTGCTTGCTGGGCAAAGCATATTATACTGTTAATGACTTCCTAAATGATAAAGACGTTTTTAAGTAGTTACTACTAGCTTACTTAAATTAGGGTTGTTTTGTCTTTTTTTTGTAATTATAGCTGAGAACTGGGCAGCGCTTATTGCAAAATGCCTTTAAGCCAATGATGTACACTTTAAAATTTAAATTTACCTTGTGTCTTTTTCGTATTTTTTGTTATTGATTCTTGTGTGCACAAGACATTCTAGTATTGAGAACACATCATGATGTTTCTCACCGGACATATACTTTTTTACTGTTATCTTTGTCCGGCAGCATGAGCATGTCTTGCTCACTTTAAGGTCTTTGCTTACGGCGGCGTCGTTGATCGGGTCGCCACCTTCCCGAACACATGGTTGAGGGAGGCGATGGCTGAGATACGCATCATACTCGTGAACGGGTGCTGTCTGTGGAGTCCGGTCTGTTCACGCTTGCAAGGACCTATTTTCCAATTTAGTTTTTTTAATTATCGTTCCTGACGTAGAGACCTCGTCATGTTGTTCTCCTAGTCATTTTACCTTTTATTTTTATTGACCTTACATTTGTAATGATTTTATTTGTGTTAGTTTAAAATAATAATATTTTATTACTATTATACCTACCTTGTAATGTAACTTACTTTTAAGTATTATTGTATTTAATAATTTAAAAAAATTACCTTCTGCTGGAGTTTCTTGCGGCGCTTCTTCTCCGCAATGATGGTCTTGTCCGAAGCGCTAGTAGATTCACTCCCATGTTACTGACGTGTAAAAGAGCCCTCATGTGGCCAAATTACTGAATAAATATTTTGTTTTTTTTTTTTTTTTTTTTAATTGCTTTTATAATAATAAACTTAACCTAGCATAGCATTATATAAAACAATGAATCTCACATAAAACCAAAAATAAATTATTCATGCGCAGTTGAGCAGGAAAATGTGTCAAAACTCACAAGAACTAATAAGTAGTTGTATAAGAAATCTAAAAATTCTATAGAAATTTTAGAAATTACACTCACCTATGACGGTGCAAGACAACCCACATAAAAAGCCTCGATACATTCTCCCACAGAAACCGTGTCCACCAGACAATAAACAATGTTTTCATATTTTTATGACTAAGTTATTATTAAGTTATTTAGGTGTTTAGTTTAGTCCAAGCATTTTTATCTGATAGATAGTCCTCGACCCTATAGTATTTATACATCAACGACTTTTTCAAGTAGGTTTTAGGTACTGGAAATGGTAACTGTAAAACAACGTCAAGTAATTTATTATAGAAACGGATGCATTGACCTACAAATGATTTATAAACTTTACGGACACGACATTTTTTAATAGCAATTTTATTTTTATTTTTCGTATTCAAATTATGTATATCACAATTCTTAACAAAATAGTCTTGATTTTTAATGACATAAATAATATTTTCTTAAATAAATTGTGACGCTACTGTCAAAATATTAATTTCTGTTAATAGTAATCTTAAGGAATCCCGGGAGTTTAGATTATGTATAGAACGAATGGCTCTTTTGTGTGGAGTGTAATGAATGTATTGGAGAATTGCAGTTCTTCAACGATTTATCTGCAATGCCATACGTATATCTCAACAAACATTTTTAGGTTATGAAATTGCCAATAATATTAGCCATAAATTACGTATTAACAAAATCTGTACCAAAACGCCAAATTTTTACATAGGAAAGATCTCCTCCGGGCGAGATAGGCGTCGTTAGCATTGGGCTGCTTCCTATCTAGGAGAAGGAAAACTCCGAAGTCAAACCCGGCGGGATAGGCGTCGTTAGCATTGGGCTGCTACCTATCTAGGAGAAGGAAAACTCCAAATTAAAACCCGATCCTGCTTAATGGACCATGCGAGCACCATTTAAAAAGTTTATACCCCAGGAGGGTACTGGCAATGCCAGAGAATCCCTCCCCAGGCCTAGCCTGGGCAGCCCTTCGTACTCTGGGGGGGGGGGCAAAATAGTGCGCGTATGTTCGGATCCCTCCGGGGCTCGGAACGGTGGCGATGCCGTTTGCCACGCGTCACGCTGTGTTCGCAGGGGGGTTGGCAAAAAGCGGGCCGCTGAAAGTCGCCTTGCTACGATGAATGTTTGTGGAGGGATGGAACATAAATTAGATGAGGTATGTATGATGATGAAAGAGAGAAAGCTGGATGTTCTATGTGTGACTGAGACGAAGAAAAAAGGGGTGAGTACGTCCACACACGGAACCTTGACGGCATTGTGGTCCGGAGTTCCGGTATCCGAGCACGGTCGTCAGGGAGTCGGTATCGTACTCACAGAGTGAATGGCTGAATGTATGCAAGAGCATGAATGTGTGAGCCCAAGACTTCTCTGGATGAGACTCAAGGTAGGTCTCACCCTTTTATTCGTAATTGGGGCTTATGCCCCAGATACGAATAAATCTAAAAAAGAAAGGGAGGAGTTTTGGGAAAGTTTGCATGAGGTTTCAACAAAATGCAAGGAGAATGAAAGGATTATTTTGCTAGCCGATTTTAATGGTTGGACAGGCGTGCAAAGGGATGGTTATGAATCGGTACTGGGTAAGTATGGTGATGAGCGAGTGAACGAGAATGGCAAATGCCTTCTTCTCAATGTATGTTTGGCTAAGAATCTCTGCGTGACAAACACTTTGTTTGATCACAAAGAGATTCATCAGTATACGTGGAGACGTCAGAATGAGAAGTCTATGATAGACTTGATGATTGTGGATGAACGGTTGCGTAACAAAGTTGTAGATACCAGAGCATTTCGAGGAGTTAGCGTAGGTTCAGATCACTACTTGGTGGTAACACGAGTAAGGGGTCTGTTCACACGTTGGCGCCATCGTGTTCCCGTACCGACAACTGCGTTAGAGAGGATAAAAGTAGAGAAACTGAATGACGAAGTTATACAAGATGAATACGTAAGAAAGTTGAAAAGTTGTTTTGAATGTGTTAATAAAATGAATGACAGTGAAGTCGAAAATAATGTAAATAATGTATGGGAGATTATGAAGAATGGCATGGTCAAATCGGCCACTGAAGTATGCGGTGTAGTAAAAAGAAGAAAAAGTAAGAATGAACGTCCGGAATGGTGGGATAGAGAGGTAGATGATGTAGTGAAAGAGAAGAAAAAGTGTTGGTTGGATTTTGTAGCTGTAGATCCAGGACAAGATCTAAGCGACAGAAAGAAAAAAGAGTATAATAGATCAAAGAAAAGAGTGAAAGAAGTTGTGGCTAGAAAGAAAGATTTACTGAATGAAAAGTATGATAGGAGTTTCTCTGACAACTTCCGGTCGAATATTAAACTCTTTTGGAGCTTGATTAAATCGGCTCGGGGGAAATTAGAGAAAACTAAATTAAGCGCGGTGAGGGATGAGTCTGGAGACTTAATATGTGAGGAAGAAAAAATGCTTGATAGATGGAAAACTTATTTTGAAGGCTTGTTTGAATGCGAAGATATTTGTCGTGAGCCAGAAAGCATGAGTAAAGATGCAAGTAGCAAAGATGAAAGGGTGATTAGTATGAGTGAAATCATGAAAGCTTTAAAAAGTATGAAAGCGGGAAAGTCAGCAGGTTGTGATAGAGTGTCGATAGAAATGCTGAGGAGAGGAGATGGCCTGGTGGGTAGTCTGTTGTACCGTCTTTTCAATGCATGTTGGAGTAGCGGCCGAGTCCCAGAAGATTGGGTCAAGGCCGTTATCGTCCCTCTGTATAAAGGAAAGGGGTCACAGCAAGACTGCAAAAACTACCGCGGTATCAGCCTTCTTAGTGTTGTCGGCAAAGTATATGCGAAGATTTTAATAGAAAGGGTATTGAATGTTACGAATGACAAAATCTGGGATGTACAAGCGGGATTTCGAAAGGGAATGGGATGTACGGATCAGGTCTTTTCACTACGGTCCATCACAGAAAAGTTTTTGGCTGTGAACCAAAAGGTTTTCTGTGCTTTTGTGGACCTGGAAAAGGCCTATGATAGGGTAGATAGAAAGGAGTTGTGGACGGTGCTGTCTATGTATGGAGTGAGCAGCAACCTGGTGCAGGCTTTGAGGTCCCTTTATGAGGGCTCCAGAGCCTGTGTCAGGATCAATGGGGCATCTCGGCCTGGTTTACTATCTCTAAAGGTGTTAGACAGGGCTGTGTTGCCTCACCATGGCTGTTCAATCTATTCATGGACAGTTGTATGTGGGATTTGAAAGAGTATGATAAGGGTTTGCGTATGCAAGAGTTGCTAATCAAATGCCTCTTATATGCCGATGATCAAGTTATACTTGCCCCATCGGTACTTGAGTTGCAAGAGATGGTGACAGTAATGAATGAGGGATTTAAGAAAAAGGGGATGAAAGTAAATGTTGCCAAGACCAAGGTCATGGTGATAGAGAAGGATGAGGAGATGACTGAGTGCGTGATAAATATAAATGGTGAATTAGTAGAACAAGTGAGCGAATTTGTGTACCTGGGAAGTATGTTTACAAGAGATGGTAAGTGTGAGAAGGATATCGAGAGGAGGGTGAATGCGGGGAATCAAATTAATGGGGCCCTGCACTCATTTGTGAGCAGACAGGGCGTTTCACAAAAAGCCCGGCTGGCTGTTCACAATGGAGTGCTGGCACCTACCCTGATGTATGGTAGTGAATGTTGGGTGTGGCAGGACAAGCATGTAAGTCGTGTAAATGCAGTTGAAATGCGCTCTTTGCGTAGTATGTGTGGTGTGAAACTGATTGATAGAGTAAGAAATGAAAAAATCAGAGAGAAATGTGGAATAAAAGAAGATGTAGTGACTAAGATTGAAAAGGGCATGCTTCGATGGTTCGGTCATTTGGAAAGGATGGATGAAAGAAGATTGACGAAAGAGATATACAGATCGAAAGTGAGTGGAAGGGTCGGAAGGGGCCGCCCTAGGCGTACTTTTTCGAATCAAATCGGAGAAATACTGGAAAAGGGCAGAATCTTAAGTACCCGAAACCGACGTGCGTGCATGACTCGATGTATGAATGTTGAAGAAGCGAAAGAAATTTGTCAAGATCGTAGCAAGTGGAAAGAAGTGGTCTCTGCCTACCCCTCTGGGAAACAGGCGTGATTTAATGTATGTATGTATGTACCACAACGAGTATCATTTCTTTTCTGATTACGTTTCATTGACTTCCGTTTTTTTCGTAAGCGGGAACGTCTTGGGCCAGGAGACTTTGAAACGTTTTGCCCCTCGTAGGTGACTTTGAAACGTTTCGTATAAGCTTTCTATGTTTGTTTACGGGAACCCCCAAATACTCCGAAATATTTTATTCCGAATTTACTAATTCCGATTTTTAAAACCCCGAATTTCATAATTCCTAAGGAATAAAATTTCGATTACTAATAAACACGAAATTTATTTAACCGAATTTCCAAATTCCGATTGTATATTTTTCCGATTTTTATAACTCCAAATAATGAAAAGCCCTAATGATTATTAATTTTCCGAAACTTTATTACTAATTCGGAAATTTGATATTCGGGATAATGAAATTCGTGTTTTCAATAATCGGAATTTTATTTATTAGGAATTATGTTTTATAAATCGGAATTAGTAAATTCGGAATAAAATATTTCGGAGTATTTGGGTGTTCCCATTGTAGACACATGTAACAAAACCGAATCGGAGCACCCCAAAATCCACGTGGTCTTGTCTGTCTTACCACTAGAGTGTATATAAAAAGCCGGAGACGCGGAGGGAGAGCAGCCCTCGCGTGACAAAGGACGGAAGCACGGGCGACCGTCCTTTGTCACGCGAGGGCGAAATGGCTGCTCTCCCCGCAGCGCCGGAGCTAAGGCGGAATTTTAAATTCGGATCTTAGGTACTTAATAATTCGTGTTTGATAGCTGTGGTAGGGATTTTAGGCGTTGGGGGTTGTTTTAATTATTAATTTTATAGTTATTAATAACAGCAATTCGTAATTCTTATGTTTCGTACTTTTGATTTTTTATTTATTTATTAGCTTTATTTCATCCCTTACACATAGTTTTTATGTATTGTGTACTTAGATATTGATTTTTTTAGTAATGTTAATAGTTTTGTACTTAAGTATTAGATTAGTATTGTTAGATGTAAGGACCGCCTTTTGCGGTAAAAGCCTCCTCCAAACCGTTCCAGGTAGCTCTATCCCTTGCCTGTCTGGTCCATAAGTTTCCGGCTATTTGTACGATGTCGTCACTCCATCTTTTAAGTGGTCTACCTTTCCTTCGTTTTTTATCTATTGGATACCAATTTGTGATTATTTGTGACCATCTTTCATCCTTAGATCTCTGAATATGTCCTGACCATTTCCATTTCAGTGTCAGGGCTTGTTTGACCGCATCTCTCGCCTTTGTTCTTTTCCTTATTAGTGAACATTTTACTCTATCTTTTAGTTTGATGTTCATGTAGCTCCGTTCTATGCCTCTTTGACAGCTTCTTATTTTATTTAAGAGTGATTTTTTGAGAGACCAAGTCTGACATGCATAGGTAAGAACCGGCGTTAGGCAGATGGACATGGGTTTCGTTTTCAGTCTTGTGGGTATGGGACCTTTGAAAATTTCCTTCATAGCCCAGTATTTGTTCCACGTATTCTTCACTCTGCGATCGGTTTCTTTTTCAGTACATGATTTTGTTGAAATAAGATGTCCAAGGTAAATGTAGTCTGCTACATATTCTATAGGTTTAGATTGTATAGATATAGGTATTTCTTCACGATTAGTCATAATTTTCGTTTTATCCCAGTTGATTTGTAGCCCAACGGTCTCGCTTTGATTATTTAGTGACTCTATCATGTGGTTCAGTTTACGCGGGTCATCCGACAGCAGTACTATGTCATCCGCAAATCTGAGGTGCGACAGGTATTTACCATTGATTTTTAATCCCATATCGGTCCAATCGAGGTTTCGGAATATGGATTCAAGAACTGCGATGAAGAGCTTTGGGGAAAGCGGATCCCCTTGCTTTACCCCCCTCTCAACTTGAAATGTTGGTCCTCTTGAATCTAGGCGTACTCTTGTTGTGCTTCTTAAGTAAATCGCTTTGATAAGTTCTATGTAGACGTGGTCTAGTCCTTGCTGGGTTAAAGCCTGCCATACAGAGTCATGTAAGATTGAATCGAAAGCTTTCGAGTAATCTATAAAAGCAAGGTATAGGGGGAGGTCATATTCCATAAACCGTTCGATTATCACTTTCAATGTGTGTATGTGGTCGTTGGTAGAGAAGTTTTTCATGAATCCTGCTTGCTCTTTTGGCTGGTTCTCGTCAATTTTCGTTGTTACACGTCTTAGTAGAGTCGATGCAAATGTTTTATATGAACAAGATATAAGATTAATGGGTCTGTAATTAGATATCAGTTTGGGGTCTCCTTTTTTATACAGTAGAACTATTTCTGAGCATGTCCATGTTTCTGGTAGTTCTTTTGTTATTAATATACGGTTAAAAAGATAAGTGAGTGGCTTTATTAAATTCTCTTTCGCAGCTTTTATCATTTCGTTTGTAACTCCGTCGGGTCCTGGGCTCTTTCCTGTTTTTTGTTTTGCTATAGATATCTCTATCTCACTGTCCAGAAAGGGTGGTACTATTTCTTGTGCAGGTTTATAGTTTTTAGCCATTGGTTTCTCATGATTTTTTTTTGTGCACGTGTAGAGATTCTTGTAAAACTGAGTAGCTACCGTCATGAGGTCCTTTCTGTGTGTGACGATGGTTCCTGAGGCATTCTGGAGTTGTGTCATGATTAAATTTGTTTGGTGGTTTCTAACTTTTTGTAAGCCTTTTTTATTCCGCCTGTTTCTTCTATGAATTTGCTAATTGTATCGAGTCTTCTCTTTGTAATGTTTTGTTTTATTTTTTTATGTATTGTCCTATACAGTTTACTGAGACTTTTCTTTTCTTGCCTAGTTTTGTTTTTCTGGTTTTTAAATATGTGTTTTAAGTTTTTCATATTTTCTATTTCTTCTGTTATAATTTCTTTATTTCTTTTTTTAGTTGTATCTTCAGATTGTTTTTTGTAGCCTTTTAATAAAAATGTCTCTATTTTCTTGTTTAATTGGTGTACCCTGTCGTTTTCGCAGTCGGATAAAGATAGTAGGTCTTCATTTGCAATTTTATTTTCTGTGTAAGCTTTGTTTCGGTAATGAGCTCGGGATTTTACGTTGTTCTCTAAATTTACAGTAATTCTAATCATTCTATGGTCACTAGGGTGTTGCAGTTTGCTTATCACATTTACATCTTGTATATTTTTTGTGACATTTGTGGCTATAAAGTCGATTTCGTTCTTTGATTTTCCATCAGGTGTTTTCCATGTCCACCGAAGCTTATTAGATTTTCTGAAGATTGTATTAGAAATTTTGAGGTTGTGTTGAAGGCAGAATTTAATAAACATTTCTCCTCTACCGTTCCTTTTCCCGTAGCCATATCTGCCCATTACTAATTCTTCATTTTCTTTGGGGCATCCTATTTTTGCATTCATGTCTCCCAAAAATATTATATTTCTTGTGCATTTATCCACAGCCTTGTCAAGATCGGCGTAGAAGTTTTCTATTTCCTCTTTAGTGGCTCTCTTAGTAGGTGCATATGCTTGGATTATAGAGAATTTCTTTCCATGTATATCTACTTGTAATACAGCAGCTCTCTCGGATATCGCTATGAAATCTTGTACTTCAGTATTGTATTGTTTTTTTACTAGGAATCCAACACCTTTCTCTCCTTTTGTTTCCCCATAGTAGTAAAGAAGATAGCTCCCCCTGTCTTCAATTTTATAACCTTGTCTTCTCACTTCAGCTATACCGATAATGTCCCAATTAATTTTCGAGATCGCGTATTCCAATTCAACTACTCTTGCTTCATTTGCTAATGATCTGACATTGAATGTAGATACATAGTATTTTTTTAGGTTTGGAGGGTTATCGTCTACAACCCCCGCGGTGACGAGCCGTTCTGGGGGAGGATTTGTAGGTTTCGTGTTTGAATTTAGAATATTCGTTTTGTTTTTTATTTTAGAGGGTGCAGTGTTTTCATTTTTCTGGAGTGACTGTCGTAATTGCTATTCTGAATTGTTTACAGAATAGTGATTTTCCCCAACCTCCGGTTTTTTAGTACAGCTGGCGTTTTGTTTACCCAGTCAACAATTTCTGCCAGAAGACGTGAATTATGACGTGAATTTTTGGTGTTTTTTTTCAATTTTACGTCTTATGGCAATAAATGACGTCAAAAATCACGTCGTAAGTTTTCGTATGTCGGCATACGCCTAAAAGTGACGTCGCTGATCACGTTATAAATAATTGTGTTTCGTCATAGGTCTGATGATGACGTTGCAAATCACGTCGTAATATGTCGTGTTTCGTCAGTGGTTTAAAGATGACGTTGTAAAAAAGTTTCCGTATGTCGGCATACGCCTAAAAGTGACGTCGCTGATCACGTTATAAATAATTGTGTTTCGTCATAGGTCTGATGATGACGTTGCAAATCACGTCGTAATATGTCGTGCTTCGTCAGTGGTTTAAAGATGACGTTGTAAAACACGTCGAAAGTTTTCGTATGTCGGCATACGTCTACAAGTGACGTCGCTGATCACGTTATAAATTATTGTGTTTCGTCATAGGTCTGATGATGACGTTGCAAATCACGTCGTAATATGTCATGTTTCGTCAGTGGTTTAAAGATGACGTTGTAAAACACGTCTAAAGTTTTCGTATGTCGGCATACGCCTAAAAGTGACGTCGCTGATCACGTTATAAATAATTGTGTTTCGTCATAGGTCTGATGATGACGTTGCAAATCACGTCGTAATATGTCGTGCTTCGTCAGTGGTTTAAAGATGACGTTGTAAAACACGTCGAAAGTTTTCGTATGTCGGCATACGTCTACAAGTGACGTCGCTGATCACGTTATAAATTATTGTGTTACGTCATAGGTCTGATGATGACGTTGCAAATCACGTCGTAATATGTCATGTTTCGTCAGTGGTTTAAAGATGACGTTGTAAAACACGTCTAAAGTTTTCGTATGTCGGCATACGCCTAAAAGTGACGTCGCTGATCACGTTATAAATAATTGTGTTTCGTCATAGGTCTGATGATGACGTTGCAAATCACGTCGTAATATGTCGTGCTTCGTCAGTGGTTTAAAGATGACGTTGTAAAACACGTCGAAAGTTTTCGTATGTCGGCATACGTCTACAAGTGACGTCGCTGATCACGTTATAAATTATTGTGTTACGTCATAGGTCTGATGATGACGTTGCAAATCACGTCGTAATATGTCATGTTTCGTCAGTGGTTTAAAGATGACGTTGTAAAACACGTCTAAAGTTTTCGTATGTCGGCATACGCCTAAAAGTGACGTCGCTGATCACGTTATAAATAATTGTGTTTCGTCATAGGTCTGATGATGACGTTGCAAATCACGTCGTAATATGTCGTGCTTCGTCAGTGGTTTAAAGATGACGTTGTAAAACACGCCTAAAGTTTTCGTATGTCGGCATACGCCTAAAAGTGACATCGCTGATCACGTTATAAATTATTGTGTTTCGTCATAGGTCTGATGATGACGTTGCAAATCACGTCGTAATATGTCATGTTTCGTCAGTGGTTTAAAGATGACGTTATAAAACACGCCTAAAGTTTTCGTATGTCGGCATACGCCTAAAAGTGACATCGCTGATCACGTTATAAATTATTGTGTTTCGTCATAGGTCTAATGATGACGTTGCAAATCACGTCGTAATATGTCATGTTTCGTCAGTGGTTTAAAGATGACGTTGTAAAACACGTCGAAAGTTTCCGTATGTCGGCATACGCCTGAAAATGACGTCGCTGATCACGTTATAAATTATTGTGTTTCGTCATAGGTCTGATGATGACGTTGCAAATCACGTCGTAATATGTCATGTTTCGTCAGTGGTTTAAAGATGACGTTGTAAAACACGTTGAAAGTTTTCGTATGTCGGCATACGCCTGAAAATGACGTCGCTGATCACGTTATAAATTATTGTGTTTCGTCATAGGTCTGATGATGACATTGCAAATCACGTCGTTATATATCATGTTTCATCGGTGGTTTAAAGATGACGTCGTGAAACACGTCGAAAGTTTCCATATGTCGGCCAAAGACTTCTATGTATACTACTAGACGCGCTGATCGGTACAGAGAACTTGTCAAACTGAGGTTAAGCCATTTGACTTCACCTCGATTAGTCGTATGCGAGCAGGCGAATGCAGCGGACCTTAACTGGCGCTGTCGTTGAACCCGCAAAAATTATAGCAGAGCAATTTGAACATATTTTGTTAAGTGTGACAGAAAACACGCTATTAATAATTACAAGCGAACTTATTTTACCATGTAATTATAACAAGAACCCAATTTAATTGTTATTTTTCAACGAAACAACATTTAACATTTCGTCGGTGAAACTGCAAAACCGCCTAAGTAACATTTTTAATAAGGAGCAAAATGCACCTTTTTAATAACACAGTAAGGTTTATTTTGCTCTATCATAAATTTGTTAGTTAAGCGGTTTTGCAGTTTCACCGACGATTGTCTTGCATAAATACACACCACCATGTTGATATAACCATCTCGCTTACTCTTCTGAGAGTGAGCAAGACAACCGATACGCTGAACCTCCTGGGGCTTCTGCTGGCCTACGGTCTGGTCGTGGACGACACGCTTCCAAAATGTGACATTATTTTAGGTTCGAAAGTCTTTTATGTCGGCATACGCCCGAAGATGACGTCACTAATCACGTTGTAAATTATTATGTTTTGTCATAAGTTAAACAGCTTAGCTATATTCCTTTCTAATTTATGGCTTAGTAATTTCTTCTTAAATTTCGTTACCAACACGACATGAGTTTGTTTTGGACGTGAGTTGACAATATCATATCTCACTCGGACGGACGGTCGGACCATTTTTTCGTCGTTCGTTATGCACATTCTAGTTATACGAGTGGTTATACGTCGTACGTAGTATATATAGTATACTAGCGGCCCGCCAGCGGCTTCGCCCCGCTGCAAATTTCTGACTTTCAATTCATTTGTTACAAAAAATGTGATAAATGAATAACCGCTCGACCGATTTTGTGCAAACTTCACATAAACCATCTACTAAATAGTCCGAACAAAGACTAAACATTTGGTTTGGATAGGTGAGCCCGTTCTTGAGTTATAAAATTACAATACAACGAAAAATGGCATTGATTTTTATATATCGTCGGTGATACTGCAAAACCGCGTAAGTAACAAATTTATGATAGAGCAAAATAAACCTTACGGTCTTATTAAAAAGGTGCATTTTGCTCCTTATTTAAAATGTCACTTACGCGGTTTTGCAGTTTCACCGACGATAATTATATAGATAGTAATTCTATGGGCTGAACGGAAATAGATTACTTTGCCTTTCCCTTAATTCAACCAATGAAAGTGCGGTGTTTTTAACGCGCGCGAGCAATTATCCTGTTTCGACCAATCACACGTCATAATTGCTATCTCTGACTGGTCGAAAGCTCGCGGTTGTTAAATTGTTTATTTTGTGAATCTGGCTTTAGCCGTTTTCGGAGTCATTTTAGTGCTTTAATTGTGTTAAAAATACTATAACCTACTTCAAGTGTATAAAAAAATTGTATGAAAAACTAAGTACGAATATTTTATACTTATTTTATTACTCATTAGCATACAGAAGCTGAAAATAAAATTTACAAACACGTTTTTTTTATCGCGCCATAAACCCTGTTCGACCCCGCCCCGCCAACGGCCAAGATGGCTGCCATGATTTGAATTGCATCATGATTAGGGATGTCCCACGTTTACCTAATGGCCTATCGGTCGATATTCGATAGTATCTTTTTACATTACTTTGAAATTTAACCGCCAAACTCGCACACATTTGCGTTTAAAACATAATCGAGGCTGGAAAGGAGAAATTTTCTAAGCGACATATTTGGCGATAATGAGTTTTATAGGTACACAGTTGGAACCGGCAGATTTTTCTACATCGAATGGGCTGGCGGTATCGTGTCCGTCTGATGACTTTTCTGTCACTTATCCCGTCGGTGATTTAGCAGATCACGACGGGACATTTTTCTAAAAATTTCGTTTTTGTCAATTTTGTGAAAAATGGAGATTAGATAATATATTTCTTTATTTATTACTTTAATTTGTCAGTACCGATTTAACTTAACTTGGATAATTTTGCTTAGTTGCAACTAACCTTTCACTTGTGTTTAATCGTTTTTATCAGATTTTTTGTAAAATTAGTTGTTAGACAACTTTATCGTTCTGTTTTATTATCTAAATTTAGTATGAATTTGATATATTTATAAAGGCGATTAGGCCCACTTGCCATATAAAATTATGGTGGTTAAGGCATTCCTCTTCGACTCGCTTGTTGCACCCAAACGCCATCCAACTCAAACAGTCAGGACACACGGATCCAGGTGATTCAGTGCGTTCGTCCTTCAGTATCGTAATTGTAATTTAAGTAATTTTTTCCTTTTCTGTTTTCGCAGTCGCGTTTTCTTTTTATATTTGTCGGTTGCAGCCCATGAAATAGAAATTATACATAGTAACATACATACATACAAACACTCGAAAAACATAACCCTCCTTTCTTTCGGCAGTCGGGTAAAAACGTGTATTTCAACCTCAGAGCATAGAATAAGTACTACTTATATTCATACATCTGTGATTTCGACACACTCAAGGCAATGATCCTATAAGAGTTCCGTTTTTACCGATTGAGGTACGAAACCCTAAAAACCTAGCCCAAGATTTGAAATGAATAAAGGAAATCCTTACTAATATTATTAATGTAAGTGTGTTTGTAGGTTTGTTTCTCCTTCTTTCACGTAGCAACGGAGCGATAATGTTATGGTATGATTTTAGTGCGTGGAGGAAGATTCTAGTTAGGAGGCAGGAGAGTGACGTAGGCTAGATCCTCCCGTGGGAAGATCCATTATTATGTTAGTTCCCCTTAACCACGCGGGCGAAGCCGCGGGTTGTTACCTAGCTAGCTAGCTAGTAATAATAATAATTATCTTTATTCATGAAATCATAATAATAATTATTAGCATAAAAAGTCTTACATGTACACAGATAAAAATATTTTTTTTAAACCTAAACCTAGTTTTTAAAGTTTCGTTTCTTAGTATTAGGTGGATAAATATTATACAAAATACTTAGTGTCACTATTGTCTGTCCCGGAATTTTTATTAATTTTAAGAGATGACCTATTTGATGCGCTGTAAATATTAGTATGCGAGCGTTAATATATCGATATCAAATTAGGTATAGCTTTTCGCATTCTAACGCACACGCACTACACTAGTAACTAGTAGCTCGCGTCTGCTCTGCGTTGCATGTTGCATGAGTAAAGTTTGCAAACTTGCAAAGTTTGAAAGTTCGTTTCGTTGTTCGTTGGCCGGAAAACAGGTGAGTATATGCCAATAATTATTTAGTTACTTAATGCAATCAATTAAATCATCAAGTACTGTCTTTTGTGAAGTGTTGTAAAATGTACCTATAAACTTTCAGGTTGTGTTGTGTGTGCTTGGGTTACCAATTATAATAATATTATTATGGACGATGAAAACACTTACATCGTCGCGGAAGAAGATGACGACAAACATAATAATAGTTATTATCAGCAGCACTTAGTTAACACCTAAAAAACAAGAAGCATTTTGGCCGAGATTTAAACAAACTTCTCAATATAATAAGTCGTTGATGAAACACGAAACACCCGACGATCAAACATGGCAGTTAATAAACCTCAAGAGAAAATTTTATGAAACAGGTAAGCAAGGATCCCGCATAGTTTTTTTTTACCGTAACCTATTTTCTTTGGGAATCGTGTCTTTTTATTCATTTTATATCTTCAAGCCAATGTTTCAACCATTTCACCCTTATGTCCTGTTTGTCTTTGCAGCGGATTTAATGACTGCCCGTACAAAGGCAAAACAAGCGGAATCAACAAGTGATTTGAATGATTACGATGATAGCAAAAAACGAAAAACTAAGAAGCCAATTCGAGTAATTGACTCTGACGCTTCATTGTCATCTGAACCTGAAGAAAGTGCCCTGGACTTGTTTACGATTGGTGAGTTATTTTTTTTCTTTGACAGGTTATATATTATTATTAGAAACAAGACTTAATCTAAATAAGTACCTACTGTCAAAAACAAAATAACTAAATGAATATAAAATACCTAAACTACATTTACAAAGTAAATTGCTTCTAACTAAAATTAAATTAAAACCAAATAAATCTAAAAAGTTGTGATCCTGTGGCATGGTGCCAAAGATGCTGGCAGCATTTCCTCGCTGTATAGCAATAGCAATACTAATGCGTTGTGCAAAGTAGTTGGTAGCTCATTGGTCACCAGTCGTTTTGGTTAGTGAGTGAGTGTGAGATATATATATTAGGTAAGGTGGGGTAAGAATCACATAGTTTATTTGATGGGGAATTTTGTAGTATAAATTAAAGTCCATATTATGGAAAGTGGTAGTCTTGCCCCGGTGACAGTCTTACCCCACCTTACCTTTATTCATTATATATAAGTATGTTTCTCCCTTTTCTAGTTCCCATAGCGGAAGCAGCTTTAGTTGCTTAAATTGACCCAAGATATAGTTATTTATGTGAAACTAGTAAATTTTCTCATTAGCAATTGATTTATCTAGGCAAGGTACAAAATGGAGTGTCTCAATATACAACATTGGACAGCAATATGTAGGTGTGTTGACTACTCTTTACTACATACTCTTTACTCTTGACGATGCGCTAGCCTAGTCGGTAGTGGCCCTGCCTACGAAGCTAGTGGTCCCGGGTTCGATCCCCGGTACGGGCAAATATTTGTGTGATGAGCGCGAGTATTTGTTCCTGAGTCTTGGGTGTTTTCTATGTATTTAAGTATGTATTTATCTATGTAAGTAAGTTTATCGTTGCCTAGTACCCATAGTACAAGCCTAGAGCTTAGTTTGGGGCTAGGTCAATTTGTGTGAGATTGTCCCCTGATATTTATTTATTTATTATTTATTAATGGAACAAAGAAGGTAAATGTGCTTGGGATGATAAAACTAACATTTTGCTTATGGTGTTACTAATATTTAAAAAAATTACTAACTTGTTTTGTTTGTCTGTTTGGTTTGGTACAAATCCTTGAAACAATTTTTATATTACATATTGAATTCACGATATGGACATACAGCATAATATTTACATATAGGCAGAGGCTATATAATTCCACTTGCTATGGTCCTGGCATATACCTTTCGCTTTATCAACATTCTTAATTTGCTCATGCATGCTCGTTGGTTTAGACTATGAATAATACAAAATTTTCAGTTGGCCTGTTTTATTTAAATTGTTAATTTAGTGTGTTTGTTGAAATTGCCACCTGAAATGAAATATTTGTGTCTGCACTTTATAAAAGACTTGTGTGTCTCAGTGGTCCCAATTAGTGGGATTATAGCTTTAAGTTACATATTATTTTCAGATAATACATTATCTGTTGCAGGCATCCTGTTTTCCGGCCAACGAACAACGAACTTTCAAACTTTGCAAGTTTGCAAGCTGTGAAAAAAAGAAAAATAAGTTAAATGAAACATCACAAAATGACCAAAACATTGAAGGTAGATTTATTCAAAGCAATATTCATTGTGACATACTTAACATACCTACATACCTATCTGATATATCAAAAATATTTTTGTACCGAGTTTTGACTTCAATGGTTTTACCATACATAATACATACATACCTATTATCAAACCAAAACAGTCCAAAACTATATTTTTTATGCATTTTTCTGTGAGTTTGATATTTACTTATCATATACATACCTGTTGGTAATTAGAATCTTTTGCTTTTAGGTATACCCAGTTACAATAAATTCCAATCCAATCCAATGAAACTCTGGAAAAGGAAGTTTCTCTTAAGTGGAAGCCTATAGACGGGCGATCGTCATCAACATCAGCATCAGTACATCATCGTAGCCGGAAGGATTCCACTGACAGACATTACAATCACACCAAAGTCTACAGGTACGTTTGTTTACTGCCCATACTGGATCTTTTTTTTGCTGTGGTAGGGATCTTGGATGTGTAAAGGGTTTACTTTACTTTCAAATATAGGTATGTGTTTGAGACATCCACATTTTAAAAATATATGGTCTAAATTCATCATGTTTATAATTATTAATTATTTTTAATGCTCTTGTTTCAGGAACTGTAAAGAAACACTTGAAATTACCTGCTGAAACATCAATTGAAAACGACATGAAAGTGTGGCTCAAACACGCTCCACAACGACTGAAAACGAGTTCTATGAAAAAACTGTGTACCTAAAATGTCAAGTAAAAAAGTGTTAAGTAAACGCCAAATTTATAGAAGAATAGCTCAATCTTATAGACTGCAAAATGAAATAATTCCTTGTCAGCAGAACTTTAATATTCAATTCGAGTTGAACACAGACCAGCGTGTATTTCAGTTACAAACTTCTGATACTGAAACAGTAAATACAAGTACCCCTGAGGATTGTAATGGCCATCTGCAGTCCTCTATTGATCATCTCGAAAGCTTTCCTAATTTGACGCCACTTAGTATGGAGATTTTAATACAAGGTGCGACCATGGTTCGTAATGCAAAAGATGATCAACAGGATTTACAAAGTTTCTTAAAATCTTGGTCTCTACAGTATAATATTTCACATGTTGCCTTATCGTCGCTATTAAAGTTTTCAAAATTACAATTTCCTGAAGTCCCTTCTGATGCAAGAACACTAATGAATACATCAAATAAAAGTAACATTAATTTTAGAGAATGTTGAATTTTTATACATCGGCTTCAAAACTTTGTTACAATCAATTTTACCCATTGCATTTCAAAATGCTGTAAATGAGATAAAATTTTCATTTATTATTGATGGATTACCGATTTTCAATAGCTCCAACACGCAATTTTGGCCAATTTTAGCTGATGTTTATGGTTTTAAAGATAGCATATTTGCTATAGGTATCTTTTGCGGAAATTCGAAACCTTCTCCACTAGGGAATTATTTAAAACCCTTCATTAACGAATTGAAAGATCTTATGCAGTCTGGAACTTATTATAATGGAAAACTATTTACTGTTTCGGTCAGATGTTTTGTTTGTGACATGCCTGCTCGTTCATATTTAAAATGTGTAAAAGCACATAACGGGTATTCTAGTTGCGATTAATGTATTTTATGAGGATTTTTATAATTCCTCAAATTTTAATATATTTTTGTTTGACGAACTCTTACAATGTTATTGCATAGTTCCTGTTCAAGAAATTTATTGTAAATGTGTGTGCATACCCTTCTACAGGGTGCCTCTGACCTTGGGGCTTTAAATGCATAGATCATTTCTACTCCTGAAACTAAACTTCTTTTGTTCTGTAAGTTGTTAAAAATATGTACATTTTAAATTTATTTATTATCATACAGGTTAAATCTAATTTTCAATGTACGCGGTCCAATTCTCCATTTTCCTTTAGCCCTCGTACCAAGGTAATGTCGCCCCCGTACCATGAGATAGTGATTAAATGGCCAGAATGTAATATACTGATTTTACAATTAGACTTTAACATCAATTAGTTATCTAATTTTAAGTTATTTTTTAATGTTGCAGAACAAAAGTAGTTCAGGTTAGCGAGTAGAATCGATCGTTGTATTTAAAGCCCCAAGGTCAGACACACTGTATAAAAAAATGGTTGTTTTACCGTTAGCTCACGTGTTGTGATTTTGTATGCGATTTTAGATTTATTTTTTATTTTTAGTAAGTTATAATTAGTGTTATAAAACTATAGAATTATACATTCGAGGATGTATAGTAGTATCTATAGTAGGGGAGGCCTAGCGGGGGAAATGAGGATTTTCTCGAGCGTCGTCGAGACCTTATAGATTTTGATAAGTAGGTAGATGATAGGAAGAAAAAAAATCATATTATGATATCCTTAATTAACCAATTCATTACAAAATGCAAAGTAATAAACCGGCAACAGAGTATGACTGTCCTGAAATATAAACTTACCTAATCATTTACCTACGATACCTACTGACAATATAATATAGTATAATATTTATTAATAAAACCCATACACTACCGGAATTGACTCTAAAAAAAACTTTTGTAGATGCTCCCCTCACCATTGAAAGGGATTCATAATATGATTTATTTTGTTCCTATCGTCTACTTTTTAAAGTCTAAGGTCTCAACGACTCGAGAAAATCCCCATTTTCCCCGCTTGGCAAGCTCAATTGTTTTTATATTAGTCGTTACCACTTTTAAATTGGATACTTTCCTGAAAGAAGACTTCATTTCGATTTTTAAAGAGGCGCTAGTGGTAGTAGTGTGAGGTCACACCTAAAAGTTTCCCTTGTGTTTTCGGCATGGATTTGGCTTGATCTTTACAATGGCAATGGGTAGACATTTGAAATATTTACAGTTAGTATTACTACGGGGTCTATAACAACAAATAATAAAAATAGTTATAAAATAAAATGAGTTCCCATACAAAATTGACCTTACGCTACAGTGTCGCCATTTAGTGAGCACCTAAACGGTACCCAGCCACCTTAAATGTATTTTGCACTATTGATAATTCTTGATTATTTTTAAATTAATAAAACTTTTTATGGCATACACTTTGGTTTTGTTTTAGATACAATTGAAAATTCTAGCACGAAAGTTACGCGACGTCACTATAGTCACCATTGGCCCATTAGGCCGTTTGTCAGGCATGGCATGACGTCTGCTGGCGGTTTAGATGTGTTTCCAATGACGTCTACAGACGTCATCGGGATTGCATGACGTCGATATACGTATACTATGACGTCGACAGATGTCTACCCGATGAAGTCTATAGACGTCTTACTAGTGTCGTCACGCGACGTCTATTAACGACGTCGTAGGACGTCCAATGACGTCATGCGACGTCCATTAATGACGTTATCCCAGCGTCATCCCTAAGACGTTATGCGACGTGAACTAAGGACGTCGCGTGACGTCCATTAATGACGTTATCCTAGCGTCATCCTAACGACGTCATACGACGTGAACTAAGCACGTCGTGTGACGTCCATTAATGACGTTATCCCAGCGTCATCCCAATGACGTCATACGACGTGAACTAATGACGTTTTGTGACGTCAATTAATGACGTTATCCTAGCGTCATCCTAACGACGTCATACGACGTGAACTAAGCACGTCGTGTGACGTCCATTAATGACGTTATCCCAGCGTCATCCCAACGACGTCATGCGACGTGAACGAACGACGTCGAGTGACGTCTAATAAACACGTGAAATATACCCACCAGTAGACGTCGCCGTGAAACGTATACTGGACGTGAAAAATCACGTCGTCACTTGTATCAAAATGACGTCAATAATCACGATTAATTTGTGACATCGCCACGTGAAACATGACGTCATGTACTTACCTCTTAAAGACGTGAACTATGACGACCTCTCAACGTCTTTCTACGACGTCATAAATCACGTCACTATATGGATCAAAATGACGTCAAGTGGTGACGTCAATAATGACGATAAATTTGTGACATCGTCACGTGAAATATGACGTTATAAATCACGTGACGCGACGTCTAAAATGCCCAATAATTCACGTCAATAATGACGTGACCTTGCTGTCTGGGTAGTGAATAAATTTTCCATGGAGCCCTGATTTTTATATATTGGTTTTTTTTTTAATGCTTGTTGTTGTACGGAATTTTTGTTTGAGTCTGCTATCCGGTGGGGAGGGGTTATTTCTAACTCTCTCTTTTTCCTAGTTTTTTCTGTTTCGGTTTTATTTGACTCCTCTGGTCCGCTACGGTCTTTCATGGACGGTTCTCGAACTATAAGTTTGTCGTATCGCAAGTAGGCAATTTTTCCAGCTTCCTTCTCTTTTTTTAACTGTTCTTGTAATTCTCTTTGCTTTTCTAGAATTTGAGGTGGAAAGTCTTCTTTCACATAGATAGTATTAGTTTGTATATATTTTCTGTTTTTTTAAATTGTGTTCTTACTGCCATACGTTGTAAACGTTACGACGATAGGTCTCACTTTATCTTTTAGGTATTTTCCCATTCTGCGGACCATCTCTAATTCTTTTCTGTCACATTCCAGCCTTAGCTCGGTTTTAATAGTTTGTAACACGGTTCTTTCTAACTCCTGATATGATTTTTCTCCTTCTATGACCCCGAAGAATATGACATTTCTTTGCCAAATATGTTTTTCTTTGGCCTTTATTCTTTCGTCATGTTTGGAGTGAGTTTCCTGAATTTGTTTGAGTTCACCTTGTAGAAAGTTAAAACTTTGGTCTATCTTGTAATTTATTTTGCTAGTGATACTTGTCTCTAGATTCAGAAGTGATTTTTCAGTGTCTCGTTTGATGTCTAATCTCAGTTTTTTTAAGAGTTTTTCTATTTCCGACATCGTGGCGCCCTCTGTTACCTTAGTGTTGTACTGTATACTAAAGCTTTGTTTGCCCTCTGTGGGTAGGGTACTGTACTATGTGCACTGTTTACTAGATGTCGTTACTTGCAGCGTTATTCATCGATTTTTGTGCTATGGGTGACCAAGAGTAATTCGGTTCTGACATACCCTACAAAACAGATAACAATTAAAAAAAGATTTCTTGTGTGATTTTATTGATTTCAACCAGGGTCTTTTTCTTTGTACGGTTGAAATATTTTTCACACAATTTGTAAAGCACAACCGGCTAATGTTTCTTTAAAATGTCACTGTCATTCACCACTTCACCTCACTTTATTTTAACGGTTTTCACTTCGTTTTCTTATAGTTCTTTAGTCAATATTACTTGTAGTAAGGGTTTCCAGTGTTCAGCACTGTTTTATCATAAGTTTATCCTATTTTCTGTCGTAAGTACACTTTTAAAACATTAAAATCGAAGAGCATTCACACAAACAATGTTTACGTCACTGCGCCCTCTAGCCTCACTGCGCCCTCTAGCCTCTTGATTAGTCGGGTTTATTATTAGTCGGTGTACCTAATGATATTCGGAGTTTTGATGATAGGTATTTTAATAATCGGAATTCGTATTTTTGATATTTCTGATTATTATTCATTCGGACTTATTATTGTTCGGTTTATTGAAATTCAGAATTTTGCAAATCGTAATTGTTAACGTTAGACGTTTTGAAATTTCGGATTTATAAATATCGGAAAAATGAAAAATCGGATTACTTATATTCGGAGTTTTAAAACATTCGGAATTATAATAATCGGCATTATGAAATTCGTGATTCCTATACTCGGAATTTAGTTTTTCGTATTTATGTAGTGTACCCTTTGTTTACACATCCTACCGTTGGCAACGTCCGGTGATATAGACACACCTATGCGTTTTGGTAATTGGCAACGGTGCAGTATTATAACGACCTGACGTTTAGGTTAAGGATTGGGGGGTATTTTTATTTTTTTATTTTTTATGGCATGGGAAGGCAAACGAGCACATAGGCCACCTGATGGTAAGTGGAAACTGTGACCCATAGACATTCGCATTCACAAGACTGCAAATGCGTTGCCAACCCTGAGGACTGAGATGGAATGCCTCTATGCTAGTCATTTTACCGGCATTTATAGAATAGAAAAATAAAGCAAACATTGTAAACACAAAAATGATTATGAGTGTTAATGATGGTACTTTATAGCATACATTTTTAATAATGGTACGTTTAAAGATAAAGATAAAGATAAATCATTTATTTCTCAATAATATTACATAAGTTTGACATAAATCAAATTATATATATAAATACTGAGATCGTCAGCTTACAAATAATAACGTTTTACCTTATATTTAATTTTACTGCATATTAGATAATATATACGATACGAGAACATTTTTTTAATAATCATTATTCATGTATTCCTTTATACTGTATACTGTTTGTGCAAGGAGCAGTTCTTTGACTTTTCTGTAAAACACGTTAGCATTGTTTTGGGCTTTGATTGTTTTAGGCAGTTTGTTAAATAACTGCTGACCCATACATTTCGGACTCTTTTTCGCAATGTTCAATCTATGTTCCATTGGTCTTATGTTATCAGGATTTCTCGTTGGTCGGTTACAGTTATCCTTCATTCTTTTAAATATGTTTGGATTGTTTTTTACGTATACAACTATTTCCAATATGTATGTTGACACAGATGTTAAAATACGTAGATCTTTAAAATATTCCCTGCAACTGTCCCTATACTTTGCGTGAACCAGGATTCGAATAGCACGTTTTTGCATTTTGAGAACTCGTTCAAAATCAGTTGAGTTTCCCCACAATACAATACCATAGGACAATATGGAATGCACGTATGCATAATATGCTTCTTTAAGCTGTTCTATGGAGATCAGTGGTCTAAGTTGTTTAAGGATGTAAACCCCTTTTGCAAGTTTTCCGCAAACATAATCCACGTGCTTTTTCCATGACAGGGTTGGGTCTAAGTTAAATCCTAATAGCTTTACACATTGTACACTTTGTAGTGATGTGCCATTTGGGAGAATAATTGACAGCATATCTTTATTATTTTGACGTGCGCTGAACTGCATGATGCATGTCTTTTCTGCATTTAGCTTTAAACCATTTATTTTAAACCAGTGTTCTAATTTAAGTATCATGTCAGTAATTTTATTTTGTAATTTTTCATTGGATTCATCATTTACTATTATTGTTGTATCATCTGCATATAATATTATTTTACCATCTATATCTAAGTTTGCTATGTCATTTAAAAATATTGAAAATAAGGTGTTTCCCAATGCCGACCCTTAACGGTCCGAATTTTGCAAAATGTTAGTAAATAATTGTTAACTTAACAAGGCCAGCCTATATGAAGATGTCAGTAAACACCAACTAACGTAAACATAGACGTGACATGGCGGCTGGGTCCGGACTACTCAAACTACACACGGTCGGTAAACACGACCACAAAAGCAATGCAACCTTAAGTAGGCATTGATACCGAATAGGTAAAGTCAAGCACAAGTCTAAATCTATCTATAATCTATCACTTGGCTATTTTAAAACAATATTAATCAAACCATATTTTCAACTTGAACAACAAAAAGTGACCCTATAAGGGTTCAGTGTTTCCTGTTTGAGGTACGGAACCCTATAAAACAGCCCATCCCCTCGTAATGGTCAATTAATGTTTATTACAGACAAAATTGACATCATAGTATTAAAACAAAGTTGGCTTCAGGCCCCGCCCACAGGCAGCGGTAATAATTAGGTGTAACCTATTATTAACATCATTAATATTCTAATGCATAATTTATCGTTTCACATATTCTTACATCTTTATGACGCATCTAAACGGCCGAATATCTCTATGACGCATCAAACCGAATTTTGCAGCCACTAAGCTGAAATAAAGAGAATGTGTTCACATACCTGTTCAACTTTGCACTTCACAAACCTTTGAGGGCGTTATCGCACTTTTCAACTAATATAAACAATAGACCACGTAGGTAGTGTTCAAACTGTTATAATTAAATATTATCCAACGACTTGTACCGTATCACTACTCATTTGACACTGTATTTTCGAAGTTCCTCGACGCACCACCAGCCATCGGAATGTCAGAATGACAGCCGTTATAAATTTGAAAAAATACTAAGGAACCCGATTTACTCTGACAAGAATTAGCACTTTATATCTTCACAAACGGATTCCATAATCGTTTTTTTTTACATAAAACCACAATATTTTTGAATGACCTATCAAACGAACTCCATCGTATTGTAGATGGGAAAAAAATCTTCACGCCCACGTTACGAGAATCCTAAATTTTTTTTTATTTTTTTTTTGTTTTACCACGTTGTCGGCATGACTTATATTACGATGGCTTAGTTCACAATCGTCCTAGTTACAAAAGAAACGATTTCGTTTTTTGTTTGCCATATTAATTAAAATTAAATTCTGCGTCGTTTTCTCTTTTCAAAAACCTTGAAAGCCTTCTCCTTATATGAAAAACAAAGTGACACAATCATATTAAGTGCGCTAGGTGTGTGTTATAACGTATTAACGGCCATTATTTTGCCAAAGTACTGTTTACGAATATTATAAGTGATTTTATATTGATACGAGTACATCCGGCAAAATGGACATGCGTCTTAAGAGCATTTAGTTCATTTGGCAAATATATTTTCTTACATGAAATTATAAATTAAGTGATTATTGCAGCATCTGCAACTCAAATTAAGCCTTTACTAACAAATTAAAAACACCTCGTACTTTTGTGCATAGTTACTTATATTTGTACGCTTGTTATTTATGTTTTTATCTGCACTTAACACATTTGCGCACGCATATTTGCTACTGTTTTGTGATTCTAAATGTACTCAATTCCATAAAGCCTGGGGTTTGACGATATTAACCGCACTTAATATATGTGACCACTTTACTCGTAATTAATATAATTATTATTAAAAGTCAACTGTTTAATATTTTTCTAGTGCAAGCTTTCAGTATATTAAATGCACTAAATACAACACTTCAACTAAAATAAGTTTAGGTATTGTTCATAATTTCTTCAACTACTTTTAGGTTTGTATACATAATTGATTTAAACTTCCTTTACAAACAAAAAGCGAATAATATTTTAAATTAACATGCTTTATGGTATTATAGAGACTGTGTGTAATACATCACCAACTAACAATATAATTTACGATGAAACCTGTCGGTTTCCTACTGGAAACTATCACTGTATAATTTTACTTTACTTGATTATTGGGACAAAAAAACGGGCTATTGCTACTTATGGGATGAGTCGAATAAAAATAAAAAAATAGTTTAAAAAACTAAAACCCCACTGCAATAAAAAATGAAACTGGTTCGGACCTTTGTGTTTTATACTATTTACCAACATGTGGTATTCGCTGTCTGATTTACAATAGAACTACTCCTAGTCATCGTTTCATAATTTAGAGGCTTAGGAGAATTCAAGATATCGACAGCAAGCATCACCTATGAGAGGAACTGCATCCATTGTGATCGTCCTCCTGCTTGATAGAAAGCTGTTGAAAATATTATTGATTGTTGATTGTTACTATAATAATCCTGGCCTTTGGCTAGTAACAATATTTTGAATAGCCTGCTAGCAGGCAAAATGACGATCACAATGGATGGACACTCACAGGTGAGGCCTGCTGTTAATGTCTTGGACTTTCCTAAATTTGGCCTTTACTTCATCATACAATGACTAGAAGAGGTTCTAATATTAATCAGATAGTGAATAACTTATTTTGGTAAATAGTGTAAAACATTACAAAGCTCCAGAATTGTTTCGTTCTTTTTTGGAATCGGGTTTTAGTTTTGAAACTTATTTTGTTTATTTAACACAGTTTTGCAGTCAGGTTTTGTTTTTTAACCTTATTATTTACACATTTTTAGTAATTAGAGTGCCGTCTTGCATCGAGTAGCTGGTATATGATACGTTATGCAAATGCGATACTGTTGTGTTTGTAGCAACTAAATAATGTAGACATCATTAAAACATTTACCCCCGCGTGGTTGCCGGGTTAGAATAGTGCCACTCCATGTCTTCCCGTTGATGTCGTAAGAGGCGACTAAGGGAATATAGGCTTGTAGTACTGTTAGGCGATGGGCTTGCAACCTGTCACTAATATGCTGGTAAACATCTTAGCCTATTTGTGCAAATTGTGGTTACAGAATTATCAACAAGTTTTAAAAGTTGTTGGTAATTCTTTAGCTCTGCCTACCCCACTCTGGGAAAGAAGGCGTGAGTTTATGTATGTATGTATGTCATTAAAACATTAACTAATCAATATAAGTTAACAGTTTTGAATTTAGTATCTACTAATAAGAAAATAATTCTGACATAAATTGTCTTAAATTTATAATTTTTTAATAATAAAATATGACTATCCGTAGAACAATAACAATCCCAAAGATCTTAACTACATTGATAATATTCATTTGGCGTGCACACTTGTACTAACTGCGGGGGCGGGTTACTTAAAATTAAAATTAAAGTAAGTAAACTTGATAGTTTTTTTTAAATATTTGGGTTCTATAAACTCAAAGACCTATTCTAAGACAAAAACACAAAATTTGGCCATTTGTTAACACCGTTTATAAATTATTCACATGCAAACATTAAAATCGCTCTCCTGTAAAATTTGACAAAATGTAATTAGTACGATTGTGAACTAAGCCATCGATTATTCGTGGCAAATAACTGTTTTCTAGAACTAAGAGTCCCTGAGCTAAGTTGCACACTGACGGACGGACGGACGGATATTGCGAAACTGTAATAGTTTGACTACGGAGCCCTAAAACAGCCGAACACAGAAAGAAAGAAAAAACATTTACTTATTCGTGATAAAGAGACAAATGGAAGACAACAAAATACTGACATACACGAAATACCTGTTGACACAAAATGATTCCAACTCCGCGTTAGGCTGGCGTTAAAGCAAGCGCTGGACTACCGTCGGCACCGTGCAGTGGAACCGTGGAAGATTACACACGCATAGCACTCACACGCACTAAAGTAACGTACTTAAACTAAACAAAAAGAAAGAAAAAAACCCCAAAAAAAATGAACATGTAACCAAATTATTAATATTCGGTGTTGCGTGCGTCAGTCTATTGTATTTATGTCATAGGTTAACGCCTTGAAAACCCCGGATAATATTAGTATTACCTACTAGCCCACCGAACGAAGACCAAAATTTGCCTGTCGGGGGAAAAAACTCGTGTAAAAGCGAATTTTGGCATAGTTGTAAGGTATGGGGTTTTAACAAGATACTGAAAGTACTGATGGGTGGGGGTGAAGCTAACGGGGGGAGGGGGGTGTAAAGGTCCCTTATTTTCGTTTTTTACAAAAAACTCGTAAACTGTGGCCTATAGCAAAAAATGGTCTGAGACACAAATAATGTACGTAAAATTCTCTACAAAAAACATATACACATTTTTTATCTGGGATCAATGTTTCATGAGATATGGAGGGAAGTAGATGACCAATAAAGAAATAAATACATTTATTTAAGTACGGCACGTATATTCCTAAAGATAAAATTCCTAATTATCGTCTAAATCTAAAATATTGTCATTGTTCTATCTTTAGCGGATATCTGGTGCCAAAATAAAAATGCCGGAGATACAAAAGAAATTGCGTATAATATTCGGTGTTGCTCGTACAGCGGCTTGAAGGCAAGTGGGTGACATGCACATAGCCGCGTCACGTATTCAAATAATGCCTAACGTTTTGAGTGTTTTCGATAGCTTTGGCGTGTCGTTACTCGGAGATTCCTGGCAGGCGCTCGAGCCGGAACAGTCATAGTATGTATTATTATTATTTTATTATACTCAATTATTGTTGAAAAAATTATAAGAATTAACATTATTAACCTCCTTCAATCACTCTACGATGTATTGCCAGTAGAAAACAACGTTGCTCTTGATCTACATCAAAGCTTCAAAGTGGTTGATGGTGGTTTTCTACTGCACCGAATGAAATGGAAACAGTCCGCCAGCGTTTCTTCGATTTGCCATCAGTATATTACTTATGTACAGAAACATTACGATCCAAATTGTATAGTGATTTTTGATGGTTATGGTGATGTCGACAGTACTAAACGAGCAGAGCAGAAGCGACGTGGTCTGACGAAAACTTCGGTCGACATAAATTTTAACGAACATACAATCATCACCGTTCAACAGGAGCATTTTTTCGCTAATGAAAACAATAAAACAAGGCTGATTCAGTTCCTTACCGAGAAGATGACAGTAGCAGGAATTGAAACAACCATTGCAACAGGAGATGCTGACGGCACTATTGTCAGGTGCGGGTTAGAGAAAGCTGCCTTACATCCAACTGTTGTTATTGGGGAGGATGTCGACTTGATAGTCCTCCTCATAGGATGGCCTGGCCCCACCACATATCAACGTGTTGCTTTTGAATCCAGGGCGTGGGAAGGTTGAGGACAAATTGTGTCCAGTGCAACAACTTCAACAGCTTCCTTTTGCAAAGACAATTCTCCTTCTCCACAGCTTCTCCTGATGTGACACCACCTCAGCGATCCATGGAAAAAGCAAAGTGGGAATGGCGAAATTGTTCACTGCTAAATCAGACCTGATCCGACCTGATCAGAAAAGATATCCGATATTTTCAGTGGGCCCTCGTCACCAGAAAGTATTGAACAGGCCGGCGAGAAGCTGATTTTGTCGATTTACCAAGCACCTATCGAGGCACAAAACCTCAACAAATACCGCTTTCGAAGCAGCACTCGTTCAGAGTTTATCTACAGGTATCTTTAATTACACAAGTTGTGTATTATTTTGTCTTTAAAATGCAAATATCTATATAACCTACACTTACATTGAACTTATTACTATTACAGATACAACAATAGCTCGGCAACCCCCTACAACCAACTCAATGGGGAGGGGCCAGAGGAGATGATGGCATCTTAAACCCAGTGACAACCAACGACCCAGTGGCACCTGACTCAATTCTCAAAACCATATTCTGCCGGTGTAAGACTGGGTGTGGGATGCGATGTGGCTGCCGGAAAGCTGGAATTCCCTGCTCCAGTGTCTGCGGTGTATGCTCCGGCTCATGCACTAACGGAGCTCCCATCGAAGACACCGCTGATGACGATGATTATATCACTGTTTAATAATAAAATGTGTGCCTAATACTTGAACTAGTTAAAACTAGTTCATGTTTTGGATTCTATTCCAATAGGTTCTATTCTCTTAATGGTTTTTGTTCGTTCATTTCACAAATTCTGTGTCCTAAAATTAAACCAAGTAAATTCAGTCGTTCAACTTTTAGGCATCGTTTTGTAATATGAACACTACTAGTGTTTAAAGAAACGTTTACTAATATTCTAAATGTGAAAGTAACTTTGTTTGTCTGTTTATCAGTATGTTATGTTTTTACCGCTAGACACGAATAGACCAGGGTCGATAATTTTTAAAAACAAAAAAAATAATAGTAGGATGAAACTCATTAGAAAAGGAAGGGAATATTATAAAAATAAAAGGAAAAATAATGTACGGGCGATCTGAGGTCGGGAAGGGGATGGGGGTGAGTTTTTAAGGGTAAAAAATGGTTTTTCTCGATTTCCGGCAAAACTAAAAGTCCTATCGAAAAAAGTCAAATGGCAAAGTTGTAGGTAATAAAAAGATCTAAAACTTTTGTATTTACACTTTTTTCACATAACATCAAAATTTATGTGAAAAATCCAAAAAACCAAGTTTTTGGTTTTTTATTTTTATCTTTTACAATTATTTTTTTTAACGAAATTTGGTGAAAACTTATCTTTTTATGTCCCAAATACGCTGTAATTTATTTTATTAAAAATATTTTTAATTTTTTCACCTTATTTTGAATTAATATCGAAAAAACACCCTAATTTTCAATCGAAAATTCACCCGTCAAAATATCAGCTTTATTCAAAAAGTTGGTATGGTTTCTGTTCGTTGAAATCTCTACTTTCTGATGGTGAAAAAAAAAAATATGTTACTACAGTAAATCTTCTCAGAAAATGCAAAAAATCAAAAAAAACTTGAATTCGTTTTTTTTTTTAATTATTATAAATTAATAATGCCTTCACTATTTTATCGTGAATAAACTCCCATGAAAAAAAAAATATTAAAGAAATAAATGTCAAAATGGATAAAAAATATATTATTATTATAAATCTATTAAAAATGTATAAAATATATATGGAAATCGGCCAAAAGTTTGTTATTAAAAATATATTTACGATATATATTTTATATATTTTTTATAGATTTTTAATATATTTTTTATGTATTTTGAAATATATATTTTTTCATGGGATTAACTAAATTTGTTTGTGCAAAATTAAGGAGATTATTATTTTTTTATCTTGTACTAAAATATCATTTTCACTTCTCATGCTCGTAAAGTCCTTCTTTATGCTGGGTATAGGCTGCATAAAATCGAATTTTATGCTCTAGTGCATAAAGTAATTTCTTCTTTTAAGACTAAGGCAATAAGGCCTTACAGCCACATACACAATTAATTGATATATTTTTATGAGATTTAGGTTTTATCTTATTTTAATTACGACATATGTAATACTATCTAAATACTTTAAGATTAATGCGGGCGTGCATTTACGTAAAAAAAATATAAGTAACGAAAATATTTATAATGACACCATAGTGTCCATAGTCAAACGTCACTAGTTGAAAATTAAAAAAAAAAATAAGAAAAATTGTGTAGCGGGAAGCTAATTATTCGTCAAACAAAATTAAAAACTAAGTAACTAAATTTGTTGTGTTGCGGTTGAAAATTCAATAAATTATTCGCAAGTAATTGAACAATCTCTTCAAGTAGTGATAGTGACGATCAAAAAATGATTTCGCCTGAGACTTTAATGGACAGAAGTGCGATAAATGTAATTGAGCAAATATTGCCGCCTAAATCGAAGAAAATCTATCTCAGCACATACGAAAGTTTTATTTATTTATTTATTTATGATTTGGAGGAACCAAAAAGCGTAAACACGTTTGCGGAATGTGTTTTTTTAAGCTAATTTGACGAACTGTCGAAGAAATTACATTTTATGCGTGATAGAACATATTAATTACATTATAAAAAAAATATTTAATTTTCTTGTATTATGCTTAATCGTTGTTTTATTTCCTAGCAATCGAAGTGAAAAGCAGAGTGTAAAACTCGAGCATAAAACCCATTTTACCCTCTACGTGACCATCCACCCTCGCCGTTCCGGCTCGGGTGGCTATATGCACGTCTCGGGTAAAATGGTACGTTTTATGCACTTGTTTTACAATCTACTATTAATTTCAATCTTTAGGTTATGTTACGTTAAGCATACTATTTTTTAAAGAAAATATTACGATTTTTATGTTTGAGTTGATTGATACAGATAAAAATAGAGATAGTATTTACCTTCCTATGCAGATTCGAAAAGTTTTTTTGTTTTTTTAAGTTAACTTGTCACAATTATCTTCAAGAAACTCAGCGTGCACACTATTTTTATAAACGATGTTGTATACTGTACTGTATTTCGAATACTGGTTAGGCTAACGGTTGTAACAGCTGCTACGAAATATATAGTATATAATAGTAGGTATGTATGTAGTAAGACCCAGACCCGCCTAGCCCCTTCCCCACTTCTCCACGAAATACCTTTTGATGGGCTACAATTTTTCGTAGGTCACTCAGGTATATCTACTCAGGTATATATAATTTATCTTAAAATAGTTATAAATAGGCATCTACGCATATAATTTAAAGAAGATTCGACAACTTTCTCCAAATATTGTAGATGTCTTATTAAATATTAATTTTATTAACTTATTTGTTTGTTAATTATAGTAGTTTATTTTTATTTGCATTTTTTTTGTTATCAATGTCACATGTAATCTAACGTTTTTCGAGTAATTAAAGTGTAAATTTTAATAAATAGCTCAAAATTATTTATAATAATAAAAAAAAATCGAATTCAAGTTTTTTTTGATTTTTTGCATTTTCTGAGAAGATTTACTGTAGTAACATTTTTTTTTTTTTCACCATCGGAAAGTAGAGATTTCAACGAACAGAAACCATACCAACTTTTTGAAAAAAGCTGATATTTTGACGGGTGAATTTTCGATTGAAAATTAGGGTGTTTTTTCGATATTAATTCAAAATAAGGTGACAAAATAAATATTTTTAATCAAATAAATTACAGCGTATTTGGAACATAAAAAGGTAAGTTTTCACCAAATTTCGTTACAAAAAAAAAATTTTGTAAAAGAAAAATAAAAAACCAAAAATTTGGTTTTTTGGATTTTTCACATACATCTTGAGGTTATGTGAAAAAAGTGTAAATACAAAAGTTTTAGATCTTTTTATTACCTACAACTTTGACATTTGACTTTTTTCGATAGGACTTTTAGTTTTGCCGGAAATCGAGAAAAACCGTTTTTTACCCTTAAAAACTTACCCCCATCCCTTTCCCGACCTCAGATCGCCCGTAAATTATTTTTCCTTTCATTTTTATTTATTTATTTATTTATTTATTTATTTATTTATTTATTAAGAGTCTATTCTTGTGAACTTACAGGTGAACCCAAATGCTCAACAAGATACACATAATTATAACATAATAAAACAGGTACAGATAAGGTAAAGAACAAACAAAAACAAAGAAATTACGTAATATTACAATACAAAACGTTAACATAGCGTTCTAAGGCATTTTTTAGAGCAGGCCAATTGCCGGCGAACACGTCAGCATCCTGGAACTGTGCGAGGAACTTGTTTATTAACGCAACGACTCTGATAGTTGGAGCGTTACCAGCTTGCAGAGTGCGCGCTCTAGGGATGGTAAACAGGTTACGGACTCGCCGCCCACTCCGGCACACAGCAGTCGCGTAGTGGTCAGGTACGAACAAATTGAGCTTTTCCAAGATGGTGGGATTGTCTACTTTGTGTCGTAAGAGCAGACAATAATGAGTCAGTGATATGATCTTACGTCTCAGCTCAAGAGTCTCCAGACCGACCATCCCGGAAACAAATAAAGATGGGAAGAGATATGGGTAGTATCCATATTTCAATTTATAGAGGTACCTAGCGAATCTTTTCTGGACTCGCTCTATCATAGAAACATATTTTTGTTCACGAGGATCCCACACTATAGCGTTATACTCGAGTTTAGACCGAACGTACGCGTTATATAGAATGATGGCTACTTTAGGATCACGAAATTGAGACGCGGTCCTTATTATGAAACCTAGCATTTTAATAGCACTTTTACAGGTGTTAACGATATGCTCTCGCATGTCCATGCGGGTATCTACGGAGAGGCCTAGGTCCTGAGTTGTAGAAACGCGGGTAAGAGGGATTTTCGACAAATTGTACGTGGCATAAACCGGATTGTTTGAACGAGTGAACGTGATGACCTTACACTTAAGTACGTTTAGCTCTAACTTGTTAACTGCGCTCCACTGTGCCACAGAGTCAACCGCCTGCTGGAGCGGTATGCAGTCGGAAATGGCATTGACAGGATGCATAAGTTTGAGGTCGTCTGCAAACAACAACGAGCGAGCACCCGTAATACAATTTTTGAGGTCATCTATCATTACTAAAAACTGTGTCGGGCCAAGATTACTCCCCTGACTTACACCGGAGCGAGTAAAAAAATCCTGTGATCTTAAATCTGCCAGTTGCACATATTGCCTTCGGTCCTTGAGGTAATTGGCAAAAAAAGCTAAAAGTTTAGGAGTAAATCCAAGAGCTGAGAACTTTTGAAGTAGGATGTCATTGTCCACAAGGTCAAACGCTTTTTTATAGTCAAAATAAACCGTGTCTACTTGTTTATGTGAATCCATGTGTTTCAGTACATAATCAAAGAAGCAAATGTGGTTCGTTGTCGTTGAACGTGCGCAACGGAAGCCGTGCTGAGAATCATCGAAGTACTTATTAAGTTGCGCCATAAGGCAAGAGTTTATTATGCTTTCAAAAAGTTTTCCGAAAACAGAGAGAATAGCAATTGGTCTGTGCATTAGTATATCTGCAGATTTGGTATCTTTGGGAATAGGAGTTACTCTTGAGACTTTCCATTTTGCGGGATAAATACCGGTTTTCAGAGAAAGGTTAAAAATAAACAATAGCGGCTTTTCCAGTATTGACATACAATCCTTGGCTAAATAAGGTGGAATGGTATCAGGTCCAGCCGAAGCCGATGGTTTGAGCCGTTTGGCTGCTTTACGCAATTCCGAAATATTAACATAGGGAATGTCTACTCTTCTTGAATCATTACGATTCCCTGCAAGTCGAGATGCCTCCTCCGAGTCAAGTTTCGGAATGTCCGTATGGAAAACTGAACTGAAGTATTCGGAAAACGCATCTACTGCAGCCTGACCTTCTACGCGCGTACCATGGTAAGTGTACTCTATTTGCTGGCTCAAATGTCGTTTTTTGGATTTAATGAATTTCCAGAATTTACGGGGGTCCGTGCAGATATTACGCCTCATAGTGTCCAAATATTCATTATAGTCGCGATCAATCAGTTCCTTGACTAACGTTCTGTAGTATCTGAATATTTCTCGATTATATTCCAGACCGTGTGATTTAAACTTTTTTAGATTAAAATACTTTATTTTTATGTAGTTTATTAATTCCTGCGAATACCACGTTGGATACGAATAACGCTTTTTACTGCTAGGTTGTTTTTTCAGGGGAACTACTTGAGAGACGACATGATTTATTTCATTATAGAACGCTTCAACAGCTAAGTTAACATCCTGCTGTCCATATACATTTGACCAATTAATTGCTGTGATTGATGCATATAGTGCACAGAGATCGGCCTTTCGATAGTTCCGCGCGGGAGGATGGTTTGACAGTGTAGAGTTATCTTTACGCACATAACCGATGCTTGGGATCGCAATATTAACATTGAGAGGAGGATGATACGGGTCTATTGGTACAAGTGGGTCGACATCTGCTTTGACGTTTACCAAGTCATCACTCAATCCTGTGAGCACGAGATCCAGAATACTTCCGTGAGCATTACTAACAGTATTGAATTGTTTAATTTCGCAAAAATCTAGGAAAAAGTCGAACTGGTTTTTAACTTTAGCAGTACAGGAGTTAAGGTTGAAATCCCCAACAATAACAATATGATGAGATGGGAACTTACATATGGTATTTTCTAAACATGTCAACACTCTAAGATATTGTTCATCATTGTAATTAGGAGGGAGATAAACGACACAAATAAGAATCTTAGCACATTTAAAATTGAGAGTAACACACAACAATTCCATGTCATATGACCACCCATCCAAATTAGTGACAATACACGCTTTGAAATGGTCTTTCACCGCCAAAAGTACACCTCCCCAACCGACGTCAGCAGCTCTATCCTTCCTGAATACCCTATAACCTGGCGGGAATAGTTCTGCGTCGTAGACAGAATTTGTGAGGAATGTTTCTGTTAACGCGATGACGTCAGCGGAGCATTGGAGGACGTTCTTATAGAATACAGCTGTTTTACTGCGAAGACCTCTAACATTCTGATAAAAAAGGCATAGTTGTTCATTGCGATTGCCGTTTCTCGCTCTTTTGACGAAATGACTGCCGCCAGGGTTTAATACAAACGTTTTTTGGCCAACTTTCAGGAGCCATAATTACGTCGTAATGCGTAGACGGCGTAGTCAGCTTAAAGGAGGAGTACTCTCCTCGGGACTTCAGGGATTCAACTTTTATGCTATCGGAGTTGGTGATGGATTTCAGATGAGACCTTACTTGTTCGTCTGTAGTGCCCATTTTAACATAGAACAGGTGAACGTGCCTCAACCAGTCGGAGGCTTCCAGTTGAGTTGAATTTGGATCAGCGGTTCCCCTAGTCACACGGCGCAATGAAGATTGCGAGCTCTTTTTCTTCAACTCAGAAAAGTTTAAGTCCTTAGGTGTCATGTCAGTGTCCTGGTTGGTTATTGGTTGTGTCAAATCAACGTTGTTCCGAGATACGCACTTTACAACCTGTTTTTCACTTGATTTAGTTGCTCCTTGCTGTTTTACAGGGGATTTTCCAGTTACCTGACTGTAAGTTCCCTTAACTTCCGGTTTATCAATGTTGCGTTCTACGGGCACAGATTGATGTTGTTGACGCAGCACCGGCGTTCCCGAGGACTCCTGTTCTGAGGCAAAACTAGTGGCACACTCTACCAGGCTTGCACCTTCATGGCACTTGACTTCACTTTCAGTCTTAGAGGCTACTGACTCCAACTTTAAAACCTTCCCCTCGAGATAGGAAATTCTTTCAGACAGTCTCCTGATCGCAGGATGCAAAACCAAGTTAACTTGTTCTGAAACGGCATTGCCAATCATATTTGTCAGGCGCTGATTTATCGCCAATTGCAGCTCTTCCCGAACTATAGACCGAATATTATCGAGATACATTACATCATCGGTAAATGTATCATTACAGTGAGACTTACAAGATATGCTTACATCTCCCTGCAAACACCCACGACGCATCGTTACGTTTTCGGACATCGATACATTCACCGGCGCGTCATTTTCAAGTGACACATAATGCAAAGCGACAGAGTTGTCTCCTTCCAAAACAAATGACAGTGATGAATCGCCAAGATCATCTCTAGCTGGACGTATAGGGGTATTGTCTGTCTTGGGCTCCTTAAATACACATCCCAGGCATTTCCATGCACCTTGATGCCCTGCTGTTACCATACTGCAGAAGCGAGCCTCAGATACATTAGCACACAGCAAATCGTAACTCTTGCAGCATACACAACATTCTACAAAGTGCGCATTATCAATAGGATTCAAACAGCCCGCGCATTTCAAAGAAGCAATCAAAGCCATCTTACGGTAGTTGTCGTGATTAACGAATTAAATCAAATTCAATTCTCGAAAGTTGTACACGACCAAGCTTCACGATTACGGCGACGCAACTATGAACACAGTTAAAAAATAAAATACAAAAAGTCAGTCCTTCAATGGGAATCGAACTCCTGTCCGCTGCGCATTAGTCAAAGCGTTGCGCACTGCGCCACTCAAGCTCTTAGGAAGATGAACGAAATACAATAACCAGTTCATAAGCGCAAATGCGATACTTTCGTTATCTGCTCGAAGATCAGCCGCCGCGCTTTGCTTATCGCGTTTACAGTTACTTGTTTTAAATTTTGTCTATTTTTAAATGTTTAACTACCGCACTATAAATCACTTGCACTGTTAATTCACACTAATTGAGGGGGTTTAGTTAATTTATTTATTTACTAAGTTGTAGTCCTTCACTTCTACTATCCACTGAACACGTATTTTAAAACCGTCAATCACTTTTAACAACTCTTTACAAATATTTATTGCGGAGCACACTAGTACGTGACTGCTTCTGTTCAACTCCGATTCAACTCTTATATCAATATAGTCTATCTCCCTTACTTATAAACATGAAATAAGCTTGGAATAGTTTATGCCATGCTTTGTCACTTTCTGTCAGATGCAAATGTGTTTATAATATTTCCCTCCTTTTCCAATGGGTTTCATCCTACTATTTTTTTTTTTCACTTTTTATTATTTTTAAAGGCTTCTACCCTGGTCTAGAAACCCTGGCTAGAAACGGAACTGTATATGTATACATGTTTATTTGTCTCATTGTAAGATATAATTTTACCAAATGTTAACCCTAAAACTCTATATTATGTCCTCTTGCGAAGAATAAGTAGGTATTTTGGCTCACCTAACTCCGATCACTGAATTTATCTGTAAACAATAAAAGAATAAAGACTGATTTCGTTAAGTTGCATTTTATTTCTGAAACTTCCTTAAAATTGTAATCTTTTAGGTTTTTTTATTATGTTAGTTCAACTTTTGGGTACAAACCGTTCAGAATTAGGGCACGCTGTTCATGTTTTGGGCAAATCGGCACATTTTTGGTTTCAACGATTTTTAGAAAAATACATACATACATACATAAACTCACGCCTTCATTCCCAAAGTGGGGTAGGCAGAGCTAAATACTGTGTTATAATAACAGGCTTTATAATAGTCATCTTCAATCTAGACTATAATACTGTACCATAAAAAAAAGGGTGAAATTGGTTAATTTCACTGAGAATAAACGGTCTTAAGTTGGTGTAGTCGCTTAATCGTTCAACTTTTGGTGCCCCTACCCTACGAAAGTTTTGAGATGTGGCCATTTTAAAAATAGAACCTACATGAATTGCACCTTTTCATTTCCTTATTTATTTGAAATTCGAATGCCATTAGTTATTTGACGAAATATTAAAAAATAAAATTGAAATTTCCATTTTTTCATAACGATTCCTGCGTTTTTTCTATCAACAATGGAATTCGAACGAGAACATTTTCGTGCAATGATGTTATATGATTTTAAAGTTGGATTGAGTGAAACTGAGTGCCAAAATAGACTTTTATCTGCATTTGGCGACTGTAGGTGACATGATACATTTTGTACTTGTTTATTGTTTTATATTTTACTTTGGTTTAGTATGTAAATCACGGCATCCTTTTCATTGATGCGAAGTAACTATGTTTCTATAAATAAATTATGTGCAAACATTTCTAATGTTAGTTTTAAGTAACATAGTACATAGTAACGCCATCTGTTAATTCACTTGCCTATTATATCGTAAAATAAATCTTAGAGGGCGCTCGTGGACGCAATTATTTTCCAAACCATAACCTCAAAAATACTTATCTCGAGGTCCATGACGTTCTGCGACACGCGGAAGCGAGCGCTTTGTAATTTAGTATTAATTTTATGTTAGTGTTTCATTTTCGGCCTCCATACGCAATAGCGACCTTGCACCATCCCGTGCAACAATTTTTAGATGGTTTACGCAATTTAAACGAGGGAAATTTTCGTTGAAAGATGATGACAGAAGCGGCCGTCCTACTACTTCTGTAACGCAAGAAAATATCGAAGCGGTGAGGAAAATTATATTAGAGGACCCGAAGACTACATACAAAGAGATAGAAGAAGCCCTACAGATTTCATCGCCGACAATAAATCATATTTTACATAGTCACCTTCAAGTCAGGAAGCTTTGTTCGCGATGGGTTCCTCATGCTTTGACAGCCGAACAAAAACAAACGCGTGTGACCTGGTGCCGGGACATGCTTCAAACATTTGAAAATAGAGAGGGACGTAATGTAATTTCTTTCTTCTTTCTTATTTAACATTATTACTGGAGACGAGAGTTGGATCTATCAATATGACCCGCTAACTAAGCGACAGTCCATGGTTTGGGTATTTCCGGATGAAGAGCCTCCGCGGAAAGTCAAAAGAAGACGCAACGTGGGGAAGAAAATGGTGGCAACTTTTTTTAGTGCGAGTGGTCATGTAGCAACAATTTGTTTAGACAATAAAAAAAACTGTTAATGCTCAATGGTACAATGAAGAGTGCTTACCAATCGTGTTTGATTTTTTTTTTTTTTGCATCATGACAATGCATCGCCGCACAAAGCCAAAATTACCCAAGAGTTTTTGAAGACCACGGAAATTCAGCAAATGAGCCACCCGCCTTATAGTCGAGACGGATAGACACGTGCTCAGAGCCGACAGACGGTCACGCAGTCAGAGAGCATGTCATGATAGGGGGCCCAGAGAGCACAGACATCCATACACCCAGAGAGCAGAGAGCAGAGAGCACTGAGCAGATACAGCAAAGTACCGAGCAGAGCATAGCACCGGCTGTTTTGGCCGGTTATAGAAGTTCTAAAGCTGCGGCGACTTTACCATGCGTTAAACGATGTTCGCCTTAAGTTTAGGAAACGTCCCCTCTTAGATTTCACATGTTCCTTATGAAAATCACCACATATCACAAGGATGCATTGCGCATTAAGAACCCAACAAGCAAAGTATTCCTATAAATAAAGACTATAAGTACATTTTTACTAATAACGTTCCTATAGAGGCATTGACGTAGAGCCATATACTTATAATAGCATACGATAAGCGGTAACATACTCAAGAGCATTCATGTTTATATTTTAGCCTTATAGTTTGCTACAAGATTGTAGCACAGAACAGTTACAGGATACTTATACTTATAGTAACATTTCACCAGCGTAAATAGTCTTAAGATCATTTGGTTTTATTTTACAGACTTCTAGTTACCTACAAGATCGTCTTATAAGACAGTTATAGGTTTAAGTCTCCTATAACAGTTTTCAGAAAGATCAAATAGGCCTGAATAATATTTGATCTTATAGTAGCATTTTGTAAGAGAACAAGATATTATAAGATACTAAGCTGAGGTTATTACAAGTCTACATCGCTATTAGTCTTGTCCAATGTTCTTATAAATGAAATTGTACTTGGTAAGAGCCTTATTAGGTGAAATAATCTTATAAGTTACTAGATCAAACACCTTACTAGTAAACGTTTGGTATTTTTTGGTGAATCAATTGTTCGAATTCGTATTGGGAAAGTCGTTTAAAATGGATTTAAGCGAATGGAAACGATTTAAAAGGAGCGGTAATTTTATAAGAAAAGTGACAAAATGGAATACAGAATTAGTGAAGCCCAATTTAACGAGAACAAGTTCATCTGTATTAGAAAGTGAACCTGGTGCGTCAAGTGCAAATACAAGTGAAGTAAATAAGGGTTCCGCGGTGGACTGTGTTTTAGACTCGGATAGCGAACAAGATGAATACGACTTTGACCTAGAAAAAACCACCGAGTATGAAAAAAATTGTGATTTGGTTGAAGATATAAGAACATGGGCTATAAAATTTAATATACCTCACCAAGCCTTAAATGAACTATCTACTGTTGTTAACAAAAGATTAAGTAACGTTTTACCAAGAGATGCACGGACCTTATTACACACTAATAAAGTAACATAGACTACAACGATGAAAAGAGTGACGTTACAGTATTCTGTATGCAATCTAAATAATAATATTATGATGTTCTAAAACTTGGTTGATACTGATTGTGTTTTTTTTTAATAGCAGTAGTAACACTCATCTTCCATGTAATGATTGTACACGAGCATATATTGGCAGCCTTGACACCACAATTGTTTTATATTAAGTAGTTTCTTAATATTGATTACGTTAACAATAAAGTGGGGATTCATTCTTGAATCAGTGAATCATCCACATCCATAACACTTTTCAGATAGGGTAAAATGTGTTATTGACCATGGCCATTCACATTCGTTGAGTTTCATAAGGTCATCTTTACTTAAAAAGCAGTCAACGTCTAAATATACCACCATTTCGAAAAGAACTGAAAAGACAACAATCATTTATTTAAAAAAAGCATGACAGGTAAACTAAAATTGTCTCATTGATGATTGTAATCTGTAATATAGTGTAGTATTTGATACGGGATGAATTTAAGAAATGGTACGCGATATAATCCGTTTAAGTAGTTTTATTTAAATTTGTAACCATGGCGGAAACCGAAACATTATTTTTAACTTAAATTAACTTTCTTAGGATTCATAGATAGTAAGAATATTTCGTGAGGAACCCTAATACGTTTTAATATGGCGGCAGGTTATCTGGATTAAAACTGCTATAAGTGCAAATTTACTTATAATTGTCCTATAACGTACTCAATGCAGAGAATTTTTAGAAAATGGCGGATGTTCATAATAAATGTGGTAATATTATTTTAACAACATATATGATATGTACACTTTTTCCATGGGCATTGTAAAATTAAACAAATTATGGTTGACATTTACAATAAAAATGACTTCCCTGGTAAATTCACACACTATACATACAGTATTTTACAATACTTACATATCGCTCATCCAATAGAATAATGATATAATTGCATTTTTAGCATTTTACAGTAGAGCTGTTTAAAGATTTCAAACCATCTAGGACATTTCAATATAAATGATGGAAAGTTAAATTTTTGTCGTCATTATACTCCGTCTTATTGACTACAAGGAATAGGTTGAATAAAACACAAAAACGGAACATAAACCACAAAAAAACTGCTGCAAAAAAAAAGTGCCTTGCATTTACGTCTTTTTCACGCTAGAATGGTTGAAATACCTTTATGACACTTTAGTTTTATATTAAATATAACAATGAATATCGAATAATCTTTATTTTTCTATGCTTATTTAACAAAATCTAAGAAATAGATAGTTGTATGTTAAGTGTAATAATTAACATTTTCATTGTATACAGGTGAGGAGGAGCGCCGTAAGGATATTAAAAATAACGTAAAAAAGTAAAAAGAGAAACCTCTGAAAAATCAACATAAAAACCTCTGAGAAAATAAAGGCTAATCATAAATGAGATCACAGTAATGATATAAAACGAGATTAGCTTGATGGCATCATTATTATCTCAATCAGTCATTATTATTACACCAACTTGAAAATATTCGTAGAATTAGTGGTTATTAACTTACTTAAAATAAAGTCATCTATCTTGCATCCTCTAAGAGTCGTTTTTAGGTAGGTATTTATTTTACTCAATAACTGAGAAATCACACAATTAATATTTTTTACGACTTAAGTAAGTACTCGTATATCGTTCTTCAAACATATTTTTCAAAAATGAACAAAAAAAACCTTCTAAAGATAATTATCACAAATCGTTTCCTGGAACTACTAATAAAGTACCCTAAAAATCAAGCAAATGGGTTATTGCTAAGCATCTGTTGTTGCCTAGATTATTTTATTGAATATATTTTAAAAACTAAACGAATATTTTTGATTTTAAAACATTCAATATAAACTGAGATGTGATTGTAAACAATATCACCTTAATATTTTTTTATCAAAAGAGTGTGTTGTAAAAGCCTTCGTAGAATGACGGTATTATGTTAGTTTTCAGAAGATGAATCAAGTCATCTTTTTTGCGTCCTGTAATAGGATTTTTTTAATCATAAGCCGGTTTCAATGAAATTTGCCTCACGCTACTGTTCCTCGCGTTACGTCTGTTAGACACTTTTTTAATATTAGATTGACCTCATGCTGTCTCACTTTCGTACGTTCATCATCATCATAGGCTTTTTCGAATTTAATTAATCTAATATCTGTCATCCTAATAACGTCTCCAGCACAGTTTTTACTGAAATTGACTTCCAGCTCATCAGTAACCGCCTTCCAATCAGTAAAATCTGTGTAGTTTAATTCATGAACAATATTGTATATACAGGTTTCCAGCTTTTTTTTGCATTTCATATAATCTGCACGTATTGGTCTGCGAGCCACGAGCGAAGCGAGTGGTTCAAAAATAGAATCTTGAGCGTAGCGTAGCGTAGCGTAGCGTACTTGAAAAGGCTGCATGAATCGCAGCATTTTCAAGTCCAATCATTTCACCACTTTTTTCTTGATTAGTTGGCGATATCGCTTCTGCCTCGATAGAATTCGTTTTTTTTAGTATCCGATGGCAAATTGTGTTCTAGTTTCGAAAAATAAAAATAAAATTTATACACTAACAATGCCCAAACACAACCCTCACGCAAGTTTAAATGGCATTTTCATTTTCATCATAGACAGCAGAAAACTAAAAAATGTTTGGCCATTTCAATGTAAGACAAAATAAGTTTTAAAATGTTAAAATTGAAATTTAGAGGATATTAAAATTAGGTACCTACTCTTATTTATAACAGAAATAAAATAATTTTAACGGCCATTTGAACTTGAGTGGTGTTTGTGAATTCGGGCATCTAAAATTTTTAAACAATTCCTTAAAAAATACCTACTGCAATAATAACCACAAAACAAACCTATAGTGTCATTTCTTTTATCGCCACTGTATTTTTTAACTTTTTTTTAAAGATGGCGTTCGTGAAGTTTGGAGCCCACCAGCTGCTAACTGCAGAATCCGCTTAGTTCGAGTTAACATTTTGTTAAATTTATATGTATGACTTTTCGTTCAATATCTTGTAGAATCTTCTTATTATTATTATGTTATTTATTCAACCAAACACTTGTATCTAACAATTGGTATTTAATTATCTCTTTTACATTTGCTTTTTACATACGTTTTTCCCACCGTTACATATAAAAGTCTGACAGCCTCTAACAGTGTTTTCAGACATTAAAAAATATAATCCATCTCAATAACAGTGTTACCAGTTATCAATATATTCGACTACTTATATAAAGGAGTATTTACGTCATGTCATTGCTAAGACCATGATAACTATAGTGATGAGGCTAACAGCTCGGCCATCCTTAGCAAAATGGGTCCTCCCATTACAACAAGAACACATAATTATTATAATAACGAAAGTGATAACATACGATTGATTATCTTGTTACAAATCAACACATTGTATTAAAAGAAAAAGAAAAACAATAATTCTAGAATCTTGCACATTCTGATACAATCTACGACCATCTGTGCGATAATGATTGGTCAATATCTCTCCTTTCTACACTGATCACTCGCCTCTGCTCAGAATTCTTATTCTACAAAGTAATTAACTTTGATAATCTACAACTAATTCTTAATAAAACAATAACTCTAGGATCTTGCACAGTCTGCTACAATCTACGACCATCTGTGCGATAATAATTGCTCAATATCTTTCGTTTCTGCACTGATCGCTCATAGCCTGTACTCACTATTCTTATTCTACAAAGTTAATCATAATCTAAGATTAATCATTAATATAACAATAACTCTAGGATCTTGCACAGTCTGCTACAATCTACGACCATCTGTGCGATAATGATTGCTCAATATCTTTCTTTTCTGCACTGATCGGTCATAGCCTGTGCTAACAATTCTTTTTCTACAAATAAATATAATCTTTTATCATCTGTGCGATGTTAAATACGACATCATTCAAAGCTGCACTGATCATTCCGATCATCTATGCGATATCGTTACAACAACATTAAAATCTGCACTGACCATTCATAAGTAACTTATAATGATACATAAACATTTATCTAGACGTATAACACAATACAACTCATCACATCTGCATCACATCTGCACAAATTTTACTTCTAGGTATATTACCTATCTTTATGCGGAACAAATCTAACTTACTCATTTTCATAACAATAACTACTGTCGTCTCCATTTTCGCTTTTCGATATTATCACTGGAGTAACTCCTAAAACTAAGCCATAGATGTGTTTTGTCTAGTGCTATAACATTTTCATACTTTTTGCTTCCTTTCTTAGCTAAGGCAGTGACTTCAACTAAAAATCTATCGTTTGGCCATATTTTTAAACTTCTGTACTGCGCATAAAGTTTGGGAAGCAACTTTTAGATTTAGCAGAATGCTCTTGGTCGTAAACTGTCTTTCTACGCGAACAAGATTTCCGACACTGTATGAGTTTCCTATCTGCCTGTGCTTATCGAAATTCTTCTTAGAACCAACTTGTCGCATAACTATATTTTCTTTATCATCAAATCATCAATCATCATCAAAATCATCTCCACTTACGCGTTCAGCCATAAAAAAATATCTTGATCATGTAGAATTTGACTAATAACCTTAAATATTCGTCATTACCTTCGACGGTTGTGATCCAATCCTCCACATCAACGTGCAACATATCAATAATGTGTGTTTCGTTTTCAGCAGTTGACTCTGTTACGGGACCACGACTAAGTGCGTCTACACGTGTGCTATATGTGCACCCGACCCGACCCATGCCTGTACTTGATTTTACGGTCGTACTCCTGAAACTGAATCCACCAACGGGAAATTCGCGGAATCAAGTCCCTTCTTGTTAGCGTAGTTTGTAACACATTACAGCCAGTAATAATTTCGAATTGTATACCCAAAAGTAACACCCTACAACGGTTTAAGGATGCTACAACAGAAAGGGTCTCCCACTCGGACGAATGGATCTCAGCCGCCAACCTTGGATTGTATAAATTTAATATCGCCCGTACAACTAATTTTTATTTTAAAGTATTAAAAGCTGTTGTATGATCATATTGATCATCTATCCATTTCCACTCGAATTTTAGTTTCACACTGTTACACAGTTATCCGTTAATGGTATAGCAATTAAGGCGAAATTCTGTTATGAAAACTTGAGAAATCCTAACAGGAAAAAAATGATATTTGTTTAGTTTGATTGTAAGCTTTGCCTCGCTCAACAGTTTTAAGACTTCCTCTAATCTAGTTGAACTTTTCTCTAAAGATCACATCGGTATCAAAATATAATCCATAATTCCATATATCACAGTACTCGGTTCATGGCTCTCTGAAGCACGGACGGCGCATTCGCCAGCCCGAACAGCATTTCATTCAGTCCGGTAATTTTTGCGAATTTTCTAATAACCAGAGGCAAAATCTTGACTTATAGATAGTGAATTACCTGCGAACCTATCTAGGTTGTCATCAATCAGTGGAAGCGGGTACTGGCCTTTTTGAGTTTTATTGTTCAAGGATATAATGATGTCAGCATCAACCATTTCTTAAACCATTGAATGAACTAGCTCATGTTCCGAATATGATTATCTATATATGGGCGATACACCACCCGCTTCATATCAGTGAGTTTGATCTCCATTTGTACCAAATTTGTAACACCTAAATCTTTGAGAATACTGGAAAAATAATTCTCATATTTCATCAATATTTACTTGAGTTCTCGTATCTCGTTGCTAATGTGTTCACTCACATTCAAATTTAAAATTGAGTCATCGCCATAAAACAATAATAGGTATTTGAAACACTAGTAATTTATTCATCCTAAATTTGAATTAAAGTTTTGTTCTAGCAATCCACATACACCCTCCGTAAGACTATTCCCCAGGAAAAATATAAAACCACAGAAGTTTTCCTCGCAAAGAACCATGCACATAATATATCAAACCAGAATACTTTAAATCCTCTGTTACATGTATAATTATCATTTTTTTTAGAGGAATGAGAAGGCATTTTGTAATTTTAAGTGCAATTTTAAATTCAATGTCAAACAAATTATGTAATCATTAATGATAAAAACATCTACTGTATCCATTATATTTTGTACAAGCGTCAGCCCGCGACCTCGCCCGCGTAAAATTCAGCTATCGTAATTCCCTCGGGAACCTATAAAATTTTCTAGGATGAAAATCCTCTTTTCGTTATGAATTAATCCGGGGTATAACCTATGTCCATCCCAATTCATCCAGACATTGCAGCGTGAAGGAGCAATAAACTAACACACACACACACTCAAACTCTCGCATAGTAAAATATTAGTAGGATATTTAACTCAAAACTGTTCTAACGAATCGCTAAACTGTACACGCTTACTTAACATCATAGTTAATAATTCTGTGTAATCACTGCTAGGGAATGATTCAATTATTAACGTTTCCTTTGGTGCCACATAGAAGACATCGTAGGAAGGGCCTCATACCATGAATTGGCCACACCGTTAATTTTGGTAATGCATCATGGAAGATCTGATCATCATCGCCCCAGTTACTGTACTTAGTTACTTGGCGTACTCGTCTACTTTGTGAATATGTACAGTGCCCCTAACCATCAGGTCAAACTCTCTTATATTATTACCTAAAATAAGGAATTTATTACCTTGAGATCTATTGCAATGCAAAGCTTTGATCAGTTTCACCAGATAATCTTTTACCCTGGTAAACATTTCCATTCACTGACTCATTTCGCATCATCTGCTTACAATCTCTGCTCTGCAACGGGCCGCCACAGCTGCGTGCGCTGCGACGCCAATGCTGCAGCGCTCACGGCAGCGGCTGCAGAGCTGACTCCTACCGCTGCCACTACTCCCCGCTGCGAGCGCCATGCTCACGGAAATGGCTGCGGCGTCCTCGATCTCTCTTGCTGTCTCTGCGCTCCGTACTCCGACTCATCGGATGCGCTCGTTGACAACGACAACTCCAGCTCAGATTTCATTTATGAAAAGAAAGAAAATACATTTATTCACTGTAATGTACTACCTGCAATACTTGGTGCCTATGGGTTGATGTAATATCGTACCCGCAATACTTGGTCTCGTATCCCGTGTTCCGTCCCTCGATTTGTACATGTATTTGCTCTTATTTAAATATCCTTGCGGCCGTGGTTCACATGTATTCATAATTATGCTCGTGTCTTGTATGCCACCGGCTTCTTCGGCCATCGTCACTTCGCTCCCGTGCATCGTTCTCGTTACGTTCACACTTGCACTAACGTTCCCTTATTTATTGTTTTGAACGGGATGTTCTGTTCTGGTCTAGGCTCACTTCAGCTCCTGCGATGCTCCCTCCGGTCATAATTGTTATCTCATAAAGAACAAAAATAATTAACACTTTTCACCGCCGAAATGCCAGGTAGGTATTTCTGTGGGCTTGTTTACTCATCCCAATTCTGATATGTAGAATCTTCTTATTATTATTATGTTATTTATTCAACCAAACACTTGTATCTAACAATTGGTATTTAATTATCTCTTTTACATTTGCTTTTTACATACGTTTTTCCCACCGTTACATATAAAAGTCTGACAGCCTCTAACAGTGTTTTCAGACATTAAAAAATATAATCCATCTCAATAACAGTGTTACCAGTTATCAATATATTCGACTACTTATATAAAGGAGTATTTACGTCATGTCATTGCTAAGACCATGATAACTATAGTGATGAGGCTAACAATCTATAAAACAAAATTAAATATTGAACTTAATTCGATTTCACATTTTCAAATGTCATAACTGCTCAAAATGAGTACCGCAACTTGAATCACAGTTAGGCAAAAGAAAGACGCAATTAACTGTTATGACAAAATAAAAACAAAGATCCGCATCATCTTGCCGATATAATCGCATATTTGCCACTTGTGCCATTCACTTTAATACCTTATTACTAAAACAAAGTTGTAATTGCACAAATACGCCATTATTTCGCCAATTATATAAAGAGTATCTGTCATAACTTACATTTACGTCAGTATATTTCCAGCCGCGACCACAGGACGCGGGGCTCCCCGCACAACTGACCGTTACGCCGTTGTCACCGCAGGATTGGCCAAAATTCAAGCCAAACCAAATATGACAACCATCGCCATCTACCGGTTATCGTTGAGATTACCGTTATGTCATTGTTCCACGCGATAGACCTGACCTTTAGAACACTTATGACGGTAAAATCTCAAAACCCGATTTTTGCAATTATGTCATTATTCTACTGGATGAGCGATATGCTCTACACTATTACAAATTATATTAGTTAGATTAATAAGAAAAATAGGTACTTACGTTTGTTTTTTAGTATTTATTTCCCACAAACACACCACACCAACCGGCCGAAACAACGGAAAGATGTTTATAAAATGTACTTATAACTAATAACTAAGTATATTAGTAGTGCGTTATAAGTAAGATTGCTTTAGTATGATGCTCATGCGAGATACTTATAAGAGTTATAAAACTTATAAATGGGTAGTCTCAGAACGTTATAGGAGCAATTGTACTCTGGTAGAACTTCTGTAAGTGTATTATAGGGCCTAGTGACTTTCTGCTAGTTGATTATAAGATGGTTATAAGAAAGCGATGCTCCTATAACTGCGCCCATTTCCGTGTTTGTAGCAAACTACAAGTATCTTATAAGTACAATAAAAAATAGGCTTGAAAACACTATAAGTACTGATTTTGCTTGTTGGGAAGCTAAGTTAAAAGATGGCCATACGGCCGTAGCGTGACTCCCACACACAGAGTAAGTTTGACGTGCTTACATATCTGTAGCGGTTGCGAGAGTGACAAGCCAAATCCAAGTCCCTCCTACCATAGACAAGCGTCCATAACCAAACCTAGAGTTAAACATATTGATTGATGATTCGATCAGATGTTTAGATTAAGTTAAAATAAGAAGAAACGATTTTAACAATATCTAATTATAAATAATATCGCTAGAAACGATTTCCTAAAGATATAACAGACATTTAATTAAATGCAGAAGAAATAGTTTACTAAATCTTTAGCGAGAAGTCGAAGTGTTACTTCCTGTTGTCCAAAGATGTCGCCACTGGTACTAAAAAGAACAGTATTAGAGATTAATCTGTAACACAGGGAGAGGTCCCACTGCCCGATCGCCAGCGCCATAGTGCAGCGCTCCGCACTCCAGCGGCTGCACACCGCAAGGGTGTGCTGGGCCGTGTCGTCCGGATCGCCGCACTCATGGCACTGCGGGCCGGGCTCCCTCCCAATCTTGTGCAGGTAATGACCGAAGCATCCGTGTCCGGTCAATACCTGCACAAGCCGGTACGATGAAGCACCGACTGCTCTCCCCAACCAGGTGTCCAGCGACGGGAGGATCGCCCCTATGGTATAAACACCATAAGGGGAATCCTCCAGGTCGGCTTTCCACCTGTCCCGCAGTCGGCGCTCCATCATCCGGCGCGTCTCCTCCACCTCCTCAGGGTCCAGGCGTTCACCCCTCGCCCGGGCCCTGGACCTAACCATGTAGGTCTCAGCCTGCACCTCCGCATCCAACTCCCAGGGCGGGGTGCAGGCGAGGAGGCAGGCTGCGGCGTGGGCCACCGTCACGTAGGCCCTCACCATTCTGAGGGCCACCACCCGCTGTGGCCTCCGTAGCAGGGCCCGATTCCGGGCGGACAGCTTGTCCGCCCAGATTGAGGCCCCGTACAGAGCCATGCTCCTTGTGACGCCGGCATATAACCGGCGGCACAAGGAGTCCGGCCCACCCACGTTCGGCAGAAGCCGACTTAGTGCCGACGCGGCGCCCACAATTCGGGGAGCCATCTGCGAGAAATGCTCCCCGAAACTCCACCATCGGTCCAGAACAAGCCCCAAATATTTGATGTGGGGCTTGATCTGGACCGGTTCCCCCCCCAGTGTGAGCGCCGCGCCCAGGCAGCCTCCACCCCCGCCCCCCGAAGACTATCGCCTCAGTCTTCGGGAGGGCCACCCTCATGCCGAGCCGACCAATCCGGTAAATGGTCAGCTCGGCCGCCGCTTCCGCCCGGCAAAGCACCTCCCTCACGTCGGGTTAGGTTAGGTTAGGTTAGGTTAGGTTCCCCCCCGACTGTGCTGCCACCTTGCCGTGGTGGGGGGGCTTGCGTGTCTCAGTGATCCGCGAGGCTATACCGGACAGGGCTACCCAAACCGGAAAGGCTCGTGGTGAGGGACCAGACTAAGAGCGGCCATGGGGAGGTGACAGGGGGCTCTGAAAGGGTTGCGGTTGCGTGCCTTAGGGCTGCTTCTGCCCCGGAAAGTTCACTCTGTTACCTGGGGGGGATTACCGAACCAGTGGCGGTATATCCACTTACTGGGCCAGCGCGGGCCCGGGGAATTAAATACTCCCCAAAAGTGCGCATTTGTGGTGGTAGTTACTCCCGGGTACTCTTCTAGGAGAGTTTCCAGCGGACGCAACACTGTGGGGGGTTGTCCTCGAAAGAGGTACAACGGGTGCGACGATGTGCCAGGTGCACTCGGCTTTAGCCGACGTCGGACCGACTCGTTTCCCGTCTGGAGTGTCGTTGTAACAACCCCCCCTGATAGCGTCTTGCCTACATAATCATCTTTAAATTATTAATATACCAAACTAACCTACACTCGTAATCTCTACTCAATACTACATACTGATTTGGCCTCGTGATCGTCTAGTGTACCGGGAACCCTACATTGTGATCCTGACTAGTAACCTAAGTACTTTAATGAGCAAGAGATTACTATTTCTTATATTAATGACTAAGTACCTACTCCTTCCTACTGGTTAAACTTATTATTTAGAGATACTTCGGGAAAGGACTCTTATGAAACTAAACTACCTCTTAAATTAATTGTAACCAAGTGAATGCCTCATTATATTCTTAAATTGAGCCATTAGATCCTCTAGGAAGATCTTGATTACTATTAAAATTATTTAGTCAAAATAGAACAATTACTTTACTTCACTAGACAAGATTAGTAACTACTTGTTTCACTACTGGAAAAGAATAAATATATATTAGCGGTAAAGGTCGGGCACCTCCCCGCCCGTTCCGCTGCTCTCGGCCATTGCTATAGAGCTCGCCCGCTAATATATCTATTTTTACTTAGTATATCACTTTAGTATATTAGTGTTAATACTTGTAGACTCGTTCCAGTCTATATTATACTTTGACTCTACCAGCATTTCCTGAGGATCCCCATTGAGAAGAATATGCCGAAACAAACTCAAGGGTCAAGCTCCTTTAGAATAATTAATTAGATTCAAATTCATCAACTGGAATTTGTATTAAGACAAAACATTATCATAAAGTTCAGTCCAGATCTCTAAATAAATTCTTTAACCACATCTCTAAGTTAAACTAGTATCTTATATTATTTCCTAATAATAAAGCTTAGGTGACTTTCTCTAAAATTCATAATCATAGCTATCAATGTTCAACCAAACACCAGCAGTAAACCTAATGTAGCCCAAATTATGGTTATGTTAACCTTTAACTCTCAGGTCTAGAACATGAGTTATGAAATCACTTTCATAGCCATTTTTAGCACTATAACCATAGTACAAACTGTTAAATTTACAGCTATTATTAACCTTTCTCAGAAATGCCATCTCTCGACAAATAACTTTCTTATTATAGTTATAAATAAAGTATGTAAAATCCACATACATGTAGGTACTGCTCCACAGTAATTCTATCACAACCTTTAACCAAGTAGGTAGTTTCAGTACATGTATAAATGACCCTATAACCTGATATTGATTTATCAAGTTTAAGAATAACACACATAATCAGTGCAGTGAGCTTCCGAGTGGCTTGTTATATCAATAGACTGGTCTAGTCTAGTGGCCCTTTGGTCGCATCACTATCTGGAGTCCCTAATTATCATAGCATCCTCACAAGATGGAATGTACCCAAACTACACATCGCTTATTTATGTTAGAGGATCCGTCGAACCATCTAGCAAACATGTAAGTACAGTGACCCTCTGAACGGCCTTAACCAGTAACAGGAAAGCCTTAGCTTTGGTTTGTACTGTACATCCCTAACTGTTAACGATGAATTGAAAGAGAACAGACCAACCCGTAAGTACTACTCAGATCCTAGACCTAGCTAATGCAAAAGATAGTTTGTGTAAACCTCGTATTATTTGCTTTCCTAGTATCTTATAAATAAATATAACTATTTTCCGACCACAAATACAATTCCTATTGCCTAGTAATGTCTCAGTACACATCTCAACAGCCCTATTTAGCTACAACCTGGTGTGGACAAATTATGGCAATTTACTGTAACTTGAAGGGTACCAATTTCGACGTTTTGTTTATTACACACTCGGGCAACTAGCATCCCTTTATCAACTAGTGATCCACTAAACGTCCACTTAGATTTCCACTTGCTCTAACAGAGGTCTACCTTAACCTTTATAATAGATAAACTCCAAAGGCATACCTGTAAAATTTAGCCGAATACAAACGAAACACTATTCAAACACTATTTCCTACCTAATTCTAATTTGACGTTTCTTAATTATAACCACCAAATATTTATAGCTTATTTCTAAGTATCCGAAATTGAAATGCTAGTTTATATTTACCAACTTCAATAATCTTGATTGTTACGTCATCGACAGCGGCGATGTGAAACAAACCTTGTCAACATACGTCTAGCTACTCACGTTACGTGTTTATAAGTCTCTCACGGTGTAATGAAAGAACTTCTAACTACCTAATAACCCTAGCTTCCTATCGGTATATTGTTTTAGTTCAACTAAAAGTCCAATACCTACGACTTTTACGATTACGTTAAACGTGTGAGTGATGTATGGCTATTCAGGTGCAATAATAACCATCTAGACCAACTAAGACCTAACATAATAACGACTTCGGAAAACCAAATTTCCTGTGTGTAGTCCTAAGACCCATCAGCCGGCTATTGCTAACCTTTAGTTGGCTTCCAGGTGGAAATAATACCTAACGTGGTCGATATATAAATATATAGATAAGGGGGCCAACGCAATGAGGTATTCCACGTACCACCTCCACTACCAGAATTGGTTCGGATTCGTCTACGTGGATTCCTATGAAGAGAGTAAACGGAATACCACTAGCGTTGTCTGACAAACCGAATAAAGGCGTCAGAGACCTTGTAACACGAACCCTCTAGACCCACTCAGTTAATGAGATGAAACCATCCGTTTCCTGATTGTGGATACCTTCAGGTCTCATAACATAACCAAAATGTGAGCGTAGGTTTTCCTTTCCGAATATTACGCTGCCTGGAGCTCTGTGTACTTGGCTACCAATAAAGGCGCCATTACAGAGGTCTGGAAAACAAAATAGAGTTAATACACAAACCCATATTATAATACATTCCCATAGACACTGTTTAATACTAGCGCTAAACCATCTTCGTGCTAGCGATTCTCGTTAACTTGTAGCGATACCTGTACGCTACATAAAGCGACACACAAACATATCCACACCTATTAAAACACAGAGCACAAAATAATTAAAATACAGGACAAAATGGACGATACAAATACCCAGTGATAATTTCCACACTCACCCCCTCGAAGTCTGTATAAAAAGGTGACGCTCCCATTTTCCGTAAGCCCTTATATAGACTTTTCTTGTCATGCGCACTACGAGACTTTCGAGACATCATAGACCAATGCTAAATCATCCGTATCACCTACTATTACAGATTATTTCCGTTTGTATTCCATTTCCTAATTTTCGCGCTACCTGTGCGAATATCCAGGCGTCAGTGCGCCAACCTTCCCGCACTTATAGTCTTAACTCTTTCGGTACAAAGTTAAACCTAACGTAACGAGTAGCAAATAGTGCTCACTTTCCCTTGAATTTATCTCTATCTTTTTTATTTATTCGACTTCCGTTACCTGGACACTCTTTGTTAGGTTTTAATAAATAATATTGCCTCACTACAAAAGAATTTGTGCAATCCTTTCTTAAATTTATTTTATTAAAATAAACGAATTAAATTTGTTTATTGTCTGAATATTATTAAATCGTCAACAGATGTTTATCATGCGTTGTATGAATAAATAAAACAGCGCCATCTAGGTGACTTGAGGGGTACTCGTAACCTTCGCTAGATGTCAATTTTAATAGTCTAGTCGCCAGATTAGTTTCTTAGATTCTCTCGAGAGGTCGCTTTACTTAATTCGTATGAAGGAAATATTATCGATCCCTATTTATCTGTTGCCGAGATTAACATGAGTTTTAAACTTGGGATTTACACTTGTGTACCAGTACATCGTGGATCACGTCTCGCGGCTCCGACGGACCGAGGACCTTGCCTTAACTGGCTGGGTCGAGAGGAGTAAACCTCACTAAAAAATCCCGTAAGTTCCGATTTCGAGGCGGACGACCTCATCGAGGTCGATGAGTTTTATCCATCGGCTCAAAAACGGTCGTTTGAGGAGGATGAGGGGGACCCCAAGCCCCCACCAAAGGTGAGTTCGGCGGTGCGGGGGAAGCCTAAGGGGGCGTATGCTGGGCTGGCCACGGCCAGGTTAAGAGCAAAGCTCTACCAGCTGACGCCTCAGTTCGCGGAGGTAGCTGATCCCGATCCTGCGGTCAGCTACGAGAGGGATTTCCCTGAGCTCCACCCCAAGGGGGGTAAGAAGGGGAAAGCGCTGAGGAGTGAGCGCTTGCGCTCCACATCGCGCCCCCCTGAGCCAACGGAGGGTCTGACGTGTCTACAGGAGGTAGACCCGTTGGCCGCAACCCGCATGGCGGCGCGGGACATTTTGGAGGCGGCCTGGACATCCGGAAACTTGAAGGGGGAGATCTGGGGCCGGATGAACCGGGCCTGCAGGACCATCTTGGGGTCCATGGACGAGGTGGAGGCCAAGACTGAGAGCGAGGAGATCCGCATCCTGAAGGCGGATAACAAAAGGATGCGGGAGCAACTCGCTCTCAACAGTGCGGAACTGAAGGCGCTCCGCACTGCCTTCAGTGAGAGGGAGATCCCGGCCGCTCCCGTGGCTGCAGCCCTTCAATTCGGGACCGCCAAGGAGGAGAACATCATGGAGCTCTAGATGCCAGCACACCATCTAGAGCTCCTGCAGGTCAACATCAACCACTCCGCCAGAGCACAAGACCTGCTCATGCAGGCCATGGCGGAGTGGTCGATTGAAGTGGTGGCGGTTTCGGAGCCCTACTTCGTCCCTCCCCTACCCAACTGGGTGGGGTCGAGGGACGAGAGGGCTGCCGTGGTGGTGCCGGCGATCGGCAACGGCCCCCCCCTCGTAAAACTCGAGGTTGGCCCGGGGTATGCAGCGGCCGGATGGGGGAACGACACCGCACTGATTGCGGTGTATTTTTCCCCCAATAGGCCGCTGGTCGCCTTCGAGGCCTTCCTCGAGGTCCTCAAGGGGGTGGCGAGGAGGGTGGCCCCGCGCCAAATTATCATCCTGGGGGACCTCAACGCCAAAAGCGCGGCGTGGGGATCCCCCGTAACGGATGCGCGCGGGGGGGCGTGCGGGGACTGGTTGGTGGTGGCGGGCCTGGTTGTCCTCAACCGGGGAGCGTCAATACTTGCGTGCGGCGGCAGGGGGGGTCCATCGTGGACGTCACGTTTGCGACCCCTGCCATTGCCGCACGCGTCACCGATTGGCGCGTCCTGGAGGATGTGGAGACCCTTTCGGACCATCTAAACATCAGGTTCAGGGTCTCCACGAGGGCGGGCCAGCCACCACCACCAGTCCCAGGGGGGGGCGTAGGCTGTCCAAGCTGGACAGGGCCAGGGCGGACGAGGCGGCGTTAGTGGAGGCGTGGCGTGACGCCCCACCCGCCGCCTTGGGCGTAGAGGAGAGGGCACGCCGGTTCCGCGCATCGCTGCAGTCGGTGTGCGGAGCGGCCATGCCCCGGGCGAGGCGCCTCTTCGCCCGCAGATTTGTTTACTGGTGGTCCGCCGAAATCGCGGCCCTGCGGACCACCAGCAACGGTGCCCGCAACGCCTACCAGCGTTGCAGGCGCCGGCAGCACACCCGGGAGGAGGAGGAGGGACTCCACAGGGCCCTCCAAGAAGCTAAGAGGGCCCTGGTCCTGTCCATCGCGGTGGCCAAGGAGGAGGGGTGGTCCTCCTTCCTCGCCACGCTTGACAGGAATCCGTGGGGGCGGCCGTACAGGGTGGTGCGCAACAAAATGCGCACCGCCCCCCCCATGGACTCACTGGAGCCCCCTCTCCTCAGGAGGGTCATCGAGGGGCTGTTTCCGGCAGCCCCTTCGATAGTTCCCCCGGTGATGACCGAGCCACCGGGGGACCTGGATGACCCACCCGAACTCGTCATCGCACCGGTAAGCGATGACGAGTTCGAGAGGGCGATGGACCGGCTCCGGGGCTGCAAGAAAGCCCCGGGGCCCGATGGAGTACCAGGCCGGGTACTCCACATCGCCTTGCAGCACCTCGGGGACCGACTCAGGCAGTTGATGAGTGACTGCCTGAGGGAAGGTCGGTTCCCGAGAGGGTCGACCCCCGGACTGTCCGTCCGCATATCGCCCCATCGTGCTGCTGGATGAGGCCGGGAAGATTCTCGAGAGAATCCTGGCCTCCAGAATCCAGCAGCACCTACAGACCACCGGCCCGAACGTCTCCGATAGACAGTTCGGGTTTAGAGAGGGGCGGTCTACGCTCGACGCGCTGAGGTCCCTCAGGGACTTCTGTGACCACGCGTCGGGCAGAGGGGAGGGTGTAGTGGCGGTGTCGCTCGACATCGCCAATGCCTTTGGCACCCTCCCATATGGGGTGATAAGGGAGGCACTCATTTACCACCGAGTGCCTCCCTACCTGCGGCGGCTCCTAGAGCACTACCTCACCGAGAGGGTGGTGCTCTACGAGCAGAAGGACGATCGACGGGGGTCGACGGAGATGGCCTGTGGTGTACCCCAAGGTTCCGTGCTCGGTCCACTCTTATGGAACCTGGGGTACGATTGGGCCATCAGGGGGGAGTTGCTCCCGCGGACGGCCACCATCTGCTATGCAGATGACACCATGGTGGCCGTGCGCGGGACCGACATGAGGGAGGTGCTTTGCCGGGCGGAAGCGGCGGCCGAGCTGACCATTTACCGGATTGGTCAGCTCGGCCTGAGGGTGGCCCTTCCGAAGACTGAGGCGATAGTCTTCGGGGGGCGGGGGTGGAGGCTGCCCGCGGGCGCGGCGCTCACCCTGGGGGGGGAGTCGGTCCCGATCAAGCCCCACATCAAGTATTTGGGGCTTGTACTGGACCGACGTTGGGATTTCGGGGAGCATTTCTCGCAGATGGCTCCCCGAATTGTGGGCGCCGCGTCGGCACTAAGTCGGCTTCTGCCGAACGTGGGTGGGCCGGGCTCCTTGTGCCGCCGGTTATATGCCGGCGTCACAAGGAGCATGGCTCTGTACGGGGCCCCCATCTGGGCGGACAAGCTATCCGCCCGGAACCGGGCCCTGCTACGGAGGCCACAGCGGGTGGTGGCCCTCAGAATGGTGAGGGCCTACGTGACGGTGGCCCACGCCGCGGCCTGCCTCCTCGCCTGCACCCTGCCCTGGGAGTTGGACGCAGAGGTGCAGGCGGAGACCTACCAGGTTAGGTCCAGGGCCCGGGCTAGGGGTGAACGCCCGGACCCTGAGGAGGTTGCGGAGACGCGCCGGATGATGGAGCGCCGACTGCGGGACAGGTGGAAAGCGAACCTGGAGGACGCCCCCTATGGAACTCGGACCATAGGGGCGATCCTCCCCTCGCTGGACACCTGGTTGGGGAGAGCAGTCGGTGCTACATCATACCGGCTTGTGCAGGTATTGACCGGACACGGATGCTTCGGTCATTACCTGCACAACATTGGGAGAGAGCCCGGCCCGCAGTGCCATGAGTGCGGCGATCCGGACGACACGGCACAGCACACCCTTGCGGTGTGCAGCCGCTGGAGTGCGGAGCGCTGCACTATGGCGCTGGCCATCGGGCAGTGGGACCTCTCCCTGCACAGCGTCGTGTCTGCGATGCTGTGCAGCGACAGGTCCTGGAGGGCTGTGGCCTCCTTCTGCGAATATGTCATTTCGCAGAAGGAGGCCTCGGAGCGTGAGCGCGAGGAGTCTCCTCACGCGCATCCGCTCCGGCGCAGACGGTAGGGGTTTAGGCGGCGGCGTTTTGCCGGCCGCCTCTACCCTTAGTGGCTGCGGGTGGGGGATGGGAGTCCCCTGCCCGCCGTAGGCTAGTCACTGGGCGGTCTGGGAGGGGGGCCACGCGTGTCCGGCCCCCCTCTCTCCTTTGGCGCGGGTAGCCCCGGCAATGGCTGGGGCAGCCGGGGGGCACCCTGAACAAAGCTTCGGCAGGCATCAGGGTGCCTCACCAACCGGCAGGAGGGTACGCCAGGGTGGTTTTTAGTGGGTTGCGCTCCCTTGCCCCCCCTCATTCGGAGGGGGGGGTGACGGGGTGAGTCCCACATATCCCCTCACCACTCCCATGGTGAGGGGAATGCATAAAGCATTTTCCACCCTGCCAAAAAAAAAAAAAAAAAAGGTTAGGTTAGGTTAGGTTAGGTTAGGTTGGGGTGCAGGCCGGATTCCTCCACGTTGGCCTGGGTGTTGCAGTCTCTCTTGATCTCGATCCGGAGAGAACGCAGCATCTGGGCTGGTGCACCCTGGGCATCGGCTGAGACTTTCTTCCTTTTGGGAGATTCTTTCAGCCCATGGCTAATATCCGGCAAGGGGGGGGGGTACCGAACCAGTGGCGGTATATCCACTATCTGGGCCAGCGCGGGCCCGGGGAACTAAATTCTCCCCAAAAGTGCGCATCTGTGGAGGAAGTTGCTCCCGGGTACTCTCCTCGGAGAGTACCCAGTGGAGTGCAACTGCGTCCTCTGTTTTCAGAGGACGATTAGGAGGATGGACCTTGGAGGTCGTGACCGGCGGTTTGCTTTGGCTTCTGTCGGTCAAGTTGTGGGGTTTACCGAGCCAGTGGCGGTATATCCACTCACTGGGCCAGCGCGGGCCCGGGGAACCAAATACTCCCCAAAAGTGCGCCCCCTGTAGACGGTAGGTGCGCGGCGTCTGCAGGGAGAATGTGGTAGGTAGACCGCAAACAGCCAGGGCTAGGCTTAAAGTAGCTCGTATGGCGGAGATAAATAATTTATTACCCCAGGAGGGTACCGGTTTATCCGGAGAATCCCTCCCCGCGTCTTCGGACGCGGGCTGCCCCTCGTATTCTGGGGGGGGCAAATCTCGCCTCGTAGGTCAGCACTTTAGTGCTGACCTCCGTAAACACGACCCACGCAAATTCTTACTTGACACCGATGAAACCGAACGGATGCACGAAGAGGCAAGGCTGAAGGAGACAGAAATGATGGAAGAGATGATCTTGGAGGCAGAGTATGCCTCCGACTCATCTATTCCATCGGTTCATGTCACCGGACCCGTAAAAAGGCCACATGCCGGAGAGGACGAGGTGTTAACCGGGCCGGCAATTAAGCCGAAAGTTAACACCGCAAGGAGGGGCAAGAACCCTGTAACTAAGGGTAGTTACTCGGGTCCCAGCGCAGGAGGAACCGTACTGAGGTTCCACGAGTTCCAGCACGTTGAGGCGGAGGCGGGCGCGGTCGTTAAGTACCGCGTCAACCGTAACTCTTCACCGCCTCAGAGTCGTGGGAGGAAGGCCCTTAAAAGGGCTCAAGCAAGGAGGAGCTCGTCGGTCCCCCGAGACCGCAGCCCTCTGGAGGAAAACTGCGATGACGGAGGATATGTCTCCATCGTCCGGGATGCTGCACGGCAGGTGATGGCGGAAGCCAAAAAGTGCGGCAACTTGAAGGGGGACGTCTGGAGCCGCATGAATATTGCATGCAACGATATCTTTGCGGCTGCAGACGTCCTCGATGGAAGGGAGGGAGGCGAGAGCGAAGAGATCAGGGCCCTGCAAGCTGATAATAAACGCATGAGGGAGGAGGTCGCCCTCATGCGGAAAGAGCTCAAAGCCCTGAGGACTGCTTTTAGCGAGCGCAAGAAGCAGCCCTCGCAGGGCCCTGCCACCGAAGACGGCCTGCCACACGCTCTGGGGCAGGCCATGCTCGAGCTCAGAGAGGACCTTAAAAGGGACCTCTTCTTGTCCATCGGGGAGATGGTGAATGTCCGGATAGGGGAAGTCCGGGCCCTTCTCCCCGCTGGTCCTATTGTCCGCCCCCCTCTGGCGGCGGACCGGAGGAAGACGGAGAAGCAGGCTTCCACCAGGCCGCCTCCCCCCCCCGCCAAGTCAGCTCCCCCTGCGAGGTTGGCTCAGCCGCCTAGGTCGGTTCGTCCGGCAAAGGTGGCCCAACCAGTCGAAGCGGATCCGCTCGCTAAGCCAGCCCGTCCTGCTCGCCTGGCCAAAGTGAGAAGGCCACACGTCGCCCCCCGCCCCCCTCCAATTCGCGAGATTGCCCCGGCGGTGCAGGCAATGCAGGAGGCACTGCCTCCCACGCAGACGTCCTGGGCAGAAGCGGTGAAGAGGGGTAAGAAGAGGAAACCGAAGGTTGCCCCCCAACCTAAAACGGTCATGGGCAAGAGGACTGCTCCGGGCCCTAGGAGACTGCCCGCCCCTTCAAAGGCTGCCATAGTAGTCGCCGTGAAGGAGGGCAGCGAGGCCACCTACGCCAGTGTCATGGCTAAGGCCATAAAGTCCTTCTCACTGGCGGAGGTTGGCCTCGAGCATGTGCGGGTCCGCAAGACCCAGACTGGGGCCCGCCTCATAGAGGTCCCGGGCGAGAACGGTGCTGCGGCAGCGGACGCGCTCTGCGCGAAACTTGACGGGTTGGTTGGCGATGTGGCAAAAGTTTACCGACCCGTCAAAATGGCGGAAATCAGGGTGAGTGGTCTTGATGAGACCATCACCCTGGAGGACATCGTGGCGGCGATGGCAGCCAAGACTGGGTGCTCCCCCACCCAAGTCAAGGTCGGCGCCATTCGGTCCCGCTACGATGGAACCGGCGTGGCCAATGTGCAGTGTCCGGTGACAGTAGCCAACACGCTGACGGCTACGGGGCGACTACTGGTGGGATGGTCGTCCGCCAGGGTGACTGCACTGGAGCGGCGGCCCATGCGGTGTTTCCGATGCCAAGGCATCGGACACAGCGGGGCCCTCTGCCCCTCAGCGGTGGATCGCTCCAATATGTGCCACCGATGCAGCGGGCAGGGCCACAAGAGGGCCGCATGCCAGGCCGCACCACACTGCGCCGTGTGCCACAGCGTGAAGCGCCCGGCGAATCACGTGATGGGGGGATGGCGGTGTGCCCCGCCACACACCAGGGGCAAGATTACCAAGCCAACGCCCCCCCCCGCCAGGCAAGCCACAAATGGGGCTGGGCAAGGGACGTCACCGGGGCCACCGGCGAGTGAGCAACCGGCCCAGGAGGAACGCATGGACCACTAAATGCCAGCACACCGGCATTTAGAGGTCCTTCAGGCGAACGCCAACCACTCCGCCCGCGCACAAGATCTGCTCATGCAGGTCATGGCGGAGTGGGGCATTGGCGTTTTGGTGGTGGCCGAGCCGTACTTCGTCCCCCCCCAGCCCAACTGGGTCGGGGCGACGGATGGCTCGGTTGCCATCGTGGTGCCGGCGACGGGTGACCTCCCCCCCCCTATCGGGAATGGCCAGGGGTTCGGGTTTCGCAGTGGCCAAGTGGGGAGATACTGTCCTGGTGGCAGTATACTTCTCCCCGAATAGGCCGCTGCGGGAATTCGAAGCCTTCCTGGTGGGGCTGGGGAGAGTCGTCAGAGGTGCGGCGCCGGCGCCATTGGTGGTGATGGGGGACCTCAATGCGAAGAGCGCGGCATGGGGTTCCCCCATCACGGACCCGAGAGGGGTGGCCCTCGAGGACTGGGTGGCGGCAGTGGGGTTAGAGGTGCTAAACCGGGGCGACGCCAACACGTGTGTGCGGCGAAATGGGGGGTCGATCGTGGACATCTCGTTCGCGACCCCTGCTATCGCCGCACGAATCACGGACTGGCGCGTCCTGGAAGAGGTCCGACCATTGCTACATCCGGATGAGGGTCAGCACCTCGCCGAGGGCACCGCCGCCCAGCCCAAGAGGGCGGAGTGGGGGAGGACGAGGACGTGGAGGGGCTTTCCCAAGGTGGACCCTGGCCCGCCTCGACCGGGGAATGGCGGAGGAGGCGGCCATGGTGGAGGCGTGGTGTGCGCCTCCGCCGGTCACCTTGGGAGTGGAGGAGCGGGCAGCCAGATTCCGCGTCGCACTTACGTCGGTGTGCGACGCGGCCATGCCCCGGGCCCGTAGGCTGCCCGCTAAGAGGCAGGTGTACTGGTGGTCGCAGGAGATTGCGGCCCTGCGAACCACCAGTGACGCCGCCCGCCGTGCCTACACCCACTGCAGGCGGAGGCGACACCTGCGGGAGGAGGAAGAGCATCTCCACAGAGAGCTGACGTCAGCGAAGGACGCGCTCTCTGTGGAGATAGCTCGCAGGAAGGACGAGGCGCGTGAGGAGTTCATGGCCACGTTGGATAGGGAGCCTTGGGGGCGGCCTTACCGAGTCGTGCGCAACAAAATGCGTTGCGCACCCCCCATGGACTCCCTTGAGCCAGAGCTCCTCACGAGGATTGTGGAGGGACTCTTCCCGCCCACGCCGGCTTTTCATCCGCCCGGCATCGTGGGCCCCACGGTTGAGGAGGTCGATCAAGTGGATCCCCCTCCCGTGACGGTCGACGAAATGGAGAGCGTTGTCGATCGTCTCCGGTCCTGCAGGAAGGCGCCAGGACCGGATGGGGTACCGGGGAGAGTCCTTCACATTGTGGCGGAGCACCTCGGGGACCGCATGCGGACCCTCTTTGATGATTGCATCAAAGAGGGGCGCTTCCCGAGGTGCTGGAAGGAGGGGCGCCTCGTCCTCCTTCGGAAGGAGGGTAGGCCGATAGATACCCCTGCCGGTCACCGCCCCATCGTCCTCCTAGATGAGACGGGCAAGATGCTTGAGCGCATCTTGTCCCGTCGCATCGTCAAACATCTGGAGGACGTGGGGCCCAACATCTCGGACCGGCAGTACGGGTTCCGTGAGGGACGGTCCACTATGGACGCGTTATCGTCCCTCCGGGACTACTGTGGGCACGCGGAGGAGAGGGGTGAGGGAGTCGTGGCGGTGTCGTTAGACATCGCCAACGCATTTGGCTCCCTGCCCTTCCCAGTCATCACTGAGGCCCTCCGCTACCACAGGGTGCCCGGGTATCTGCGGCGGATTGTAGAGCACTACCTGACCGACAGGGTAGTGCTCTACGATCGTGAGGGTCTGCAGATCGCCCACCCGATGTCGTGCGGTGTTCCCCAGGGGTCCGTGTTAGGCCCCCTGCTGTGGAACATCGGCTACGACTGGGTGATCCGCGGAGCGCTCCTTCCCCGCATGGCCACCCTCTGTTATGCTGACGATACCATGGTGGCCGTGCGGGGACGTGAGCTGGAGGAGGCCCTCCGAAGGGCGTCGTTGGTGGCAGACCTGGTTGTCGGCCGCATCCGACAGCTGGGTCTGGAGGTGTCCCTCCCGAAGACAGACGCTATTGTCTTCGGGGGGAGGAGATGGCGTCCCCGTATCGGGACGACCATCCCTGTGGCGGGGGAAGCGGTCCAGGTGAAGGCCAACATTAGGTACCTTGGCCTCATCCTGGACCGGAGGTGGGATTTCGGGGAGCACTTCCGCCAACTTGCTCCCCGAGTGGTAGGCGCCGCTTCGGCCCTGGGCCGCATGCTGCCAAATGTGGGAGGGCCTCAAGCGCCATGCCGACGCCTGTTTGCAGGCGTCGTGCGTAGCATGGCGCTGTATGGAGCGCCGATCTGGGCCGACACGTTGTCGGCCAAGAACAAAGCGCTCCTAAGGAGGCCCCAAAGGGTGGTGGCCCTCCGAATAGTGAGGGCCTATACGACGGTGGCACATGCGGCCGCGTGTGTCCTGGCCTGCACCCCGCCGTGGGAGCTGGATGCTCAGGTGCAGGCCGAGACATACCGGAGGAGGGCCGGGTTCCGGGCGAGAGGAGAGCGCCCGGACTCGGAGCGGATGGAGGGGGCCCGTCGAATGACGGAGCGGCGCCTGAGGGACCGGTGGAAGAGCGACCTGGGGGACTCCCCCTATGGAGTTTACACCATAGGGGCACTCCTCCCGTCGCTCGACCGCTGGTTGGATAGGAGGTACGGTACCGCCACGTACCGTCTTGTGCAGGTGATGACCGGGCATGGTTGCTTCGGTCATTACCTGCACAAGATTAGGAGAGAGCCCAGTCCGGTTTGCCATGAGTGCGGCGACCCGGACGACACGGCCCAGCACACACTAGAGGTGTGCTCGAAGTGGGATCCGGAGCGCCGCACTCTGGTTGCGGACACAGGGCTCTCCGATCTCTCGCTGCACAGCTCTCGCTGGCCATGCTGAGCAGCGAGAGATCGTGGTTGGCGGTCGTCTCCTTCTGCGAGAGCATTATCTCGCAGAAGGAGGCGGCGGAGCGGGGGCGCGAGGAGGACGTCGATGCGCACCCGCTCCGGCGTAGACGTGTGGGGCGAAGGCGGAGGCAGTTTGCTGCCCGCCTGAACCCCTAGTAGGACCGTGGGGATAGGGTCCCACAGTATGGTCCTACACGTCTGGGGGAGGGTTCGGGGTGTTAACCGAACCCTCCCTCCTTTGGCGCGGATGCCCCAGCAATAGGCTGGGGCGGCTGGGGGGCACCCAGTGGTGGCATAGTCATCAGCCCAGCTCAGAGACTCTGCCTCCTCCAAAAAGAGGGAAGACCCCCTGACTGCCCATCCGCCTACCGCCCCATCGTGCTGTTGGATGAGGCCGGGAAGATGTTTGAGCGTATTCTGGCCTCCAGAATCCTTCAGCACCTTGAGACCGCCGGCCCAAACGTCTCAGAGAGACAATTCGGGTTCCGGGAGGGGCGGTCTACGCTCGACGCGCTGAAGTCCCTGAGGGACTTCTGCGAAGACGCGTCGGGCAGGGGAGAGGGTGTCGTGGCGGTGTCCTTAGACATTGCCAACGCCTTCGGCACCCTCCCCTATGGAGTAATTAGTGAGGCACTTAGATATCACAAGGTGCCTCACTACCTGCGGCGGGTCATAGAGCACTACCTTACCGAGAGGGTAGTGCTCTATGAGGGCAGAAGGGGTGAAAGGAGGGAGAGGAGGATGGCCTGTGGCGTGCCCCAGGGTTCCGTACTCGGCCCATTACTTTGGAACCTGGGGTACGATTGGGCCATCAGGTCGGAATTGCTTCCTCGCACACTCACCATCTGCTATGCGGACGACACGATGGTGGCTGCGCGAGGAAGCGACATGAGGGAGACCTCGAGGAGGGCGGAGGTAGCGGCCGAGCTTGCGATATCCCGCATTGAACAACTCGGCCTGAAGGTGGCCCTCCCGAAGACCGAAGCTATAGTCTTCGGAGGGCGGGGATGGCGGCTGCCGGCAAATGCGGCGCTCACCCTTGGGGGGGAAGCGGTCCAGATAAGGCCCCACATAAAGTACCTGGGGCTTGTGCTGGATCGCAAGTGGGACTTTGGGGAGCATTTCACCAGACTTGCTCCCCGAATCGTGGGCGCCGCTTCAGCGCTGAGCAGGCTTTTGCCCAACGTCGGAGGGCCGGGCTCCTCGTGCAGGCGGCTGTACGCTGGCGTCGTACGAAGTATGGCCCTCTATGGAGCCCCAATCTGGGCGGACAAGCTGTCCGCCCGGAACAGGGCCCTGCTGCGGAGGCCCCAGAGGGTCGTGGCCCTCCGGATGGTGAGGGCCTATATTACTGTGGCCCACGCGGCGGCCTGCCTCCTCGCCTGCACCCCGCCCTGGGAACTGGACGCAGAGGTGCAGGCGGAGACCTATAGGGTTAGGTCTAGGGCCCGGGCAAGGGGGCAACGCCCGGACCCTGAGGAGGTAGAGGAGACGCGCCGAATGACGGAGCGTCGACTGCGGGACCGCTGGAAAACCGACCTGGAGGACTCCCCTTATGGTGTTTATACCATAGGGGCGATCCTCCCGTCAGTGGACCTTTGGCTGGAGAGAGCAGTCGGCGCTACGTCGTTCCGGCTTGTGCAGGTGATGACCGGACATGGGTGTTTCGGTCATTACCTGCACAAAATTGGGAGGGAGCCTACCCCGCAGTGCCATGAGTGCGGGGATCCCGACGACACGGCTCAGCACACCCTTGCGGTGTGCAGTCGTTGGAGTTCGGAGCGAGACACCATGGTACTCGCCATACAGCGGGAGGACCTCTCGCTCCACAGCATTATTTCAGCAATGCTCTGCAGCGAGAGGTATTGGGAGGCTGTGGCTTCCTTCTGCGAGACAGTCATGTCGCACCGGCGGAGACGGCAGGGGTTGAGGCGGCGGCAATTTGCTGCGCGCCTTAACACTTAGTGGCTGCGGGTGGGGGATGGGAGTGCCCCACCCGCCGTAGACCAGTCACTGGGCGGTCTAGGAGGGGGGCCACGCGTGCTCGGTCCTCCTCCCCTTTAGCGCGGAAAGCCCCGGTTATAGTCGGGGCAGCCGGTAGACGACGTGGAGAATGCTACAGCGGGGTCCACGGCGTCTTGCCAAGTCGGCATGAGGGTGGCACGCCAAGGTGTTTTTAGTGGGTAACGCTCCCCTACTCCTTCTCACTCAGAGAAGGGGAGGGGATGTGAGTCCCACATACCCTCCCGTCACTCCCATGGCGGGAGGGATGCGTAACGCATTTTCACCTTGAAAAAATAAAAAAAAAAAAAATAAAAATAAAAATAAAAAAAAAATAAGGTTAGGTTAGGTTCCCCCCCGACTGTGCTGCCACCTTGCCGTGGTGGGGGGGCTTGCGTGTCTCAATGATCCGCGAGGCTATACCGGACAGGGCTACCCATACCGGAAAGGCTCGTGGTGAGGGGCCAGACTAAGAGCGGCCATGGGGAGGTGACAGGGTTTCTGGAAGGGTTGCGGTTGCGTGCCTGCCGCGACAGGCCGCTTCTGCCCCGGAAAGATTCCCTTGTCACCTGGGGGGGTTTGGTGAGGGTGACAGAGCAGCTCTTCTTTCCGAAGAAGAGCTGCTCCGTCACCTTCACACTGGGGTGGTGACAGGGGTGGCTCGGAGGCTTGGGTAGAGTTGACCTCCTCTCCCTTCGAGTTTGCCTCTGTCAATGGGGGTGGGTTGGGTGGCGAAGTTTCTTCGCCATCCTTTGGTGGGCGGCAACAGAGGAAGTTGGAAAGGGTGGTTGCGTTGAGGACCGCTTCCGCCCTGGACAGCTTCTCTTTCTGTTGCCTCTTTGACGGTTGGTGGCTGGGGTAGCTTGAAGGGTCAGTTGCGAGTGCACTTGGTGCTTGCCGCTTCTGGTCCGGAAAGCTTAACCAGTCGCCTGGAGGGGGCTTTGGCTTCTACGGGCCACGGAGAGCGCCTCCAGCTGGCGCAGGGATTGTGGTGGGAGGAATCCCAATTGCTGTCAAGCCGACGCTGCTCTACCTTGGCGTCGTACTTGACAGCAAGTGGAATTTTAGAGCGCACTTTGAGAGCCTTTGGGCGTATACTCCCAAATTTGGGGGGGCCCAAGGCGTCATGTCGCCGCCTCTACGTTGGCGTTTTGCGCTCGATGGCGCTTTACGGTGCCCCAATATGGGCAGATGCCCTCAGCAGTCACAATATCGCTCAATTGCGGCGACCGCAGAGAGCGATGGCTCTGAGGGTAATCCGAGGATACCGGACGGTGAGTGCGGAGGCTGCATGTGCGATGGCTGGCTCCCGGCCCTGGGACCTGGACGCGAGGGCCCTTGCGGCCTTGTACCAGTGGTGCAGGGAGGCGCGAGCTCGAGGCCACCTGCTGGCACCTCAAGAGGTGGAAGGGCGGCGTACACAGCTATTAGAGGAGGCGATGGAAGTGTGGGAGCATCGGCTGGAACGGCCGAGGGCTGGCTCCCGTACCATAGAAGCTCTTCGCCCAGTCCTCCGTGACTGGGTGGAAAGGCGCTCCGGGGTACTGACATTTAGGCTGACGCAAGTGCTGTCGGGACACGGTTGTTTCGGCAGGTACTTGCATAAAGTCGCGCAACGAGAGCCGACCCCGGAGTGCCACGAGTGCGGAGTCAGCGAAGACTCGGCCCAGCACACTCTGGCCGAGTGCCCGGCCTGGGGCGAGGAGCGGCAGGAGCTGGTTGCCCAGCTAGGGCAAGACCTGTCTTTGCCGGCTGTGGTACGGGAAATGCTTGGCAACGCAACAGCTTGGGAGACGATGCTCACCTTCTGTGAGCAAGTAATGGAGGACAAGGAGGCGGCAGAGCGCGAGCGGGAAGCCTATCAGAGTAAAACTGTAAAAATATAATGTGTAAAAGCAAAATGTCAGAAAATTTAAACAGAAACTAAAATAAATCACACAGAAAAATGTCAACAGGCATGGTGCAATTTGAATCACAATAAAATCAAGCAGAATATACACACAAATAAAATAATCAATGAAATAAAATAAATTTAGAATGTCCAGAGTAACAATGTAAAAATATAATGAGTAAAGCAAAATGTCAAAATAATTTAAATCACAATAAAATCAAGGTAAAGTATTTTAAAAATCATTATATTGTAAAGAGTTTAAACCATTAAAATTCAAAAATAAAATAATCAATTAAAATAAAATACAAATTCAATTATGTCCAGAATAAAAATGTAAAAATGTAAAACTGTAAAAATAGGCAAAGGTGTAAAAAGCCAATAGAACCAAATAAATAGTAACAATAAAACCTTAACAACTAAAGCAGCTCGCCCCTGTAGACAGACGTAATAAAGGTCCCCCCTGGCAGAAACCTGCCTACCCCCAAGGTGAGTAGCGCCCCCGCTATATGGCCGTAGCTCCATTAGCCCGCGCCGCCACGCACAAAACTCGCTCTGCAAACCTCAAGAAGTGCACCCTCAGGCCTCCGTCCGAGACTACCCGAGCCAGGTTGCCCTCTGTCAGGTCCACGCCTATGCGACACTCGCACTCCCACCTCGCGAAGCCGAATCGTGGGCATTGAGTGAGGATGTGGGACACCGTCTCCTCCGAGCCATCTTCACAGGGGCATAACGGGGAGTCTATCAGTTTAAACCTATGTAGGTACTGTCTTAGACCCCCGTGCCCCGTGAACAGCTGGGTGACGGTGCTCCGGTTCCCCACTCTTTCCATGACCGACTTCGCCGTGCGTATGTCGCGGAAAAAGAGGCGTGTACCCGACGCAGTCTCCGCTCCCTGGTACCGTTCCTGCCACAAGCTAAGGGTGCCCGCCCTGATGCTCCGCTTTGCGTAAGACAGCGGGAACTTGTCATATACTGGGGCCCTCTTGTCTTTTAAGGCGGCCCTCTTCGCTAACTCGTCCGCTCTCTCATTTCCAGGTAAACCAGCATGTGCCTTGATCCACATCAGTTTTATGCAGTGGCCACCGGCCTCCGCCGCCTCCATGTTCTCACGAATCTCCACCGCCAGAGGGTTGAAGGTGCCCGGGTGACTCACGGCCTGTAAAGAGGACCGTGAGTCACAATAAATAACGGCATTCGTCTTCTTTTTCACGGCGATCCCCGTCGCTCTGTGGAGAGCGGTCATTTCCGCCTGGTAGACTGTACAGTGGTCCCCCAGGCGGAAGCCAACGTGAGCCGTCTCCCTATCCCCCGCCCACACGGAGATCGCCGCCCCAACCCTGCCCTCTATCTTGCTCCCATCCGTGAATATAGAGAGGCCCGACATGTCCATCGAGGTCTCCTCGGTAGCATGCCCAAAAAGGTGGCGCTGCCTCCTCGCCGGGTGAGGAAGTGAGGATGGATGGATCCTTCGCTGTAGAACCCGTCCAGGGATCTCCGGGAGCCCTCTCCCCCTCTTCACCTCGTATAGCTCCCGTTGCTCCCGCAGCCTAAGGTCCAGCGGGATGATGCGGGCAAGGACAGCGCTAGAGACCATAGAGACCGTGCGATGGGCCTTCGAAATTTTTATTCCAAAGGCCCTAGTCACCCGGTCCAATCTCTTTTTCACGTATGCCTTGTCCGCAACACCCCCCCAGGCCCCGGCCGCGTAGAGCATCGTGGGCTCCACCACCGTGAAGTAGATAGTTCTAAGAATCTCTGGGTTCAGTCCCCATCTGACCTTCGCCATCCTAGCCACTACCTTGTATAGGCTTAAGGCCTTGGCTGTGACGATGTCTAGATGGGGGCTGAACCCGAGATTCTTATCGATGGTGAGGCCCAGGAGCTTGACCGTGTCGGTTAAGGCTATAGGAGAGCCGACGATTCTGAATGAAGGGTCAACATCATACTTCAGCCGCTTGGTGATGATGACCGCCTGGGTTTTGTGAGGGGCAAACCTAAGCTTGTGCCTCACCCCCCATTCGGCCACCACCTCCAAGGCGCTGTTGACCCTATCATTCAACTCGGCCACCGTCCTGGCCCTCGCGACGACCAAAATGTCGTCTGCAAAGGCCTGGAGCTGGGCCGTCAAACCGTCGGCCTCAACCAACAGAGGGTCCAACTGGAGGTTCCTCAGGAGCGGGCCCCCGATCGATCCCTGTATACAGCCCCGATCCGTGTCCACCTCGACCCTCTCCCCGAGGTAACTGAGCGCCACCTTTCGCCCCTCTAAATAGCTGCACAGGAGCCCGTTCACCCACCTATCAGCGCAGTGGTCGCGGAGCTGGCGAAGGATGATAGGCCACCACGCGCCATCGAACGCCCCCTCAATGTCCAAGGAGACTAGGGCTGCAAACTGCTTATCCTTTATTGCCTCCTTGACCAGAGTGATGGCGTCGTAGAGGGCATCCTCCGTGCTCTTCTGGGGGACGAACCCGTACTGCCTCTGGCTAAGGCCAGGCCCCCTCGACAGCTCCCAGGTGAGCCTAGTGAAGGTCAACTTCTCTAGGACCTTGCCCAACACTGGGAGCAGTCCAATGGGCCTGTACGACTTGGGCACACCATAATCGTCCTTGGCGGGCTTTGGGATAACTCGGACATGTGCCGCCTTCCAGCAAATGGGGAAGTAGGACAGCGCCATGCACCTGTTGAACAACGCCAACAGTACCGCAGGGCGCGTCTCAAATGCCTTCTGGCCTATGTCCGAGGTTATCCCATCCACGCCAGGTGCCTTGTTCGGGTTCATCCCCCCGAAGACCCCCGCGACCTCTGCTACGGTGAACGGGATAAAGGGCGACTGCGGAGTGCTCTCCCTTATGGTGCGCTTAAACACCTCCGCCTCGTTTCTAACTTGCCTGTGCCAGTCATTGTCCTGCGCAGGGTCGTCTCGCGGGAAGAATGTAGCGGCCAAGAGCTCCGCCGATTCCCTTTCCCCTAGGACAGTGCTGTCCACCGGGGACTTGAGAAGGCACTCTTGGCTAGATTCTCCCGCGAGACATCTCTTGACGACCCTATACGAGGTCCTCCAGAGGTCCTCCCCCTTCTGCGCAGAACAAAACTCACGCCAACTCCCCGTGATGGCGTTTTCCATGGCAGTCTTATAGGTGAGCCTAGCCTCCTCATATTCCGCGAAGACAAGGGGTCTGCGCGCCGGGTTCGCTATGCTGATCCTCCGTCTAAGGGTCTTAACCCTCGACTTCAGATCAGTGAGCTCCTGCGTCCACCAAGCTGACCCCTTGACTCCGGTCCTCACCTTTAAGACTGGCATGGAGCACAGACAAGCGGCCTGGATCACCCCCGTCAGGTCTGTCGTCATCGCCTCCAGCTCGTCGTGGGAGGTCAGGGCCTCGATGGACTCCACCGTGATGCCCCCACTCTCAAGCCGACCTTTCAGCACTTCCGCGAACACCGGCCATTTGACCTTGTTCGCGTTGTACCTCCTGGTCGACGTGAAAGCGGGCGCAGGCCCTTTTCCCCCACCGGCGACGTCGAACTGTATCCGGCGGTGATCCGTTAGTCCCGTGGCGTCGGTGTTTACTCGCCAGCTCTCAACGCGTCCCAGCCACTGGTCGGTGCAGACCGTAACGTCCACGATGCTGGAGAACAACCTGCCGCCTCTCCATGTGTGGAATGTGGGTGTTCCTCCTCTATTGAGGAGATTCAACCCACACTCCGCACACAGGTCGACGAAGTCTGCTCCCCGCCCGTCCTCGTTAATGCATCCCCACCAGTGGCTGGATGCGTTGATGTCCCCCCTCACAATGGCCCCCGTGGCCCCCGCGGAGTCTAGTACCCCCTTCAGGGCTCTCAGGTATTCTCCCATCGGGCGGTCTCCCTCCAGGTAGAGGCTGACCATGCATACCACCAAGTTACCGACATGGATGGTGGCTGCGACGATGTTCTTGGTCTGGTGTTCCGGGTTCACTACTACTCTTGCCGTGGGGTCCAAGATGACTATAGCCGATTTCACCGGTCCCTCCCCTTGGGTTTGCTGGACCGTGATGAAATCGGTAGTGAGATAGCCCTTCGACCCGACATACGGCTCTTGGAGTAGTAGCACCCCCACCCCCTCGTCAGCAGCCTCCTTCAGACACTCCTTGGTGGCTGCATAGCCCCTACCCAGGTTGAGTTGGGTCACCCTGAGAGCCCTGGTACCCGCACGCGACTGTGGCGCGATGGCTGGTCGTTGTATGTTGCCGTGGGTGCCCTCAGCAATAACGGACCTGGGATCTTGCGACCCGATCCCACTTACGCCACTCAGGGCAGTCACTGCTGTAGGCAGGATGCGCCACCTCGCCTGACTTCAGTCCGGTCCTGACACAATTTGCGCAACTGGGGTCTGCTTCCCGCCCAGTGCACTCCTTGGTGTCATGGCTGCCCCCGCAATAGCCACAAGTCCGCGGTTGGTCACAATTTCGGGCAAAGTGACCAAAGCGGAGGCAGCCATAACATTGTACTACCGGTGACTGGTCAAAGGCCATCACGACCTGGTACCCGATCCTCACCTTATTGTCCCGGAGGCGTGCCCAGATATCCGCATCAGCCTCTAGGACGACGTTGGTGGTCTCCGGCACCCGGCCCCTGGTCCTTCGAAGTACACGCATCCTGCCCTCAGCATCGACCACTCCCTCAAGCAACGAGGCGTTCTGACGAGCTATTGCCCCCGGCAATTGGGCATCAGTTTGGCCCCGCACCAACCCGACAAGCCGCAGCTGCGGCCTCCGAAGACTGGTCTTGGTTGTTCTCAGCTCCGGGCACTCTCGGCTGATGGCCGCCTGGAGAGTCTCCCGGTCCTTCTCCGTGGCGAGGCCCAAGACAGCCTTCTGGTTCTTGACGCCTCGGACGTAGTCAACCCCTATCCCTAGTTGCGAGACGTCGATGCTGTCTTTGACCCTGCGTATGACATTCGCAGAGGTGCGGTCCGGGGCGGTCGACTCAACCGTTAGGGGAAAGCGAGTCCGTGGTGGGAAGTCAGGCGTTACCTCCGGGCCCGAAAAACCGGCTCCGGTCCTCCGCCTTGACCTCCGGGGTCCCACGGTCCTCCACGGTCCGTGGCCCGCCATCCCCTCCTCCCCCTCGCCACCCTGTGCCGGCTTCCCTGCGCCAGCCAGCTCGGCCATAAGGCTCAGGCCTACTGGCCTCGCTGCGGTCACCGCCTGAATGTCCTCGGCCACAGTCTCAAACCCCCGCACCACCCGAGAGTAGAGCCTCTCGCTCTGGGTCTTGATCGCCTCATGTACTCCCTCTATTCCCTGGGTGATGCGGGTCACTTGTTCGTTTTTGGCCCCTTCGTGGACATCCTGGGCGATTCCCCCCAATGCGTTCTGGAGGCCAGCAATGCCGGACTCCGCCTTGCCGCTGCTTACCGCTGCCAGGTCACCGGATTCCGCAGCTCTGGTGATACCCTCCCGCAGGGCGACTGTTTTGGCCGAGAGGTCTGAGATCTCCTGGCGAAGCCTCCTTACTTCCACCAGGACCTCGTTTTCCCCGACCTGGGTCCCTCTCAGCGGTTTTTTGCGCAGCATCTCCCTTAGGGACTCCACGGACGCCCGGACAGACTCCAGGCCTTCCCCGGCCGATGCAGCCTCACCAGCCGCCGGCACTCGGGTGCTCACGGAAGTCCTGAGCCTCTCCATGGAGTCCCCAAGGTCGGAGACCATGATTGTCCTCTGAGCCTTTTGTTCTTTTTGTACCGCTTCGAGGGCCCCCATTATCCGGTCGGAGTCCGCCCCCAGCCTCGACATCGCCCCCTCCAGGGCTCTCGAGTGGGATCTCTCGAGGACAACGAGTCGCCTCTCTTGAGCAATGCTAGCCTTCTGCTGCTCCAGCATATGGCGGGCTCGGGAGTCCGCCAGCCTCAGCACCATCTCATAGAGTGCTTGGAGGGACTCCACCACTATGTCCCTCGTTGTCCTCTTAAGATTCCCGGTGGCCTCCACCGCCTCCTTCGCCTCCAGGAGAATCCGGTTTGCCGCCCTGGGGAGCTCGCTCAGGAGTCCCCCCGCGGACAACCCCGCTCCTGCGGAACAGACAGAGCGGTCGTCGAAGCAATAGGACCGCTCTGCTGTCCCCTCCGCGTCCACTGGTTCCCCCAGAGACCGGGCGCGCTCCACCGCCTCCACCAGTGTGGCCTCCCTGATCTGAGTTTTCACCCGCAGGAGTGCCGACTCCGACCTGGTGGTCGAACGGGCTCCGGGGCTCGGTCCAGCAGGTGTCGAGGCCGCATCGGGCCGTCCATGCCCGGGTTCCGGGGTCTGCTGGTCTTGTCTTGGAGGACTATCCCCTCGCAGGTCCACCTCCGCATCCACCCAGGTAACCTCCTCCAAGTCCACCGGGGAGGCCGAGGGCACCACCGTCCCCTCTCGCTCCGCCGAGGTCCCGCTGGCCCCTCCCGAAGTCCCCTTTCCCGATCGCCGCACCGGCGCCGCATCCCCAACACCAAGGGGGGGGGGTTTTGCCTATGCGCTGGACTAGCCGTGGCTTCCCCGAAGGTTTACCCACAGGCTTCTTCCTGCTCTTGGCGTCCCCCTCCTTAGGCGGCACGGAAGACATTTCGCCGAAACGGGGGGGGGGGGAAGGTTATGCCTCGGAGCTGGTTGGGCTCGACGGTCCGCCCACAACGCTGGGTCGCACGCCTCTCTAGGCCGCCCCGTTCGGGAGCTACAGGCCCCCAAAGACGGTCTGTGACAGCTGTCACCTGGCCAAAGATGGCGGGTCCGATCTTTGAATGCCCGTAACTCCGGATCTAGCAGTCGCAGAAGATCGAGACTGGGGTCCCCGGTCCCAGGCCGACACTCCCTACCCTCACCCGTTACCAGTCTCAACCAGAATCTAAAAATCTAGATCCTGGTGAAACTGCCCCGGGTGCACAGGGGAGGTCAGTCCGCTTCCAGGGGTACCTCTCTCGCGCCTCTGCGACCTTCCAATCCGGAGCGGCGACCCTCCAAACTTAACCCTTGACAGGTGACAGCTGTCAGTGCCGAACTTAGGGGACCTGTAACTCCCGAACCAGACCACGGAGCGGGTCCGGAGTTTCGGTTCCTGGCTTGGCGCGCTCCAGGGAACCAAGATTGTGGAGAAAAATCAGGGTATATTTTCCGGCGTCGGCGTCGGCGGCGACGGCGTATCGCGAGGGGGGGGTCACCGATCTAAATCGGCCAGCGTTTCACTTTCAAACTTTTTTCACTTTCACAAAAAAAAAACACCTTTTTCCACTTTGCCACTGCACTATGAGAGTCCGGGTGAAACAAAAACCACTCCCGGGTGCGCGTCGGTGGGCCGCAACTTTTGGCGTTGGTTTCGGGAGGATCGGAGCACTTTTACTATATTTCCCGAATTTTTTGCGTGGAGCGACCTAAAATTCGTGGCGCTCGCGGTGACGGCTTGGGCGCTACTGGGTTAGGTTAGGTTAGGTTAGGTTAGGTTAGGTTAGGTTAGGTTAGGTTAGGTTAAACGGCCCTTCTCAGGGCCAAAACACAAACGGCCCTTCTCAGGGCCAAAACACAAACGGCCCTTCTCAGGGCCAAACCGGAGAAGAGGAGAGGACGCGGGTGCAAACCCCCGTCGTCGTTTTAGAGCGCTTGGCGCTGAGGCCACGGTCGGCGAGCCCTAGGCTGCCGGAGCCGTTGGCGAAGAGCATTAGTTTAAGTTCCGGATGTGAGTCTGATGACTCGTTGGATGTCGGGGAGAGGGTCTCCCATAACTCCAAACGGGGTCACGAGGACGAAGAGGACGATCCGAGGCCTTTCTACGGGTCGAAGATTAATACGGCTCGGAGGGGGAAACCCAAGGGGGCGTATGCGGGCTTGGCTGCGGCTAGGGCGAGGCTCCAAGAGCCGGACCCCTATGAGTTTATTGATGAGGCGGAGCCCGCAGCCGCCTACCGAAGGGACTTCCCTGAGCTCCGGCCAAAGGGAGTTAAAGGAGGGAATGGAGGGAAGGGAAGTAAAGTGCGCTCGCGATCACGATCTCCGCCCTCCCCCGCGCGCCGGGTGAGCCCCACGGACTTTTCTCAGTCGACTGACCCAATCGAGGATACCCGACGGGCGGCTAAGGAAATATTGGAGGCGGCCAGAAAATCGGGCAACTTAAAGGGAGACGTGTGGGGAGTAATGAATCGGGCCTGCAATTCAATCATGCGGTCCATGGATGACGCCGAAGCCACCAAGTCGGAGAGTGAGGAGATCCGCATCCTCAAAGCCGACAACAAGAGGATGCGGGAGCAACTCGCTCACTGCTTGGTGGAGCTGAAGGCGCTCCGGACGGCGTTCGCAGAGCGCGAGACCCCAGCCCCTCCTGCTCCCCCGCCGCTGCAATTTGCTCCAGCGGATCTGGCGGAAGCTCTGTCGGAGCTAAAGCGCGACCTCTTTGTCTCCTTGGGGAGCATGATAAATGCCCGCCTCGAGGAGGTGAACAGGCGCCTGCCACCAGAGCCAATCCTACGGCCCCCGTTGGCGGCTGATAGGAGAGGGGGAAGGCCAGCAGCACCGGCCCTACCCGAAAGGAGGACGGCTTCGCCGGCCCCTCTTAAAGTGAAGACTCCTCAGCCTGAGGCCAGGGCGAGACTGGGAGACGGAAGACCACAAAAGGCCAAAGCCACCAAAAAGGTGGTTGCCGCCTCCACGGACCCAGTCCCGGCCCCGCGAGCCGCCCCGAGAACCGCTCGCTCTGCAAAGGGAGATCCAGGCCCCTCAGCCCAGACACCGCGTCCACCCATTGAAACCTGGGTGGATGTGGTTAAGAAGAAGAACAAAGGGACGGGCAAGGCAAAGGCCCAGCCCGTCCCTGCGACGAAAGCGCCCCTTGCGCCCCGTAGAACCAAGCCGGCGAAGACCTTGGTTGTTCCACGGACGGCGGCGGTGATGGTTTCCTTAAAAAAGGATGCCGCCACCACCACCACACTACAGGCCACCATGGCCAAGGCTATCAACGCCCTGAGCCTGGAGGAGGTAGGCCTGCAAGCTGTCAAGGTCAGGTCCTCTATGACCGGGGCCCGCATAATCGAGGTCCCCGGAGAGGACCAGGAGAAAGCGGCCGACAACCTTGCGGCCAAACTTAAAAACATTGTGGGTGACGTGGCCGACATCAGCCGCGTCACAAAGAAGGTCGGACTCCAAATCGCCGGCCTAGATGAGTCGGCGACAAAGGAGTCCGTGGCGCTGGCTGTCGCCACTGCGGGGGCCTGTGATTTGGCCCAAATCAAAGTCGGAGGCATTCGCCCCCTGTACGACGGCACTGGATCTGTTTTGATCCAGTGCCCAGTGCGGGTGGCTAAAGGCCTCATGGTGAAGGGCCGGATCCAGGTGGGTTGGGCGTCCGCCAGGATCAATATGATCGGACCAGCACCCATGCGGTGCTACAAATGCATGGGTGTTGGTCACACACGAGAGACGTGCCCTTCCAGCGCCGACCGGTCAAAAACCTGCCACCGTTGCAGCAGGGAGGGGCACATCGCGAAGGACTGCTGGGAGGCAAAGGCATGGTGCGCGGTGTGCGCCCATGCCAAACTCCCAGCTAACCACTCCATGGGGGGTGATCGCTGTTTGCCCCCAGCAATCAGAGGTAAGGACCTGAGGACACGACCCCCCCGTCGTCCTCAACCTCCCCCCCAGATGGAAGCCGCCGGCCGGCCCGAAGAGGACAACCACATGGACCTCTAAATGCCAGTACACCGGCATATAGAGGTCCTGCAGGTGAACGCCAACCACTCCGCCAGAGCTCAGGATCTGCTCATGCAGACCATGGCGGAGTGGGAAATTGGTGTGGCGGTTGTTGCGGAGCCATATTTCGTCCCCCCCCTACCTAACTGGGTAGGGGCGTCGGACGAAATGGTGGCTATCCTGGTGCCAGCGGTTGGGGACTTCCCCCCCTTGTCAAGGGTCGAGGGCGGCCCAGGGTTCGTGGCGGCCGAATGGGGGAATGACACCGTACTTGTGGCGGTGTATTTCTCCCCCAATAGGCCGCTACATGCTTTCGAGCAGTTCCTGGGGGTCCTGGGGGGGGTAGTCAGGAGGGCTGCCCCGAAACAGGTGATAGTTCTGGGGGACCTCAATGCCAAGAGCTCGGCATGGGGTTCCCCCATCACGGACCCGCGAGGGGTGGTCCTCAGGGATTGGGCGGTGGCTACAGGACTCGAGGTCCTAAACCAGGGCGGCGTCAACACATGCGTGCGGCGGCAGGGGGGTTCGGTCGTGGACGTGACGTTCGCGACCACTGCCATTGCCGCGCGCGTGGAAAACTGGCGCGTCCTGGAGGATGTGGAGACCCTGTCAGATCATCTTTATATCAGGATGAGGGTCTCCACAGGGGGGGTCCAGCCACCACCCATCCCCGGGGGGAGGGCAAACGGGGGCGGAAGGGGAGGAAGATTCCCAAAATGGTCCCTGTCCCGCTTGGACAGGGCCATGGCGGACGAGGCGGCGATGGTGGAGGCATGGTGTGCTGCCCCACCCGCCGCCCTCGGTGTTGAGGAACGGGCTGCCCGGTTCCGCATCGCACTCCAGGCGGTGTGCGATGCGGCCATGCCCCGGGTGAAGCGCCGATTTCCTCGTAAACAGGTGTACTGGTGGTCCGCAGAGATTGCGGCCCTGCGGTCCACCAGCAATGGTGCCCGCCACGCCTACCAACACTGTAGGCGCCGGCGGCACACCCGCGTTGAGGAGGAGAGCCTCCACCAGGCCCTCCGAGAGGCCAAGGGGGCCCTTAACGTGGCAATCGCCAAGGCCAAGGACGAGGGTCAGGTCTCGTTCTTGGCCACCCTTGATGGGAACCCATGGGGGCGGCCCTACAGGGTGGTGCGCAACAAGATGCGCACCGCCCTCCCAATGGACTCCCTTGAGCCCAACCTATTGTGGAGGATCGTCGAGGGGCTATTCCCTCCAGCCCCCTCGATCACTCCCCCATCGATGGCAGAGCCAGTGGGGGAGCCGGAGGTAGAACTCGTCATCGCACCAATTAGCGATGACGAGTTCGAGAGGGTAGTTGACCGGCTCCGGGGCTGTAAAAAAGCCCCGGGCCCCGATGGAGTCCCCGGCCGCATCCTCCCAATAGTTTTAAAACACCTCGGGAACCGCCTCAGGCAGATCATGAACGACTGCCTGAGGGAGGGAAGGTTCCCGAGAATATGGAAAGAGGGGAAGCTATGCCTCCTCAAAAAAGAGGGTCGACCCTCCGATTGCCCGTCCGCATACCGCCCCATCGTGCTGCTGGATGAGGCCGGGAAAATGTTTGAGCGTATCCTGGCCTCCAGAATCCTGCAGCACCTGGAGACCGCCGGCCCGAACGTCTCGGATCGACAGTTCGGGTTCCGGGAGGGGCGGTCTACGCTCGACGCGTTGAAGTCCCTGAGGGACTTCTGCGAAGACGCGTCGAGCAGGGGAGAGGGTGTCGTGGCGGTGTCCTTAGACATCGCCAACGCCTTCGGCACCCTCCCCTTCGAGGTGATAAGTGAGGCACTTCGATATCATGAAGTGCCTCACTACCTGCGGCGGGTCATAGAGCACTACCTTACCGAGAGGGTAGTGCTCTATGAGGGCAAGGAGGGTCGACGGGGGATGAGAGAGATGGCCTGCGGCGTACCCCAAGGTTCCGTTCTCGGTCCACTTCTCTGGAACCTGGGGTACGACTGGGCCATCCGGGGGGAGTTGCTTCCGCGCACACTCACCATCTGTTATGCGGACGACACGATGGTGGCTGCGCGCGGAAGCAGTCTGAGGGAGACCTCAAGGAGGGCGGAGGTGGCGGCTGAGCTGGCGATCGATCGCATCGAGCGGCTCGGCCTAAAGGTGGCCCTCCCGAAGACCGAGGGTATTGTCTTCGGGGGGCGAGGGTGGAGGTTGCCGGCGGGCGCAACGCTCACCCTGTGGGGGGAGGCGGTCCAAATAAAGCCCCATATTAAATATCTGGGGCTAACATTGGACCGCAAATGGGACTTCGGGGAGCATTTCACTAGACTTGCTCCCCGAATCGTGGGCGCCGCCTCGGCACTGGGCCGACTTTTGCCCAATGTGGGTGGGCCAGGCTCCTTATGCCGGCGATTATACGCCGGCGTAACAAGGAGCATGGCGCTATACGGGGCCCCAATCTGGGCGGACAAGCTGTCCGCCCGGAACAGGGCCCTGCTGCGGAGGCCACAGAGGGTCGTTGCCCTCAGGATGGTGAGGGCCTACATAACTGTGGCCCACGCGGCGGCCTGCCTCCTCGCCTGCACCCCGCCCTGGGAACTGGACGCAGAGGTGCAGGCCGAGACCTATAGGGTTAGGTCCAGGGCCCGGGCAAGGGGGCAACGCCCGGACCCTGAGGAGGTAGAGGAGACGCGCCGAATGACGGAGCGTCGACTGCGGGATCGCTGGAAAGCCGACCTGGAGGACTCCCCTTATGGTGTCTACACTATAAGGGCGATCCTCCCGTCAGTGGACCTTTGGCTGGAGAGGGCAGTCGGCGCCACGTCGTTCCGGCTTGTGCAGGTGATGACCGGACATGGGTGTTTCGGTCATTACCTGCACAAAATTGGGAGGGAGCCTACCCCGCAGTGCCATGAGTGCGGGGATCCGGACGATACGGCGCAGCACACCCTTGCGGTGTGCAGCCGTTGGAGTTCGGAGCGCAGCACCATGGCACTCGCTCTACAGCGGGAGGACCTCTCGCTCCACAGCATTGTCGCGGCAATGCTCTGCAGTGAGAGGTCTTGGGAGGCTGTGGCTTCCTTTTGCGAGTCAGTTATCTCGCAGAAGGAGGCCGCGGAGCGGGAGCGCGAGGAGTCTCCTCTCGCGCATCCGCTCCGGCGCAGACGGCAGGGGTTTAGGCGGCGGCGTTTTGCTGCACGCCTTAACCCTTAGTGGCTGCAGGTGGGGGATGGGAGTCCCCTGCCTGCTGTAGGCAAGCCACTCGGCGGTCTGGGAGAGGGACCACACGTGCTCGGCCCCTCTCCCCCTTAGGCGCGGGATGCCCCGGCATTGGCTGGGGCGACCGGTGGCCGTCGTGGAGAATGCCACCCGCAGGTTTCACGGCGTCCAACAAAACCGGAAAGAGGGTACGTCAAGGTGTTTTTAGTGGGTAACACTCCCCTTCTCCTTCTCACTCAGAGAAGGGGAGGGGATGTGAGTCCCACATACCCTCCCGTCACTCCCATGGCGGGGGGGATGCGTAACGCATTTTCACCTTGTAAAAAAAAAAAAAAAAAAAAAAAAAAAAAAAAAAAAAAAAAGGTTAGGTTAGGTTAGGTTGTTGAGGAACGGGCTGCCCGGTTCCGCATCGCACTGCAGGCGGTGTGCGATGCGGCCATGCCCCGGGCAAGACGTCCGTTTGCCCGGAGGAGAGTTTACTGGTGGTCCGCAGAGATCGCGGCCCTGCGGACCACCAGCAACGGTGCCCGCCGCGCCTACCAGCACTGTAGGCGTCGGCGGCACACACGCGATGAGGAGGAGAGCCTCCACCAGGCCCTCCGAGAGGCAAAGGGGGCCCTTAAAGTGGCAATCGCCAAGGCCAAGGACGAGGGACAGATCTCGTTCTTGGCCACTCTTGACGGGAACCCGTGGGGGCGGCCCTACAAGGTGGTGCGCGACAAGATGCGCACCGCCCCTCCAATGGACTCCCTCGAGCCTAGTCTACTGCGGAGGGTCGTCGAGGGGCTGTTCCCTCCAGCCCCCTCGATCACTCCCCCATCGATGACAGAACCGATGGGGGAGCCGGAGGTCGAACTCGTCGTCACACCAATTAGCGATGACGAGTTCGAGAGGGTAGTCGACCGCCTCCGGGGCTGTAAAAAAGCCCCGGGCCCCGATGGAGTCCCCGGTCGCGTCCTCCATATCGCGTTAAAACACCTCGGGAACCGCCTCAGGCAGATCATGGACGAATGCCTGAGGGAGGGGAGGTTCCCGGGGATATGGAAGGAGGGGAGGCTATGCCTCCTCAAAAAAGAGGGTCGACCCGCCGATTGCCCGTCCGCATACCGCCCCATCGTGCTGCTGGATGAGGCCGGGAAAATGTTTGAACGTATCCTGGCCTCCCGGATCCTGCAGCACCTGGAGACCGCCGGCCCGAACGTCTCGGATCGTCAGTTCGGGTTCCGGGAGGGGCGGTCCACGCTCGACGCGCTGAAGTCCCTGAGGGACTTCTGCGAAGACGCGTCGGGCAGGGGAGAGGGTGTCGTGGCGGTGTCCTTAGACATCGCCAACGCCTTCGGCACCCTCCCCTTCGAGGTGATAAGTGAGGCACTTCGGTATCACGAAGTGCCTCACTACCTGCGGCGGGTCATAGAGCACTACCTTACCGAGAGGGTAGTGCTCTATGAGGGCAAGGAGGGTCGACGGGGGATGAGGGAGATGGCCTGCGGCGTGCCCCAGGGTTCCGTTCTCGGACCGCTTCTTTGGAACCTGGGGTACGACTGGGCCATCCGGGGGGAGTTGCTTCCGCGCACACTCACCATCTGTTATGCGGACGACACGATGGTGGCTGCGCGCGGAAGCAATCTGAGAGAGACCTCGAGGAGGGCGGAGGTGGCAGCCGAGCTGGCAATTGGCCGTATCGAGCGGCTCGGCCTTAAGGTGGCCCTCCCGAAGACCGAGGGTATAGTCTTCGGGGGGCTAGGGTGGAGGCTGCCGGCGGGCGCGGCGCTCACCATTGGGGGGGAGGCGGTCCAAATAAAGCCCCACATTAAATATCTGGGGCTAACATTGGACCGTAAATGGGACTTCGGGGAGCATTTCTCCAGACTTGCTCCCCGAGTCGTGGGCGCCGCCTCGGCGCTGGGCCGACTTTTGCCCAATGTGGGAGGGCCAGGCTCCTTATGCCGGCGACTATACGCCGGCGTGACTAGGAGCATGGCCCTCTACGGGGCCCCAATCTGGGCGGACAAACTGTCCGCCCGGAACAGGGCCCTGCTGCGGAGGCCACAGAGGGTCGTTGCCCTCAGGATGGTCAGGGCCTATGTTACTGTGGCCCACGCGGCGGCCTGCCTCCTCGCCTGCACCGCGCCCTGGGAACTGGACGCAGAGGTGCAGGCGGAGACCTATAGGGTTAGGTCTAGGGCCCGGGCAAGGGGGCAACGCCCGGACCCTGAGGAGGTAGAGGAGACGCGCCGAATGACGGAGCGTCGACTGCGGGACCGCTGGAAAGCCAACCTGGAGGACTCCCCTTATGGTGTCTACACTATAGGGGCGATCCTCCCGTCGGTGGACCTTTGGCTGGAGAGGGCAGTCGGCGCCACGTCGTTCCGGCTTGTGCAGGTGATGACCGGACATGGGTGTTTCGGTCATTACCTGCACAAAATTGGGAGGGAGCCTACCCCGCAGTGCCATGAGTGCGGAGATCCGGACGATACGGCGCAGCACACCCTTGCGGTGTGCAGCCGTTGGAGTTCGGAGCGCAGCACCATGGCACTCGCTCTACAGCGGGAGGACCTCTCGCTCTACAGCATTGTCGCGGCAATGCTCTGCAGTGAGAGGTCTTGGGAGGCTGTGGCTTCCTTTTGCGAGTCAGTTATCTTGCAGAAGGAGGCCGCGGAGCGGGAGCGCGAGGAGTCTCCTCTCGCGCATCCGCTCCGGCGCAGACGGCAGGGGTTTAGGCGGCGGCGTTTTGCTGCACGCCTTAACCCTTAGTGGCTGCAGGTGGGGGATGGGAGTCCCCTGCCTGCTGTAGGCAAGCCACTCGGCGGTCTGGGAGAGGGACCACACGTGCTCGGCCCCTCTCCCCTTTGGCGCGGGATGCCCCGGCATTGGCTGGGGCGACCGGTGGACGTCGTGGAGAATGCCACTCGCAGGTTTCACGGCGTCCAACAACACCGGAAAGAGGGTACGTCAAGGTGTTTTTAGTGGGTAACGCTCCCCTTCTCCTTCTCACTCAGAGAAGGGGAGGGGATGTGAGTCCCACATACCCTCCTGTCACTCCCATGGCGGGGGGGATGCGTAACGCATTTTCACCTTGTAAAAAAAAAAAAAAAAAAAAGGTTAGGTTAGGTTACCCCCCCGACTGTGCTGCCACCTTGCCGTGGTGGGGGGGCTTGCGTGTCTCAATGATCCGCGAGGCTATACCGGACAGGGCTACCCATACCGGAAAGGCTCGTGGTGAGGGACCAGACTAAGAGCGGCCATGGGGAGGTGACAGGGGGTTCTGAAAGGGTTGCGGTTGCGTGCCTTTGGGCTGCTTCTGCCCCGGAAAGTTCACTCTGTTACCTGGGGGGGGCTACCGAACCAGTGGCGGTATATCCACTTTCTGGGCCAGCGCGGGCCCGGGGAATTAAATACTCCCCAAAAGTGCGCATTTTTGGTGGTAGTTGCTCCCGGGTACTCTTCTAGGAGAGTTTCCTGCGGACGCAACACTGTGGGGGGTTGTCCTCGAAAGAGGTACAACGGGTGCGACGATGTGCCAGGTGCACTCGGCTTTAGCCGACGTCGGACCGACTCGTTTCCCGTATGGAGTGTCGTGGATCACGTCTCGCGGCTCCGACGGACCGAGGACCTTGCCTTAACTGGCTGGGTCGAGAGGAGTAAACCTCACTAAAAAATCCCTCAATCCCAAGTGGCGCAGCACCGCGAGGGGATGCATGGCTGAGAGGTAGTCAGTCGTTAGTGCTTTGCCCCGTCAGAGTACCTGCCGACCCTCTGACGGGCATGCTAGGCTTGTCCAGGTGCACGGGCACCGCCTGGATCGACTTTTAGTTCCCTACTTCAAAACAAACAAAAACCCCTTCAAACGGCCCTTCTCAGGGCCAAAACACAAACGGCCCTTCTCAGGGCCAAAACACAAACGGCCCTTCTCAGGGCCAAAACACCAACGGCTCTTTTCAGAGCCTTACCGGAGAGACCAGGACGCGGGTGCAAACCCCCGTCGTAGTTTTGGAGCGCTTGGCGCTGAGGCCACGGTCGGCGAGCCCTAGGCTGCCGGAGCCGGTGGGGGGGGGCGGAACTCCCGTAAGTTCCGATTTCGAGGCGGACGACCTCATCGAGGTCGATGAGTTTTATCCATCGGCTCAAAAACGGTCGTTTGAGGAGGATGAGGGGGACCCCAAGCCCCCACCAAAGGTGAGTTCGGCGGTGCGGGGGAAGCCTAAGGGGGCGTATGCTGGGCTGGCCACGGCCAGGTTAAGAGCAAAGCTCTACCAGCTGACGCCTCAGTTCGCGGAGGTAGCTGATCCCGATCCTGCGGTCAGCTACGAGAGGGATTTCCCGGAGCTCCACCCCAAGGGGGGTAAGAAGGGGAAAGCGCTGAGGACTGAGCGCTTGCGCTCCACATCGCGCTCCCCTGAGCCAACGAAGGGTCTGACGTGTCTACAGGAGGTAGACCCGTTAGACGCAACCCGCATGGCAGCACGGGACATTTTGGAGGCGGCCCGGACATCCGGAAACTTGAAGGGGGAGATCTGGGGCCGGATGAACCGGGCCTGCAAGACCATTTTGTGGTCCATGGACGAGGTGGAGACCAAAACTGAGAGCGAGGAGATCCGCATCCTAAAGGCGGATAACAAAAGGATGCGGGAGCAACTCGCTCTCAACAGTGCGGAACTGAAGGCGCTCCGCACTGCCTTCAGTGAGAGGGAGATCCCGGCCGCTCCCGTGGCTGCAGCCCTTCAATTCGGGACCGCCGAATTGACCGAGGCTATAGAGACGATGAAGAGGGACCTCTTCCTTAGCCTCGGTCGAATGGTCAATGACCGAATTGAGGAGGTTAATAGGCGCCTCCCGGCGGAGCCCGTCCTCCGCCCTCCGTTGGCACACGACAGGCGGGCCAAGCCTGTTCCCCCTCCTCGGAGGAGTGTCGTGGCGACTGCCGCTCCCTCTCGGACCCCAGTGGAGGTACTCGAGCCGGTCGCCAGGGCTCGACTGGGCGACGGGAGGCCGAAGCCCAAGGCGACCAAGAAGGTTGCGGCCCCGCCCCTTTCGCCGGTACTCAGCCCCCCCAGGAGGCCAAGTAAACGGGTCGTCCCTGACCCTGCCCCGAGAGCCGTTCGGCCCTCGCAAGGGGAACCCGGCCCCTCGGGCCGAATCCCACCCCCGCCTGCGCAGATGGCGTGGTCGGAGGTGGTTAGGAGGAAGATGAAAGGCAAGGCCAAGGCCCCCCCTCCACCATCGAAGACCGTGAAGGCGGCGCACGGACCCAGGCCCGTTAAATTGACCATCCCCAAGACGGCGGCGGTGATGGTCACCCTGAAGAAGGGGGCCACGACGACTCTGCAGGCCACCATGGCTAAGGCAATTAATGGCCTTAGCCTCAGTGAGGTTGGCCTGCAGCACGTCAAGGTGAGGACCTCGATGACGGGCTCCCGGGTCATCGAGGTCCCTGGGGAGGATGGCCACAGGGTGGCGGATACCCTTGCAGCCAGGCTGCAAGGGTTAGTCGGGGATGTCGCCGACATTCGCCGCCCGGTGAAGATGGCTGAGATCCAGTTGGCCGGCCTTGACGAGTCGGCCACAAAGGACTCGGTGGCGCAGGCTGTTGCGGCAGCCGGCTCATGCCTGCCGGAGCAGGTCAGGGTGGGGGCCATCCGCTCCCTCTACGGTGGCACTGGGTCAGTGTTGATCCAGTGCCCCGTGCAAGCTGCGGTCGCGCTGACGAAAGCGGGCCGAGTCATGGTGGGATGGGCCTCCGCCAGGGTCACGCCGATGGGGCCGACACCGATGCGGTGTTACCGCTGTTACGGTGTCGGCCACTCACGGGAGTTGTGCCCCTCCAAGGAAAACCGGAGCAATTCCTGCTTCCGGTGCAGTAGGGAGGGGCACAGGATGAGTGAGTGCTGGGAGAAGGCTTGGTGTGCGGTATGCCACCAGGCCAAGCTCCCGGCCAACCATCGGATGGGGGGGACAAATTGTTGCCCCCCCCACACAAGAGGGAGGGACATGAGGCCGCAGCGCCCCCGCCCAGTTCCCGCAGTTCCCGCAGCCCCCGCAGCGACCGCGGCCCAGGAGGAGACCATCATGGACCTCTAGATGCCAGCACACCATCTAGAGGTCCTGCAGGTGAATGTCAACCACTCCGCCAGAGCGCAAGACTTGCTCACGCTTGCACCCCGCCCTGGGAGTTGGACGCAGAGGTGCAGGCGGAGACCTACCAGGTTAGGTCCAGGGCCCGGGCTAGGGGTGAACGCCCGGACCCTGAGGAGGTTGAGGAGACGCGCCGGATGATGGAGCGCCGATTGCGGGACAGGTGGAAAGCGAGCCTGGGGGACGCCCCCTATGGAACTCGGACCATAGGGGCGATCCTCCCCTCGCTGGACACCTGGTTGGGGAGAGCAGTCGGTGCTACATCATACCGGCTTGTGCAGGTATTGACCGGACACGGATGCTTCGGTCATTACCTGCACAACATTGGGAGGGAGCCCGGCCCGCAGTGCCATGAGTGCGGCGATCCGGACGACACGGCACAGCACACCCTCGCGGTGTGTAGCCGTTGGAGTGCGGAGCGCTGCACTATGGCGCTGGCCATCGGGCAGTGGGACCTCTCCCTGCACAGCGTCGTGTCTGCGATGCTGTGCAGCGACAGGTCTTGGAGGGCTGTGGCCTCCTTCTGTGAATACGTCATTTCGCAGAAGGAGGCCTCGGAGCGTGAGCGCGAGGAGTCTCCTCACGCGCATCCGCTCCGGCGCAGACGGCAGGGGTTTAGGCGGCGGCGTTTTGCCGGCCGCCTCTACCCTTAGTGGCTGCGGGTGGGGGATGGGAGTCCCCTGCCCGCCGTAGGCTAGTCACTGGGCGGTCTGGGAGGGGGGCCACGCGTGTCCGGCCCCTCTCCCCTTTGGCGCGGGTAGCCCCGGCAATGGCTGGGGCAGCCGGGGGGCACCCTGAACAAAGCTTCGGCAGGCATCAGGGTGCCTCACCAGCCGGCAGGAGGGTACACCAGGGTGGTTTTTAGTGGGTTGCGCTGCCTTGCCCCCTCTCATTCTGAGGGGGGGTGACGGGGTGAGTCCCACATATCCCCTCACCACTCCCATGGTGAGGGGAATGCATAAAGCATTTTCCACCCTGTCAAAAAAAAAAAAAAAAAAAAAAAAAAAAAAAAAAAAAAAAAAAAAAAAAAAAAAAAAAAAGGTTAGGTTAGGTTCCCCCCCGACTGTGCTGCCACCTTGCCGTGGTGGGGGGGCTTGCGTGTCTCAATGATCCGCGAGGCTATACCGGACAGGGCTACCCATACCGGAAAGGCTCGTGGTGAGGGGCCAGACTAAGAGCGGCCATGGGGAGGTGACAGGGTTTCTGGAAGGGTTGCGGTTGCGTGCCTGCCGCGACAGGCCGCTTCTGCCCCGGAAAGATTCCCTTGTCACCTGGGGGGGTTTGGTGAGGGTGACAGAGCAGCTCTTCTTTCCGAAGAAGAGCTGCTCTGTCACCTTCACACTGGGGTGGTGACAGGGGTGGCTCGGAGGCTTGGGTAGAGTTGACCTCCTCTCCCTTCGAGTTTGCCTCTGTCACTGGGGGTGGGTTGGGTGGCGAAGTTTCTTCGCCATACTTTGGTGGGCGGCAACAGAGGAAGTTGGAAAGGGTGGTTGCGTTGAGGACCGCTTCCGCCCTGGACAGCTTCTCTCTCTGTTGCCTCTTTGACGGTTGGTGGCTGGGGTAGCTTGAAGGGTCAGTTGCGAGTGCACTTGGTGCTTGCCGCTTCTGGTCCGGAAAGCTTAACCAGTCGCCTGGAGGGGGCTTTGGCGGGGGTGGTTGAAAAGGGTGGTTTCCATCCTGGACAGCTGCCTCTGTCAGTTGGCGGTTGGTGACTGGGTTTACGGGCAGGGACGGCATCGCAGGCATGCGTTGCGCGCTCCCGTGCGTCGTACTCCCATGTCACCCGCGGGTCTCTCTACGTGTCTTTCGGAATCCCGGGGGGCACTGTAGTTATTGAAGGGACAGTTGCGGTGGGGCGTGTTTGAAGGATACTTGTATCCGGAAAGCACCATCCACTGCAGGCAGACCGTTGGAGGGCTGGCGAACTCAGCCGAGGCTACGGGTGCTCGGTCGTCCGGCCCGGCTGCTCGCCTTAACTACCTTGTAGAGCCAGTGGGTTGGGGACCCACATTGCACCGGCTCTACCGGTCTGGGGTGACGATCGTGGGCTGTTCACAATCGACACCTCCTTGGCGGAGATTGGGGGGGGGCTCTTCGGAGCAAGCCGGGAGGCGCGTCAGTGGCCAAAGCTTAGGCATGTACCGCGGCGCCTCACCACCGGCAGGGTTTAAACGCCGGAGTGGTTTTAAACGGTAGTTCGTTCGTACGAGAGTCCGTTATACTTCCCATTGCACCGCCTACCCCAGGCAGGGAAGATGCGTAAATGCATTTCCACTTCGTCAAAAAAAAAAAAAAAAAAAAAAAAAAAAAAAAAAAAAAAAAAAAAAAAAAAAAAAGGTTAGGTTAGGTTAGGTTAGGTTAGGTTAGGTTAGGTTAGGTTAGGTTAGGTTAGGTTAGGTTAGGTTAGGTTAGGTTAGGTTAGGTTAGGTTAGGTTAGGTTAGGTTAGGTTAGGTTAGGTTAGGTTAGGTTAGGTTAGGTTCTCAATCCCAAGTGGCGCAGCACCGCGAGGGGATGCATGGCTGAGAGGTAGTCAGTCGTTAGTGCTTTGCCCCGTCAGAGAACCTGCCGACCCTCTGACGGGCATGCTAGGCTTGTCCAGGTGCACGGGCACCGCCTGGATCGACCGTCTGTCCCTACTACTCGTGGGAATCAAAAATGTATTCAACTAAAACCACTTCAAACGGCCCTTCTCAGGGCCAAAACACAAACGGCCCTTCTCAGGGCCAAAACACAAACGGCCCTTCTCAGGGCCAAACCGGAGAAGAGGAGAGGACGCGGGTGCAAACCCCCGTCGTCGTTTTAGAGCGCTTGGCGCTGAGGCCACGGTCGGCGAGCCCTAGGCTGCCGGAGCCGTTGGCGAAGAGCATTAGTTTAAGTTCCGGATGTGAGTCTGATGACTCGTTGGATGTCGGGGAGAGGGTCTCCCATAACTCCAAACGGGGTCACGAGGACGAAGAGGACGATCCGAGGCCTTTCTACGGGTCGAAGATTAATACGGCTCGGAGGGGGAAACCCAAGGGGGCGTATGCGGGCTTGGCTGCGGCTAGGGCGAGGCTCCAAGAGCCGGACCCCTATGAGTTTATTGATGAGGCGGAGCCCGCAGCCGCCTACCGAAGGGACTTCCCTGAGCTCCGGCCAAAGGGAGTTAAAGGAGGGAATGGAGGGAAGGGAAGTAAAGTGCGCTCGCGATCACGATCTCCGCCCTCCCCCGCGCGCCGGGTGAGCCCCACGGACTTTTCTCAGTCGACTGACCCAATCGAGGATACCCGACGGGCGGCTAAGGAAATATTGGAGGCGGCCAGAAAATCGGGCAACTTAAAGGGAGACGTGTGGGGAGTAATGAATCGGGCCTGCAATTCAATCATGCGGTCCATGGATGACGCCGAAGCCACCAAGTCGGAGAGTGAGGAGATCCGCATCCTCAAAGCCGACAACAAGAGGATGCGGGAGCAACTCGCTCACTGCTTGGTGGAGCTGAAGGCGCTCCGGACGGCGTTCGCAGAGCGCGAGACCCCAGCCCCTCCTGCTCCCCCGCCGCTGCAATTTGCTCCAGCGGATCTGGCGGAAGCTCTGTCGGAGCTAAAGCGCGACCTCTTTGTCTCCTTGGGGAGCATGATAAATGCCCGCCTCGAGGAGGTGAACAGGCGCCTGCCACCAGAGCCAATCCTACGGCCCCCGTTGGCGGCTGATAGGAGAGGGGGAAGGCCAGCAGCACCGGCCCTACCCGAAAGGAGGACGGCTTCGCCGGCCCCTCTTAAAGTGAAGACTCCTCAGCCTGAGGCCAGGGCGAGACTGGGAGACGGAAGACCACAAAAGGCCAAAGCCACCAAAAAGGTGGTTGCCGCCTCCACGGACCCAGTCCCGGCCCCGCGAGCCGCCCCGAGAACCGCTCGCTCTGCAAAGGGAGATCCAGGCCCCTCAGCCCAGACACCGCGTCCACCCATTGAAACCTGGGTGGATGTGGTTAAGAAGAAGAACAAAGGGACGGGCAAGGCAAAGGCCCAGCCCGTCCCTGCGACGAAAGCGCCCCTTGCGCCCCGTAGAACCAAGCCGGCGAAGACCTTGGTTGTTCCACGGACGGCGGCGGTGATGGTTTCCTTAAAAAAGGATGCCGCCACCACCACCACACTACAGGCCACCATGGCCAAGGCTATCAACGCCCTGAGCCTGGAGGAGGTAGGCCTGCAAGCTGTCAAGGTCAGGTCCTCTATGACCGGGGCCCGCATAATCGAGGTCCCCGGAGAGGACCAGGAGAAAGCGGCCGACAACCTTGCGGCCAAACTTAAAAACATTGTGGGTGACGTGGCCGACATCAGCCGCGTCACAAAGAAGGTCGGACTCCAAATCGCCGGCCTAGATGAGTCGGCGACAAAGGAGTCCGTGGCGCTGGCTGTCGCCACTGCGGGGGCCTGTGATTTGGCCCAAATCAAAGTCGGAGGCATTCGCCCCCTGTACGACGGCACTGGATCTGTTTTGATCCAGTGCCCAGTGCGGGTGGCTAAAGGCCTCATGGTGAAGGGCCGGATCCAGGTGGGTTGGGCGTCCGCCAGGATCAATATGATCGGACCAGCACCCATGCGGTGCTACAAATGCATGGGTGTTGGTCACACACGAGAGACGTGCCCTTCCAGCGCCGACCGGTCAAAAACCTGCCACCGTTGCAGCAGGGAGGGGCACATCGCGAAGGACTGCTGGGAGGCAAAGGCATGGTGCGCGGTGTGCGCCCATGCCAAACTCCCAGCTAACCACTCCATGGGGGGTGATCGCTGTTTGCCCCCAGCAATCAGAGGTAAGGACCTGAGGACACGACCCCCCCGTCGTCCTCAACCTCCCCCCCAGATGGAAGCCGCCGGCCGGCCCGAAGAGGACAACCACATGGACCTCTAAATGCCAGTACACCGGCATATAGAGGTCCTGCAGGTGAACGCCAACCACTCCGCCAGAGCTCAGGATCTGCTCATGCAGACCATGGCGGAGTGGGAAATTGGTGTGGCGGTTGTTGCGGAGCCATATTTCGTCCCCCCCCTACCTAACTGGGTAGGGGCGTCGGACGAAATGGTGGCTATCCTGGTGCCAGCGGTTGGGGACTTCCCCCCCTTGTCAAGGGTCGAGGGCGGCCCAGGGTTCGTGGCGGCCGAATGGGGGAATGACACCGTACTTGTGGCGGTGTATTTCTCCCCCAATAGGCCGCTACATGCTTTCGAGCAGTTCCTGGGGGTCCTGGGGGGGGTAGTCAGGAGGGCTGCCCCGAAACAGGTGATAGTTCTGGGGGACCTCAATGCCAAGAGCTCGGCATGGGGTTCCCCCATCACGGACCCGCGAGGGGTGGTCCTCAGGGATTGGGCGGTGGCTACAGGACTCGAGGTCCTAAACCAGGGCGGCGTCAACACATGCGTGCGGCGGCAGGGGGGTTCGGTCGTGGACGTGACGTTCGCGACCACTGCCATTGCCGCGCGCGTGGAAAACTGGCGCGTCCTGGAGGATGTGGAGACCCTGTCAGATCATCTTTATATCAGGATGAGGGTCTCCACAGGGGGGGTCCAGCCACCACCCATCCCCGGGGGGAGGGCAAACGGGGGCGGAAGGGGAGGAAGATTCCCAAAATGGTCCCTGTCCCGCTTGGACAGGGCCATGGCGGACGAGGCGGCGATGGTGGAGGCATGGTGTGCTGCCCCACCCGCCGCCCTCGGTGTTGAGGAACGGGCTGCCCGGTTCCGCATCGCACTCCAGGCGGTGTGCGATGCGGCCATGCCCCGGGTGAAGCGCCGATTTCCTCGTAAACAGGTGTACTGGTGGTCCGCAGAGATTGCGGCCCTGCGGTCCACCAGCAATGGTGCCCGCCACGCCTACCAACACTGTAGGCGCCGGCGGCACACCCGCGTTGAGGAGGAGAGCCTCCACCAGGCCCTCCGAGAGGCCAAGGGGGCCCTTAACGTGGCAATCGCCAAGGCCAAGGACGAGGGTCAGGTCTCGTTCTTGGCCACCCTTGATGGGAACCCATGGGGGCGGCCCTACAGGGTGGTGCGCAACAAGATGCGCACCGCCCTCCCAATGGACTCCCTTGAGCCCAACCTATTGTGGAGGATCGTCGAGGGGCTATTCCCTCCAGCCCCCTCGATCACTCCCCCATCGATGGCAGAGCCAGTGGGGGAGCCGGAGGTAGAACTCGTCATCGCACCAATTAGCGATGACGAGTTCGAGAGGGTAGTTGACCGGCTCCGGGGCTGTAAAAAAGCCCCGGGCCCCGATGGAGTCCCCGGCCGCATCCTCCCAATAGTTTTAAAACACCTCGGGAACCGCCTCAGGCAGATCATGAACGACTGCCTGAGGGAGGGAAGGTTCCCGAGAATATGGAAAGAGGGGAAGCTATGCCTCCTCAAAAAAGAGGGTCGACCCTCCGATTGCCCGTCCGCATACCGCCCCATCGTGCTGCTGGATGAGGCCGGGAAAATGTTTGAGCGTATCCTGGCCTCCAGAATCCTGCAGCACCTGGAGACCGCCGGCCCGAACGTCTCGGATCGACAGTTCGGGTTCCGGGAGGGGCGGTCTACGCTCGACGCGTTGAAGTCCCTGAGGGACTTCTGCGAAGACGCGTCGAGCAGGGGAGAGGGTGTCGTGGCGGTGTCCTTAGACATCGCCAACGCCTTCGGCACCCTCCCCTTCGAGGTGATAAGTGAGGCACTTCGATATCATGAAGTGCCTCACTACCTGCGGCGGGTCATAGAGCACTACCTTACCGAGAGGGTAGTGCTCTATGAGGGCAAGGAGGGTCGACGGGGGATGAGAGAGATGGCCTGCGGCGTACCCCAAGGTTCCGTTCTCGGTCCACTTCTCTGGAACCTGGGGTACGACTGGGCCATCCGGGGGGAGTTGCTTCCGCGCACACTCACCATCTGTTATGCGGACGACACGATGGTGGCTGCGCGCGGAAGCAGTCTGAGGGAGACCTCAAGGAGGGCGGAGGTGGCGGCTGAGCTGGCGATCGATCGCATCGAGCGGCTCGGCCTAAAGGTGGCCCTCCCGAAGACCGAGGGTATTGTCTTCGGGGGGCGAGGGTGGAGGTTGCCGGCGGGCGCAACGCTCACCCTGTGGGGGGAGGCGGTCCAAATAAAGCCCCATATTAAATATCTGGGGCTAACATTGGACCGCAAATGGGACTTCGGGGAGCATTTCACTAGACTTGCTCCCCGAATCGTGGGCGCCGCCTCGGCACTGGGCCGACTTTTGCCCAATGTGGGTGGGCCAGGCTCCTTATGCCGGCGATTATACGCCGGCGTAACAAGGAGCATGGCGCTATACGGGGCCCCAATCTGGGCGGACAAGCTGTCCGCCCGGAACAGGGCCCTGCTGCGGAGGCCACAGAGGGTCGTTGCCCTCAGGATGGTGAGGGCCTACATAACTGTGGCCCACGCGGCGGCCTGCCTCCTCGCCTGCACCCCGCCCTGGGAACTGGACGCAGAGGTGCAGGCCGAGACCTATAGGGTTAGGTCCAGGGCCCGGGCAAGGGGGCAACGCCCGGACCCTGAGGAGGTAGAGGAGACGCGCCGAATGACGGAGCGTCGACTGCGGGATCGCTGGAAAGCCGACCTGGAGGACTCCCCTTATGGTGTCTACACTATAAGGGCGATCCTCCCGTCAGTGGACCTTTGGCTGGAGAGGGCAGTCGGCGCCACGTCGTTCCGGCTTGTGCAGGTGATGACCGGACATGGGTGTTTCGGTCATTACCTGCACAAAATTGGGAGGGAGCCTACCCCGCAGTGCCATGAGTGCGGGGATCCGGACGATACGGCGCAGCACACCCTTGCGGTGTGCAGCCGTTGGAGTTCGGAGCGCAGCACCATGGCACTCGCTCTACAGCGGGAGGACCTCTCGCTCCACAGCATTGTCGCGGCAATGCTCTGCAGTGAGAGGTCTTGGGAGGCTGTGGCTTCCTTTTGCGAGTCAGTTATCTCGCAGAAGGAGGCCGCGGAGCGGGAGCGCGAGGAGTCTCCTCTCGCGCATCCGCTCCGGCGCAGACGGCAGGGGTTTAGGCGGCGGCGTTTTGCTGCACGCCTTAACCCTTAGTGGCTGCAGGTGGGGGATGGGAGTCCCCTGCCTGCTGTAGGCAAGCCACTCGGCGGTCTGGGAGAGGGACCACACGTGCTCGGCCCCTCTCCCCCTTAGGCGCGGGATGCCCCGGCATTGGCTGGGGCGACCGGTGGCCGTCGTGGAGAATGCCACCCGCAGGTTTCACGGCGTCCAACAAAACCGGAAAGAGGGTACGTCAAGGTGTTTTTAGTGGGTAACACTCCCCTTCTCCTTCTCACTCAGAGAAGGGGAGGGGATGTGAGTCCCACATACCCTCCCGTCACTCCCATGGCGGGGGGGATGCGTAACGCATTTTCACCTTGTAAAAAAAAAAAAAAAAAAAAAAAAAAAAAAAAAAAAAGGTTAGGTTAGGTTAGGTTAGGTTAGGTTAGGTTAGGTTAGGTTATTGGCGTTTTGGTGGTGGCTGAGCCGTACCTCGTCCCCCCCCAGCCCAACTGGGTCGGGGCGACGGATGGCTCGGTTGCCATCGTGGTGCCGGCGATGGGTGACCTCCCCCCCCTATCGGGAATGGCCAGGGGTTCGGGCTTCGCAGTGGCCAAGTGGGGAGATACTGTCCTGGTGGCAGTATACTTCTCCCCAAATAGGCCGCTGCGGGAATTCGAAGCCTTCCTGGTGGGGCTGGGGAGAGTCGTCGGAGGTGCGGCGCCGGCGCCAGTGGTGGTGATGGGGGACCTCAATGCGAAGAGCGCGGCATGGGGTTCCCCCATCACGGACCCGAGAGGGGTGGCCCTCGAGGACTGGGTGGCGGCAATGGGGCTAGAGGTGCTCAACCGGGGCGACGCCTACACGTGTGTGCGGCGAAATGGGGGGTCGATCGTGGACGTTTCGTTCGCGACCCCTGCTATCGCCGCACGAATCACGGACTGGCGCGTCCTGGAGGAGGTAGAGACCCTCTCCGATCACCTTTACATAAGGATGAGGGTCAGCACCTCGCCGAGGGCACCGCCACCCAGCCCGAGAGGGCGGAGTGGGGGAGGACGTGGAGGGGCTTTCCCAAGGTGGACCCTGGCCCGCCTCGACCGGGGAATGGCGGAGGAGGCGGCCATGGTGGAGGCATGGTGTGCGCCCCCACCGGTCACCTTGGGAGTGGAGGAGCGGGCAGCCAGATTCCGCGTCGCACTTACGTCGGTGTGCGACGCGGCCATGCCCCGGGCCCGTAGGCTGCCCGCCAAGAGGCAGGTGTACTGGTGGTCGCAGGAGATTGCGGCCCTGCGAACCACCAGTGACGCCGCCCGCCGTGCCTACACCCACTGCAGGCGGAGGCGACACCTGCGGGAGGAGGAAGAGCATCTCCACAGAGAGCTGACGTCAGCGAAGGACGCGCTCTCTGTGGAGATAGCTCGCAGGAAGGACGAGGCTCGTGAGGAGTTCATGGCCACGTTGGATAGGGAGCCGTGGGGGCGGCCTTACCGAATCGTGCGCAACAAAATGCGTTGCGCACCCCCCATGGACTCCCTTGAGCCAGAGCTCCTCACGAGGATTGTGGAGGCACTCTTCCCGGCCACGCCGGCTTTTCAGCCGCCCGGCATCGTGGGCCCCACGGTTGAGGAGGTTGATCACGCTGATCCCCCTCCCGTGACGGTCGATGAAATGGAGAGCGTCGTCGACCGTCTCCGGTCCTGCAGGAAGGCGCCGGGACCGGATGGGGTACCGGGGAGAGTCCTTCACATTGTGGCGGAGCACCTCGGGGACCGCATGCGGACCCTCTTTGATGACTGCATCAAAGAGGGGCGCTTCCCGAGGTGCTGGAAGGAGGGGCGCCTCGTCCTCCTTCGGAAGGAGGGAAGGCCTGTAGATACCCCTGCCGGTCACCGTCCCATTGTCCTCCTAGATGAGACGGGCAAGATGCTTGAGCGCATCTTGTCCCGTCGCATCGTCAAACATCTGGAGGACGTGGGGCCCAACATCTCGGACCGGCAGTACGGGTTCCGTGAGGGACGGTCCACTATGGACGCGTTATCGTCCCTCCGGGACTACTGTGGGCACGCGGAGGAGAGGGGTGAGGGAGTCGTGGCGGTGTCTTTAGACATCGCCAACGCGTTTGGCTCCCTGCCCTTCCCGGTCATCACAGAGGCCCTCCGCTACCACAGGGTGCCCGGGTATCTGCGGCGGATTGTAGAGCACTACCTGACCGACAGGGTAGTGCTCTACGATCGTGGAGGTGTGCGGATCGCCCACCCGATGTCGTGCGGTGTTCCCCAGGGGTCCGTGTTAGGCCCCCTGCTGTGGAACATCGGCTACGACTGGGTGATCCGCGGAGCGCTCCTTCCCCGCATGGCCACCCTTTGTTATGCCGACGATACCATGGTGGCCGTGCGGGGACGTGAGCTGGAGGAGGCCCTCCGAAGGGCGTCGTTGGCGGCAGACCTGGTTGTCGGCCGCATCCGACAGCTGGGTCTGGAGGTGTCCCTCCCGAAGACAGACGCTATTGTCTTCGGGGGGAGGAGATGGCGTCCCCGTATTGGGACGACCATCCCTGTGGCGGGGGAAGCGGTCCAGGTGAAGGCCAACATTAGGTACCTTGGCCTCATCCTGGACCGAAGGTGGGATTTCGGGGAGCATTTCCGCCAACTTGCTCCCCGAGTGGTAGGCGCCGCTTCAGCTCTGGGCCGCATGTTGCCAAATGTGGGAGGGCCTCAAGCGCCATGCCGACGCCTGTTTGCAGGCGTCGTGCGTAGCATGGCGCTGTACGGAGCGCCGATCTGGGCCGACACGTTGTCGGCCAAGAATAAAGCGCTCCTAAGGAGGCCCCAAAGGGTGGTGGCCCTCCGAATAGTGAGGGCCTATACGACGGTGGCACATGCGGCCGCGTGTGTCCTGGCCTGCACCCCGCCGTGGGAGCTGGATGCTCAGGTGCAGGCCGAGACATACCGGAGGAGGGCTGGGTTCCGGGCGAGAGGAGAGCGCCCGGACTCGGAGCGGATGGAGGGGGCCCGTCGAATGACGGAGCGGCGCCTGAGGGACCGGTGGAAGAGCGACCTGGAGGACTCCCCCTATGGAGTTTACACCATAGGGGCACTCCTCCCGTCGCTCGACCGCTGGTTGGATAGGAGGTACGGTACCGCCACGTACCGTCTTGTGCAGGTGATGACCGGGCATGGTTGCTTCGGTCATTACCTGCACAAGATTAGGAGAGAGCCCAGTCCGGTTTGCCATGGGTGCGGCGACCCGGACGACACGGCCCAGCACACACTAGAGGTGTGCTCGAAGTGGGATCCGGAGCGCCGCACTCTGGTTGCGGACACAGGGCTCTCCGATCTCTCGCTGCACAGCGTGGTGTCGGCCATGCTGAGCAGCGAGAGATCGTGGTTGGCGGTCGTCTCCTTCTGCGAGAGCATTATCTCGCAGAAGGAGGCGGCGGAGCGGGGGCGCGAGGAGGACGTAGATGCGCACCCGCTCCGGCGTAGACGTGTGGGGCGAAGGCGGAGGCAGTTTGCTGCCCGCCTGAACCCCTAGTAGGACCGTGGGGATAGGGTCCCACAGTATGGTCCTACACGTCTGGGGGAGGGTTCGGGGTGTTAACCGAACCCTCCCTCCTTTGGCGCAGATGCCCCAGCAATAGGCTGGGGCGGCTGGGGGGCACCCAGTGGTGGCATAGTCATCAGCCCACGGTGCCCCCGGTAACAGCCTTTGGAGGTTAACACCGGAGAGGTTTTAGACGGTATGCTTCCGCCTCAGCTCTCGCAGGAGACTGAGGCGGTTGAGAGTCCGTCATACCCCCCCTTTATGGCTGCCCTAGCCTGGGGGGACGATGCGTAATGCATTTCCTCTCCGAAAAAAAAAAAAAAAAAAAAAAAGGTTAGGTTAGGTTAGGTTAGGTTAGGTTAGGTTAGGTTAGGTTAGGTTAGGTTAGGTTAGGTTAGGTTAGGTTAGGTTAGGTTAGGTTAAATTATTGACCTTGCCATCTTGCACATTTTTTACTTGTAATTTTTGTAGTTTTTTGGTTTGTTTACGTTTTTTCTTTCTAAATTAAATTGTGTTGCCCTTATTCTATCTTGACCATTTTTTGGGCGGGGGTACCGGCAACGGTTAATTTAATTATAGTTAGGTTTTGGTTTTGGTTAAGTTAGTTTAGGTATTTAATTTTAATTTTTGAAAACTTTGCGTTTACGCGTAAAGTTTTCAAAAAACTTTACTTGCTTTTTTGTCTTTGGGTGTATTTTTAAATAGTCTTAAGTAATTTGTAAATTATTTAAGTTATAGTGTAGGATAGGTTATTTAGTTTTTTAAATATTTGTCATAGGTCTTTTAACTTTTTGACCACTAGGTCAAAAGTTATTAGTGTTTATTTAGTGGTAGGTAGTTTTTTGTAGATTTCGTTGTGAAGTTTACAAACTTAAGCTTTTTTGCGAAAGTTTGTAAATTTCATAACCTTTTCATCTTTTCACCTTTTTTTGTTTTCTCGCTTTTGCCATCTAGGCCTTTGCGAGAGGCATCTTTTGGTGTTTGTTTGAACCTGATACGACCTCCGGAAGTGGGTGAAATTGGGCTCCGAACGCATTTTTCGGATTGCTATTTTTCTCAAACAGGCGCTGAACTCCAATTTGTATAGAGAAGGTAAAAACCGACTCGCACTTGACGATTCAGGGTTAGGTTAGCTCATAACTCTGGTCGTCGCGGTCGGTTTTTGACCTTCTTTAGGAGCTAGGTAGACGAGGTCACAATGACCTCGCCTACCAAATTCTGGGAGGATCCACTGGCGGGGGGAGGAGAGAAGGGCATAAACCTTTCGAGTTCCGACTCCGAGGCGGATGATTGTATCGAGGTGGACGAGTATGTTCCCTTGTCCTCTAAAAGGGCGTTTGAGGAGGAAGAGGATGACTCCAAGCCTCCTCCAAAGGTGAGCTCCTCGCTGCGGGGGAAGCCCAAGGGCTCGTACGTGGGACTGGCTGCGGCTAGATTGCGGGCTAAACTCTATCAGTTAGAGCCCCAATTTGCCGAGGTAGCCGGGGAAGCTGAGCCTGAGCCGGGGACCAGCTACCAGCGGGAGTTCCCCGAGCTCCGCCCAAAGAAGGGTAAGAAGGGGAAAGCGGGAGATGCGGTGCGCTCTCGCTCCGTTTCGCGCTCCCCCGAGCCATTGGAGGGTCTTACCTGCCAGCAGGAGGTTGACCCACTCGACGCCACCCGCATGGCGGCGCGAGATATTTTAGAGGCGGCCCGGGCATCCGGAAATCTCAAGGGGGAGATTTGGGGGAAAATGAACCGGGCCTGCCGAACAATTTTGGGCTCAATGGACGAGGTCGAGGCGGCCAGGTCCGAGAGCGAGGAGATCCGCATCCTGAAGGCGGACAACCGAAGGATGCGGGAGCAACTCGCTCAGAACTCAGCAGAGCTGAAGGCGCTCCGTATCGCCTTCAGCGAGAGGGAGATTCCGGCCGCTCCTGTGGCCGCTGCGCTGCAGTTCGGTACGGCTGAACTGACCGAGGCAATTCAGGACATGAAACGGGACCTGTTCCTGAGCCTCGGTCAGATGATCAACAGCCGTATAGAGGACGTCAACAGGCGCCTCCCGGCCGAGCCCGTCCTCCGCCCCCCGTTGGCGCACGAAAAGCGGGCCGTCAAACCTGCTGCGGCAGCTCCCCTGCAGAGTCGTAGATCTGGCCTGCCTTTGCCAACTCCGGTGGAGGCATTGGAGCCTGTAGCCAGGGCCCGATTGGGCGATGGAAGGCCGAAGCCAGCGGCGGCCAAGAAGGTGGCGGCTCCGGCCCCGGCTGCGGTACCCGCTTCCAGGAGACCGGCCAAGCTGGTGAACACCGGCCCCACCCCCCTTTCACCGGTATTCACCCCCAGGAGGCCAAGTAATCTGGTGGTCGCTGACCCGGCCCCGAGAGCCGTTCGGCCCTCGCAAGGGGAACCCGGCCCCTCGGGCCGTATGCCACCCCCGCCCGCGCAGACGTCGTGGTCGGAGGTGGTACGGAAGAAAGGGAAGAGCAAGGCAAAGGCCCCCCCTCCACCCTCGAAGAATGTCAAGGCGGCGCACGGGCCCAGACCCGTCAGGCTGTCCGTCCCCAAGACGGCGGCGGTTGTGGTCTCCCTCAAGGAGGGGGCCACCACCACCTTGCAGGCCACAATGGCTAAGGCCATCAACGGCCTTAACCTCAGCGACGTGGGCCTGCAACACGTCAAGGTGAGGACCTCGATGACGGGTTCCCGGGTCATTGAGGTCCCCGGCGAGGACGGACAGAGGGTGGCGGACTCCCTTGCGGCGAGGCTGCAGGGGATTGTGGGGGACGTGGCAAACGTGAGCCGCCCCGTGAAGATGGCCGAAGTCCAGTTGGCCGGCCTGGACGAGTCGGCCACCAGAGAGTCGGTGGCTCAGGCGGTCGCTTCAGCGGGGGCCTGCCAGCCTAGCCAGGTAAGGGTGGCCTACATCCGCACCCTTTACGACGGCACTGGGTCAGCAATGATCCAGTGCCCAGTGCTGGCGGCGATCGCGATTAAGAACGCTGGCAGGGTCCAGGTAGGCTGGGCCTCTGCCAGGGTCACGGTGGCGGGGCCGACACCAATGCGGTGTTTCCGTTGTTTTGGTGTCGGCCACTCGCGGGAGATGTGCCCCTCCAAGTCTGACCGGAGCAATCTCTGCTTCCGGTGCAGCAGAGAGGGGCACAAAATGTCGGAGTGCTGGGAGAAGGCGTGGTGTGCCGTTTGCCACCAGGCCAAACTCCCAGCCAACCACCGGATGGGGGGAATTAATTGTTTCCCCCCCGCCCTCAGAGGGAGGAGCACGAGGCCGCAGCGCCCCCGCCCCGCTCCAGCAAGCAATGCCCCCGCAGCGGCTGCCGCCGACGGGCCACTGGAAGAGACCTGCATGGAGTCCTAAATGCCAGTACGACATTTAGAACTCCTGCAGGTCAACGTCAACCACTCCGCCAGATCACAAGACCTGCTAATGCAGGTCATGGCGGAGTGGTCGATCGACGTGGTGGTAGTGACGGAGCCCTACTACGTCCCTCCCTCACCCAATTGGGTGGGGTCGACGGACGAGAGGGCTGCCGTGGTGGTGCCGTCGGCAGGCAATGGCCCCCCCCTGGGGAGGTTCGAGGTCGGCCAGGGGTATGCAGCGGCCGGATGGGGGAGCGACACCGTATTAATTGCGGTGTACTTCTCCCCCAATAGGCCGCTGGTCGACTTCGAGGTCTTCCTCGGGGTCCTGGGGGGTGTTGCGAGGAGGGCGGCCCCGCGCCAAGTCATCATCCTGGGGGACCTCAACGCCAAAAGTGCGGCGTGGGGATCCCCCGTAACGGATGCGCGCGGGGCTGCGTTGAGGGATTGGTCGGTGGTAGCGGGCCTGGCGGTCTTGAACCGGGGCAGCGCCAACACTTGCGTGCGGCGGCAGGGGGGGTCTATCGTGGACATCACGTTCGCGACCCCCGCCATTGCCGCACGCGTCGCAGATTGGCGCGTCCTGGAGGACGTGGAGACCCTGTCTGACCACCTGTATATCAGGTTCAGGGTCTCCACAGGGCTGGGCCAGCCACCACCAGTCCCAAGGGGGGGGCGTAGGGGGGGAATGGGGGAGTTCCCCAAGTGGTCCCTGTCCCTTCTGGACAGGGCCAAGGCGGACGAGGCGGCAATGGTGGAGGCTTGGTGCTCCGCCCCACCCGCCGCCTCAGGAGTGGAGGAGAGGGCGCGTCATTTCCGCACATCGCTGCAGGCGGTGTGCGGAGCGGCCATGCCCCGGGCAAGAAGGCTTTTTGCCCGGAAGTGTGTTTATTGGTGGTCCGCAGAAATCGCGGCCCTGCGGACCACCGCCGACGGTGCCCGCCACGCCTACCAACATTGCAGGCGTAGGCGGCACACCCGAGAGGAGGAGGAGGGGCTCTACAGGGCCCACCAAGAGGCCAGGGGGGCCCTAACCCTGTCCATTGCGGTGGCCAAGGAAGAGGGCAATGTCTCCTTCCTGGCCACGCTGGACGGGAATCCGTGGGGGCGGCCGTACAAGGTGGTGCGCAACAAGATGCGCACCGCCCCCCCCATGGACTCGCTGGAGCCCCCCCTCCTGAGGAGGGTCATCGAGGGGCTGTTTCCGGCAGCCCCTTCGATAGTTCCCCCGGTGATGACCGAGCCACCGGGGGACCTGGAGGACCCACTCGAACTCGACATCGCACCGGTGAGCGATGACGAGTTCGAGAGGGCGGTGGACCGGCTCCGGGGCTGCAAGAAAGCCCCGGGGCCCGATGGAGTACCGGGCCGCGTACTCCCCATCGCCCTAAAACACCTCGGGGACCGACTCAGGCAGTTGATGAGTGACTGCCTGAGGGAGGGTCGGTTCCCGAGAGTGTGGAAAGAGGGGAGGCTGTGCCTCATCCGGAAGGAGGGTCGACCCCCGGATTGCCCGTCCGCCTATCGCCCCATAGTGCTGCTGGACGAGGCCGGGAAGATGCTGGAGAGAGTCCTGGCCTCCAGAATCCGGCAGCACCTGGAGACCGCCGGCCCGAACTTCTGTAATAGACAGTTCGGGTTCAGGGAGGGGCGGTCTACGCTCGACGCGGTGAAGTCCCTAAGGGACTTCTGTGACTACGCGTCGAGCAGAGGGGAGGGAGTAGTGGCGGTGTCGCTCGACATCGCCAACGCCTTTGGCACCCTCCCCTATGGGGTGATAAGGGAGGCACTCATATACCACCGAGTGCCTCCCTATCTGCGGCGGGTCATAGAGCACTACCTTACTGATAGGGTAGTGCTCTATGAGCAGGCGGACGGTCGACGGGGGTCGACGGAGATGGCCTGTGGTGTGCCCCAAGGTTCCGTGCTCGGTCCGCTTTTATGGAACCTGGGGTACGACTGGGCCATCAGGGGGGAGTTGCTCCCGCGGACGGCCACCATCTGCTACGCAGATGATACCATGGTGGCCGCGCGCGGGACCGACATGAGGGAGGCGCTGTGCCGGGCGGAAGCGGCGGCCGAGCTGGCGATTCACCGGATCGGCCTGCTCGGCCTGAGGGTGGCCCTCCCGAAGACTGAGGCTATAGTCTTCGGGGGGGCGGGGGTGGAGGCTGCCGGCGAGCGCGGCGCTCACCTTGGGGGGGGAACCGGTCCAGATCAAGCCCCACATAAAATATTTGGGGCTTGTTCTGGACCGATGGTGGAGTTTCGGGGAGCACTTTAAGAAGTTAGCTCCCCGAGTGGTGGGCGCCGCGTCGGCGATGAGCCGGCTTCTGCCGAACGTGGGTGGACCAGGCTCCTTGTGCCGCCGGCTGTATGCCGGCGTCACGAGGAGCATGGCTCTGTACGGGGCCCCGATCTGGGCGGACAAGCTGTCCGCCCGGAACCGGGCCCTGCTACGGAGGCCACAGCGGGTGGTGGCCCTCCGCATAGTGAGGGCCTACATGACGGTGGCCCACGCCGCGGCCTGCCTCCTCGCCTGCACCCCGCCCTGGGAGTTGGACGCAGAGGTGCAGGCGGAGACCTACATGGTTAGGTCCAGGGCCCGGGCGAGAGGTGTTCGCCCGGACCCTGAGGAGGTTGAGGAGACGCGCCGGATGATGGAGCGCCGACTGCGGGACAGGTGGAAAGCGAGCCTGGAGGATTCCCCCTATGGTGTTTATACCATAGGGGCGATCCTCCCGTCGCTGGACACCTGGTTGGGGAGAGCAGTCGGTGCTACATCGTACCGGCTTGTGCAGGTATTGACCGGACACGGATGCTTCGGTCATTACCTGCACAAGATTGGGAGGGAGCCCGGCCCGCAGTGCCATGAGTGCGGCGATCCGGACGACACGGCTCGCCACACCCTCGCGGTGTGCAGCCGTTGGAGTGCGGAGCGCTGCACGATGGCACTGGCCATCGGGCAATGGGACCTCTCCCTGCACAGCGTCGTGTCTGCGATGCTGTGCAGCGACAGGTCCTGGAGGGCTGTGGCCTCCTTCTGCGAGTACGTTATCTCGCAGAAGGAGGCCTCGGAGCAGGAGCGCGAGGAGTCTCCTCACGCGCATCCGCTCCGGCGCAGACGGCAGGGGTTTAGGCGGCGGCGTTTTGCCGGCCGCCTCTACCCTTAGTGACTGCGGGTGGGGGATGGGAGTCCCCTGCTCGCCGTAGGCTAGTCACTTAGCGGTCTGGGAGGGGGGCCAGGCGTACTCGGCCCCTCTCTCCTTAGGCGCGGGAAGCCCCGGCAATGGCTGGGGCGACCGGTGGACACCGTGGGGATGCCGAGCAGGAAACACGGTGTCCGTACAAACCGGAAGGGTGGGTACGCCAAGGTGTTTTTTAGTGGGTAACACTCCCCACTCCTTCTCATTCAGAGAAGGGGGGGGACGTGAGTCCCACATACCCTCCCGCCACTCCCATGGCGGGGGAAATGCGTAACGCATTTTTCACCTTGACAAAAAAAAAAAAAAAAAAAAAAAAAAAAAAAAAAAAGGTTAGGTTAGGTTAGGTTAGGTTAGGTTAGGTTAGGTTAGGTTAGGTTAGGTTAGGTTAGGTTAGGTTAGGTTCCCCCCCGACTGTGCTGCCACCTTGCCGTGGTGGGGGGGCTTGCGTGTCTCAATGATCCGCGAGGCTATACCGGACAGGGCTACCCATACCGGAAAGGCTCGTGGTGAGGGGCCAGACTAAGAGCGGCCATGGGGAGGTGACAGGGTTTCTGGAAGGGTTGCGGTCGCGTGCCTGCCGGAAACAGGCCGCTTCTGCCCCGGAAGGATTCCCTTGTCACCTGGGGGGGTTTGGTGACGAGAGGCTTTTCCTCGGAAAAGTCTTCTCGTCACCCTTGGTGGGTGGTGGCAGAGGTCGTTAGATGGGGTGGTTGCGAGTGCACTTGGTGCTTGCCGCCTCCACCCCGGACAGCGTCCTACTGTCGCCATTTTTGACGGTTGGTGGCTGGGGTAGCTTGAAGGGTCAGTTGCGAGTGCACTTGGTGCTTGCCGCTTCTGGTCCGGAAAGCTTAACCAGTCGCCTGGAGGGGGCTTTGGCGGGGGTGGTTGAAAAGGGTGGTTTCCATCCTGGACAGCTGCCTCTGTCAGTTGGTGGTTGGTGACTGGGTTTATGGGCAGGGACGGCATCGCAGAAATGCGTTGCGCGTTCCCTTGCGTCGTACTCCCATGTCACCCGCGGGTCCCTCTACGTGTCTTTCGGAATCCCGGGGGGCACTGTAGTTATTGAGGGGACAGCTGCGGTGGGGCGTGTTTGAAGGATACTTGGTATCCGGAAAGCACCATCCACCGCAGGCAGATCGTTGGAGGGAAGGCGAACTCAGTGGACTTCGGTTCGCTGCTCGCCCGAACTCCTTGTAGAGCCAGTGGGTTGGGGACCCACCTTGCACGGCTCTACCGGTCTGGGGTGTTGATCGTGGGCTGTTCACAGTCGGCACCTCCTTTGGCGAGGATTGGGGGGGCCCTTTTTGGGCAAGCCGGGAGGCGCGTCAGTGGCCAAAGCTTAGGCATGTACCGCGGCGCCTCACCACCGGCCAGGGTTTAAACGCCGGAGTGGTTTTAAACGGTAGTTCGTTCGTACGAGAGTCCGTTATACTTCCCATTGCACCGCCTACCCCAGGCAGGGAAGATACGTAAATGTATTTCCACTCCGTCAAAAAAAAAAAAAAAAAAAAAGGTTAGGTTAGGTTAGGTTAGGTTAGGTTAGGTTAGGTTAGGTTAGGTTAGGTTAGGTTAGGTTAGGTTAGGTTAGGTTAGGTTGGGGTGGGGTGCAGGCCGGATTCCTCCACGTTGGCCTGGGTGTTGCAGTCTCTCTTGATCTCGATCCGGAGAGAACGCAGCATCTGGGCTGGTGCACCCTGGGCATTGGTTGAAACTTTCTCTCTTTTGGGAGATTCTTTCAGCCCATGGCTAATATCCGGCGGGGGGGGGGTCGTATAGGGGGGGGAATAGTGGGGGGGAGTTGCTCCCGGCCACTCACTTCGGAGAGTGCGCTGTGGATGCAACATTGTGGGGGGGGTTGTTGGTGGGGTTGTCCTCGAAAGAGGTACAACGGGTGCGACGATGTGCCAGGTGCACTCGGCTTTAGCCGACGTCGGACCAACTCGTTTCCCGTCTGGAGTGTCGTGGATCACGTCTCGCGGCTCCGACGGACCGAGGACCTTGCCTTAACTGGCTGGGTCGAGAGGAGTAAACCTCACTAAAAAATCCCTCAATCCCAAGTGGCGCAGCACCGCGAGGGGATGCATGGCTGAGAGGTAGTCAGTTCCTAGTGCTTTGCCCCGTCAGAGTACCTGCCGACCCTCTGACGGGTATTTTAGGCTTGTCCAGGTGCAAGGGCACCGCCTGGATGGACCAGTATTTCCCTAATACTCGTGGGATTAAGAATGAATATTTTGAATACCAACTCAAACGGCTCTTTTCAGAGCCAACCTGAAACCGGCCCTTCTCAGGGCCAACCTGAAAACGGCCCTTCTCAGGGCCAAAATGACGAAAATGGTAGTGGAGATGGCAGGACGCGGGTGTTAACCCCCGTTGTCCGACTAGAGCGTATGGCGCTCAGGCCACGGTCGGCGAGCCCTAGGGTGCCGGAGCCGTTGGCGGAGAAGGATAAGGAGGTGATTTGTACAAACCTGGAGGATCAGACTAAAGATCTGTCTGATACCGATACCGGAACCTTGGAAACGGTACTTTCCGGGCCAGGTTTGAGAGGAGGCGAGTCAGACTCAGCAATGAGCTGTAGCTCGGCGGAGCAAGGAAAGAGCAGGTTCTGGCGAAAGAGGAAGCCGAACCTTTCCGACTCGTCGGAGTCTGAGGGGACCTCAAAAGTGCAGAAGCGAGGACGTGGTCGCCCACCCACCACGGGGAAGTATGTTGGCCTGGCCTTGGCGAAAGAAGAGCTGAACCGCGCCAAGCGAGAAGAGCTACGTCTTAGGGCGGAGGAGGAGGTTGCTGGCCAGGCGCGGTCGCTTTTCACCCGCAGCCAGCCTTGTTGTAGCCAGCAAGTGCCTGGCCATTCCGGTGCTGACGACGAGCTTACGGCAGCTTCTGTACACGAAAGTGTACAGAGCAGCCTAAAAGCGATTGGACTTGTGGTCAGTAAGTCCAACAACCTGAAGGGCACCTTTGTGAAGGTCCTGAACGAAGCCGTCGCGTCGATCAGAGGCGCATCTGAGGAGTTGTTTCAGCGCACATCCTCAGAGGAGACGCGGCTGCTTCAGGCGCAAAACAACCGCCTTCGAGCTGAGCTGGCAGAGCTTCGCTCTGAAATGGCTCAGATGAGAACAGACTTTCGGGACCAACTTCAGCGAAAGTCCCCGGTCTCATTACCGGAGAAGACGCAGCCTGCCAGCAGCTCCCGGAGAGTGGCCACTGAGCCGCTTAGTGCCGACGAGTTGGTGCGTGCCGTGACGGCTCAGATGGGCTTGATGCTCGATGCCAGACTGGGAGCCCTTGAGCTCGAGGGCAGGCTCTTGCCGGCCCAAATAATGCGGCCCCCTCTGGCCGCTGACAGGCGTCGACAACCTACGCCGGGGGTTCCCCAGAGCCAAAACCCCGAGCCGAATCCTAAGCCGGCTCCTAAGTCTGCTGTCAAGCCAGTTTCAAAACCGGCTCTCAAGCGAGGTCCCCCGAACCTAACAGTGGAACCCCAAAAAGGGGACAAGGGAAAGGGGAAGGGGAAAGGAAAGAAGAGTGCGCCTCGTTCAGTCGTCAAAATGACCTCGACGACTCCTCTCCTCGCAACTCCAGCTCCTCGGCCGCTGCCTGCGGCTTCCACGTCTGAGGACTTTACAGTCGTGGAGCGCCGGAAGAAGAAGAAGAAGAAAAAGGCGGCAAACCTTCCATCGGCGTCCCAGCCACAGCCGCAGGGGCGAAAAACAAAGCCCAAAGCCCGCAAACTCCGCCCTTCTCGGTCGGAAGTCGTTGTTCTGACGCTGAAGCCGGAGGCCGTGGAGAAGGGCGTGACATATGCGCAAATTATGTCCAGGGCAAAAGAGAGCATGAGCCTTGAGAGCCATGGCATCAACTCGATCAAATTTAGACGAGCGGCCACCGGCGCCAGGGTTCTCGAGGTGACCGAAACAGCCAGTGGCGAAAAGGCCGATCTACTGGCCAAAGAGCTGACTGAGAAGTTCGGAGAAGATACGGTCTGGGTCTCAAGGCCAACAAAGTGTGCTGAGTTGCGCATCTCACAACTTGACGACTCCGTGACACCCGCCGAAGTAGTTGCTGCCGTCGCGGCGGTTGGCGGTTGTGGCCATAGCCAGATAAAGGCCGGAGAAATTCGCCAAGATGCTTCCGGCCTCGGCACTATCTGGCTTCGCTGCCCAGTTGGGGCAGCGAAGAAGGTGATTGAAGCCGACCGTGGGAGGTTGAAGGTTGGATGGGTCCGCGCCGCCGTGAAGCTCCTTGATCAGCGTCCCATGCGGTGCTACAAGTGCCTTGAAAAGGGGCATGTCAAGGCACAATGCACCAGTGACGCTGATCGAAGCGACTTGTGCTACCGATGTGGCCAACCAGGCCACAACGCGGCTGGCTGCGATAAGACGCCACACTGCTCAATGTGTGCGAACCTGGGCAAAAAGGCCGACCACAAACTGGGCGCCAAGGCGTGCCAAGCTCCAGGTCCAAAGGCATCAAAGAAGAAGGCTGGGACCGGCCCCCGGGCGTCATCCCAGCCTATTCAGCCATCCACCAGTAGGTCGGAAGCGCACGAGAGGGAGGATCAAATGGCCATTGAATAAAATGGCCATTCGATTACTTCAGACGAATCTCAACCACTGTGCCAGGGCCCAGGACCTGCTGTTTCAGTCCATGGCGCAGTGGTTGATTAGCATTGCGGTGGTTGCAGAGCCGTACTCGATCCCTCCCCGGGATGACTGGCTAGGAGACATGGACGGCTCTGTAGCACTGGTTGTGCGGACAGTGGCTGGCGGATCACCGTTGACCAGTCCACTAAAAGGGAAGGGGTACGTGGCGGCACTCTGTGGTGACATTTGGTACCTGGCGGTATACTTCTCGCCAAATAGACCTCTGGCTGACTTTGAGCGGTTCCTGGATGACGTAGGGGCTCAAGTCAGTCGGATTCTCCCGCGCCCTGTAATCGTTGCCGGGGACTTTAACGCCAAATCCATGGCTTGGGGCTCCCCGGCGACGGATGCGCGAGGCGCAATCCTAGAAGAGTGGGCGGTCGTGTTAGGCCTGGTGGTCATCAACCAGGGAACGGCAGACACGTGCGTGCGGCAACAGGGTGGCTCTATCGTGGATATCACGTTCGCGAGTGCCTCCCTGGCGCGCCGTGTCCAGGGCTGGGAGGTCATGGTGGGGGTGGAGACGCTGTCGGACCACCGGTATATCCGGTTTGACGTCTCCGCACCCTCACTGTCCCCGGACAGCCCAAGCCGGATTGGTTCGATCGCCAGCGGCCCAAGGTGGTCACTGACGAAACTCGACCGGGAAGTTATGAAGGAGGCGGCAATTGTGCAAGCTTGGTTGCCCGTACCGGAGGGAGTCGTGGTGGTAGAGACCGAAGCGTCCTGGTTCCGGGAAGCTATGACGCGAATTTGCGACGCGGCAATGCCCCGGGCCAGGGCTCTCCCGCCACGACAAAGCGTATACTGGTGGTCCGCCGAGCTTGCACAGCTGCGCAAGGACTGCATAGTTGCGCGCCGCCAGCATATGCGACAGAGAAGGCGCAGGCGGCGAAATGAGGAAGAGGAGCACCGCTTATACGAGGCTTTTCAGGCGTGCAAACTGGCCTTCTCCGTAGCCATAGGGGAGGCAATTGAGGCGAGTCGTGCCGAATTCCTGGAGACCCTCAATGCCAACCCGTGGGGAAGGCCATATAAGCTAGTGCGGAGCAAGCTGCGCCCCTGGGCACCCCCGTTGACCCAAACACTCCAACCGGAATTCATAGGCCGCGTGGTGGGGACGCTCTTCCCTGTAAGGGGACCCCATCAACCACCATCTATGGCGCCGCCAGCGGTGAGTCCCAGGGAGGAGGCGAACGTCCCAGCCGTTACTCCAGCCGAGCTGGGCGTGGCGGTCGACCGGCTCCGCGCCAGGAACACGGCCCCCGGGCCTGACGGCATTCCGGGCCGTGCTTGGGTTCTGGCCATGGAATCCCTGGAGCCGAGGCTGCTGCGCCTATTGACGGCGTGTATGGAGCAGGGTTGCTTCCCGAAGGAGTGGAAGTCCGGGAAGCTAGTCCTGATCCGGAAGGAGGGGCGGCCGGCGGACTCTGCGTCCGGCTACCGGCCGATAGTCCTGCTTGATGAGGTGGGCAAGCTCTTTGAGCGGGTGATCGCAACTCGCCTCATCAAGCACATGGAGCGCGAGGGGCCTGATCTAGAGGACAGCCAGTTTGGCTTCCGCAGAGGCCGCTCAACTGTCGACGCTATCAGTCGAGTTAAGGAGGCTGCAATAGAAGCCGTGTCCCGGGGTGAGGTCGTCTTGGCAGTGTCATTAGACATTGCCAACGCCTTTAACACCCTGCCCTGGGACACTATAATGGAGGCACTGCGGTATCACCAGGTACCCCTTCATCTGTACCGCATCATACAGGCCTACCTCAGTGACAGATATATCACCTGGCCAGCAAGTCAGGGTTGGGGGAGGAGTATGATGGCCTGCGGTGTTCCGCAGGGGTCGGTCCTAGGTCCACTCCTGTGGAATATCGGTTATAACTGGGTCCTACGGGGGGCAAACTTGCGTGGAGTCGAAGTCGTCTGCTACGCCGACGACACACTCGTGATGGCCCGGGGACCCAGTTACCGCGACGCATCCATCCTGGCGACAGCAGGAGTTGCACACTCTGTCGCAAGAATTCGACGGCTTGGACTGGAGGTGGCCCTAACGAAGTGCGAAGCCATCTGCTTCTACGGGCCACGGAGAGCGCCTCCAGCAGGTGCAGAGATTGTGGTGGGAGGAGTCCCGATTGCTGTCAAGCCGACGCTGCTTTACCTCGGCGTCGTACTTGACAGCAAATGGAATTTCAAAGCGCATTTTGAGCGCCTGGCGCCAAAACTATTGCGCGCTGCGGGAGCCTTTGGGCGTATACTCCCAAATTTGGGGGGGCCCAAGGCATCATGTCGCCGCCTTTATATAGGGGTATTGCGGTCGATGGCGCTTTACGGTGCCCCAATATGGGCGGATGCCCTCAGCAGCCATAATATCGCTCAATTGCGGCGCCCGCAGAGAGCGATGGCTCTGAGGGTAATCCGAGGGTACCGGACGGTGAGCGCAGAGGCTGCATGTGTAATGGCTGGCTCCCGGCCCTGGGACCTGGACGCGAGGGCCCTTGCGGCCTTGTACCAGTGGTGCAGGGAGGCGCGAGCTCGAGGCCACCTGCTGGCACCTCAAGAGGTGGAAGGGCGGCGTACGCAGCTGCTAGAGGAGGCGATGGAAGTGTGGGAGCATCGGCTGGAACGGCCGAGGGCTGGCTCCCGTACCATAGAAGCTCTTCGCCCGGTCCTCCGTGACTGGGTGGAAAGGCGCTCCGGGGTACTGACATTTAGGCTGACGCAAGTGCTGTCGGGACACGGTTGTTTCGGCAGGTACTTGCATAAAGTCGCGCAGCGAGAGCCGACCCCGGAGTGCCACGAGTGCGGAGTCAGCGAAGACTCGGCCCAGCACACTCTGGCCGAGTGCCCGGCCTGGGGAGAAGAGAGACAGGAGCTGGTTGCGCAGCTAGGCCAAGACCTGTCTTTACCGGCCGTGATTCAGGCAATGCTGGGTAGCGAAACGGCTTGGGAGACGGTGCTCACGTTCTGTGAACACGTTATAACAGACAAGGAGGTCGCAGAGCGCGAGCGGGAAGCCTGGATCGAGGCCGACCAAATGCGCCGCCGCCGAATAGGTCGCAGGCGTGCCGCCCATGAGCGGAACCTGCCACCATAACAAGAGCCAGCGGGCGGAGAACACGGGGACGTTCCCGCCATGCTTGATGGCTCCCTGAGACGGATGGAAGCGCGACCTTGTGTCCCGGAAGCGCTTCCATAGAGACAGCATCCTAGCCAGGATACCCGGTTGCGGGGTCGCGGAAGTATGTTTCCCGTAACCCGTCAGCAAATTTCCGGTGAGAGGACACCATGGGGTTTAGTGGGTAGTGGGGCTGCGGTTCAGCCCTGAGTCCCACATAACCGTCCGGGCTCATCCCCTGACCCGGCGGTATGCGTAAATGCATTCCCCATGCCAAAAAAAAAAAAAAAAAAAAAAAAAAAAAAAAAAAAAAAAAAAAAAAAAAAAAGTTAGGTTGGGGTGCAAGCCGGATTCCTCCACGTTGGCCTGGGTGTTGCAGTCTCTCTTGATCTCGATCCGGAGAGAACGCTGCATCTGGGCTGGTGCACCCTGGGCATCGGCTGAAACTTTCTCCCTTTTGGGAGATTCTTTCAGCCCATGGCTAATATCCGGCGGGGGGGGGGGGTACGGTAGGGAGGGGAAGGGGGGGAGTAGGGGGGGGGAGTTGCTCCTGGCCACTCACTTAGGAGAGTGCGCTGTGGATGCAACGTTGTTGTGGGGTTTACCGAACCAGTGGCGGTATATCCACTCTCTGGGCCAGCGCGGGCCCGGGGAATTAAATACTCCCCAAAAATGCGCCCCCTGTAGATGGTAGGTGCGCGGCGTCTGCAGGGAGAATGTGGTAGGTAGACCGCAAACAGCCAGGGCTAGGCTTAAAGTAGCTCGTATGGCGGAGATTAAAAAAATACTACCCCAGGAGGGTACCGGTTCATCCGGAGAATCCCTCCCCGCGTCTTCGGACGCGGGCTGCCCCTCGTACTCTGGGGGGGGCAAATCCCGCCTCGTAGGTCAGCACTCCGGTGCTGATCTCCGTGAACACGACTCTAGCATATGTATTTTGGACACCGATAGTGACGAGGAAGGAGGACGCGCAATATTCGAAAATATTGCGCATCACCAGGAGAGGGAACTGATGGAGGAGATGGTCGCGGAAGTGGAGGCAGGCGACAACAGTAGCAGTGAGGAGGGAGAACGAACTGAAAGAGGGCGTAAACGCCCCATTCTCGAAAGCGGAGACGACGAAAGATCGCCTGCTGGCCCTGGACCAAGTAGGACAAACAAGCCGCTTTCGAAAAGAGGGCGAGGCCGCCCCCCCACAACTGGAATGTACGTAGGCCTGGCGAAGGCAAAAATGGCGTTGGTAGAGGCCGAACGCGATAAAATGATGCTCGAAGCAGAGTCGGAGATCATTGCCTCGACCCGCCATCTAAGGGACAAACCAGCTCCCTCGTCTCAGCTTACTGAGACGAGCGTTGATGCCGGAAGTGCCGCTTCGCTTCTGAAGTCGGTGCAGGACAGTGTGGTCGCCATTCACAAGGTGGCCACCAGTTCGCGAAATTTGAAGGGCACATTTGTCAAGGCCCTTAAAGACGCAGCACAGAACATTAAGGACGCATGTGAGGTCCTGATGGTCCGTAGCGTCTCAGACGAGACAACACGAATGCAGTCGGAGAATAAGAGACTGCAGGAGGAGATGGAGGGGCTCCGCAAGGAACTTGCAGACCTCCGACTGCAGATGGCAGAAAATAGGAGAGAGCGGAAGACAGTCGTTCACCCGCCACCTCGAACTGCCTCTCCATCTAGGAGTGCCCCCGAAGGATGTTTGCCTCATGCTCTGGGGCAGGCTATGCTGGAGCTGAGGGAAGACCTTAAGCGGGACCTGTTCCTATCGATTGGGGAGATGGTGAACGTCCGGATTGGGGAAGTCCGGGCCCTCCTCCCCGTTGGTCCGATTGTCCGCCCCCCACTGGCGGCCGATCGGAACAGGAACGAGGCTCCCTCCAGGCTGGCTCCTTCTGTCAGGGTGGCTCCCCCGACCAGTGCGAATGACCCTGCTGCAGTGGCTCCCCGCGCTAAGCCGGTTCCTGCCGCTAGTAGGAAGGCCAAAGCAAAGGCGGCAAACGCTGCAAGGTCGCTGGCTGCTCCCCGTCCCCCTCAGATCCGCGAGCTCGCCCCGGCAGTGCCGGCAATGCAGGAGGCATTGCCTGTTGCACAGATGTCGTGGTCGGAGGTGGTGAAAAGGAGAAAAAAAAAGAAGAAGAAGGTCACCCCACTACCCAGACTAAACAAGGGCAACAGGCCCGCGCCGGGTCCCAGGAGACTGCCTGCTCCTTCGACGGCTGCCGTGGTGGTAGCCGTAAAGGAGGGCAGCGAGGCCACCTACGCCAGCGTCATGGCCAAGGCCATGAAGTCCTTCTCGCTGGCGGAGGTTGGCCTTGAACACGTCAGGGTCCGTAAGACGCAGACCGGGGCCCGCCTCATTGAGGTCCCGGGCGCGAACGGTGCTGCGGCGGCGGATGCGCTATGCGCTAAAATTGACGGGTTGGTTGGCGATGTGGCCAAAGTCTACCGACCCGTCAAAATGGCTGAAATCCGGGTGGGTGGTCTCGATGAGACCATCACCCCGGATGACATATTGGAGGCAGTGGTGGCCAAGACTGGGTGCTCCCCCACCCAAGTCAAGGTAGGTGCCATCCGTTCCCGCTACGACGGATCCGGCGTGGCCAACGTAAAGTGCCCGGTGGCGGTGGCCAATACGCTGGCTGCTACAAGACGACTGCTAGTGGGGTGGTCGTCCGCCAGCGTGACAGCACAGGAGCAGAGGCCAATGCGGTGCTTCCGATGCCAAGGCATCGGACACAGCGCGGCTCTCTGCCCCTCAACGGTGGACCGGTCCAACTGGTGCCACCGGTGCAGTGGGCCAGACCATTTGAGAGCCTCCTGCCTGGCCGCGCCGCATTGCGACGTTTGCGCTAAAGCGAAACGTCCGGCGGATCACATAATGGGAGGATGGAGGTGTGCCCCGCCACACACTAGGGGCAAGGCTCCAGGGCAGGGCCAGTCAACGCCCCCCCCCATTAGTCGTGCCGCCAATACGGCAACGCAGGAGGTTAGTCAGATGGACCTATAAATGCCAGCACACCAGCTTTTAGAGGTCCTTCAGGCGAACGCCAACCACTCCGCCCGAGCCCAAGACCTGCTCATGCAGGTCATGGCGGAGTGGGGTATAGGCGTTTTGGTGGTGGCCGAGCCGTACTTCGTCCCCCCCCAGTCCAACTGGGTCGGGGCGACGGATGGCTCGGTTGCCATAGTGGTGCCAGCAAGGGGTGACTTCCCCCCCCTATTGGGAATGGCCCGGGGTTTGGGCTTCGCGGTGGCCAAGTGGGGAGACACTGTCCTAGTGGCAGTGTACTTCTCCCCGAATAGGCCACTGTGGGAGTTCGAAGCCTTCCTAGTGGGGCTGGGAAGGATCGTCGGAGGGGCGATGCCGGCACAGGTGGTGGTGATGGGGGACCTCAACGCTAAGAGTGCGGCGTGGGGTTCCCCCATCACAGACCCGAGAGGAGTAGCCCTGGAGGACTGGGTGGCAGCTTCAGGAATGGAGGTGCTGAACAGGGGCGACGCCAATACGTGCGTGCGTCGGCAGGGAGGGTCCATAGTGGACGTTACGTTCGCGACTCCTGCCCTCGCCGCTCGCATTGCCAATTGGCGTGTCCTAGAGGATGTTGAGACCCTCTCCGATCACCTATATATACGGATGAGGGTCAACACCTCGCTGGGAGCTCCGCAGCTTAGCCTGAGAGGGCGAAGAAGAGGAAGAGGGAACTTCCCGAGGTGGACGATCTCACGCCTCGACCGAGCGATGGCGGACGAGGCCGCAATGGTTGAGGCGTGGTGCGCCCCCCCATCAATCACCTTGGGGGTGGAGGAGCGAGCATACCGCTTCCGTGTCGCACTCACATCTATTTGCGACGCGGCTATGCCCCGGGCAAGGAAGTTCGCAGCAAAACGGGAGGTCTACTGGTGGTCGCAGGATATTGCCGCCCTACGAGCCGCCAGTAACGACGCTCGCCGTGACTACACCCGGTGCAAGCGAAGGCGTCACCTTCCTGGTGAAGAAGAGGCCCTTCACAGGGCCCTCAAAGATGCAAAGGAGGCCCTGAGCGAGGCAATCATCAAGGGTAAGGATGAGGGGCGGGAGGAATTCCTGGCCACACTGGACAGGAATCCATGGGGGCGTCCGTATAAACTTATACGGAACAAATTGACGCAAGCTTCCCCCATGAACTCCCTGGAGCCGGAACTACTCAAGCGCGTAGTGGAGGGCCTATTTCCGGCAGCGCCGGACTATCTTCCGCCAATTATGGTATGCCCTGTGGAGGAAACAGCAAACCCGATTGGCGCCCCACTCATCACGGATGACGAAATGGAGCGAGTGGTAGACCGTCTCCGTTCGAGTAGGAAGGCCCCAGGACCGGACGGAGTTCCGAGCGTGGTCCTCTTTCTGGCGCTCAAGCATCTCGGAGACCGCCTTAGGGCCCTCTTCGATGACTGCATCAGAGAAGGGCGGTTTCCGAGGTGCTGGAAGGAGGGACGTTTGGTCCTGCTGAGGAAAGAGGGTCGCCCGCACGACTCCCCTGCCGGTCACCGTCCCATTGTCCTCCTAGATGAGACAGGCAAGATGTTTGAGCGCATCTTGTCCTGTCGCATCACTCAACATCTGGAGGACGTGGGGCCTAACATCACTGACCGGCAATTTGGGTTCCGAGAGGGACGATCCACAATAGACGCGCTCTGGTCCCTCCGGGACTTCTGCAAGCTTGCGGAGGGAAAGGGTGAGGGAGTTGTGGCGGTGTCATTGGATATCGCCAACGCGTTTGGCTCCCTCCCCTTTTCAGTCATCAGCGAGGCCCTCCGCTACCATGCGGTGCCCCCCTACCTTAGAGGGATAGTGGAGCACTACCTCACGGAGAGAGTAGTGCTCTACGAATCTGAGGATCGGAGAGTTTCCCGGGTCATGGCGTGTGGTGTGCCCCAGGGGTCCGTTCTTGGGCCCCTGCTCTGGAACATTGGGTTCGACTGGGCTATCCGTGGGGCTCAACTTCCCTGCATGACCACTATATGCTACGCTGACGATACCATGGTGGCCGTGCGGGGAAGGGAGCTGGAGGAGACTCTGAGGAGAGCCGCGGTTGCAGCCGAGCTCACCATGGACCGCATCAGACTCCTTGGGCTCGAGGTATCCCTCACGAAAACTGAGGCCATAACTTTCGGGGGGAGAGGGTGGCGCCTGCGTAGTGGCACAGCAGTCACCATTGCGGGCGAGGCGGTCCAGGTCAAGGCCAACGTCAAGTACCTTGGTCTTGTCCTGGATCAAAAGTGGGATTTTGGGGAGCATTTTCGGCAACTCGCTCCCCGGGTGGTGGGCGCTGCATCGGCTCTCGGCCGACTGCTGCCGAACGTTGGAGGGCCCAGTGCGCCATGCAGGCGCCTTTTTGCCGGTGTTGTGCGCAGCATGGCGCTCTACGGTGCACCAATATGGGCCGATAAACTATCGGCACGGAACAAGGCTCTCTTACGGAGGCCTCAGAGGGTCGTGGCCCTCCGCATTGTGAGGGCCTACGTTACGGTGGCCCATGCGGCCGCATGCGTCTTGGCCTGCACCCCGCCGTGGGAGCTGGATGCTCAGGTGCAGGCTGAGACATACCGGCAGAGAGCCGAGTATAGGGCCAGAAGAGAGCGCTCGGACCCCGAAGTCGTGGAAACGACTAGGCGAATGACCGAGAGACGGATGAGGGACCGGTGGAAGAGTGACCTGGGGGATTCCCCCTATGGAACCCACACCATAGGGGCACTCCTCCCGTCGCTTGACCACTGGGTCGAGAGGGCGCACGGTACGCTGACGTACCGGCTTGTGCAGGTACTGACCGGACATGGGTGCTTCGGCCACTACCTGCACAAGATAAAGAGGGAGCCGAGTCCGATCTGCCACGAGTGCGGCGATCCGGATGACACGGCCCAGCACACCCTCCAGGTGTGCACTCGCTGGGATCCGGAGCGCCGCGCTATGGTCGCGGTGATCGGTGCCTCCGATCTCTCGCTGCGCAGCGTGGTCTCGGCCATGCTGGGCAGCGACAGATCGTGGAAGGCGGTATCCTCCTTCTGTGAGAGTGTCATCTCACAGAAGGAGGTGGCGGAGCGGGAGCGCGAAGACGATGTCGACGCACACCCGCTCCGGCGCAGACGAAGGGGGCGAAGGCGCGTGCAGTACGCTGCTAGCCTGAACCCCTTGTAGGACCAGTGGGTTAGGGGCCCACATTGCACGGTCCTACACACGTCTGGGGGAGAGGTCGCAGCGTTTACCGACCTCTCCCTCCTTTGGCGGAGGTACCCCGGCATAAGGCTAGGAAGGCTGGGGGGCACCCAATGGTCGCATCTTCGGCAACCCATGGTGCCCCCGGAAACAGCAGCGGAGGTAAACGCCGGAGTGGTTTTAGACGGTAGGCTGCTCCCCCCACTCTCGCAGGAGAGTGGACGGGAGGAGAGAGTCCGTCATACCCCCCCTATAGCATGGCCAACCCTAGGCCGGGGGATGATGCGTAACGCATTTCCACTCCGAAAAAAAAAAAAAAAAAAAAAAAAAAAAAAAAAAAGGTTAGGTTAGGTTAGGTTAGGTTAGGTTAGGTTGAGGTCAGATTTTGGTTGTTACTGGGTGGATTTATGCAAGTTTCGGTTTCGTTAACTTACATTTTTCTCCTATCAGTTTGCAGTTATCCTTTCTTCTTTATATCCTTTAGTTTTCTTATTTTTCTTAATTTTGCATTTGCGGTTTGTTTTATTTTGTTCGGATTTTCACGTTTTTGTTTATTTTTTGGTTTTTTACTCTTGCATCTTTTTTAGCCCTTTTCAGGGCTAGAAGATAGCGGAGCTGTTTGTTTGTTTGTCGGTGTAGGTCCAGAAATTTTCGGAGCCTAGGTTCCAAAATTGCTGGCCTAGCCTTTTTGTAAATTTCTCCTTTTAATTATTTTTAATTTTAAGGTTTGTTTACATTTTTCTAGCGTAATTTTGTCGGTGTTGCCTTCGTCCCACCTTGCCCAGTTTTTGGGCGGGGACTCGGGTAACGGTCCCGCTAATTACATTGTAGGTTTAGTTTTGGTTTCGGTAGGTTAGATAATTTATTTTTGTTTTTTAAAATTTCAAGTATTTCTTGAAATTTTCAATTTATTTTTTCTAACTTCTTTTGCTACAATTAAATTTTTTGCTAGGTTTAAGTGCTTTGTAAATTTTTTCATTGTTAGTTTAGGTTAGTTTACTTGTTAGTTTAAATTTTTTATATTAGGTTTTTAGCTTTTGGACCCCTAGGTCAAAAGTTATAAGCCATAATATATAAGTAGGTAGGCAGTGAGTTTTAATTTACCAACTTAAGCTTTTTGCGAAATTTGGTAAACTCTCTTACATTTAACTTTTTAACCTTTTTCTTCTTTTTCTTTGTTGGGTTTTTAAGTTTAACTGGGGGGTATCTTTTAGTATTTATTTGGTATTTTTAGGACCTCGTTTAGTAGGTAAAATAGCGTCCCAAAATTTTCTTGGGATTGCTATTTTTTAATTTCAGGCGCAAAACCTCCCATTGTATGGGAAACACTAAATCCGACTCGCACTTCACGCTTTCAAGGTTAGGTTAGCTCCTAACTTTGGAAGTAGCGGTCGGATTTGGACCCCACTTGGGGGCTAGGTAGACGAGGTCGTGATGGCCTCGCCTGCCAAACCGTGGGAGGATCCTCCATTGGAGAGCGGAGCTACTTCTAGCTCCGACTCCGAAATGGAGGGTGATTTCGGAGGTGTCGACGAGGATGTCCCGTCAACATCAAAAAGGGCTCATGAAGATGAGGAGGAGGATGACCTAAGGCAGCCTCCCCCTAAATTCAACACTGCGCTACGGGGTAAACCTAAGGGTGCATACGCTGGGCTGGCTGCGGCCAAACTGAGGGCCAAGCTGTATCAGCTTACGCCCCAGTTCGATGAGGTCGCCGATGCCGACCCTGACCCAGCAGCCGACTACCGGAGGGAGTACCCCGAACTTCGCCCCAAAGGGGCAAAGAAGGGGAAATCGGCTGGCGCCGAGCGCTTACGCTCGATCTCGCGCTCCCCCGAGCCCGTGGAGGACCCTGCGCGCCAGGAAGAACTAGACCCGCTGGACGCCACTCGCATGGCGGCGCGGGATATACTGGAGGCGGCCCGGGTATCCGGCAACCTAAAGGGGGAAGTGTGGGGCCGAATGAATAAAGCCTGCCGGACTATACTTGGGGCGATGGACGAGGCCGAGGCGGCCCGGACTGAGAGCGAGGAGATCCGCATCCTAAAAGCGGACAATAAAAGGATGCGGGAACAACTCGCCATAAACTCGTCCGAGCTGAAGGCCCTCCGCAAGGCCTTCAGCGAGCGGGAGGTCCCGGTCGCTCCCGTCGCCGCCGCGCTTCAGTTCGGCACGGCCGAGCTGACCGAGGCGATCGAGGCTATGAAAAGGGACCTCTTCCTGAGCCTCGGTCGCATGTTAAACGACCGGATCGAGGAGGTAAACCGGCGCCTCCCGGCGGAGCCCATCCTCCGCCCCCCGCTGGCACACGACAGGCGGGCCGCAAAGCCCGCCGTGGCAGCCCCTCTGCAGGGGAGGGTCGCAGGGCCTCCCCCGCCCCCGTTGGCCCCAATAGAGGCCGCCGAGCCGAGAGCCCGACTGGGTGATGGGAGGCCTAAGAGGATGTCCGTTCCGCCAAGGCCTCTGTCCCCGATAATCACCCCGAGGAAGAAGAAGGCGGCGGCCCCGGCCCCCGCCGCGGTGCCCGCCCACCGGAGGCCCACCAAATTGGTGAACGTCGGCCCTGCCCCGAGAGCGACTCAGCACTCGGAGGGAGAACCCGGCCCCTCGGGCCGAATGCCACCCCCGCCCGCGCAGATGGCGTGGTCGGAGGTGGTGAGGAAGTCGGGAAAAGGTAAGGCCAAGGCCTCCCCTCCTCCACCCGCGAAGACCGGCAAGGCGGCGCCCAGACCCGTCCGGCTGTCCGTGCCTAGGACGGCGGCAGTGGTGGTCTCCCTAAAGGAGGGGGCCACCACCACCATGCAGGCCACCATGGCTAGGGCGATCAACGGCCTTAGCCTAAACGAGGTTGGCCTGCACCACGTGAAGGTACGGACCTCGATGACAGGATCCCGGGTAATCGAGGTCCCCGGGGAGGACGGCGCGAAAGTGGCGGATTCCCTTGCAGCGAAGCTGCAAGGGATAGTTGGGGACGTCGCCAATGTGCGCCGCCCCGTTAAAATGGCCGACGTCCAGTTGGCCGGCCTGGACGAGTCGGCCACGAAGGAGTCGGTGGCGCAAGCCGTCGCCGCAGCGGGGGCGTGCCTGCCAGCGCAGGTAAGGGTGGGGGCTGTCCGCTCCCTGTACGACGGCACTGGGTCAGTACTGATCCAGTGTCCAGTGCAGGCGGCGGTTGCCCTCACCAGGGCTGGGAGGATCCTGGTGGGCTGGGCGTCCGCCAGGGTCACGCCGGTGGGGCCGACACCGATGAGGTGTTATAAATGCTTCGGTGTCGGCCACTCGAGGGAGCTGTGCCCCTCAAAGACTGACCGGAGCAACCTGTGCTTCCGGTGCAGCCAAGAGGGGCACAAAATGGCGGACTGCTGGGAGAAGGCTTGGTGTGCGGTATGCCACCAGGCCAAGCTCCCGGCCAACCACCGGCTAGGGGGGGCTAATTGTTCCCCCCCAGCCACGAGAGGGAGGGACACCAGGCCACAGCGCCCCCGCCCAGCCCCAGCAGTCCCCGCAGCGATGGTAGCCGTCGAGCCGGCCCAGGAGGAGACCTGCATGGACCTCTAGATGCCAGCACACCATCTAGAGGTCCTGCAGGTGAACGTCAACCACTCCGCCAGAGCACAGGACCTGCTCATGCAGGTCATGGCGGAGTGGTCGATTGACGTTGTAGTGGTGACGGAGCCCTACTTCGTCCCTCCCCTACCCAACTGGGTGGGGTCGAGGGACGAGAGGGCTGCCGTGGTGGTGCCGGCGATCGGCAACGGCCCCCCCCTCGTAAAACTCGAGGTGGGCCCAGGGTACGCGGCGGCCGGATGGGGGAATGACACCGCACTGATCGCGGTGTATTTCTCCCCCAATAGGCCGCTGGTCGCCTTTGAGGCCTTCCTCGAGGCCCTCGGGGGGGTGGCCAGGAGGGTGGCCCCGCGCCAAATAGTAATCCTGGGGGACCTCAACGCCAAAAGCGCGGCGTGGGGTTCCCCCGTAACGGATGTGCGCGGGGGTGTGCTGAGGGATTGGTTGGTGGTGGAGGGCCTGGTAGTCCTGAACCAGGGCAGCGCCAACACTTGCGTGCGGCGGCAGGGGGGGTCAATCGTGGACGTCACGTTCGCGACCCCTGCCATTGCCGCACGCGTCTCAGATTGGCGCGTCCTGGAGGACGTGGAGACCCTTTCGGACCACTTAAATATAAGGTTCAGGGTCTCCACGAGGACAGGCCAGCCACCACCAGTCCCTTGGGGGGGGCGTAGGGGGGGGGGGATGGGGGGAGTTCCCCAAGTGGTCCCTGTCCCTTCTGGACAGGGCCAGGGCGGATGAGGCGGCCATGGTGGAGGCGTGGTGCGACGCCCCACCCGCCGCCTCAGGGGTGGAGGAGAGGGCGCGCTTGTTCCGCACATCGCTGCAGTCGGTGTGCGGAGCAGCTATGCCCCGGGCGAGGCGCCTGTTCGCCCGCAGGTCGGTGTACTGGTGGTCCGCTGATATTGCGGCCCTGCGGACCACC